>CM024536.1:28398048-29887681 GCA_014182385.1 Eucalyptus viminalis
TCTCCACCTCCTGTGTTTCTCCATTTGCCTCTATTGTTCCCCTTTCTCTAGGGTTTCCTGCACAAATATGTGAAGAGGAGGAAGACGCTAGGTGGGGCTTGGCCCAAGAGGAAATGACTTGGGCCATGTAAGGACAAAAAAAAAGAGGCGGGTCGAGCCAAAGTCTGATCTGGCCCAACCCGGCCACTCTCAATTTCAATTTCTTTTTTTTTTAATTAATAATTTTTAAATTCTAATTAATTTATATATATTTTTAATTATGCATTCGAGGAAAAGTTAGGTGTCGACAACCTTTGCCCCTCTTTGAATGTAGCCTCGAAGAGGTTGCATTCAAAAACGAAGACACTTAAATATTTTGCGGAGAGAGACCTGGGGTGCATAGGCATGCGTCAAGTCGGAAATGACTCATAACTATGGAAACATGCCGGGTCACAAGAGAGGAGAATGACTTCGGGCTACAAAAAGCTCGCCGTGTCATAAGAAGGAGAGGGACTTCGAGCTACAAAAGCCCACGGGTCATAAGAAGAAGGAGAGGGATTACGGGCTACATAAGCCCACCGAGTCATAAAAGAAGGAACAAACTTCGGGCTACAAAAGCACACCAAATCATAAGAAAAAGGAGAGGGACTCCGGGCTATAGACACCCACCAGGTCATAAGAAGAAGCGAGGAAGACTTCGAGCTACAGAAACCCACCGGGTCATAAGAAGAAGGAGAGGGACTCCAAGCTATAGAAGCCCACCAAGTCATAATAAGAGAGGAAACTCCGAGCTATAAAAGCCCACCGGGTCATAAGAAGAAGTAGAGGGACTTTGGCCTAGAAAAACCCACCGGGTCATAAGAAAAACGAGAGGGATTACGAGCTACGAAGCCCACCGGGTCATAAGAAGAATGAAAAGACTCAGGCTATAGAAGCACACCGAGTCATAACAAGAAGGAGAGGGACTCCGGGCTATAGACGCCCACTGGGTCATAAGAAGAAGAGAGGAAGACTCCAGGTTATAGAAGTCCACCGGGTAATAAGAAAAAGAAGGACTCCGGGCAACAGAAGCCCATTGGATCATAAGAAGAAGGAGAGGGACTCTAGGCTAGAGAAGCCCACCGGGTCATAAGAAGAGAGGAAGACTTTGGGCTATAAAAGCTCATCAGGTCATAAGAAGAAGAAGATGGACTCTAAGTTAGACAAGTCCACCGGGTAATAAGAAGAAGGGGAAAACTCTGGGTTACCAAAGCTCATCGGGTCATAAGAGGAAGGAGAGGGACTCTAGGCTACAGAAGCCCATCGGGTCATAAGAAGAGAGGAAGACTCTGGGCTACGGAAGCCCATCGGGTCATCAGAAGAAGGGGAAGACTCCGGGCTACAGAATTCCATCAGGTCATAAGAAGAAAGAGAGGGATTCCAAGCTACAGAAGCCCATTGGGTCATAAGAAGAAGGAGAGGGAGACCCTGGGCTACAGAAGTCTACGAGGTCATAAGAAGAAGGGGAAGACTCCGATTTATAGAAGTCCATCAGGTCATAAGAAGAATAAGAGATACTTCGGGCTACAAAAGCCCATCCAGTCATAAGAAGAAAGGGAAGACTCCGAGTTACAGAAGCCCACCGAGTCATAAGAAGAAGGAGAGGGACTCCGGGTTAAAGAAGCCCACCGAGTCATAAGAAGAAGGAAAAGACTCCGGGCTACAAAAGCACACCGAGTCATAACAAGAAGGAGAGGGACTTTGGGTCATAGACTCCGACTAGGTCATAAGAAGAGAGGAAGACTCCAGGTTACAGAAGCCCACCGGGTCATAAGAAGAAGAAGGACTCTAGGCAATAGAAGTCCATTGGATCATAAGAAGAAGGAGAGGGACTCCGGGCTACAGAAGCCCACCGGGTCACAAGAAAAAGGAGAGGGACGCTGGGCTACAAAAGTCCACCAGGTCATAAGAAGAAGTAGAGGGACTCCAAGCTACAGAAGCCCATCCGATCATAAGAAGAGAGGAAGACTCCAGGCTATAGAAGCCCATCGAGTCATCAGAAGAAGGGGAAGACTTAGGGCTACAGAAGTTCATCGGGTCATAAGAAGAAAAAGAGGGATTACAAGCTACAAAAGCCCACTGGGTCATAAGAAGGAGAGGAAGACTCCCGGCTACAAAAGCCTACGGGGTCATAAGAAGAAAGGAAGACTCCGGTCTACAGAAGCCCATCGGGTCATAAGGAGAAGGAGAGAGACTTCGGGCAGCAGAAGCCCATCGAGTCATAAGAAGAAGGGGAAGACTCCAAGCTACAAAAGCCCACTGGGTCATAAGAAGAAGGAAAGGGACTCCGGGTTAAAGAAGCCCACCAGGTCATAAGAAGAATAAAGGAAGACTTTGGGCTAGAGAAGCCTACCGAATCATAAGAAGAAGGAGAGGGATTCTAGGCTACAGAAGCCCACCGAGTCATAAAAAGAAGGAGAGGGAGACTTTGGGCTATAGAACCCGACTGGATCATAAGAAGAAGGGGAAGACTCCGGGCTACAGAAGCCCACCAAGTCATAAGAAGAATAGGAAGACTCCGGGCTACAAAAGCCCACCGAGTCATAAGAAGAAGGAGAGGGACTCCGGGCTATAGAAGCCCATCGGGTCATAAGAAGAGAGGAAGACTCCAAGCTATAGAAGCCCATTTGGTCATAAGAAGATAGGGAAGACTCCGGGCTATAGAAGCCCACCGGGTCACAAGAAGAATGAGAGGCATTCTAAGCTACAGAAGCCAACCGGGTTATAAGAAGAAGGAAAGGGAGACTCCGGGCTACAGAAGCCCACCGGGTCATAAGAAGAACGGGAAGACTTTAGGCTATAGAAGCCCATCGGGTCATAAAAAGAAGGAGAGAGACTTCGGGCTATAGAAGTCCACCAGGTGATAAGAACAAAGGGAAGACTCTAGGCTACAAAAGCCCATCGAGTCATAAGAAGAATTAGGGGACTTCGAGCTACAAAACCCCACCGGGTCAAAAGAAGAGAGAAAGACTCCGGGTTAGAAAAGTCCATCGAATCATAAGAAGAAGGAGAGGGACTCTGGGTTATAGAGACCCATTGGGTCATAAGAAAAGAAGAAGACTACGGGTTACAGAAGCCCAACGGGTCATAAGAGCAAGGGGAAGACATCAGGCTATAGAAATCCACTGGGTCATAAGAAGAAGGAGATGGATTCCGAGCTATAAAAGCCCACTGGGTCATAATAAGAAAGAGCGGGAGACTACAGGTTATAGAAGCCCAGCATGTCGAAGGGGAAGACTCCGGGCTACAGAAGCCCATCGGGTCATAAGAAGAAGGAGAGAGGCTCCGAGCTACAGAAGCCTACTGGGTCATACGAAAAATGAGAAGACTCACGGCTACAGAAGCCCATCAGGTCATAAGAAGAAGGGCAAAACTCCAAGCTACGTAAGCCCACCGGATCATAAGAAGAAGGTGAGGGACTTCGGGCTATAGAAGCCCACCGGGTCATAAGAAGAGAGAAAGACTCCGGGTTGCAGAAGCCCATTGGGTCATATGGAGAATAGAGGAAGATTTTGGGCTACATAAGCCCACCGGATCATAAGAAGAAGGAGATAAATTTCAGGCTACAGAAGCCCAGGCTAAATTTCAGGCTACAGAAGCCCACCGGATCATAAGAAGAAGGAGAGGAACTTTAGGCTACAATAGTCCACCGAGTCATAAGAAGAACGAGAGGGACTCCGGGCCACAGAAGCCCATCGGGTCATAAGAAGAGAGGAAAACTCCAGGCTACAGAAGCCTATCGGGTCATAAGAAGAATGGGAATCGAGCTACATAAGCCCACCGGGTCACAAGAAGAAGGAGAGGGATTCTGGACTATAGAAGCTCATCGGGTCATAAGAAGAAGGGGAAGACACTAGGCAATAGAAACACACCGGGTCATAAGAAAAAGGAGAGGGATTCCAAGCTACATAAACCCACCAGGTTAGAAGAAGAAGGAGAGGGAGATTCTGGGCTACAGAAGCCTACTAGGTCATAAGAAGAAGGCGAAGACTCCGGGCTACAAAAACCCAACGGGTCATAAGAAGAAGGAGAGAGACTTCGGGCTACAAAAGCCCATTGGGTCATAAGAAGAAGGGGAGGACTCCAGGCTCCAGAAGCCCACCGGGTCATAAGAAGAAGGAGGGGGACTCCGGGTTAAAGAAGCCCACTGAATTATAAGAAGAGAGAAAGAGTCGGGGCTACAGAAGCTTATCGGGTCATAAGAAGAATAGACGAAGACTCCGGGCTACAAAAGCCCACTGAATTATAAGAAGAAGGAGAGGGATTCTAGGCTACAGAAGCCCACCGAGTCATAAGAAGAAGGAGAGGGAGACTCCAGGCTATAGAAAATAATCGTGCCATAAGAAGAAGGGGAAGACTCCGGGCTACAGAAGCCCAGTAGGTGATAAGAAGAAGGAGAGGGACTCCAGGCTACAAAAGTCTACCGAGTCATAAGAAGAAGGAGAGGGACTCTGGGCGATAGAAGCCCATCGGGTCATAAGAAGAGAAGAAGACTCCAGGCTATAGAACCCCACCGGGTCACAAGAAGAAGGAGAGTGATTCTGCGCTACAGAAGCCCACCGGGTGATAAGAAGAATGAAAGGGAGACTCCAGGCTATAGAAGTCCACTGGGTCATAAGAAGAACGGGAAGACTCTAGGCTACAGAAGTCCCCCAGGTCATAAGAAGAAGGTGAGGGACTTGGGGCTATAGAAGCCCACCGGGTCATAAGAAGAATGGGAACACTTTAGGCTACAGAAGCCCACCAAGTTAAAAGAAGAAGGAAAGGGACTCTGGGCTACAAAAGTCCATGGAGTTATTAGAAGTAGGAGAGGGACTCTAGGCTACAGAAGCCCATCGGGTCATTAGAAGAGCGGAAGACTCCGGGCTATAAAAGTCTTTCCGATCATAAGAAGAAGGGGAAGACTCCGGGCTATAGAAGCCCACCAGGTCATGAGAAGAAGAAGAGGAATTTCGAGCTACAGAAGCCCACTGGGTTATAAGAAGAAGGAGAGGGAGACTTTGGGCTACAGAAGCCCACTGGGTCATTAGAAGAACAGGAAGACTCTAGATTACAGAAGCCTGTCGAGTCATAAAAAGAATGAGAGAGACTCCCGGCTATAGAAGCCCACCGAGTCATAAAAAGAAGGGGAAGACTCCGGGCTACAGAAGCCCATTGGGTCATATGAAGAAAGGGAATACTTCGGGCTAGCTATAGAAGCCTATCGAGTCATAAGAAGAAGGGGAGGACTCCGGGCTACAAAAGCCCATCGGGTCATATGAAGAAAGGGAAGATTTCGGGCTACAAAAGCCCACTGGGTCATAAGAAGAAGGAGAGGGACTCTGGGCTACAAAAGTCCACTGGGTCATAAGAAGGAGAGAAACTCCGGGCTACAGAAGCCCATTGGGTCATAAGAAGAGAGGAAGACTCCGGGCTACAGAAGTCCATCGGGTCATAAGAAGAATGAGAGGGATTCCAAGCTACAAAAGTCCACCGGGTCATAAGAAGAAGGAGAGAGAGACTCCGGGCTACATAAGCCCACCGGGTCATGAGAAGAATGGGAAGACTCCGGGCTATAGAAGCCCACTGAGTCATAAGAAGAATGAGAGAGACTCCAAGTTATAGAAGCCCACCGGGTCAAAAGAAGAAGGAGAGGAACTCCGAGCTACACAAGCCCATTAGGTCAGAAGAAGAGAGAAAGACTCCGGGCTACAAAAGTCCGCTGAGTCATAAGAAGAAGGAGATGGACTTTAGGCTAGAGAAGTACATCGGGTCATAAGAAGAGAGGAAGACTCTGGACTACAGAAGCTCATCGGGTCATAAGAAGAAGGGGAAGACTCTAGGCTACAAAATCCCACTGGGTCATAAGAAGAATGAGAGGAAGACTCCGGGGTACAAAAGCCCACCGGGTCATAAGAAGAAGGAGAAAACTCCAGACTACAGAAGTTCACCGGGTCATAAGAAGAAGGAGAAGAGACTCCGGGCTATAGAAGCCCACCGTGTCAAAAGAAGAAATGGAAGATTCCGAGTTACAGAAGCCCACCAGGTCATAAGAAGAAGGAGAGGGACTCTAGGCTACTGAAGCCCACCGGATCATAAGAAGAGAGAAAGACTCTAAGCTATAGAAGCCCATCGAGTCATAAAAAAAAAAAAAATAGAGGAAAACTCTGGGTTACAGAAGCCCACTGGGTCATAAGAAGAATGAGAGGGATTTCGGGCTACAGAAGTCCACCGGGTCATAAGAAGAAGAAGAGGAAGACTCCTGGCTATAGAAGTCCATCGGTTCATAAGAAGAAGGTGAAGACTCCAAGGTATAGAAGCCCACCGGGTCATAAGAAGAAGGGGAAGACTCTAGGCTACAGAAGCTTACCGGGTCATAAGAAGAAGGAGAGGGATTTCGGGCTACAAAAGCCCTCCGGGTCATAAGAAGAAGGAGAAGACTCAGGGCTATAGAAGCCGACTGGGTCATAAGAAGAATGAGAGGGACTTTGGGATACATAAGCCCACCGAGTCATAAGATGAAGGAGAAGTGAGGTCTCACCGTGTAACAATGAGTTTCGACCAAGTTGGAAATACATGATTTAAGGAAAACCAATGAACCTTTGTAGATGACATGGTCTAAGATTGACCATGAACCTTTGGAGACGACATGGTTTAAGGCTGACCATGAACCTTTGGAGACGGCATGGTTTAAGGCAGACCATGAACCTTTGGAGATGACATGGTTTAAGGCTGACCACGAACCTTTGTTGTCTTTAGAGAAGCATCCACTAATCCCTTGAAAGTTGCATGGTTTCACTAGGGAATCTTGTCAAACTCAACTTGAGTAAATGTCATTAGGGACGCCATCAAGAGATGTATTAGGTATATTGCAACATTAATTGAACAAGCTAATCAAGCTAATTCTGACTGCTTTTAAAAAACATTCGATGTCAATCAGCATCATGTGGTGCAAAACTATCATCTTGCTTGGAGATGTATCATTAATCATCAAATTCTCTAAGAGTCAAGCTCTTATTAAAATGGCTACGACACATGAAAAAGGCTCATTAGACATGCCAAACTGGAGCTTCTTAATCAGAAATGGTTTCTCACACACTCTTGATAAAATGTTTGTTTGATCTCATCCATTCGCGTGGGAAGTAACTGATTGCTGAGGGTATCTCCCATAACCCACGTCAAAGGCTTATAGAAACATTCGCTATGAGCACAATCTGATCAATCAAAAAGGTGTTTTGAAATGACCACGATATAGATTTGGTCATGGGCTTACACAAATGGGTTATTGCTTTGAGGTCAATAAAGGAACATTTGCTGCTATCTTCATCGATTTTTACAAGTCATGAACTTGGAAGATAAGACAAGATAGAATTACATCCACTCCTTCAAGCAATAGCTTCTTTATGATATTCTCATTTTCACTCAAATCATCATAATCAGAAAAGATTTCGGAAAAGGGTTGTAATGTTGGCTCAGGAGAGGCTCGAAAGGCTTAAAATTTTCAAGAGGGTTAGAGTCAGTGATCATCATGGTATCATGACCAAGTCACTCGACCTTTTGAAAGCATTTGGCTTTTGAAACACAACACATCTCGAAAGTCCCTTGATTAATCATTTCTACATTGGAGCCTTGCTCATCTCTCTAATTTCATTTGTTCTTGAGATGATTTTTTTATGCAAACACTTGGACTTTGAATATTTTTTCTCACATAAGATGTAGCATTTTGGCTTTTTTTCTTGACAGGCATTGGCGTTGCTTTTATCAGGTATCCTGCTTTTTCATGCTCCATAATTTTGTCAAACTTTTTGTTCTTTGGACTTTTAGAGCTCTTGTGACTTTCGAGATGCTTTTCATATTTTCTTGTAAATGTCGATTGTATGTGGTCAATCTTTATGCCTTGCCTCCAGTGAAGGGAGATGATCACCGCTCGGGGTTCAGAAATAAATAATCAGGCCCAAATTGGTTAAAGCAATGGGTATTAGTGTTTGGGTAAAGAAGGAATGCTCTTCTTCACCTTGGGATAAGTACACTAATGGTGCCATAAGTTGTGTACGGCGCTCACTTTGGTGCCAAAAGTTTCTGTCGGATCACTTAAGTGCCAAATCGGAGGAAAAACGCTCACTTTGGTGCCACCGGCGAAAGATTCCGGCCTCCGGCGAAAGATTCCGGCCAAAATGATTTTTTTTTTTTTTTTAAAAAAAATCGATAAGCCTTTAAATGACGTCGTTTTCGGTCCTCCTTAAGAAAACGACGTCGTTTTTCTGTCCTACGTGGATGGCTTCATGGAAACAACGCCGTTTAGCTCACATGGGGAAAAATTAGGGTTTCCGTCGTTCGCCCGCCGTTGCTCGGCCATCGTCGCTGCTCGGCCACCGTCGCTCAGCCACCATTGTAGTTGCTCAACCAGGTGAGCGAGGAGAGACTGAGATTGTTGCAGGAAAAATCGAAGGCGAGGGCGGAGGAGGAGGAGGAAGAAGATGGGTCGAAGGGGCTGCTAGTGCGCTGCTGCTGCTGGTGCGTTGCTGGTGTCGTTGCTGGTGTGCTGCCGATGCTGTTGCTGGTGCCGTGCCGGTGCCGTTGCTGGTGTGGGTCTTTGAGGAAGAAGAAGACACAAAGACGAGCTTCCCTCTCTCTCAATTTGGGGATTAGGGTTTCAAAGTTGGGGGAAATATGCCAAACGGCGTCGTTTTGGTGTTTGGATGCTGACTCAACTCTCCGATGAGCCACGTCGGCGTCAAAAATTAATAAAAAAAGGCCACGTCGGATTTCCGGCCAATTTCGTCGGAGTTGGCACCAAAGTGAGCTTTTTTCAAATTTTTTGGCACTTAAGTGATCCGACGGAAACTTTTGGCACCAAAGTGAGCGCCGTACACAACTTATGGCACCATTAGTGTACTTATCCCAAGCAATGGGTATTAGTGTTTGGGTAAAGAAGGAATGCTCTTCTTCACCTTGGGATGAGTCAAGCTCTAATAAGAATTTCTCTAAAGCTACCACTAGAAGATTGATGCAAGTGAAAGTAATAGAATCTTTCTCAATCTTTCGCTCTACAACACAATCATAATCTACTATGCTGCCCCCAATGTAGGGTTGTTCTCAACAGGGTTACTTTGAATGATCATCTTTATTCTGCCCAAAAGGGTAGCAAGATGTGAGCTCGGTGCTTGAGATTGATGAAGAAAACACCTTTATCATTTCAAATATTTGCACTCAATGCGAATGAATCATCTGTCCTAAGAGAATGTCGCTCTTCACTCAACTATCAAAAGTGTTTGAAGGACGTGTTTGGAAATGGCTTACCTTTCTTCATCCTAAGCACTTCTAGTTTGGCATGATTAACATTCCCTTCTCACTCTGTCAAGATCATCTAAGTAGATCAATCTTCATAGGGAAATTTGATTCAAAATGAATAATCCACAAAACGAGAAATCAATTTTGAGATAATGACGCTAAAAAAGTTTGTAGAAATTTTTTCTTTTCTCAATTATTCCTTTTTTTTTTTAATTATCTCTAGGAAAGTGCCAAAGGTTTTCTTTTGTAATGGAAATTCTCTTCTTCTTTTTTTACTTTAAAAAAAAAATTGAGAAGAGGGGTACTTACCTACGGCATGGCGATCCAGTAACCCTGTAATCAATGTAAAAGAATATGTTAGTGCAAAAGTTCTTAGGGATTGAAATGTTGGAACGATACATTATTACATTTCACTCGCTTTTATCTTTTAAGGACTAACATCTCTTGGATTCACCCTTATGGATATTTGGTAATTTGGCATTACCTCTCACTTGCATTTGTCTTTAAGCATTTGATGTCTTCATCATTTTACGCCAAATGGATGGTCAAGTCTTGTCTTATTGGAGAGAGATATCGCCCTTATAAGAATACTCTTTTGCTTTTGTTGGAACGGTATATAACTTGGCACCTAGGATGTATCCTTGAAAATGGAAAAGAAAATCATGTCAAAAATAGTATCAGAAATTGATAATTGGAATCGATACAATTCACTCTTCCTTCGAATTCGCCTTTTTGGATGCTTGGCAACTCCCTTCATTTTTCTTATCATGCCAAGTGAACGAGATCGATAGTCTATTTTGGCACCTAAGGCATTTGCAAATAACGAAACTTCCTAGAACGAAATTCAACTTCGTTCCGCCTCTAAGGAAAATTGGCGCTGACGAAGCCTCGACACATGCTTGCTCCTTGAGTTCCATGAACCCTCACTTTTATCATTTAGAAGGGGTCAATGTCGATCTCAAATAAACTCCTCATTCTACCTAAGAAAGCGACCATGCGAAGAGAGGGCCTTAAGCAAAGCTTTCTCAAAATTTATTTTTAAAAGATTTTGAAGGTAGACGTAAATGTTTGTTTGAAACACTTCTAAGTTTTTTGTTTTTTTTTTGTTTGTTTTTCTTTTTTGAGAAGGATGATTTTCACAAAATTGAATTTCCATCATTAAAAAAAATGTGTCACATGATTTACAAAAGCATCAATTAGATTCGCAATCAAAACCCAAAATGGAAAACATGGTTCTTAACAAGAATAATGACAATAATAAAATACAAGAAACTCTTGCGCAAATGAAAGTAAAAATCAACTCTTGTTCTAGTCATAAATTCACTTCTTTATGTGGTCACCACGAGAATGTCAAGGAGCATCGCGCATAACCTACAAAAGACGATAATGTCAGTACGTGAATGAGAGAAAATGATATTTCAATGAGGTCACTTCTTACAATAAAATCAAGGTGACAGTACATCCCCCATAGTCCTTATTATGGGGTTTTGGTATTTTGCCAATATTTTATCATAAGAGAAGACATCATTAAAAGAATCAATCCGCGGCTATCAGTTGAATGTCCACTCTATTCCAAAAGTTTCATGCAAAAGTGGCATTGATTTTTGAAAGATTAATTTGTGATTTTTACTCATAGAAAAATGTGGTAACTTTTGTTTTGAGAAACCTATACACAAAATAGATTTGCATTTTAGTCCCAAAATGTGAGAATGAGAGAAGTTGATAAAAAAAATGCAATTTCAATTTTTGTGCCCCAATATGAAATCATAACTTGAATTTTTTTTAAATGATTTTGAGCCCATAATTAGAAATTTAAACAAAACCATGTGTTCAACAAGGTAAAATCAAAGTGTTTAGAACTTGCATTCAATGTTCACTTGTCAAAAATGATTACCAATTTGTTCAATTATAAGCCTACAGCACCGAGGGCAATCGATTGATGTTCGCAAATTTCAAGATGGAGATGCAATACAAAATGAGCAAATAAAAAAGAAAATGATACTTACTATGGGTGCCGACCTTTGTCTTCTTTTTTTTTAATATATAATTACATAGACATGCACAAGGGATGTGGTTCAATGTCTACTCTATACGGCTCAAAATGGAGTCATAGGATCACCGGACTGAACCAACAAGATCGCAGTTAGGTTGTGTTACCCATGACTTCAGCTTTGTCAAAAAACTGACCTGTGTCGCACGGTTGCAGACTGGGGTGGGTACCTTCAACATGAAGAAATAAATTTCGGGGTAGAGATGGGCCACTCATACTACATGGTTGTAGTCGGAGTGGTATCCACCTCAACACCATCCTAAGTGATTCTATGCGGCCTAGGTCTGGTGGCAGGTAGTGTGTGCCATGATGTAGTGCAATGCAAGAAATGTAACCATGACAATTTATAGGCAAGAAGCACTTCATAAATTCAAAATATAAACATCCATTCCCAACTCCACACCTGCATGACAAAGGGTCAACAATCACTCATCCCCTTATAACTCTCAGCTGCAAAAACATTTAACACCTAACACGTTAGGGGCGTACCTGGAATCATCGTTGCTAAACAAAAATATTTTTGAATAAGATTAATTTTGTTCTAAGTCCTCTAAGGTTTAAAATCAAGTCCACAGTAGAGTCACCAAGCTATCGCGACCTATCCCTTGAGGGGAGAGAACGAGTTTAGGGGTATTGCCTAAATGATGGATTTATAGCCCTTGATTAGGCACGGGCTCTCCTAAAACCATACCCCGTGTGACATTGGGATATTCTAAATAATTTCGCAAAAAAAGAGTCGCCGCTAGTCTATTGGGGCCAGCTAGAAACCAAGTGAGGTCTAGGAGTATACCTCACTTTCCATGCAACCAGAGAATTTAGGGTCGGAGACTTAATTACACTAATTAACCAATTAGTGTCATTTCGATACCTAATATTGTACATTTTAAAGGAAATAATTTGTGTTAGGCAGTTTGGATTGATTTTATACCTATCCACTAACATTTGAGGTGATCATGCGAATGCACAATCATTAAACTAACAATCATAACTACCAAGATCCTAATTGCAGTAAAATTAAACATATGGAATTAAATATAATTAGATATGCAAATTAAACGCGATAAATCAATATAAGAGAAAATAAAGGCCTAATTACACTAAAAATAGCAAAACATAGCAATTCCTAATCAAACCCTATATTTTTTGGAATTTCGATTTTTTAAATATTTCTTTATTTTTAAATTTTTAAATTTTATTTTTTAAAATTTTTTTAAATTATAATAATATAATATATTTAAAACAAACCGGGTCAGATCCCCAGGTTGGGTTTGACTTGGTTTGGTGAACAGGGCCCAGGATCGGGCTAGACAGCCTGAACCCGGACTGAATTGGGCCAAGCGGCCCGAAATAGCAGAAACCAGTAGGGATGGGCCTGATGTGCAGGCCCAGTCTAGTCTAATTTTTTTTAAAACAAAGCCCAGACTAAACTAGCCCAAACCCGGCCCGAATTACCCCAAAACCTTATTCGTTTCATGACGTGCGCACAACCCGATTTTTGGCCGAAACCCTAGGGCTTATTGGCGGCGATGATGACAACGGCGACGGGCTTGATGGTGGCGGCAATGCGGCAGGCAGAAACAGCGACGTCTGGGCCTACAAGGATAGGCAGTGGCTACATCAGAGGCGAGCAGGAGCGTCAAGTCGTCGCGGGCGGAAGCGAGCAGCACTTAGGCGTGGTGGCTTTTGGCATCAGGTTCCAACGACGTTAGGTGTCGCGGTGAGGGGGGGGGCGGCGGGCAGACCGGCAGGCATCGGCATTAGGAGCCCTGGTGGCGACAAAGGCAAGTTGCTGCGGCGTTGAGTAGAGGCATGGGTTGTTGGTGGAGCGGTGGTGACAGGCGAGCGGTTTCAAGGCAACGTCGGAGGCTGAATGGTGGCGGCATGGGGCTAGTACTGCGACGGTGGTGGAGAGATTGGGCAACTAGCATGACGGCCGTCGTGGCTGCTGGTTCTACAACAATGTCATGGCTTAGAGCTACTAATGGTTGCTACGGCATCGGTGACATTGAGGCAGCATGCTCGGATGGCAATGGGTAGGAGGGTGGTGGCTTGGCTCGGACGGCGTCGGGCAGCGCCGCCACTGCCCTCCTCCCCTCCATTCCTTCTCTATGTTCTCTTTTGCTATGTTACTTCTTCACATCGGCACCTCTGCTTCAGATCTGGGTTCTGGGAGACAGCGGCGGTCGCGGTTTGTTGGGCGGCAGCGGCGGCAGGAACGGCGACGAGGAGTCTTCTCTTGGTCTCTCTCTCTCTCTCTCTCTCTCTTCTCTCTCTCTCTCTCTCTCTCTCTCTCTCTCTCTCGCTCGCTCTCTTTGCCGAGCTCCCTCTCCACCTCCCTATGTTTCTCTGTTTGCCTCTATTGTTCCCTTTTCTCTAAGGTTTCCTGTGCGAAGATGGGCAGAGGAGGAAGAGGCTAGCGTGGGTCGGGCCCAAGAGGAAACGGCTTGGGCCATGTAGGGACAAAAGGAAAAGAGGTGGGTCGAGCCAAATTTTGATCCTGCCCGACTTGGCCTCTCTCAATTTCAATTTCTTTTTTATTCTTTTTTTTTCAATTAATAATTTTTAATTTTTAATTAATTTATATATATATTTTAAATTATGCATTTGAGGAAAAGTTAGGTGTCAACATGGACTAATGAGAACCAATCTAGTTTCTGATTCTAAGGAGATTTGGTCCAATTACTACTTTCTCAGGAATATGGGAGAGCCAAACCAAGAACTTAAGTAGTATTGGCACCGGCAGACAACATGCCACACAACATAACATGATATGTCGACTCATCATTTATCAAAAAACAGATAATTCTGACATGTTAACACATTATATATTAAATATATATTTTTATATATACATAATAATTTATCATTTTCATGATTATTTCGATTAAATTAATTTGATTCAAATTCACAAATAAATAAATAAATAATAATAATCTAGAATGAATTTTATACTAAAAACATTAATCCACCATTTATTGATATCATTTGTTGTTTCAATTTAACAAATTCAACTCCATTCTAATAATCCATAATAATTGGAAAGAAAAAAATAAGTAATTTATATTCTGGACTTGCTTGTTAGGCGTATTGGAAGACAAGGGAAAAAAACTTGAGAAATGAATTATGTATAATAGGAAATGAGAGTGAGAAGAGAAAAGAAGAGAATATTAGTTTTTTTTTTCAATTTGTTATTTTTATTATGATTTTTATTTTTTCACATATAATACATTTTAACCCCTCATTTATTTTAAAATTTTAAAATTGATTTCGTATATTAGAATCATGTGTCGGAAACTCGCATATTAGAGGAGTGTCAAGAAAGTTGACCAAATATCGGATTTTCAGACACGTACTAACCAAATATTAAAGAGCATTTGAGAGTGCCAGGCACGTATTAGAATGTCCAGCACAACATGAAGGCGAAAAGTGTTTCTTAAATGGGAACCTACAAAACCCTAATATAGAATTGACTTATACACTTTGGATTAAACCCCTAATTTTCCTCTTCAAGAACGACTCCTTGTTTTTCTTCCTTTATGAGAAAATTTTCTGCTTGAAAGTCTTGCTCTTCGTTGATGTCACCACCACCAGCCGTGGGGAGGCACGGGTGATGAGCTCCACTAGCGACAAGCTCTTGCACGATTTGTTCATCCTTAAGTGACCGAGGACAATAGAGGAAAGAGAATGAAAGTGGTCATTATAGTGTCGGTCACAAGGCCTAGTTCTCTGAAGACTTTAGGATCATCGACTTATGATGTGTTTGGTAACCATTCTATTTCTAAGAATAATTTCTACTTAAAAATGATTCAATTTTATTCTAGTCTATAAACGAGTTTATAAGCATTTTAAGGTATTTGATAATTGCTCAAATTTTCTATTCTCATAATACAAACGCATTTGATATGTCCCTTAACTTTTTTGTAGCTTAGAATTTTTTTAAAATTTTCAAATAATTTTACTATATTTTTCTCTTCTTCTTTTTTCATCCATTTTCTTCTTCTCTGGCTAGTTGACAGCCATAGTAATGGCCGACGACTAGCTAGGCACAGTCCGACAACCTCACTGGAGCCTCTCCAGGTTAGGACAAGGTTCATCAAGCTCATTGGAGCCTTGCTAGGGTTGTTGTGTGAGCTCGCTTGACCACTAGCAAGGTTGAGTCTCGCAGCAGTTGATGGTGGGGCCTAGCAAGGCTTCAGCGAGCTCGACAGCCCTCACCCAATTGGTCGTTGGGCCACAATAATGAGGAAGAAGAAGAGCAAACTAAAGAAAAGAAAAAAAAAAACAGGAAATTTGGCTTGATTTTGGAATTATTTTTAAGAATAGATAAATAACTTTTTTTTTATCATTTTATTCTGTTCCAAACCTATTTCTAAGAATAAAAAAGTTATTAAACGGATTTTTATTTTTTATTAAGAAAAAGAAAAAAAATAGATACTATTTAATCAGTTAATAAATAGACCCTTACTAATCGATTCGGATAAATATTTGTTGGGAAAAGTTGATTGAATTTTTGGCTTAAAGCAATTCTCCATCTGCTGCTTCATCTTTGGGATATTAACTATCTCATCACTCCACGTGTTTAGCGAATTGTCCGAATGTTAAAGTAACGATAGAGCTATGCTGCCGTGTGTGGTATTCTTGTGGCTGTGTGTGAGCCATGTGGCTTTCTCGTTTTGTGCTCTCTCCACTCAAGGCTCTATATTTCTTCGGTTTACGTAAATTGGATTTTTTTTCTTTTACGAAATTAGGTCATCGTAATCTCGTGGACTTTCCTCTTTAGCTTCCACTCTGTTGTTGCTATCTTGGGGTGGTTATTTAGGAAGTATCGACACTCTTCGGAGGCATTCGTGTCGTGTTGGACACTCGGATACGTGTCGGACATTCTTAGACACTCTTCAATACTTAGTCAATATATATCGGAAAATTTTACACCTAATCAACTTTTCCGAAACTCTCCGAAACTCGAGTCGGAATTTTTACATGCGAGTTTTCAACACATGATTCCGACACGCAATGTCAACTTTAAAAAATTTCTATAATGAGGGATCAAAATGTATATATGTGAAAAATAATAAAAATAATGAATGGGGAAATAAGAAAAATTCCCCCGATCCTGTTATATGCAATTCATCCCTTAAGTTTTTTTTTTCTCTTCTCTTCTAATATGTTTGACATGAAAGTTTAGAATTTGAATTGCTTATTTCTTTTTCCTCCGAATTTTATAAATTATTGGAATTGAGTTGAATTTATCAAATTGAAATAATTAATGAAAACTGGGAAACAGTGGGTCTAATAATTTTTGGTAGGAGGGACAGCTAGCGCATGGTCACATCAGTGCTGGTCGGAACTCGATGATGGGGTAATGTGTTATTGTTAAACAATGAATAATTACTACATACGTAGTTGATTTCTCTTTAATGCAATGTTCAAGCACAACACAATTACAAAGCATAAATCCTTCCTCCTTCTTAACTAACCAAATTAATCGAATTATTTTTAAATTTTTTCTTTCTTTCTTCTTTCTTTTTTTCTTTTCTTTTTTCTTTATTTTCCTTCCTCCTTCTTCCTTTGTCGGTCGTGTGCCCCGGTGACAGCCATCAGTCCAATGACTAGCGAAGATGCGACCAGTGAGCTCGAGGCTCGATCAATTCAAGATAGCCCAAGCTTTGCCAAGACCAGCAAGCTCGCACCTCACCAGATCTAGGTGAGTACAAGCTTTGCCGAGGTGGGCAAGCTTGTGGATCAATTGATCATGGCGAGCTCGCAACTTGCTAGATCCAGGCAATGTCACACCTCGACCTCACCTTAACCTCACACGCCTTGTAACGTGGCCCTCGAACTCGTACCTCTACTTGGCTCTCGAGCTCGAGGTCTCTCGAGCTTGCCTTAACCTCGAGCTCAGGCCTCATGATATTTGACGAGCTTGAGCTCGCCCATGGCCATTGCTAGCCAATCGCGGTGGAGCAAGGAGGAAAAAGAAAATAAAATAAAATAAAAATAATTAGAAATTAAACTTTTTTAAAAATAACTTTAAAAAAAAATTTGAAAAAATTGGTTGGGATGAAATCATGGGATTGAAATCATTTTCCAATAGGTCCAAACATCAGAAAATGTTTTCGATCATACATTACCAAAAAAAAAAAAAAAATTAACCATTTTCTTGAAAAATGTTTTGGAAATTTTCATTTATCATTGAATTTTCCGCAAAATAAACATATCTAGTATATATTCAGGTATAAGCACATCTTGGTACAATCAAAATAAAAAGGAACTCCAAATCGTAGTGGCGGAAGGTGATCTATCCTACAAAACTAAAAAATAAGTGATAAGCTAAAAAATTGGTGGTGAGCCGAAACTTATTAAATGAAATCTCAAAGTCTAAGGTAGGAGATTATCATATTACTCAACCTAGTATATATACAAACAACATGAGTCCAAGGCAATAACCATGCATGAAAAATGCATAAGCAAGTGTTTTTTTTTAGATCATGACATGCTAATGAAAACCTTTAAAAATATGCAAGTTCATTCACTCAAAAACAAGCAAATGACATATTATTTTATGATACATTAGCATCACCTAGTAGCTCACATTTATACATAGGGAATGTGTATTCCCCACTGGTCATGAAGCTCACTAGTATACATAAACAAGTTCATATTTGTCATGAAGTTCACCAACATACACAGATGAGTTCATATTGATCATGAAGATATCTAATATATATAGATGAGTTCATACTTATAATTGGCTAGGACCCATCTCTACTTATGAGGCATTTTGAACACTCCTAGAGCATTCCTCTACTCCCGTTAGGTGTGCAATTTGGTTCATTTCCACTCCCTTCGCCATCTCAAAAGTTTTCCATGAGCCACTTCTTGTTCGAGCCTTCTAGCCTTGACGATCACTCCCCTCCCTACTTAGACCTAGTCATTATAGGCCTATCAGCTTTAGTCTGGTGCATCCCCAAACCACACACCTACTAAAGAAGGTCCCATTTTGGCATCCCTCAATTGTCTTATATAATTGACAATGTGACATTGGCAACTCATATTATTGACAACATGATCATCGACAACTCAAATAATCGGCAAAGAGAACATCAGCAACACTTAGCTAGTAAATTGGTAGCTTAGTTGAATTACAAAGATATCACTTTAAGGTTTAATATTCATTGTTTTCACGTTCCTATTACTAAAAGATTGCCATCACATCTTAGAAAAACAATCGAAGACCCCCTAAGAAATCTATCAAACACATCTTATACATGTAACAAACTTAATGATCCAATTCAACTGAATACAAAAATCTCACATACCATTATTGTAGCTTAACTACACTTGACAACAAAAGCCAAATACATCCTAACAATCAAAGATCATCCAAGTTAAGAGTAATAAGTAGATCAATCTAACTTAGCCTTTAGAGTCTTCACTTACCTCAAATAGAAGGTTGGAATAAAACCAAAGCTTTCATCACCATCAGAGCAAATAATCAAGAACAAAGATTAACATCTCTCAACCTTTTAAAAGATAATAAAACCCACAATTTCACCTTGTAAGCTCTTGAAAAATGTAATTTTGAAGACTTGACAACAAAAGAATAAAATCTTTCGTTTCACATGAAAGACAAGAACATGAAAATATAAAAGGAAGATCTCTTTTTCTTTCTTTGCAAAAATAAGTTGTAATTCTTTTTTAAAGTTGAAGACATATGGAGACTTATTTATAGGCCAAGGGAGGTGAGAACTAGTAACTTAAGTTAACAGAAATGATGAATTACGTTTAAAAAAATATGCCAGGTGGAAATGCAAGAGAGGTGGTCAAGTTAGAAAACCAGAAGTGACATAATCATATCATCCAATGTGGATAAACCAAGTAATAATGATCTTAAGTAAAAAAAGCTAGGTGTAAAGAGAGGAATGGTGCTTTACTCCAAAGGATACAAGTGGCCTCAAAAGTGGCTTAATAAAAGTAGCCAAAATGAGATATTTTGATTGAAATGTGAGAGAACTCCTTGTTGTCCAAGTAAAAGAAATGAGTAATTGAGAGCATTAACGGGCTAAAGTTGAAAGAGATGATGTAATGCATGATATCAAGGTTAAACTAAGTTCAATGTCACAAACTAAGGATGTGGGGCTTAAAATACCTAGTGGAAAAATGAAGAAAGAGTATATAAATTAAAAATGGACAAATGGCTCACTTTTATGGTTTCCAAATTAGATATTTTATTAATTTATTAAAGAATCTTGAAAATCAATACATAAATAAGGAAATCAATGTCCATTTCAAGCATGAATAAATTAGAAAAATATTTTGAACCTTAATAAAAACATTAGTGAAAAATAACGGATGCCTAGAAAATCTCAATATGGTAAATTTTTAACTTGAATATTGTCAAAACTGCAATTTAAGGACTACAACTAATATGGTGGTAAATTAATTATTGCCACTCAACATCATTGACATACATGTCAACACCTATCAATTTAATGTCAAAAAATAGCACTTCAGTGACTACGACCTTGGAAAATCATCCTAAATACTATTACTGAAAGTAAAAAATTATGGACGGCACATATGCATTTTTATCATTTGCAATAGTCTTAACTGGTGCACTTAAAGAACTTGTTGACTAAACCTATTAAGAATTTTTTTATGGGACTATTAAATTATAATTTTAATATGTAGCATATACGGTTGCAATATAAAGATAATTTCGTGCCATACTTTAATAAATACTAAGTATCAAGTTGGTATATCCAACTTACGCTGTGTTTGGCAATTTGGATAAAATTCATAATATAATAAAATTATCCTATCCTATGTTTGATGTCTATTTAAGATAGGATAAATGGAGATATCAGGGGATATAGACCAAATAAAATTATGCATTGGGGGAAGTGGGATAAAAAAGGATAGGATTTATAGCATCTATAATGGGAAAGTTATTTTTCTCAAATGACGGATTTTTTAAATAACAAAATTAAAATTATATCTCAATATAAACAATATTTAAATTCTAACATAATAAATTCAAAATAACAAAAAAATAAAATTTTAGTTATTTTAATTTAATCTTATTTTCATTCGTATATATTCGAATTTAATTATATTTTAAAAATTATTTCAATATATATATAAATATATTTATATTTATGATATATTTTAGATATTTTTTTATTTTACGTATATTAGTAACAATTACTATTTAATAAAATTTTATTAGAGAACAATGGGAGGGGAAAAATAAAAAATAAAAAAATTAAAAAGAGAGGAAAATAAAATAAAGTAAGCAAGAGTGTCACAAGAGATAGTTATTTTTCTTGAGGACAAGTTTTTTTTAAATTAACAAAATTAAAATTATATCTCAATATAAATAAATGATGCCTTAAGCTCCACTCGTTCTCTTCTATCTTATGTGCTGAGCCAAGTTGCTTGCAAGGCTTTGTTTAGTTGACTAAGCGTTGGGCTTTCGATCTTAGCACTGCCAACCTAAACTCTTTTCTTCGACACCTAGTTTAGCAATTAAGTCTCATTTGAGTTTGTTTTCAGCCACTTTATTTATCCTCATGACGACAGGCTCCCTTAATAACAATTTAGTTATCTTAATTTAATTTTTTTATATATTCAAATTTAATTTGATTTTATATAATAATTTCAATATATAGATATAGATATATTTATTATATATTTAAGGTATTTCAGTATTTTGGTTATATTAGTACAATCTACTATTTAACAAAATTTTATTAGAGAATGATGGGAGGGGAAATATATAAAAGAAATTAATTAATAAAAGAGAGGAAAATATAATACAAAACCAAATAAAATAAATTAAGTAAGAGTATCGCAAGAGAATTTTACCATCTTATTTTATAAAAAATTTGGTTCATTTTTACTAATGTGTCATTTATACCAAACAATATGCATGATATGATATGAATATATCCAATTTTATTACTGCAATCACCAAACAATGGATATGATTTATCAAAATCCCATAAATTTCTTATTTTATCTTATTTGGTTCTTTCATGATTAGAAATTTGGACGACCAACCGTAACCTTAATGGTTTTGAATTGGATTTCTTGGGTTTCCTTTTTAATCATCTATGAGTTTCATTCTTTAATACAGCTTAACACCTTCATCATTAAATTGATTTTCTCATGAAAAGAAGCGTTTTTAGATATCAATATATTATGATGCGAATGCGACTACAACTGCCTAGAAATTTTTTGTAACGTTCAAATAAGTCAAAACATGGTCAACGAGCCAGGAACAAGAGATTTGATGATGATTTACGCCATAATTTTCAAGAAGATATCAAGATGCAATGGATATTTTATAGTAGGAATTTATATATAGTTTTGATATCCTTTTTGTCTAGATTTAGTTTTAAAAAAAAAGGGATATTGATTTGCTGCTAATTTGAAATAGAGATTCAATATTTTCTCCTTCTCTCGTCTTTGAAAATTTAGTTTTCTTCTAAGTTAGTATTTACCACATTTTCACCACATCATATTTTTATTGTCGTTTTTTGATAGCAATTACACAACAATTTTGGGAGGCACATCCTCTACGAGGGTGATCGATTCCCGGTCCGGTCCGGTCCATTGGAACCAGCCACTTAGTTTAAATGAAAATTAAAATATTGTTGACGCCTAAAATTTCATTTTAATTAATTAGGTTTTACTTTTGTTTTTATTTATTTATTTTATTTTTTATTTTATCTTTTTTCGGATGATAAATAAACAAAGAAAAAAACAGAAAAAGCAGCCCCTTCTCTAGGCCTCAGTTGCACCAACCCGCAACCCGGCCCGAACCTTCATCTCCTTCCTTGCCCGACTAGGTGGGCAGCACGCGCCGGAGCAGAAGGAAGGAGCAGTAGCACACGTGGAGCAGGAGTGTAGCTGGCGTCAAATGGGATGCCGGTTCGGCCGGCAAAGGCCACAGCGACCGACGGTCGAGCTCCGTCGACCGGCTGCCCCTCGGCCTATAAATAGGTCGTCGATCCTAGCAGCCAAAGACACACAGAGAGGACGAACAGAGAGAGATCACGAAGAGAGAGAGAGAGAGAGAGAGAGAGAGAGAGAGAGAGAGGCCAGCCAAAGCTCGGGGTCCCCTGAGAGACTTCGGGGAGCTCGGGTGCAGGCCGACCGTGGTGTGGTGAGCTTGGAGGGGTCGCCGAGAGATTTCGGGGAGCTCGAAGGGCAAACCCGAGAGAGAAAGAGAGAGAGAGAGAGAAGCTGGAGGAGGTCCGCGTGGGTACCACCACTGTCGCCGCCCTCGTTGCGCCATCGCCAAGTAGCGGGTTGTCACCGTTGTTGTCGCCATCACCCTTTCCCTCTCTGTAGCCCAACCATCACTACCGTCACTGCCATCGCCGCTGCCGTTGCCGTTGCACCTTGGTCCTCTCCCCCTTCGTCACCGCGATTCGGAAACCCTAGGGTTCCCAATTTTTCAGGTCGCGACCTCAGGTTGTTGGGTCAGACTCGGATCAGGAACCGGGTAGGGATTCCACAAATTCCAGGGGTGGCGGAGGTCGGGTCGCGAATCGGAGCCGGGTCGGGTAGGGTTCGAGGGGAGTCGGGTATTGGAGCCGGGTTGTCGGGCCAGGTCGGGTGTCCCTAAACACTCGGCCACGGCGCCGTTTCTGTAAAGTAAAAAAAAAAAAAACAAAATCCAAGTCGAGCCCGCAACGCGACACGTCCCACGTGCGGGTCGCCGGCCCGGGTCGGACCCAACCCGCGGATCCGACCTAAGTCAGTTTTTATAATATTTTTAAATAAATAATAAATAATTTATTTCAAAAAAATAAAAAATAATTTATTTTCGAAAAATATTAAAAAATGTTTTAATTCCCAGAAAATCGAAAAATATTTAAAAAATGTTGAAAAATGTTTTATTTTCTAAAAATTGAGAAAAATAAAAAATAATTTATTTTCCAAAAATATTTTGAAAATATTTAAAAATATTTTATTTTCCAAAAAATAAAAATAAAATAAAAAATATTCCATATTTTCCAAAAAAAATGCCAAAAATCCAAAAAAGCCAAAAAGTCATGAAAAAGCCAAAAGAATAAGAAAAAAACCAAAAAGACTTGTATTTTTCCAAAAATACCAAAAAATCCAAAAAAATCCCTTTATGTCAAAAAAATTAGAAAAAGACTAAAAAAATGTTTTCCTCCCAAAAATGCATGGAAAATCCCTCGAACATAAAAAAAAAAAACCTCAAGGTTTAAACAAGATTAGGTACCGAAAGGGCATTAGTGATTAACTAGTGTAATCAAGTCCCTGATCCTAATTTCTCTGGTTGCGCAGGAGTGAGTATTTCTCCCAAATCAATTAGTGGCGACTCCATTTTAAAAATTGATTTACAGGTTAAAAACTTGAACCATGAAGTCGTGAATTGTGGACTTGGGAGAGTCCGGGCTTAACCAATTTCAGCCGAGCCATTAGCCTCCTTAGGCGCTCGTACGTGACTGCGGGCGCCCAAAAAAAGAGGTCACAACAGCTTAGCAACTCCGCTGGGGACTTTGAAGACTTAGGCCATTTTTTGTCTTATTTAAATTCTTTACTGACTTAGGTTTCTTTCTTTATGCAGGTCAAAAGCTTAGAAATTTATTTAAATTTTGCTTAAAATAGATTATCTTTTGATTATAAACTGTTGTGCATGCTTTACTGTTTTAAACACTACACATGGCACACACAACCCGGCCGCCGGACCTGGGCCGCCATAGGATTTCTAGAATGGTGTTAAGAAAGATACAACCTCGAACGCGAGACTGCGATGAAGAGGTTGCCTTTCTTTTCCCCGAATTTCTTAGCCGAGGTTAGGAGGGTATGTTGCTAACGCGAGATTGCGACGGGCGGATATCCTTTTAATCTCACCAAAGCCGCACGTCCCATGCGCATGTCTTTGTGCTTGCTATTTTTCTTTAAAAAGAAAAAGTAATTTCTTTACTTTTACTCAGTCTTTTTATTTGGCCCATGGCAATTTAGGATAAGTTTTTCAAGTCCCAGTCTATATGCGATGGGGAAAGACGATATCCAGTTCATTCCTACTCCCAAGGCGAAGCTCTTCAGATGGTGGGGTCAATTAGATCAGTTTGCCCAAGAGCGTGTGAAGGCCAAAGTCGGTCATCTCCTATTGTTGATCCAAATTACTGTTTGCCCTGAAGTCATACAAGCCATGGCACATTTCTGGTGCCCGAAGACGGTTACCTTTATGTTTGGTAGGTTTGAGCTAACACCAATCCTGGAAGAATACAGCATCATCACTAGAATGCCTCTTGAGAAAAAGCTCGTCAAACCATCAACAGGCATCATCCCGCTGTGTGGGTTAGTGCGGCTTTTAAGAACTGAAGTCCATACTATGATACAAATTCTTGAAGATAACCATAATACCTGCCTACTAGGATTTATGAATGCATGTTTCCAAAATCAGCCTATGACCCAAAAAAAATGAGATTTTCCTTCTGGCATTTTTCGGACTCATCATCTTCCCCCATCAAAGAAATGCCATAAGTCCTAAGATGGCATGGATAGTTGATCAAATCTTGAGAGGGGGGAATTATGTCAACATGATTTTAACTGAAACATTCTTGTCCTCTAATCGTTTTAAAGACAACACGGAGAAAATCATGCGAGCCTCTCCTGAAATTTACAAGTCTGGTTCTTTTCTCACCTAAGCGAATTTCGAGACTTCATGCGATCGTCTGAAAAGAATGCTTTCGAAAACCCATTACAAAAATTTATGATTTTAGGACTATACATTCACAATCAAAGTTGTTTAAATTGGGTAAACTTCCTAAGAGACCCACCTCCTGAGGCATTCCAATGGTGTGTTGGTTGGTTCCATGAAAAGAGAGCTCGCTTCGTTTACAAGCGTTGTCTCCCAATTCCATTGCTCGGCCTCACCGGCACAATTCTCTATCTCTCTTATCGGGTGGCACGGCAATATGGAGTCCTTCAGGAGATCCCACCGCCTTTTAATAGGAAAATCTCTTTAGTTCTTTTCAACACAAGCCGTGACTACGCATTCGAAGTTTCTACCGCTCAAGAAACTTGGGACAAGTGCCATCGCAAAAAAGATCGTGGTACCTAAAGGGCTTGAGGGAGAAGAAAAAGCCCACCACGTCTCCATGTCCTACATCCACAACTATCGTATCCCGACAAAATGGAAGCCATCAGTCCCTCACTCAATCAGCGAGAGCAACCAGCACGAGCAAGCAGAGCTCATGGAGAGGGATTTGGGAATGGACTGGATGCACACCTCAGAGCCAGCCCAAGGAAGCAGGCATCCTCGCAAGAACAAGGCTCCCCGTCGCATATAAATTGACAATCATGTGCCCCTTAGTGTTAATCTTGTGAAAGTTTTGTCCTATTGTTTAGGGACTTTTGTTTAATGTCTAGTATTACATTCTGTCTTTTCAATTTCAAGTTCTAGATGTCAGAAGTCTGCGGTCTATAAAATCCTCTTTTAATAAATAAAAAAGTAGTTAGACCATTTTTTTTTTTACTTTCGTGATCATTCATTATTTTCACCACGAACAGGTAATTATGAATCGCCGGTCACCAATAGCTCGCGAATGACCTCATGCACTAGGGCCCGATCAGAATGATGTACAAAATCGCCTCGTTAACATTGAAGACAGCGTTGGACAGATGTCCATTGTCCTTCAACAACTCTCAAGACAAATGAAATCCACTCAAGCTAAGCCCAACTCTATAGTTACCTCAAACACCGTCATGACACCTGCAAATTTGCCAGAAAATAGCCAGTACCATAGACAGTTTGAAAAGATCATGAAAAAGTTAAGCTAGCTGCAGGAGCAGAATCCCATGGACCTGTCCAATTACACCGGCATTGAGATCCCTGAAAAACTCAAAGCACCTGAATGCGAAAGGTATGCTGATACCTCCCGCACAGAGACCTACTTACAGGCCTACCTGGTCCGAAGGATGATTCAATTGTACCAATCGAGCTTGACCGGCCCTACCTTGCGATGGTACATTGTCAGGAAGATTAGTCCCTTTAAAACCTGGAGGGAACTAATTCATGTTTTTCACCAAGAATATGATATTGACATCATCCCTGACATAGCCTTGCCCTACGAAGAACTGATGATCGCAGAGCACGAGGAACCGTTAGTTGCTGAGATAGGAGAAAAGCATGTCAACGAAGCCTTGCATGATAAATGGGCAGCTGGGCAACATCTTGTTACTAGAAAATTTCCCACTATGAAAGGCAAGGAGCCTTTGTACGAGATCAAAGACACAGAGCATGTTCAAGAGTCGGGCACGACAGGACAACTCCCCAAGCTTACTCCAAGAGCTAGGGTCCAAAGAATACCAACCCCTATCAACTTGGAAAGTGAATCATACAGTGAAACTCTAATGTCTCTCACTTCCCTTGACATAATCGAGCTGGCAAAATGAAGGGACTTACTCAAAAGGACTGGACCAAAAGCCAAGAAAAGAAAGCCTAAGCAGATCAATACAGCATCTGCCAACAAGCTACCGCACCAAAGCTTCGAGCATTCCCAAGAATACAGCTTTGAAAGCTACCATCCCCTAGAGTACAACCCTGAAGACTTCCCAACCCCAGAGTACAATCCCAAGGACTTCCAGCGTTATTTCGATAATGAAACTGACGATTCATCATATAACTGTTTCCTACTCTCATCTGGGGATGAAGGCCCGTCAGAAGAGGAAGCATACATCTTTATCCGCTACGATCCTAACGAAGTACTAAGCTTGTCCTCTGACCATGAGGATAGCTTCAATACTTTATCCTCATTCGGAAATTTTGACCAAGAATAAAGCAATGGGGTAATCCTGGTAGAATCCAACTTCCTTGAAACAGAAAAATTCACCACTACAATAGATATGCAGTGAGAAAACCAGTGGCCTAACCAAGATACATCAAGCCCGTCTTGCGCTCATTGGATCATGACCCCTGGAGAGATGTGGATACCTGATCTCCGTATGTATAATGGCACAGCTTGTCCCATGGCTCATTTGCAATATCTCCACGTTGAAATGAGTCGGTACTATAGCCCGATGTCATTCGCAACTTAGGCCTTTCAAGAAAGTCTTACGGGGTCTGCATTACAATGGTTCATCACAGCAGACATCTACCTCATGAGAGATTGGAATGAGCTGTCTTATGCATTCCTGCTTCAGTATCAAAGCCAGATTGAGACTGAAGTGCCTTGTCAGAACTTGGTTCACTTCAGAAGAAGACCAATGGAGGATTTCCGAGCGTATGCAAGGAGATGGGAGGCTTTTATGATGCAAACTTACCCTCAACTGGCCAAAGAAGAAATGATAAAACTGTTCATAGGGGCTTTACCTCGCAAGCATCGTTGTTGGTTGCATGGGTTGCCCGGGTTACACTTCCATAGCTTCAATGAAGTGGTCCTCTCAGGCAAATACTTCGAGTTTGCTGGAGGCGAGGAACTCAAAGGCGCTTGATTTCATAACCAACACTATCAAAGCACTCCTTTACACAGGACTTTTCATGGGCTTTACTTGTTTTTATAATTTCATGTTTCTTATCTTGTCTAGTGTGCTACTGTTGTATTTTCCATTCCAAGTACTCTATTGTACAGTTCTAATATTTTGTTTTGAGAGCATGAGGCGGTACTCCAAATCTACCCAGTGATGCTATGCAACCATAAAAAAAATATCATCCAAGGAGAATACTGAGGGCTAGGCTTCCTCATGTTTTTTCTCCCCCAAAAACTTATTTTGAAAACAAAAAAATGTTTTATTGCCAAAAGCTTTCGTCAAAACAAGATTATTGAATCATGTTTGTCTTTCTAACTCACTTACTTTATGTCTCAGAATATCATCCCCATCCCCCTTGACTTAGTGTGATAGAGGGAATTTGAAGCTGGCGCACCATGTGTACTCACCGAATTCAAAGACACTCTTCCAAGAAGACAATGAGGCAAATAAAAATCATCCCACTTTAAAGAAGATAAGTTTTATTCTCTGAATATAATTTTGGAAATGATGTCTTCTATTTCCTATTTACAGGAAACCAAAGATAGGACGTAATAGGTACAGACATACGGTTGAAATCAAGCTGTCCCCAAGAGCTCTGTACACTCCACCTCGCTCCTGCCCAACTCATTCTCAAGTCGAAGCAATATCTTTTCCCCACAACATACTTGAGCAACTAGATGCTGTGGTTTCATCAATGGGATTCCCAGCTTTGACAAGCCAAGAAGCACAGAAAATGAATTTCTCCTCTTGAATTGGCTACTGTCAACAGGGATAAAATCTAGACAGTCAAAGCGATCTATAGCCCCACACCCTGGACAATGACTTTGGAATCTAGAAACTTCACTCCAGACGCATATTCTTCCAATGAGTAATTGCCATCGTAAAAGCTTGAGATTTTTTATCTCAGATTCCATAGAAGCTTGAGGTACATGACTTTTGCCCAATGATGCTATAGTTAAAGACATAAGGAGAAATTCCATAGAAGGAAGGCGTTGAAGATGAATCAACAACCAACAATCATGCATACATGGTCATAAAGGAGGAAGGCCAATTGAAGGAAATATTGAACTATGCCAAGACGAAGAGGCTGTCATCAATATATAGAAATCCTTAGGAATCAACAAATACAAACTTTGGAGAAGAGTAATTTGGTATCGTTTCCAATACTCCCACTATTTGAACCCGTTTTTGACATATTTTCCCCATTTGACAAGGAGCATCACAACTCAAGAACCAAACTCAATGGTTAGGTTTGGCAAATCAATATTGGCCAAGCTAGTACGTGGAAATGACCCACATCAAATTCACCTGGCTTCGTGTAAAAAGACATGTCATCCAGAGCCAATTCGTAGAATAATTGACCTAACGAAGCAAGGGACATAGGACTTCGTGTCCCCCTCTCACTTCAGGTTCACCCAATCATCTGCAAACCAATGAAGGGTAAAGTTGTATTGCTTCCAGTTATTCGACTCTTGAAAGAGTTCATGACTAACACATTCCCTCTTGTTTGTTGTAGGATCACCTGACTTTCAAAAGCAATGATAACAAATCAATGAGAAGCATGTCTTGTTTGTTGCAGGATTACCTGACTGTCAAAAACAAAGATAACAAATCAATGAAAGGCATGACAAACTCTCCCAAGCAAAATGGCGTCTCAAGTATTGCCAAAGCAAATAACAGAGATCCTTCAGGCCTCAACTCACATTTGATTTTGGCCAGATTAATTGATCTACTTGTACATCTTCTCTTATGCAGAGGCAAAAACAGACATGCCCGATCAGATCCCCAACCCCAGCTGATCCTTCATGTGTCATATCCCTAATCAATAGGGATAACTATCGACACCCATTTGTAAATAACCCTTTTGATGTTCAAAATTTAACATATTTGGAAATACCATTATGTTAACTCCTAAAGTTGTCAATAGGGTCTTTTTTTAGTCAAAACCACTTCACTTGTTTTGAAGAGTTCAAACTCCATCATATTCAAAATGTTGCATGTCGTTTCCAGATGAATTCTGCATGATGATTTTGCCTGTATAAGTCACTGATTCCATTGAGGATTATTAGAATAGACAACTAAGTGAATAATACAAGATTAATTGAGCATGCTGGATGAGGCGCATCAAAATGATGAAAGGCAAGCTATATCCTACACACAGTCCCCCCCCCCCATCTATACACTTGTGAGATGAGTGCAAAAGATTCCATGGCTGCAAGGTAAAGATCATTGCTCACCCCATTGAGCCCCATACACTGATGAAATTTATGTCCTATCCCTGTCAAGAACCACCCCACACTGGGGCAGATCAGAGGCGAAGTAGCATCACAAGGTGAGAAAAGAGATAGAAATTTTCTTGCTCGTACTTGCATCAATCTTCGGGTGTCTTTATCGCATATGAACACTCACATTAATTTAAGTGCCCTAGAATGACGAAGAGCAATTCTTTCTCTTCGCACTTGTATTCATTGTACAACCCAATTAAGTCTGTAATTTCACCCTCACGTGGAGGTAAAACAGAAGTTACTACCATTTAAGCAGCGTAGCTCGGAGCGCTAGCTGAAGACGAGGACTCAAGAGTCTAACAACAGTGTCATGATTGAACTTGCCTAGGCTAGTTCCTCTAACGACAAGAATGAAAAAACAGGGGCATAAAAAAGCAGTGTACCTGGTAAAAGCAATGTCAATGCCCATAAATGAAGAATTGGAATAAAAATAGGGGTATGAAAAAGCAGTGTGCCTGGTAAAAGCAAGGACAATGCCCCCCAGTCAAAAATACAACCAAGAAAAAGTTGTTGTTATGGTCCATAGAGCCTCCATCAGACAAGAAAGACTAGTGACAAATGCTGAGACAGTCACCAACTCTCACCCTCTTACATGTGAGCCAAGTTTACATCACATTCCCATTGTTAAAGTCTATTCAGACTAGGAGCACTTGAATTAACGTAGGATTTCATATGTGCATAAGCATCGCTCAAAGAAGTACGAGCAAGATTACTCTATCTCTTTTCGCAGGGTTCTTGACTTTTAAACCTGGAGATGATCATGCAACATTTTCGTCCATCGGCTTCGACCTTGATGGTCCCCTCTGATGAGCCACTAACCAAGACTTAATCACAGTTTCGACAAAGGCCTCTCACATTGGTAAAGTCGTACTGTTTGCGAGAATACTCAGACCCCTATTGACATGATGATAGTGAGATAGTGTGGTCCTTATAAATCCTGCACCAATGGTCAAGATAGCCTTTTCCCTGAGAGTGAGTGGAAAGTCCTTTCAGACTGAAAGTCCCTCATCTAGCATGCTCAAGACATCTACATTCTAAATGAAGATTGTCTTTCAAAATCTTCCCCAGTGGAATTCAGATGGTGCAAAAATAACAAAATTGTCATGCATAAATCACATTTAAATTCATGAATTTACAGCATATACAATCATGTGTACATATTGTGCAAATAGCAGACATACTCTTAGAGATCAGAGATATTGCCAGGTAAGCATATCCTTATCCCCATTTGTCTTAAAGTACCTACCACTGTCCAAGTACTCTTTTCTTGACACTCGATCTATTCAAGTCGTCCCTTAAGTTTGGGTGCCTACCACTATCTAGGTATCCCTATTGTCTTTGAGTATCGACCACCGTTCGGATACTCCCTTTCCCTGACACTCGACCTATTCGAGTTGTCCCCAGAGTATTGATACTTGTGACTGATCAAGTATCCCTTTATCGTTGAATACCTACTGCTGTCTAAGTATCCCCATATCATCAAGTACCCACCACCATCCAGGTATGCTTTCTAACACTTGGACCAGCCTGAGTGGTCCCAGATCATATCATTAGATACTTGTGTTTATTCAAGTATTCTAGTACTTTGTACACCTGCGACTACCCAGGTGTTCCACCCCTTTTAAGTGCCTGTGGCCATCCAGGTAAGCCTTGTGCTATATTCAAGTTAATGTTGCTAGGAGGTGGGAGACCTTCATGAATATCTCAGATATCCCCTCGATATTCCCAATTACCAGGAGGTGAGAGACCTTCATGAATATCTCAGGTACGCCCTCGATATTCCCAATTACCAAGAGGTGGAAGACCTTCATGAATATCTCAGGTACGTCCTCGATATTCCTAATTACCAGGAGGTGGGAGACCTTTATGAATATCTCAGGTACGTCCTCGATATTCCCTTTTACCAGGAGGTGAGAAACCTGCACGACTATGCGAGGTACATCCTCGATATTCCCCATACCAGGAGGTGAGAGACCTTCATGAATATTCGGGACACGTCCTTGATATTCCCCATACCAGGAGGTGAGAGACCTTCATGAATATCCAAGGAGGTGAGAAACCTTCATGAATAGGTGAGGTACGTCCTCGACATTCCCATTTACCAGGAGATGAGAGACCTTCATGAATATGCGAGGCACGTCCTCAATATTCCCAATTACTAGGAGGTGAGAGACCTTCATGAATATCCAAGGTACGTCCTCGATAGTCCAACTACCAGGAGGTGAGAGACCTTCACGAATATCCCAGGTACGCCCTCGATATTTCCCAATTGCCAGGAGGTGGGACACCTTCACAAATATCCAAGGTATGTTCTCAATATTTCCAATTATCAAGTACCCCTTCGATACTTGTGAATGTCCAAGTATCCCCCAAGAATTCATACTTGTGATCATCCAAGTACCCCTTCAATGCCTATAGTCAGCCAAATACCCATTTGGACGCCTGCAAAGGCCCAAATACCCTTCAGGTTGGTACTTGTGAATATCCAGGTACTCTTTGATATGCTTGTGAATGTCCAGGTATCTTCCAGAATCGATGCCCTGAGAAAGGTCGGTACATCCTCCCGAGAAAAGTCGGGTACCAACTGGTGTCCTCGATACAAATCAGGCACCCACAAATGAGATGCCTTGAGAAAGGTCGGTGCATCTCCCGTCAAGGCGACCGAAGAAAGGTTCGGGCCCTAGACAGATCATTGATTGTTTGAACGGGCGACCGAAGAATGGTTCGGGTCCTGGAGAAGCAATTTCCCATCATCGTGACCAAAGAATGGTTCGGGTCCAAGACAAACCACTGATTGCTCCAACAGGCGACCGAAGAATGGTTCGGGTCCTAGAGGAGCAATCTCCCGTCAAGGCGACCGAATAAAGGTTTGGGTCCTAGACAAACCATTAATTGTTTTAACAGGCGACCGAAGAATGGTTTGGGTCTTGGAGAATCAATTTCCCGTCACGCCGACCAAAGAATGGTTTAGGTCCGAGACAAACCACTAATTGCTCCAACAAGCGACCGAAGAATGGTTCAGGTCCTGGAAGAGCAATTTCCCATCAAGGTGACTAAAGAAAGGTTCGGGTCCTAGACAAATCGCTAATTGTTTTAACAGGCGACCGAAGAATGGTTCGAGTCCTGGAGAAGCAATTTCCCGTCACGGCGACCGAAGAATGGTTCGGGTCCTGGAGGAGCAATTTCCCGTCAATGCGACCGAAGAAAGGTTCGGGTCCTAGACAAAGCACTAATTGTTTTAACAGGCGACCGAAGAATGGTTCGAGTCCTAGAGAAGCAATTTCCCATCACGGCAACCGAAGAATGATTTGGGTTCGAGACAAACCACCGATTGCTCCAATAGGCGACCGAAGAATGGTTTGGGTTGTAGACAAATCACTAATTGTTTTAATAGGCGACCGAAGAATGGTTCAGGTCCTGGAGAAGCAATTTCCCGTCACGGCGACCAAAGAATGGTTCGTGTCCTAGAGAAGCAATTTCCCGTCACGGTGATTGAAGAATGGTTCGGGTCCGAGACAAATCACTAATTGCTCCAACAGGTGACCAAAGAATGGTTCAGGTCTTAAAGGAGCAATTTCCCGTCAAGGCGACCGAGGAGATGTTCGGGTCCTAGACAAATCATTGATTGTTTTAACAGGCGACCGAAGAATGGTTCGAGCCCTGGAAAATCAACCTCCTCATATCACTAGGTAAGATGACGCTTTGATACTTGCCAAACTCGGGGCTCACACCCTATCTTACTCACTCCTGGTAAGTAACTACATGTATCTTCTTATCTGTCTTAGTATATGTAATGTTATATTACTCTTTTTACATAGGATAATAAGTCCCAAATAAAATATTATCTGCTACGCATATATGGACAAAATTTAGGTATCGGCTTGTCTTTGAATGCAACCTCTGCGAGCTCACCTTCAAAGAGGAGTAGCTATTGACGCCTAAAATTTCATTTTAATTAATTAGGTTTTACTTTTGTTTTTATTTATTTTATTTTATTTTTTATTTTATCCCCTTTTGAATGATAAATAAACAAAGTAAAAAACAGAAAAAACAGCCTCTCCTCTAGGCCTCCGTCGGCCAAACCTGCAACCCGGCCCGCACCTTCATCTCCTTCCTCGCCCGACTAGGTGGGCAGCACGCACTGGAGGCGCAACGCTGGAGCAGAAGGGAGGAGCAGTAGCGCACGTGGAGCAGGAGGGTAGCTGGTGTCGGATGGGACGCCGGTTCGGGCGGCGAAGGCCGCGGCGACCGACGGTCGAGCTCCATTGACCGACCACCCCTCGGCCTATAAATAGGCCGTCGATCCCAGCAGCCAAAGACACACAAAGAAGACGAACAGAGAGAGATCACGGAGAGAGAGAGAGGCCAGCCAAAGCTCGGGATCCACTAAGAGACTTCAGGGAGCTTGAGTGCAGGCTGGCCATGGTGTGGTGAGCACAGAGGGGTCCCCGAGAGATTTCAGGGAGCTCGAAGGGCGAACCCGAGAGAGAAAGAGAGAGAGAGAGAAGCTGGAGGAGGTTCGCGTGGGTACCACCACCGTCGCCGCCCTCGTTGCGCCGTCGCCAGGTAGCGGGTTGTCACCGTTGTTGTCGTCATCACCCTTTCCTTCTCTGTAGCCCAGCCATCACTGCCGTCACTGCTACACCTCAGTCCTCTCCCCCCCTCGCCGCCGCGATTCGGAAACCTTAGGGTTCCTGATTTTCTGGGTCGCGACCCCGGGTTGTCGGGTCGAACCCGGATCAAGAACCGGGTAGGGATTCCACAAATTTCGAGGGTGGCGGAGGTCGGGTAGTGTTCGCGGGGAGTCGGGTCTTGGAGCCGAGTTGTCGGGCCGGGCTGGGTGTCCCTAAACACCCGACCACGGCGCCGTTTCGAAAGTTAAAAAAAAAAAAAAAAAAAACAAATCCAAGTCGGGTCCGCGTGCGGAAATCACGCGGCCGGGTCGGAACCAACCCGCGGATCCGACCCGAGTCAATTTTTATAATATTTTTAAATAAATAATCAATAATATATTTTAAAAATCAAAAATAATTTATTTTCGAAAAATATTAATTTTTTTAATTTCCAGAAAATCGAAAAATATTTTTAAAAATGCTGATTTTTTTATTTTCTAAAATATTGAGAAAAATCAAAAATAATTTATTTTCCAAAAATATTTTGAAAAATATTTAAAAATATTTTATTTTCCGAAAAATAAAAAAATCAAAGATATTCCATATTTTCCAAAAAAAAAATGCCAAAAATCCAAAAAAAGCCAAAAAATTCAGAAAAGGCCAAAAAGACTTGTATTTTTCCAAAAAACCAAAAAAATCCCTTTTATGTCCCTTTTATGTCCAAAAATTAGAAAAGACTCAAAAATGTCTTTCCTCCCAAAAATGCATGGAAAACCCCTCGAACATCCAAAAAATCTCAAGGTTTAAACAAGATTAGGTACCGAAAGGACATTAATGATTAACTAGTGTAATCAAGTCCCCGATCCTAATATCTCTGGTTGCGCAGGAGTGAGTATTTCTCCCAATACTTCGCTTGGGTTTCTAATCACCCCACCCCAAATCGATTAGTGGCGACTCCATTTTAAAAATTGATCTACAGGTTAAAAAATTAAACCATTAAGTCGTGATTGGTAGACTTGGGAGAGTTGGGGCTTAACCAATTTCAGCCGAGCCATTAGCCTCCTTAGGCACTCGTACCCGACTGCGGGCGCCGAAAAAAAAGAGGTCGCGACAAATATTAAAATATTTTTTGGAGTTATTACAATTATAGCGTTATTGCTATTGATAAGAAATTAAAATATGTATTTTTTAAAGAAATGTCGGTTAGGTTCCCCCTCAGAACTAGGAATCGGCCAAAAAAATTGTTGGATCTATTTTTATGGAACCGGGAATCGACTAATGCCTCCAAGAATCAAAACAAACCAGTCGATCCAATCCGATCTGAGTGATCTCATATGCTTACCGCTATCCTCTACACTGTCGCTCTTCACACACTCTTTAAATCCACCCCAAACACTTCCCCGTCTTTCCCATGCATTTGCTAAGACTATCTCTCTTTGCCATTTCCCATCATGTGGTCTTGGAACTCCAAGTTCCGTTCCTTCATTATTTTTTCAGTAAACCACACTGAAGAAGACACAAGAAACCTCCGAAGCTGCAAAAATCTTGTCTTTTCTGCAGAAATAGCCGAGAGACAAGAACAGATAAGTATACAAAACCCAGCCCAAACAGTCCCCCTCTCAGTCGAACCGCGAAGCCAGGACTTGGACAGACCATCGAACCACAACCTCCCAAACTTCCCCATGTCAATGAGGCTCAAGTACGTGAAGCTCGGCTTCACCTACCTCATCTACTACACCATGTATTTACTCCTCGTGCCAGTCCTTTAAATCTCCTTGGCCCACCTCTCGATCCTTACGGCCCCAGACCTGGCCCAACTGTGGGAATAAATCACGTTCAATCTCGTCACCATCGTAATCTTTTCGACCCTCGTCACCATCGTAATCTAATCTTTTCGATCCTCATCACCATCGTAATCTTTTCGACCCTCGTCATATTTCTGGTCACTCTCAACTTCATGAACCAGCCCAGAAAAAGTCTACCTTGTCAACTTCATCCACAGGAACCTATAATAAATCTAGGCTTGTTGTCCAAACCAACGAGAGCTTGTTCGAGGACAAATTAGAGTTTAGGCATTGAGGATGAGTGAGGGGAGGGCGATGAGCTAATGGCTTACACCTCCGAGCTTTGTCTTCCACCGTTGCCATGCTTGACCACGAGCACGAGATCTAGGTCTCAAATCAAGCATGAGCGTCAAATCTTAGATTGCTTGCGCTTGATCAAGGGCTCAAATCGATCTCCATCTGATGACGAAGGTGTTGGAGTTGCGGTCAAGGACAGTGGTGAACGAGCTTGAGGGCGTCAGTGAGCAGTTTGGCGGGGAGAGAATAAAGGACTTTAGAGGAGGAGACAGTAAGATGGAGGCGTGAGGAATTACGATGGAAAAAAAAAAAAAAAAAAAAAGGGAAAGAAAGAAAGAAAACAAAAGGAGAAGGAGAAAAAATAAGAAAAATTTTAAAATACCAGTGTGAAAATACCCCTAACTATATATAAGATTTGACCATATAACTACATATCTTTATTTGACATTAAATAGGTCACTTTATATTCTTATATTAGATAAAGTGCACCGTATGACCTCTTTTAAGAAAATGACTCACTTTAAATCCTTATATGCAATCTTCTCCTAATCTTAGCAATTACCGTATAATAACTCCTCTACGCTCTCCACGCACTCTCTATAAATCCACCCGAAACAGTCCCCAATGTTCCTCATGCATTGCTAAGACCCTCTCTCTCTCTCTCTCTCTCTCTCTCTCTCTGGGCCATTTCCCCCGTTTTCTTTTGGAACTCCAAGTTCTCGTCCTTTGTTATTCTTAGGAAACGCCTCTGAAGAAGAGGCACAAGAAACCTCCGAAGCTGCAAAAATCTTGGTTTTTTTTTTTTTTGCAGAAATGGCTGCAGAAATGGCTGCAGAAATGGCCGAGCAACAAGAACAGATAAGTCTGCAAAACCTAAGCCAAGCTTTCCGTATCTCAGTTGAACCTCAAAGCCAAGACTCGGACAGACCATCGAACCCCAACCTCCCAAGCTTCCTGTCGTCAGTGAGGCTCAAGTACGTGAAGCTCGGCTTCCACTACCTCATCTCCAACGCCATTTATTTACTGCTCGTGCCACTCCTCGGCATCTCCTCAGCCCACATCTTGACCCTCACGGCCCCAGACCTGGCCCAACTCTCGGACCAACTGAGGTCCAACCTCGTCACCGTCGTCCTCTTCCCTGCCGTCGTGGTATTTCTGGTAACTCCCTACTTCATGACCCGACCAAGCAAAGTCTACCTTGTTGACTTCGCCTGTTACAAGCCCAATCCGGCCCAGATATGCACCGGCGAGAAATTCATGGAGATCTCGGAGCTCACGACCGCCTTCACCGAGGAGAACCTTGCTTTCCAGCGGAAGATATTTGAGAAGTCCGGGCTCGGGCAGAGGACTTACTTGCCCGAGGCCGTGCTCCAGGTCCCACCAAACCTATGCATGGCAGAAGCACGGGCAGAGGCTGAGGCCATGATATTCGGGCCCATCGACCAGCTGCTGCCCAAGACCGGGGTCAAGGCTAAGGACATAGGGATCCTCGTTGTGAACTGTAGCTTGTTCAACCCGACACCGTCCCTATCGTCAATGATCGTGAATCGCTACAAGCTCAGAGGGAACGTGTTGAGCTACAATCTTGGTGGGATGGGTTGCAGCGCTGGGTTGATTTCTATCGACCTTGCTAGGCAATTGCTACAGGTTTGGCTTCTTCTCTCCCCTCTCTTCTTCTATTCTTCAAAGTATAAATTTGATAATAGGAACTTTTTATGAATAACGACCTTAATGATATTGAAGCAAACAAAGAATGAAAACTTCCATTGACCAATGAAATGCTAAATATATGTTGGATAGTAGGAAATTTTTTCTTAGGTTCACTAGCAAATAGCATCCATTTTGGCTGCGTTTGGTAATTAAGATACAATTTAGGATATGATAAAATTTATTCTATTCTACGTTTGATGCATAAGATAAAGTCGGATATAAGGGAAAAATAGATTGGTAATTAAAACTATCCTAGGGGAGATGTCGGATAAATGTAGATAGGATTTGTAACATCCATAATAGAAAAGTTATTTTTCTTGAATAACAAATTTCTTAAATTAACAAAATTAAAATTATATTTCAATATAAATAATATTTGAATTCTAATATAATAAATTCAGAAAAAAAAATTTAGTTATTTTCATTTAATCTTATTTATATTTATATATTAAAATTAATTCTATTTCACAACATAAATTAAAGATATAAATATAAAATCTATTTATATTATTACATATTTTAGGTATTTTATTATTTTAGGTATGTTTGTACAATTTACTATTTAACAAAATTTCATTAGAGAATGATGGAAGGGGAAGAAAGAAATAAAAAGAAATTAATTATAAAAGAGAGGAAAATAAAATAAGAAAATAAAAACAAAGTAGGCAAGAGTGTTGTGAGAGATTTTCACCATCTCTCCTTGTAATATTTTTTGTTCATTTAAACTAATATGTTGTTTATACCAAACAACATACATGATATAATATAAATATATTTGACTTTATTACTGTGATCATCAAACCATGGATATGATATAACAAAAATTTTGGATTTCATATCTTATACTATCTACTCTCATCCTCTTCAAAAATCTGAACGATCAAACATAGTCTTTATGTTGACAATGTGTCATGTGATTTAAAAGGAAATGCTTAGCTAGCCATATTGTTAAGCTTGGAAAATGGACGGCCAATCCTGAGCCACACATTTTAAATGAAAGAGAGGGAGAACTATGTCTTGCTTGGAAATTTCCATGTATTTTGTTTGAGAAAGGAAATTTTTGTGGACATCCTTTGACTGTTACACTGTGAGATGGTGATGCTAGCACCATTCAATTTAAAAATATTTCATAAAATTAGAATCATTACAAAAAAAAAAAGAGAAAAAAATGATTAAGTGACAATTTTTAATCTAATGTGAAAATAATAGCATGTTCTAAACCACAAAAATCCATTCAACAAATAATTATAAATTATTTTGGGATCAAATCCTTTAAAAATTTATGGCTCAAAACAAATTATTATTTACATAGTAGCCCCAAGACTGTTATGTTAACAAAATTTAAGCTTTGTACATTCTCAATTTACTATATGCTTTATCTACTAGGTACTCAAAATTCTAAGTTTTATTACTAGGGAGATTCAATTTATGTTCTCACCAAAATTAAAGTTCAGCCAATGTTATTACTTCTCTTATGGGTTAATCACTAGGTACATCGTAACTCGTATGCCCTAGTGGTGAGCATCGAGAGCGTCACCCTCAACTGGTATCTCGGCAATGACCGGTTGATGCTCATCTCAAACTGCGTCTTCCGAATGGGTGGGGCAGCCATCCTCCTCTCCAACCGGTCCTCCGACCGCCGCCGCTCCAAGTACCAGCTCATCCACACCGTGCGCACCCACACAGGCTCGGATGACAAAAGCTATGGTTGCTTGTTCCAACGAGAGGACAAGAAGAAGAAGATCGGCTTGTCGGTATCCATGGAGTTGGTGGCGGTCATCAAGGAAGCCATAAAGACCAACATCAAGACCCTTGGCCCGGCAGTGCTCCCAATGTCAGAACAGCTCTGGTTCTTCATGACCTTGGTCGCAAGGAAGGTGTTCAAGATGAAGATTAGGCCATACATTCCCGACTTCAAGATGGCCTTTAAGCATTTTTGCATCCACGTTGGAGGCCGACCTATTCTTGATGAGATGGAGAAGAGCCTCAAGCTCACCAAGTGGCACATGGAGCCATCACGAATGACTTTGTACCAATTCGGAAACACCTCGAGTAGCTCAGTGTGGTATGAATTAGCCTATTTGGAGGCCAAAGGAAGGATTAGGAAAGGCGATAGGACATGGCAAATCGCATCTGGGTCCGGATTCAAGTGCAACAGCGCAGTTTGGCAAGCGTTGAGGACCGTCGACCCGGCAAAGGAGAATAACCCATGGACGGACAATATTCACGAGTTCCCTGTCTATGTTCCATAAGCGTTGTCCATCGATCTAACGCGAAATAAGTGCTTCGGTTGGGATTTTGCCAATATAGGGAAAGTTGATTCCGAATGATACGCAAATCCTTAATTATTATGTTGCCTTGTGCTCATAAGCAAGCATCATTCCAAATCTTATGGTTACGTAATTTATAGAGTTTGAGAAGTCATGTACTAAAAAGAGATGAGAGTTTTTGTTGTTGTATGAATAAAGAATAGTTCAAAGTAATTTATAGAGTTTGAGAAGTCATGTACTAAAAAGATACATAAACTCAAGAGATGTGAATTCAGCACACTTAGAGAAAATTGAAGTGAAGATATGAGAGTTTTTGTTTTTGAATGAATAAAGAATAGTTCAAATCAATTTATAGAGTTTGAGAAATCATGTATTGAAAAGATACATAAATTCAAGAGATATAGAATTCAAGAGAGATATGGACTCAAAAGATATACAAATAAAAGAGATATATGAATTCAAGATTTGTATGAATTGAGGAGATGTATCTTGTTTTGATCACTTTCATTGATCTATTAACCCACCATAATTACAACACAAAGAGAACAATCCAACCACAAGAACCTATAATAAACCTAGTGTCATTGTCAAGACCAACAAGAGCTTGTTCAAGGACAAATTAGAGTTTGAGCATTGAGGACAATAGAGGGGAGGGAGACAAGCTAATGGCTTACACCTCTAAGCTTTGTCTTCCATCGTCACCATGCTTGACCATGAGCATCATGAGATCAAGGTCCCAATCAAGCATGAGTATCAAATCCCGAATTGCTTGTGCTCAATTTAGGGCCCAAATTGGCTCCATCTGATGAAGAAGGTGCTAGAGTTGTTGTCAAGGGCAATGGTGGATGAGGTTGAGGGCATCATGGGGGGAGATAGTAAGGGACTTTGGAGGAGGAGAGAGTAAGATGGAGATTTTCACCATCTTCATCTTTGTCAAGCTTTGAAGAACTTGACAGGGAGTTTCTATTTTCTTCCAGTTTTCCATTCCAAACTTCTTGTTAACATAGTTGGCATATTTCTCTTGATGAATGAATGTTCATTTCTTCGATTGTCTGACTTGTAGACCTAGAAAGAAAGTTAACTCTCCCATCATACTTATTTCAAATTCTTCCTGCATAGACTTTGAAAATTTCTTGCACAAATTTTCGTTAGAGGATCCAAAGATTATATTGTCTACATATATTTGAACAAGTAGGAAATCTTTTTCTTCTTTTTTGATAAACCAGGTTGTGTCAATCTTCTCTTTCTCAAAACCATTATTAATCAAAAACTTACTCAGCCTCTCATACCAAGCTTGAGGTGCCTATTTTAGACCATACAACGCCTTCTTCAGTCTATAGACCAAGTTTGGTTTTTTGGGATCTTCAAATCCAGGTGATTGTTCCACATAGACTTCTTCTTGTATAAAACCATTAAGGAAAGTACTCTTGAAGTCCATATGAAATAACCTAAAATTATGAAAACACGCATATGCTAGTAGTAGTCTAATTACTTATAACCTAGTTATAGGTGCATAAGTCTCATCATAATCTATTCCTTCCTCCTATGTGTACCTATTTGCAACAAGCCTTACTTTGTTTATGGTTACTTTGCCCTCTTCATCAATCTTATTTCTGAAAACCCACTTCATTCCAATCATAGATTTACCTTTTAATTTAGGACCCAGTTCCCAGACATTAATACTAAATTGTCTGAGTTCTTCCTGCATAACTTCTATCCAGCTTTCATCAGACAATGCTTCTTCTACTCCTTTTGGTTCTATTTATGAAATAAGTGCTATTGCACTGGAATCTTATTTTGCCTTGGATCTGGTGCAGATTCCTTCTTCTATATTTCCAATAATGAGCTCTTTGGGATGACTTGATTTGTGCTATCTGATATTCAATCTGTCATGTCCTGTTGAAATCTGCTAATCATTTGTTTCCTTCCAATCTTCTTACTCCTATTCTGCTTGACCTTGATCTTCAGAAGATTGACGTTATCCTGGGGAATAAGACTTTATTAGGTTTGAAACTGGTTCAGACTCTTCAAGTTGAGTCTGATCTAGTGGAATCTGAATATCTTCCTGAAATCTAACATTCATAGATTCTTCAACAAATTGAGTATTCTTGTTCTATAAGCTTTACTTAATGTAGAGTGCCCAAGAATTTTCCTTCATCTAATCTTTCTTCAAATTTTCAAACTTGATCATTTGCATTCTTCAAGGTGTTTGGCTTCTTCCCTTTATATACTTCATAGGGAGTCTTTTCTAAGATTGACCTTAAAAATACCCTGTTAATTATATAATAGGCAATGGAAATTGCTTATGCCCAAAAATGAGAAGAGATTTACTTTCTATCAGTAGAGTTATGGCCATCTTCTGTAACAACTTTTTTTCCTTTGCACAACTCTGTTTTGTTCTGGAGTATACAGAGAGGAGAAAACATGTTGAAGACTCATCACAGAACTTTGCAAAGTCTTAATTTTCAAATTTTCATCCATGATCAATCTTTATGCTTGAGAGAACCTAACCTTTCTCGTTCTAAACTTTCTTGGCAAACTTTGAAAAGTAAGTAAAAGTTTCAGACTTACTTGCTAAGAAGAAGACGCAAGTGAATATTGAATAATCATTCATAATTACTAAACAATATTTCTTTCCACCAATACTCTGAGTTCTTGTTGGTCCAAAAATATTCATATGAAGAAGCTACAAAACACAATTGGTAGAAACTTGATTTATTGGTTAAAAGAACTTCTTACCTATTTTCCCAAAATACACGGAGTACACAATTTAGACTTTGGATAAGCCATTTTGGGAAGACCTCGAACCAGCTTCTTAGAAGAAAGTTTGACAATCTATTTCATATTCACATGTCCAAGCTTACGATGCTAGAGATTTGCTTCATCTTGAATAGAAAAGAGGCATCAAGAGTTCTCTGGACTTATGTCTAGATGATAAGTGTTGCCATGCCTTCTCCCAGTAAAGGATTGTGACAAATCTCGACTAACTCTAGAGTAAATATCTTCTTGAAAATTGATTCCGAAACCCATATCACACAACTGACTTATGCTCAAAAGATTATAATTTTAGCCTTTTACCAATGAAACGTTGTTGATGATTAGACTTTCAATCTTCACTATTCCAAATCCTATAATCTTTCCTTTGTTGTTTCCACCAAAAGAGACATTTCCTCCTTTTTGTCTTTCAAGTTTTACGAAACTGCTCAAATCTCCTGTCATTTGCTTAAAACAACCACTATCCAAGTACCATTTGCTTTTTCTTCTAATAATGACCTACAGTCAAAAGAAGATCTCAAGCTTTCTCTAGTACCCGAATTTTCTTAGGTCCATGGGAGTTAGTGTTAAAAATAGCATTTGCCCAATTCTTCTTAACAGGTCTCCAAACTTTAGGACATTTATTCTCAAAATGTTTTGTGCTATTACACCTAGAACATCTGAGAGCACTCAGCCAACATTTTACAAAAAACTTTTTGAAAATGATATTTGTAAAAGGTTTTAGAGGTATTTGTCTGAGTCTTTCTTTCACTTTAAGAAAATCAATTAGAGAAGCCATTTCGTTATTCATTCCCAAACCAGATTTATTAAAATAAAGTGTTTGAGCTGAAAGAATTTTCTCTAAACTTTTATGATCCATTGAAAAACCTTTTTGAAATATCTGAAATTTCCTTTTTCAAACAGATGTTTTCCCTTGAGAGAGAGTCAACATTTTCTGTCAAACTATCAAAATCACTTTTCAGGTTTTCAAACTTTTCTTTCCAAAAATCATCCCGTTGCCTAAGCTTAAAATTTTCATTTTTCAGTTCGGAAATTCTTTTAAGAGAAGACCTAAGGTTGTGGCAAAGTTCATCTATATACTTAGAAATCTTAACAGGAATTTCTGAGTGACTTACCTCGGTTTCTTTGTCATAATCTGAATCTGAGTCTGATTATGAGTGAGCCATCAGACAGATATTCCTCTACACTTTCCTCACATTTAGTGTCACTCCATGTTTCTGCTTTACGAACTTTCGTGTACTTCTCATACTTCACTTTATTCTTTTTCAGCAAAGGACAGTTAGGCTTGATGTGTCCATTTTTCTTGCACTCAAAGTATATTACATCTTTGTTAGTTTCAACATCTTCCATTGGTCTTTTCTGGGAACTTTGCTTGATTTGCTTCTTTCAATTTAGCTTTCTTCCTTTTCTATTCAATTTTCTAAATTTCTTTATCATCAGGGCTAATTCCTCGTCATCCATGTCATCGTCTGTATTTGTGTCATCATAATCAACATTAGACTTTAGTGCAATTGATTTCTTACATTTTGGATCTTCCTCATCATTGATCCGCTCCACTTTTTCCCCAAAAAGTCTCGGTTTGTAGAAAAATCTTCGGAGACTAAATCAATGTTCCTAAAATGACTTGTGACATGAAAGAAATTTCAATTTCTAAAATCGAATTCAAATTCACGGTTAATTTCGATCTCGGCAAGATTTTAGCGTGACCTAGGCTACCGAGTAGCTTTTAGAAATTTTTAGTGCAACGACCTGTGGTCGATTTTCTTCGAGCCACAATGAACCTCTTCTATACATTGGCGACTATTGATGGTCGTGAAAATCTTGAGGTTTTAAATATGGACACAGGGTATCAAAACGACAGAAAAATCAGTCTTGTGTCGATCGACGAGAATTTTGCAATTTAGTGGAATCACCCACATTTAATTACGCATTTCAGTCGAACCGACCTATCTCTGATTTCTAATCGATCTTACTGTGCCGAAATGATCTCTGCAAATGAGTACGGTCGAATAGATAATTCCTGGTCGAATCCTCAAGTCTATTGCATTAAAATCTCTTAATGACTTCCCAAAATAGTCTAGTTATCTCACGAGTAATCGGCTCTGAGAATAGTACTATAGGCGCATCGATGAAAATATCGATTTATTCAATTGAAAACATAAGAAAATCCAAGATGTCACAACTCTTCCCCTCTTATAAAAATTTCATCCTCGAAACTTAAACCTTTACCAATGTTGACGAAAGGTGGGGGTATCGTCGGGTTTCACTTTCCCACATTGTTCTTCAGTCCCGTGGTGTTGTCAGACCATTTTGACCAAAGGGACATTCTTGATACATAGAATTTGATCTTTCTAAACCACAAGCTGAACCAGGCTTTCCACGTACGATACTCTGTCGTCCACATCCAATTCTTTAAGATTTTGCACGTGGGTTAGGTCAGGCTCACACGTCCTCAACCTCGACACGTGAAAGACATCATGTACTCACGCCTACTTCGGTAGTAATGCAAGATGATACGCTAGGATCCCAATTCCCTCTCTAGAATCTCAAAGGGACCTACGTACCTCGGTTTCAATTTTCCCTCATTGGTGACACATTCAGAAAGATGTAGTCACCAATTTGGAACTCTAAGGGCCTTCGATGGTCAATGATACAACTTTTCTATCGACTCTGAGCGGTCTTTAATTTTTTTCTGATCACGGCAACTGCAATCACTGACTGCTAAACTGACTTTGGGCCTGTGATCTTTCTTTCCCTAACTTCATCTCAACACTTTAGCACTCTGCACACTCTACTATGCAATGCGTCAAAAGGCACATCTAACTGTTCTGCTGAAACTAGGAACCTCGGGTCTGGATCTGATATAATTACCACTGGCGCTCCATGTAGACGAACTATCTATCACACATACACTTTTGCTTGTCTATTCAAATCAAGATCCTTCCATACGGCGATAAAGTGAGCCGACTTCATCAGTCTGTCGACCACTACCCAAATGGAATCATTACCCCTTCCAGATCAAGACATGTTATAGGATTCTTGTTGGCTGATATGTGTAGATAAATTTTGTGAGAATCTTTAAGCACTTTGCCCTTTAAAACAAATAAAAATAAAAAGCTAGACAGTTTGAGTGAGAAAATAATCTTAGGAAATTTTATAAGGTTTGAGTGCCTTACTCAGGTCTTCAAACCCTCTTAGTTTAGTGTTTTGTCTCTACTACAAAATCGTTCACTAAATTGGTGACGATATTGAATAATGCCTTCGATCCAAAAAAATGCAGTACTATATTTTATAGTTGATAAAACTTGCATGTCAATACACATCATATGTGATGTACACATGATATAGCGAACTGTTAGTTCACATGACAAAAGTAAAACACAAAGTTATTTTTCATTGATAACATAAAAGTTAGGGTTAATACCACAAAAAATATCAAATTAATATGTTTGTGACAAATTTACCAAAAATTAATTTTTGGGTCACCAAAAACTCCAAACCGATACACCAATCACCAAAAATCTCAAACCAGTACACTCATAACTACCCCAAACTGATATAGATTTTCACATGAATTTGCCACATGAATTTGCCACATGAATTGAGTCATTGTCATGTGTGTCGCGACCTCCCCAAAGCGACCTCCCCAAAGCTAGTGGAACCACTTAAATGTTTGGCTAATGGATTATTAAGTTTAGACTTAGCTTGGACACTCCTAAGCCCATATCAATTCGCAACTTGGTATTTAAGTTCTTAACATGCAAATGATTTTTTATAATGGAGTTGCCACTAATTAATTTTCAGTAGGTAGGTCGATTAGAAATCCAAGTAATGGAAAGATTACTTCTAAATGAATTCGATGATTTGATTACACTAAGATTTCTCTAAGCCATTTCGATACATTTTCTCTTTTATTTCAAACAAATATTTTGTAGGTAGTTTACATAGATTTTAAATTACTATGAAATGCGAGGTAATCATGCAGGTGTACAATCATTATTAAATATTCAATAAAGAAAAACTGGAAATAAATTTCTAAAAAAAATTTCTGGTTTTAATTAAATTTGAAATTATAAAATAACCAAAATAAGCATGCAATCTATCATTAAAAACTACTTTAATTGTGTCTAATCCTTTTGGATTTAAAAAAAATCAATTAAAATCAAACAAAAATAGAAAGAAATCAAATCTACATGAAACACAACATCTAGGATGTTATCCTTGTCCTTCTAATTTTGGAAACAATTAACAAATCTATGAGATTGGATTGACCAATATGTAATTGTGAATCGTAATAAGACCGAATTGATGATTTTATGTACAATCGTGAATCGTAACTCGAGTGAGAGATCGAATTGGTGATTATAACACTTCGTGAAATTAACCTGAGAAATTTTGGATAAGATAACAACGTTCAAGAATTCAATTAAGAATGCAATACTTCAAATGGGAAAACAAAATATTCAAGAATTAATTTAGATAGGAGTTTTACTCACTTTGATTATTTGTTTCCAAGTTCGGACAAGGGACAAATCACGACAGTCATGGATCAACCGTTCTTCACGGTGGTGCTCGGCTGAGGGGCTTTTGCAACAGCCGCCAATGGACAAGCCCCGTAATGAAGAAACGGCAAAGTCAAGCTATGATGGAAAGTTTGGACTTGTGGATTGCAAAGTCGCTGAAATTTGTGGGTCGCATGTCTATTTTAAACAAGAATCTCTCCTCTACTTCTTCATGAAACTTGTAGAGAACATCCTAAATATTTACATACTCAAATTTGAAGTAAAATGAGCAAGTATAGCCTAGTGAATCGACTTATTCTTGAAGACGGTAGATCTGGAAACACGGTACTGGACACCCGAGACTTCTTGGACCCATATGGTGACTATTCTTTGGAAATTTGACTTCGATCCCTTAATGAAAGTTGTAGGGGACCTCTTGAAATAAAAAATATCCAAATTTTAGAGGAAACGAAGAATAATGAGTAGGTGAAAACTCGATATTTCTGAGATAGCTATACTGGACGTTTTGGTGCGAGAACCAGGAGCTTCGTACGTCTATAGAAAATTATATAGGACTAAATGGCCTATATTTCTTCATTAAAAATCTAATTTAGTGTCTTAAAAATAACCTGGTAAAATTTCATAATTTTCGGAGGTCGTTCGGGTATTTTAATGAAATTATTTCAAAGACTGCGCAATCTGTTTCTATCCGAAATTGCATGCTGTACTTGTGTGAGTTATATCTTCTTGTGTGAAACTCTTTTGGGCATGTGTTCTTCATGAAATTGTTATCTTATTGTCTTGTCTATCACATGTCTTGGTTTCATGATTTTTGAGAGGCATATGGATATTTAATTTAAATGTTTTCTAAAATGGTACAAGCTGGAATTTGGTAAACTTCAAAAGGCATGATAAATGGACTATTCTAAATTGCATGGACTCCATGAATTGTATTGTTATGAATGATTGTGTCTTGCTGCATGCATGATGATGATTGGAGATGCTTGTATGAATCAAAGGATGAAAGTGGTCTTGTTTGCCATTACATCATATGCCATGCTAATTTTGAGACATAAATTGGTGAACATGAACAATGATAAATGAGAAAATTGTTGGAGGCGGTTGATAATGCCCCGGGAGTGTCGGGATGCCCGGTGGCCTAGTGGCGTAATTCCGGAGGGTCCTCGGGAGCTTCGAGATGCCCGATGGTATACGGTACGTAATTCCGGAAGCCCTAGAGGTTTGTGCCCAGGGGGATGTCTCATGATGCTAGTTGGGATGCGAGATGCCCGGCCAGGGAGGGTAAATGCCGGATGCCCAGTTGTATCTTGGATACATGCCCGGAGGTTCCTCGTGATGCCAGTTGGGATACAAGATGCCTGAAATGTGGGGGTGCCGGATGCCCAATTGTAAATTGGATACATGCCCGGAGGTTACTCGCGATGACTGGTTGGATGCGAGCGATGAATTATGGGATGCAAACATTGGTCCCTGGAAGGAAAAGCTAATGAGATCCTTGTGAAAGATAAGAATTGAAAATGAATCATGTGCATGGGTGTATGCATATGGCATGATGCATGATCGGCTTATGAAAATAAATTGATGCTATTTGATATTGAAAATGCGATCATGAAGGCATGAATGGATCTCATGGTGATGTATGTTTGATAGCATGGATAATATGAATCATGGTGGTATGCGCACATATGGCATGGATATGCATGAATGCATGATGATGAGTGCATGGTGGTATGTGCATGGTGATATATGCATGGATGCATGGTAATGATGATGGTACATGTGATATCATGATGATATGTGCATGGATGCATAGTAATGATGATGGTACATGTGATATGATGATTGATATATGCATGGATGCATGGTAATGATGATGGTACATGTGATATGATGATGATATGTGCATGGATGCATGGTAATGATGATGGTACATGTGATATGATGATAATATGTGCATGGATGCATGGTAATGATGATGGTACATGTGATATAATGATTGATGAATGCATGAATGCATGGTAATGATGATGGTACATGTGATATGATGATGATGGGTGCATGGATGCATGGTAATGATGATGGTACATGTGACATGATGATTGTAAGTGTATGACATGATGGTGATGACTATATGATGATGTATGTACATGAGATATGATGACATGTGCATGATATCAAGGTAAATTGTGCATGGATACTTCAATGACACGTAATGCTATGATTGTTATGATTGTATTGTGTAATGTATTGAGTGGTTTATTGGATCATTTACCTGCTGAGTGGTTGTACTCACCCATTTTGGGGAATAACATTTCAGACTAGATAAGGGGCCCGTTTGGTTGGGCATTCCCAATGGGCTTTGAGCCCCTAAAGCCCCTTGGGGGAAATTTTTAGTGTTTGGCAAAATATTTGAAAGCCCCTTTGCCCAAATATGAGCATTCCGAAGGCTGAATGCGGAAAGCTGGGGAGGGGCGGCATTCGGCATTCGGCATTCCAGAAATGCAAAAATTACTGTTCATCTTCTTGTTCAGCTCATCTTCTTCTCCGCTCGGCTCATCTTCTTCTCCGCCGCCTTAGAGTTCGGCTTCTCCGGCAACCACCACCACTGCGGGGGTCGCGCGTCCCCGGTGACCACCGCCCAGGTGGCGCGACCGCGACCTAGGCGGCGTCGCCTGGCGCGCGCGAACCAGGCGAAGCCGCCCGAGGTCGCGCGCGCCGGGCGACCCAGCGGCGTCGCCGGGCGCGCGCGAACCAGGCGACGCCGCCCGAGGTCGCGCGGACCCAGGCGGCATCGCCTAAATCGCGCGCGCAGCGGCGGCGTCGCCTAGGTTCGTGCGACCTCGGGCGGCGTCGCTTGGGTCGCGCGACCAGCGACGCCGCCCGAGGTCACGCCCTCGCCCGCCGATCTGGCCGTCGGGAGGCCGATCCGGGCGGTCCGGGTGGCCGATCCGGCCGTCGGGAGGCCGGATCTGGCGGTCCGACGCCCAGATCTCGGCCTCTCCCGCGACCAGCCGCCGATCTGGCGGTCCAGCGGCCGGATCTGGCGGTCCGGCGGCCAGATTGGCCGTCCGACAGTTGGCCGGCTATTCGCCGGCAGTCTGCCGGCCACCGGATTTTATTTTCAGACTTTAAAAAAATAAAAAATAGCAAAAGCTAATTGGAAATGCAAATTTTGCCAAACGGTGTCTTTGCTTTTCAAAGCTACTTGAGATTGTAATTTACCATACGGTGTAGCATTTCGGGAAACCCCTTTATCTCAAAGATATTTGCATTCTCCCAAGTGCATTTCCCGAAAGTTGAACCAAACGGGCCCAAGATACCTCTGCTACCAGTAGACGGATCGAGTGATTGGATATGACCATGAGGAGGAGGATAGCAAAGGAAGGAACTTTTGGACGTCGACACTGATCGATGGACTTTAAGTATATGATTGTGGGAGGAGATGTCGGTCATCTTTTGAAATATAGTCGAGTATAGAAGACTGCGGCATTTTGATGTACCGATGAATGATGTCCATCTGGTTTAAGTAAATAAAAGTGTTCGGCTTTAACTTTTATAAGATGTTTAGTTGGTGTGCATCATTTTATGTATATAGAAAAGGGAGTTAATGGATATGCTTTTGCTATATGAATTGTGCAAGGGACCGATAAAAAAAAAATGTAAACCCCCAGGTTGTATGGACCCGCTGCAATTGGAATGGTATCAGAGTGACATGTTATAAGAAAAAGTGAAAGGTAAGCGAACTATGGCGACCTTACGGATCGGGGGCCGTCGAGGGGTGCCACAAATAGTTGGAGAGATGTGACTACAAGTTGGCAACAGAGATGGATTGCATTGAATAAGGCGGATGGGAATTAATGTTCATGTTTAGAATTTTCAGTGTGAATTCTGGAAAACAAATGAATGGTTTTAATAATTTTTAAGTGTAAAGGATTTCAACCCAGTATGAACGGAGTTAAATGCCTATATAATTTGGTATCCGTCACATTCACAAAGGCAGAGAGTACATAAAATGCTCATCAAGTTGACATACAAACTTTTATGAGTAGCACGATAACAGGTTCGGCACAAGAGGAGCCATCAAATTTTGACGGTAAAATAAAGGTAAAAATATATATATATTCAAATATATCCTAAAACCGTTTTGTCTGAACTTTGGGACATAACATACTTAGAGTATTCTTTCCTAAATGCAAAAGAAAAAACTACACTAAAAAATTAGATAGCCCTTCAAGTGAAGAGTGTAGACTCGACTGCATCTCATAAGGAGAATTTGAGGAATTGATAGGTTGGTACGGAAGCTGTCCACGCCGGTGAAAGTTGAGATATTGGTGAAACATCCACTAGAAGATTAACTTATGTTTTGCACAGTATTTCTCAATTGGGAGTACAAGATGAGTTTAATGCCTACATAATTTGGTATCAGTCACATTCATAAAGGGGGAGAGTGTACGAAATGCCCATCAAGTTTTTCTTTTTTCAAAAACTGCTTATCAGGTTGGCATACAAACTTTTATGAGTTGTACGATAATAGGCTTGGCACAGGACGAGCCATCAAATTTGACGATACAAATAAATGCAGCATATATGTACATATACATATACATTATATACATACACTCGAGGTGAGGACACCTGGAGTGCCATAACTTGGCACGCCGGGACACTTAAGTGCCATAACTTTAAAATGGTACACTTAAGTGCCATCATCGGAGCAAAATGGGACACTTAAGTGCCACTCCGGCGAAAATCCGGCCAAATGGCTGACGTGGCAATTTTCCGGCGAGTTTAGTCCAAAACGGCGTCGTTTTGCACGCCGACGTGGCGGAGAAAACGCAAAAACGACGCCGTTTCGTGTCTACGTGTAAATAATAATATAAAAATTAATTAAATTATAAAGTATTCAAAAAATTAAAAAAAAAAAAGAAAATTTAAAAAATTTAAAAAATTAAGAAAAATTTAAAAATTAAGAAAAATTTAAAAGTTTTAAAAAATTAAGAAAATTAAAAAAAAAAAAAAAAAAGGGGGAGGTCGAACGGGCGGCCGAGGGCTGAGCCCGCCGCCGCCGCCTCCCGCCGCCGTCGCCGGGATGGGCCGGCGACGGAGGGGGAGGGTCGGCCGGGTCGCCGCCCCCGGCCGACCGACGGCGAGGGCTCGCAGCCCTCGTCGGATCGCAGCGAGGGCCGCGACCCTCGCCCCCAGATCCGGGCGAGGGCTCGCGGGCCCCCTCGCCGCCGGCCGGCCGGCCTCGCCGGCCCCCGGCCGGGCCCGGCGACCCCGGCCGACCCTCCCACTCCATCGCCGGCCCTTCCCGGCGGCGGGGGGGCGGCGAGGGCCCGCGAGCCCTCACCGGATCCGGGCGAGGGTCGCGGCCTGCGCCCTACCGCGACCCTCGCCCAGATCCGGCGAGGGCTCGCGGGCTCGCCGCCTCCCCGCCGCCGCCGGAAGGGTCGGCCGGGTCGCCGAGCCCCGGCCGGGGGCCGGCGAGGCCGGCCGACCGGCGGCGAGGGCTGCGAGCCCTCGCCGTCGGTCGGTCGGGGCCGGCGACCCCGGCCGACCCTTCCGGCGAGGGGGGGGCGGCGGCGGCGAGGGCTCGCCCCTCCCCGCCCGTTCGACCTCCCCCACCCCCTTTTTTTTTTTTTTTTTTTTTTTAATTTTCTTATTTTTTTAAAAATTTTTAAAATTTTGTAAAATTAAAATTTTTAAAATTTTCTTTTTTTTTTTTAAATTTTAAATTTTTTAAAATTAAAATTTTTAAAACTTTCTTTTTTTTTTTTTTTAAATTTTTTTAATTTTTATGCTGATTTGGAGCTCCGGCGAGCCACGTAGGCAAAAAATAATAATAAAAAATCGCCACGTAGGATTTCCGGCAAGGGTCGCCGGAGGTGGCACTTAAGTGTCCCACTCGAAAAAAAAAGTGGCACTTAAGTGTACCGTTTGGAAGTTATGGCACTTAAGTGTCCCGGCGTGCCAAGTTATGGCACTTGTGCTGTTCTTCTGCCACATACACTCCCTCTTTTTTCTTTCCCCCGCTCTAAGAATTCAAGGTTTTCTTACTTAAAACAAGAATATAAATTGATGTGGGCATGTCTAAACAAATTTATTTATATTCATTATCTCCCATCAGTCCGATTCTCCGATTCCTTACCTCTTTATGCGGAAATCAAACCTATCTACTTTCCTTTTTACTTGACACCACTTAAATCGATTCAATCAAATCTGTACCGGCATTTCTAAGTTAAACCAATATGTTGATTGTTCCAAAGTTGGAACCACTGAAGCAAAAAGAAGTGCTTATCTATCACCTTCTAAAGTTGAGATAAATGCGTAACCAATCCATGACATTTTTCCATTGATTGATCTAGTTCTTAACATCTTATTTTGATTAATTGAGTCCTTAATGTTTGAAAAACGCCGTAATCAACTCCTGAATTTTCTATTAACGGGTTTTGCGAGTCTTAAATGCTATAAATCCTTTACGTCTCTCACATGGCCTTTCTCTAATGTTGCCTAGCCATGGACCGTAGAATTATACGTTGTTTTCAACGTTGGAAATCTAGTATGAGACTCGATTGAACATCTTTTTGCAAAATATTTAAAGGCTCAATCCATCAAAATAATATTTTAGGCATGAATTGACCAATGGCCAAAAGTTAAGAGCCCATTCTATACTTTTCCCTAGAGGGAGCATGATTTTACAATATGACTAGGAATTGGATAATTGGACTGTCGTGACCTACCTCTCGGGGAGAGGAAATAGGTTTAGGGGTATTGCCTAAAGGATGGATTTATAGCCCTTGATTAGGCATGGGCTCTCCCAAGCTCATACCCTGCGTGACATTGGGATATTCTAAAGAATTTCACAAAAATGAGTCGCCACTAGCTTATTGGGGTTGACTAGAAACCAAGTGAGGTATGTGAGTATACCTCACTTCCTACGCAACCAGAGAATCTAGGGTCGGGGACTTGATTACACTAATTAACCAATGAGTGCCCTTTCGGTACCTAATCTTGTTCATTTTAAAGGAAATGATTTTTGTTAGCCAATTTGGATTGATTTTATACCTATCCACTAACATGTGAAGTGATCATGTGAATGCACAATCATTAAAGTAATAATCATAGCTACCAAGATCCTAATTGCAACAAAATTAAACACGTGCAATTAAACATGATTAGATATGCAAATTAAACATACGATATAATCAATATACGAGCAAATAACAGCTTAATTACACTAAAAATGGCAAAACATAGCAATTCTTAATCAAACCCTATATTTTTTGGATTTTCAATTTTTTTTCAAACATATTTTTTAATTTTAATTTTAATTTTTAAAAAATATTTTGATATTATAATAATATAATATATTTAAAACAAACCGGGTCGGATCCCTAGATTAGGTCCAACCCGGTTCGGTGAACAGGGCCCGGAATCAGGTTAGACAGCCCGAACTCAGATCGAATTAGGCCAAGCGGCCTTAAATAGCATAAACCAGCCAAGTTGGGCCTGTTGTGTAGGCCTAGTCTGGTCTTATTTTTTCAAAACAAAGCCCACACCAAACCAGCCCAAACCTGACCTGAATTGCCCAAAAACCCTACCCGTTTCGCGACCCGCACCCGACCCAATTTTTGGCTGAAACCGTAGGGCTTCTTGGCGGCGATGATGATGCCGGTAATGGGCTTGATGGCGGCAGCAACACGGCGGGTGGCAACGACAACGCGGCAGGCGGCGGGCGGCGGGGGCAACATCAGGGTCTGCGAGGATGGGCGGTGGCTGTGTCAGAGGCGAGCATGAGCATCAAGTTGTCGCGGGCGAAAGCGAGCAGCACTCAGGTGCGGTGGCTTATAGCATCGGGTTCCAGCGGCATCAAGTGTCGTGGCGAGGGGGCGTGACAAGCAAATCGATAGGCATCAGCATTCAGAGCCTTGGCGGCAATAGAGACGAGCTGCTATGGTGTCGGGTAGAGGTGTGGGTTGCTGGTGGAGCGATCGTGACAGGCGAGCGGTTTCGTGGCAACATTGGAGGCTGAATGGTTGCAGTGCTAGGCTAGTGCTGTGATGGCGGCGGAGAGATCGAGCTGCTGGTACGAGGGTCGTTGCGGCTGCTAGTGCTAAATAATGTCACGGCTTAGAGCTGCTAGTGGTCGCTGCAGCGTCGGCGATGTTGAGGCAGCGAGCTCGGACGGCGATGGGCAGGAGGGTGGCGGCTCAACTCAAACGACGTCAGGTTGAGGCGGCGAGGAGGACAGCGGCTCGAACGGTGTCGGGCAGCACCACCACTACCCTACTCCCCTCTGTTCCCTCTCTCTGTTCTGTTTTGCTACGTTGCTTCTTCACGCTGGCACCTCTACTCCAGATCTAGGTTCCGAGGAGACAGCGGTGGTCGGGGTTGGTCGGGCGGTAGCGGCGGCAAGAACGACGATGGCAAGTTTTCTCCAGCTCGCTCTCTTTCTCTCTAGCTCCTACTCTCTCTACCGAGCTCTCTCTCCACCTCCCCGTGTTTCTTCGTTTGCCTCTATTGTTCCCCTTTCTCTAGGGCTTCCTATGCAAAGATGTGCAGAGGAAGACGCTAGCGTGGGCCGAGCCCAAGAGGAAACGACTTGGGCCATGTAGGGACAAAAAGAAAAAAGGTGGGTCGAGCCAAAGTTTGATCCGGCCCGACCCGGCCTCTCGCAATTTCATTTTTTTTTAAATAATAATTTTTAACTTTTAATTAATTTATATATTTTTTTAAAATTATGCATTTGAGGAAAAGTTAGATATCAACGGTTGCCCCTCATTGAATGTAGCCCCGAAGAAGTTGCATTCAAAGGCAGAAGACACTTAAATTATTTTGGCTGTAGAGAGACCCTAGGTGCATAGGCATGCGTTAGGTCAACAGAAATGACTCATAACTATGGAAACGCACCGCATCATAAGAAGAGGGAGAATGACTTCGGGCTATAAAAGCTTGCCATGTCATAAGAATAAGGGGAGGGACTTTGGGTTACAAAAGCCCACCGAGTCATAAGAAGAAGGAGAGGGACTTCAGGCTATAGAAGTCCATCGGGTTATAAGAAGAAGGAAAAGACTCCGGGCTACAGAAGCACATCGAGTCATAAGAAGAAAGAGAGGGACTCCGGGCTAGAGAAGCCCACTAGGTCATAAGAAGAAGAGATGAAGACTCTGAGCTACAAAAGTCCATCAGGTCATAAGAAGAAGAAAATGGACTCCAGGCTATAGAAGCCCACCGGGTCATAAGAAGAATGAAAGGGACTCCAGGCTGCAAAAGTCCATCGGGTCATAAGAAAAGAGGAAGACTCCAAGCTACAGAAGCTTACCGAGTCATAAGAAGAAGAGAGGAGGATTTCGAGCTACAGAAACCCACCGGGTCATAAGAATAAGAAGAGGGACTCCAGGTTACAAAAGCCACCGGGTCATAAGAAGAATGGGAAGCCTCTAGGCTACAGAATCCCATTGGGTCATAAGAAGAAGGAGAGAGACTCCGAGTTACAAAAGTCCACTGAGTCATAAGAAGAATGAGAGGGACTCTAGCCTACAGAAGCCCATCGAGTCATAAGAAGAGAGGAGGACTCCGAGCTACAGAAGCCCATCAGGTCATAAGAAGAAAGGGAAGACTTCGGGCTACAAAAGTCCACCGGGTCATAAGAAGAATGAGAGGGATTGCGAGCTACAGAAGTCCATCGAGTCATAAGAAAAAAGAGCGGGAGACTCTAGGCTACAGAAGCCCACTGGGTCATAAGAAGAAGAGGAAGACTCCGGGTTACAAAAGTCCATCGGATCATAAGAAGAATGAGAGAAACTCTAGGCTACAGAAGCCTACTAGCTCATAAGAAGAAGAGGAAGACTCCGGGTTACAGAAGCCCATCGAGTCATAAGATGAAGGAGAGGAACTCTGGTTTACAAAAGTCCACTAAGTCATAAGAAGAGAGAAAGACTCCAGGCTACAGAAGTCCACCGGGTCATAAGAAGAAGAGAGGAAGACTTCGAGCTAAAGAAGCCCACCGGGTCATAAGAAGAATGAGAGGGATTCCAAGCTACAGAAGCCCATCGTGTAATAAGAAGAATGAGAGGGAGACTCCGGGTTACATAAACCCACGAGTCATAAGAAAAATGGGAAGACTCTAAGCTACACAAGCCCACCAGGTCATAAGAAGAAGGGGAAGATTCCAGGCTATAGTAGCCCACTAAGTCATAAGAAGAAGGAGAGGGACTTCGGGCTACAGAAATCCACTAGGTCATAAGAAGAAGGAGAAGACTCCGGGCTATAGAAGCCCACCGGGTCATAAGATGAATAAGAGGGACTCCAGGCTATAGAAGCTCACTGGGTCATAAGAAGAAAGAGAGGGATTACAGGCTATAGAAGCCCACTGGATCATAAGAAGAATGAGAAGTGAGGTCTCACCGTGTAGCAACGGATTTCGACCAGGTTGGAAATACATGATTTAAGGAAAACCAATGAACTTTTGTTAATGACATGATTTAAGGTCGACCATGAACTTTTGGAGAGGGCATGGTTTAAGGCTAACTAGGAACCTTTGGAGATGACATGGTTTAAGGCTGACCACGAACCTCTATTGTCTTTAGAGAAGCATCCACTAATCCCTTGAAGGCTGCATGGCTTCACTATGGAATCCTATCAAACTCAACTTGAGAAAATGTCATTAGGGACTCCATCAAGAGACATATTAGAAATATTGCAGCATTAATTGAACAAGCTAATCAAGCTAATTCCAACTACTTTTAAAAAACATTTGACGTCAATCAACATCATGTGGCGCAAAACTATCATCTTGCTTACGGATGTATCGTTAATCATCTAATTCTTTAGGAGTCAAGCTCTTATTAGAATGGCTACGACACGTGAAAAAGGCTTATTAGACATGCCAAACTAGAGCTTCTTAGTCAGAAAAGGTTTCTCACACACTCTTGATAAAATGACTGTTTGATCACATCCATTCGCGTGGGAAGTAACTGATTGCTGAGGGTATCTCCCATAACCCATGTCAAAGGCTTACAAAACAATTCGCGATGAGCACAATCTGGTCAATCAAAAAGGTATTTTGAAAGGACCACAATATAGATTTGGTCATGGGCTTACACAAAGGGATTATTGCTTTGAGGTCAATAAAGGAAAATTTGCCACTATTTTCATCGAGTTTTACAAGTCAAGAACTTGGAAGACAAGACAAGACAAGATAGAATTACTTCCACTCCTTCAAACAATAGCTTCTTTGTGGTATTCTTATTTTCACTCAAATCATCCCAATCAGAAAAGATTTCGAAAGAGGGTTGTAATGTTGGCTCGGGAGAGACTCGAAAGGCTTAAAATTTTCAAGAGGGTTTTTAAGAGTCGGTGATCATCATGGCATCATGACCAAGTCACTCAACCTTTCAAAAGCATTTGGCTTTTGAAACACAGCATATCTCGAAAGTCCCTTGACTAATCATTTATGCATGGGAGCTTTCCTCATCTCTCTAATTTCCTTTGCTCATCCCTTGACTAATCATTTACGCAAGCACTTGGACTTTGAATATTTTTTTTCACATAAGATGCAGCCTTTTGGCTCTTTTCTTGACGGGCATTGGCTTGCTTTTATTGGGCATACTACTTTTTCATGCTCCATAATTTTGTCAAACTTTTTGTTCTTTGAACTTTTAGAGCTCTTGTGACAATCTTTATGCCTTGCCCCCAGTGAAGGGAGATGATCACTGCTCGGGGTTCAAAAATGAATAACCAGGCCCAAATTGATTAAAGCAATGGGTATCAGTGTTTGGGTAAAGAAGGAAATGCTCTTCTTCACCTTGGGATGAGTCAAGCTCTAATGAGAATTCCTCTAAAGCTACCACTAGAAGATTGATGCAAATGAAAGTAATAGAATCTTTCTCAATCTTTCGCTCTACAACATGATCGTAACCTACTATGTTGCCCCCAATGTAGGGTTGTTCTTGATAGGGTTACTTTGAATGATCATCTTTATTCGGCCAAAAGGGTAGCAAGATGTGAGCTCGGTGCTTGGGATTGATGAAGAAAATGCCTTTATCATTTCAAATATTTGCGCTCAATGCGAATGAATCATCCATCCTAAGAGAATGTCGCTCTTCACTCAACTCTCAAAAGTGTTTGAAGGACGTGTTTGGAAATGACTTACCTTTCTTCGTCCTAAGCACTTCTAGTTTGGCATGATTAACATTCCCTTCTCACTCTGTTGATATCATGTGAGTAGATCAATCTTCATAGGGAAATTTGATTCAAAATGATTAATCCACAAAACAAGAAAACAATTTTGAGATAATGATGCTCAAAAAGTTTGTAGAAATTTTTTCTTTTCTCAATTATTCCTTTTTTTTTTTTTTGCTTGTCTCTAGGAAAGTGCCAAAGGTTCTCTTTGTAATGGAAATTCTCTCTCTCTCTCTCTCTCTCTCTCTCTCTCTCTCTCTCTCTCTCTCTCTCTCTCTCTCTTTCTCTATGTTTTTTTTTTTTACTTAAAAAAATTGAGAAGAGCGGTACTTACTTGCGGAATGGCGACTCGATAACCCTGTAAAGAATGTAAAAGAATATGTTAGTGCAAAAATTCTTAGGATTGAAATGTTGGAAACGATACATTATTACCCTTCACTCGCTTTTATCCTTTAAGGGCTAACATCTCTTGGATTCACCCTTATGGATATTTGGTAACTTGGCATTACCCTTCACTTACATTTGTCTTTAAGCATTTGATGTCTTCATCATTTTATGCCAAATGGATGGTCAAGTCTTGTCTTATTGCAGAGAGATATCACCCTTATAAGAATACTATTTCGCTTTTGTTGGAACGGTATATAACTTGGCACCCAGGATGTATCCTTGATAATGGAAAAGAAAATCATGTTAGAAACGGTATCAGAAATTGATAATTAGAATTGACAGTTTACTCTTCCTTCGAATTCGTTTTTTTTTTATGCTTGGCAACTCCCTTCATTTGTCTTATCATGCAAAGTGAACGAGATCGATGGGCTATTTTGGCACCTAAGGAATTTGCAAATAACAAAACTTCCTAGAATGGAATTCAATTTCGTTCCGCCTCTATGGAAAATTGACGTTGACGAAGCCTCGACGCATGCTTGCTCCTTGAGTTCCATTGACCCACACTTTTATCATTTAGAAGGGGCCGATGTCGATCTCAAATAAACTCCTCATTCTACCTGAGAAAGCAACCACACGAAGAGAGGGCCTTAAGCAAATCTTTCTCAAATTTTATTTTTAAAACATTTTGAAGGTAGACGTAAATGTTCGTTTGAAACACTTCTGAGTTTTTTGTTTTGTTTTTCTTTTTTTTTTAGAAGGATGATTTTCACAAAATTGAATTTCCATTATTAAAAAAATGTGTCGCATGATTTACAAAAGCATCAATTAGATTCGCAATCAAAACCCAAAACGGAATAAAGACAATGATAAAATACAAGAAACTCTTGCGCAAATGAAAGTAAAAATCAACTCTTGTCCTAGCCCTAGAATTCACTTCTTTATTTGGTCACCACGAGAATGTCAAGGAGCATTGTGCATAACCTGCAAAAAGACGATAATGTCAGTACGTGAATGAGAGAAAAGGATATCTCAATGAGGTTGCTTCTTACAATAAAATCAAGGCGACGGTACATGCTCCATAGTCCTTATTATGGGGTTTTGGTATTTTGCCAATATTTTATCATAAGAGAAGACATCATTAAAAAAATCAATTCGCGGCTATCAATCGAACGTCTATTCTATTCCAAAAGTTTCATGCAAAAGTGGCATTGATTTTTGAAAGATTAATTTGTGATTTTTACTCATAGAAAAATGAGGTAACTTTTGTTTTGAGAAACCTATACACAAAATGGATTTGCATTTTAGTCCCAAAATGTGAGAATGTGAGAATTTGATAAAAAAAAAAATGCAATTTCAATTTTTGTGCCCCAATATAAAATCATAACTTGAAAGTTTTTTTTTTCAAAATGATTTTGAGCCCATAATTAGAAATTTAAACAAAATCATGTGTTCAACAAGGCCAAATCAAAGTGTTTAGAACTTGCATTCAATGTTCACTTATCAAAAATGATTGCCAATTTTTTTCAATTATAAGCCTACAGCACCGAGGGCAATCAATTGATGTTTGCAAATTTTTAGATGGAGATGTAATACAAAATAAGCAAATAAAAAGGAAAATGATACTTACTATGGGTGCCGACTTTTGTCTCTGTTTTTTTTTATATAATTAAATAGACATGCACATGGGATGTGGTTCGATTTCTACTCTATATGGCTCAAAATGGAATCATAGGATCACTGGATTGAATCATCAAGATCGCATTTAGGTCGTGTTACCCATGATTCCGACTTTGTCAAAGAATTGACTTGTGTCGCGTGGTTGCAGATCGGGGTGGGTACCTTCGACATGAAGAAAGAAATTTTAGGGTAGAGATGGGCGACTTGTACTACATGGTTGTAGTCGGAGTGATATCCACCTCAACACCATCCTAAGTGATCCTATGCGGCCTAGGTTTGGCGGTAGGTAGTGTGTGCCATGGTGTAGTGCAATGCAAGAAACACAAGCATGACAATTTATCGGCCAGTAGCACTTCATAAATTGAAAATATAAACATCCATTCCCAACTCCACACCTACATGACAAAGGGTTAACAATCACTCATCCCCTTATAACTCCCAGCTGCAAAAACATTTAACACCTAACATGTTAGGGGTGTACTTGGAATCCTCGCTGCCAAACAAAAATATTTTTGAACAAGATTAATTTTGTATTTTTTTTTTGGTAAAGGAAGATTAATTTTGGTTTAAGTCCTCTAAGGTTTAAAACCAAGTCCCCAGTAGAGTCGCCAGGCTGTCGCGACTTATCCCTCGGGGGGACGGAACAAGGTTAGGGGTATTGCCTAAATTACGGATTTATAGCCCTTGATTAGGCACGGGCTCTTCGAAAACCATACCCCGTGTAACATTGGGATATTTTAAAGAATTTCGCAAAAAGGAGTCACCACTAGCCTATTGGGGTTGCCTAGAAACCAAGAGAGGTATGGGAGTATACCTCACTTCCTATGCAATCAAAGAATCTAAGGTCGAGGACTTGATTACACTAATTAACCAATGAGTGCCCTTTTGGTACCTAATCTGGTTCATTTTAAAGGAAATGATTTTTGTCAGGCAGTTTAGATTGATTTTATACTTATTCACTAACATGTGAGGTGATTATGCGAATGCGCAATCATTAAAGTAACAATCATAACTACCAAGATCCTAATTGCAGCAAAATTAAACACGTGCAATTAAACATAATTAGATATGCAAATTAAACATACGATATAATCAATATATGAGCAAATAAAGGCTCAATTACACTAAAAATGGCAAAACATAGCAATTCCTAATCAAACCTTATATTTTTTGGATTTTCGAAAATTTTTAAATTTTAAAAAAAATATTTTAATATTATAATAATATAATATACTCAAAACGAAGTGAGTCGGATCTCCAGGTTGGGTCCGACCTGGTTTGGTGAATAAGGCCCAAGGTCAGGCCAGACAGCTTGAACTCGAACTGAATTGGGCCAAGAGGCCCGAAATAGCATAAACCAACTGAGCTGGGCCTGATGTGTAGGCCCAGTTTGGTCTAATTTTTTTTATAAACAAAGCCCACACTAAACCAGCCAAAACCCGGCCCGAATTGCCCAAAAACCTACCCGTTCTGTGACCCGCACCGACCCTATTTTTGGCCGAAACCCTAGGGCTTATTGGCGGTGATGATGACGATGGTGATGGGCTTGATGGTGGCGGCAATGCGGCGGGTGGCAACAGCGATGTCAAAGCCTGCGAGAATGGGTGACAGCTACATTGGAGGCGAGCGGGAGCATCAAGTCGTCACGGGCGGAAGAAGGCAGCACTCAGGTGCGGTGGCTTTTGGCGTCGGGTTCCGCCGGCGTCGGAGTCATGGCGGGGGGGGCAGCACCGGCGTGCATTGGCGTTCGAAGCCCTGGTGGTGACATAGACGAGTTGTTGTGGCGTCGAGCAGAGGCATGGGTTGTTGGTGGAGCGGCGGTGATAGGTGAGCGGTTTCGTGGCAACGTCAAACATCGAATGGCGGCAATGCTAGGCTGGTACTATGACGTCAGCGGAAAGATCAGGCTACTGGCATGGTGATCATCATGGCTACTGGTGCTACAGCGGCTTCATGGCTTAGAGCTGCTAGTGGTTACTGCGGCATCAGCGACGTTAAGGCAGCAAGCTCGGACAATGACAGGCAGGAGGGCGGCAGCTCGGCTCGGACGGCGTTGGGCAACACCGTTGCTCCCCTCTTCCCCTCCATTCCTTCTTTATGTTGTCTTCTATTGCGTTGCTTCTTCACACCAACGCCTTTGCTCCAGATCTGGGTTCTAGGGAGACAGCAGTGGTCGTGGTTGGTCGGGTGGCAGCGGCAGCAGGAACGACGACGGCAAGTCTTCTCCAGCTCTCTCTCTCTCTCTCTCTCTCTCTCTCTCTCTCTCTCTCTCTCTCGCTCCTGCTCTCTCTGTCGAGCTCTCTCTCCACCTCCTTGTGTTTCTCCGTTTGCCTCTACTGTTCCCCTTTCTCTAAGGTTTCCTGCACAAAGATGGGCAGAGGAGGTAGAGGCTAGCGTGGGCCGGGCCCATGAGGAAATGGCTTGGGCCGTGTAGGGATAAAAAAAAAAGGAGGCGGGTCGAGCCAAAGTTTGATCCGGCCCGACCTGGCCTCTCTCAATTTCAATTTCAATTTCTTTTTTTTTTCTTTTTTAATTAATAATTATATATATTTTTAAATTATGCATTTGAGGAAAAGTTAGGCATCAACATGGACTAATGAGAATCGGTCTAGTTTCGGATTCTAAGGAAATTTGGTCCAATTACTAGTTTCTCAGGAATACGGGAGAGCCGAACCAAGAACCTAAGTAGTATTGACACCGGTACACAACATGCCACACAACATAACATGACATGTCAACACGTTATTTCTCAAAAAACAGATAATTCTGACACGTTGTAACACACACATTATATATTAAATATATATTTTTATATGTACATAATAGTTTATCTTTTTATGATTATTTCGATTAAATTAATTTGATTTAAATTTATAAATAAATAAATAAAAATAAAAATCTAGAATGAATTTTATACTAAAAACATTAATCCACCATTTATTAATATCATTTGTTGTTTCAATTTAACAAATTCAACTCCATTCTAATAATCCATATTCTGGACTTGCTTGTCAGGCATATTGGAAGACTGGGAAAAAGACTTGAGAAATGAATTGTGTATCACAGGAAATGAGAGTCAGAAGAGAAAAGAAGAGATTATTAGTTTTTTTCCAATTTATTATTTTTATTATTATTTTATTTTTTTCACATATAATACATTTTGACCCCTCATTTATTTAAAATTTTTAAAATTGATTTCGTATATTAGAATCATGTGTCGGAAACACACATATTAGAGGAGTGTCAAGAAAGTTGATCAAGTATCGGATTTTCAGACACGTATTGACCAAGTATTGGAGAGCGTTTGAAAGTGTCAAACAAGTATCAAAATGTCCAACACAACATGAAGGCGAAAAGTGTTTCTTAAATGGGAACCTACAAAACCCTAATATAGAAATTGACTCATACACTTTGGATTAAACCCCTAATTTTCCTCTTCAAGAGCGACTCCTTGGCTTTCTTCCTTTATGAGAAAATTTCTTCTGCTTGAAAGTCTTGCTCTTCGCTGATGTCACCACCACCAGCCGTGGGTAGGCATGGGTGTTGAGCTCCACTAGCGACAATCTCTTGTGCGATTTGTTCATCCTTGAGCGACCGAGGACAATAGAGGGAAGAGAATTAAAGCTGTAGTGTCGGTCACAAGGCCTAGTTCTCTAAAGACTTTAGGATCGTTGACTTATGATGCGTTTGGTAACCATTCTATTTCTGAGAATAATTTTTACTTAAAAATGTTTCAATTTTATTCTGGTCCATAAACGAGTTTATAAGAATTTTAAGGTATTTGATAATCGGTCAAATTTCTATTCTCATAATACAAACACATTTGATATGTCCCTTAACTTTTTTGTAGCTTAGAATTTTTCAAATAATTTTACCATATTTTTCTCTTTTTTTTTTCTTTTTTCATCCATTTTCTTCTTCTCTGACTAGTTGCCAGCCAGAGCAATGGCCGATGACTAGCTGGGCACAGTCTGACAACCTCACTAGAGCCTCTCTAGGTTAGGACAAAGTTCAGCAAGCTCACCGGAGCCTTGCTAGGGTTGTTGGGTGAGCTCGCTTGACCACTAGCAAGATTGAGTCTCGCGGCAATTGACGATGGGGCCTAGCAAGGCTTCAGCGAGATCATCGGTCCTCACCCAATTGGTCGTTGGGCCACGATAATGAGGAAGAAGAGCAAAATAAAGAAAAGAAAAAAAAAAGAAATTTGGCTTGATTTTGGAATTATTTTTAAGAATAGATAAGTAACCTTTTTTTTATCTTTTTATTCTGTTCCAAATACATTTCTAAGAATAAAAAAGTTATTAAACAGATTTTTATTTTTTATTATGAAAAAGAAAAAAATATATACTATTTAATCGGTTAATAAATAGACCATTACTAATCGATTCGGATAAACATTTGTTGGGAAAAGTTGATTGAAGTTTTGGCTTAAAGCAATTCTCCATCTACTGCTTCATCTTTGGGATATTAACTATCTCATCACTCCACGTGTTTAGCGAATTGTCCGAATGTTAAAGTAACGATAGAGCTATGCTGCCGCGTGTGGTATTATTGTGGCTGTGTGTGAGCCATGTGGCTTTCTCGTTCTGTGCTCTCTCCACTCAAGGCTCTATATTTTTTCGGTTTACGTAAATTGCATTTTTTTTTCTTTTACGAAATTAGGTCATCGTAATCTCACGGACTTTCCTCTTCAGCTTCCACTTTGTTGTTGCTATCTCGGGATGGTTATCTAGGAAGCATCGACACTCTTCAGAGGCCTTCGTACCGTATCGGACATTCTCGAACACTCTTTGACACTCGGTTAATATGTGTTGGAAAATTTGACACATAATCAACTTTTCCGACACTTTCCGATACTCGAGTCATAATTCTTACATGTGAGTTTTCAACATATGATTCCAACACGCAATGTCAACTTTAAAATTTTTTCCATAAATGAGGGATCAAAATGTTTATATGTGAAAAATAATAATGATAATGATAATAATAATAATAATAATAAATAATAATAATAATAATAATAATAATAATAATAATGAATGGGGAATGAAGAAAACTTAATTTTCTTTTCTATTTTGATTCTCACTTCCTGTGATCCCGTGATACACAATTCATTCCTTAAGTTTTTTTTTTTTCTCTTACAATATGTTTGACACGCAAGTCTAGAATATAAATTGCTTATTTTTTTTTTCCAAATTTTATAAATTATTAGAATGTAGTTGAATTTATCAAATTGAAATAATGAATGATATCAATAAAATGTAGATGAATGTTTTTTGTGTAAATTTATTCTAAACTTTATTATTATTTATTTATTTGTGAATCAAATTAATTTATTGAAATGATCATATTATATATAAAACTATATATTTAATATATAATATGTCTCAGTGTGTTATGATTTTTTATTTTTTGAAAAATGATATGTTCATATGTCGTGTTATATTGCGTTATGTGTCAAAATCAGTGCTACTTATGTAGTAATTATGCGTTGTAATGATCATATTATATATAAAACTATGTATTGAATATATAATATGTCTCAGTGTGTTAGTATTTTTTATTTTTTGAAAAATGATATGTTCATATGTCGTGTCATATCGCGTTATGTGTCAAAATCAGTGCTATTTATGTAGTAATTATGCATTGTTCAACAACAACACGTTATGCCCATCATTGAGTTCTGACTCGACCAAAAAAAAATAAAATCATTGAGTTCTGACCAGCATTGATGTGACGGTGCGCTAGCTGTCCCTCCTGCCAAAAATTATTACGCATGGGCTCAAGTATTGCATGTCAAACAGGTGACGACGTGGCTACATGCTGATTAGACCCGCTGTTCCTCAGCTTTCACAATTCAATGCCTCCCGACCAGAACTATTTAAAACGATTCACTGGCCATTTCTTAACTAACCAAATTAATTGTCGGTCGGAGTAGTTGATTTCTCTTTAATGCAATGTCCAAGCACAACACAATTACAAAGCATAAATCCTATAAAGGGTAAGGGTCACCTGTCACCGATGCATTTACTATCCCATCAACCAATCAATGCCATTGAAACTAAGGCAACCATCGAAACCCCTACTGATCTAACAAACTGTATCCTTAGGGTTCATCTTTTTGCATGAAACATTTTCTCAAAAAACATTTGCCTCATTTTTCAGTAATAAATTCGTTTTAAAAAAAATGAATCAAAGAAAAATATTTTTTATTAAAGCTTACATTTTTCTTAAAAATATTTTTCTTTTTAAAAGAATTGAAAAATATTTTCTAAAATATAACTAGTTATTGGCATTTGAACTCGAAATTCTACGTTTGGACACAAAACTCCCAACGTTGGTTATCAGGTCCAGGCATTCAAAACCAAGTTTCCTGTGGACGGGTATGGGCCCTCAACACCCACATTCGATTCTAGCTAGGCTAGGCTCAAACCCCTTGATGCCCATACCTCATGCTCTGGTACCTAAACTTGGGTTTAAAAAGGTTGTGTTCATGTCTCCAACGCTTGAGTTCTAGTCCCGAACCTTAGGCTCATGTCCATAGGAATGTTTATTCTTAATTTTTTTAATACAAATTGAATTTTAAATTATTTTTATTTTTAAATAATCGAATTATTATTTTTTAATTTCTTTTATTTTCTTTCTTCTTTCTTTTTTTCTTTTCTTTTTTCTTTATTTCCCTTCCTCCTTCTTCCTTTGTCGATCGTGTGCCTAGGTGACTGCCAGTAGTCCAACAACTAGCCAAGATGCGACTAGTGAGCTTGCGGCTCGATCAATTCAAGATAGCCCAAGCTTTGCCAAGACCAGCAAGCTTGTGCCTCACCGGATCTAGGTGAGTACAAGCTTTGCCGAGGTGGGCAAGCTTGTGGATTGATTGATCATGGCAAGCTCACAACTTGCTAGATCCAGGCAATGTCACACCTTGACCTCACCTTAACCTCACACGCCTTGTAACATGGCCCTCGAACTCATACCGCGACTTGGCTCTCGAGCTTGAGGTCTCTCGAGCTTGCCTTAACCTCGAGCTTTGACCTCGAGCTCGGGCCTCACCATATTTGATTAGCTTGAGCTCGCCTATGGCCATTGCCAACCAATTGCGGTGGAGCAAGGAGGAAAAAGAAAATAAAATAAAAATAATTAGAAATTAAACTTTTCAAAAAAAAAAAAATTAAATTTTTTAAAAATTGGTTGAGATGAATTCATGAGATTGAAATCATTTTCCAATAGGTCCAAACATCAAAAAATATTTTCGATTATACATTACGAAAAAAAAAAATTAACCATTTTCTTGGAAAATGTTTTGGAAATTTTCATTTATCATTGAATTTTCCGCAAAATAAACATACCTAGTATATATTCAGGTATAAGCACATCTTGGTACAATCAAAATAAAAAGGAACTCCAAATCGTAGTGGCGGATGGTGATCTATCCTACAAAACTAAAAAATAAGTGATAAGCTAAAAAATTGGTGGTGAGCTGAAACTTATTAAATGAAATCTCTAAGTCTAAGGTAGGAGATTATCATATTACTCAACCTAGTATATATACAAACAACGTGAGTCCAAGGCAATAACCATGCATGACAAATCCATAAGCAAGTGTTTTTTTTTTTTTTTAAGATCACGACATGCCAATGAAAACCATTAAAAAAATGCAAGTTTATTCACTCAAAAACAAGCAAATGACATTATTTTATGATACACCGGCATCACCTAGTAGCTCACATTTATACATAGGGAATGTGTATTCCCCACTGGTCATGAAGCTCACTAGTATATAGAAACAAGTTCATATTTGTCATGAAGCTCACCAACATACACAGATGAGTTCATATTGATCATGAAGATATATAATATATATAGATGAGTTCATACTTATAATTGGCTAGGACCTATCTCTACTTATGAGGCATTTTGACACTCCTAGAGCATTCCTCTACTCCCGTTCGGTGTGCAATTTGGTTCATTTCCACTCCCTTTGCCATCTCAAAAGTTTTCCATGAGCCACTTATTGTTCTAGCCTTCTGGCCTCAATGATCACTCCCTTCCCTACATAGACCTGGTCATTATAGGCCTATTAGCTTTAGTCTGGTTCATTCCCAATCCACACACCTGCTAAAGAAGGTCCCACTTTGGCATCCCTCGATTGTCTTATATAATTGACAATGTGACATTGGCAACTCATATTATTGACAACATGAACATCAACAACACTTAGCTAGTAAATTGGTAGCTTAGTTGAATTACAAAGATATCACTTTAAGATTTAATATTCTTCATTTTCACATTCCTATCACTAAAAGATTGCCATCACATCTTAGAAAAACAATAGAAGACCCCCTAAGAAATCTATCAAACACATCTTAGACATGTAACAAACTTAATGATCCAATTCAAGTGAATACAAAAATCTCACATACTATTATTGTAGCTTAACTACACTTGACAACAAAAGCCAAATACATCCTGACAATCAAAGATCATCCAAGTTAAGAGTACTAAGTAGATCAATCTAACTTAGTCTTTAGAGTCTTCACTTACCTCAAATAAAAGGTTGGAATAAAATCAAAGCTTTCATCACCCTCAAATCAAATAATCAAGAAGAAAGATTAACATCTCTCAACCTTTTAAAAGATAATAAAACCCACAATTTCACCTTGTAAGCTCTTGAAAAATGGAATTTTGAAGATTTGACAACAAAAGAATAAAATCTTTCGTTTCACATGAAAGACAGGAACATGAAAATATAAAAGGAAGATCTCTTTTTCTTTCTTTGCAAAAATAAGTTGTAATTCTTTTTTAAAGTTGAAGACATATGGAGACTTATTTATAGGCCAAGGGAGGCGAGAACTAGTAACTTAAGTTAACAGAACTGATGAATTAAGGTTAAAAAAATATGCTAGGTGGAAATGCAAGAGAGATGGTCAAGTTAGAAAACCAGAAGTGACATAATCATATCATCTAATGTGGATAAACCAAGTAATAATGATCTTAAGTAAAAAAGCTAGGTGTAAAGAGAGGAATGGTGCTTTACTCCAAAGGATACAAGTGGCCTCAAAAGTGGCTTAATAAAAGTAGCCAAAATGAGATATTTTGATTGAAATGTGAGAGAACTCCTTGTTGTCCAAGTAAAAGAAATGAGTAATCGAGAGCATTAACGGACTAAAGTTGAAAGAGGTGATGTAATGCATGATATCAAGGTTAAACTAAGTTCAATGTCACAAACTAAGGATGTGGGGCTTAAAATACCTAGTGGAAAAATGAAGAAAGAGTATATAAATTAAAAATGGACAAATGGCTCACCTGTATGGTTTCCAAATTAGATATTTTGTTAAGTTATTAAAGAATCTTGAAAATCAATACATAAATAAGGAAATCAATGTCCATTTCAAGCATGGATAAATTAGAAAAATACTTTGAATCTTAATAAAAACATTAGTGAAAAATAACGGATGCCAAGAAAATCTCAATTTGGTAAATTTAAAACTTGAATATTGTCAAAACTGCAATTTGGGGACTACAACTAATATGGTGGTAAATTAATTATTGCCACTCAACATCGTTGACATACATGTCAACACCTATCAATTTAATCTCAAAAAATAGCACTTCAGTGATTACAACCTTGGAAAATCATCCTAAATACTATCACTGAAAGGTGAAAATTATGGACGACACATATGCATTTTTATCATTTGCAATAGTCTTAACTGGTGCACTTAAAGAACTTGTTGCCTAAACCTATTGAGATTTTTTTTTTTATGGGACTATTAAAATATAATTTTAATATGTAGCATATACGGTTGCAATATAAAGATAATTTCGTGCCATATTTCAATAAATACTAAGTATCAAGTTGGTATATCCAACTTATGCTATGTTTGGCAATCTAGATAAAATTCATAATATGATAAAATTATCCTATCCTATATTTGATGTCTATTTAAGATAGGATAAATGGAGATATCAGGGGATATAGACCAAATAAAATTATGCATTGGGGGAAGTGGGATAAAGATGGATAGGATTTCTAGCATCTATAATGGGGAAGTTATTTTTCTCAAATGACGGATTTTTTAAATTAAATTAAAATTATATCTCAATATAAAAATATTTAAATTCTAACATAAGAAATTCAAAATAACAAAAAATAAAAATTTAGTTATTTTAATTTAATCTTATTTTCATTTGTATATATTCGAATTTAATTATATTTTAAAAGTATTTCAATATATATAAATATATTTATATTTATTATATATTTTAGGTATTTTAGTATTTTACGTATATTGTAAAAATTACTTTTTAATAAAATTTTATTAGAGAACAATGGGAGGGCAAAACTAAAAATTAAAATAATTAAAAAGAGATGAAAATAAAATAAAGTAAGCAAGAGTGTCACAAGAGATAGTTATTTTTCTTGAGGACAAGTCTTTTTAAATTAACAAAATTAAAATTATATCTCAATATAAATAAAGGATGCCTTAAATTCCACTCGTTCTCCTCCATGTTATGTGCCGAGCAAAATGCTTGCAAGGCTTTGCTTAATTGACTAAGCGTTGGGCTTTCAGATCTTAGCACCACCAACCTAAACTCTTTTCTTCGACACCTAGTTTAGCAATTAAGTCTCATTTGAGTTTGTTTTTAGCCACTCTATTTATTCTCATGACGATAGGCTCCCTCTCCTTTCCCTTTGCCCTTGTTGTCACGGCATTCTAATAACTTAAAGTTCCTTGCTCGTGCTCCCATCAAGTGAAGCCCATAGCAAAAAAAATAACATTTAGTTATCTTAATTTTTTTTATATATATTCAAATTTAATTTGATTTTGTATAATAATTTAAATATATAAATATAGATATATTTATTATATATTTTAGGTATTTCAGTATTTTGGTTATATTAGTACAATCTACTATTTAACAAAATTTTATTAGAGAATGATGGGAGGGGAAATATATAAAAGAAATTAATAAATAAAAGAGAGGAAAATAGAATAAAAAACCAAATAAAATAAATTAAGTAAGAGTATTGCGAGAGATTTTTACCATCTTATTTTATAAATATTTTGGTTCATTTTTACTAATGTGTCATTTATATCAAACAATGTTCATGATATGATATGAATATATCCAACTTTATTACTTCAATCACCAAACAAAGGATATGATTTATCAAAATCCCATAGATTTCATATTTTATCTTATTCAGTTCTTTCATTATTAGAAATTCGAATGACCAAATGTAGCCTTAAAGGTTTTGAATTGGATTTCTTGGGTTTCCTTTTTAATCATCTATGAGTTTCATTCTTTAATACAGCTTAGGGCGCGCATGACAACCATTTTGTTCTAGAAATTATTTATGAAATAGAAATCTTTCTATTTCTATTTCTAAAAGAGTTTCTAAGAAAATAATCGTTTAATAACGACACAAAATTTCTACTCTAAAAATAAAATTGTTTGATAACGACACAAAATTTCTTCCTTTCTGACGGTAGTGGCGACGATCGACGACCTTTAATATAAAAAATAAAAATAAAAATGATTTAGTAACAAAAAAATAATGAATAAAATAAAATAAAATAAATCATAAAAAATAAAATAAAAATATCATTTTTATAAAAATTTATTTTATTTTATTTATTCTATTTTATTTTATTTTATGAATACATTTATTTTAAAATGAATAAAAAAATTAAAAAAATTTGATTTGGCAAAGCACTCAAGGCAAATAACAATAAATTTATTTTTAATAAAAATAAATTATTTTTAATAAATTTAATAAATTTATTTTTAATAAACTAAAAATAAAATGATAAATAAAAATAATTTATTTATTTTTAATAATTTTTTTAAATGAATAAAATGAATATATTTATATTTATATTTATTTATTTTTAATAAAATGTGGAGAGGCGGAGGAAGAGGAGGCAAAGACGTAGAGGAGATGAGGGAGGACTCATCGAAATTAGGGTTTAGTGAAAGAAATTATTTCTGATTTTTCTTCCAGAAATCAGAAGTATAAAATTTTAGCTTATGATTTCTCTTCCAAACCTATTTCTAGAATAGAAATCTATTCCGAAATAGAAAAACTCAATAGGTTTATCAAACGGATTTCTCTTCCGTAAAATAGTGCCCTGAACAAAAACTATTTCTGGAACATAAATTTTGGGTTGTCATGCACCCCTTAACACCTTCATCATTAAATTGATTTTCTCATGAAAAGAAGCGTTTTTAGATATCAATATATTATGATGCGGATGCAACTGCAACTATCTAGGAATTTTCTATAACTTTCAAATAAGTCAATACATGGTCAACAAGCTAGGAACAAGAGATTTGATGATGATTTACGCCAGAATTTTCAAGAAGATATCAAGATGCAATGGGTATTTTATAATAGGAATTTATATATAGTTTTGATATCTTCTTTGTCTAGATTTAGTTACAAAAGGGATATTGATTTGCTGTTAATTTGAAATAGAGATTCAATATTTTCTCCTTCTCTCGTCTTTGAAAATTTAGTTTTCTTCTAAGTTAGTATTTACCATATTTTCACCACATCATATTTTTATTGTCGTTTTTTTATAGCAAGTACACAACAATTTCGGGAGGCACATCCTCTACGAGGGTGATCGATTCCTAGTCCGGACCGGTCCATTGGAACCAGCCACTTAGCAAATGAAAATTAAAATATTAAAATATTTTTTGAGTTATTACAATTATAGCATTATTGCTATTGATAAGAAATTAAAAAAATATTTTTTAAAAAAGTGTCAGTCCGGTTCCCCCTCAGAACTAGGAACCGGCTCAAAAATTGTTGGATATATTTTTATGGAACTGGGAATCCAACTAATGCCCCCAGGAATCAGACCAAACTTGCCGATCCAATCTGATCTAAGTGATCTGATATGCTTACCGCTATCCTCTACACTGTCGCTCTTCACACACTCTTTAAATCCAACCCCAAACACTTCCCCGTCTTCCCCATGCATTTGCTAAGACTATCTCTCTTTGCCATTTCCTCCCGTGTGGTCTTGGAACTCCAAGTTCCGGTCCTTCATTATATTTTCAGTAAACCACACTGAAGAAGACTCAAGAAACCTCCGAAGCTGCAAAAATCTTGTCTTTTCTGCAGAAATAGCCGAGCGACAAGAACAGATAAGTATACAAAACCCAGCCCAAACAGTCCCCCTCTCAGTCGAACCTCGAAGCCAGGACTTGGACAGACCATCGAACCACAACCTCCCAAACTTCCTCATGTCAGTGAGGCTCAAGTACGTGAAGCTGGGCTTCCACTACCTCATCTCCTACACCATGTATTTACTCCTCGTGCCAGTCATTTAATTCTCCTTGGCCCAACTGTGGGAACAACTCAGGTTCAACCACGTCACCATCGTAATCTAATCTTTTCGACTCTCGTCATATTTCTGGCCACTCTCAACTTCATGAACCAGCCCAAAAAAAGTCTACCTTGTCGACTTCGCCTGCTACAGGCCTGAACCAGCCCAGATATGTACCAGCGAGACCTTCTTGGAGTGATCGGAGCTCACGACCGCCTTCACCAAGTAAGCCTTGCTTTCCAGCGGCAGATCCTCAAGAAGTCCGGGCTCGGGCAGAGGACACACGTGCCTGAGGCCGTGCTCCAGGTCCCACCGAACCAGTGCACAAGAGACATACGAATTAAAGAAACACGAACTAAAGAGACGTATCTCATTTTGCTATTTTTCATTGATTCATTAACGCACTATAATTACAACACAGAGAAGAATCCATCCACAGGAACCTATAATAAATCTAGGCTTGTTGTCCAAACCAACGAGAGCTTGTTCGAGGACAAATTAGAGTTTAGGCTTTGAGGATGAGTGAGGGGAGGGCGATGAGCTAATGGCTTACACCTCGGAGCTTTGTCTTCCACTATTGCCATGCTTGACCACGAGCACGAGATCTAGGTCTCAAATCAAGCATGAGCGTCAAATCTTAGATTGCTTGCGCTTGATCAAGGGCTCAAATCGATCTCCATCTGATGACGAAGGTGTTGGAGTTGCGGTCAAGGACAGTGTTGAATGAACTTGAGGGCATCAATGGGGAGTTTGGCGGGGAGACAATAAAGGACGAGATAAAGTGCACCATATGACCCTCACTTTAAATCCTTATATGCAATTTGCTCCTAATCTTAGCAATAACCGTATAATAACTCCTCCACACTATCCACGCACTCTCTATAAATCCACCCCAAACACTCCCCAATGTTCCTCATGCATTGCTAAGACCCTCTCTCTCTCTCTCTTTCTCTCTCTCTCTCTCTCTCTCTCTCTCTCTCTCTCTGCCATTTCCCCCCGTTTGCTTTTTTGGAACTCCAAGTTCTCGTCCTTTGTTATTCTTAGGAAACGTCTCTGAAGAAGAGGCACAAGAAACCTCCGAAGCTGCAAAAATCTTGGTTTTTTTTGCAGAAATGGCTGCAGAAATGGCCGAGCAACGAGAACAGATAAGTCTGCAAAGCCTAAGCCAAGCTTTCCCTATCTCAGTCGAACCTCAAAGCCAAGACTCGGACAGACCATCGAACCCCAACCTCCCAAGCTTCCTGTCGTCAGTGAGGCTCAAGTACGTGAAGCTCGGCTTCCACTACCTCATCTCCAACGCCATGTATTTACTGCTCGTGCCACTCCTCGGCATCTCCTCAGCCCACATCTTGACCCTCACGGCCCGAGACCTGGCCCAACTCTCGGACCAACTGAGGTTCAACCTCGTCACCGTCGTCCTCTTCCCTGCCGTCATGGTGTTTCTGGGAACTCCCTACTTCATGACCCGACCAAGAAAAGTCTACCTTGTTGACTTCGCCTGTTACAAACCCAATCCGGCCCAGTTATGCACCGGCGACAAATTCATGGAGATCTCGGAGCTCTCGACTGCCTTCACCGAGGAGAACCTTGCTTTCCAGCGGAAGATATTTGAGAAGTCCGGGCTCGGGCAGAGGACTTACTTGCCCGAGGCCGTGCTCCAGATCCCACCAAACCTATGCATGGCAGAAGCACGGGCAGAGGCTGAGGCCGTGATGTTCGGGGCCATCGACCAGCTGCTGCCCAAGACCGGGGTCAAGGCTAAGGACATAGGGATCCTCGTTGTGAACTGTAGTTTGTTCAACCCGACACCGTCCCTGTCGTCAATGATCGTGAATCACTACAAGCTCAGAGGGAACGTGTTGAGCTACAATCTTGGTGGGATGGGTTGCAGCGCTGGGTTGATTTCTATCGACCTTGCTAAGCAATTGCTACAGGTTTGGCTTCTTCTATTCTTCAAAGTATAAGTTTGATAATAGGAACTTTTTATGAATAACACCCTCAATGATATCGAAGCAAACAAAGTATGAAAACTTCCATTGACCAATGAAATGCTAAATATAAGTTGGATAGTAGGAATTTTTTTCTTAGGTTCACTAGCAAATAGCATCCATTTTGACTGCGTTTGGTAATTAAGATACAATTTATGATATGATAAAATTTATTCTATCCTACATGTAATGCATAAGATAAAGTCGGATATAAGGAAAAAATAAATTTGATAAAACTATCCTATGGGAGAGGTGGATAAATGTAGATAGGATTTGTAACATCCATAATAGGAAAGTTATTTTTCTTGAATAACAAATTTCTTAAATTAAAAAAATGAAAATTATATTTCAATATAAATAATATTTGAATTCTAATATAATAAATTCACAATAAAAAATAACAATTTAGTTATTTTCATTTAATCTTATTTATATTTATATATTCAAATTAATTCTATTTCACAACATAAATTAAATATATAAATATAAAATCTATTTATATTATTACATAATTTAGGTATTTTATTATTTTAGGTATGTTTGTACAATTTACTATTTAACAAAATTTCATTAGAGAATGATGGAAGGGGAAGAAAGAAATAAAAAGAAATTAATTAAAAAAGAGAGGAAAAAAAAAAAAAAAAAACGTAGGCAAGAGTGTTGTGAGAGATTTGTACCATCTCTGCTTGTAAAATTTTTTGTTCATTTAAACTAATATGCTGTTTATACCAAACAACATACATGATATAATATAAATGTATTTGACTTTATTACTGCAATCATCAAACAATGGATATGATATAACAAATTTTTTGGATTCCATATCATATGCTATCTAGTCTCATCCTCTTTAGAAATCTGAATGATCAAAATAGTCTTTATGTTGATAATGTGTCATGTGATTTAAAAGGAAAATGCTTAGCTAGCTATATTGTTAAGCTTGGAAAATGGACGGCCAATCTTGAGCCACACATTTTAAATGAGAGAGAGGGAGAACTATGTCTTGCTTGGAAATTTCCATGTATTGTGTTTGAGAAAGGAAATTTTTGTGGAGATCCTTTGACTGTTACACCGTGAGACAGTGATGCTAGCACCATTCAATTTTAAAATATTTCATAAAATTAGAATCATTACAAAAATAAAAAAGAGAGATGATTAAGTGACATTTTTTAATCTAATGTGAAAATAACAGCATGTTCTAAACCACAAAAATCCATTCAACAAATAATTATAAATTATTTTGGGATCAAATCCTTTAAAATTTATGGCTCAAAACAAATTATTATTTACATAGTAGCCCCAAGATTGGTATGTTAATAAAGTCATAAAAAAAAAACCACTTTATTTAGGTTGTGTCAACAGTAAAATTTTAGGTAATTCCTTTGCTTAGTTTACGCTTTGGTTGGTAGAGAAGTAGGAGCTAGTGAATGGTTTGAACTTGGAACCCTCGAAACCTAGACGTCGTTGAACAGAATGATCCACTGATAAGTCAACCTGAGATTTATTATGCCACAAAATATAGCTGGATTTGAAATAGGACTTTTTGCATTTATGAATTCGATATATGACAACGAAGTTGAACAATTTAAACTTTGTACATTCTCAATTTACTATATGCTTTATCTACTAGGTACTCAAAATTCTAAGTTTTCTTACTAGGGTGATTCACCAAAATTAAAGTTCAGCCAATGTTATTACTTCTCTTATGGGTTAATCACTAGGTACAACGTAACTCTTATGCCCTAGTGGTGAGCATCGAGAGCGTCACCCTCAACTGGTATCACGGCAATGACCGGTCAATGCTCATCTCAAACTGCCTCTTCCGAATGGGTGGGGCAGCCATCCTCCTCTCCAACCGGTCCTCCGACCGCCGCCGCTCCAAGTACCAGCTCATCCACACCGTGCGCACCCACACAGGCTCGGATGACAAAAGCTATGGTTGCTTGTTCCAGCAAGAGGACAAGAAGAAGAAGATCGGGGTGTCGGTATCCATGGAGTTGGTGGCGGTCATCAAGGAAGCCATAAAGACCAACATCACGACCCTTGGCCCGGCAGTGCTCCCAATGTCAGAACAGCTCTGGTTCTTCATGACCTTGGTCGCAAGGAAGGTGTTCAAGATGAAGATTAGGCCATACATTCCCGACTTCAAGTTGGCCTTTAAGCATTTTTGCATCCACGTTGGAGGCCGACCTGTTCTTGATGAGATGGAGAAGAGCCTCGAGCTCACCAAGTGGCACATGGAGCCATCACGAATGACTCTATACCGATTCGGGAACACCTCGAGTAGCTCAGTGTGGTATGAATTGGCCTATTTGGAGGCCAAAGGAAGGATTAGGAAAGGTGATAGGACATGGCAAATCGCATTCGGGGCCGGATTCAAGTGCAACAGTGCAGTTTGGCAGGCATTGAGGACCGTTGACCCGGCGAAGGAGAACAACCCATGGATGGACGATATTCATGAGTTCCCTGTCTATGTTCCATAAGCGTTGTCCATCGATCTAACACAAAATAAGCGCTTCCATTGGGATTTTGCCAATATAGGCAAAGTTGATTCCGAAGGATACGCAAATCCTTAATTATTCTGTTGCCTTGTGCTTATAAGCAAGCATCATTCTAAATCTTATGGTTACATAGGTATTTAAATATGTCGAGAATTTTTTTATGCTCATGGTTATCAAAATATTTGAATATGTCAAGTATTTGCGATTATCCAAGTGCTTCCTCTCCAAGCCTTGTCGCTTGTGTAAGTGCATGTTTACACAAATTTTCAAATACTTATGGTTATCTAGGTATTTGAATGTTTTATGTATTTGTGATAATCTAGATGTTGATATTTGAATTTTAGTCGACAAGTTAAGCATTGCTTTAAAGAAAAAAAGAAGGAAAAAAGGGTTAATTAGTTTTTTACCCTATCGGCAACCAACTTGGTGTGATACGTGACTTGATTGACTCGCAGTACCTTCTCCACCCATGGTTAAGTCAAGATCCTTCTTCACTCAAGACTTTGTTGCTATCCCTAGCAATTTCGATGGGGGCATGGCAATTATGCATCGTTCAACATGTTACGTCCAATCATCGAGACCGGTACTAATGCGGTTGGAGCGCCTGCTGTCCCTCTCGCGCTCCATATTAAATTGGCGACGATGTGGCTATACCTTATCATCAAATCCGCTGTTTCCCCAGTTGAGTAAACGATTCAACGCCTACCGACCCAAAAAAGGGCATCCATTCAATGCACACGCTCAGCTAAGGAATTAATTGTCCTGTGAATTAGATGCTGCTCGCTCTCTCTCAATTATACTCTGCTTTTGCACGACATTTTACTATGAAATTGGAAAAATGTTAATAAGGTTCCCCAAAGCAATTGTTAACGATCTTTAATTGTACTTTTGAATTGTGCATTTTTTATATTTGAAGTAGGTGATTTCTGGAAATGTTCACCATTTCAAATTTTAAAAATGCTTGGATACGCCTTTTTATCGTTTGCAGTACTCTTAACTAGTGCACCTAAAGAACTTGTTGACAAAACCTATTATGATTTTTTATGGGACTATTAAAATATAACTTAATATGTAGTGGATACGGTCATAATTAGAATTAATTTTGTACCATACTTTTTTGACTAAATTTTTTTACCATACTTTACTAAATACTAAGTTTCTAGTTGGTACATCTGACATAGAGGTTTCAAATTTAAATTCTTGGGTATCCTTTTTACCCACCTATGAGCTTCATTCTTTATATACACCTTAACACCTTCATCATTGAATCAATTTCCTCATAATAAGAAGCATTTTTAGATATCAATATATTTTGATGTGGATGCGATTGCTGAGAAATTTTCTGGAACATTCAAATAAGTTTAACATAGTCAATGAGTTCGAGACAAGCGATTCAATGGAGATTTATATGATTTTTCAACAAGATATCGAGATGTGATGGATATTTTATAGTATAAATTCATATATAGTTTTATATCTTCTTTGTCTTGATTATTTAGTTTAGGTTTTTTTTTTTTTTTCCTTAAAGGGATATTGATTTGCTACTATTTTGAATTAGGGATTCGATATTTTGTCCTTTTTAGGGGTTACGCTTTTTTCTACTATAAAAAAGTGCTATGTATCGAGAATAGATAGCTTCTTCATCGTTAATCTGTATACATTATAGAGAGAACATTTTTTCTCGTGTTTGGAGATTCAGTTTTCTCTAAATTAGTATTAACCACATTTTCACTGCACCGTATACTTCTCGTCGTATTGTGATAGCAAGCACGCAAGTACACGGCAATTTCAGGACGTGTACTGTCCACTTAATCTATGTGAGGCCACACCTTCTTACACCCATTTCGTTCTTTCATGTAGATTGTTTCTCAACAACATTTTATCTGCCGAGCTCGCTTTGCATATATTCAAATCTATGTTTCAAATCGATTCCCTCTCAAGAGGAAACATGAAGGTCATCATATGATAACTCAAACTTCGGGAGTAGATTATTATTCTTATAATCCCAAAACGTGTACTTTCCATTTAACCTTGTTGGAGAAATCTTCTTGAAGTGTTTTGAAGTTGACAAAACGTTTCTATCAGTTTAGTCTGAAGGCTTGCAGACTCTGCTATTTAAAGTCTGAAGACCTCCGGACAGCCAGACTCAAGACTCAAAGTCTATCCTCATTGACAATCTCTAATCCATTGAAGAAAGGTTATCCAGAACTGTATGTTTCGTTAAGGATTTGACCTTATCAACTGGAGAAGATCCCGTTGCTGGAGAAGACATAACGGAGTCCTTTGATTGATCGAAAATTGACTCGATAAATTGAAGATCCGGTGATTGCCTAAATATTATTGGAAGGTTCTGCTTATAGAAACCGAGATCTTGATTGTATGGGCGAACATGATTGATGGGCTATCAACACGTTCCTTTAATAGCTTGAACAATCTTCCTAATTGATTCCGTCCAACGGGTAGATTGGAGGAATTCCTTTGGTAAGTGCCAACGGGTATGATGGCATAAAGGAGTATATAAGGAAGACTGTCTTAGTTGTTCAAGATGTGCGCGATAGAAGAATTCCAAAGTCTGAAGCTCTTATTTGCTTAGATAAATCCTTTGAGCGAATATTTGTATACAAAAGAGAGTCTATATTTGCGAGAGACCTTGAGGAGGTGTGGTAGAACATCTACACTTTGGAATCAAGGCAAAGCTGTGCTGTAACTTCTCTTTTGATCATAGTGAAATCCAGCCGGTGGACTGTCAGTGTGGAAGAGTGGACGTAGGCTTGGAATAAGCCGAACCACTATAAATCATGTGTTCAATTTTCTCTTCCTCATTCTCTCTACCTCGATCGTATTTCATTTTGTTAATTAAGAGAGAATTTACTTTCTATCATATGCTAAGAATCGCTTCCGTATTTCAATAAATTGTTTATGCACCTATTCACCCCCCTCTAGGTACTCATACTAGCAATATCAAACCTATGTGAGGCCCTCATCATCCAATGATTGCCACAAACTAGTTCGACACATGAACACTCAACAGGCGTTTGACCTAAATTAATCTTAGAGAAAATTCTAAATAAAAGCTTAAACAAAACCGTTTTTTCAAAAGATGGTTTATAGTGGACCTCGAGGGCCAACCTAGTTTCAAAGAAAGATTTAAGCTCATTGGCCTATCAAATCTTATATAATGCTAGGGGTATTTTTGTTGATGGTTATATTTTAAAATTTTCTTTCATTTTTTCTTCTTCTCTCTTATTCTTTTTAAATTATTTTCTTTTCTTTCTTTCTTTCTTTCATCTTCCTCACACCTCCTTCTTGGCCCTACATCACGTCCATCTTAATTTACAACCACTTAATGGTTGATACATAAGTGGAGATCCAACGACTGAAAACTTATAAAACCTTCTAATCACATGAGTCAAGCTTAAATCGAGTCCCATTGTAAAAGCCTCTTCAGATTAGGGCACTTCAATTAACGTCAAATTTCATATGTTTATAAGCATCGCTCGAAGAAGTACGAGCAAGATTATTCTATCTATTTTCGTAGGATTCGTGACTTGTAAACCCGGAGATGATCGTGAGGCATCTTTTTCACAAAGCTGTGACCTTGATAGCCCCCTTGGATAAGCCGTTGAACAAGCCTACATTACAGTCCCAGCAAAGGCCTCTCACATTGATAAAATTGTACCGCTTGCGAGAATACTCGGACACTTGTTGACATGATGATAGTGAGATAGTGTGGTCCTTATAAATCCTGCATCAATGATCAGGATAGCATTTTCCATGAGAATGAGCGGAAAGTCCTTTCAGACTGAAAGTCACTCATTCGGCATGCTCAAGACATCTACATTCTAAATGAAGGTTGTCTTTCAAAATATTCCCCAATGGAATTCGGATGATGCAAGACTGACAAAATTGTCATGCATGAATCACATTTAAATTCATGAATTTATAGCACATATAATCATGTGTACATACTATGCAAATAGCAGACATACTCTTAGAGATCAAAGATATCGCCAGATAAACATATCCCTATCCCCATTTGTCTTTGGGTATCCACTATCTAAGTACTCTCTTATCGACAATCGACTTGTTCAAGCTTTCTTTAGAGTTTAGATACTTGTGATTGTCTAGGTATCCCCTTGTCTTTGAGTACCAGCCCCGTTCAGATACTCGCTCTTCTTGAAACTCAGCCTATTCGAGTTGTCCTCATAGTTTGAATGCCCGCAACTGACCAAGTATCCCACTACCTTTGAGCGTCTTCCACTGTCTAGTACCTGCCACCATCCAGGTACTTCATTTTCATGACACTCAACCTAGTCGAGTTGTCCTTAAAATTGTATCCTTGAATACTAGTAGCCATTCAAGTATTCCACTACTTCGTGTGCCTGCGGCTACCCAAGTATGTTTCTTATCATCATGACACTTAAACCTGCCAGAATGGTCCCATATCGTATCATTAAATACTTGTGTTCATCCAAGTATTCTAGCACTTTGTACACCTATGGCTATCCAGTTGTTCCGGCCCTTTTGAGTGCCTGCAACCATCCAGGTAAGTCTAGTGCCACATTCAAGTTTATAATACCAGGAGGTGGGAGACCTTCATGAATATGCGAGGCACGTCCTCGATATTCCCAATACCAAGAGGTGAGAGACCTTCACGAATATGCTAGGTACGTCCTCAATATTCCCTTTACCAGGAGGTGAGAGACCTTCACGAATAGCCAAGGCACGTCCTCAATATTCCCAACTGCCAGGAGGTAGGAGACCTTCACGAATATCCTAGGTACATCCTTAATATTCCTATTACCAGGAGGTAAGAAACCTTCACGAATATCCCAAGTACATCCTCCATATTCCATCTACCAGGAGAACTTAAAAAACGACCAAGTATTCTCCAGAGTTTATACTTGTGATCATCCAGGTACCCCTCGATACCTGCAAACGTCCAGGTATCCTCAAAGAGTTCACAATTATGATCATTCAAGTATCCCTTCAATGCTTGCGAATGTCCAGGCACCCTTCAAATTTAGTACTTGTGATCATCCAAGTACCCATTCAATACCTACAACAACCAGGTATCCTCCAAGTTAGTACTTATTAATATCCAAGTACTCTTTTAATGCCTGTGAATGTCAAAGTGTCTCTTGAAGAAACAGATGCCCTGAGGAAGGTCAGTGTATCCTCTGAGAAAGGTCGGGTACCATTCGGTGTCTTTGATGATTAGGCACCAATAAACAAATGCCCTGAGAAAAGTCGGTGCATCTCCCGAGAAAGATCGAGTTCCAATCACTGTCTTTGATAGATAATTAGGCACCCCACAACCGATATCTTTGATAGAGGATTAGGCACCCCACAACCGGTGTCCTTGACAGAGGATCAGGCACCCCCCAATTAGTGTCCTTGATAGAGGATTAGACACCCCCCCAACCGGTGTCCTTGATAGAGGATCAGGTGCCCCACAAACAGATGCTCTGAGAAAGGTCAGCGCATCCCCTGAGAAAGGTCAGGTCACCAACTGGTGTCCTTGACAGAGATCAAACACCCAACAAACAGATGCCCTAAGAAAGGTAAGCGTATCCCCCGAGAAAAGTTGGGTGACCAACCGGTGTCCTTGACAGAGATTAAACACCCAACAAACAGATGCCGTAAGAAAGGTTGGCAAATCTCCTGAGAAAAGTCGAGTATCAATCAGTGTCCTTGATAGAGATTAAACACCCAATAAACAAATGCCCTAAGAAAGGTCGGCGCATCTCCCGAGAAAGGTCGGGTACCAACCGGTGTCCTTGATAGAGATTAGTAACCAACAAACATATGCCCTATGAAAGGTCACGCATCCCTCGAGAAGGGTCGCGTACCATCCGGTGTCCTTGATAGAGGATCAGGAACCCCCAAAACGGTGTCCTTGATAAAGGATCAGGCACCCCACATCTGGTATCCTTGATAGAGGATCAGGCACCTCAAAACCGGTGTCTTTGATAGAGGATCAGGCACCCCACAAACAGATGCATTAAGAAAGGTCGGTGCATCTCCCGAGAAAAGTCATGTAAACACTTATTGCTCTAATAGGCAACCAAAGAATGGTTCGGGTCCTAGAAAGGCAATTTCTCGTCAAGGAGATCAAAGATGTTCGGGTTTTAAACAAACCACTTATTGCTCTAACAGGCGACCGAAGAATGGTTCGGGTCCTGAAAAAGTAATTTTCCATCAAGGCAACCGAAAAAAGGTTTTGGTCTTGGAAAAGCAACCTCCTTACGTCACTAGGTAAGATGATACCGTGATACTTACCAAACTCGGGATTCACACCCTATCTCACTCATTCCTAGTAAGTAACTACATGTATATTCTTATCTGCCTTAGTATGTGTATATTCCTCATTTTTCTGCATAGGATACTGGGTTCCAAATAAAATATAATCTATTGCATATGCATGGACAAAATTTAGGTATCGATTTGTTTTTTAATGCAACCTCTGTGAGCTCACCTTTAAAGAAGGGCAACAATTGACACCTAAATTTTAATTAGATTTTTAGGCCTTAATATCTCTTTTAATCCTTATAATAAATAACAAAAAAAAAGCAATAGGTGGCCCAGCCCTTTTTTTCCCCAAATCCAGCCCGGCTTCTTTCTTCCTTCTTCCTTCTTCTTCTTCCTTGCTCATTCCTTCTCCGTCTTTATAGGTGACGTGCAGCGACGACGACGTGCTCGAGGACAGCCTACGACAAAGAGAGGAAGAGTAGATTGGTAGTATAAGGGACGCATAAGTGGGGCGGCTAAGGAGACATAGGTTTGGTCACACCTAGGGCTGGTCGGCGTGTGAGGGCCAGCGGCCGAACCTCCATTGACCGGCCTCCTCCTTGCTTATAAATAGGGGGGGCACCACCTCCGTCGAGGAACACACAGAAGCCATCGAGTTTAGAAAGATCCCCTAAGAGACTTTAGGGGAACTCAAAGAGTGAGTAAGGCAGAGGAGGGTTGTGAGCTTAAACAACCTCCCTCTGAGAGACATTGGTGGAGGCCAGTGGCAAGTGAACTTGGAGAGAGAAGGGAGATTAGAGGAAGGCCCAAGCGAGATATGGGTGAGAAATCGAGATGCAAAGACCAGATCTGAAGATTCAAGAGCAAGGGGCGGCAGAAGGGCCAGATTTGACCTTGCTGGATCAGATTTGGGAGTCGCCGTCGCTTGCTGTTGTAATTCTGCCAACCTCAACGACCTCCAGTTGGCATCCTTGAAGATGGTGAGCATCCCCTCGACCTCCTGCTTGCTATCCCACTACCGAGTAGGCCAAGCTCGTGATCGCCTGGTGTCGCGACCTCTTTTTTTCGGCACCCGCAATCGGGTACGAGCGCCTAAGGAGGCTAATGGCTCGGCTGAAATTGGTTAAGCCTCGACTCTCCCAAGTCCACCAATTCATGACTTAATGATTCAAGTTTTTAATCTGTAAATCAATTTTTAAAATGGAGTCGCCACTAATCGATTTGGGGTGGGTTGATTAGAAACCCAAGCGAAGTATCGAGAGAAATACTCACTCCTGCGCAACCAGAAAATTTAGGATCGGGGACTTGATTACACTAGTTAATCACTAATGCCCTTTTGGTACCTAATCTTGTTTAAACCCTAAGGCTTTTGGATATTCGAGAGATTTTCCATGCATTTTTGGGAGGAAAAACATTTTCTGAGTCTTTTTCTAATTTTTTGGACACAAAAGGAGTTTTTTAGGCTTTTTTCTGAATTTTTGGCCTTTTTTGGATTTTTTTTGATTTTTTGGAATTTTTTTGATGTTTTTGATTTTTTGGAAAATAAAATATTTTTTTAACATTTTAAAACGTTTTTCGGTTTTCTGGAAATGAAAATATTTGTAATATTTTTTGAAAATAATTTTTTTATATTTTTTATTATTAAAATATTACATAAAATAATAAGCCGACCCCGGTCGGATCAGTGGGTTGGGTCCGACCCGGGCTAGCCTCAAAACTCAGAAGGGCCCAACTTTTTTTTTTAAAAACGACGCCGTGGCCGGACGTTTAGGGACGCCTGGCCCGGCCCGACAACCCGGCTCTGAGAACCTGCTCTACGCCCCGGCTGGTCGACCCACTTCTCGCCGCTCCGAAATTTCGCGAAACCCTACTCGGCTGCGAGGTCCGGATCCGATCCGACGACCCGGAAAATCGCAAACCCTAGGGTTTGCGAATCCGTGGCGCCGAAGGGGAGGGGGGAATGGAGGTGTTTGGTGACGATGGCGACTACGGCGGCGACGACGGAGGCGGCAACGGCGACGACGGCTACGATAAACGATGACGCTTTTTTACCTTCTCTCGAATGGGGACGGCGACGGCAGGAGGGCGGTTCGCGACGGTGGAGAAACGGCGAGCGATGATGGCGACGGCGAGACCTGAGCTTGGTCAAATCTGGCCGGAACACCCTCTCTCTCCCGCGGGTTCGCTCGTCAAGCTCCCCGAAGTCTCTCGGGGACTCCTCCCAGCTCACCACACCACGGCCGGCCTGAACTCGAGCTCCCCGAAGTCTCTCAGGGGACCCCAAGCCTCGGCTAGCCTCTCTCTCTCTCTCTCTCTCCCTCTGTGTCTCCCTCCGTCTACGCCTGGCACAACTTCTCCCTCTCCGGCCGCGAGCCTTCGAATCTGGGCTTGCTCGACCTTGGCTCCCCTTCTAAAGTCTCTCAGCAGGAAGCTCAAAGCTTTGCAGCCTTCGATCGTTCTCGGCGTGCCCCTCGACGACGGAAACAGGGGCTTATTTATAGGCGAGGGGGCAGCCGGTCGACGGAGCTTCGACCGCCGGTCCCCGTGCGCCAAGCGGCCTCCGCCGGCCGAACCGGCGTCCCATCCGACGCCAGCTACCCCTCCCACGTGGGTCGCCGTCCGCTTGCCTCTTCGGCGTCGCGTCCTCTGCGCATGTGCTACAGAGGCGCGAGGAAGGAGACAACTGGTGGGGCCGGGCTAAAAGGGGAAATGGGTCGTAAGGGCCCATTCGAGGGCTGCTTCTCTTTTTTTGTTTGTTTTTCTTCCGCTTTTTCTAAAAAAGATAAAATAAAAGAAAACCTAATTAAAATTAAAAAATTTAGGCGTCAACAGCTGCCCCTCTTTGAAGGTGAGCTCGCAGAGGTTGCATTCAAAGACTAACTGATGCCTAAATTTTATCTATGCATGCGTAGCAGACTATATTCTATTTGGAACCTATTATTCTATGCAAAAAGGGCAATGTAACATTACATATACTAAGACAGATAAGAAGATACCTGTAGCTACTTACTGAGAGTGAGTGAGATAGGGTGTGAACCCCGAGTTTGGCAAGTATCAAGGCGTCATCTTACCTGGTGATGTGAGGAGGTTGCTTTTCCAGGGCTCGAACCTTGCTTCGGTCGCCTATTAAAACAATCAATGATTTGTGTAGGACCTGAACCTTTCTTCGGTCGCCTTGACGGGAGACTGCTCCTCCAAGACCCGAACCATTCTTCGGTCGCCGTGACGGGAAATTGCTTCTCCAGGACCCGAACCATTCTTCGGTCGCCTGTTAAAACAATTAATGGTTTGTCTAGGACTCGAACCTTTCTTCGGTCACCTTGACGGGAGACTGCTCCTCCAGGACTCGAACCATTCTTCGGTCGCCTATTGGAGTAATCAGTGGTTTGTCTCGGACTCGAACCATTCTTTGGTCGCTGTGACGAGAAATTGCTTCTCCAAGACCCGAACCATTCTTCGGTCGCCTGTTAAAACAATCAATGGTTTGTCTAGGATCCGAACCTTTCTTCGGTCGCCTTGACGGGAGATTGCTCCTCCAGGACCCGAACTATTCTTCGGTCGCCTATTGGAGTAATCAGTGGTTTGTCTCGGACCCGAACCATTCTTCGGTCGCCTGTTAAAACAATCAATGGTTTGTCTAGGACCCGAACCTTTCTTCGGTCGCCTTGACGGGAGATGCACCGACCTTTCTCAGGGCATCTCATTTGTGGGGGGTGTCTGACCTTTGTTAAAGACAACAGTTGGTACCCAACTTTTCTTGGGAGGATGCGCCGACCTTCTCAGGGCATCGATTCTGGAAGATACCTGGACATTCACAAGCATATCAAAGAGTACCTGGATATTCACAAGTACCAACCTGAAGGGGACCTTTGCAGGCATCAAAATGGGTATTTGGCTAACCATAGGCATTGAAGGGGTACTTGGATGATCACAAGTATGAATTCTTGGGGGATACTTGGTCATTCACAAGTATCGAAGGGGTACTTGATAATTGGAAATATTTGAGAACATACCTTGGATATTTATGAAGGTGTCCCACCTTCCGGCAATTAGGAAATATTGATGGTGTACCTGGGATATCCGTGAAGGTCTCTCACCTCCTGGTAGTTAGAATATCGAGGACGTACCTTGGATATTCATGAACGTCTCTCACCTCCTGGTAATTTGGAATATCGAGGGCATGCCTCGCATATTCATGAAGGTCTCTCACCTCCTGGTAAAGGGGAATATCGAGGGCGTGCCTCGCATATTTGTGAAGGTCTCCCACCTCCTGGCAACATAAACTTGAGTGTAGCACAAGGCTTACTTGGATGGCCGCAGGCACTTAAAAGGGGTGGAACACCTGGGTAACCGCAGGTGCATAACATAGTGGAGTGCTTGAATAGCTACTATATCATTGGGGGACAACTCGGGCAGGTTGAGTGTCATGAAAAGGAAGTACCTGGACAACATTGGGCACTTGACGATATGGGGATACCTAGACAGCAGTAGGTATTCTAAGAGATACTTGGTCGGTCACAAGTATCGATAATCTGGGGACAACTCGAACAGGTCGAGTGTCAGGAAAAATGAGTATCCGAACGGTGGCCGGCACTTAAAGACAATAGGGATACCTAGACAGCAGTAGGTATTCAATGATAAAGGGATACTTGGTCAGTCATAAGTATCAATACTCTGGGGACAACTCGAATAGGTCGAGTGTCAGGAAAGGGGAGTATCCGAACGGTGGCTGGTACTCAAAGACAATAGGGATACCTAGACAGCAGTAGGCATTCAACGATAAATGGATACTTGGTCAATCACAAGTATCAATGCTCTGGGGGCACCTCGAATAGGTCGAGTATCAAGAAGAGAGTACCTGGACAGTGATAGGTACTTTAAGACAAACGGGGACAGGGATATGCTTACCTGGCAATATCTCTGATCTCTGAGAGTATGTCTGCTATTTGTACAATATGGACACATGATTGTTCATGCTGACAATTCATGAGTTCAAATGGGATTAATGCATGATAATTTTGTCAGTTTTGCATCATCTGAGTTCCACCGGGGAAAATTTTGAAAGACAACCTTCATTCCAAATGTAGATGTCTTGAGCATGCCAGATGAGGGACTTTCATTCTGAAAGGACTTTCCACTCACTCTCATGGAAAAGGCTATCCTGACCATAGATGCATGATTTATAAGGACCACACTTCTCACTGTCATCATGTCAGCAGGGTCTGAGTATTCTCGCAAGCAGTACAACTTTACCAATGTGAGAGGTCTTTGTTGAAACTATGATGAAGTCTTGGTCAGCGGCTCATCGAAGGGGACCATCAAGGTCAAGGCTTATGACCATAGTGCCGCATGATCATATCTAGGTTTGCAAGTCAAGAGTCCTGCGAAAAGAGATAGAATAGTCTTGCTCGCACTTCTTCGAGCGATGCTTATAAACATATGAAATCCTACGTTAATTGAAGTGCCCTTAGTCTGAAGAGACTTTTACAATAGGGATGTAACGTAGGCTTGATTCATGTAAAAGGGTGAGAGCTGGTGATTGCCTTGGCATTTGTCACCAGTCTTTCTTCTCACTGTCAAATGGAGGTTCTATGGACCACAACAGCAATATTTTCTTGGCTACATTTTTGACTGGGGGGCATTGGCCTTGCTTTTACCAGGCACAATGCTTTTTCATGCCCGTATTTTTTTATTTCAGTTCTTCATTTATGGGATTAACCTTGCTTTTACCAGGTACACTGCTTTTTTATGCCCCTGTTTTTTCATTCTTATCGCTTGAGAGCTGATCTTGGCAAGCTTAATCGAAGCACCGTTATTAGACTCTTGAGTCTTCATCTTCAACTGGCGCTTAGGCTATAATAACTTCTGCTTTGTCTTGATGTGAGGGTAAAATTACAGACTCACTTGGGTTATACAATGAATACAAGTGCGTAAAGAAAGAATTGCTCTTCATGACTCTAGGGCACTTAAATTAATGCGAGTGTTCATATGCAATAAAGAAACTCGAAGATTGATGCAAGTGCAAGCAAGAAAATTTATATCCCCTTTCTCACCTTGTGATGCTGACTTGTTTTCGACTTGCCCTAGTGTGTGGTGGTTCTTTGACGAGGATATGAGAGAAATTTCATCAGTGTATGGGGCTCAATGGGGTGAGCGATGGAATGCCTCTCACTATTTTGGTTATCGTACCATTCGCGAGAGAACTCTTTACCCTGCAACCATGGAATCTTCTGCACTCTTTACCTTGCATAGATGCGGGACTGTGTGTAGGATATGGCTTGCCTTTCATCATTCTGACGTACCTCATCCAGCATGCTCAATTAATCTTGTATTCTTCACTTAGCTGTCTATTCTAATAATCCTCAGTGGAATCAGTGACTTAGACAGACGAAATCATCATGCAGAATTCATCTGGAAATGACATGCAACATTTTGAATATGATGGAGTTTGAACTTTTCAAAACAAGTGAATGGTTTTGACTCAAAAAAGACCCTATTGACAACTTTAGGAGTTAACATAATGGTGTTTCCAAATATGTTAAAATTTGAACATCAAAAGGGTTACTCGCAAATGGGTGTCGATAGTCATCCCTATTGATTAGGGATATGACACATGAAGGATCAACCAAGGATTGGGAATTTGATCGGGCATCTCTGCTTTTGCCCCTGTAGAGGAGAAGATGTACAAGTAGATCAATTAGTTTGGCCATAATCAAATGTGAGTTGAGGCCTGAAGATTTTCCGTCATTTGCTTTGGCGATTACTCATGATGCCATTTCGTTTAGGAGAGTTTGTCATGCCTCTCATTGATTATTATCCTTGTGAAGTGATCCTGCAACAAGACATGCTTCTCGTTGATTTGTTATCCTTGCTTTTGACAGTCAGGTGATCCCTTCATTGGCTTGCAGATGATTGGGTGAACCTGAAGTGAGAAGGGGGACACGAAGTCCTATGTCCCTTGTTTCGTTAGGTCAATTATTCTCTAAATTAGCTCCTGGATGTCATGTCTTTTTACACGAAACCAGGTAAATTTGATGTAGGTCATTTCCATGTACTAGCTTGGCCAATATTGATTTGCCTAACCATCAAATTTGGCTCTTGAATCCTAGTGCTTCCTGCCAATATGGGGAATATGTCAAAAGTGAATTCAAAGAGGGGGGAGTATTGGAAACGATACCAAATTACTCTTCTCCAAAGTTTGTATTTGCTGACTCCGATGATGTTTGAATGTCGATGATAGCCTTTTCGTCTTGGCATAGTTTGACATTTTTCGATATTGGCCTTCCTCACTTGTGACCATGTATGCATGATTGCTGGTCGTTGATTCATCTTCAATGCCTTCCTTCTGTGGAATTTCTCCTTCTGTCTTTAACTATAGCATCATTGGGCAAAAGTCATGTACCTCAAGCTTCTATGGAATCTGAGATGGACAATCAAAACCTCAAATTTTCTGATGGCAATCACTTCTTGCGAGAGCATGCGTCTGAATAGGAAGTCGGGTTTCTAGGTCCTCATTTTGAATAGGGGCTAGAGACCACTTCAACTATCTGGATTTCTTCCCTGTTGACATAGTTAATTCAAAGGAAGAGAAGAAATTCATTTTCTATTCTTCTTGGCTTGTCGAAGCCGGAAATCCCATTGATGAAACTGTAGCATTTAGTTGCTCGGGCACGTTGAGGGAAGAAGATGCTGCTTCGGCTTGAGAAGGAGTTGGGCAGGAGCGAGGTGGAGTGTACAGAGCTCTTGGGGATGGCTTGATTTCAACCGTATGCTTGTACCTATTACATCCTATCTTTTGTTTCCTATAAATAGAAGAGAGAGGACATCATTTCCAAAATTATATTCGGAGAATAAAACTTACCTTCTTTGAAGTGGGATGATCTTTTATTTGCCCCACTGTCTTCTTGGCAGGGTGTCTTTGAATTTGGTGAGTTCACCTAATGTGCTTGCTTCAAATGCCCGATGTCACACTAAGTCAAAGGGGATGGAAATGATCTTCTGAGACATGAAGTGAGTGAGTTAGAAAGACAAAGATAATTTAATAATCTTGTTTTGACAAAAGCTTTTGGCAATAAAACATTTTTTGTTTTCAAAAGTATATATCTTTGGGGGGAAGAAAGCATGAGGAAGCCCAACCCTCAGTATTGTTCTTGGATGATAATTTTTCATGGTTGGATAGCATCACCGGGCAGGTTTGGAGTACTGCCTCATGCTCTCAAAACAAAATATTAGAATTGTACATTAGAGTACTTGAATGGAAAATACAAAAATAGCACACTAGACAAGATGATAAACATGAAATTATAAAAACAAGTAAAACTCATGAAAACCCCTGTGTAAAAGAACGCTTTGATAGTGATGGTCTTGAAGCTAAACATCTTTGAATTCCTCGCCTTCAGTGGACTCGAAGTATTCGCATGCGATGACTACCTCGTTGAAGTTACGGAAGTGTAACCCATGCAGCCAACAGCGCTGCTTGCAAGACAAAACTTCTATGAACTACTTCATTAACTCTTCTTCAGCTAGTTGAGGGTGGGTTTGCATCATGAAAGCCCTCCACCTCCCTGCGTATGCTCGGAAATCTTCCATTGGTTTTCTTGTGAAGTGAGCCAAGCTCTCACAAGGCAGTTCAGTTCCGATCTGGCTTTGGTACTGATGCAAGAATGTGGAAGTTAGCTAATTCCAATCCTTTAGAAGATAAATGTTTGCTGTGATAAACCATTGCAATGCAGACCCCGTAAGAGTTTCTTGGAATGCCTGAGTTGTGAATGACATCGGGCCATAGTACCGACTCATTTCTGCATGGAGATACTGTTAGTGGGCCACGGGACAAGCTGTGCCATTATACTTGCGAAGATTGGGTATCCACATTTCTATGGGGCTCATGATCCTACGGGGGCAAGGCGAGCTTGATGTATCTTGGTTAGGCCACTGGTTTTCCCACTGCATATCTGTTGTGGTGGTGAATTTTTCTGTTTCAAGGAAGCTAGACTTTATCGAGATTACCCCATTGCTTTCTTCCGGGTCAAAATTACCAAAGAAGGATGAGGCATTTAAGTTATCCTCATGGTCAGGTGACGAGCTTAGTACTTCGTTAGGATTGTAGCGGATAAATACGTACGCTTCCTCTTCTGACGGGCCTTCATCCCCGGATGAGAATACGAAACAGTTATACGATGAATCGTCAATTTCATTGTTGAAATAACGCTAGAAGTCCTTAGGATTGTATTCTAGGGCCGGGAAGTCTTCAAAGCTGTATTCTTGGGAATGCTCGAAGCTTTGGTGCGGTGGCTCGTCGACAGATGCTGCATTGATTTTCTTAGGCTTTCTTTTCTTGGCTTTTGGTCCAGACCTTTTGAGTAAGGCCCTTCGTTTTGCCAGCTCGATTCTATCAAAGGAAGTGAGAGACATTGGAGTTTCATTATCTGATTCACTTCCCAAGTTGATAGGGGTCGGTATTCTTTGGACCCTAGCTCTTGGAGTAAGCTTGGGGAGTTGTCCAGTCGTGCCTCGGTCTTGAACAGGCTCTGTGTTTTTGATTTCGTACAAAGGCTCATTGCCTTTCATAGTGGGAAATTTTCCAGTAACAGGGTGTTGTTCAGCTGCCCATTTATCATGCAAGGCTTTATTGACATGCTCTTCTCCTATCTCAGCGACTAACGGTTCCTCGTGCTCCGCGATCATTAGCTCTTCGTAGGGCAAGGCTATGTTAGGGCTGATGTCAATATCATATTCTTGGTGAAAAAATGAATTAGTTCCCCAGGCTTTAAGGGGACTAATCTTCCTGATAATGTACCATCGCAAGGTAGGGCCAATCAAGCTCGATTGGTACGATTGAATCATCCTTCGGATCAAGTAGGCCTGCAAGTAGGTCTCTGGGCAGAAGGTATCAGCATACCTTTCGCATTCAGGTGCTTTGAGTTTTTCAGGGATCTCAATGCCGGCGTAATTGGACAGGTCCATGGGATTCTGCTCCTGCAGCTGGCTTAACTTTTTCATGATCCTTTCAAACTGTCTATGGTACTCGCTATTTTATGGCAAATTTATGGGTGTCATGACGGCAACTACAAAGTTGGGCCCAGCTTGAGTGGATTTCAGTTGTCTCGAGAGTTGTTGAAGGACAATGGACATCTGTCCAACGCCGTCTTCAATGTTAATGAGGCGATTTTGTACATCATTCTGATCGGGCCCAATTGTATGAGGCCATTCGCGGGCGATTGGTGGCCGGCGATTCATAGTTACCTGCTTGTTACGAAGACAATGAATGAGCACGAAAGTAAACAAAGATTGACCCATGGCAATGGTCTAACTGCTTTTTTATTTATCAAAAGAGGATTTTATAGACCGCAGACTTCTGACATCTAAAACTTGAAATTGAAATGACAGAATGAAATACTAGATATTAAACAAAAGTTCCTAAACAATGGGACAAAACTTTCACACTATTAAGACTAAGGGGCACATGATTGCCAATTTATATGCGACGTGGAGTCTTGCGCTTGCGCGGATGCTTGCTTTCTTGGACCGGCTCTGAGGTGTGCATCCAGTCCATTCCCAAATCCCTCTCCATGAGCTCTGCTTGCTCGTGTGGGCTACTCTCTCTGATTGAGTGAGGGACTAATGGCTTCCATTTTGTTGGGATACGATGGTTGTGGATGTAGGACATGGAGGCGTGGTGGGATTTTTCTTCTCCCTCAAGCCCTTCAGGTACCACGATCCTTTTGCGATGGCACTTGTCCCAGGTTTCTTGAGCGGTAGAAACTTCGAATTCGTAGTCACGACTTGTATTGAAAAGAACTGAAGAGACCTTCATGATGGAAGACAATGGGATCTCCTGAAGGGCTCCATATTGTCGTGCCACCTGATAAGGGTGATAGAGAATGGCGCCGGTGTGGCCAAGCAACGGAATTGGGAGATCATGCTTATAAGCGAAGCGAGCTCTTTTTTCATGGAACCAACTAGCACACCATTGGAATGCCTTAGGAGCTGGGTCTCTTAGGAAGTTTACCCAAGTTAAACAGCTTTCATCGGGAATATATGGTCCTAAAACCATAAATTTTTGTAATGGATTTTCAAAAGTGTTTGTTTCAAATGATCGCATAAAGTTTCGAAATTCGCTTAGGTGAGAAAAGAACCAGACTTGTAAAATTTCAAGAGAGGCTCGCATGATTTTCTCTGAGTTGTCTTTAAAACGATTAAAGGACAAGAATGTTTCAGTTAAAATCACGTTGACATAATTCCCCCCTCTTAAGATCTGATCAACTATCCATGCCATCTTGGGAGTTATGGCATTTCTGTGATGGGGGAGATGATGAGCCCGAAAAAGGGCAGGAGGAAAATCTCACTTTTCTGGGTCATAGGCTGATTTTCGAAACATGCATTCATAAATTCCAGTGGGCAGGTTTTATGGTTATCTTCAAGAATTTGTATCGTAGTATGGACTTCAGTTCTTAAAAGCCGTGCTAACCCACGTATCGGGATGATGCATGTTGATGGTTTGACGAGCTTTTTCTTAAGAGGCATTCCAGTGATGATGTTGTATTCTTCCAGGGTTGGGGTTAGCTCAAACCTACCGAATAAAAAAGTAATTGTCTTCGGGCACCAGAAATGTGCCATGGCCTGTATGACTTCGGGACGAACAGTGATTTGAATCAATGATAGGAGATGACCGATTTTGGCTTTCACGCGCTCTTGGGCAAACTGATCCAATTGACCCCACCATCTGAAGAGTTCCGCTTTGGGAGCAGGAATGAACTGGATATTGTCTTTCCCCATCGCATATAGACCGGGACTTGAAAAACTTATCCTAAATTGCCATGGGCCAAATAAAGAGACTGAGTAAAAGTAAAGAAATTACTTTGCTTTTAAAGAAAAATGGCAAGCACAAAGACATGCGCATGGGACGTGCGGCTCAATTTCTAACTGAGAAGGATTGGTGAGATTAAAAGGATATCCGCCCGTCGCAGTCTCGCGTTAGCAGCATACCCTCCTAACCTCGGCTAAGAAATTCAGGGAAAAGAAAGGCAACCTCTACATCGCAGCTCGCGTTCGAGGTCGTATCTTTCTTAACACCATCCTAGAAATCCTATGGCGGCCCAGGTCCGGCGGCCGGGTTGTGTGTGCCATGTGTAGTGTTTAAAACAGTAAAGCATGGACAATAGTTTATAATCACAAGATAATCAATTTTAAGCAAAGTTAAAATAAATTTCTAAGCTTTTGACCTGCATAAAGAAAAAAACTTAAGTCAGTGAAGAATTTAAATAAGAAAAAAATGGCCTAAGTCCTCAAATGTCCCCAGCGGAGTCGCCAAGCTGTTGCGACCTCTTTTTTTCGGCGCCCACAATCGGGTACGAGCGCCTAAGGAGGCTAATGGCTCGGCTGAAATTGGTTAAGCCTGGACTCTCCCAAGTCCACCAATTCACAACTTAATGGTTCAAGTTTTTAATCTGTAAATCAATTTTTAAAATGGAGTCGCCACTAATCGATTTGGGGTGAGTTTATTAGAAACCCAAGCAAAGTATCGGGAGAAATACTCACTCCTACGCAACCAGAGAATTTAGGATCGGTGACTTGATTACACTAGTTAATCACTAATGCCCTTTCGATACCTAATCTTGTTTAAACCCTAAGGCTTTTGGATATTCGAGAGATTTTCCATGCATTTTCGGGAGGAAAAACATTTTCTGAGTCTTTTTCTAATTTTTTGGACACAAAAGGGATTTTTTAGGCTTTTTCTGAATTTTTGGCCTTTTTTGGATTTTTGGCATTTTTGGAATATTTTTGATTTTTTGGAAAATAATTTTTTTAACATTTTAAAACATTTTTCGGTTTTTTTGGAAATGAAAATATTTTTAATATTTTTTGAAAATAAATAAATTTTTTATATATTTTTTAATTAAAATATTACATAAAATAATAAGCTGACCCGGGTCGGATCCATGGGTTGGGTCTGACCTAGGCTAGCCCCAAAACGCAGACGGGCTCGCTACGCGGGCCCGACATTTTTTTTTTATAAAAAAAACGACGCCGTGGCCGGGCGTTTAGGGATGCCCGACTCGGCCAGACAACCTGGCTCCGAGATCCCGCTCTACGACCCGGCTCGTCGACCCACTTCCTGCCGCCCCAAAATTTCGCGAAACCCTACCCAACTCTAAGGCCCGGATCCGATTCGACGACTCGGAAAATCGCAGACCCTAGGGTTTGCGAATCCGCGACGTCGAAGGGGAGGGGGGAACCGAGGTGTTCGGTGGCAACGGCGACTACAGCGGCGACGATGGAGGCGGCAACGGCGACGACAGCTACGATGAACGATGACGCTTTTTTACCTTCTCTCGAATGGGGACGGCGACGGCAGGAGGGCGGTTCGCAACAGTGGAGAAATGGCGAGCGACGACAGCGACGGCGAGACCTGAGCTTGGTCAAATTTGGCCGGAAGACCCTCTCTCTCCCTCGGGTTCGCTCGTCAAGCTCCCCGAAGTCTCTCGGGGACCCCTCCGAGCTCACCACACCACGGCCGGCTTGAACTCGAGCTCCCCGAAGTCTCTCAGGGGACCCCAAGCCTCGGCTAGCCTCTCTCTCTCTCTCTCTGTCTCCCTCTGTGTCTCCCTCCGTCTCCGCCTGGCAGAACTTCTCCCTCTCCGGCCGCAAGCCTTTGGATCTGGGCTTGCTCGACCTCGGCTCCCATTCTGAAGTCTCTCAGCAGGAAGCTCGAAGCTTTGCAGCCTTCGATCGTTGTCGGCGTGCCCCTCGACGACGGAAACGGGGGCCTATTTATAGGTGAGGGGGCAGCCGGTTAACGGAGCTTCGACCGCCGGTCCTCGTGCGCCAGGCGGCCTCCGCCGGCCGAACCGGCATCCCATCCGACGCCAGCTGCCCCTCCCATGTGGGTCGCCATCTGCCTGCCTCTCCGGCGTCACGTCCTCTGCGCGTGTGCTACAGAGGCATGAGGAAGGAGACGACTGATGGGGCCGGGCTAAAAGGGGAAAAGGGTCGTAAGGGCCCATTCGAGGGATGCTTCTCTTTTTTTGTTTGTTTTTCTTCCGCTTTTTCTAAAAAGATAAAATAAAAGAAAACCTAATTAAAAACAAATAATTTTAGGCGTCAACACCTGGCTTACACAAGCTCTGTCCACTGACTACCCTCACAGCCTTGAGCCATCGCGGGATCTAGGTTTGTCGCAGCATAGCCCCACGCAGCCAATGTCATTACGGTAAAGCCCAACGCTGATGTTGTTCGACCCCTATGCCGACCCTAGTAACACCGAGCTGCCATTGCTCACCTCGACGCCGCCCCTCAGTCACCAGCGCTGTGCCGCCACTACTCGTTCTTGCAGACCTCGACAACGCCCCTTTCGTGGAAACCCTAGCCACTGCCATCACCTGTCATGTCGTTGCCATCAACCCTGCCTTTGCCCGCCGCATCGCCATCGCCAGGTCGCCAACGATCCATCTGTCCCTCCTCGGCACCACGAAGAAGCATTGGAGGAGAGAGTTGCGAAATCGGGTTGAGCTAGGTCGGACGTAGGTCGTCGTCCGGGTAGGGATCCATTCAGGTGTGGACCAAGTAGAGTTTCAGTCGATTCGGGCCGACCAAGCCCCGTCGCACATGGGTTGCTTGCATGGGCTTAGGAGTGACCAGCCTGTTTGTTTTTTTCTTTTTATTTTGTGGGCCTTGATTAAAACATCCAAAAGAAAAGGAATCCCGGGCTCGGCCCGTGTTTCAGGCCCACTTGGGCCTGCCCCCGCTCGGGCCTGCCACTGCCAATCTGGGTCAGACCCAACTCGGGATCCGACCATGTTCATTTTTAATAATAATAATAATAATAATAATAAATATTTTTAATAAAAAATCAAAAAACTATTTTCCATAAAATAAAAAATATCTCATATTTTACTAAAAAAGTAAAAAAAAATCCAAAAATATTTTTCCTCCATAAATGCATGGAAAACCCCTCAAAAATCTATAAAGTCTTAGGGTTTAAACAAGATTAAGTATGAGAAGGGCATTACAGATTAACTAGTGTAATCATGTCCCCAAACCTAGTTTCTCTGATTGCGCATGAGCGAGTATTTCTCTTAATATTTTGTTTGTGTTTCTAATCGACCCACCCCAAATTGATTAGTGACAACTCCGTTTTAAAATTAACTTACAGGTTGAAAACTTGGATTATTAAGTCGTGAATTGGTGGACTAGAGAGAGTTTAGATTAAGTTAAATAGACTTAGCCTAACCATTAGCCTCCACTGGCGCCCGCCCAGATCGGGCGTTGAAAAAAGAGGTCACGACAGGCAAGACAAATTTTATTAGGTTCACTAGTCAATAGCAGGCCATCTTATGTTGAAACTGTGTTATGTAATTTAAAAAAATTTCATTAAAAAGAAAAAAACAAACTTTTTTTAGGTGGTGCCCCTAGTAAAACTTTAGGTAATTTATTTCCCTATCTTACACTTAGGTTGGTGTGAAAGCAGGAGTTTGTGAGTGGTTTGAACTCGGAATCCTCGAAACCTAGATGACATCGAACAAGGATATAGCTTTGCACATTCTCAATTTACTATGAGTTCTATCTACTAGGTACGAAAGTTTCTATGTTTTCTTACTGGGGAAATTAAATGTTGGTTTGATGAAAATGAAACTTGCGTATAATCTTATTACTTCTTTCATGAATCAATCACTAGGTACACCATAACTCTTATGCCTTAGTAGTGAGCATCAAGAACATCACCCTCAACTAGTACTTTGGCAATGACTGGTCGATGCTCATGTCGATGCTCATCTTGAATTGCCTCTTCCAGATGGGCAGTGCAATGATCCTGCTCTCCAACTAGTCTTCTGACCATTGCTGCTCCAAGTATCAACTCATCCACATTGTATGCACTCACAAAGGCTCAGATGACAAAAGCTATAACTGCGTATTCCAGTGAGATGATGAGAAGAAGAAGATCGGCTTATCACTCTCCAAGGACTTGATGGCGGTCGCCAGGGAAACCCTGAAGACCAACATCACGACCCTTGGCCCATTAGTGCTCTCGATCTCAGAGCAGCTCTTGTTCTTCACCACCTCGGTCGCGAGGAAGATGTTCAAGATGAAGATTAGGCTGTACACTCCTGACTTTAAGATGGCCTTCAAGCATTTTTGCATCCATGCTGGAGGCCAAGCTATTCTTGATGAGGTACAAAAGAACCTTGAGCTCACTAATTGGCACATGGAGCCATCAAGAATGACTCTATTTTGATTTGGAAGCACGTCAAGTAGCCCATTGTGGTACAAATTGGCCTATTATGAGGCTAAAGGAAGGATTAGGAAAGGCGATAGGACATGGCAGATCGCTTTCAGGTTTGGATTTAAGTGCAAAGGTGCAATTTGTCATGCATTGAGGACCGTCGACTGAGCGAAGGAGAAGAATCCATGTATGGACGAGATTCATGAGTTCCCCCATCCATGTTCTAAAAGCAGCATCCATTGGATCTACCAAGAAATAAGTGCATCCTTCGGGATCTTGCCAATATAGGCGAGGTTGATTCTGAAGGACACACAGAACCTTAATTACTATTTTGCTTTGGGTTCATGCATAAGCATAATTCCAAATCTACTCAATACTAAAATTTTCTTTGCTTGAAATCGATTCCCGGAAGAAGTGTGCATTTGGCTTTGTAATCGTCCATATGACCAGTCAAAGTAGGCTTTCTATAGTTGGATTGCTAGAAGAAACTATTGTGTTGTTCACCTATATTGCAAAGTTACATCGAGACTTCGAACTTCATATTCTACGAAGGCTTTTAGATGTTATTGCCTCTCGAATCATTACTCGTTTCGATGCAAGAGCTAACCTAGAAACCTAATTTAAGTTGAACATCCAGAAGCTTAAAAGTCAAATGTTAATTTATTTTGGTTGGTTAGACAACTGTCTGTCATTTTATTACCAGGGACAAAAATATCAATGGTGAACAAAAGGTCTGAACTACACACATTGTCTTACTCCTAGAACTCATTTAGATAGTGAAATAAATTAGAGAACGATCTCTAATGTGATTTTATATTGTGTTTAGGTGAATAATTAACAATTTCTTCTAATCGACTTCAAAACCTTTTCTTAGAAGTAAATTTTCTCAAATATTTGTATTTAGAGTAACTGAAACTTGTGATTCTTGTGAGATGTCCCAATACTATTACCAACTATTCTATGAGCTTAAACTAATAGATAAATACGTAATTTAATATTTATCACTCTAACACTCCTCCTCACGCTAAGTCTGACATTTTTTTGCTTAGTACTAAGCATGGAAATTTAATTGTGGCTTCAGCTCTAATATCATGTGAGATTTTGTGAAACCACTATCAATTTTTCCAAAAGCTTAAGTTGTTTGAGGAAGGCATGGTTTATTAGAGTAATTAAATATTAAATCATGCCTTCATTTAATAGTTTCGATTTTTAGAACAGTTGATAATGATACTATAAAAATTACACAATTTTCATCAACTACTCTTATTTTTGAAGAAGTGGTTGGTAAAAGATCCTAGCATAAGGCAACGATAAACCTAGACTGTATGCACTTTTCATTTCATTGGTACCTTTGAAGTTTGACACTTGATGGAGACACAAATATTGGTTAGTTGACTACCGGTTTGAAACTGCTAGTTTGAAAGTTTGACAATTGAGGGGGGTGAATAGGTGTAAAGACAAATTTAACCAATAAAAACAATAAAAGTTACTTTCTCAAGTAAGGTCTGATTAACATTAGACTTCTAAGTTCAATTTAGACTTAAATAAGATAATCTAGAATTTAGCCGACACAAAAATATATTGCAACAACCAAATTAAAGAAGTTAAGGAAAGAGAAAATTGAACATAAAATTTATAGTGGTTTGGCTTAAATCCAACCTAGTCCACTCTCCCATACTGACAGCCTTCTCGCTAGATTCCACTATGAAATCAAAAGAGAATTAGGGCAATTTGAGTATGATCATTCAATGAAGAGTTTCTTTCTCTCTCACTAAGTCACTCCTTTGTGTTTTTCTCACTTTGAGTATAGTTGTAAATGCAATCAAGAAGAACAAGTGATTTGGTAACTTCAGCCTTTGGAATTTTAATCCTCTCGCACACACTCAAATGAACCACATGAACTCCTTATAAACTCCTCCATACCTTTACATCCGTTGGCAATTTCCAGAGGAATTTATTCTAACAATCTGTTGGACATAATCAATTAAGGAAATCTTGTAGCCGTTTGAAGATTGAGGTATAGATCCGATGATTTTGGTCGCCCATACAATCAGAATCTACATTTCCATAAGTAGATGCTTCCTAAAATAGAACTTGTCTTCAAAATTGATTTCAACAATCCATGATTGATTTCATCAATATATTTAGAAAAGATATGTGCGAATCTTCATTAGAAAGCTAGATATGTCTTGATTGTACTGAATCCTAGTTAGAAGATCAATAAACCTGAGTCTGATTATGTCTTCATTCTAGACTTGGTTCGGTCTGGATCTTCATCAGAGTGGGAAAGACTTCTGATGTAAAATAGACTTTGACTGCATTCCATGTTATTACATAGAAGTCTAATATTCCTCAGAATAAGAATACGAATAAGAAAAAGAATAAGAATAAAAGAAGGAAAGTTTTCTCAACTTCAAAACCAAATATGAGTTTTCTTAACAATTTCCCCATTTTTGATGGTGACAAAACTTTCATGCAAATTTAATAAGAAATATAACCTGCAAAACAACACTTTAGGAGCACATGATAAAGAATAGATGAATAATATAGTAGTTTGCATCCACAAAACACATCAGTCTCATCAAAACTACAAAACACATGCCAATACCAATTAAAATTCAAACACAAGTTCAAGCACCACAAGTTTAAGTTCAAAACACAACCACAAAAGATTCAAGTTTAAATCTGCATAAGTTCTTCCCCTTTTTGTCAGCAGCAAAAAGATAAAGTCGTGAGTTGTAAAAAGAGGTTGAGTCGAAAATGATTAAAGATGTCTGGGAACATGAACAAGTTGGAAATCCTCCAAAGACTGCATGGTATCCTCAAGCTTATCTTGGCACTGATGATGAATAGCCTCCACTTTTGCCACAGTTTGGGAAGCCTGCTTATACAAAGTTTGAACCTTAGTGTCAAGAGATTGTGCCTTGCCTGTAAGGAATTATGAGGTAGATCCGAGAGCAACATGTAACTTATGAATTTCAAACTCCATAGCATATTGTTGTGCCTTAATCTCTAAGAGCAGTTATACTATCTGAGGATGGTTGGCTTTCGGTTTTATTTGGGCATTAGCCTCAACATATTGTATCTGTGGAGTATCCAGAAGTGAAGAACATCAACTTGAATGTGTGTAGTTTGTTGCTCCCCCTGAATAGTAGTTCCATTTGCTAGACCTTCAAGTGAGACTTCAGGAAAATGAGATGCGAATACATCTTCAGCATCTAGTGGGGATCAATTGATGCCATCACTAGCAGTATGTTCAATAGTGGGAGTTTTCTCACTTACTCCCTTGTTGTGATGCCTTCAGGCTGAGAGGTAACTTCTTCCTCTTTAACCTTTCATGTTCTAGCATGAGTTTCCTTATCAATTGTAGTCTCATCAATTTCTAGGGCATAAACATCCCTAGTATCTTCTCCTTCCTTCTCAGTCTTGTGTTCTAGGTTCATACCAGCATCTCCATCTAAGTCATCACTGTTAGTCTCTTTCACTTTAGTTTCTTCAGCATCACTCTCTTCTTTTGATTTCTTCTTGCTTTCATCTTCTTCTTTTGACTCAGTTAAACCTAAGATTACACAAGGCCATAGTAGAGATTGTCCAATCATCATCTTACTCCTCTTCATCCTGCATAAGGATAGATCTTTTCCTCTTTGGTGACTTTGAAACAACACTCTTTCCCTTGTGTTTCTTCTCAGCCACAGTTCCATTCCTAATTTTGCTAGCATATTCTTTTTTTTAAACTATCCAGTGCTCTAGAGAGATCTTTCAATCGCATTTTTGAGATAATCTTTAGTCCAATTTGCATTGGAGCAAGAGTTTTGGAGCGAAGTTGAGATGGTAGTTGTATCTGGAAGTGTCTGAAGAGTCTGGTTATCAATGTAGAGTACATCAATTGTCCTTTTTCTTTAATGATTGTTCAGTACATATGCAGAATGATGGCGTGAGGGAGTGAAAAAGAGACATAATTACAAATCGCCCACATTTTCTTTGATTCAAATCTGGATATATCAGTTTTTAAGGCTGCCTTGGGTCTAATACAATTGATAACTATTTTGTGTAGCAAGATATTCAAAGCAAGCATTCTAGAGTAAGTATTATTGCCACTAGAAATCCTATCACGTACTATTGACCTTGTGGCCTATGCATTTGACACATTAATAGGTAGGAATCCAATCCTTTCTACACCCAACAAGTCAGCCAAGAGATTCACATCCACATCAAAAACTCTATCACACATAGTAAACTAAATATGAGTGGGATCCAAAATAGACATATTAGAGTAAACTTTCCCCTCAAGTTAACTTTGATGGAATCCAGGAAGTCAAAATCCACAGTTCGAGGGTTGATAATTCCTCTGTTCAGCATTTGAGAAAAAAATTTCTTATGCTCGTTTGAACGAAATAGTTTCATTCTTTCTCTAGGGATTTTAGCAGTAACTCCAATCTTTTGTTGGAAAATTTAAAGATTCCTTCATCATCATCTTTGTTTTCTGGTTGATTTTCTGACCCAAAATGTGGATCAAAAAGAAAGTTTGCAAACTCCTCTGCAGTTCCAGGTTCTACTAATCCTAACAGTTCCATGGCTTGCAAAAATACAGTTTCATTTTCATAGCCATTTTCTTTCAAAAAGTTACTTATGAAGTTCATAAGGCTTCTTCCCTTCTTTAAAAAGTTACAGTGTTTAAGAAGTACCTCAGGCTTTCTCACTGAAATGGGGTTTACATCCTAAGTAACTTCTTCATCTACAGAACGGCGAGGAGAAGGTGAATCTTCTCCGGTCAAATCAAAATGTGTTGGTCCTTCAGGAATATTTCAAGGCCTGCGACTAGCAATGCGAGAGGATTTCCCTTGCAATGACATTGAAGTAGATTTGGAAAACTTTGACGACATGCTCATGTAGAGGAAAGTAAAAAAATTTCAAAGAGTTTGCAAGAGAAATCAAGAACGATGAGGGTTTGAGAGTTAGGCTTTGAAAAACAACTACAATCATAAGAGAGATTTAAAGAAATTGAAATGAGGCAACTAAACCGTCATAAAGGAAAGTGCCTTTTCAAAAAATTTAAAAAGATATCTGCCAATTATAAATTTGAAAAATCAGCAAGGAAATTGTAATTTCCAAAAATAAAAAAGGCAAGCGATGATTTAGAGATAAACATACCTGTTCAATACTTGCATGCCAAAAATAAAATAAACTACCTGAGTTTGGAGGATTTTAAGATGTATGCAAACACCTCATGCTAATCTGTTGAGTTTGCATGATCATAGACTTTAGTTAGACGAAAGAATGATGTTCAGCTTTTCACAAATGAACTCAAATAAGCTCTTCTCCAATGGTTTGGTAAAAATATCCGCTAGTTGGGTCTTCGAATCAATAAATTGAACATTAATCTTGCCATTCTAAACATTGTCTCTAATGGAGTAATGACGAATTTCGATGTGCTTTGCTCTTGAGTGAAGAATTGGATTTTTGGTAAGATTAATAACACTTGTGTTGTCACATCTAATTTCATTGCACGATTATTTTATTCAAAAATCTCTTAGTTGCTGTCTGATCCACAGAATTTGTGAATAGCAACTTTCAAGAACAACATACTCTACTTCTTCTATTGAAATAGCCACAGTATTATGCTTTCTTGAAAACCAGGACACTAACATTTGTCCCAGCAGTTGACATGTCCCTACGGTACTTTTTTTGGCAACTCTACAACCAACCGGATCAGCATCAGAGTAACCAAGTAAATTAAAGTCTCATTCTTTTGGATACCACATACCTAACTTTGGATAAGTCGTAGTATATTTTATGATATGTTTAACAGCACTAAGGCGTGACTCTTTGGGATTAGATTGAAATCTAGCAAATATACACACACTGAATAAAATACCTAGCTAGAAGCAGTTAGATAAAGAAGAGAACCAATCATGCTTATGTATAGCTTTTGATTGACTTTCTTTCCATCTTCATCTTTGTCAAGCTTTGAAGAACTTGACATGGGAGTTTATGTTTTTTTGTAGTTTTCCATTCCAAACTTCTTGATAACATCTTTGGCATATTTTTCTTGATGAATGAATGTTCATTTCTTCGATTGTTTGACTTGTAGACCTAGAAAGAAAGTTAATTCTCCCATCATACTTATTTCAAATTCTTCTTGCATGGACTTTGAAAAAATTTTGCACAAATTTTCGTTAGAGGATCCAAAGATTATATCGTCTACATATATTTGAACAAGTAGGAAATCATTTTATTCTTTTTTGATAAACAAGGCCGTGTCAACCTTCCCTTTCTCAAAATCATTATTAATCAAAAACTTACTCAGCCTCTCATACCAAGCTCGAGATGTTTGTTTCAGACCATACAACGCCTTCTTCATTCTATAGACCAACTTTGGTTTTCTGGGATCTTCAAATCCAGGTGGTTGTCCCACATAGACTTCTTCTTGTATAAAACCATTAAGGAAAGTACTATTGGCGTCCATCTAGAATAACCTGAAATTATCAAAACACGCATATGCAGGTAGTAGTCTAATTGCTTCTAACCTGGCTACGAGTGCATAAGTCTCATCATAGTTTATTCCTTCCTCCTGTGTGTACCCATTTGCAACAAGCCTTGCTTTGTTTATGGTTACTTTGCCCTTTTCATCCATCTTGTTTCTAAAAACCCACTTCGTTCCAATCACATATTTACTTTTTAATTTAGGAAATAGCTCCCAAACGTTGTTGATACTAAATTGTCTGAGTTCTTCCAGCTCCCAGACGTTGTTTTTTTTTTTTTTTTTTTTTTGTAATGGCAAGAATAGCTCCCAGACGTTGTTGATATTGAATTGTCTGAGATTCCTTCTTCTATATTTCCAATAATGAGCTCTTTGGGATGACTTAATTTGTGCTTCTAGTTGCAATTCAGTTTGTCATGTCCTGTTGAAATCTACTGATCATTGGTTTCCTTCCAATCTTCTAAGTCCTATTTTGCTTGACCTTGATCTTCAGAAGTTTGACGTTCTCCTGGGGAATTAGACTTTATTAGGATTGAAACTGGTTCAGAGTCTTCAAGTTGAGTCTGATCTAGTTGAATGTTAATAACTTCCTAAAATCTAACATTCATAGATTCTTCGACAGATTGAGTATTCTTGTTCTCTAAGCTTTACTTGATGTAGAGTACCCAGAATTATCCTTCATCTGATCTTTCTTCAAAATTTTCAGCTTGATCATTTGCATTCTTCAAGATGAAACACTTACAGCCAAATACATGAAAGTATGAGATGTGGCATCCTGAAATTCCTTGCCGGTCATTAGGGGTGCTCAAATTAATGTCTTGTATTAAGGACTATGGCCGAATTTAATGGATAAATTTTGGAAAAGGATAATCTATCTTTGGCCATATGTATTGTGGGTTAGAATTTATGGATTTGTGATTTCAAGTGTATATTTGTTTAATTTATACACTATAGTACTTTGGTTCAATAAGGATTTTATTAGTATTTAAAAAGGGGTTGAAATTTGATTTAATTAGGCTTGGGCCTTAGGCCCAAGAGTGTGGACCTTTGATGGGCCAAAAGGCCGGCCCATGAAGCCCATGGAGAGGGCTGCTGTCGACCAAGGAGAGAGGGGAGAGGCCAGCCCAAACCTTCAAGCCCATTATGCATGGGTTTTGCCAAGTGGCAAAAAGGAAAGTCACACCATTGGCCACTTTAGGTGGCTCTTAATCATTGCAAATGATGGTATTGAGGGGGGAATAAAAGGAAGAGTGGCCAGTTTAGGGGGCTGTCGTCCCAGCCAAGTGAGAGAGAGAGAGAGAGAGAGGGTTGCCAAGAGAGTGAGGAACCGAGAGAGAAAGAGAGAAGCTGCACGAGAGAGGAGGTCCACTGGTCCGTCGCCCGTCCGTCTGCTCGTTTGTCGCCGTCCGTGTGCCATTGTTTGCTCGATTTGAAGGCAAGTTGGGATCTATATTCTGCTCTTGCATGTTGTGTCTTGCTTGTGTGTTTGAATGGTGGTGAATCTCGGACGTTTAGGGTGTGAGAAACCGAAGCTTGAGTGTGTTGTTCTTGAAAATGTATTCTGTTTTCGAGTGTGCCGCCTGACCCAGAATGTTGTAGAGGCTTGCATGTGGGTTTTGAGTAGAATTTTGGCTTTGACTTCTGCACGAAAGTTGTAGAAAACATCTCAAAGTATAACATACTAAAATGTGAGACAAAATGGATGAGTTTTAAGGGGTGAAACCCTTCCTCTACGAAAACGTCAGATCTGAAACTGTTTTGTCGACCTCTCGTTGGTTTTGTGTGCTACGTGTCACTTTGTACTGAGAATTTCACTTTGACTTCTTCATGAAATTTTTAGAAAACATCATAAATACTAACATAATCAAATTTGAAGCAAAAATAACAAGTTTAGCCTAGTGAAACGATTTTTCCTTTGAAGACGGTAGATCTGGAAGTATTGTACTAGACTCCAGCGACTTTGTGAACTATAAGGTGACTATCCGTTGAGAATCTCACCTAGATCCCTTAATGAAAGTTGTAGTGGATCTCTTAAGACAAAACATATCAAAATTTCAGAGGAACTTCTGGAATATAAGTAGGTGAAACCTTGATTTTTCGGAGACAGCTAAACTGGACTGTTCGGTACTAGGAACAAGAGCTTCGACCGTCTATAGTTAATTATCTAGAGAGAATCTGTCCTAAATGTCTGCATGAAAAATATACCTTCAGGTCTTGAATATAACCTGGTAAATGTTTATAATTTTTAGAGGTCATTCGAGTATTTTAATCGAAATATTTCAAGAACTGTGCAATCTGATTTTATCCGAATTTTGCATGCTGTATTGTGTGAACTATATCTTATTGTGTGAAGCTCTTTTGGGCATGTGTTCTTCATGGAGTTGCTAAATTTATGTCTTTTCTATCACATATTCTGATTTTATGATTTTTGAAGATCATATAGATATTTAATTTACACGTTTTCCGAAATTGTGTAAGCTGGAATTTGGTAAATTTCAAAACTCATGATGTATGGATTATTCTAAGTTGTATGGACCCCATGAATTGTATTTTCATAAGTGATTGTATCTTGCTGCATGTATGATGATGATTGAAAATGCATATAAGAATCAAATGATGAAAATGATCTTGTTTGCCATCACATCATATGCCATGTTGAAATTGAGCTATAATTGAAAATGTGAACTATGATAAGTGAGAAGGCTGTCGGAGGTATGAGCCGATGATGCCCCGAGAGTGTTGGGATGCCTGGCTAGGGAGTGTAAATGACGGATGCTTGGTAGCCTTAAATGGCTGAATGCTTAAGGGTCCTCGGGAGTTTTGAGATGCCCGGAGAGTGGGGGAGCCGGAAGCCCGGAGGTTTGTGCTGGGGGATGCCTCGTGATGCCAGTTGGGGTACGAGATGCCCGGAGGTTTATGCCGGATGCCTGGAGGTTTGTGCTGGAGGTTCCTCGAGATGCCAGGTGGGGTGCGAGCGATAAATGTGGAATGCAAATACTAGTCCCAGGAAAAAAGAGAAATGTGGCGGTTCAATTTGAAAGAATAAAATTTGGAAATTGAAATTGAATCATGCATGGTATGGCCATATGTATGCATGGATGCATGATGGTGAATGCATGGATGTATGTGCACCTATGGCATGATGGTATATGTGACATGATGATGGTGAGTGCATGGATGTATGTGCACCTATGGCATGATGGTATATGTGACACGATGATGGTGAGTGCATGGATGTATGTGCACCTATGGTATGATGGTATATGTGACATGATGATGGTAAGTGCATGGATGTATGTGCACCTATGGCATGATGGTACATGTATGACATGATGGTGATGATTACATAAGGATGTGTGTACATGTGGTATGATGACATATGCATGGCTCTAAGGTAAATTATGCATGGATGCTTGAATGACATGTCTTATGCTATGATTGTTATGATTGTATTGTGTGATGTATTGAGTGGTTTATTGGGTCCTTTACCTACTGAGTGGCTGTACTGACCCCTTCGGGGACCAACATTTCAAATTAGAAAGATGCCACTTCCTGCTATCACGTGGGGCATCTTTTACGGCCTTCCTTTGGATGTGGAGGTCGAGTGTGTGGAGATCGATTGTCCTACCATCCCTGGTCTAACGTTCATTCGAGTTCGCGCATTAATGATGTATGATGTAGGCCTGGCTGAGGATCTGGTCATTCAGGAGTTCATATCTATTCACGTTCGTCGAGACGGAGTGATGCGGGGGATGTTGCCGTCGCCACCGCCTGACGCACCGGCATGGGTGTTACTGCCCGCGCACGAGAAGTAGGAGCTGTAACTTTTTGGACAATAGCCGACACTAGTAAATGGAGGATTTTGCATGATTGACATAGAGGGTGGAGTTGTCTCTTTTTGAGGTTGTGGCCGAGTGTAGTCAAAAGTCTTGGCCCTTCTTTTGTTATACCGACCCGAGAAAATCCATCATGAAAATATGTAAATAAAAGTGGCTCGGCTTTATCTTTTCCTATGGAGCTTAGTGGGATGCATTGTATCATGATAGATGGAGGGAGAGATGATGATATTTCAATTTTGCTTACACTAATAAGTTGCGCTAGGACCGATATAATATATATGCCTATGAGCTACAATGCTTCTGCATAAGAGATGTGAGTAGCGTCCATTAGGTATAGTAACACATACCTGTGGCAACCTTAGGTGTTTCGGGGTGCCACAGCCGCCCTTTTTGGTATCAGAGTAATGGTTATAGGTGGAGTGATAAGGAGCCTCATTTGAAAATTGAGGAACATGATGGCAATGCACACCATAGGATATAAAACGAAATAAACGATTAACTTTGAATAATGGGTGATGAGTAATCACTCGTAAACCCCTAGTAGTTTATTTTGAGTTGTTTTTAGGTACCAGTAACATGTATATGTTACTTATGTAGTAGCAGTAGTTGCTTTGAGTGGAGACAGTGAGTCTTAGATTATTCCTGAGGCAATACTTGGAAATTGTAGGAAAGTCATGGTGCGAGCTGGAAGTGCTCATCCATCGAGGGCTGAAGCCTCTACTGTAAGGGCTGAACCCCGAATGGAAGACATCTTGCAGGCATAGGCCAATATTGAAAATCTGATGGAAAGACAAGCACAGCAACAACCTGGAGTAGAACGCCATACTTAAGGACTGGTGGAACAGTTTTTAAAGCTGAAGTCACCTAAGTTCAGTGGAATGGGAAGTCCTGAGGAGGCGGAACATTGGATTGATGGAATGGAACAAATTTTCAGGTTGTTGGACTGCAATGATGCTGAGAAAATAACTTTGGCAGAGTACCAGCTGGAGGGAAATGCAAAGTTTTGGTGGAGAGCTTCAAGGGACACAATCTTCCCACCACGTACTGATGCTAACTGGGAAGAGTTTGTGAGAGCTTTCAATAGAAAGCATTTTTCTGACTGTGCTAAGGATAAGAAAATTACAGAATTTGTTCAACTAGAACAAAAGGAGCTGATAGTAGACCAGTATGAGGCTAGATTTTCTGAACTGTCTAGATATGCTCCTAGGCTAATTGAGGATCAAGAGAAGAAAGCTAAGAGATTTCCGAAAGGGTTGAGGACTAATATTAGGAAACAACTGGTGCCTTTGAACATAAGAGACTATAATGAGATCTATGAAAGGGCACAGTTAATGGAGCAGGAGTTGGTAAGGGAACATTCAGAGAATAAGAAACCATCATCTTTTGGTGATGTGAGACGGGGTAAGAGACCTTATACAGGTCAAGGTTAGACCTGGGAGTCTAAGAAGAAGGGAAATTTCGGGAACTTTGGAAAGGGCAGGGGTAGTCTGAATTTGGAAAGGGCACCTTATCGAAATGGGGAGTGTTGAAGGTGCAATGGGCAACCGAAATGTTATAGTTGTGGACGAATAGGTCATCTTAAGGGAAACTGCCCACAGGAAAGGTCGCAGGTGAGTATTGGCTTGGTGCAACAGCCACAACGGAATGCTGTTAGGCCAAACTTACCAAGGAATCCTCAGAGGCCACCAGCACAAGGAAGGGTGTATGCGATCACTCAAGAGGAACTAGAAGCTTCCAAAAATGTTATCTCAGGTACGATCTGTGGCACCCCTAAACCACCTAAGGTCGCCACAGATACCTATCTCTCCAACTAATAAACACTAATTACATCCCTTAGTAGAAACATCATAGTACATCGGCATATATTTTTTTTTGAAGACGATCCAAGCGCAACGTATTAACGGAAGCATAATTCAATATCACCATCTCTCCCTCCAACGATCATGATACAATGCACACCACTAAGTACCATAGGAAAAGATAAAGCCGAGCCACTTTTATTTACATATTTTCTTGATGGATTTTCTCGAGTTGATACAACAAAAGAAAGCCAAGATTTTTAGCTACACTTGGCCACATCCCAAAAGGATATTTTGACCCCTATAATGATCGCGTGTCATCCTCCATCTATCATTGGCGGCTACTCCCAAAAAGAAACATCAGCTCTCTACCCCTCACGCGGCCATCACACCCATCCTCGTGCGTCGGGTGGTGGTGGCGGCAACATCCCCTTAAACACTCCATCTCGGCAGACATGAATTGGCAGAAACTCCTGAATGACAGGGCCCTCAGCCAAGCCCACATCATACATAACCAGCACTCGCACTCACACTCGCACAAATGTCAGTCCAGGGACGGTAACGCAGTCGATCTCCGTACACTCTACCTCTACATCTGATGGGAGGCCATAGAAGGTGCCTAGTGTGATGGTAGGGAGCGGCATCTTTCTAATCTGAAATGTTGGTCCCTGAAGGGGTGAGTACAGCTACTCAGCAGGTAAAAGATCCACTAAACCACTCAATGCATGACATAATGCAATCATAAGAACCATAACATAGTACATGCCATTCATGCATCCAAGCATAACTTACCTTGCAGCCATGCATATGTCATCATACCATATGTACATACATCCTCATGTACTCATCACTATCATGTCATACATGTATCATCATACCATGGGTGATCATCATTATGTCACACACATATCATTATGCCATAGGTGATCATCATCATGTCACACACATATCGTCATACCATGGGTGATCATCATCATATCACACACATATCATCATGCCATAGGTGATCATCATCATGTCACACACATATCATCATGCTATAGGTGATCATCATCATGTCACACATCCATACGTATGTCATCACATCATATGTGCATGATTCAATTTCCACTTTTATCTTTCAATTTGATCACCACATCTCTCTTTTTCCCGGGATCGGTAATTTCATCCCACTCTTCATCACTCGCACAACCCTGGCATCATGAGAAAAACCTCCGGCACACACCACTGGGCATCCGACAACCCCACATTCCGGGCATCTCGCATCCCAACTGGCATCATGAGGCATCCCCTAGAGCACAAACCTCCGAGGCTTCCGGCACCTAACCATTCCGGGCATCTCGAAACTCCCGAGGACATCCGGGCATGTATCACAATACAACCAGGCACCCGGCACCCCCCCCCCCCATTCCGGGCATCTTGACACTCCCAGGGCATTATCGGCCGCCTCGAACAATTTCCTCATTTATCATAATTCATGTTCACCAAATTATGTCTCAAAATCAGCATGGCACATGATGTAATGGCAAACAAGATCATTTTCATCATTTTGATTCTTCTATGCATTTCCAATCATCATCATACATGCAGCAAGATACAACCACTAATGACAATACAATCCATGGGGTCCATACAACTTAGAAGAATCCATATATCATGTCTTTTTGAAATTTACCAAATTCCAGCTTGCACAATTTTGGAAAACATATAAATTAAATATCCATATGATCTTCAAAAATCATACAATCAGAGCATGTAATAAACAAGACATAAAGGTAACAATTTCATGCAGAACACATGCCAAAAAGAGCTTCACACAAGAAGATATAGCTCACACAATAAAGCATGCAAATTTCGGATAAAATCAGATTGCACAGTTCTTGAAATATTTCGATTAAAATATTCGAATGACCTCCAAAAATTCTGAAATTTTATCAGGTTATAGTCAAGACCCTAAGGTATATTTTTTATGAAGAAATCTAGGCCATATTCGATCTAGATAATTGAATATAGACGGTCGAAGCTCCTGTTCCTAGTACCAAACGGTCCAGTTTAGCTGTCTCCGAAAAATCCGGGTTTTGCCTATAGATAGATAGTAGCTCACACAAGTTGATAAATAGATCGTGCTCCCACAAGCTCACACAAGCTGACATATCAAAGCAAAAAGCTGATACATTATACTGCTCTCACAAGATGACGTGCAAATATACTCTCACAAACTGAATAAGTATATTGCTCTCACAAGCTGACGTGCAAAGGGGCTCTCACAAGCTGACGATAAATATACTCGTACAAGCTGACATGCAATAAGGCTCCCACGAGCCGACAATTCACCAAGTTAAAAATACCCAATAAAAATAATAGTGTGTGGATACACGATTGGCCTAAGCCAAAATTGCAATATATTTCCTTTAAAAAATCCCACTATTTATAATAGTCCATAAACATATTTTTGGCGTTATAAACCGACGCCCAATATTTTCTAATTAAATACCGAAATTACTCAATTTTGAGATAAATACCCAAAATTATAATTCCACTCAATTTGCACAAATAAGAACTCAATTAAATAAACCAAGCATACCATTGCAATTGACACAAAATTTTGGTCACCGGCTATCCCGGTATAATTTCTGAAAAATAATAAATAATTAAATAATTACAAAAATAAATTAAATAAATACAATTAAATGCCAAAAATAGAAACATAGGCCGGAAATGCCTAATTAAACACCGAGACGTGCCCTAAAAATTTCTGAACCAATCTAGATAAATAATACGATGTATCTAGTCCCTAATTAAGCCGTTCTAACCACCTAATATGCATAAATGAATATTTAAATTGCTAATACATTCTAACTAACCACTTAAACCATACTTAGCATAAACTAATCAATCCTTAAGCATTATTAACTCCCCAAGCAGAGTTTAGTGAGTAAATTCACTGGTTTTGCGGGCCAGTGAGTCCATGGCGACGGTGGCATGATAGCGGCATGAAAATGGTTGAAACTCGAGCTTACGGCGATGCCAACGGGAGCTCGGGAGGGCCCGAAAAAGCCTAGCAAGCCCATAGCAAAACTGCTGGGCTCAGCTTGACAGGGCTGCAGCTTGTGGACTGAGTTGACCTCAGCAACGCGGCAATGGTAGAGGGGAAAATCGAGCTCACGTGAGCTGAGGTTACTGAAGCTTGGAGAGGTGTGGCCAAGGCTGGACGTGCATGAGCTGCACGGCCAAGCGAAGAAGAGGGTAGAAGCGAAGGGAGCTTGTTGGCTCATTAGGTTGTTCAGTGAGTGGAGATCGTGGGTTGCTGGAGTCAACGCCAGGAGGAGAGCTTCGCTGGGTTGACTGGTGGGGGCAGACGGGCTGACGTGTGGTAAGTGAGAAACAACATCATGAAAATGGGGAAGTCGAGCTTCCCAAGGAAATGAAAGAAGAACCAGAAGGCTTGAGGGAAGGGGGTTCGGTCACTTGGCATGCGAAGCAAGCGGAAAGGGGAAGGGATAAGGGAGAAGGGAGTGTCGGTAGAGGGGAAAAGAACGTGCAAAATAAAGAAAGAGAGAGAGACAGAGAGAGGGAGTGATATGCATGAGAGGGAGGGATAAGGGTGATCCCGTAAAGTTAAAGGGAGAAAAAGCAATGGAAGAAGATGGTAGGGGATTGTCGGATGGGGGGTGTGCGAGAGAGAGAGAGAGAGAGATCGAAGGAGAAAGAGAGAGAGGGAACCAAGGCCTTGAAGTCAAACACAAATATCTAATTCACTTTAGTATTCTTCACCCTTATCTTCAGCTAACAATATCAATTGGTCACCCAAGGCCAATTTTAACACCAAATTGCCCCAATTGAAGCCTAAATGAAGACCAAAATGTGACAACTGCTCTAGCCTCCAAATTTTACAATTTTGGACTTCAATTTTTTCACCAATTCTCCAATTTAACATCCAATTTCACTGAGGAACAAGCCCACACAATTTCCACAATTTCCCTCCTCTAATAAGCTCACTTTGGAGGCAAAAAATCCCCTATATTTGGCCCATCCAAATTCCCATTCTTTTCTAAATCATCCAAATTGATTTTCCATAAAAATCCTGAGCTCGCCAAAAATTCTTCGGAGGATGAATCAACACTCCTAAAATAAATTGTGATATGATAGAACTTTTAATTTATAAAATTGAGTTCAAATTCGCAGTTAATTTCAATCTAACCCAATTTTAGCGTGACCTAACCTACCATGTAGCTTTTAGTAATTTTTAGTGCAATTGACCCGTGGTCGATTATTTTTGAACCACATTGTACATCTTCAACATATTGGTGACTCTCGGTTACCGTGAAAATCTCGAGATTTCAAATACGGGCATAGGGTACCAAAACGACAAAAAAATCGGTCTAATGTCGTTTGACGAGAATTTTGCAATCAGGTGGAATCACCCACACAATAATCACATACATCTGTTAAATCGACCTATCTCCGATCTCTAATCGATTTTTAACTGTGCTGTAATGACTCTTCCAGGTTAGTACGGTCGAGCAGTCGATTCCTGATCGAATTTTCAAGTCTATTGCATTAAAATCTCTCAGCGACTTCACCTGATAAGCTAGTTATCTCGTAAGTGGACAACTCAGAGAAAAGAACTATAGGCGCGTCATAAAATGCCAAACTTATCCAATCGAAAACAGAACCTGAAATTCAGGATGTCACAACTCTTCCCCTCTTATAAAATTTCGTCCTTGAAATTTAAATCATTACAAATCTTTAAACAAAAAGGTGGGGGTATCGTTGTCTCATCGCATCTTCACTTTCTCATATTGCTCCTTCTGTCCCGTGGTGTTGCTAGACCACTTTGACAATGGGTTCGTCTTGGTGCACAAAATCTATTATTTCCAATCCACAATCTGAACCAGGCTTTCCATGTACAAGATTCTGTCATCCACGTCTAATTATTCAAAATTTAGCACATGGGTTGGGTCAAGCTTATACGTTCTCAATATCGACACATGAAAGACGTCATGCACTTGCGCCAACCTTGGCAGCAATGCAAGACGATACGCTAGGATTCTGATTCTTTCTAGAATCTCAAAGGGACCTACGTACCTCGAACTCAGCTTTTCCTTCTTGCCGAAGCGTGAAGTACCCTTCATTAGTGACACCTTTAGAAAGGCGCGATCACCAACTTGGAATTCCAATGGCCTTCGACGCTTATCAGCGTAACTTTTTTGGCGGCTCTGAGCGGTCTTTAATCTGTTTTTGATGACTGCAACTGCATCCACTGACTGTTGGACTAACTCTAAACCTGTGATCTTTCGTTGTCCGACCTCATCCCAACAAACTGACATTCTACACACTTTGTCATACAACACTTCAAATAGAGCCATCTAAATGCTTTGCTAGTAGCTGTTGTTCCTCCCAACTTCCCTTGAAGTCCAACATGCAAGCTCGTAGCATGTCTTTGAGGGTTTGAATCGTCCTCTCAGATTGGCCATCCTTCTGAGGATGATAAGTCGTACTATACTGCAGCTTTGTTCCCGTGGCAATCTGCAAACACTTCCAAAATGCAGTTGTGAACCTCGGGTCACGATCTGAATTAATCGTCACCGGCACTCCATGCAGACGAACAATTTGATGCACATACAACTCTGGATGCCTGTCCAAATCAAGGTCCTTTTGTGCTATGATGAAGTGAGCCGATTTCGTCAGTCTGTCGACCACTACCCTAATAGGATCATTACCCCTCTGACTTTTTGGTAAGCTCGTCACAAAATCCATTGTGATGTGTTCCCATTTCCACTTGGGAATCTCGAGAGGTTGCAAAAGTCCTCCTAACTCACAATGATGTGCCTTTACTTGCTGACACGTCAGACACTTGGCGACATGCTTGGCGATGTCCGCCTTCATATCAGACCACTAATATTGTTGACATAGATTCTGATACATCTTCGTAATTCTAGGATTAATGCTATAACTGATACAATGAGCTTTTGATAAAATCTCTTCCTTAAGCTCTGCATCATCAAGTACAAACAATCGTCATCGAAACTTTAGTGTTCGTCTTCAAAAATCTAAAAGTCAGCCTTCCTCTTTTAGGTATCCTCTTGCAGGATCTTCTAAATATCTGGATCTATCAGTTGAAGCGTCTTAATTCTGATATGCACTTCCGGTTCAATTCCGAGGGTGGCCATAAGACTTGAAAGGTGACCTACTTCAAATTTGAAAACCGAATCTCGCGCTCTTTCGAGTAAAACCCATTCCTTGACCATCATCTGAACGACTGAAGACTTCTGACTCAGCGTATTTGCGACCTTATTCGCCTTTCCAAGGTGATACAAAATATCACAATAATAGTCCTTCAGAAGTTCCATCCATCGACGTTGTCACGCCCCGAACCCCGAGCCCGTGCCCATCCCTCTCTGGTCGATAATATTTTGTGACTTCCTAAGACGAGTCATCGACCCTTTTTTGTTTTATTGCACATACGGAAGCTAAAATAAATCCCCCGACAGTAATCATCTCGGGATAGAAAAGCAAGTAAATAAATTCAAAAACAAACATGCTTTTATATTCATATAGAGTCAAGTACAATGTCTATGACCAAAAGACTACACAGACTGGCTTTTCAAAAAGAGATGATCCTAGCTAACCTACACTTCCAATCACCTCCTCTCGGCTCTAGGTCCTTTACTCGACCATCTTCTAAGGACCTGAAAATGGTTATACAATAACCAGTGAGACAATGTCTCGACAAGTCCATACTCTAAACCCCAACTAGGAATGAAATATGCCAAGAAGCGTCCTAACCACACAATCATACAGCCATAGAGACTTACCTTGTCTCAGATCCACCCTACAGGTCAGTACAATTTATATCACAGACGATCATAAAGACATGAGCAGCAAACAAGCTCCAACAACTGGAACACCACACTCAATTCTCAAATTAGTAAAAGGATCTTGATTATAGGGCAAAATCGTTATGACATATCCCATACCACGTCATACGATTTTGTCCCATAATTCGGCGCATCTATTCCACTCAACATGCGTTCCAATTGATAATTTCGCCTACTCTAGGGTACGGCCTACTAGAAGTTCGGCGGTCTTCTGGTGTTACCAGACATCGTCTCACCCTATTGAGCACGGTTATGTCTCTCAAAGACGACTTTCCCGAAGGAGTATAGGTCTAGCCTCTACTACGACCCAAAACTCAATAAATGGGTATCCCATATAGGGTAACGTCCATCCGACACAGTTTGGGGACGGGTTCTCTTAACCAACACACGACCACTCAATGTCAGCCCAGGACACTGTGCATTGCACTCAAATGCCTCAATTAAAATAGTAATCCTGGCCTATTTTCTTCATATTAAAAACGCATGATGAAAATAGTTGTGTGTGAATACATGATCAGATTGGACTCGGAAAATTCATAACCTTCTTTTAAAATCCCACTAGTTTATATAGTATATAAAATCATTTTCGGTGTTTAAAACCCGACACCCAGGATTTTCTGGATAAATGTCAAAATTCACCAATTTTGGAATAATTGATCAAATTTCCAATCAACACTCAAATTTCACAATTTAACACTCGATTGCAGAAATTAACCACACAATTGCAATTAGCACGAAATTCCAGTCACCGACTACCCTGGCCTAATTTCCAGAAAAAAATATTTAATAATTAAATAATTTCTAAAATTAATTAAATAAATGCATTAAGTGCTAAAAATGCTAACTTAGGCTAAAAAATTATAATCTAACCACCTATTGAGCTAATTAAATTATTCTAAGCATCCTAATATACAACAATACACTAATCTAATTAACTATAAATTTCTAACCACCTAATTACTTAATCTAATTATCATAATTTAACTAACTAACTTAATAATTAAACTCATTGCACTTAAATAATTGGTTGGGTAGAATGTGATACTATATTAGCATGATGGCTTGATATATTAGCTTAAAGTGAGCAGTATACCTTAAGTATCGCATAGCTTTGGTGAGCAATGAAGTATCGCACAGTTTCGGTGAGCAATTAAGTATCGCACAGCTTCGGTGAGCAATTAAGAACCGCACAGCTTTGGTGAGCATTAGTCATATACTATATCAGCCGATGGCTCGATATATCAACTTAGAATGAGCAGTATACGTTGTTATCAATTTCTCTGAAGAAGCAATAAAACACAACTTCTAAAATATGTCGTAAAATAAGCCATAACACACAACTTTTGTGAAGAAAGTCTATCAATTTTATACCATAAGGACCTACACAGAATTAGTAAAATTAGGTCCATAGTAAATTAATTGAAAAATCGTTGTAACCTCATATTTGTCCATGACTTGTGTCAATTAAGCTCAAACCAACATACACCAATACCCAGCATTCTCACAACAAATTAATATACTCAATGTACTAAATTATTAACACTACCTGCAGCAAGAATATTCCGAAACTGTCGATGAACATAATTAAGGACAAAATCGATCGAGGTGACTAAAACTCGAGGAAATCAAGCTCAACGTAACATAAAAGGGCAGTAATTCACTTGCCTCAGATTCTAAGCAGTATCGTAACTTTGATGATTGCTGGATGTTGACACCTAAATTTTTGCCCAAAAATATTTCATGTTAAATTCTTGCATATAGATTATTTAGGCATTTAATATAGTGTTTTAAATGGAATATGTTTTTACTTTAAAAGAAAATTGAAAATATAAATAAAAAAAAGATTAAAAAAAATAGTTGGGGCCAATGATCTAAATGTGACTAGCCAAGCCCAGAAGGTCAGATTGGAATTCAAATGGCAAGTTGGGGCCAAAATGCAATTTTCAAAAGTTGAGGGACCAATTCGCAAAATTTGCAAAATTTGCGCTCGAGCCCGTAAATCATCATCTTAGTCACCAATTAAGTTGAAATTGAATTTGGGCCAACTTGAATCAATCAAATCGAGCCAAAAAGACCAAATTTGCCTTGAATTGGGTATTTTCGTATAAGAAAATGGCTAAGTTTGAGAGACTTTCTTGCAAAATTGGGTGGACACAATTGCAAAATTTGGTTGAGATCTTAAACTAATATAAATTTACTTGCTAATTGATCAAAAACCGCAGCCAAATTGAGGGATTAAAGCACTCAAACTAGTTACCAAAACCCAGCCCACAATTAGGTCTTAATTCGGAGCTGCTAAGTAGGCATATTAGTGGCCCCACCATATCCTCCTCACCTGCCCAACCAGCCCGATCTCTGCACGTGATGGAAGACCATCATTGGTACTGCAATTGGACGAAAATTCGGCAGGGATAAGCTGCTAACAACACCGAAAAATCGCAGCAAAACCTGCACAATCAACAGCTGCAGAATTGAAAAAAGGCCTGGTAGGTGAACAAAAGGCTGACCAAAAATCCTCTAATTCAGGGGATAAGATCACGGAAGCAATTTATTTTCGAGGACGAGAGAAAGGGACGAGAGAGAGAGGAGAGAGCTCGGAATCGTTCCCCAAAGAAGCCTTCAGAAGCAACCCCAGAAAAAAAGCCCAGAAAATTCCAGATCGACCTGGAGAGAGAAAAGTGAGACTTTCACATATCTGCGGTCAAAATTAGCCAAAAATTTCAACAAGAGAGTGAAACTTCACTCAAATATCTTGCCAACCATAGGTCACACGTCCCAAATGGAGATTGGGAAGGCCTCCTAAAGCCCCCCGAAACAGTGCCCTCCTGGCGGGCCAAGAAAGTCCGAAAATTTGTGCAAGTGTCGAGATTGGTTGGTCACGAGTGAGGAAAGCCAGTGTTTTTTGAGAACTTTGAGAGACAAATGAGGAAACTATTGACTTTTAACCCAAGATAGAATACATATAGTTTGGCGTGGTATCAATTTTTCCAACAAAATACGTCTTGGAGTCTAATGTTAGAGATCAACGAAAACCTTCGTCATCAGTTCTTTTTTTTTTTGCAGATCTCATTTCCAGTTGAAGAAGCCAACTTCCACAGGCCCCCGAGGATAATTTGTCGGTTTCATCGGCGAAGAAACACTTGAAAAGGAAACTAGGAAGCAAGTTAAGCATCCTAGATGTATTTATTTTCGAGTTTGAGCATGTTTTGATGATGAAAATCAAGAGGAAAACCAGCCCGGAAAACTGATTTCTGAGGCTGAAATTTTTCTAAGTGTTTGAAATCTCTTCAAGAGTTTTGCATGTGTGCTTCTTGGAGAGGTCGTTTTGATGTGTTCGGTTGGTCATTTTCTATGATGTTTGTTGCATTTGAAAGCTCATGTTACCTACTTTCATTCGGATAAAGTAATGTTTCCCTTAGATCTCGTATGTGATGGGTGTCGGGGCTTGAATATGGGCATTCAACCTGTTTGCTTGACTTGGGTTCAAACCCAGATTTGCAAAATCAGATCAAACCCGCATATTTGATGATGATTCCAGCTTGGTTTTCGTGTGTTTTAAGCTGTGATTTCTATCTAATCCTGTTCCTTGCATGTGGTAGTATAATATTGACACTTTAGTTCCGCATAAGATTGCTTATGCGTCAGAATTGAAGGCCACGAATATGGCCAGAGGAAGCCATTTTGAGGTGATTTGATGCAAGCCAAGTGTTCGACAAAATGCCCAAACTAAGCTTCGATCTTTGAGCTTGATTATTGTGATATTCATGTGCTGTGTTACTCCATGTTAGCATAGATCAGCTTAAGGAATTTATTAATTTTTTAAAAAATAATAATTAAAAAAAAAAAGAAAAATATGAAAAATTTCAAAAATATTAAAAAATGTTAGATAGCATCAAATTAGGATAGAAATGACATATATGAAATTTTCATAATTTTAAAATGTCATTTTCCTAATTTAATGCTATTTTTTGTATTTTATAACCATTTTTGTAAATAATCCATTTTGCGTAGATTAAAACTATTTAAAGTAATTTCATGCATATTTGAATTCTCATTTTGCTCATGGGGGTCCTGTCCCGGGCGTGATAACAAGGCCATGTAATATTATTTACTCGACTTGTATCGGGTTTACCTTTTCCACATTTATTTTCAAGTCATTTCAATTTCTTGGATGTTTACTTACGCGCTACTTTTCATTAATTTGAGTGTAAATTTCTCTTCTAAATTATGTTAGGATTAGTCTAGACTTAAAAAAAAAACTACAAAAACATTTGCATGGACACTTAATGGTTTCATAAATATTATAATTGGTAATCAAGATTGTATGGCAATTTAGATAAACAACCTTTCAAGTTAGTGGTACCGCAAGGGCGCTAATAGAAACATTAGCATAAATAAGTCCCCGTTCCTAGAAATCTCTGGTTGCGTAGGAATCGAGACCACTCCCGTGTCTCGATTGGTTTCTAGCCGACCCCAATAGGCTAGTGGCGACTCCTAGAATTACATAAATTGTTAAGAACTAAAATTCAAAATCCAACGTCACGCGAGGTATGGGCTTGGGAGAGCTCGCGCCTAATTTAGGGCCAATGGTCCGCCTCTTTAGGCAAATACCCCTAAACCTTCTTCTTTATGCCCCGGATGGAAAAAAAGAGGTCGTGACACTGGAGAGTCCTGAACTGAAGTCTGTGCTCTGGTAGTCCTTATCACGTTGAGGCGACGACGCGAGACAGCGAGGACTGAGCTAAGGCATTCTTATTGGTTGAGTTGGGCCATTGAAACTAGGACAGTAATGGCTTAAACAGAGAAAACGAAAGAGACAAGTTTCGGTCGTGAGGGAGGAGATGCAGGGGTGGAGTTCTCAAGGAAGAATGAATGGAGGGAGAGGCTGATTTTTCTTTTAAAATTTGGTCTTGTCCCTTTGCCACTGATGGTCATTGCCTACAAGAAGAGTGGTACGATGCTTGTTGACTTAGCATCCAGGGCACTTGACAGGCGAGCGGACGTGGCCATGAGCAGCGCAAAGAAGACGGTGGAATGCGAGGTGTTGTTGCCTGAAGAGGACAGGTGGCCGTGCACTGGTTTGCTTGGTGGTGGCGGAGGCGTTCAATGGTGATATCGTGGCTGACGTGGCGTTGAGTTGGCATTACGGGGATGCGGTGGTGTCGCAAGTGAAGCTGTGGTGGCTCGATGATGATGGGACGAGTTGAAGTGGCACGTCCTTGCAATGATGCGATAAGGGCGCAAATGGTGTCATCCGGTGACAAGTTTGATGAAGTGGCATAGATCGTCAAGCATTCGAGGCTCGTTATTCCGTCAAGCGAAAAGCCGGATGTCACAAGTTGGCATACAAAATAATAATAAAAATTCGAAAAAAATTTAAAAAGATGCAAAAAATTGTCTATATCAATGTCGATTGTGTCATGTGAGATGATTAACATCCAACTTTTCTTCTTCCTTTGACTTCGCAATAATTTTGTTGTTCAATTTCTTTTCTTTTCAAGAACCTTTGGATTTCTTAAATCAATGACACTATATCCCCATCATCATTGTTGTCGTTGCTGTTAGCTACTTATGTAATGGATTTTTTACCTTTGGATTTTCTCAGCTCATTGTTGGATTGATTTCATAAGTCAAGGGAATTCTCATAAGCTTGTCCGATGTCAAGAGTTGAGATATTTTAGCTTCGTGAATTGACAATCTTTCCATGAATTCATTCTTGTTGGAGTGCACCAAGAAACTTGCTTGGAGATTCCTCATTGTGTAGATCTTTTCATTTTCAGCAAGGTCATTCATGATGCCCTTATAGTGCGTGAGCATTTCGTTGATATCTTCATGTGGCTTCATATTGAATGTCTTAGAATGTTCAGCTTCATTTTCCTAGTCTATCGATTTCTGCAAATGTAATTTTTGCAGTTGATCCCAAATCTATCTATCCATAACGCAAGAAGAAATACTAAAAAATTTAGATAAGACAATACATAATATGCAAAGTGAATAGTTTTAAGCAATTAAAGCAAGCCCTCTCTAGATATCATGATGAGTAGGCATGGGTGGAGCTAGAGATTGCTCTACTCTATCTTGTAGTGAGATCGCCTGGGATGAAAAACGAATAAGACAAACTTAATATTCCAAGATTGAACAAATTTAGTTGTTCAAAAGAATCCACATAAGTAGCGTTACTAGAAAGTAAGGCTGCTCAGTTAGATTAGGTAATCTTTTGTCCAAAAAGCTTAATCAAAGTAAAAAAAAAAAAAAAAAAAATCTTTTGAAACTAAGAAGGACAGTTCATAAATTTTGAAAGAACCTGTAGTAAAATACAAATCTGGAAGATTTCACTTCAAAATAAAGAAATCCTTAAAAGCAACAAAGTAATTCCATAAATCATGAGTTTAAAGAATGGATCATCAATGACAAGAAATTTGAGAAAACACATCTTGTAGAATTAGCCATAACAAAATCTTTATGCTCAGAAATAAAAGAACCTATAATAACAAGTAACAAGGCCCTGGTATCAATTATTGAAGCTCACAATACAATTTAAAGGGGCTAAAGAGGTTGAATGGGGAACTATGAAGGATTTTTGTTGAATATAACGAATTAAACTTCACAATTATCGGAAATAGTTTGACATAATCAGGAATGGTGATTATAAATAGATCCATAAGAAGGAGTAGTTATGATGATAAAGAGATAAACGATAGCACATTAAATTTTATTTTCCCTCTTTCCACTTCTGCCCCCATCCCTTCCCCCTTTTCCCCCTTCCTCCCAAAACCAATCTCCCTCTCTCTCTCTCTCTCTCTCTCTCTCTCTCTCTCTCTCTCTCTTCCTTAGGTTGGGGCGAACTGGGCTCCGGTTAGAGCTCACAATGTTGAGCCTCAAGCTACAGGCTCAGATCCAACAACGATTTGGCGGTCGCAACAACCATGAGCTCATTTGCCTCGTTAATAGAGGGAGCGATGGCCAAAAAAGACGTGCTATATATCGGAAATGACTTGTTAGGCTGAATGCTGTGACAGTTGGAGAGATGTGATGCAAGTTGGCAACAAAGATGGAGTGCAATGGATGAGGCGGATGGGAATTAATGTTCATGTTTAGAATTTTCAGCGTGAATTTCGGAAATGCGAAAGAAAAAACTACACTACAAAATTAGAGGGCTCTTCAGGTGAAGAGCGTAGACTCCACTGCACCTCATAAGGAGTATTTGGGAAATTGATAGGTTGGTATAGTAGCTGTCCCTGCCGGTAAAAGTGGAGAGGTTGGTGAAACACTCACTGCAAGATTAACTTGTGTTTTGCACAGTATTTCTCGACCGGGAGTACAAGATGAGTTAAATGCCTACATAATTTGGTATCAGTCACATTCATACAGGGGGAGGGTGAACGAAATGCCCATCAAGTTTTTCCTTTTTTCGAAAAATGCTTATCAAGTTGGCATACAAACTTTCATGAGTTGTACAATAACAGGCTTGGCTTAGGATGAGCCATCAAATTTGACCGTACAAGTAAATGTAGCATATATGTACATTATACATACACTCCCTCCTTTTTCTTTCCCCCAATCTAAAAATTCAAGGTTTTCGCACTAAAAACAAGAATGTAAATCGATATGGGCATATCTAAACAAAATTATTTATATTCATTATGTTCCATTAGTCCGATTACCCGATTCCTTACCTCTTTATGTGAAAATCAAATATATCTTCTTTCCTTTTCGATTCAATCAAATTTGTACTGACATTTCTAAACTAAACCAATATGTGGATTGTTCCAAAGTTGGAACCACTAAAGTAAAAAGAAGTGCTTATCTATCACCTTCTAAACTTGAGATAAGTGCGTAACTGTTGACACCTAAATTTTGATGACCTGTTTAGTCATTTATTGCATTAAAATTTAAGGGTTAATTTTATCCCTAAAAAAATATAATTGCATAGCATATAATATTAAGTACATTTATTTTTAATTTGCATTTACATTGGACCGGTGACGGATGGATTCGAATTGATGGTTCTAAGCTTTAAATTGATAGATCGGGTTAAGCCCACAAAACGAGCAAATTGGCCCAAGCCTTTTTTTTTTAATGATCGAAGATTATCTCATGAAAAATAGGGATTTGACATTTTTCCGGGATATGTTCGGATAGGGCAAGTGTGAGCAAATATTGTGTTCGGAAAAAAAATATTGCGTTTAGAAAAGAAATGTTCGTGGATATCGATTTGGAAAAAATTAAAACCTTAATCCTTGGCCTATAAATAGGTTCTTCACGTAGGGTTTCCAGGGAGCGACACAATAGAAATACACCGCCACATTGAGGGGTTCTTCTTCGGATCACTAGGCAAAGGGGGGTTCTCTTCGTTCGAGAAAAAAGAACATAAAAGTCAGAAAGTGAAGTGAGAGAGGGTACGTGCAGAGGGAGAGAAGTTCTTGTAGGTTTTCCATCTGCTGGTTTGGAAGTCAACAAAGGGAGCACTTTTTCTTCTGCTGAAAAGTGCAGTAGAGCACACATCAACAGAGAGACAGAGATAGGTGAGTGAGACGTGTGGGGAAAAGAGAGAAAAGTAGCGAAAGCAGAGGAAGGAGGAGGAGACCGATGCCTGCTGCTCACGCCTTGATCCGGCTCACCACCATACGCCCAAGCGATGCCAAGACTGGTCGCCGAACTCCCCTCCGACGAAGCCACCACCTTGCCGCACCATGACACCATTGCTTCGCCCCTCTGTTCTTGCCCAAGTCACTGACCATCATCGCCGCTCGACCCCCTTGCGATTCTAGCAGTGAAGCCATTTTTGCTCGCGACCCAGCCGCGCCATCGCACCTCTATGCCGGTCTCTTCCGCTCCTGCAGTTAGATCAGACCACTGTGACCTCTGTCCAGCGACCCAATGTTGCTACCGAGCCACTCCACTCACCCGGCGTCCGATGCCCCTCCTTCGAGCGACACTCCTACTTTATTATTATTATTATTATTATTATTATTATTATTATTATTATTATTATTATTATTATTATTATTATTATTATTATTATTATTATTATTATTATTATTATTATTTATTTTTCTTTTTTAGTAGAATTATTCCTTAATGTATGATTGAGATTTTGACATGAAGTAGCCTTATTAAATTAAAGATTCACTTAATGTTGATTGAGATTTTGACATGAAGTAGCCTCTTAAATTAAAGATTCACAGTTTGATTTTCGCGCCCGAAATCCGACTCGTAATCTCTTGAAAAATCGCCGATCTGATCTCACGCTCGAGATTTGATTAACGATTTTGTTTAAAATTGGCCAACCCAATCTCATGCGTGAGATATGGTTTGCCAATTTATGGATATCAATCTTATTTTGTCTGATTTGCCATCGTGTTGGTTGAATCAATTTTATTTTCGTAAAAGAAAAAGAATCAAAAGATATTTGAGTTAGGATTAGGTTTGTTTTAGAATATTTCTTGTTATCTTGCATATTTAGAATATAGATTTTATTTCGAATTTCTAAAATAAAAAATCAAAAAATGCATTCTTTAGGATGTTATTTTTTTTCAAAGTTTGAATTGTACGTTTAATTCTGTGTCAATATTAATTTCGAATTTCATAAAAAAAAATTTCATGCATATGTCATGTAGAATTAGGGCATTCTTTATATGTCATTGCATGTTGGGATAAGATTGCATGTTTATTAATTATAGGTTTAGATAATTTCTCCTAGACAGATTGCATGCTTTTTGGGAGAATAAAAAAAAAACGTGCTTGTCATGTAGGATTAGGTTGATGAAATCCATGTCATTTAGTTATTATTGTTAGGTTCATTTAATTAGAAATTTCCAGTCATTAGAATTAAGTCATTAGGTTAATTTAGATTGCACATTTAATTATTGCATTTTTTTTTAGAAATTATTGTATTTATGTCATATAGTTTAGGTCATATTACCATGTCATATCATTTCATATTAATTAGTAGCACGCATTTAATAAAGCATGATTCTTGTTAAATAAGTGAAAACAAAATTGAGTGGTTGCATGTTAATTAGAATTTATATTTGTGATTGATGATGTAAATTCTGATTTAACAATGCAGATGCTCTTGTTGCTATGATGTAAATCCTGCATTTTTTATTTGCTTTCTTGATTGTTAAATTGGCGGTTTGCGCACCCGCATAATCGTTTCACATTTTAGGGAAGTAAATTAAAATCAATTTAAGATGACTGCAAAACATTTTTCCGAAATAAAAAGAGAAAGGTAATGAAAGCGCATTAGAAAGTTCTAGTGTAACCAAGTTCCCATACCCAAAGTCTCTGATTCGTAGAAGTAAAATAATTCTCCTATTATTTTACTTAGATGTCTAATCGACCTACCGTAAATTGATTAGTGGCGACTCCCTTTTGCATGCTAGATATTTGAATCTAAGTTGCGAATTGATATGGGTTTGGGAGAACCCAAGCTAAGTTAGACTTAGTAATCCATTAGCCTAAACTCTAGGTGATGCACCCAAAATTTAGGTCGCGATAGTAACCAATCGACGATATTTTGCCATTGATTGATCTAGTTCTTAATATCTTATTTTGATTAATTGAGTCCTTAATGTTTGAAAAACGCCGTAATCAACTCCTAAATTTTCTATTAACGGGTTTTGCGAGTCTTAAATGCTAGAAATCCTTTATGTCTCTCACATGGCCTTTCTCTAATGTTGCGTAGCCATGGACCGTAGAATTATACGTTGTTTTCAACATTGGAAATCTAGTATGAGACTTGATCGAACATCTTTTTGCAAAATATTAAAGGCTCAATCCATCAAAATAATATTTCAGGCATGAATTGACCAATGGCCAAAAGTTAAGAGCCCATTCTATACTTTTCCCTAGAGGAGCATGATTTTACAATAGGATAGGGAATTGGATAATTGGACTAATGAGAACTAGTCTAGTTTCGAATTGTAACGAGACTTGGTCCAATTCCTAGTTTCTTGGGAATATGGGAGACCCGAACCGAGAACTTAAGTAGTATCGACATTGGCACACAACATGCCACACCACATAACATGACGTATTGACACATCATTTCTAAAAAAATAGAAAATTCTAATACATTGTAGCACATTATATATTAAATATATATTTATATATATATGATCATTTTTATGATTATTTCGATTAAATTAATTTGATTCAAATTCACAAATAAATAAATAATAGTAAAATCTAAAATGAATTTTATACTAAAAACATTAATCCACCATTTATTGATATCATTCATTGTTTCAATTTGATAAATTCAAGTCCATTCCAATAATCCATAAAACTTGGAAGTACAAAAATAAATAATTCATATTCTGGACTTGTTTGTCAGGTGATTGAACCCCTAATTTTCCTCTTCAAGAGTGACTCCATGGCTTTCTTCCTTTTGGAGAAAATTACTTCCTCTTGAAAGTCTTACTCTTCGTTGTTGTCACCACCACCGGTCGTGGGAAGGCACGGGTGATGAGCTCCACTAGCGACAAGCTCTTGCGTGGTTTGTTCATTCTTAAGTGACCTAGGTCAATAGAGGGAAGAGAATGAAAGTCGTCGTTGTAGCATCAGTCGCAAGGCCTAGTTCCCTAAAGACTTTAGGATCGTCGACTTAGGATGCTTTGGGTAACTATTATATTTCTAAGAACAATTTCTACTTAAAATGATTCAATTTTGTTATGCTTTCTAAATGAGTTTATAAGGAATTGAAGGTATTTGGTAATTGCTCAAAATTTATATTCCTAAAATACAAAGACATTTGGTATGTTCCCTAAATTTTTTGTAGCTCAGAATGTTTTAATTTTTTTAAAAATAATTTTACAATGATTTTCTCTTTTCTTTTCCTTTTTCATCACTTTTCTTCTTCTCTCGCGGGTGTAAGACAAAATAATTCATAATGTGGAAGCTAGGATCAATTATAGACAAACCTCTAGCCATTGTTCTTGTTCTCGTACATCTGAAAAAACTGAAAATACAAAGAAAATTGGGCACACGCTACTAACCCAATTCACTCTTGTACTAATGGTATATTCCAAATGAGAGAGTTTGAGTTAAACCTTGTAGTTGCCCGTTAGAATGAACAATCGTTCATTTATAAACCGTCTTCTATAAAGGCGGTTATCGAATGGGCGGTTGTCATAAAAAGGTGCAAAATGTGGAAAAACTGTATGTCGAATAACTACCACTTTAAAGAGAAAACGTGGGTTCGAAAATGTGGGATCATAAAAATATATAACATTCTCCCACTTGATCCCATCATTTTCATCATACGGATTATCCAACTAATTCCACGAAAACTTTATGCTAAAAAAAAAAGAAACAAAACACATGGATCATGGCGACATGTCCTTTAAGAGCGAGTAATATCTTCCATGTATCACAATGCATCTTATTTCTTTAATATCAGCCTATATTTGACAACACATCTTAATGAATAAATCATATGTTTATTCAACAACCAAGGTTAAATGTTATTCTCATAAACAACAAAATGTGTACACCAAAATTGAGAATCAACATTACAACTGAATAAGAGTTTCATACAACAGAAATCATCCATATGACAACAAATTACATTATGGGACCTACTCCCATACTTGTCACATGATCCTTATACTTCATTGGTGGCACGCCTTTAGTTAAAGGATCAGCTATCATCAATTCAATGTTAATGTGTTCAATGACCATTTTATTCTCCTTAACACGTTTCTTTATAGCTAAATACTTAATGTCGATATGCTTACTTCGACTGCCACTTTTGGCATTTTTAGCCATAAGAACCGCTGAATTGTCACAATATATTCTTAATGGCCTAGAAATAGAATCAACAATTCTAACCCCAGTAATGAAACTCTTCAACCATACACCATGTGAGGTATCCTCAAAACAAGAAACAAACTCAGCCTCCATAGTGGAAGTAGCAGTTAAAGTCTGCTCGCACTTCTCCATGACATGGCTCTGCCAGCTAACATAAAAATATATCTAGACGTTGATTTTTGTAAATCAACGTAGCCCGCGAAGTCCGCATCCGAATAACCGATTACTTTCAGGTTGTCAGTTCATTTATAGATAAGCATGTAGTCTTTGGTACCTTGAAGGTATCTCATCACCTTCTTTGCAGCTCTCTAGTGATCTAAACTTGGATTACTCTAATATCTTCCCAACATTTCTACAGCAAAAGCAATGTCAGGTCGAGTGCAAACCTGAGCATAAATCAAGCTTCCAACAACAGAAGCATATGGAATGTTGTACATTTGTTCCCTTTCTAGATTGTTCTTCGGGCATTGGTTCAAATTGAACCTGTCACCCTTCACAATGGGTGCTATACTTGGTGAACAATCTTTCATTCCAAATCTCTTTAAGACTTTATTGATATACGTTTCTTGAGATAGTCTTAAAATTTCTTGAGGTCTATCTCTTTGAATCTTAATGCCAATGACATAAGATGCCTCACCCATATCCTTCATATCAAAACTCTTAGAAAGAAATTGTTTTATCTCATGTAGCAACCCCTTATCATTGGTTGCAAGTAGTATATCATCCACATATAACACAAGGAAACAAATTTTGCTCCCACTGACCTTCTGGTATATACATTGATCCATGACATTCTCTACAAAACCGAACGAAGATATGACTTCATGGAACCTTAAGTACCATTGGCAGGATGCTTGTTTCAAGTCATATATAGATTTCTTAAGCTTACACACCAAATGCTCACTTTTACTAGAGAGGAATCCTTCAGGTTGTTTCATGTAAACCTCTTCCTCTAGTTCTCCATTAAGGAATGCCATTTTCACATCCATCTGATGTAATTACATATCAAAATGGGCAACCAATGCCAAAACAATATGAAGAGAATCTTTCTTAGATACATGAGAAAATGTCTCCGTGTAATCGGTTCCTTCTTTTTGACTGAATCATTTGGCAACGAGTCTAGTTTTATATCTTTCAATGTTACCCAATGAATCTTTCTTAGTTTTGAAGACCCATTTACAACCAATGGCCTTCGCACCATCAAATAATTGAACCAAATCCCAGACTTCGTTAAACGCCATAGAACTCATCTCTTCCTTCATGGCATTGTACCACAAATTGGATTTATCACTATCCATGACTTGTAAAAACGTTTCGGGATCATTCTCAGCTCCAATATTGTAGTCAGATTCTTGTAAATATACAATATAATCACTAGGAATTGCCGATTTCCTTATTCTAGTAGATCTTCTCAATGTTGCATCAACATTCTCTTGAGAAGTGTGTTGTTCAAGTGGTTGTTCAACAATTTATGGTAATTGCTGAACAACTGAATCTACTAGATCAATATTAGCAGTTTATGGAACTTCAACGATTGGTTGTTCAATAACCGGTTGAATTGAAGGGGCATTATGAGCAATAACTAACCTTAGACTTGAGGTGGAAGGTTGAGTATCTGAATGATCTTTCTTATGAACAAAGTCCCTCGATCAATCACTCCCACTAATCAAATCATTTTCAAGAAATTTAGCGTTCTTGATTCCACAATCCTAGTGGTGTGAAATGAACAATAAAACCTGTATCCCTTGGACCTTTCGACATATCCAATGAAATACCCACTTATGGTCCTTGGGTTTAACTTCTTTTATTGTGGATTGTAAACTCTCACTTCGGGCATCCCCAAACACTCACATGTTGTAAACTCGGTTTCCAACTATTAAATAACTCTAAAGGTGTCTTTGGGATAGCCTTGGTCGGAACTCGGTTTAATATGTATACTACCGTCTTAAGTTCTTCATTCTACAAGGACTTAGGAAGTTTGGAGCTGCTAAGCATACTCCGTACCATGTCCAATAAAGTTCGGTTTCTTCTTTCCACTACACCGTTTTGGTCCAGAGAACCAGGCATAGTATATAAGGCAACTATCCCATGCTCTTGAAAAAACTTTGCAAATGGACCGGGTGCTTGTCCATCTTTAGTGTATCTACCATAGAATTGTCCACTTCTATATGATCTCACGATCTTAATTTGCTTACTGCATTGTTTCTCTACTTCCGCCTTAAATACCTTAAAGGCATCTAATGCTTCATACTTATTATTAATTAAATAGAGATACATGTAACGTGAGTAACATCTATGAAAGAAATGAAGTATTTTTGACCACACGAGTCCATATCCGGACTACATATATCTATATGTATGATTTCTAATATTTATGTACTCCTCTTGGCACCTTTCTTTGACTTGTTAGTCTATTTTCCCTTTATGTAGTCTACACAAGTATCACAATCAGTAAATTTTAAAGTATTGAGTACTCCATCATTTACTAATCGTTTAATTATTTCTATGGAGATATGTCCCAATCTCCGGTGCCACAACATAAAGGAATGTTTTTTCACAACACATCGTTTTATACCAGCGTTATCATGAACATGCATCGCATCATAATAGGCATTGTCTTGCAAATTAATTCGAAAAAGACCATTAGACAAAGTACCACTCCCAACAATTTCAGATTTAAACGATAAACATAATGTCAAATCTGAAAAGTTAAAAGAGTAACCTAAAGGGATAAGTCTTGAAACTGAAATTAAGTTTCTAGAGAAACTAGGAACATAAAAGGTCCTTTCCAAATTTAAAACAAAGCCACTATTGAGAACTAGTCTACATGTTGCAATAGTTTCCACATGCGAACACATCTTGTTTCTTGAATAGATGTTTTGTTCACTTCCCACTGGCTTCTTGTGGTTTTGAAAACCCTGCAAGGAATTCGAAATATGGATTGTAGATCCAGAATCAATCCACCAAGTATTGTGACTTACATCAGTCATATTAGATTTATAACAAACACAAGAGATTGGATTACTTTTTTTTCTTAAGCCAGGCCTTAAATCTGACACAATCATTCTTTATATGCCCCTTCTGCTTATAGAAAAAAAACATTTGGATTCTTTCTTAATGTCAGCTTGGGGAGGTATTTTACCTTTTCCCTTATGCTTGCCATGGCCCTTATTCTTTCATTGTGTTGCCAAATGAGCACTTTCTCCAAATTTCATAATCATTCTTTCCTCCTCTTGAACACACATGGTCGTGAGTTCATTAATTGACCATTTATTCTTATGTGCGTTATAAGAGATCTTGAAAGGTGCATACTGTTGTGGGAGGGTGTTTAGAATATAATACACAATGAATGATTCAGATATCTCAACCTCAAGGTTCTTAAGCTGAGCTGCTATGTTCCTCATTTGTATGATGTGCTCACGCACACCTTTAACACTAGTGAGCTTCAATGATGAAAACTTCATAATTAGGGTCATGGCATGTGTTTTCTTAGAACTCTCAAATTGCGCATCTATGGCCTCCAATAAGGCCTTAACATTGCTATGTTGAGCAACCAAACCACGAATACTATGAGATATTTTAGCCCTTATAAACATAGCACAAATGCGGTTAGACCGCTCCCATTGGTTATAAAGGGTTATCTCAGCTGCAGTGCTCGAATCAGTTTGAGCAGGTGGTTCGTTTTTCCTTATAGCATAGTCAATGTTCATCCACCCAAATTGAAGAAAAATTGACTCATTACAAACTTTATAGTTCTCACCATTCAGTATGGGAACATCAAACTTAAATTTAGAGAAATTCACAGGTTGTAAAGCTACATATCATAAAATCATCCTTATGTCACAAAATTTGAGGCAAAATATACATAAATCATGTTTTACCAATGTAAACATGTCACGAATATGAATTACATAACATAAAAACTGCATGTGGGCTAAGTTTTTAATTTAAATAGATTCATAATTACATCGTGAAGAAACTAAAATATTATATATCTTTTCTTAATCCCTGTGGGTAAATTAAGAAAATAATATGATATTTCATCCTAATTAATCACATTAATATAATGAAAATTCATGTGGGATAAAATTCATCATATTAATATAATTAATTACAATCAATGTCCATTTCTAAATATGATCCGGAGGCTCTTAATATATAATTTAATTAATTAAAGATGATGTGGCCACTCTCTAATTAATTAAATATATGGACCATTGGACATTTAATTTCATGCATAAAATATTCATAAAAATGCATGAAATGACATAATAATTAATAAATGTACCAGAGGCAGCGCGTGCGTGGGCTCCATGCGCCTTCTTCCTCGCGCACAAAAGCTTTTCCGTCGGTTTTTGCCGTTTTCAGCCGCGGTTTCATCACCATTTCTTCTCCGGTAGCCCATCTAAAACCGAAATGAATGAAGGGTTTTGATGAGCAAGCCGGCATGACCACATGGGTCCAAATTTCAGCAAAAATGACTAAGAAATTGGTCTCAAATCAAACGAAAAACTCAAAAAACGCAAATCCTCAACCACCATGACTTTCGCCACCCGATTAGCCTCCGGTGAACCCAGATATGCTGAAATAACTCATGGCTAATGTTCCTTATGGCGGTGTGACCGTACGGGTCCGAAATCAAGCGGTGGGTCGCCGGATTTTTCCCCAAATCGGTGAATCCCTCTTGGCCTCAAAACTTTGAGTTACTGTTCATCCTAAAAAAATGCCTGAAAATACACCAAAAATTTAACAATAACAAGGTAGTGGCACTAAACACACTCTGATACCAAATGTAAGACAAAATAATTCATAATGTGGAAGCCAGGATCGATTATAGACAAACCTCTAGCCATTGTTCTTGTTCTCGTACGTCTGAAAAAACTGAAAATACAAAGAAAAATTGGGTACACAGTACTAACCCAATTCACTCTCGTACCGATGGTGTATTCCAAATGAGAGAGTTTGAGTTAGACCTTGTAGTTGCCCATTAGAATGAACGATCGTTCATTTATAAACCATCTTCCATCAAGGTGGTTACCGAATGGGCGGTTGTCATGAAAATGTGAAAAACTGCATGTCGAATAACTGCCACTTTAAATAGAAAATGTGGGTCTAAAAATGTGGGATCATAAAAATAAATAACAGCGGGTTGCTAGCCATAGCAATGGCCGACGACTAGCTGGCATAGTTAGGACAAGGTTCGACAAGCTCATTGGAGCCTTGCTAGGGTTGTTGGGTGAGCTTACTTGGCCACTGGCAAGGTTGAGTCTTGTGATAGTTGATGGTAGGGCTTGGCGAGGCTTTAGTGAGGTTGGGTTTATAATGGCTATGTTCATGTCTCCAACGCTTGAGTTCTAGTCCCGACCTTTAGGCTCGGGTCCATAGGAATGTTTATTCTTATAAATTTATTTTTAATAACAAATTGAATTTTAAATTATTTTTATTTTTAAATAATTGAATTATTATTTATTTTAAAAATTATTTTATTTTATTTTTTCTTTCTTTTCCTTCCTCTTCCTTTGTCGGTCGTGTGCCTCGGTGACGACCAGCAGCCCAACGATTGGCCAAGACACGACCAGTGAGCTCGAGGCTCGATCAATTCAGGATAGCCCAAGCTTTGCCAAGATCAACAAGCTCGTGCCTCACCAAATCCAGCTGAGTTCAAGCTTTGTCGAGGTGGGTGAGCTTATGGATTGGTTGATCATGCCAAGCTGGTGACTTGCTAGATCCAGGCAAGCTCGCACCTCAACCTCACCTCAACCTCACACGCCTCGTGATGTGGCCCTTGAACTCGTACATTGACCTGGCTCTCGAGCTCCAGGTCTCTTAAGCTTGCCTTAACCTCGAGCTCCGGCCTTGCCATATTTGATGAGCTCGAGCTCACCTATGGCCATTGCCAGCCAATCGCGATAATGTTTATGCCTATGATATGAACACAAATGCACCTTGATTCTTGTGGACAGAAAATCAGATACTCATCACGAACATCATCGTTGACCATCTGAAGTCTTCTAGTTTCTTGATTCATTATGACCCGCTTGCTGAGAAATCAGATGGTTGAACCAGTCAGCAATGTACAGTTCATATAATCAAAACCAAAAAAGTACCAACAGTATGCATTTTTAACTTCCGTTGTAGGGGAAATTTATTTCATAAGGAGCTTGTATAAGGTAGAGCTTCAACATCTAATAAAGGGAAATATATGCCTACAAAAAAATATTCTCGCACTTACATATCCCATATACATGTCTGTAAATTATCTCTTCTGCTTGAAGTTTTAGAGAAGAATTTATAAACCTATTGCTCACCCAAGAGTCCCCAAGACAAAGATCGTACGAGAAAGGAACGCCAATACTTCTTCAAAGATACAGTTCCTTCATGCTAATCTCAAAAGTATCCTGAATATGAATGTCTTAAAAACATAGATATAGAACAATGCAGAACTGATGCAATGTTGCCCTGCGGCCCCATGGTCATTGACAATGTAAGGAATGACTGATCCCCGAAATACCGGATTCGACACTAAATCGAACCCCTAAATCAGTGCGGAAGACGAAGCCCGGGAAAACATGCATCACCGATCGTAAAGCACACCACGGATTCGAGCATACCTTGTTAGCCACAGATTAAGCACCAACGCCGACAAGAAGAAGAGAAACGGTCTTGTTCGATCCGATGAAGCCTTGAAGGGAAGGAAAGTGCGCCGTATGCTTACTGTCTTTCTTTTGGGAGAGAGCGTGAGGAGAGAAAAGACGTACGTTGAATTGCAAAACGTTATTTTCTCTCTCTCTCTCCTCCCTTTTATACCTTCCCCCTCCACGGGCCCTATTCCCGTGGGCCGGGCCTTTTGGGCCCAGCATGGGCGGACGGGCCTTAAGCCCATCCCCAATTAAAACCATCATCTCCCACTCGCACATGGTGGGCCGAACAGTATTCTCTTTACCTCTCTTCAAATTCATACCGGTGAATAATCCATGCGACCAGCATACTTTGAGAGCTCGTTACTATACATCTGTTAGGAATATATAGCAGCTCATAATGGGCGTCACACTCCGAGTAGATTTAGTATGCAGTACCTTAGATCGATCGATCACATTTATATCTCTCTTAATCTCTTTTAAACAATGATATATATTGTATTCACAATTATAATTATCACAAAGACAATCATAATTGGTCGACCAGGTGAATACAAAAACTACAATGTGATTCTCCAAAATCGATCTTCCTCTTTCCTTCAAACTCTCAATTTCAGTCTAGCTTGCTTTTCTAGAAATGCCCCATTAGATCGAATCATCTCATGACCATCAGCAACACCCTAAGATAGCAAACACTAAATAGAAATCTTGAGAATAAGTAAGAGTCCCGAGGGGACTAAAAATTGAGGAACTCTTTTCCTCAAGAGTCTCACACGTCATAAAAGTTGAGATCAAACTTTTTGCCACTCTTATTGGTCGTCTTATGCATACGTAGTATGAAATACGTATTACGGTATTAACTCCTTTCCCATGGAGTGTATGTCTACACTTTTCAATACCGTACAGATGATAGTTCAGACATACCTAATGTCTAACTTGAGTTCACATATCTACTCAATCACAAAATTCATCAGAACTCACATCTGGCATCATAGACAGATAAAGTGAAATTTGTGGGGTATTTTACTTTCGGACATAGTAAGTATTATGTTATCATCTTAACACCCAGTTAAGGCGACATACGTGTTTTAAGCTTGAGCTCTCGATTATCACCTATATAATAAGCTTAAAAACAATCTCATCTCTATTTATCACACAGTAAATAGAGGCGATTACCTATGTGAGTGGGCTAATCTCATATTTGTCCGACATACTTTCATAACTTAAAGTAATGCACTGAGCATTAAGATGCATAAAGATCAAACAAAGATTCATAGGCATTAATGATGAAAACACAAATTCATCAAATTGTGAACACTTAGGGAAATTACAATATTTAGTACATCGTCTCTACGCAGTCCTAGAGATTTCACATGGCCACAAAGCACATCTCTAGGTATTGGCTTTGTTATAGGATCTGCAACCATTCTATGCGTAGTATGTACTTTAAGTTCACATCCTTTCGTGCAACCATATCCTTGACAAAATTATACTTGGTATCTATATGTTTGGTCTTGCCATGATATTTGGATCTTTAGTGTACACTTTTGCTGCTTGATTATCATAGTTAACTAATAACAAATCTGCAGCACTTCCAATAACACCTAAATGATCCAATAATCTCTTAAGCCAAACATCTTCTTATATCTGCGATAATACCACGAACTCAGTTTCCATCGTGGACAAGGCTATACACTTTTGTTTCTTACTGCTCCAACATATGGTGCCATTATTCGGTAAGAGAACAAACCCAGAGGTAGATTTCCTTTCATCTAAATCTCCTTCTCAATAAGCATCATAATAGCTTTAGAGTCGCAGATCCTTTCCTCAATGACTCAGCATATAATCAGCAGTTCCCTTTAGATACCTCAGTATTCTCTTAACGGCTTATCAATGTGCTTAACCTGGATTGGATTGGTAACTACTCACCATTCCAACTGCAAAACATATGTCAGGTCTTGTACACATCATAGCATACATAAAGCTTCCAACAGCACTAGCATAAGGAACATGTTTCATTTTTTCCTTCTCTTGTGGAGTCCTTGGACACAGTCTATGGCTCAATCATTCACCTTTTGCAATAGGAGTGTCTATGGGTTTAATATCCCATATCCTTCAATTCAAAATTGGAAGACAACCAACTTTTGATTGTATTGACAAACTCCATATTACTTCCAGTAATTAGTATATCATCAACATATAATGATATGATCACAAATTGATCATTGGATCTTTTGATATATACACAATGATCCTCATCTATGATTGTAAAATCATATGCCATTATGGTATTACGAAATCGTATATACCATTGTCTTGACGACTGCTTAAGGCCATATATCAACCTCGAAAGTCGACATACCTTTTCTTCTTGGCCTTTCACTATGAAACCAAGAGATTGTTCCATATATGTTTCTTCCTCTAATTCTCTATTGAGGAAAGCAGTCCTCACATCCATTTGATGTAACTCAAGATCCATACCAAACACTATTGCCAGAATTATGCGAATCAAGGTAAATCACACTACAGAGAGAATGTATCTTTATCATCAATATCTTCCTGTTGATTATACCCCTTCGCCACAAGGTAAGCCTTATGCCTTTCTATCGAGCCATTAGCCTTTCGCTTTATTTTGAGAACCCACTTGTTCCCAATAGCTCTGCGTCCCTTTTGAAAGATCAATCAGTTCCCAGACTTGGTTTGATTTCATTGACTCTATTTCCTCTTTCATTGCATAAATCCATTTTTCCTTACTAGGGCAATTCAGAGCCTCATTAATATTTCTTGGCTCATCCTCATCTTGTGGAGCAATTATAAAAGTGTCCCTTTCAATGTCAAAACATCGACGGGGAATACTTTGGCAACTTGTTCACCGTATGGGAGATTGTACACTTAGCACATCATTCCCCATTATGCTCCCACTTGAATTAGGTAATGATGATGTCGTCTCATCATGTGATTGCAATTGAGAATGAGTTGAATTCAATTCATCATTTCTCATATTACTCCCACTTGGATGAACTCCACTAACATCATTATCCTGATCCAAGGTCTCAAATAGGGAGTAATCTTCTCCTATTTCGCCCTTCTTAGGAAATTCATTCACTAAGAATGTGACATCCCGTGATTCAAATTTAGTTATACTCCCACTTTCCAGCTCACCAATGAACACATACCCTTTCGAGTGTTCGGAGTATCTCATGAAAATACTCTTATTTCCTTTGGGACCTAATTTCCCAAACTTGTGAGAGGACTCATGAGTATAGGCAGTACAACCCCATGACTTAAGAAAACTTAAGTCTGGTTTTCTACCTATCCATAACTTATATGGAGTGGAAATAACTAATTTGGAAGGCACCCGGTTAAGTATGCATGCAACTGTTAACAACGCATCACTCCAAAAAAGTGATAAGTAAGTTAGCGTGCGCCATCATGGACCTAACCATTTCCAGTAGGGTTCTGTTTCTTCTCTCTGCAACACCATTTTGTTGAGGAGTATATAGAATAGATAATTGTCTTTCTATTCCTTTTTCATCAAATAATTTTCTGAACTCATCAGATAAATATTCTCAACCTCGATCGGATCTAAATACTTTTATTTTCTTGTCTAATTGATTTTCTACGAAGTTCATAAACATTTTGAAACAACTTAAGCTTCATATTTATGAGAAATCAAATAGACATATCCGTATCGAGTAGAATCATCTATAAAAGTGATGAAATAAACAGCCCCATGCCTTCCTCTCACATTCATTGAACAACGACGTCGAGAATGGATTAAATGCAGAGGAAATTCAGCTCTTTTACCTTTTTCAAATGGTTTCATTGTTGTTTTCCCTTCTAGGCAATGCTTACATATGAGCAAATCGACTTTTTCAATATTGCCCAACAAGTCCTCTTTGGCTAGTCTTTTCATATGTTGTTGGCCCATATGACCAAGTCTAGCATGCCACCATATTCACATCATTATCATATAAAGTAGAAGACATGAAACAAGGGAATAACATATTGACATCACCACAGTCAACATTTAGTACAATAAAACCATCCAGAAAGTGACCAAAATTATAGTAGTTTGTATCCAAATACAAATCTACACACCTATTATGGAAGTTCATACTAAAACCAAGCTTAACCAACTTCAAAACAAACACTTAAATTGTGACGAATCTCTGGAGCATATAGGACATCATGTAGGAACAAGGTGCGTCCACCACGCATATTCAATTGGCAGGTGCCAATCCCTTTAACTTAAACTCTGAAATTATTTCCCACATAGATCCACATAGTTCCAGTTGGTATCGTCGGAATTTCACGAAGGATCCTCTGTCATTCCTTACATGGTCTGTCGTTCCTGAATCTACAGTCCATAAAGGATTGGATTCAGCCAATAATGCAGAACTCGACACATAAGCAAAGTTCTCAAATGTGCAAGAGGTGTTTATCTTGTTTTTTTTTTTTTGGCTCACAACAATTGCTAAGTAGTATAGTGACCTATCTTGTCACAATTGTAACACCTCACCCTTGACATTTTCTTTACTTGAAGACATTTTCCTCTCTTGTGTTGGTTAACTCTTGATTTATTGCAATAAGGACTTGATCCTTTGCATTCCCACATATTGAACGAATCAATATGCTTGCGCTTAGAGCACAAAGCCCTTTCTGAGCTAGAACCAGCATTGCAAATATCTATTTTCTGCTCAAATGCTGTTAGTCCGGCCTCAGCTAGCTCAAAGTGGCGCACATCATTTATAAGATCTTCCATAACATGGTCAAGAGCTTCTAGTGCTTCTTGCTTTTTCAGCACATATTGAATCTTCATATTCAATATTTCACAATTGCTGCCATTTACATCAGCAATTACGTTATTAGTTGCTGAAAACATCGATCTGAACACATCAGACATACATGCACAAATAATTAATGCCTATCATTTATGCATCCCTATTTGCACAGACCCATCATATTAATGAATAATTTCAAGTAAGGTCTCGGAAACAAAAGGTCACTATGTTTCCAATCATCCTCCAAAATCCTAACTTAAAACTATCATCAATATAATTGTCTTATGCAAAATCAATTCTATGAAGCTACAAAAACTTCTAAAACTACCCACAGCTAATTACCCACAGCAAGCAGCAATAACAGAAAGCAATATATAATAGAACATCCAATAAAAATAATAATGCTGTCAATTAACACAATAGGTAGTAATCATTACATAATATGTCCATAAATCACACTTAACATATATCAGCCAATACAACTAACACCAAGTCAGCACACGAACTGAGAAAGATCCTCTTTTGTTCAATTTCTTTATCTTTTCCCTTGAAACAATACAATAATATTCATTTACAAAATCCATCACAATTTTCTTATAGGAAGCAGCTCCGTTGACATCCCATATGCAATTCAACACATCTTGCCATTCGGGTGGAAGAGTGTTTATGAAAAAATCGCACCATCTCTCGGGCGTGACATAGGACGACCATTCCATACAACCTGTTGAATTTTCCCGTTGACTTCAAGGACATGATCAATTAAGTCACCTCTCTCCCATCGATGATCGGGCCGCCCGCCTATCATCTTAGACAACCTATCATTTTGTTCATCGGAATCGCGCTAATAGGTTGTGCGCAACCTCAAGGAGGCATTGTTCCTGCAACAAATGCAGAACAAATAAGGGATCACATTATAATCCACATAGACTTAATTGAAAAAAAAGAAACACATTCTTTTCCTTTTTTTTTTTTTTTGGTCAATGGTCAAAGTCAACGGTCAACGGTCGTCGGTCAACGTGGTCAACGGTCAATGGTGGTCAACAGTCAACGGTCGTCAACGGTCGTCGGTCGTCGCACCGGTCGCACCGGTCGGGCCGGACGGACCGGGCCGACCGGTCGGGCCGGTGGGCCCGGTTTGCGCGAACCGACGGCACGTGCCATGCGCGTGCGCAGGGTGACGTCACGCAGACGTCATCCCGCACGTGCCGCGCGCGTGCCGGGTCTCGCGCGGGTCGGGTCGGTTCGCCGGTCGGGTCGCCGGCCGGTGCCCGTCCGACGAACCGTTGCCATGCTGACGTCATTGATGACGTCACCCTAGCGGTTATTGATCGTTGGGTGACGTCATCATGGCCGACGGCACGCACGATCCGCGGACCGGCGCGTGCCGGCTCGCCGGCCGGCGGTGCGCATGCGCCGGTTCGCCGACCGGCGCGTGTGCCGCACGCTCTGGGCGACGCAACGCTTCTGAGCGCGTCGCGCCCACGCGCAGAGGCTTCTGGCCGCGCGTGCGGCGTCGCCCGGCGGCGCACGACGTACCTCTAGACTCGTCTCGACGTCGCCTTTCTCCCCATCTTTTCAGAAAATAGTTTCGACATACGAAAACTCAGTAAAAAGGCATTAGAATGCTCGGGTGTCGGGATTTTTGTCCCGATCCGTACAGCCGAAAGTTTCTTCGCGAAAACTCAATCAAAGAACATGAAATTGATCGGGAAAACGTGAACTAGGGCTCTGATACCAATGTTAGGAATGACTGATCCCCGAAATACCGGATTCGACACTAAATCGAACCCCTAAATCAGTGCGGAAGACGAAGCCCGGGAAAACACGCATCACCGATCGTAAAGCACACCACGGATTCGAGCGTACCTTGTTAGCCACAGATTAAGCACCAACGCCGACAAGAGGAAGAGAAACGGTCCTGTTCGATCCGATAAAGCCTTGAAGGGAAGGAAAGTGCGCCGTATGCTTACTGTCTTTCTTTTTGGGAGAGAGAGCGTGAGGAGAGAAAAGACGTACGTTGAATTGCAAAACGTTATTTTCTCTCTCTCTCTCCTCCCTTTTATACCTTCCCCCTCCACGGGCCCTATTCCCGTGGGCCGGGCCTTTTGGGCCCAGCATGGGCGGACGGGCTTTAAGCCCATCCCCAATTAAAACCATCAGACAACAAGCTAATTGATCGCTACAAAAAGCCTTTGCCAAGCAGGGGAAATATTATTTTCTCCACCATCTGATGGCATTCACTCCATTGGTAAAAAGAAACGAAATATGAAAAACCAGTTCAACTCTTCCTGGACGTGGTGGGTAACTTAGGGCAACAGACAAGAGAGAGCAGCATCGCTAATACAAACTCGCACTTCAAAGAAATGAACAAGTTTACCTAGTAGCTCTTCCAATAACTTGACCATTTGCATAGTCCTTGAGTATCCACTCTCCTCTAGTTCCGATCCTGCCTTCACCATGAAACCATGTCTCTATTTCCACCACATCACTCCTGACACAAATGACGTACTACTATCAGGGCATGAATGACAATCCTAAACCCATGTGCAAGTCATTCAATGTCGGATGTGAAATATAAAAGTAGCCAAACTCACCAAGCTGGGTATTTGTATATTTCAATGTGCATGCGAACATTCACCCATGTGAGATTCATTTTCCGCATTGTATAGCTCGTTGCAAATCCATCAGTCGAAAATCCAAGACTCTGAACATGATTACACGCAACCTCCTGCAATGCAGATATCATTCAGTTTGACCAGAAATCCTTACTGCAATTGTAACTTGAGACAACTCTTTCCAAATAGAGAAAAACAAAATTTTCCTACTGCCATAAATGAGCCTATTGATCTATCCAAATATTGGATCAACACGTTTCGTCGAAAGAAGAAACGAAGATTAAAATGAGAATTAGCAAATCCAAGAGGGGTATTCAATATCATTCAACCAAATCCTAAACCCAGTGACAAGCAATCATTTAGAAATTCTGATCCAGGAGATGGCAGACAAGAGACATAAACAAAGACCAACTGCTCTATTACTATATTTCTCAACATCCAAGAGTTATAAGCAATTCGCAGTAATAATTAAAGATTTGCTACAGTTAAACCAAGATACATGCTTGTTTGTTTGGGGACAAGAATACTAGGAGCGTCAAAACTTTCATATCGTGGTTACTTTAGTGCAAATTTTTTTTTTTTTTCACTCACTTGCCATATTGAAATAAAATTACTTATTTAAGTGTCACTTCCTGCCAAAAGTCTTACGTGGAAATTTTTTAATTTAAGTTTATTTTTTAATTATTTTTAATTTGCCTTTTTTGGCTTTTTTATATGGGGCGGCGAGGGTCGCCGGCGAAACCCTCGCCTAGATTGGGCAAGGGCCGCCTTGCCCTCAACCACGGAGGCCTTGAGTGAGGCCATTGAGGCCACGCCTGTAGTTGGCGAGGTCACAATGCCCTCGCTAGCTTTAGGTAGTGTCATCTACGGCCGATGAGGCCCCAACAGACTTGCTTAGGGCCTTTGTGGTTGAGTGCGAGGCTGCCCTTGCCTAGTTTGGGCAAGGGTTTCGCCTCTTGCAAGGTTCGCCAGTGAACCTCGTTGGCCATAAAAGAAAAAAAACTTAATAAATAAAAATAAAAAAAATTCAAAAATATAATAATAAAATTATAATATTTAAAAATATTAAAAATTGTCAACGTTATGACAATAAAGTCATGTCAGAAGACCAGCGTTCACGTTGGATTTTTCGATGAGGCAAATCAGAATTCGTACTCAAGTGAGCGATTTTTCAAATTTATGACACTTAAGTAAGCGAAAATATTTTTTGGCATTCAAGTGAAAGCCTTACAAAAATTTTGGCACTCTTAATATTATTCTCCTACTCGCCCACTCCCACACAAAAGACTATTGGATTCATAGGCTTTGAAAAGTTTAGTTTCAAATTACGCAAATATTAAGGTCCTATCTGGTAATTGGCTAAACAATGCTTAATTCTAATCTTTTATTTCCCAGAAATAAAAGAAAAAAGAATAGAAATCCGTTTGGCAACTTTTTTATTTTCGAGAATAAAGAAGTAAAAATGAAATTATTTTTTTATCCTGGAGAATAACTCTAAAATGAAGCCTTATCTTTTCTTTTTTCTTTTCCTTTTCTTGTTCTTCTTCTAGTCGGTCAACAACCTCGGCGATGGTCAGCGATCAGCTAGATGACAGCCTATGACCTTGTCGGCCTTTTGACCAAGCCTTGTCAGCAGTTGAGCGAGGCTTGTTAGTTGACCAAACTCCTATGAGGCCACATGGTCTCGTCTGATCAGTTGCCGATCATTGCCGAGGTCGGCGATCAAGTAAAAGAAGAAGGAAAAAAAGAAGAATAAAAGAATAAAATTATTTAAATATTAAAAAGAATTAAGTCACAAAAGAATTTAAGGATCATACTAAATGCATTTTTATTTCAAGAATAGAATTTTATGTAATTATGAAAGTTCATAAACTAGCTCAGACATTTCCAAAAATAGAATGATTATCCAAGGGACTCTTACATATACCAATCACACTCAAAATCTCATATTTGCCCAAAACCAATTAAAAGAAAATCAATTCGAGACCCGATCGTAAAAACCTGCAACAGATTGGCCATGGTCTCGACGGTGGCCGTCTTGTTGATCCCCACCTCATAGCACCTCACCATGAACCTCTCCTTGTATGACAGCCCGTCCTCGGTCAAGCTGCCCAACCTGAGCCGGTCGACCAAGCTGCCCGACCCAGGCTCGACCTGGCCCGACCCGTCGGAGACGACTGCCAAGGTCGGGGCTTTGCTTGCCGGATAGCAAGAGATGATGGCGGCGGCTCTCCGCCTGGAAGGGAGGAGCCCGGGCTTCGGCGCGTCAAGGAATCTGCATGGGGCCAGGGCTTTGACATGGTCCGTGGCGTTCCAGGAGAAGGGAACTTCAACATGTCGTGAGCGTGCGCGGGTGATGCGGAGGCTTTCTGCTGGTTTCCGAAGCGGCGAGTTTCTTGGAGATGGAGATGGTGGATGCGAGGCGACGGTTGGATCGGCGGAGCTTTATGGGTCCGGACGGCGATGTGTCGATGGGAAGGAGGACGTGGAGTGGAAATGGAATCCATCGCGGAGATAGCCGGCACTCTGACCTTGGGTTCCGACGTATTTCGCGACGCTACAGCGACACCGGAACTGCCGAAGCTTTCGTGTCTGAACGCCGATGACTTGATGCTTCGATGGGACGAAGGATGCGGAGTAGAAATAGCACTTTCTAGACAGATTTCCTGTCGTGCCGCTAGATCTGGACACTTGACTTTTTATCATTTTGCGTCCCATTACCAAATGCCGTCAAAGTGCTTGGTAAATCTATTTTACTTGAAACAATTCAATTTTCAAGGGATCCATAGTACATTACTTCAAGATAATCGATATATTATGACTATAAAATTTTCTAACCTATTACTTCATCAAAATTCTTGATTGCTCATTTAGCATTATTATTTTTTTCTAACGCGTACGTCCATCTCTGGTAACTAATTTTTTTATTTAAATTAATGAGCGAAGCAATTTTTTTTCCCCTTCTCCCATTCACAATGTTCAGTTTATATGGCTTAGAGTTTGTTTACGCATCCCTAGGATTGTGGCACAGATGATGGACACCTCATAAGCTTGAAAGGCTATTGACAGGGTCAATAAATGAGCCGCAATTGCCGATGATTTAGTAAAGACTTATCTTGTATCGAGTCCTAAGTAATATCAGTGTTATATTGGTTTGTTAAATCACGCAGTATGGTTCTTCAAATTTATCGATATCTTTCACCTCGTGTTATATTGGTTTGTTAAATCACATGGTATGGTTTTTTGCCCCTTCTCCCATTCACAATGTTCAGTTTATATGGCTTAGAGTTCGTTTACGCATCCCTAGGATTGTGGCACAGATGATGGACACCTCATAAGCTTGAAAGGCTATTGACAGGGTCAATAAATGAGCCGCAATTGCCGATGATTTAGTAAAGACTTATCTTGTATCAAGTCCTAAGTCATATCAGTTCTAATGCTGGGTATTGGTGTATGTTGGTTTGAGCTTAATTGACACAAGTCATGGACGAATAGAGGTTACAACGATTTTTGAATTAATTTACTATGGACCTAATTTTGCTAATTCTGTGTAGGTCCTTATGGTATAAAATTACTAGACTTTCTTCACAAAAGTTGTGTGTTATGGCTTATTTTACGAAATATTTTAATTTCATATTTTTCGGACTTTGTATGTGCAAAATATGTATGAAAAACTATGCAGGTCTGAAATTGTTTTTATAAGCGTTTCTGAATCTTTGCTAGGTTTCCATTTTCTACAGGAATTTTGATAAACAATTTGGACTAGTGTCCTTCAAAAAGTTTTAGATGACATCTTAGACTGTAATGTGAAATTTTTCCATGATTTTTTGAGTTCATTTAACTGTCCAAAATGTGATTTCTTGAACCTGTTGCAATTTAGCTTTGTGCCCTATTTTGATCCATATTTCAGAAAATTATCAGGACCCATATAAGCTAAATCCGACCTCGATTTTTACAAAAAAATGTTCCTCAGAGCCTCGTCCATGTCATGTTAAAGTTTCATAATTTTTCAAATTGACTTACTTGGCAAAAGCCCTTGATTTCTACAAGCGGGCACGCTGCCCTTTTTCTGCTGATTTTGACTAGACTCCCTTTTGTAAATCGTCTTTGCGGCTGGTATTGCTAACTAAATGTTTATATCAATTATATGGCTTACAAAGGGTAGTTGATGGTAGACACTAAATTGTTCCTATGCAATAACTCGCGGTTGCGACCTAACCTCAGGTACACCACCTAGGGTTTGGCTAATGGAGTATTAAGTCTAAACCTAGCTTGGGTTCTCCCAAGCCCATGCTAATTTGCGATTTAGGTTTAAGCATTTAGCGTGCAAATTATTATTAGCTAGGAGTTGCCACTAATCTATTTTTGGTGGGTCAATTAGAAACCCAAGTAAAGTAACGAGAAATTTACTTTATTCCTGCGAACCAGAGATTGTGAGTTCGGGGACTTGATTACGCTAGATTTCTCTAATGCCCTTTCGGTATCTTTCTCTTTTATTTGGAAAAAAATGTTTTGCAGGCAGCTTAAAGTGATTTTAATTTGCTTCCATAACATGTGGGGTGATCATGCATGTGCGCAAATCATCAATTTAACACCCAAGAAGGTACTACGAGTCAATCAAGTCATGTATCACACTAGGTTGGTCGCCGATAGGGTAAAAAACTAATTAACCCTTTTTTTTTCTTTTTTCTTTTTTTCTTAAAGCAATGCTTAACTTGTCGACTAAAATTCAAATATCAACATCTAGATTGTCACAAATACATAAAACATTCAAATACCTAGATTACCATAAGTATTTGAAAATTTGTGTAAACATGCACTTACACAAGCGACAGGGCTTGGAGAGGAAGCACTTGGATTATCGCAAATACTTGACATATTCAAAAATTTAGATAACCACGAGCATCAGGAAATTCTCGACATAATGAAATACCTATGTAACCATAAGGTTTGGAATGATGCTTGCTTATGAGCACAAGGCAACAGAATAATTAAGGATTTACGTATCCTTCGAAATCAACTTTGCCTATATTGGCAAAATCCCAATTGAAATGCTTATTTCATGTTAGATCAATGGACAACACTTATGGAACATAGACGGGTGTTAACACCTAAATTTTGGCGATCTATTTAGTCATTTATTGCATAAAAATTAGGGGTTAATTTTTATCCCTGAAAAAAAATATTAATTGCATAGCTACATTTAGTTAGCATATTTTGCATTTTATTTATTGGACCGGTGGCGGATGGGTCAAATTGGTGGTTTTGAATTTTAAATTAATAGGCTGGGCTAGGCCCATGAAAGGATAAAATTAACCAAAGCCCGTCGTTATTTTTAATTGATTATCTTGCGAAAAATTAAGATTTGATGCGATATTATGGTTTTTTTGAAAATTAAAAAAAATCGCATTGTAATCTTATTTTTTATCAATAGATGATGAAATCGGGGGAGAATATTTTTGAGATAAGAATTTGGGTGATTAGGAGGTTATAGATTATCTTCGTGGATATTGAAAAAAACGAGATAAAATATTCTACGCAGATTACCTATTTTTACCTATAAAAGCAATCGTGTACGGAGAGAGAAAGGGGGAGCTTCTTTGGAAAAAAAAATTCAGAAAGGTGGGTCAAGGAAGTTTTGCTTCTGCAGTGAAAAAAACTGCAGAAGAAAAGAAAAGGAAAAGTCAGAATGAGAGAGAGAGAGAGAGAGAGAGGAGAAAAGGTAAAGTAAAAAGGTTGATTTGACTCCTACTGTTCATCGTCTCCCCAATCTCGCTACCCACGTTGCTGTTCCATCCGCGACTGCCCAGAGTTCCTCCGTCTCACCGCGCGATTACTGCCGTTCACTGCACCGCGCCATCACCGCCCTCTGCTCAGTCCCCGCACTCGCTCGGAGCCCGATCTACCGTGCTGGAGCCACTCCTCACCTGCCACCGCTACAACTTGCGAGACCCGATGCTCCACCCTCCGCGAGTAGGCCCGAGCTATGCCACAGCCGAGCCACCTTCCCCACGTCGACGTAGCCGCGACCACCGCGCAGCCCTCGCCCTACCTTCGACGCATTCGCGCACGCCGACGCCGCCTAGAAGCCGAAGACAGCTTGCACTGCTGCGACGCCGTTGCCGCCCCAGATCTGCCCACCGCCTGCACCGCGCCGATCTCCGTCCACGAGCCCCGACGCTCGCGCCTCCGCCTCGCCTAGGACCTGCAGCTCGGCCCGTTGGCCTCCGCCAGAGCTAGATCCGAGCCAGATCGCAGTCCTTTCCGCCTCGGCGTTGCTGTTCAGCCCTCGGCCCGCGACGCTTCAGCCAGCCCAGCGCCTCTGCTCCGCCTGACGAAGCCGCCGCTGTGCTGATCCGAGTCTTCCCCCCCGAGTGACTCCCCTGTTCTGCTGCCTGTGTGTCCACTTTGCCAGTAATCCGCCTCAGCCCGAGCCTGCACCTCCGCCCCGGCGTCTCCTGCGGCCCGCACCACCTCGCCGTCAGATCCCAAGTCACCGGTGACCCAGAGTCGCAGCCGAGTTGAGATCCAGCACCCAGAGTCCCTCCGCTTGCAAATCCGAGGTCCCCGACGATAGAAGCACCGGACTCAGCTCGACGCTTCCCTTTCGCCGGTGCCGAGCCTCATCGCAGCCACCAGAGGCCTCCCGCCGTCCCTGCAGCGCCCCGCCGGTTGAAGCTCGTGATCCGAGCACCCCGACGCAGCTCCCGCGACGCAGGCCCATACCGACCCACGACAATATCCTCGCTGGAGCTCCTCATCGTGCACCTGCTGTGCCCTCGCCGGAGCTCTGACGCTGGCCATCCTCCACCAGGAGCTGCCAAGCCACCGTTCAAAAACAAAAGAAAAAGAGAAAAAAAAATCAGATTAGGTAGTTTTTCTTTTATTATTTTTATTATTATTTCTTTAATATTCTGTTTTAGTAGAATTGTTCTTAAATATGTGATTGAGATCCCAATATGAAATAGTCCCTCAAGCTCCTCAAGCTAGGGATTGACAGTCCGATTTTCGCGCCTGAAATCCGACTCGCAATCCCTTATAAAAATCGACAATTCAATCTCAAGCCCGAGATTTAATTCGCGATTTAAAATTAAAATTGGTCAACCTGAACTCATGCGCGAGATATGGTTCGCCAATTTTTGGATATCAATCTTATCTTTTGTTTGATTTACTATCGTCGAGTTGGTTGAGTCAAATCTTATTTTCGTAAAATAAAAAATCAAAAAAATCTTAATTAGGATTAGGTTTGTTGTCATCTTGCATATTTAGGAATGCAATCTTATTATGAATTTTTTAAATAAAAAATCCAAAGAAAAAGTGCATTCATTTAGGTTGTTAGTTTTTTTGAATTGCATGTTAATTAGGTATTTCGAGATTAAAGAAAAACATAAAAAAATCATTGTGCATATTAGATTAGAATTGCATGCTTCATTTTAAATTTAGATCATCTTTATTAGATAAATGGCATTTTAGATTTAGATAATGTCTTAGTTTAAATTAGGATTTAATATGACTTAATCCCTAGTTTAAATTAGATAGAATCTTAATCTAGCTATAGATCATTTGAAATTTAATAAAATTTGTCTTAGGATAAATTAGAGCATTCTTTGCACGTCATTGCATGCTAAGATTGCATATTATAGGTTTAGATAATTTCTCCTAAATAGATTGCATGCTTATTAGGAAAATAAAAATCATGTGCACGTCATATAGAATGAGTTTCTTACAATGCACGTCATTTAATGATTTTTGTTAGGTGCATTTAATTAGAAATTTCCCGTCATTAGAATTAGGTCATTAGATTAATTTAGATTGCATATTTAAATGTTGCATTTCTTTAATTTCGAATCTCATGGAAAATAAAAAATTATTTAGAATAAATCATCTCATGCTTAGGATAGACTACATGCTTAGTTATGTCATATTGCTTAGGTCATATAGCTAAGTCATGTTGACATGTCATATCATTTCATGTTAAATTAGTGGCATGCATTGCATATTGCATGATTTTCATTAATTAAGTGAAAACAAAACAAAATTGTGTGTTAATTAGAAATCATATTTAGGACTGCTGATTTGAATTCTAAACTAACAACGCAGATGCTTTCGTTGTTATGAGGTAAGTCCTACAATTTATTAATTTGCTTTCTTGAGTGTTAAATTGGTGGTTTGCGCACCTGCATGGTCACCTCACATGTTAGGAAGTTTATTTAAAATCAATTCAATTGCCAAACATTTTTGAAAATAAAAAGAATGGTACCGAAAGGGCATTAGAGAAATCTAATGTAATCAAGTCCCCGTACCTTTAGTCTCTGGTTCGTAGGAGTAAAGTAATTCTCCCATTATTTTACTTAGGTGTCTAATTGACCCACCATAAACTGATTAGTGGCGACTCCTAAATAAAATCAATTTGCATGTTAAGAATTCGAACTTAAGTCGCGAATTGGTATGGGCTTGGGAGAGCCCGAGTTAAGTCTAGGCTTAACAATCCATTAGCCAAACCCTAGGTGGTTCACACCCGAAAAATTGGTCGCGACAACGGGGAACTCGTGAATATCGTCCATCCATGGGTTGTTCTCCTTCGCGGGTCGACGGTCCTCAACACCTGCCAAACTACGCTGTTGCACTTGAATCCGGCCCCAAATGCGATTTCCATGTCCTATCGCCTTTCCTAATCCTTCCTTTGGCCTCCAAATAGGCCAATTCATACCACACTAAGCTACTCGAGGTGTTCTCGAATCGGTATAGAGTCATTCGTGATGGCTCCATGTGCCACTTGGTGAGCTCGAGGCTCTTCTCCATCTCATCAAGAACAGGTCGGCCTCCAATGTGGATGCAAAAATGCTTAAAGGCCAACTTGAAGTGAAGAATGTATGGCTTAATCTTCATCTTGAACACCTTCCTTGTGACCCAGGTCATGAAGAACCAGAGCTGTTTTGACATTGGGAGCACTGCCGGGCCAAGGGTTGTGATGTTGGTCTTTATGGCTTCCTTGATGACCGCCACCAAGTCCATGGATAGCAACAAGCCGATCTTCTTCTTCTTGTGCTCTTGCTAGAACAAGCAACCATAGCTTTTGTCATCCGAGCCTTTGTGGGTGCGCACGGTGTGGATGAGCTGGTACTTGGAGCGGCGACGGTCGGAGGACCGGTTGGAGAGGAGGATGGCTGTTGCCCCACCCATTCGGAAGAAGCAATTTGAGATGAGCATTGACCGGTCATTGCTGAGATACCAGTTGAGGGTGAGGCTCTCGATGCTCACCACTAGGGCATAAGAGTTATGATGTACCTAGTGATTAACCCATAAGAGAAGTAATAACATTGGCTGAACTTTAATGTTGTTGAGACATAAATTGAATCTCCCTAGTAAGAAAACTTAGAATTTTGAGTACCTAGTAGATAAAGCATATAGTAAATTGAGAATGTACAAAGCTTAAATTGTTCAATTTCATTGTCATATATCGAATTCATAAATGCGAAAAGTCCTATTCCAAATCTAGCTATATTTTGTGGCATAATAAATCTTGGGTTGACTTATCAGTGGATCATTTTGTTCAACAACATCTTGTCACGACCTCCTTTTTTTCCATCCGAGGGAAAAGGAAGAAGGTTTAGGGGTATTTGCCTAAAGAGGCAAACCAATGGCCCTAAATTAGGCGTGGGCTCTCCCAAGCCCATATCTCGTGTGACGTTGGATTTTGTTTTTTAAGTTCTTAAAAACCTAAATATTTCTAGGAGTCCCCACTAACCTATTGGGGTCGGCTAGAAACCAATCGAGACACAGGAGTATTGCCTCGATTCCTACGCAACCAGAGATTTCTAGGAATGGGGATTTGTTTATGCTAATATTTTTATTAGCGCCCGTGCGGTACCATTAACTTGGAAGGTTGTTTATCTAAATGATCACACAATCTTGATTATCAATTATAATCTTTATGAAACCACTAAGTGTCCATGCAAATGTTTATGTAGTTTGTCATTTTAATGTCTAGACTAATCCTAACATAATTTAGAAGAGAAATTTATACTCAAATTAATGAAAAGCGGCGCGTAAGTAAACATCCAAGAAATTGAAATGACTTGAAAATAAACTCGGAAAAGGTAAACCCAATACAAGTTGGGCAAATAATATTACATGGCCTTATTATCCCGCCCCGGGACAGGACCCCCATGTGCAAAATGAGAATTTAAATACGCATGAAATTACTCTATAAGCATGAAATTATTCTAAATAATTTTAATCTACACAAAATGGATTATTTACAAAAATGGTTATAAAATACCAAAATAGCATTAAAATAAAAAAAATGACCTTTTGAAATTAGGAGAGTTTCATAGATGTCATGTCTTTCACAATTTGGTATCATCCATCATTTTTATAAATTTTTGAAATTTTCATATATATATATATATATATATATATTATTTAAAAATAATTCCCTAAGCCGATATATGCTGGTTTGTACTAATATGGAACTACCCAGTACATGAATATGACAATAATCAAACCCAAATCGACTGTTTCAAGATTGAAATTTGGTTTGCGCATTTCCTCGAACATTTGGCGTGCATCAAATCACCCCAAACTAGCTTCCTCAGGCCATGTTTGCGGCCTTCAATCTCAACCCATAAGCAATCTCACATGGAAATAAAGTATCAAGATTATACTATCACATGCAAAGAAAAATATTATATAGAAATCATAGCTAAAAACACACTAGAACCAAGCTAAAATCGTCATCAAATACACGGGTTTCAGCTGATTTTGAAAATCTGGGTTTGAACCCAAGTCAAGCAAACATGTTATATGCCCATATTCAAGCCCCAACACTCAACACATATGAGATCTAAGGGAAATTCTACTTAATCCGTGTGAAAGTAGGTAACATGGGCTTTCAAATGCAAAAACTATTATAGAGAATGACCCACCGAACAACATAAAAACGACCTCTCCAAGAAGCACATATGCAAAAATCTTGAAGAGATTTCAACACTTAGAAAAATTCCAGCCTCAGAATCAGTTTTTTGGACTAGTTTTCCTCTTGATTTTTCACTATTAAAACATGTTCAAGCTCGAACAAAAATACATCTAGGATACTTACCTTGCTTCCTAGTTTCTTTTGCAAGTGGTTCTCGGCCAAGGAAACCAAGAAATTATCCTTGGGGGCCTGTGCAAGTTGGCTTCTTCAACTGGAAATGAGATTTGCAGAAAAAAGAACTGACAATGAAGGTTTTTGTTGACCTCTAAGATTAGACTTCGAGACATCTTTTGTTGGAAAACTTGACATCAAGCCAAACTATATGTATTTTAGTTTCGGGGGTAAACGTCAATATTTTCCTCATTTTTTTCTCAACTTTCTCAAAAACACTGGCTTTTCTCCAATCGTGACCAACTAGGTTCAACACTTAGAAAAATTTTCAGTGTTTCTTGGCCCGCCTAGACGGGATTTTTCGGGGGGCTTCAAAAGACCTTCCCTAACTCCATTTGGGACGTGTGACATATGGATGGAAAGATATTTGAGTGAAGTTTCACTTTCTAGTTGAATATTTTGGCTAATTTTGGCTACACATTTGTGAAATTTTCACTTTTCTCTCTAAATGTTAATTTGGAATTTCTAGGTTCTCTTTTTCTGGGGTTGCTTCTGAGGGCCACTTTGGGTGACGACCATGAACTCTCCCCTCTCCTCCTCGTCTCTTACTTCTCATCCCTTGAAAGACCTTGCTTCAGTGATCTTATCCCATGAATTAAGGGGTTTTTGGTCGGTCTTTTGTTCACCTACGAAGCCTGCCAACTGAGCTGGTTCACCTGGCCAATTTCCGTCTACTTGCACTAATATATATGGTCTTCCATCACGTGCAAATATCGAGCTAAATGGGCGGCTGAGTGAGATATGGTGGGGCCACCAATATGCCTACTTAGCAGCTCCAAATTAAGACCTAACCGTGGGCTGGGTTTTGGTAGCTAGTTTGAGTACTTTAATCCATCAATTTGACAGCGGTTTTTGATCAATTAGCAACCTCATATATAGTAGTTTAAGATCTTGACAATTTTTCACAATTGTCTCCACCCAATTTTGCAAGAGAGTCCCTCAAAGATCGCTATTTTCTTGCCCGAAAATGCACAATTCAATGTAATTTGGTCATTTTTGCCCAATTCGATTAGTTAGACTTGACCCAAGTTAAATTTCAACTCAATTGGGGGCTAAGACGACGATTTAAGGGCTCGGGTGAAACTTTGCAAAATTTGCGAATTGATCCCTCAACTTTTGGAAATTGCATTTTGGCCCAAATTTGCCATTTTAATTTCAATATGACCTCATGGGCTTGGCTAGTCACATTTAGATCATTGGCCCCAACTTTTTCTTTTTTTAATCTTTTTTTAAAATTTTATAAATAATTTTTTATTTTTTATTTTAGGAAAAACATCTTCCATTTGTAACACCTAGATAATCTATCTGCAATAATTTGGGCAAAACATTAAGTGTCAACACATCTAGGTTTCAAGGGTTCCGAGTTCAAACCACTCACTAGCTCTTACTTCTCTACCAACCAAAGCGTAAACTAAGGAAAGTAATTACCTAAAATTTTACTGTCAACACAACCTAAATAAAGTTGTTTTTTTTTATGACTTTATTAACATGACAGTCTTGTGGCTACTATGTAAATAATAATTTTTTTTAGCCATAAAATTTTGAAGGATTTGATCCCAAAATAATTTATAAATATTTGTTGAATAGATTTTTGCGGTTTAGAACAAGCTGTTATTTTCACATTAGATTAAAAACTGTCACTTAATCATCTCTCTCTCTCTCTCTCTCTTTTTGTCATGATTCTAATTTTATGAAATATTTTTAAATTGAACGGTGCTAGCATCACCGTCTCACGGTGTAACAGTCAAAGGATGTCCACAAAAATTTCCTTTCTCAAACACAATACATGGAAATTTCCAAGCAAGACATAGTTCTCCCTCTCTCTCATTTAAAATGTGTGGCTTAGGATTGGCCTTCCGTTTTCCAAGCTTGACAACATGGCTAGCTAAGCATTTTCCTTTTTAATCATGACACATTCTCAACATAAAGATTGTTTCATTGTTCAGATTTCTAAAGAGGATGAGACTAGATAGTATAAGATATGAAACCCAAAAATTTTGTTATATCATATCCATTATTTGATGATCGCAGTAATAAAGTCAAATATATTTATGCTATATCATGTATGTTGTTTGGTATAAACATCATATTAGTTTAAATGGACAAAAAAAGTTTACAAGCAGAGAAGGTAAAAATATCTCACAACACTCTTGCCTACTTTATTTTTATTTGTTTTTCTTATTTTATTTTCCTCTCTTTTTTAATTAATTTCTTTTTTTAATTCTCTCTTCCCCTTCCATCATTCTCTAATGAAATTTTGTTAAATAGTAAATTGTACAAACATACCTAAAATAATAAAATACCTAAAATATGTTATAATATAAATATATTTTATATTTATATATTTAATTTATGTTGTGAAATAGAATTAATTTGAATATATAAATATAAATAAGATTAAATGAAAATAACTAAATTGTAATTTTTATTCTGAATTTATTATATTAGAATTTAAATATTATTTATATTGAAATATAATTTTAATTTTGTTAATTTAATAAATTTGTTATTCAAGAAAAATAACTTTCTTATTATGGATGTTACAAATCCTATCTACATTTATCCCACCTCTCCCATAGGATAGTTTTATCCAATCTATTTTTCTTTTATATCCGACTTTATTTTATGCATCAAATGTAGGATATAATAAATTTTATCATATCCTAAATTGTATCTTAATTACCAAACACAGCCAAAATGGATGCTATTTGCTAGTGAACCTAAGAAAAAATTTCCTACTACCCAACTTATATTTAGCATTTCATTGGTCAATGGAAGTTTTCATTCTTTGTTTGCTTCGATATCATTGAGGGTGTTATTCATAAAAAGTTCCTATTATCAAACTTATACTTTGAAGAATAGAAGAAGAGAGGGGAGAGAAGAAGCCAAACTGTAGCAATTGCTTAGCAAGGTCGATAGAAATCAACCCAGGACTGCAACCCATCCCACCAAGATTGTAGCTCAACACGTTCCCTCGAGCTTGTAGCGATTCACGATCATTGACGATAGGGACGGTGTCGGGTTGAACAAGCTACGATTCACAACGAGGATCCCTATGTCCTTAGCCTTGACCCCGGTCTTGGGCAGCGGCTGGTCGATGGGCCCGAATATCATGGCCTCGGCCTCGCCGTGCTTCGCCATGCATAGGTTTGGTGGGACCTGGAGCACGGCCTCGGGCAAGTAAGTCCGCTACCCGAGCCCGAACTTCTCAATATCTTCCGCTGGAAAGCAAGGTTCTCCTCGGTGAAGGCGGTCGTGAGCTCCGAGATCTCCATGAATTTCTCGCCGGTGCATATCTGGGCCGGATTGGGCTTGTAACAGGTGAAGTCAACAAGGTAGACTTTGCTTGGTCGGGTCATGAAGTAGGGAGTTACCAGAAATACCACGACGGCAAGGAAGAGGACGACAGTGACGAGGTTGAACCTCAGTTGGTCCGAGAGTTGGGCCAGGTCTGGGGCCGTGAGGGTCAAGATGTGGGTTGAGGAGATGCCGAGGAGTGGCCTGAGCAGTAAATAAATGGCGTTGGAGATGAGCTAGTGGAAGCCGAGCTTCACGTACTTGAGCCTCACTGACGACAGGAAGCTTGGGAGGTTGGGGTTCGATGGTCTGTCCGAGTCTTGGCTTTGAGGTTCGACTGAGATAGGGAAAGCTTGGCTTAGGTTTTGCAGACTTATCTATTCTTGTTGCTAGGCCATTTATGCAGCATTTTTCTGCACAAAAACCAAGATTTTTGCAGCTTCGGAGGTTTCTTGTGCCTCTTATGTTAGATGCATGCCCTAAAGCTGCTATGTAATAGTTACATATTAGGAATTTCGATTGTACATATAAGGATTATGTTATTTTAATTAATCATTTATTCATTTAATTAATTAATTAACTATTAAATTAAAGCTTCATGCATGTGCACATGCACAAAGCGTAATGGTCAGCAATTGCTGACCATTATGCACGAAGCATGGATGGTCAGCAACCGCTGACCATCATGCCAAGATCGTGCATGAGCAACCGCTCATGCACGATCGTCTGCTATGGACGATCAGCAAGATCGGTTTTATTTTAAATTAAAAAACGGTTTTGAGGACAAAACGATGGGCTGCTTATATAGAGAAAAAGTGGGCGTGCTTTATTTTTTAAGAGAGAAGATGCCTTGCTGAAAATAGAGAGCAAAGTGTGTGCGTGTTCTTGTTTTTTTTGAGTCGCAAGAAAGAAGAACATTATCTCGTTTGGGCCGTGACTATTATACATCAAGAATACAACGGATTGTTTCCATGTGATTGCTAGCACGATCGAAGTGGTGAATATCCGAAAGTTTTCTCTTCCGTTCCACGTTCGTTGTTGGTGTGTCTGAACCAGAGGTCCGACGCTTGTGGGACTCGAACTGTAGAACATCCGAACCAGCTCGTTTCAAAGCGCGTTTTCAAGAGGTATTTCGTTTAACTCCCTTTTATGTTTAGATTTTTTATTAAAACGCACGAACAACGCCTTAGGAGAATCATGTGTAATATTTATCTTCGTTTCCGCTGCGTTTATTTTGTTGATTTTTCTTATACATCATTCATGAAACCCCAACAGTGGTATCAGAGCCAACCTTAGGCGTTTTTCGTGCGTTTAATTGATTTGTAGTTCAAATATATTGTTGCGTTCTAATGGCCAATTTATTTTTTTAAGAGAATTGGCTCTCTTACCTTTTATGTGGCCTATAGAAGTTGATTAATTTATGTGATAAATTTAATCAACTAAGCAAAAATTAGAACTAAATCAATTTTGAATCAAAAATCCATAACTTGTTATACTTTGTGTTTATATTCTACAAATGATATGCAGAATTTTATGCATGCCTTCCAAAGCTTTAAATTTTGAATTTATGGCTCGTAAGGAAGGGTGGTGATCATGGAAAAATCCCTAAATATTTTGATTGTTGTATGGATGAATGTATGATGATTACAGATATTCTTTTTGGGGATGTAATTATTAAATGGAGGCTGCGTCATTCCTTTTATTTTACTTTAATTTTTCTTGATATGTAATTTTTAGTATAGTTTAGTATTTCAATTGTTGATGTAAATACTACAAGAGAGGAGGAGCCATTGGAGGAGCCATTAAATCGGTGAGCTCTTTGGGCCCGGTCTTTGAAGTGTTCAAAGATTGAAGAAAAAGTGAAGAGCATGTCAATATTATTAAAACATTAAAATGGCTAAATGGGTCTCTTTGGCTCGAGACCCATTGAACCATAATTCCATGATCACCACATAGGATAGATATTATGTGATATCTATTTATTTATTGTGTTTATGATATCGTGCATGTTAAACCGGTTAATGTGCAAAGTGAGACTGTTAATAACAACCCAAATCTCCTTACAAAGAATATTAAGTCGAAACGGGTTTTTGGACTCGTGGCCTTCCATCGTCGTGGTTTGATCCAATATTATAGTGGTTAACTAACCGGTTATGGATACATAGGGGTTAATTACTATTTATAATATTAGACCACTCCATTATGCATATGATGCTGTGGGGTTGGAGCCAAATGATTTATAATAACTGTCAGGTGAGGGAATCATTTGTGTTTTCAATACTTGCATGAGACGATGGGCTAGACTTAACTATGATCATGATGCCAATAACTGTTAGGTGAGGCTTTCATGGTCTAGAGGCCGAAGTTATGATTGGGACTCGCATATGATGCGTTGAACAAGCTGGTTCACTCACTAAGTTCATAGGACACCAATAACTGTTAGGTGAGGTGGACTTTGGGCTAGTGGGATTCCAATCCCCACTAGTAATCTTTACCCAACAAAGATTACCGCTTCCCATCTTAAGGAGTATAGGATTCGAATATAACTTTAGTGGGAGGATTTATTTGATTTAAAGGCCAAAATGAAATAGTTACTTTGAAAGATACAACGGCTAACAATTTATTTTCTGCAATAGATATATTATTACTCTGAAAATGGTGACCACAAACCCACTCACTTCTATACTTGACAAGAATTGTTTGACTTGACCCAATTTCACTGACTGGGTGAGGAATTTGAGAATTGTTCTCAATTCAGAAAAAAATTGGGTATGTGCTTGATGAAAATATGCCAGCCTCCTTTCCTGAGGGTGGGACCCAAGAGGAACGTGTCACTTATGATAAGTGGCATGATGATGACTTAAAAGTTAGGTCATATATACTTGCTTCGATGAATAATGAATTACAAAAGAAGTATGAATCTATGGAAGATGCTAGGTCGATCATTTTGCATTGAAAGGAATACTTTGATGAGAATGGTCGAACCTCTAGATATGAGATATCTAAGGCATTGTACCGTATGAGGATAGCTGAAGGATCATCAGTTAATGATCATGCTTTGAAAATGATCTGGCACATTGAAGAATTGGCTAGGCTGAATCTCGTTATGGACAATGAGTTAGCTGTGGATTTGATCCTCCAATCTTTACCCGATTCCTTCTCTGGTTTTGTCCAAAACTTCCACATGCGTAAGATGGAGAAAACTCTTGCTGAGTTGCATAGTATGTTGGTAGTTTATGAGAAGGAAATGCATAACACGAGGCCAAATGTAGTGGCTATGGCTAAGGCTTCTTCTTCAAAGGGTAAAACTGTTTTAAAGAAGAATAAATTGAAGAGGCCTGCCAAACTTGTTGTGCAACCAAAACCCATGATTGATAAAGGGAAATGTCATTACTGTGGTGTCAAAGGGCACTAGAGGAGGAACTGTAAGAGGTACCTCGTGAGCTTGAAGGTCAAGCCCAAGAACCAATCTTATGAAGGTATGGTGTCTATGCTTATTGAAACCAATCTTATAGTTAGTGTTGAATCCAGCTCATGGGTTATAGATTATGCTGCAACTTCACATATTTGTATGTCTTTGCAGAATCTGGAAATAAGCAAGATGCTAGGGCGAAATGAGATTGTCCTGACGTTTGCCAATAGAGCAAGAGTTGCTGCATTAGCTATAGGGACTTTTCATTTATGTTTGCCTTCTGGACATGTAATGTTTTTAAAGAACTGTTTGCATTATAAGAATGATGTTAGGAACATCATCTCTATACCTCGTTTGGGTAAAGAGAATTATGAATTTTCTTTTGCTGATGATGTATGTTCTATTTATCATAATAGAATATGTGTTGGTTCTAGCTTATTAACCAATAATCTTTATACCATTACAATGCCCGGTAATGCGATTACCAATGTCAATAAGCAAAATAGAATTGATATAAATGCCATCACTAATAAATGCCCTAGAGACAGTGCAAATAAAAAGTATGTTTGGCATCTCCGATTAGGTCATATTGGAGAAGACAGAATTAACAAGTTGAGTAATGATGGATACATTGATCCTTCAAATTTTGAGTCATACTCAACTTGTGAGGCTTGTCTTCTAGGAAAAATGACCAAAGCGCATTTTGTGGGACAAAGTGCGAGGGCTGCTGACATATTAGAATTAATACATACAGATGTATGTGGACCAATTAATGAAATTGCTAGAGGTGGTTATAATTACTTCATTACCTTCACCGATGATCAGTCACGGTATGGTTATTTATACCTCATGAAGTATAAATCTGAATCCTTTGAAAAGTTCAAGGAATTCAAGGCTGAAGTTGAGAAACAAATGGGAAAATGTATTAAGGCTCTTTGATTAGATCGAGGAGGTGAATACCTTAGTACTGAATTCGTAGACTATCTTAAAGAGAATGGCATTTTATCACAATGGACACCTCCTGGAACCCTAGAACATAATGGTGTATCTGAACGAAGAAATCGTACTTTATTAGATATGGTACGATCTATGATGAGTTACACCGATTTGCCAATATCCCTTTGGGGATATGCCCTTGAGACAGCTGTATATATACTGAATAGAGTGTCGTCCAGATCTATTCCAACTACGCCCTATGAGATATGGCATAGTAGGAAACCTAGTCTTAATCATATTAAGATTTGGGGTTGTCCAGCTTTCATGAAAAAGCTGAAAATGGAAAAATTGGAGGCAAGATCTGAACAAGGTCGCTTCATTCGATATCCAAAGGAAACTCTTGGATATTATTTCTATTTTCGTTCAAACCAAAGAATTTTGGTATACAAGCACGCTTCTTTTTTGGAGAATCAGTTCGTCCAAGAAAGTGGTGCTGGGCGGAAAATAGTCTTACAAGAAGAAAATAATGAAGTGCCAAACAACCGAGTTTAGATACCAGTCTCCGATTCAGTGGGAGCTTCTGATACATAACCTCTTAGGAGAAGTGCGAGAACGTCTCACCCACCTGCTCGTTATAGACACTCGGTTGATCATATCGAACCATTATTCATTGTGAATGATAGTGATCAACCCGGTGATCCTAAAACCTATGAGGAGGCGATGTTGGACATCGATTCTGGCAAATGGCTAGAGGCCATGAAATCCGAAATGGATTCAACGTATTCCAATGAGGTTTGGACCTTGACTGACCTACCTAATGGTATTGTACCAATTGGCTGTAAATGGATCTTCAAGAGGAAGATGAATGTTGAAGGTCAAATTGGAATTTACAAAGCACGGCTGGTGGCGAAAGGATATTGTCAAAAAGAAGGAATTGATTATGACGAAACTTTCTCACCTGTGGCCATGCTAAAATACATTCGGATTATGTTGGCTATAGTTGCACACCTTGATTATGAGATATTTCAGATGGATGTCAAAACGGCTTTTCTAAATGGTTTTCTCGATGAGGACATCTATATGGAACAGCCACAGGGTTTTGAATCCAATAGTGAAAAATAGAAGGTGTGTAAGCTTAACAGATTCATTTATGGACTCAAACAAGCCTCCAGAAGTTGGAACATCCATTTTGATGAGGTAGTCAAATCGTTTGGCTTCATCAAAAATCTGGATGAACCTTGTGTATACAAGAAGATCAGTGGGAGTGCAATTGCATTTATGGTTTTGTATGTCGATTATATACTTTTGATTGGAAATGATGTACCAATGATATCATCGATAAAACTATTCTTGTCACAGAAATTCTCCATGAAAGATTTATGAGAGGCAACCTACATTTTAGGTATCAAGATCTATAGAGATAGATCAAGACGATTGATTGGCCTCTCACAATCTACGTACATAGACAAAGTGTTAACACGGTTTAACATGCAATGTTCCAAGAGAGGGTTATTGCCTTTTAGGTAAGTGATCCGTCTTTCTAAGGAGATGTGTCCCAACACTCCTGAAGAAAGAGAGCGGATGGCAAAGATACCATATGCATCCGCTATTGGAAGCATAATTTATGCTATGCTATGTACTAGACCTGATATTGCGCATGCTGTAAGTATTATTAGCATATATCAGTCTGATCTAGGAGAAGAGCACTGGATAGCAATCAAGAATATTCTTAAGTACTTGCGAATGACTAAAGATTTATTCTTGATATATGGAGAAGGAGAATTTAAAGTTGTAGCTTATATTGATTCCGATTTTCAATCGGATCCTAATGATTATAAGTCTACGTCCGGGTTTGTCTTTACATTCAATGGTGGTGCTGTTAGTTGGAAAAGTTGCAAACAAAGTATAACTGCCAATTTCACCACTGAGGCAGAGTATTTAGCTGCTTATGAAGCAGCAAAGGAAGCCGCTTGGATGAATAAGTTTATTTCTGAACTTGGAGTCGTTCCTTCAATTGAGCAACTGATCAAATTGTTTTGTGACAATAATGGGGCGATAGCTCAAGCTAAGGAACCAAGGTCTCACCAGAAGTCCAAGCACATTGAGAGACGTTTCCATCTCATCAGAGAAATTGTTGAGAGAGGTGATATTGCCTTGCAGAAAATTGCCTCAGCAGAAAATGTGGCATATCCTTTCACTAAAGCCTTCCCTTAGTCTTCTTTTGAAAGACATATTGACAAAATGGGTTTGAGGTACCAGACAAGTTGGCTTTAGTGCAACTAGGAGATTGTTGGATGTATGCCCTAAAGCTACTATGTAATGGTTACATATTAGAGATTTCAGTTGTACTTTCATTATTATTATTTAATTAATGACAATGACGTATTCATTCATTTGTCCAATTATTTTATATTGATGAATGATTCCATAAGATCAGTTGCAACTAGACCTATTCTTGAGACGTCAAAAATATATGTGATTGGTTCATAGTTAGACTGAATCTTTAAATTGTTCCCGGTCGATGGATTATTTAGTGGATATTAATAATCCTCAATAATCCTGTTGAGGCCGGTGTGTTCTTAACTTCGCCATTAAGTATTGGATACTTAAGGGAATGATGAGTCACATGTCATTGGGTATTATGATGCCTCAGTTAGAACATAGGTATTTGTATTAGACGAATTCACTGAACGTGACGCATATGGAATGATTAGCGACATGGAAGCTTTTAGCGTGGTCAATGTCTAATTGTTCATGATTTGGTCTTGTGTAAATAATCCTTAAACCTGAGGCACGGTGTTAACTTGTGTATAGAACAACTATGGTTCACGGGTGCACATAATGCCGGGTCGATGATCCATCTTTATACCTGATGGTCATAGTTTTTCATATATGAAGTTACACGTGTGCACAATATGGAATCTGTCTCTTTGTTATATGCAAAGTATGATAATGATGTCCTATGCGATCTAATTGTGACACTGCATTGAAATCCTCGGCCGGGGTTGTAACCGAGAATAAATTGTTTATGTCTCGAATAAAATGCATGTCAATTAGATTTGTGCATATGATCAAATTAATGACTTGACAAATATTCCATGGTCTTTGTTTGATCGGGACATAGTAAGACAGAGGGATTGAATTACACTGTAGCAAAAGCTGACAGGTTTATTATGTTCTTAAGATATTCACACTATCTGGGTAGCCATGACATATTGCTAGATGTCAAACATGGCTTGTAAGACCCAAAGATTAATCGGGACAATTAATTCTTTTGGAAGTACTAATGTGTTAGTACAAGCCTTACTACCAGCTTAGTGATGAACCTAGGGAAGTCACACACCATAAACAATTAGGATGACGTGGAACAAGAGAGAAATATTATTGCAAATATGTTTGCAACTACTGCAATCGAATTGAGTCGATTTGAAATTAAATTAAATGAGATTTAATTTAATTTGTATTATAGTCATGAGCCTACTTGCATATGATGCACACGCATGCCCAAAGTTGATATATGTTAACATACCCCAATTCTATACTTTCATTATTGGCTTTAGTGCAAGTGGGAGATTTTTAGATGTATGCCCTAAAGCTGCTATGTAATAGTTACATATTAGGAATTTCAATTATACATATAAGGATTATGTTATTTTAATTAATCCTTTATTCATTTAATTAATTAATTAACTATTAAATTAAAGCTTCATGCATGTGCACGAATTCGTGCACATGCACGAAGCGTAATGGTCAGCGGTTGCTAACCATTATGCACAAAGCATGGATGGTCAGCAACTGCTGACCATCATGCCAAGATCATGCATGAGCGGTTGCTCATGCACAATCGTCTGCTATGGACGATCAGCAACGGTTGCTGATCGTCCATCGATCAGCAAACGTTGGTGATCGGTTTTATTTTAAATTTAAAAACGGTTTTGAGGACAAAACGATGGGCTGCTTATATAGAGAAAAAGTGGGTGTGCGTTTTGTTTTTTAAGAGAGAAGATGCCTTGCTGAAAATAGAGAGTAAAGTGTGTGCGTGTTCTTGTGTTTTTGAGTCACAAGAAAGAAGAACATTATCTCGTTCGGGCCGTGACTATTATACATCAAGAATACAACGATTGTTTCCACGTGATTGCTAGCATGATCGAAGTGGTGAATATCCGAAAGTTTTCTCTTCCGTTCCACGTTCGTTGTTGGCGTGTCTGAACTAGAGGTCCGACGCTTGTGGGACTCGAACTGTAGAACATTCGAACAAGCTCATTTCAAAGCGTGTTTCGAGAGATATTTCGTTTAACTCCCTTTTATGTTTAGATTTTTGATTAAAACGCACGAACAACGCCTTAGGAGAATCATGTGTAATATTTATCTTTGTTTCCGCTGCATTTATTTTGTTGATTTTTCTTATACATGATTCATGAAACCCCAACATCTTCTTCAGAGGCGTTTCCTAAGAATAACAAAGGACGAGAACTTGTAGTTCCAAAAGCAAACGGGGGAAATGTGGGAGAGAGAGAGAGAGAGAGAGAGAGAGAGGGTCTTAGCAATGCATCAATGCATAAGGAACATTGGGGAGTGTTTGGGGTGGATTTATAGAGAGTGCGTGGAGAGCATAGAGGAGTTATTATACGGTTATTGCCAAGAGTAGGAGAAAATTGCATATAATGATTTAAAGTGACTCATTCTCTTAAAATAAGTCATATCGTGCACTTTATTCTCTCCCTGCCAAACTGCCCATTTACGCCCTCAAGCTCGTTCACCACTATCCTTGACCGCAACTCCAACACCTTCGTCATCAGATGGAGATCGATTTGAGCCCTTGATCAAGGCGCAAGCAATCTAAGATTTGATGCTCATGCTTGATTTGAGACCTAGATCTCATGCTCGTGGTCAAGCATGGCAATAGTGGAAGACAAAGCTCCGAGGTGTAAGCCATTAGCTCATCGCCCTCCCCTCACTCATCCTCATTGCCTAAACTCTAATTTGTCCTCGAACAAGCTCTCGTTGGTTTGGACAACAAGCCTAGATTTATTATAGGTTCCTGTGGATGGATTCTTCTCTATTGTAATTATAGTGTGTTAATGGATCAATGAAAATTAGCAAAATGAGATATGTCTCTTTAGTTCATGTATCTCTTGAATCCATGTATTTCTTTAATTCATATGTCTCTTGCGCACTGGTTCGGTGGGACCTGGAGCACGGCCTTAGGCATGTGTGTCCTTTGCCCGAGCCTAGACTTCTTGAGGATCTGCCGCTGGAAAGCAAGGCTCTCCTTGGTGAAGGTGTTCGTGAGCTCCAACCGCTCCATGAAGGTCTCGCTGGTACATATCTGGGCTAGGTCATGAAGTTGAGAGTGACCAGAAATATGACGAGGGTCGAAAAGATTACGATGGTGACAAGGTTGAACCTGAGTTGTTCCCACGGTTGGGCCAGTGCAGGGCCGTAAGGATCGAGAGGTGGACCAAGGAGATTTAAAGGACTGGCACGAGGAGTAAATACATGGTGTAGGAGATGAGGTAGTGGAAGCCGAGCTTCACATACTTGAGCCTCACTGACATAAGGACGTTTGGGAGGTTTGATATTGCTAGTATGAGTACCTAGAGGGGGGTGAATAGGTGCCTAAACAATTTATTGATATACGGAAGCGATTCTTAACATATGATAGAAAGTAAATTCTCTCTTAATTAACAAAATGAAATACGATCGAGGTAGAGAGAGTGAGGAAGATAAAATTGAACACATGATTTATAGTGGTTCGGCTTATTCCAAGCCTACGTCCACTCTTCCGCACTGACAGCCCACCGGCTGGATTTCACTATGATCAAAAGAGAAGTTACAGCACAGCTTTGCCTTGATACCACAGTGTAGATGTTCTACCACACCTGCTCAAGGTCTCTCACAAATATAGACTCTCTTTTGTATACAAGTATTCGCTCAAAGGATTTATCTAAACAAATAGGAGCTTCAGACTTTGGAATTCTTCTATCGCGCACTCCTCAAACAACTAAGAACGTCTTCCTTATATACTCCTTTATGCCATCATACCCGTTGGCACTTACCAAAGGAATTCCTCCAATCTACCCGTTGGACGGAATCAATTAGGAAGATTGTTTGAGCTATTAAAGGAATGTGTTGATAGCCCATCAATCCTCTTCGCCCATACAATCAGGATCTCGGTTTCCATAAGTAGAACCTTCCAATAATATTTAGAAAATCATCGAATCTTCAATCATTGAATCAAACTTGATCAATCAAAGGATTCTGATACGTCTTCTCCAGCCACGAGATCTTCTCCAGATGATAAGGTTAAATCCTAAACAAAACATCCAGTTCTGAATAACCTTTCTTCAACGGATTAGAGACTGTCAATAAGGATAGACTTTGAGTCTTGATTCTGGCTATCCGGAAGTCTTCATACTTTAACTAACAGAGTCTGCAGACCTTCGAGACTAGGCGATGGAAACGTTTTGTCAACTTCAAAACACTTTCACTAAGATTTCTCCAACAATCTCCCCCTTTTTGATGGTGACAAAACCTTCCCGAGATTTGGATAACTTTGACCTGCAAAACATTTCTCAAACACATATGCATATTTTATAGAGATGAATGGCTAAAAGATTAACACTAGAATCTGCAACCACAGAAAATAGGTTAGTCTAGTATATAATAAAACCATCCATAAGATATCAATACTTGTTAATAGAAGCGAGTCAAGTCCAAGTCTAGTTCGGTTATCATCCGGACACAAAACAAAGTCAAAGTCTGTCAAAAACGTTAAACAATAACATAATCCAACAAACAGTTAAAAAATGATTGAAAGTTTTTGATCAAATCATGCATCTCTCCCCCTTTTTGTCATCATTAAAAAGGATGAGATGAAGTCAAGATTGCTTGGGAACGCGGACAAGCTAGAAATCTTCCATAGGCGAACGATGCCTTCCCGGCCTTTTAAAGTCTTCCTTCAGGCTGTACAACCTCCTCACTCTTGGCATTGGCTTGATTCGAATAGAGAGGGCTTGCATCTTATCATTCAATGAACAGGAAGAAGCTTGACTTTCATTCTTCAAACTTTGAAGTTCGCATCCCAAGGCATAAATTTGACCTCGCATTTCCAAGAGAATATCCAAGATTCTGTGAAAATCTGCTCCATTATCAGTCTGAGTACTTGCTTCGGCTCGATCTGATGGAGTAAAGCGACGATGGTGGATTAGCATAATCTCGCAGGTTTGGCGATGAAGCTTCATGACCTTCCTCTGGAAATTGAGATGCATAAACATCTTACGGGTTTGCGGGCGAGTGGCCGACTCCTTCACTTGCATCGGGATATGAAGACGTCACTCCTTTCTCCGATCTCCCCCTGTTTCCATGCCTACAGGTGGAGAAGAGATTTCCTCAGGTTCTCCTTCTTCTCTTCTTTCTTCTTCAGGTCTTTCTTCCTCTACTTCTTGCTCTACTTCTCTTTCTTCTTCTTCCTTCTCCTCTGCTTCTTTCGTCTTTTGTTCTGATTCTTTCTGTGGAACATGACGACTTAAATTCTTCAAAGCCATTGCAGAGATGGTGATGTCTTCGTCATCATCTTCATCCTTAACGAGGAGAGCTCTTCTTCTCTTTGATGGAGCAGCCATGGGCTCCTTCCCTTTTCTCTTAGCAGCGAAGAGAGTTGATGAGATTTGGCGGAGTCTTCTCCTTGAATTTCTCCAATTCCTTGCTCGGTTCCTTCAGACGCATTTTGGTCACCATTTTCAGTCTTACCACCATATGATCGCATGATCGAACACAAAATATTTGCGGAAGCTGAATATTCAGATGTCTGAATAACTTCGTAACAAGGCTTGGGTAAGGGAGTTGACCTCTGTCCTTCATCATTGCTCTATACATGTGAAACATAACAGTATGAGGGAGAGAAACTTCTTTCCACAGAGGATGGCATACATCAACTTAGCCTCGAGCTTGAAACATCGGTTTTGGAAGTTGATTTCGGCCGAAGGCAATTAATCACAATCTTGTGAAGCAAGATGTTGAATGCATTCATCCTTGAGTAGGTGATCTTCTCATCTGTTTCTCCTGTCCTTCACCAGTTCAAGTGTGGCCCGAGCAATGGAAACTTTGATTGGTTGATATCTGCCTCTCTCAACTTCTAACACATCTGCTAGCATATTCATATCCACAACATAGTCTTGTTCTTTAACGCTGAAGGAGAATCTATTCGCATCTAAAAAGCTAAGATTTGAATAGAAATATGCAGTCAATTCAGCATAAGCCTCAGTTGAGTTAGAGCAGAACTTTTCAAGTTGAAGATAACTGAACTTTTCCCTCAATTTCACTTTCACAGCATCCAGAAAATCAAAGTCTACACTCCTAGGGTTTATTACCCCACGCTTCAGCAATTTCGAGTACAGATCCTTTTGTTCCTTTGATCTGAACAAATCTCCCATTTTTTCCTTGAATTTCAGCCGCAATACCCATTTTCGGTTGAAATAGACTGAACAGATTGTCATCGTCATTCCCATCTACAAGATTCGGCCCCCAGTCACGAGGATCACTTGGGATATTCGCAAGGGTTTCCTCAGCCACCCCTTTACGAGCGATTCCCAAACTTTCCATTTTTCGCAGAAAGATATATTCATTGTCATATCTTTTGTCTTTAAGAAACTCATCAACATAGTTCAAAGGAGTACGAATTCCTTTTAAGGCACGATATAGCTTGTAAATAAAAGCGGGCTTTTGAACTCTTACGGGGTCTGCATCCTCGATGATTTCTTCCCGATGCTGATGAACAACGCCTTGAGGACTAGATGGAGGAGAATGACGCTGCGAGAATGTTGTGGGCTCGGTTGCTGATCTGGAGTAACTTCATCTTCGATGTAAGATCGAAGTGCGTAGGCCCCTCACTCATTCTCTCGTGGTCCCCCTTTGCGATTCTTGAGGACTTTCATGAAGATGACATCTTTCTCGGTGTTTGGAAGATTCCTTGCTTGACTTTCCCAGAAACGATGACAACTTTTTGAAGATTGAGCGAAGAAGACAAACGGGAATGGAGGATTGATGCTTTATAGGGTTTTTGAGAGAAAAGTGAATAGAAAAGTGAAGAGGAATCGACAGTGCACAATCGGTTAAAAAGAAGAGTAAACGAACCGTCACAAAGGAAATAAAAATATGCCTTTTCAAAATAACTGTCTTTATCCACAAAAATAGCTATTTCAAAAATAACTTCCCTTTTGAAAATGAATCGATGCAATATTTACGTTAATTAAATATAGAAACAATTTAAACACAGTCTGATAATCGTACATTTTCAAGATAAGATTGGAGAGAGAAAGACTTACGATCGAAGGTCGAGCCAAAACGTAGATAAAGTCTTGTAAGCTCGAGTCCGAAAGTCTTTAGACATTGATATCCTCATACCTCAAAATGTTGAGTCTGGACCGTATAGACTCAAATTGATTTTTCTCCAAAGGCTTTGTGAGTATATCAGCCGCTTGATTCTTTGAGTCAACAAATTGAATTGAAACATCTCCATTTTGAACATGATCTCTAATAAAGTGATGTCAAATCTCTATATGCTTTGCTCTTGAGTGGAGAATTGGATTTTTGGTGAGGTTGATAGCGCTGGTGTTGTCACAATTAATCTCCGTGCATGAGTCTTCAATTTCAAAATCTCTTAGCTGTTGTTTTATCCATAGAATTTGCGAACAGCAGCTTCCAAGAGCTACATACTCGCTTCGTTGTTGAAAGAGACGAGTGCTTTGTTTCCTTGAAAACCAAGACACTGTCCCTGTTTCCAAGCAACCGGCAAGTTCCCTGAAGTGCTCTTTCTATCAACTCTGCAACCGGCCAGATCTGCGTCGAATATCCCCAAGATTAAAGTCTCCCTTCTTAGGATACCAAAGACCGATGCTTGATGATGAAGCGACGTATTTAATGATGCGTTTCGCAGCACCGAGATGAGATTCTCTAGGATTTGATTGAAACCTAGCACGGATGCAAACACTCAACAAAATATCGGTCTAGAGGCGAGTAAGATAAATAAGTGATCCAATAATGCTCCTATACAGCTTTTGATCAACTTTCTTCCCTTCTTCATCTTTTTCTATCTTTAAAGAACTTGACATTGGTATGTCGGTCTTTTTGCACTTTTCCAATCCAAACCTTTTGACAAGACCATTAACATATTTTTCTTGATAAATGAAAGTTCATTCCTTCAATTGTTTTACTTGAAGACCAAGAAAGAATGTTAACTCTCCCATCATACTCATTTCAAACTCATCCCGCATAGACTTTGAAAATTTCTTGCCTGAGACTTTCATTAGAGGATCCAAAAATAATATCATCCACATATATTTGAACAAGTAAGAAACTTTTGTTTTCCTTCTTGATAAATAAAGTCATATCTACTTTACCTTTGACAAAACCATTTTGTATTAGGAACTTACTTAATTTGTCGTACCAAGCCCGAGGTGCTTGCTTTAAACCATACAAAGCCTTTTTCGGTCGAAGACGAGTCCGGCTTCTTTAGGTCTTCAAACCCTGGTGGTTGTTCCACATAAACTTCCTCATGGATAAATCCATTTAGGAAGGCGCTTTTGACGTCCATTTGGAATAACCTGAAATTCTTATAACAAGCAAACGCAAGTAATAGTCGAATAGCTTCTAACCTTGCCACTAGAGCGTAAGTCTCATCATAGTCTATTCATTCTTCTTGCGTATATCCCTTGGCCACGAGTCTTGCTTTATTTCGTACGACTTTTCCTTTCTCGTTCATCTTGTTTCTGAACACCCATTTAGCTCCAATAACAATTTTACCTTTTGGTTTGGATGTCAATTCCCAGACATCATTTATGCTGAACTGTCTGAGCTCTTCTTGCATAGCTTCAATCCAGCTTTCATTAGATAAAGCTTCTTGTATGCTCTTTGGTTCAATTTCAAAACGAGTGCCACAAAGACTAGACTCTTCTCACCTTTTGGATCTGGTGCGAATTCCTTCATTAATTTCGCCAATTATAAGATCTTTGGGATGACTGGACTTATGCTTCTAGTTACTTGTTGATTTGTCTGGTTGATGATCTCTTTCTTTATTTGGATCTTCACTAACAACCTGATGCTGGTTTTCCAGAGTCTGATATGCTTCTTAAGTTGTAGACTTTGGAGGGTCTGTAGCAGGTTCAGACTCTTCTTGATGAGTCTGACTTGATTCATCTTGCGTTGAGTCTTGAAATTTGACATTCATTGACTCCTCTACGGACTCGACTCTTCTTGTTATAGACTCGTAAGCTTTGCTTGATGTAGAATATCCAAGGAAGATACCTTCATCTGATCTTTCTTCAAACTTACCAACTCGATCTTTTGCATTTTTCAATATAAAACATTTACAACCAAATACATGAAAGTATGAAACAATAGGCTTCTTTTCTTTGAATAACTCATAAGGGGTTTTACAAGAATAGATCTTAAGAAGACTCTATTGATGATGTAGCATGCTGTTGAAACACTTCAGCCCAAAATCGAGAAGAAATTTTACTTTCAATTAAAAGAGTTCTAGCCATTTCTTGAAGAGATCTGTTCTTTCTTTCCACAACTCCATTTTGCTGAGGAGTATATGGAGAGGAAAACACATGCTTAAAGCCAGATTCATCACAGAATTTTGTAAAATCTTGATTTTCAAATTCACCTCCATGATCTGTTTTTATACTAGAGATAACACATCCTTTTTCATTTTGAACCTTTTTAGCAAATTTTTCAAAATACGAAAAGGTTTCGGACTTACTTGCAAGGAAATATACCCAAGTAAAACGGGAGTAATCATCAACAATTACTAGGCAATACTTCTTACCCCCAATAATCTGAGTTCTGATTGGTCCAAAGAGATCCATATGCAGCAACTGTAGTACATGATTACTAGAGACATAATTTATTGGCTTAAAAGAATTTCTTACCTGCTTTCCCAGAATACATGGAGTGCATGAATCAGTGTTTTGGTATGGCAATTTGGGTAGACCTCGAACAAGCTGCTTTGATGAGATTTTGGCTAATTGCTTCATGTTGACATGACCAAGCTTTTTGTGCCATAAGCTTGCTTCGTCTTGAATTGAGATAAGGCATTGCGATTCATTTGGTTTCACATCCAGAAGATAGATATTTCCATGTCTTCGACCCATGAAAGACTGAGTAGAGTCTTTACTGATTCCAGAACATGTTCTTGAAAGAAGATCTTGAAACCAGTATCACACAATTGACTAATGCTGAGAAGATTGTAATTGAGTCATTCCACTAAGGAAACATTACTTATAGTGAGAGTTCCAATTTTCACGGTTCCAAATCCCACAATACTCCCTTTGCTGTTTCCTCCAAATGAAACTTTTCCACCATTTACTTGAGCAAGCTTTATAAAGCAATTTGAGTCTCTTGTCATGTGTCTTGAGCATTCGCTGTCAAGATACCACTTTACCTGTTTCTTGACGGAGACCTGCATTTAAAAAAAAGTCTCAAGCTTTCTTTGGTACCCAAATTTTCTTGGGTCCTTCGGTGTTAGTAAGATAAACAGTATTAGCCCATACTTTCTTAACAGGTTTCCATACCATAGGACACTCTTTTTCAAAGTGATCCGGACCGTTGCACTTAGAACATCTGAGAGCATTTCTACCTACAGGTTTTACAAAAACTTTCTTGAAGTGATTTTTGTAAACCTCACTCGAAAGCCTTTTCTTAATTCTTTCTTTTACTTTAGGAAAATCAATCAAGGGAATTGTTTCTTCTGTCATACCTAGACTAGACTTATTGAAGTAAGGTCTTTGTGCTGAAAGAATTTTCTCAAGTTTTTCAGACCCTATAGAAAATTTCTTTGATATATTTGATAAGTCTGTTTTTAAAAAAGAATTTTCTTTTAAAAGATTTTCTTCATTTTCTTTAAGATTGGAAACAGACAAGTCTAGACTTTTAACTCTTTTCGCTAAAACATTTTCCTTTTGTTTTAGAGCTGAGTTTTCTTTTTTTTCAGTTTGGAAATTCTTTTGAGAGAAGTCTTAAGACTAAAGCATAGTTCATCAATATATTTAGAAACTTTGACAGGAATTTTAAAATTACTTGCCTCAAATTCATTGTCTGAGTCTGATCCTAAGTCTGATCCAGAGTCTGAGTCTAATTGTGCCATCAGACATAGATTGGCATATTCATTATCACTTTCTTCACACTCAGTATCACTCCAGGTTTTAGCTTTGAGAGCTTTTCGAAATTTTTCAGCTTTTCCTCTCTTCTTCTTCAGAAGAGGACAGTTGGGTTTGATGTGTCCCTTTTTCTTGCATTCAAAGCAGACTACATCTTTATTTGGTTCCTCATCATCAACAAACTTGGTCTGCTGTCTTTGAAAGCTTTGTTTCTTTGAGTTGAACCTTCTTCCTTTTCTATTTAGTTTTCTGAATCTTCTTATCATGAGAGCAAGCTCCTCATCGTCCATATCATCTTCGAGAATCTGTATCATCGAATCATCATTTGATTTTAATGCAATGGATTTCTTACATTTTGGATCTTCATCTTCATTGATCATTTCCACTTCATAGGTCTGAAGAGTTCCAATCAGCTCGTCAACAGATAGTGGCATAATTCTCTGCATCTCTCTTATCGAAGTCTTTATGTGATTCCAATCCTGGAGAGTCCACGCAAGAGCTTGTTTACCTTCATGGGATCAGAAGTTGGTTGACCTTGATTCTCAAGACCATTCACAATATCTCGTAAAACGACTAAACATGTCGATATTGATTCTCCCGGTTTCATTCTCAAGGCTTCTTATTGACCGAGAAGAATGTTGATTCTTGTTTCCTTCACTCGATCTGTTCCTTCATAGGTGATATGCAATCTGTCCCAAACTTCTTTTGCTGTACCACAAGAAGATATTCTATTATATTCAATTGGTGATAAAGCACAATATAAGGAGTAAATTGCTTTTGCATCGAGTGTTTGTCTCTTGATTATTTCTTCCTGAGACATTCCGCTGGTTTCTACAGTTTCTTTTCCTCTTTCAGAGACTGAAGCAGTGGTATGAGTAATTCCTTTTTCTACAACATCCCATTCCAGAGGATCCTTTGATCGTAGGAAAGCTTTCATCTTGTTCTTCCAGATGTTGTAATCATTTCCATCAAAGTAGGGTGGTCTGGTATTGCTTTGCCCTTCCATCAGCCCTGGTGCTAGCATACTAGCCATGGATCTTTTACTATGAAGTAAAACACTTCAAATAAAGTAAGTACACAGGCTCTGATACCAAATGATATTGCTAGTATGAGTACCTAGAGGGGGGTGAATAGGTGCATAAACAATTTATCGATATACGGAAGCGATTCTTAACATATGATAGAAAGTAAATTCTCTCTTAATTAACAAAATGAAATACGATCGAGGTAGAGAGAGTGAGGAAGGTAAAATTGAACACATGATTTATAGTGGTTCGGCTTATTCCAAGCCTACGTCCACTCTTCCGCACCGACCCCACCGGCTGGATTTCACTATGATCAAAAGAGAAGTTACAGCATAGCTTTGCCTTGATTCCACAGTGTAGATGTTCTACCACACCTCCTCAAGGTCTCTCACAAATATAGACTCTCTTTTGTATACAAGTATTCGCTCAAAGGATTTATCTAAACAAATAGGAGCTTCAGACTTTGGAATTCTTCTATCGCGCACTCCTCGAACACCTAAGAACGTCTTCCTTATATACTCCTTTATGCCATCATACCCGTTGGCACTTACCAAAGGAATTCCTCCAATCTACCCGTTGGACGGAATCAATTAGGAAGATTGTTTGAGCTATTAAAGGAACGTGTTGATAGCCCATCAATCCTCTTCGCCCATACAATCAGGATCTCGGTTTCCATAAGTAGAACCTTCCAATAATATTTAGAAAATCATCGAATCTTCAATCATTGAATCAAACTTGATCAATCAAAGGATTCTGATACGTCTTCTCCAGCCACGAGATCTTCTCCGGATGATAAGGTTAAATCCTAAACAAAACATCCAATTCTGGATAACCTTTCTTCAACGGATTAGAGACTGTCAATGAGGATAGACTTTGAGTCTTGAGTCTGGCTGTCCGGAAGTCTTCAGACTTTAACTAACAGAGTCTGCAGACCTTCAGACTAGACTGATGGAAACGTTTTGTCAACTTCAAAACACTTTCACTAAGATTTCTCCAACAAGGTTGTGGTTCGATGGTTTGTCCAAGTCCTGGGTTCGAGGTTTGACTGAGAGAGGGACTGTTTGGGCTGGGTTTTGTATACTTATCTGTTCTTGTCGCTCGGCTATTTCTGCAGAAAAGACAAGATTTTTGCAGCTTCGGAGGTTTCTTATGTCTTCTTCAGTGTGGTTTACTAAAAAAATAATGAAGGACCGGAACTTAGAGTTCCAAGACCACACGGAGGGCAATGTCAAAGAGAGATGGTCTTAGCAAATGCATGGGGAAGACAAGGGAGTGTTTGGGGGTGGATTTAAAGAGTTCGTGAAGAGCGACAATGTAGAGGATTGCGGTAAGCATATCGGATCACTCAGATCGGATTGGATCAGCTGGTTTGGTCTGATTCCTGGGGGCATCGATCCGATTCCTAGTTCCATAAAAATAGATCCAACAATTTTTGGGCTGGTTCCTAATTTTGAGGGGGAACCGGACCGACACTTTTAAAAATAAATATATATATATATATTTTTTTAATTTCTTATCAATAGCAATAACGCTAAAATTGTAATAACTCCAAAAAAATTTAAATTTTAAAATTTTCTTGTCCCACTAACTTGTAGAGATGAAGAAATCAGCAGTTTTTGTTGAAATCTTCCTCAATTCGTCTCTCATGTTCTGTAAATCCTGCAATCAGCCTTCCTTTGAAATGCTTTCTATGTTGTCATTATGACAGAGAATGCCTCAAGAAATTTTTGACTCCTACGAGCTACAAACAATCACGCTGGATTACAGGCGTGAGTGTCAGCATGACAATGGTGTCAATTCGCTCAGCAGTCATGAGCCAGATGAGAACTTGGAGGCCATCTCGCAGCTCAATGGAACCAACGGATCGGCTGCGTCTCCGGCCACAGTAGATTATCACCAGTTTCTCCACTTACTCAGGTTGTCTGGTGACGGCCTAGAAATAAACCATGGCCGCACAAGTGGAAAAAGAAGCCTATGAGGTAACTCGTTTTTGATCGCACATAAAAAGACCATTTGTATTTTGTATTTGCCATTCCTCATGAGGATTTACTGCGTCGCCAAATCTCACTATTGCTTCCTTGTAGTTTTCCTTCTGCATAGAGAACTGTGATTGTCGTGCCAAGAAAGAAACGAGAGAAAGATATGTGTACTTTGCTATTCTTATCCGAGTTTGTAACCTATCTTGCCGTGAGCATAAGGTTTGTAGTTCTTTATTTAAGAGGAGAATTATTAGAGGTAGCTCTTGGTGTTCTGTCTTCACGCGGTAAAGAAACGCGTGCTGAAATATTGAGTTTATTTATTTGAAATGTCCCTGCTTGTGGAAAGCATTCGAGTGAATTGAGGACGGGGTCGTCTTAAAGATAAAAATAATGTATCTTAATCATGTTCATGTTCAAATCTTGTGTGGTCTTGTTTTGGATGACTTATGGAGTTACAATGGAGGTGTTGGGCCTCGTACCAGTCAAACAGTGCCCGAGGAGATAATACTTCTCGATTTTAACTAGTGAAAATAAAATGCCGAATTCTAGACGAAACTATGTCGTTGATTGTACGACATTTTGAGGATAGAAAGCGTCCTTTTTTCGACTTCACAAACAAGGAATGTGTTATCACACGAAAAGAGAAGATACATAACTATACATGATAAAGAATGATTCAAATTGCTAAATAGTTGCCATGTTTTTCTTGTAATTGTAACATGAATGCATATAATAATACATCGCGCCTCTAGACAACTTTGATCAAGTTGGTGCACGTCGTAGCATATTTTCGATATTTTATTATGAGAAGGAATGTCCACAGAAAAAATAAAAATTCCCATCTCTCGATATAGAAAAACCTTACGCATAACCCTGTGTACAAGAATGACATACCTGGTCGATATTATGTGGCGAGATAAAGATACCTTCCCATGCATCATTGCTTAAGAATACTACTGCTTGCTTTGTGGCCGCATGGTTTAGTGGGGGAGCTCCGGCATTGCACTTTTCGCAGAAGCGAGTGCGGTGGTTGTTAGAATGTCCAAACAAAATGGTAAGCTTATAGGCAGAGGGAGACGGCATGTACACAAAGGTTGTGTCTTGAGAATCCAGATTTGAGACCGGATAAGATAACAAAATATCATGTCTAGTGTTTGACGACGTCTTCTGGACCGAATAAACCTAGACATATAAGGATAAAATGTCAGATGAATCTAGGCTAGGGAGTAGGATAGACTCGGATTGGATATTGGATAAAAAAAGTTTTAAAAATAACAATAATGTAATTTCAACAATGGAGTGATGGAGTCCGACTTCGCCAGCCACCATGCAAGGACCACCGCCATAATAGCCTATTACTCTTGACCACCATGTAGGGCCACCACCACAGTAGCCTATCACTCCCAACTACTGTGCAGTTGTCATTGTCTCCAACTAACGCCGATCGTCATCTCTGTCTTGCCAATTATCCTATGATGATTGTCGAATTGAATCACCTATCACTGATGAATGACCCATATCAATGATTGACCCGAAGAGTCGTCTTTTAAAAAGAAGAAGAAAAAAAAATCAAAAAGCATGAAGTTTTGGGCATTTCGTATGTTGGTCTTGCACGGTGTAAATATTGTAAAGGAAGCTTTGAATTTTTTATTTTCTTTGTTGCTTCTATTGATGTACAAAATGAGTTTAAATAGATACACAATTATATGATGAGATCAAAATTGATTCCTGGTATCAAGGAAAAAATCCTCAAATTAAGAAATGAATTTTAAATTCAAAATTTGTGATAGCCTGAATTTTCAAATTTGTTTTCAATTAAATATATCAGGCCTTTTATTGACGCGTCTATAGTGCTCTTCTCTGAGCTGATCACTCATGAGATAACTAGACTATCTTATAAAGTCATTAAGGGATCTTAACGCAATAGACTTGAGAATTCAACCAAGAACCGACTACTTGACCGCGCTAATCTGCAAAGGTCATTATGGCACAGTAAAAAATCAATCAGAGACTAGAGATAGGTCTATTGGATAGAGATATGTGATTAGTGTGTGGGTGATTCCACTTAATTGCAAAATTCTCGTGGAACGACACTAGACCGATATTTCTGTCATTTCTGTACCCCGTGTCAGTATTTGAAACTTTGAGATTTTCACGACAACCGAGAGTCGCTAATGTGTCGAAGATGTACAATGTGGCTTGAAAATAATCAACAACGGGTCAATTGCACCAAAAATTCCTAAAAGCTACCTAGTAGGCTAGGTCACACTCGAATCGTGTCAGATTGAAATTAATCGCAAATTTGAACCCATTTTCAGAAATTCAAAGTTCTGTCATGTCATAAATTATTTTAAGAGGGTCGACTCATCCTCCGAAGAATTTTTGGAGAGCCTAAGATTTTTTACAGAAAATCGTTTCGGACGATTCAGAATTTAACAGAAATTCGGATAGGCCAAATTTCCTTACTGAGCCTTTAGGTGTTGGGGACTTGTTGAAATTTTGAGGACTTCTTCTTCGTCAAATTTGGATCTCATTTTGAAGAGATTGAAGATGAAATTAGAGTCCGAACTAGTGAAAATCGGAGCTTTGAAGGGGGCTGGAATTTTGGCTAGAAAGTATTAGGGGATAAACAATTAATTGGATGGCTAATGTTTGTTGAATTTTTTTCCCCACCCGTAGCTTCTTCGACAAGTCTTGCCAGCTGCCTCCCGTTGCTGCCTCTCTCTCCCTCACTGCCTTATCTTCTCCTTTCTTCGGCTCCGATTTCACGTTTCTGCTTCGCTTTCTTTTCCTCTCACCTGGGCCGAACTGCTCTGCCTCTTTGTAGTTGCTTCACCACTTTGTGTCTTCAATTTAGTCCACTGAAGCCCTTCATTTTTCTGCTCAACCAACATGTGTCTCCTCTTCCACAACCGAGTCAACATATCTGTAGGTGAAGCTCCATCTTTGACCCCGCAAATCCACCGAGTTCTCTCTCCACCGAATCTGCCATTCGGTCTCTGCCTCCTCTCACGCTACCAGTTTGCCACAGCTCCACCACCTTGCATCTTCATCAGTCAAAACCCGCTAGCAGAATGTCTCAACATTGACCGAAGCAGCCGAGCGTTCCACTCCCTTCTGTGAAAGCTAGTATGAGCACCTAGAGGGAGGGTGGTGAATAGGTGTAAAAATAAATTTCCGAGATAAGTGTGCAACACTAATCAACAATAGATTTTGAAAAGGAAATTTGTCTTTTATCAACAAAACGAGTTACGATCAAAGTAAAAGAGCGTAGGGAAGAGAATATAAACACAAAATTTATAGTGGTTCGGCTTAATCCAAGTCTACGTCCACTCTTCCGCACTGACAGCCCACCGGCTGGATTTCACTATGAAACAAAAGAGTTGTTATAGTAAAGCTCTTCATTGATTCCACAGTGTAGAGCCTATACTACACTTCCTCAAGGTCTCTCAAAGATGTAGACTCTCTATTATGTACAAGATTTCACTCAACAGTTTAATTGACTAAGAACAATGAGCTTCAGACTTTGGAATTCTTCTATTGCGCACACACTCGAACAACTAGAACGTCTTCCTTATATACTCCTTTATGCCATCACACCCGTTGGCACTTACCCAAGGAATGCTTCCAATCTACCCGTTGGACAGAATCAATTAGGAAGATTAACATGACGATAGCCTATCAATTTTGCTCGCCCATACAATCAGGATATAGGTTTCCATAAGTAGAACCTTCCAAGTATACTTCGCCAATCAATGAATCCAAAATCCCTGAATCAATCTTGATTTGAATAATAGATTCCGACATGATATATCCAACCAAGAGATTTTTTTTAATCGATTGAATCAAATCCTTAACGAAATACTTCGTTTCGAATAAGCCTTCTTCGACAGTCTAGAAACTGTCAATGATGATAGACTTTGAGTCTTGAGTCTGGCAGTCTGGAGGTCTTCAGACTTTGATGGAAGAGTCTGCAAGTCTTCAGACTAGGCTGATGGAAACGTTTTGTCAACTTCAAAACACTCAAGGAAGTTTTCTCCAACAATCTCCCCATTTTTGATTGTGACATAACTTTCCTGCAGATTTGGATGACTTTGACCTGCAAAACATTACTCAAGCAAACATGGATATATTACAAAGATAAATGGCTTAGTAAAGATAACATTAAAATCTGGATCCACATAAAGTAGGTTAGTTCTGTAAATGAGCAAAGCCATGGGATATCAATAGTGCTTAAGATAAACAAATGTTTAAACAGACAAATCCAAATCCAATCTAAATCCAAACAGCCAAACACAAAAAGTCAATCAAACATAACCGTCATCACAAAAGTCAAGAAAGTCAAGAGTTCAAAGTCAAATCAAATCTGCACCACATCTTTCCCCTTTTTTTGTCATCATTAAAAAGGTAGAGATGAAAAGAGAATGGAATTAAGATTGCTTGGGAACACGAACAAGCTGAAAATCTCCCATTGACTGGACAATCCCTTCCAGTTTATTTAAATCCTCCTTCAGTTGCGCCACATCTTCACCCTTGGCATTTACTTGAACTTGAAGAGTAAGGGCATGGATTTGATCCTGCAAAGAAATTGAAGAGGTTTGATTTGCATATTGCAAGTTCTATACTTCGCATCCCAGAACATAAATTTGACATCGCATCTCCAAGAGAACATCAAGCACTCTACGAAAGTCTGCTGAATTATCAGTCTGAGTACTGGCTTCTATACAATCAGACGGTGTATAGGCAAATGATGCCAAATCAGCATGGTCATGCAAATTGGGCGATGAAACATCATGTCCCTACTCAGAAAATTGAGAGGCATAGATGTCCTCTAGATTTGCTGGAAAATGACTTACTCCTTCACTGATGGCAAGAAATAAGGACGTACCCCTTTTTTAGGATCTCCCCCTATTTCAATGCCTTCAGGTGGAAAAAAGTGTTCATCATGCTTTACTTATGCTTGATCTCCTCTACCCTCTTCTTCTTCCTCCTTAATTCCTTCCTCCTCTGCATCTCTCTCCTCTGCTTCTTTTTCCTTTGCTTCTTTCTCCAAATCTTCTATTTCTCCAGTCCTCTGTTCTATCTCATCCTCGTCTTGTTCTTGTCTCTCTATTGTCTCTGGAACAGAACGACTTAAGTTCTTTAATGCCATCACATAAATGGTGACATCATCCTCATCCTCTTCATCCTCAATGATGAGAGCTCTTCTTTTCTTGAATGGAGCAACCATGGGCTCCTTCCCTTTTCGTTTTACCATCGAAGAGACTAAATGAGTCTTGACAGAGGTTTTCACTTTGAACTGCTCCAAAGCCTTGTTGAGTTCCTTCAGACGCATTTTAGAGACCATCTTCAGTCCCACCACCATTTGATCGCATGGTCGAACACAAAGAATCCGGAGAGGCTGAACGTTCAAGTGTCTGAATAACTTGGTCACAAGAGCTGCGTACGGAAGTTGACCCTTGTCCTTCATCATTGTTCTATACATGTGGAACATAATAGTGTATGGAAGAGAGAACTTTTTGCCAGCATTGATGGCATACATCAGCTTTGCCTCCGAGTTTGAAACGTCGGTCTTTGAAGTAGAATTTGGTCTGAGGCAATTAATCACTATCTTGTGAAGCAAAATGTTAGATGCATTCATCCTCAAATAGGAAATCTTCCCTTCCGTTGTTCTATCCTAAACAAGCTCGATCGTTGCACGAGCAATAGACACATTGATAGGTTGATATCTCCATTTTTCAACCCCGATCACATCAGCCAATGTATTCATGTCAATCACATAATCCTGATCTCGAACACTAAAAGAGAATCTATTTGCATTCAAGAAACTGAGATTCGAATAGAAATAAGCAATAAGTTCACCATGAGCTTCTGTCGTTTCAGAACAAAACTGTTCGAGTTGAAGAAGACTGATTTTTCCCGCAGATTGACATTAACAGAGTCAAGAAAATCAAAGTCCACACTTCTAGGGTTTATCACCCCACGCTTTAGCAACTTAGAGGACAATTGCTTATGTTCCTCCAAACGAAACAAATTTGTCCTTTTGCTTCGGATTTTTGCTGCAACACCCATTATAGGTTTAAAGTAACTGTATATCCTATCATCTTCATTCCCATCAGGTTAACTCAGCCCTCCAACATGTGGATCGCTTGGGATATTTGCCAATGCCTCTCCCGCCGACCTAGCAGGGGCAATTCCCAATTGTTCCATTGTGCGTAAAAAGAAAGTTTCATTTCTATACCCTTTGTCTTTAAGAAATTCATCAATGTAGTTCAACGGAGTACCACTCCTCTTCAAAGCACGATAAAGCTTATAGGTAAAAGCGGGCTTATGAGTTCTTACGGGTTATGCATCTTCGATGATTTCTTCCTCTTTTCGATGTGCAACATCTTAAGGTTTAGATGGAGGAGATGGACGCTGCTGAGAATGTTGTAGGCTCTACTGCTGTCTAGGAGATTCTTCTTCTTTTGTGAGATCAAAGTGCGTAGGCCCCTCATGTATTTGTCGTGGTCCCCTGTTCACGATCCTTGAAGACTTTCTATGAGACAAAATCTTTCACAATCTTTCAGAGATTCCAAGCTTGTTTCCCAAGAAAGATGAAAATTTTCGAGGATTAAATAAGAGAAGAAGACAGAAGTGGAAAATCTGTGCTCTCTTAGGGTTTTTGTGAGTAAAACGAAGAAGAACCGACAGTATATAAGGTAGTCGAAGTGAGGCATACGGAACGCCGTAAAAAGGAAATATAAAAATGCCTTTTGAAAATAACTACCTTTTCAAAAATTAGATAACTGTCCTTTCAAAAATAACTTCTTTTTCGAAAAGGAAGGATTGCGCTAATCACGAAAAATTGGGAAAATAACACCAATAAATTTTGGATAGATGATCGTACCTTTTCAAGATTTGATCCGAGAGATAAGTTTCTAAAATAGAAATAACTTACAGTCGTTGATCTTGATTGTTTGAGTCTAAATGCCTTTAGACTTTCAGTCCTGAGTTTGAACTTCTTCAGACTTTAAGATATTGAGTCTGGAATGAATAACTTCAAATTGATTTTTCTGCAAAGACTTTGTAAATATATCCGCCAGTTGATTCTTCGAATCAATAAATTGAATCGAAACTTCTCCATTTTGAACATGATCTCTAATGAAATGATGTCGAATCTCTATATGTTTTGCTCTTGAGTGAAGAATCGGATTCTTGGTGTTGTTACATTTGATCTCAGTGCATGAATATTCAATTCCAAATTCTCTCAGCTGTTGTTTTATCAACATAATTTTTGAACAATAACTTCCAAGAGCTACATACTCTACTTCTGCCATAGAAAGAGCTACTGTACTTTGCTTCCTTGAAAACCAAGATACTGTCCTATTTCCAAGTAGTTGACAGGTGCCCGGGGTGCTCTTTCTATCAACTCTGCATCCGGCTAGGTCTGCGTCTGAGTATCCAACAAGAGTAAAGTCTCCTTCTTAAGGATACCAGAGACCCAAATTTGAAGTTGAGGCAATGTATTTGATGACACGCTTTGCAGCACTTAAATGAGATTCTTTAGGGTCTGATTGAAATCTGGCATAAATACAAACACTAAACAAAATGTCAGGTCTAGAAGTAGTTAGATAAAAGAAGTGAACCAATGATACTCGTGTATAGCTTCTAGTCAACTTTCTTTCCTTCTTCATCCTTGTCCAGTTTCAAAGAACTTGACATTAGTATATCAGTCTTTTTGCAATTTTCTAGTCCAAACTTTTTGACAAGTTCTTTAGCATATTTTTCTTGATGAATAAAGATACCCTCCTTTAGTTGTTTCACTTGAAGCCCGAGAAAGAAGGTTAGTTCACTCATCATGCTCATTTCAAACTCATCCTGCATAGACTTAAAGAATTTCTTGCATAGGCTTTCATTAGAAGATCCAAAAATAATATCATCAACATAAATTTAAACAAGTAGAAAACTTTTTCTTTCTCTTTTGATAAACAATGTAGTATCTACTTTACCTTTGACAAAACCATTCTAAATTAAAAACTTACTTAGTCTGTCGTACCAAGTTCGAGGTGCTTGCTTTAAACCATATAAAGCATTTCTCAGTCTGAATACAGAGTTTGGTTTCCTTGGGTCTTCAAAACAAGGTGGTTGTTCCACATAGACTTCCTCTTGGATAAATCCATTTAGGAAAGCACTTTTGACGTCCATTTGAAATAACCTGAAAGTCTTATGACAAGCAAAAACAAGTAATAATCTAATTGCTTCTAACCTTGCTACTGGTGCGTAAGTCTCATTATAGTCTATATCTTCTTCTTGCGTATATCCCTTGGCCACGAGTCTTGCTTTGTTTCTTACGACTTTTCCTTTCTTGTTCATCTTGTTCCTAAAAACCCATTTAGCTCCAATGATGGATTTACCTTTTGATTTATGAGTCAATTCCCAGACATCATTGATGCTGAATTGCCTGAGTTCTTCTTGCATAGCTTCAATCCAACTTTCATCAATCAAAGCTTCTTCTATGCTCTTGGGTTCTATTTAAAAAATAAGAGCCACAACACTAGACTCTTCGCACCTTTTGGATCTTGTGCGAATTTCTTCATTAATATCACCAATAATGTGATCTTTGGGATAACTAGACTTATGCTTCCAGTTGCTGGTTGATTTGTCAGACTGTTGATCTTTTTCCTCATTTGAATCTTCGTTGATCATTTGTTGCTCGTCTTCTGAAGGTTGAGCTGCTTATGGAGATTTAGACTTTGTAGAGTTTGGAGCAAGTTCGGATTCTTCAAGGTGAGTATGAATCGATTGATTTTGCATAAAGTCTTGAAATTTGACATTCATTGAATCCTCCACAGATTGAGTCTTTTGTTGTAAGCTCCATAAGCTTTGCTTGTGATAGAATATCCAAAGAAAATACCTTCATTTGATTTTTCTTCAAACTTACCAACTCAATCATTTGCATTTTTCAATATAAAACATTTACATCCAAACACATGAAAATATGAAACAATGGGCTTCTTTTCTTTGAACAACTCATAAGGAGTTTTCTTCATAATAGGCCTTAGAAAGACTTTATTAATAATATAACATGCTATAGAAACTGCTTCTGCCAAAAAAACGAGAAGAGATGTTACTTTCAATTAAAAGAGTTCTAGCCATTTTCTTGAAGCAACCTATTCTTTCTTTCCACGACTTCATTAAACTCTGGAGTATATAATGAAGAGAACACATGCTGAAAACCAGATTCATAACAGAATTTTGTAAAGTCTTGGTTTTCAAATTCACCTCAATGGTCTGTTCGTATACTTGAAATAACATACTCTTTCTCATTTTGGACATTTTTAGCAAACTTTGTAATATAAGAAAAGGTTTCAGACTCACTTGCCAGGAAATATACCCAAGTGAATCATGAATAATCATCCACAATCACTAAACAGTATTTCTTACCTCCAATGCTCTGAGTTCTGGTTGGTCCAAATAGATCCATATGCAAGAGCTGCAGTACATGATTAGTGGAAACTTGATTTATTGGTTTGAATGAGTTTCTTACCTGTTTTCCCAACACGCATGGTGTGCATAGATTAGACTTTTGGTATAACAGATTAGGCAGTCCACGAACAAGCTTCTTTGATGAAATTTTGGCTATTTGCTTCATGTTGATGTGCCCAAGTTTTCTATGCCATAAGTTTGCTTCTTCTTGAATTGAGATTAGACATTGAGTTTCATCTGGTTTGATATCCAAGAGGTAGATATTTCCATATATTCGACTCGTGAAAGACTGAAAGGAGTCTTTATTGGTTCCTGAACATATTCATTCTTGAAAGTTGATTTTGAAACCGGTGTCGCATAGCTAATTGATACTTAGCAAATTGTAGTTAAGTCCTTCCACTAAGGAAACATTACTGATCGTAAGGCTTCCAATCTTTACAATTCCGTATCCCACAATTATTCCTTTTCTGTTTCCTTCAAAGGAAACTTTTCCACCATTAACTTGAACAAGCTTTATGAAGCAATTTGAATCTCCTGTCATATGCCTTGAGCATCCACTATCCAGGTACCATTTAACCTTTTTCTTGATAGTGACTTGCATTTAGAAAAGAGACTCAAGCTTTCTTTGGTACTCAAATTTTCTTGGGTCCATTGTTATTAGTGCAATATACGGTTTTTGCCCATACCTTCTTAACAAGATTCTAAGCCATAGGACATTCTTTCTCAAAATGATCTGAGCTATTGCATTCAGAACATTTAAGAGCACTGCGACCTTCTGGTTTTACAAAAAAAAATTAGAAACAATTTTTGTAAGCATCTCTTGTAGGTCTTTGCTTAATTATTTCCTTTACTTTAGGAAAATCAATTATAGGAATGATTTTAGCAATCATTCCTAAACCTGATTTGTTGAAGTAAGGTCTTTGTGCTTAAAGAATTTTTTTCAAGTTTCTCAGATCCTATAGAAAATCTTTTAGAAATACTTGAGATATCATTTTTCAAGAAAGCATTTTCGTTTGAAAGATTGTCTGCATTTTCTTTCAAAGTAGTAACACTTTTGTCTAGACTCTTGACTTTTTCTTTCCAAATATTTTCCTATTGTTTTAGTGCAGAATTTTCTCTTTTAAGTTTATAAATCCTTTTGAGAGAAGTTTTGAGACTAAGACACAATTCATCAATGTATCTAGAGACTCTAGTAGGGATATTCAAATTACTTACCTCGAATTCACTGTCTAAATCTGAGTCTATGGAGTTGAATATGAGTCTGATTGTGCCATGAGACAAATATTGGCATAATCATCATCACTTTCCTCACATTTTGTATCACTTCAAGTTTCTGCTTTAAGTGTCTTTCAATATTTCTCCGCTTTTCCTTTCTTTTTCCTCAGAAGGGGATAGTTAGGTCTAATGTGTCCTATTTTCTTACATTCAAAGTAGACTACATCTTTATTGGATTCATCATTCTCAACTAACTTAGACTGTTGCTTTTGAAAACTTTGTTTCTTTGGATTGAATCTTCTCCCCTTTCTATTTAGCTTTCCGAATCTTCTTATCATGAGAGCAAGCTCTTCATCTTCCATATCATCTTCGGAATCTGTGACATCGGAATCATCATTAGATTTTAATGCAATGGATTTCTTACCTTTAGGATCTTCATCTTCGTTGATTTGCTCAACTTCATAAGACTGAAGAACCAATTCATCAACAGAAAGTGGCATAATTCTTTGTGTCTCCCTTATTGAGGTCTTTATGTGATTTCAATCCTTAGAGAGTCCACGCATTAGCTTGTTTACTTTCATGAGATCATAAATTAGTTGACATTGATTTTCAAGACCATTCACGATTTATGTAAAACGATTAAACATGTCAGCGATAGATTCTCCTGATTTCATTTTGAATGCTTCGTATTGACCGAGCAGAATGTTGATTATGGTTTCTTTCACTCGATCAGTTCCTTCATAGGTGATGTGTAATCTATCCCAAACTTCTTTAGCTGTAACACAAGAAGATATTATGGTATATTCAGTAGGTAATAATGCACAATATAAAGAATAAATTGCTTTTGCATCAAGAGCTTGTCTCTTGGTTATCTCTTCTTGAGTCATTTCACTAGACTCAACAACTTCTTTTCCTCTTTCTGAGACAGGTGCAGCTTTAGGAATGATTCATTTGTCTACCACATCCCATTCCAAAGGATCCTTTGATCTTAGGAATGCCTTCTTCTTGTTTTTCCATATGTTGTATTTCTTTTCATCAAAATAAGGCTGTCTGGTATTGCTTTGCCCTTCAACCAGTCCTGGAGCCAACATACTAGCCATGGATATTTAACTCTAAAGTAAAACACTTCAACTTGAGTGAGTACACAAGCTTTGATACCAATTGTGAAAGCTAGTATGAGCACTTAGAGGGGGTGAATAGGTGTAAAAATAAATTTCCAAGATAAGTGTTCAACTCTAATCAATAATAGATGATGAAAAGAAAGTTAGGCTCTTGTAGACAAAATGAATTACGATCAAAGTAAAAGAGCGTAAAGAAGAGAATAAGAACACAGAGATTATAGTGGTTCGGCTTAATCCAAGCCTACGTCCACTCTTCCGCACTGACAGCCCACCGCCTGGATTTCACTATGAAACAAAAGAGTTGTTACAGTAAAGCTCTTCATTGATTCCATAGTGTAAAGACTCTACTATACTTCCTCAAGGTCTCTCAAAGATATAGACTCTCTTTTGTGTACAAGATTTCGCTCAATAGTTTAATTGACTAAGAACAAGGAGCTTCAGACTTTGGAATTCTTCTATCGCGCACACACTCGAACAACTGGAACGTCTTCCTTATATACTCCTTTAGCCATCACACCCGTTGGCACTTACCAAAGGAATTCTTCCAATCTACCTATTGGATAGAATCAATTAGGAAGATTTTCAAGCTATTTAAGGAACATGACAATAGCCCATCAATCTTGCTCGCCCATATAATTAGGATCTAGGTTTTCATAAGTTGAACCTTCCAAGTATACTTCGCCAATCAACGGATCCAAAATCCCTTAATCAATCTTGATTTGAATAATGGATTCCGACATGCTATGTCCAGCCAAGAGATCTTTTTTGGTCGACATAATCAAATCTTTAACGAAATACTTCGTTTCGGATAAGCCTTCTTCGATGGTCTAGAAACTGTCGATGAGGATAGACTTTGAGTCTTGAGTCTGGCAATCCAGAGGTCTTCAGACTTTGATGGAAGATTATGCAAGTCTTTGGACTAGACTAATGGAAATGTTTTGTCAACTTCAAAACACTCAAGGAAGTTTTCTCTAACACCTTCATCCGCTTCTCCATCACCTCGCACGTCCGCGTCTTCTCGTTCAGTCCACGTTTCCAACGAAGCCTACAGCCCGCCTTCAATTTCATCGACGTGGGCCCATCTCCATTGAGCCCATGGCCCACCGAAGCACGTCATTTGAAGCCCAACTTTGGTCATGAAATTGTTAGGCAGCTTGGCCCAGCCCATCCGAAGACAAGTCCACTTGAAGTCAGCCCTATTTTAGCAACCCAGCACATGCCGTAGCAAGCCCAATTCGCATCTTCATGGCCCATCTCCTCCAAGCCCACACGAGTTTCAGCCCACCCCATTCAACCCTCTGGCTTTTTAGCCCAAAAACCCTTGAATTCGACTAGCCCATCTTGAGTAGTCAGCCCGTGAATTCAGCCCAAGCCCACCGAAGTCAAGCCCAGCAGTTGCTATGGGCTTGCAAGGCCTTTTAGCCCAACTCAAGTGTCCATCAACGCCGCTGAAAGTTCGCGTTTTGGCTGCCGTCGTGCCGCCATTGCGGTGAACCGGTTTCTGCGATAAACCAGTGAGTTTATGCACTAAACTCTTCTTAGTAGGCTAATGACGTTTAAGTGGTGTTTAGTTTAAGTTAATTATGAATTAGATGGTTAGTTAGATTAGATTAGAAATTTAATTATTCAATTATGCATGTTAGGTGGTTAGATTAAATTAATTAAGGCCTATATAGGATGTGCTATTTATCTAGATAGGTTCGGGAATTTTCTCGGCCCGTTTAGGCATTTAATTTAGCAATTTCGGCTTAGGTTGGTAGTTATTGTAATTAATTGTGATTATTCAATTAATTTTGGTTATTATTTAATTATTATATATTTTCCGGAAATTAGACCAAGATAGCTGGTGACAGGAATTTCATACTGATTGCAATGGTGTGGTTAATTTCTGCAATTGAGTGTTGGTTTGTGCAACTTTAGTGCTGATTGAATTTTTAGTCATTTATTCCAAAAATTTGGGAATTTCGATATTTATTCCGAAAATCCCAAGTGTCGAATTTAACACCAAAAATGGTTTTATATACTACATAAAACAATGAGATTTTAAATTGAAAGATATCAATTTTTCTGGTGTGAATTGACCGTGTACCCACACACGACTATTTTACCATGTATTTCTGATCGAAAAAAATAGGCCAGGATCACTATTTTAATTGAGGCATTTGAGTGCAAGATACGGTGTTATGGGCCGTAATTGAGTAATTGTGTGTTGGTTAAGAGAACCCATCCTGGGATGTTAAGCTAGATGGTAACTCTTATATGGGACACCCCTAGATAACGGGAAGCCGGTTGCAATAGATTCTGGACAAGTGCTCCTTTGGGAAAGCCGTTTAGGAAAGACGTAGATGTGATCAATGATGTGAGATGAAGCCTGGCAATGCCAGAAGACTGTTGAACAGAGAGTAGGCTGTACTATATGTCGAGATCAAAACTAGGAACGCATGATTAAATGAGTTGAATAGGTTGGATTATGGGACAAAATTATGTGACAGGGTATGTAACGTGTCATAACAATTTGGCCCTATAATCAGGACCCCTATGCTTATTTGAAATTTGAGTGTGGCGTTCTAGTTGATGAGCTTGTTTGTTGCTCATGTTGTTGTGGCTATTTGTAATATGAATTGTGCTGACCTGTAGGATGGATCTAAGATGAGATAAGTCTCAGTGGTTGTATGATTGTGTGGTTAGGACGCCTCTGGTGTATTACCCTCCTAATCGGGGTTTAAAGTGTGAATTCACTGAGATTTATATCTTACCCCGTCGTGGGTATAAATTTTTGGGGCTGTAGAGGGAGGACCCAAAGCCGAGCTGATGTAATTTGAAATTTAGGTTAGTTAGGACCGCTTCTTTTTGGAAAGCCAGCTTTTGTAGTCTTTCGATTGTTGACCTTTTGTACATAACTCAGTATCTTTATAAAAGCATGTTTTGTTGTGAATCTATTATCCTGTTGTTTTACTTATTTATCATGAGATGATTACTATCAAGGGATTTATTATTCGCTTCCGCATGTGCAATAAAAAGAAAAGGTCAGTGACTCGTCTTGAGAAGTCGCAAATTTTATCGACCACAGAGGGATGGGCATGCATTCGAGGATTGGCGCGTGACATCCTCGTTTAGCAGTATCAGATCAAAGTTTGTGTTTGGAGTGATAAGGTGTGATAGGTTCTTGGGATAATTAATAGGAATGACCTTTATTTTATGCAGATGCATGTGATTGATAGCTGTTTGGTAAATTGATTGTGGGGATCACTCAGTTTCTAATTATGTATGGAATTGAGAATGGGTTTTGTAGAAAGTTGTGGCACCCCTCAACGGCCCCCGATCCATTAGGGTCGCCACAGTTCGCTTACCTTTCACTTTCCCTATTAACATGTCACTCTGATACCATTTCAATTGCAGCGGGTCCATACAACCATGGGGGTTTACATTTTTTTTATAGGTTCCTTGCGCAATTCATATACGTAAGCACATCCAACAAACTCCCTTCCCTATATTCAGAAAACGATGCACACCTACTAAACATTTTATATAAGTTAAAGCCGTACACTTTTATTTACATAAAGCAGATGGACATCTTTAGTCGATACATCGAAATGCCATAGTTTCCTATACATGGTTATACTTCAAAAGATGACCGACATGCCCTCCAACAGTCGTACACTTAAAGACCATCGATTAGTGTCGGCGTCTAAAAGCTCCTTCCTTTGCTATCCTCCTTCTCACGATCATATCCAATCACTCGATCCGTCTACTAGTAGCAGTGGTAGCAGAGGCATCTTATCTAGTCTGAAATGTTGGTCTCCAAAATGGGTGAGTACAACCACTCAGCAGGTAAAGGACTAATAAACCATTCAATACATCATGCCATGCAATCATCACAATCATAGCATCACATGTCATACAAGCATCCATGCACAACATACCATGGCATCATGCACACATCATCATACCTCAAGTACCATCATCATCATATAGACATCACCATCATATCATACACTTACCATCATCACGTCACATATGGCATCATCCTTACCATGCATCCATACGTATAACATCATCATCATATCACCATATCACATATACCATCATCATTACCATGCATCCATACATGTAGCATCATCATCATATCACATGTACCATCATCATTACCATGCATCCATACATGTAACATCATGATCATATCATCATATCACATGTACCATCATCATTACCATGTATCCATGCACATCTCATCATCATATCACATGTACCATCATCATTACCATGCATCCATGCACATATCATCGTATCATGCATATATCATCATGCATAATTCAATTTCAATTTTATTTTGGACCGCCACATTTCTCTTTCCCGGGACCAATGTTTGCATTCCATATTCATCACTCGCGCCCAATCCTGGCATTGCGAGAAACCTCCGGGCATCCAGCACCCCCACAGTCTGGGCATCTCGTATCCCAACTAGCATCACAAGGAACCTCCGGGCATGTATTGAAAATACAACCAGGCATCCAAATGGCATCGACTCATTCGAACCTTTGGGCATCTCGCATCCCACCTGGCATCATGAGGAATCTCTGAGGCTCACCATGAAAATGGTTACCCCTACCCTCCGAGCATGCATCATGATACAACCCCTCACCCTCCGGGGATGTATCATAATACAACCGGGCATCCCGACACTCCCGGGGAAACCTCTGGGCATGTATTCATAATACAACTAGGCATTCAAAGGGCATAAACTCATTCGAACCTTTGGGCATCCTGACTCTCGGGGCATCGTCGGCTCACACCTCTGACGGTATCATCATCACCACGATGCATGTTCTTATACATCTCATTTTCAATTTCACATTCACAATTATGGCTCGATTTCAACATGGCATGCGATGTGATGGCAACCAAGATCATATTCGTCATTGAATTCACACATGCATCTCCATGCATACATCAAGACCTCATCACACATACTACATGGTGCAATTATTTATAAAATAAAATTCATGGAATTTATGCCAATTAAAATAATCCATTTATCATGCCCCTTTTTTTATATTTAAATTTCAACTTGTGCCATTCTCAAAAATATTAGATTTAATTATTTATATAATCTCAAAAATCATAAAAATTAAGGCAAGTGATAAACAAGACAATAGGATGATGACTTCATGTAAAATACATGGCCAAATAAAATTTCACATAATTCCATAAATCACACAAAACAGCATATAACTTTCGGATGAAATCAGAATGCACAGTTTCCGAAGAAATTCGATTGAAATATACATACGACCTCCAAAAATTACAAATTTTACCAAGTTATAGCCAAGACATTAACGTACATTTTTCATGTAGACTTCCAAGTCAGATTATTTTTAGATTATTTTCTACAGTCTCACGAAGCTTCTGGATCCAACACCGAATCGTCCAGTACATACTTCTGCGAAATACTGAGTTTTCACCTACCTAATCTTCTTATTTTACTCTGAAATTCGGATATGTTCTACATCAAGATGTTTGCTACAAGTTTCATGAAGAGATCCAAGTCAAATATCCAGATTATGGTCGTCATTTAGGTCCATGAAGTCTCGGGTGTCTTGTAATACATCTCCAGAGTTACCGTCTTCAAGATCTAGTCGATTTACTAGGTTATACTTGTTCATTTCACTTCAAATTTGAGTATGATGTATTTTAAGATGTCCCCTTTAACGTTCATGAAGAAATAAAAGAGAGATTATTAGCAGAAGTCAACATGCAACCACAAATCTATCAAAAGATCAGTGAAATCGTTCCAGATCTGAGGTCTCCGTAGAATGAGAGTTTAACCCTTTAAATCTCTATCATTTTACACAAAATTTTAGTATGTTGTAGTTTAATATTTTATATACAACTTTCATGAAGAGATCTAAGTCAAAATCGAACTCAAAACATGCATCCAAGCTCTCACAAGAACCTGTTTCAGGCGGATCTCACGAAATCAGCATGCAAAGTCAAGAACAGCCACATTCTAGCTCCGATTTTTGCCTTCCCTATGATCCGAAACCTACCACAAACAAATCATACATGCAAGGCACATATGCAAGGGTGGAAATCAGTCCCAACTTGCCTCTAAACTCAAGAGAACGACGGCACACGGGCGGCAAACGGGCGGCGACGGCTCCTTCTTCCTCAGTTCCTCTCTCCCTCTCGCCGACCCTTTCTCTCTCTCTCTCTCTCTCTCTCTCTCTCTCTCTCTCTCTCTCTCTCTCTCTCTCTCGCAACCTCCTCTCTCTCCCTTTGGCCGAATTCTCCACCAGCCACTCTCTCTCTCTCTCTCTCTCTCTCTCTCTCTCTCTCTCTCTCTCTTTGGTTGTATATATATTTGCATGCACCCCCTCTTTGCATGGGGGACACTTGTCCCTAAGAAGGAGACAAGTGTCTCCTTTGCCGAAGACACTTGGAGGCCATGCGGCTCCTCCTTCTCCCCCTCCATGCGCCGACATGGGCTGGGCTTATGGCCCACTTTAGGCCCATCTCACTTGGGCCTAAAGCCCAAACTTAAATGACCCAAGTTTATTTTTAATAATACATTTTAATTTTCATTTAAATAAACACCTAATGCATAATAAAAAGGCCAAAAGACTTTGCAACATAGTTTAATAAAATCCAACTTATAAAATTCATTGACAAATACATAATTTCCTCATCAAATAAAATCCTTGGTCTCACATGGACATAGGATGCGTTTCCAACAACAATAATTATCCATTTATACTAGATCATTCTTATTAACTTGGCCATAAATCTTGAAATCATAATTTAATAAACTCCTACTTATAAAACACATGGCCGTGAGTTATTTTTAGGATGCCACAAAAGTCTACAACATGAATTATCAAGAGCCGATGACTCCTAGACAAATGACCTTATCGTCACTGACTTGGGGTAAGACGCCAACAAGGGTCGGTACCCGAGGTGGCCAAGATAGAGCGTAGGCTGAGGCCAGCGTAAGTGGAGTAGCACTGCCGCCGGTCTCGCCGGTTGGTGCTGGGGTAGCAGCCCATGGTGATCCCAAATTCTAAGGGATCTTATAGGCGCTTCAGACAATTGGAAATCTGATAAGGCAACAGGCCCATAATCAAGCCGTCGCTATTGCCGCAGCTGCTGCCGCACCTACTGAAGTTCCACAGGGGAACATGGTTGCCGAGAGACCGATTCACAAGCTCCTGAAGTTGCAATCGCCAAAGTTCACATGAACGGGAGATCCCAAGGCTGCAACCCTTTGGATCGAGGAATTGGAGAAAGCATTTGCACTGTTGAGGTGCACTGAAGAGGAGAAGGTCACCCTTGTAGTATATCAACTACAGGGGATTGCTAGTACTTGGTGGAAGGCCACCAGAGAAGAGGTATTCCTAGACTGTGTGATTCTAGTGTGGAACGCCTTTATTAGAGCGTTCAACAACAAATACTTCTCCAGCTATGCCAAGCAATCAAAGATGGCAGAATTTTTGCACCTTTGTCAAGGTCTAATGACTGTGGACCAGCACGAGGCGAAGTTTGCCAAGTTATCATAGTACGCTCCTAGGTTGATCGAGGATCCCGAGGAGAAGGCGATGAGATTTATAGTTGGCCTCCGGCTAAAGTTGAAAAATCCACCAGTACCGCTCGATCTAAAGAACTATAACGAGTTGTACGGTCAAGCCCAACTGATTGAGAAGAATCTGAACAAACAAGCCGCCGCATCTGGGTTGCGGTTTGGTTCTAAACAAGATAGGAATTAGTTTGGGAAGAGACCGATGACTAGAGGAAGGTACCTTGTTCCGCTCAACAAGAAGGGTGGAATAGGAAAATCAGAGCCGAGATAGAATGGTGTGTGTCGTTTCTACGGAAAACGACATGAGTCAGCCCCGTGCCACTCTAGGCTGGGTGTTTATTTTGAGTGTGGCCAGCAAAGTCACATGGCCAGGAATTGTCCTAAGAGATCGATGAGACCGCTGCAGTTGCCGCCACCGCCATAGATGGGTCAGAATTGAGGACTTCCGCCACTGAATGCACAGCAAGGTGGACTACTCAGACCTCCAGCTCAAGGAAGGACGTACGTTATCACTAGAGGACAAGTGGAAGATGCACCTAATATGATTACAGGTATTGTTTCACTGAACGACCACGCTGCTTATGCTTTATTTGACCTTGGAATTATTCATTTATAGCTGAGAAGTATGTTAAGTTGGTAGGATTGATTCTTGAGTTGTTAGAGTTAGTGATTAGTATATTGACACTATTAGAGGATACTGTGTTAGTTACAGTGGGTTGTCCTGGTTGCACATTAGCGATTGGTGAGCGAGAGGGGAAGGTAGACTTGATAGTCCTAGCCATGTATGATTTCGATGTAATAATTGGCATGGATTGGCTCACCAAGCAACGAGCTCAGATGGACTGTTATCCCAAAGCAGTTCAGTTTAACCCGATAGAGGGTGAGAGATTCGAGTTTATCGGGAGTCAAGGAAGACCTTGATTACCCTAATCTCGTGGCTTGAGGCAACCCGGTTGTTAAATGAGGGTTGTCAAGGTTACTTGGCAACTGTCGTGAACACGATAGTTGAGGAGCTAAAAATCGAGGACATTGTAGTAGTACAAGAGTTTCCAGATGTATTTTCGAAGGAATTGCCAAGTCTACTGCCATAAAGGGATATAGAGTTCGTGATTGAGTTAACCCCAGGACAGAGCCAATTTCTAAGGCTCTTTACTGGATGGCGTTATTTGAGTTGAAAGAACAGAAGGTGCAAATGCAGGAATTATTGGATAAGGGATTCATACGTCCCAATGCATCACCTTGGGGAGTACCGGTTTTGCTTGTGCATTGACTATCGACAACTTAATTAGGTGATGATCAAGAACAAATATCCATTACCGAGGATCGACGACTTGTTTGACCAGTTACAAGGAGTGTTGATATATTCTAAGATCGACCTAAGGACGGGTATCATCAACCGAGGATCAGAAAAGAGGACATACCTAAGTCAGCATTTTGTACTCGATACGGCCATTATGAATTTACTATAATACCATTCGGATTGACGAACGCCCCAGTTGCTTTCATGGATTTGATGAACCGAGTTTTCAAAGAATACTTGGATCAATTTGTGATCGTGTTCATCGATGATATTCTGGTGTACTCAAGAAGTCCAGAGGAGCATGAAGGACATTTGAGATTGGTACTGTGGACACTGAGGAATTATGAGCTGTACGTCAAGTTCAGCAAGTGCGAGTTTTGGTTGACTCGTGTTGCTTTCCTAGGTCACGTGATTTCAGGTGAAGGAATCTCCGTTGACCCGTTTAAGATTGAAGCTGTGATTAACTTGCCAAGACCGACTACGGTGACAGAGATCAGAAGTTTTTTGGGTTTAGCAGGGTATTATAGAAGGTTTGTGGAAGGATTTTTAGCATTAGCTTTGCCTTTGACTCGACTGCTGAAGAAGGAAGAGAAATTGGTGTGGACAGACAAGTGCCACGGCTCGAAAGAAAGCACATCCAAAAGGTTCCTACGAGACGTGCATGACACATCCGACCCTCGGCTTGTATCCCGTCTAATAGGGTTTTCTCGAGTCTTCTAGAATACTTCTGTGAGAGGGCGATACAGTAATTGTACCGTTATGTAATAAATGTGGGTAGTTGGTAGTTGGAGAAAAGGAATCTCCACCGTTAGATCAAGGGGTGATCTACGGATACGGTTTGCCTTGTATTTATATATAAATGGGTCTCCTCCCCTCATTGTAATCCATCTCATTCACAAGTATTACAAAACCAGAGCTTCTCTCTAGAAGTTTCTCTCTCTAAGATCCTTGTGAGTCGAGTGTTGAAAGGTTGCTTACAATTAAAAACCTACGGCTGCACGGGTCAACCTACGAGTGATCGAGAGTTGATCGATTAGCCCGTGCAAGTGGTATCAGAGCTACGTTTGCTCCAAACGCAAACACAATGGCTGATCCACGATCTGATAAGGGGCTTGCCATGGGTGGTGACAGTGCTAATCGTGGGCGGCATGCCAAGAAGGGCACTGCCAAAGGGAAGAAGACCCATGGTGTTTCAAGTTCGAGGGATCCAATGGTTGGTCGATGACTTGACCCAAACTGTAGACGGAGTCGACGCCGGAAGGGAGGAGCTGGTTGCGGAAGTGCAAGAGCTCAAGACCGGCATGGGAGAGCTCTGCCATGAGTTGCTGGGGACCTTACAGGAAGAACTCACACAACGGTACGAACCCCTGGAGGCTACGATGGTGGCCATGTGCACAGAGATAGCGGAGCTTAAGAGTAAGCTCGCCGAATCAGAAGCTACACACGTGAACGAGGTGATCACCGTGCAAGGTCCACAAGTGGACACATCGAAGCCAAAGGAATTCTAGGGCTTGTAAGTGGCCAAAGATGTGGACAACTTTTTATGGTACATGGAGTGGTACTTCCAAGCCATGGGGATTAACGATGAACAATCACAGATAAACACTGCATTTATGTACTTAGTCGATAATGCATTGTTGTGGTGGCGTCGTCGGTCAGATGATAGGTGTGGGAATCCTATCAGGACCTAGGGTGGATTCGTTAAAGAGTTCCGATGGAACTACTTTCTCGCTTATGCGGAGGAGGAAGCTTGTGACGAGTTGAAGCGTCTTGAGCAAAAGGGTGGTGTGCGCAACTACATCAAGCGGTTTTCGGAGTTGCTACTCCAAATCCCTTCGATGAACGAGATTGAAGTGTATCACCAATTCATGAGTGGTCTCAAACCATGGACTAAACAAGAGCTGAAGTGGTGTAATGTGGGAGATCTCACGACGGCCATGACTGTGGCCGAATCGCTCGTGGAATACAAGGTGCCTTCTATATCCTAATCAAACACGTGTCTAAGGGACAAAGTCATTGGTAGGGGAGATCAGGGGAGATACAACTATTGGAGAAAACTTCCTTGTGTGTTTTAAAGATGACAAAACGTTTCTATCAGTCTAGTCTGAAGCCTTGTAGACTCTTTAGTCAAAGTCTGAAGATCACTAAACCGCCAAACTCAAGATTCAAAGTCTATCCTCATTAACGGTTTCTAGACCGTTGAAGAAAACTTATCCAGAATTGAGTATCTTGTTAAGGATTTGATTATATCGACTGAAGAAGATCTCTCGACTGGAGATAGCATCTTGGAATCTGATATTCGTTTTGATTTCAATTCGGATAATTTAGATCCGTTGATTGGCAAAGCATGCTTGGAAGGTTCTACTTATGGAAACCTAGATCCTGATTGTATGGGCAAGCAGGATTGGTGGGTAGATTGGCAAAACATGAAGGTTATCGTCATGTTCCTTAAATAACTCGAAATCTCCTTAATTGATTCTGTCCAACGGGTAGATTGGAAGAATTTCTTTGGTAAGTGCCAACGGGTATGAAGGCATGAAGGAGTTTATAAGGAAGTTGTTCCAGTTATTCAAGTGTGTGCGCGATAGAAGAATTCCAAAGTCTAAAGCTCTTTATTCTTTGTCAATTCAATTGTTGAGCGAAAACTTGTACTCAAAAGAGCATTTATACTTCTATGAGACCTTAAGGAAGTGTAGCAGAGTCTCTACACTATGGAATTAAGGAAGAGCAATACTGTAACGACTCTTTTGATTCATAGTGACATCCAGGCGGAGGGCTGTTAGTGCGGAAGAGTGGACGTAGGCTTGGATTAAGCTGAACCACTATAAACCTTGTGTTCTTATTCTCTTCTCTAAGCTCTTTACTTTGATCGTAACCTTGTTTGATTATTAGAGTCTAATTTCTTTTTCTTAATCTATTGCTAAACATAATTGGTTTAAAAGCGAAATCATTTTCTTTACATTGCGAAATTTGTTTTCGCACCTATTCACGCCCTCTAGGTGTTCGTACTAGCTTTCATAATTGGTATCAAAGCTTGTGTACTCATTTAAGTTGAAGTGTTTTTACTTCAGAGTTAAAGATCCATGGCTAGTATGTTGGCTCCAGGTCTAGATGAAGGACAAAGCAACACCAGACCACCATATTTTGATGGAAAGGGTTATAGCATATGGAAAAACAATATGAAGGCATTCCTAAGATCAAATGATCCTCTGGAATGGGACGTTGTAGACAAATGAATCATTCCTAAAACTGCAACATTCTCAAAAAGAAGAAAAGAAGCTATTGAGTCCAGCGAAATAATCAAGAAGAGATAACCAAGAGACAAGCTCTTGATGCAAAAACAATTTAATAAAAGTCTGGGATAGATTGCACATCACCTATGAAGGAACTGATCGAGTGAAAGAAACCAGAATCAATATTCCGTTTGGTCATTATGAAGCATTCAAGATGAAATCAGGAGAATCTATCACTAACATGTTTCGTCGTTTTACTGAAATCGTGAATTGTCTTGAATATCGAGGTTAACCAATCTCTGAACCCATGAAGGTTAACAAGTTATTGTGTGGACTTTCAAGGATTGGAATCACGTAAAGACTTTAATAAGGGAGACATAATGGATCATGCCACTATCTGTTGACGAATTGGTTGGCACCCTTCAGTTTTATGAAGTGGAGCAAATCAACGAAAATGAAGATCCCAAAGGTAAGAAATCCATTGCGTTGAAATCTAATGATGATTCTGATGTCATAGATTTTGAAGACGATATGGACGATGAGGAGCTTGCTCTCATAATAAGAAGATTTAGAAAGCTGAATAGAAAAGGAAGAAGATTCAATTCGAAGAAACAAAGTTCTCAAAAGCTACAAAACAAATCAACTGAGGATGATGAATCCAACATGGATGTAATATATTTTGAATGCAAGAAAAAAGGACACATCAGACCCAACTATCCTTTGCTAAAGAAAAAGAAAGGAAAAATTGAGAAATATCAAAAAGCACTTAAAGTAGAAACTTGGAGTGATACTGAGTTTGAAGAAAGTGATGATGATTATGCCAATATTTGTCTCATGGCACACTCGAATCAGATTTAGACTCGAGACAAATTCAGACTCGAGACAGTGAAATCGAGGTAAGTAATTTTAAAATTATTACTAAAGTCTTTAAATATTTTAATGAATTGTGTTTTAGTCTCAAAATTTCTCTCAATAGGATTTCTAAGCTTAAAAGGGAAAAATTCTGCATTGAAGCAACATGAGACAGTTTGGAAAGAAAAGGTCGAAAGTTTAGATAAAAATGTTATTACTCTGAAAGAAAATGCAGACAATCTTTCAAAAGAAAATGCATTTTTGAAAAATGATATCTCAAGTATTTCTAAAAGGTTTTCTATAGGATTTGAAAAATTAGAAAAGATTCTTTCAGCGCAAAGACCTTACTTCAACAAATAGGTTTGGGAATGACTGCTGAAACTATTCCTTTAATTAATTTTCCTAAAGTAAAGGAAAGAATTAAACAAATACCTACAAAACATTCTTACAAATATCATTTCCAAAAAGTTTTTGTGAAACCTGTAGGCCGCGGTGTTCTTAAATGTTCTAAGTGTAATAGCTCAGAGCATTTTCAGAAAGAATGCCTTATGGTTTGGAAACATGTTAAGAAGGTTTGGGCGAAGACTGTATATCACACTAACTCCATCGGACCCAAGAAAATATGGGTACCAAAGAAAGCTTGAGTTTCTTTTTTAAACGCAAGTCACTATCAAGAAAAAGGTCAAATGGTACTTGGATAGTGGATGCTAAAGACATATGACAGAAGACTCAAGTTGTTTCATAAAACTTATGTAAGTTAATGGTAGAAAAGTTTCTTTTGGTGGAAGTAGCAAAGGCAGAATTGTGGGATGTGGAACTATAAATATTGGAAGTCTCACAATCAATAATGTATCCTTAGTGGAATGTCTCAACTACAACTTGTTGAGTATCAGTCAGCCGTGCGACACCGGTTTCAAAATCAACTTTCAAGAAGGAATATGTTCAGGAACCAGTGAAAACTCCTCTCAGACTTTCACGGGGCGAAGACATGGGAATATCTATCTCTTGGATATCAAACAAGAAAAATCCCAATGTCTAATCTCAATTCAAGAGGAAGCGAATCTATGACACATAAAACTTTGGCACATCAACATGAAGCAAATAGCTAAAATCTTAGCGAAGAAGCTTGTTTGTGGACTACCCAATCTGACATACCAAAAGTCTGACCTATGTACACCATGCGTATTGGGAAAATAGACTCTGCAAAGTTTAAATCTCCAGAAGCAACTCAGACTTCAGAAGATCATCAACAAATGATTGTTGAAGAATTAAATGAAGAAAAAGATCAGCAGTCTGACAAATCAACCAGCAACTAGAAACACAAGTTTAATCATCCTAAATAGCTCATTATTTGAGACATTAATGAGGGAATTCGTACAAGATCCAAAAGGCGTGAAGAGTCTAGTGCTGTAGCTCTTATTTTTGAAATAGAACCCAAGAGCATAGAAGAAGCTTTAAATGATGAAAGTTGGATTGAAGCTATGCAAGAAGAACTCAGGCAATTTAGTATCAATGATGTCTAGGAATTGACTCCTAAACCAAAAGGTAAATCTATCATTGGAGCTAAATGAGTTTTTAGAAACAAGATGAATGAGAAAGGAAAAGTCGTGAGGAACAAAGCAAGACTCGTGGCCAAAGGATATACGCAAGAAGAAGGGATTGACTATGATGAGACTTACGCACCAGTAGCAAGGTTAGAAACAAGTAGATTGTTACTTGTTTTTGCTTGTTATAAGAATTTCAGGTTATTCCAAATGGACGTCAAAAGTGCTTTCATAAATGAATTCATCCAAGAAAAAGTCTATGTGGAACAATCTCCTGGTTTTGAATACCCAAGCAAACCAGACTCTGTATTCAGACTTAAAAATGTGCTATATGGTTTAAAGCAAGCACCTCGAGCTTGGTACGACGGACTAAGTAAGTTTTTAATTCAAAATGGCTTTGTTAAAGGTAAAGTAGGTACTACTCTATTTATCAAAAGAGAAAGCAAAAACTTTTTACTTGTTCAAATTTACGTTGATGATATTATTTTTGGATCACCTAATGAAAATCTGTGTAAGAAATTCTCTAAGATTATGTAGGATGAGTTTTAAATGAGCATGATGGTTGAATTATCATTCTTTCTCGGACTTCAAGTAAAACAATTGAAGGAAAGAGTTTTCATTCATCAAGAAAAATATGCTAAAGAACTTGTGAAAAAGTTCGGTTTGGAGAAATGCAAAAAGATTGATATACCAATGTCAAGTTCCTTGAAGTTGGACAAAGATGAAGGAGGAAAAAAAGTTGACCAGAAATTATACAGGAGTATCATTGGTTCACTTCTTTATCTTACTGCTTCTAGACCTGACATTTTGTTTAGTGTTTGTATTTGTACAAGAGTTCAATCATATCCCAAAGAATCTCATTTAAGTGCTGCAAAACGCATCATCAAATACGATGCATCTACTTTTAATCTCAGTCTCTGGTATCCTAAAGAATGAGACTTTACTCTTCTTGGATATTCAGACGCAGACCTAGCAGGATGCAGAGTTGACAGGAAGAGCACCTCGGGCACTTGTCAATTGCTTGGGAATAGGACAATATCTTGGTTTTCGAGGAAGCAAAGTACCATAGCTCTTTCTACAACAAAAGCGGAATATGTGGCTCTTGGAAGTTGTTGTTCACAAAAATTGTGTATAAAGCAAAGCAACGCAACCAATCTCACCAAGAATCCAATTCTTCATTCAAGAGCAAAGCATATAGAAATTCGATATCATTTCATTAGAGATCATGTTCAAAATGGAGAAGTCTCGATTCAGTTTATTGACTCAAAGAATCAACTAGCGGACATCTTCACAAAGCCTTTGGAGACTTTCCAAACTCAATATCTTAAAGTCTGAAGAATTTCAAACTCAGGGATAAAAGTCTATTGAAATTCAGACTTAAAAGATGAAGATCAACGACTATAAGTTATTTTCGTTTTTAAATTTATCTCTCGGATAAAATATCGAAAATGTATGATTATCTATTAATCTGCAATTGATTGATCTCGAAAAGGTATGATCATCTTCCCCAGTTTTCACAATTATTGTAATCATTCCTTTTCGAAAAATTAGATTTTTTGAAAAGACGGTTATCTATTATTTCAAAAAGGCAGTTATTTTTTGAAAAGGAATTTTCTATTTTTTCATTTTTATGTCGTTCCGTATGACTCTTTTTGACTGCTTTATATACTGTTCGTCTTCCTCACAAACCCTAAAAGTATAGACCTTCGTTTTCTTACTTTTTCTCTCTAGTTTAATCTTCAAAGTTCTCACCTTTCTCTGCGAATCAAGTTTGGAATCTCTTAAAAACTGTGAGAATGGCATCTCAAAGAAAGTCTTCAAGGATCGCGAATAGGAGACCACAATACATGCGGGAGGGTCCTACACATTTTGATCTCACCGAGGAAGAAGATTCCCTAAGACAGCAACAGAGCCCACAACATTTTCAATAGCATCAATCTCCTCAAGCTAGACCTCAAGGTGGTGTTCGTCGAATGGAGGAAGAAATCATTGAAGGCGTAGAACCCGTAAGATCTCAAAAGCCCACCTTTATCTTTAAGCTTTACTCTGTTTTGAAGAGGGGAGGGACTCCATTGAAATATATTGATGAATTTTTTTAAGATAAAGGGTATGGAAATGAAACCCATTTTTTTTAGAGCAATGGAGCGATTGGAGATTGCTCCTGTGGGATCGACAGATCGAGCTTTTGCAAATATTTCTAGTGATCCATGTGTTGGAGGTCTTAGTCAGCCTGATGGGAATGATGATGACAAAATGTACACTAATTTCAAGCCTTAGAATGGGTGTTGGGGCGAATATTCGAAGCAAAAGGACATACTTGTTTCGATCAAAGGAACACAAGCGACTTTACTCAAAGTTGCTAAAAAAGGGGTGATCAATCTGAGAAGTGTAGACTTTGATTTTCTTAATTCTGTGAATGTGAAGCTGCGAGAGAAATTCACTCAACTTCAGCTTGAGCGATTTTGTTCTGAGACGACTGAGGCATATCTAGGACTTACTGCTTACTTCTATTCTAATCTAAGCTTCTTGGATGCGAATAGATTTTCGTTTAGTGTTCGAGACCAACACTATATTGTTGACATTGACACATTGGCGGATGTGATTAGAGTAGAACGAGGGGCATTCCAATCAATTAATGTTCTATTAGACGTGCGACGGTAGATCTTGTTCGGGATGGAATGGCTGAAGGAAGAATCATGTACTTGAGGATGAAAGCCTCTAATATTTTGCTTCACAATATTGTGATCAATTGCCTCAGACCCAAGTCAACCTCGAAGACCGACGTCTCTAACTCATAAGCAAAGCTGATGTATACCATCAACGCTAGGAAGAGATTCTCTTTGCCTCACATAATCATGTTTCACATGTACAGAACAATGATGAAAGATAGAGGGCAACTTCCATACTCAGCCGTTCTTACAAAGCTCTTCAGACGTTTCGATATTCAGCCTCTCAGGATTTTATGTGTTTGATCATGTGATCAAATGATAGCGGGATTGAAGATGGTTTCCAAAATGCGTTTGAAAGAACTGGATAAGGCTTTGAAGCGATTGAAAGAGAAAACCCCTGTCAAGTCTCACCAAGGTTCTTCAGTTGCTAAATGGAAAGGGAAGGAGCCCATGACAGCTCCATCCAAGAAAAGAAGAGCACTTGTTCTGGAGGATGAAGAGGATGAGGATGATATTACCATTTCTGCTCATGCACTGAGAAATCTTCAAAGTGCTGTTCTAGAGACTGAAGAAAGAGAGGATCAAGACTTGGAGGAAACAGAGCATGGAGAAGCAGAGGAAGGGAGTAGGGAGAGAAAATCAATGCGAAAAGAAGCAGAGGAAAAAAGGATTGCAGAAGAAGAATAAGGCAGAGGTGATCAGGCAGAAACAAAGCATGAATCATACTTCTCACCGCCTGAGGGCATTGAAACAGGGGGAGTTGCTGAGAAAAGAGGTACATCTTCAATTGCTACTACTAGTGAAGGTGTTAGTCGCTCACCTGCAAATCCAAAAGACATATATGCCTTTCAATTCCTAGAGGAAGGTCATGAGATTTCATCGCCAAATCTGAGTGATCATGATGGTTTGCCATCATCTGCAAATACTCCCACGGATCATGTAGAAGCCAGTACTCAAACTGAAAATACAGGAGACTTTCGCAGATTTCTTGATGTTCTTATGGATATGCGAGGACAGATTTATGCCCTGGGATGCGAAGTTCAGAACTTGCAGAATGCAGGTTAAGCCTCTTCAGTTTCCTTACATTATCAAATTCATGCCCTTACTCTTCAAGTTCAAGCAAATGCCAAGGGTGAAGAAGTAGCTCAACTGAAGGAGAATTTCAAAAAGTTAGAAGAGATTGTCCAGTCAATGGGAGATTTCCAGCTTGTTCGCGTTCTTAGGCAACCTTAATTCCATTATCTTTTTATCTCTACATTTTTTTAATGTTGACAAAAAGGGGGAGAGATGGTGCAAATTTGAAACTTGACTCTCACTTGACTTGACTTTCATTTAACTTTACTCTTTGAATGATTTTTTGTTTGGTTGTTTGGCTGTGACTGAATTTGGTTTGGTTGTTTGGTTATTTTAAGCACTATTGGTATTTCATGGCAAAGATAGTTGTTTATTTACATGACTAACTTATTTCCTGTGGATGCAAATTTAACACTGTCTATACTAAGTCAATTATCCGTTGTGAGTTATCCATATTTGCTTGAGTACTGTTTTGTAGGTCAAAATATCCAAATCTACAGGAAAGTTTTGTCAAGATAAAAAATGGGGAAATTGTTGGAGAAAACTTCCTTGTGTGTTTTGAAGATGACAAAAAGTTTCCATCAGTCTAGTATGAAGACTTGCAGACTCTTTAGTCAAAGTCTATTCTCATTGACAGTTTCTAGACCGTCGAAGAAAACTTATCCAAAACTGAGTATCTTGTTAAGGATTTGATTATATCGACTAAAGAATATCTCTCAGCTGGAGATAGCATCTTGGAATCTGATATTCGTTTTGATTTCAATTCGGATAATTTAGATCCATTGATTGGCAAAGCATACTTGGAAGGTTCTACTTATGGAAACCTATATCCTGATTGTATGGGCAAGCAGGATTGGTGGGTTATCGTCATGTTCCTTAAATAACTCGAAATCTCCTTAATTGATTATGTCCAATGGGTAGATTGGAAGAATTCCTTTGGTAAGTGCCAACAGATATGAAGGCATGAAGGAGTATATAAGGAAGCTGTTCCAGTTATTCAAGTGTGTGCGCGATAGAAGAATTCCAAAGTCTGAAGCTCCTTGTTCTTTGTCAATTCAATTGTTGAGCGAAAACTTGTACTCAAAAGAGCATTTATACTTATGTGAGACCTTGAGGAAGTGTAGTAGAGTTTCTACACTGTGGAATCAAGGAAGAGCAATATTGTAACGGCTCTTTTGATTCATAGTGAAATCCAGCCGGAGGGTTGTCAGTGCGGAAGAGTGGACGTAGGCTTGGATTAAGCCGAACCACTATAAACCCTGTGTTTTCTCTAAGCTCTTTACTTTGATCATAACCCTGTTTGATTATTAGAGTCTAATTTCTTTTTCTTAATCTATTGCTAAACATAATTGGTTTAAAAGCAAAATCATTTTCTTTACATTGCGAAAATTTGTGTTCACATTTATTCACCCCCTCTAGGTGCTCGTACTAGCTTTCACAACAACCACCCGACTATAGGTAGATCTATGGCTAATCCTCACAAAGCTCATGCGGAGTCGAGCGGAGGAGGACAAAGGAAGGTACGTTCCTATAAGTGTTTCTTTTGTGACGGTCCACACATGGCGCGGGATTGCCCGAACAAGGCCAAGCTGGCCGCTCTTTGCAAAGAGGATGAGCCTAGGGAGGAAATGCGGTTAGGTTCACTACGATTCCTTAGCACGATCAAGTCCAAGAAGGCGAAGGAGCCTAAAGGCTTGATGTTTGCAGACTTGAAGATCGGAGAGTCCACAATGAGTGCGCTCATAGACACAGGAGCCTTTGACCTCTTTATATCGGAGTAAGCCGCGAAGAGACTTAACCAAGAGGTTGAGGAAGGAGCCAGGTGGCTTAAGACGGTAAACTCCAAGGAAGTCCCTACAATAGGTGTCGCAAGGGACATGAAGCTATAACTCGGGCCATGGAAGAGCAATGAGACTCTAGAGGTAATTCCCCTTGACGACTACGACTTTGTCATTGGGATAAAATTCCTAGATAAGATCCATGTTGTTATATTGCCATTCGTCGAGTGTATATGTGTATTGGACAAGCATTGCCAATGCGTGATCCCAGTCCATTGTGAATTGGACCGTGATTGGAGGATGATCTTGGCTATGCAACACACCAATGGAGCAAGGAAGGGTGAGGTGACAATCCTTGCAGCCTTGAAGGTGGAGGACAAAAAGGGTGAAGGGAGCAAAGTCCTACCAGAAGTGACCCACGTCCTTAACATGTTCAAGGAGGTGATGCCTTCAGAGTTGCCTTATCACATGGCGCCCCCCGAATTGGAAGAGTTAAGGAGGTAACTCAAGGAGCTACTTGATGCGTGTTACATACGGCCATCCAAAGCTCCATTCGGTGCACCAGTCTTATTTCAGAAGAAGCACGATGGGTCACTTCGGATGTGCATCGACTACCGAGCGCTGAACAAGCTAACTATAAAGTACAAGTACCCGATCCTGCTCATTGCGAATCTCTTTGATCAACTTGGTGGAGCTCAGTGGTTTACCAAGCTGGATCTTCAATCGGGCTACTATCAAGTTCGGATCGCTGAAGGAGGCGAGCTGAAGATAGCTTGCATGACGCGGTATGGATCTTATGAGTTCCTCGTGATGCTGTTTGGCTTGACAAACGCTCCGACTACATTTTGCTTGCTTATGAACAAGGTACTCCACCCTTTCATAGATAGGTTTGTAGTGGTTTACCTAGATGATATTGTGGTATATAGTCGGACGCTTGAGGAGCATGTTGAACATCTGAGGCAAGTCTTCCAAGTCTTGCACGAGAACGAGTTATATGTTAAGCGCGAGAAGTGTGTGTTTGCCCAAGAGGAAGTCCCATTCCTGGGGCACATCGTTGGGGGTGGACGTGTGCCAACAAGACAAGCTGGAGCAACATTCATCGCCAGGCCTATTGGGACTGCTTCTTGTCTTAACACGTCCATGGGAAAGTGTTTCCATGGACTTCATCGTCAACCTGCCAAAGTCCAAAGGGTGTCGAACTATCATGGTCGTGGTGAACAGGTTTTCCAAGTACGCGACCTTTATCCCTACAATGAAGGATTGTCCAGCCAAAGAGGCAGCCAAGCTATTTGTGAAGCACGTGGTCAAGTACAAGGTGTGAAAGCTAGTACGAGCACCTAAAGGGGGTGAATAGGTGCGAAAACAAATTTTCCAAAGTGAAGTGAGTAATTTTACTTTTAAAACAACTTTGTTTACTAATAGATTATGAAAAATGAAATTAGACTCTAATAATCAAATAAAATTACGATCAAAGTAAAAGAGCCTAGGGAAGAGAATAAGAACACACTTCCGCACTAACAACCCACTGGCTGGATTTCACTATGAATCAAAAGAGTTATTACAGTAGCTCTTCCTTGATTCCACAGTGTAAAGACTCTGCTACACTTCCTCAAGGTCTCACAAAGATATAAAACTCTCTTTTGAGTACAATATTTCGCTCAACAATTGAATTGACTAAGAATAAGGAGCTTCGGATTTTGGAATTATTCTATCGCGCACACCCTCAAATAACTTGAACGTCTTCTTTATATACTCCTTCATGCCATCACACCCGTTGGCACTTATCAAAGGAGTTCTTCCAATCTACCCGTTGGACAAAATCAATCAGGGAGATTTCGAGTTATATAAGGAATATGATGATAGCCCACCAATCCTGCTCGCCCATACAATCAAAATCTAGCTTTTCATAAGAAGAACCTTCCAAGTATACTTTGCCAATCAACGGATCCAAAATCTCTGAATCAATCTCAATTTGAATAATGGATTCCGACATGCTATATCCAGTCAAGAGATCTTCTTCAGTCGATAGAATCAAATCCTTAACGAAATACTCAGTTCTGGATAAGTCTTCTTGGACGGTCTAAAAACTGTCAATGAGGATAGACTTTGAGTCTTGAGTCTAATAGTCCGGTGGTCTTCAGACTTTGATGAAAGAGTCTGCAAGTCTTCAGACTAGACTGATGAAAACGTTTTGTCAACTTCAAAACACTCAATGAAGTTTTCCCCAACAATCTCCCCCTTTTTAATGGTGACAAAACTTTTCTGCAAATTTGGATAACTTTGACATGCAAAACAATACTCCAGCAAACATGGATATATCACAAAAGATAATTGGCTTAGTAAGGATAACATTAAAATCTGCATCCACAGGAAATAAGTTAGTCCTGTAAATGAGCAGCTATCTTTACCATGAAATACCAATAGTGCTTAAAATAAACGAACGATCAAACAATCTAAATCCAAATCCAGTCACAACCAAATAGCCAAACACAAAATTAAAGTCAATAAAAAAGTCAAGAGTTTAAATCTCAAATCTCAAATCTCAAATCTCAAATCTGCACCACATCTCTCCCCCTTTTTGTCAACATTAAAAAGGTAGAGACGAAAAGCGAATGGAATTAGGACTGCGTTGGAATATGAACAAGCTAGAAATCTCCCGTTGACTGGACAATCCCTTCCAGCCTTTTCAAATCCTCCTTCATTTGAGCCACATCTTCACCCTTGGCATTTGCTTGAACTTGAAGAGCAAGGGCATGAATTTGATCATGCAAAGAAACTGAAGAGGCTTGACTTGCATTCTACAAGTTCTAAAATTCGCATCCCAGAGCATAAATTTGGCCTCGCATCTCCATAAGAACATCATGTACTCTACGAAATCTGCTAAATTGTCAGTCTGAGTACTGGCTTTTGCACGATCAGAAGATCTATTGGTAAAAGATGGCAAGTCAGCATGATCACTTAGATTGGGCGATGAAACCTCATGGCCTTCCTCAGGAAATTGAGAGGCATAGATGTCTTATGGATCTGCTGGTGAACCACTTACTCCTTCACTAGTAGCAGCAATTGAATATGTACCTCTTTTCTCAACATCTCCCCATGTTTCATTGCCTTCAGGCAGTGAGAAGTACTCTTCATGCTCTGCTTCTTCTTGTTCACCTCTGCCTTCTTCTTCTTCTTCCTCAATCCTTTCTTCCTCTGCTTCTTTCTCCATTGATTCTCTCTCTCCAGTCCTCTGTTCAATCTCCTCCTTGTCTTGTTCCTATCTCACCTCTGTCTCTAGAATAGAATGACTTAAGTTTTTCAATGCAAGAGCAGAAATTGTGATATCATCCTAATTCTCTTCACCTCCAAGATGAGTGCTCTTCTTTTCTTGGATAGAGCAACCATGGGCTCCTTCCCTTTCCGTTTTGCAGCTGAAGAGACTGGATGAGTCTTGACAGGGGTTTTGTCCTTAAATCACTCCAAAGCCTTGTTAAGTTCCTTCAAACGCATTTTAGAGACCATTTTCAATCCCACCACCATTTGATCGCATGTTCGAACACAAAGAATCCTGGGAGGCTGAATTTTCAAATGTTTGAATAACTTAGTTACAAGTGTTGAGTAAGGAAGTTGGCCCTTGTCTTTCACCATCGTTCTGTACATGTGGAACATAATAGTGTGTGGAAGAGAGAACTTTTTGCCAACGTTAATGGCATAAATCAGCTTTGCCTCTGAGTTTGAAACATCGTTCTTCAAAGTCGATTTGGGTCTGAGGCAGTTGATGACTATCTTGTGAAGCAAAATATTCGAGCCATTCATCCTCAAATATGAAATCTTTCCTTCTGTCGTTCTATCCCGAACAAGCTCTATCATCGCACATCCAATAGACACACTGATTGGTTGGAATTTCCCTCTTTCAACTCCAATTACATCAGCCAATGTATCCATGTCAACTACATAGTCCCGATCTCAAACACTGAAAGAGAATCTATTTGCATCTAAGAAACTTATATTAGAATAGAAGTAAGCAGTGAGTTCAGCATGAGCCTCTGTCGTTTCAGAACAAAACCGTTCTAGTTGAAGAAGATTGAATTTCTCTTGCAGCTTGACATTCAAAGAATCAAGAAAATCAAAGTCCACACTTCTAGGGTTAATCACACCACGCTTTAGCAACTTAGAGTACAGTTGCTTGTGTTCCTCCGAGCGAAACAAATCTGTACTATTGCTTTGGATTTTCGTCGCAACACCCATTCTAGGTTTAAAATTAGTGTACATTATATCATCATCATTCCCATCAGGTTGACTTAGCCCTGCAACACGTGGATTGCTTAGGATATTTGCAAATGCTTCTTCCGCTGACCCCGCAGGAGCAATTCCCAATCGTTGCATTGTGCGTAAAAAGTAGGTTTCATTTTGATACCCTTTGTCTTTCAAAAATTCATCAATATAGTTCAAGGGAGTACCACCCTTCCTCAAAGCACAGTAAAGCTTAAAAATAAAAGCGGGCTTTTGAGTTCTTATGGGTTCTGCATCTTCGATGATTTCTTCATCTTCTCGATGTTCAATATTCTGAGGTCTAGATGGAGGAGATGGACACTACTGAGAATATTGTGGACTTTGCTGCTGTCTAGGAGATTCTTCTTCCTCGGTGAGGTCAAAATGCGCAAGACCTTCACGCATTTGCTATGGTCCCCCGTTTGCGATCCTCGAAGACTTTCTTTGAGACGACATCCTTCACAGTCTTTGAGAGATTCCAAGCTTGTTTTGCAAGAAAGGTGAAAATTTTTTGAGGATTAAATAAGAGAAGAAAAGAGAAGTTGAAGATCTGTGCTCTCTTAGGGTTTTTGTGAGTAAAGCGAAGAAGAACCAACAGTATATAAGGCAGTTGAAGCGAGGCATACGGAACGTCGTAAAAGGAAAAATAAAAATGCCTTTTAAAAAATAATTACCTTTTTGAAAAATTAGATAACCGTCATTTAAAAAAATAATTTTTTTTTTCGAAAAAGAAAGATTGCAATAATCACGAAAACTGGGGAAGATAACATTAATCAATTACAGATAGATGATCGTACTTTTTCGAGATTTTATCCGAGAGATAAATTTCTAAAATAGAAATAACTTACAGTCGTGAATCTTGATCGTCTGAGTCTGAGTGTCTTTAGACTTTCAACCCTGAGTCTGAACTTCCTCAGACTTTAAGATATTGAGTCTGGAACGAATAACTTCAAATTGATTTTTCTCCAAAGGCTTTGTAAATATGTCCGCCAGTTGATTCTTTGAATTAACAAACTGAATCGAAACTTCTCCATTTTGAACATGATCTCTAATGAAATGATGTCGAATCTCTATATGTTTTGCTCGAGTGAATAATTGGATTCTTGGTGAGATTGATTGCGCTGGTATTGTCACATTTGATCTCAGTGCATGAATCTTTAATTCCAAAATCTCTTAGCTATTGTTTTGTCCACAGAATTTGTGAACAACAACTTCCAAGAGCTACATACTCTGCTTTTGTTGTAGAAAGAGCTACGGTACTTTGCTTCCTTGAAAATGAAGACACTGTCCTATTACCAAGTAGTTGTAGGTGCCCGAGGTGCTCTTTCTATCAACTCTGCATCATGCTAGGTCTGCGTTTGAGTATCCAATAAAAGTGAAGTCTCATTCTTTAGGATACCAGAGGCCTGAATTTGAAGTTGAGGCAATATATTTGATAATACATTTTTCAGCACTTAAATGGGATTCTTTGGGGTCTGATTGAAATCTGGCACAAATACAAACACTAAATAGAATATCAGGTCTAGAAGTAGTAAGATAAAGAAGTTAACCAATGATAAGTTCTTTTTGCAATTCTCTAGTCAAAACTTTCTTTCCTCCTTCATCTTTGCCAGCTTCAAGGAACTTGACATTGGTATATCAGTCTTTTTGCAATTCTCCAGTCCAAACTTTTTGACAAGTTCTTTAGCATATTTTTCTTGGTGAATAAAAGTTCCCTCATTCGGTTGTTTCACTTGAAGCCTGAGAAAGAAGGTTAGTTCACCCATCATGCTCATTTCAAATTCATCCTGCATAGATTAGTCTGTCGTACCAACCTCGAGCTGCTTGCTTTAAACCATATAGAGCCTTTTTCAGTCTGAATACAAAGTCTAGTTTCATTGGGTCTTCAAAACCAGGAGGTTGTTCCACATAGACTTTCTCCTAGATAAATCCATTTACCAAAGCACTTTTGACGTCCATTTAGAATAACCTGAAATTCTTATAACAAGCAAAAGCAAGTAATAATCTAATTGCTTATAACCTTGCTATTGGCGCGTAAGTTTCATCATAGTTTATCCCTTCTTCTTGCGTATATCCTTTGGCCACGAGTCTTGCTTTGTTTCTTACGGATTTTCCTTTCTTGTTCATCTTGTTCCTGAAAACCCATTTAGCTATAATGATGGATTTACCTTTCGGTTTAGGAGTCAATTCCCAGACATCATTGATATTGAATTGCCTGAGTTCTTCTTGCATAGCTTAAATTCAGCTTTCATTAGTTAAAGCTTCTTCTATTCTTTTGGGTTCTATTTCATAAATAAGAGCCACAGCACTAGACTCTTCGTGCCTTTTGGATCATGTGCGAATTCCTTCATTAATATCACCAATAATAAGATCTTTGGGATTACTGGACTTATGCTTCCAGTTGCTCGTTGATTTGTCAGACTATTGATCATTTCCTTTATTTGAATCTTTGATGATCATTTGTTGCTGGTCTTCTGAAGTCTGAGTTGCTTCTGGAGACTTAGACTTTGTAGAGTCTGGAGCAGGTTCAGATTCTTCAAGTTGAGTTTGAATCGATTGATTTTGCATAAAGTCTTGAAATTTGACATTCATCGATTCCTCCATAGATTGAGTCTTTTTGTTGTATACTCTATAAGCTTTTCTTGTGATTGAATATCTAAGGAAAATACCTTCATCTGATTTTTCTTCAAACTTATCAACTCGATCATTTGCATTTTTCAATATAAAATATTTGCATCCAAATACGTCAAAATACGAAACAATTGGCTTATTTCCTTTGAATAACTCATAAGGAGTTTTCTCCAGAATAGGCCTTAAGAAAACTCTATTAATATTATAGCACGCTGTAGAAACTACTTCAACCAAAAAAACGAGAAGAGATGTTACTTTCAATTAAAAGAGTTCTAGTCATTTCCCGTAGCGATCTATTCTTTCTTTCCACAACTCCATTTTGCTCTAGAGTATATGGTGAAGAGAACACATGCTGAAAGCCGGATTCATCACAGAATTTTGCAAAGTCTTGATTTTCAAATTCTCCTCCATGGTCTCTCTGAATACTTGAAATAACATACCCTTCTCATTTTGGACTTTCTTAGCAAATTTTATAAAATAAGAAAAGGTTTCAGACTTACTTGCTAGGAAATATACCCAAGTGAATCATGAATAATCATCCACAATTACTAGTCAGTATTTCTTACCTCCAATGCTCTGAGTTTTGGTTGTTCCAAAGAGATCCATGTGCAGGAGCTGCAGTACACGATTAGTGGATACTTGATTTATTAGTTTGAATGAGTTTCTTACATGTTTTCCCAACACACACGGTGTGCATAGATCGGACTTTTGATATGTCAGTTTGGATAGTCCATGAACAAGATTCTTTGCTGAGATTTTGGCTATTTGCTTCATGTTGATATGCCCAAGTTTTATGTGCCATAAGTTTGCTTCCTTTTGAATTGAGATTAGACATTGGGTTTCATTTGGTTTTATATCCGATAGGTAGATATTCCCATGTCTTCGCCCCGCGAAAGACTAAGAGGAAACTTTACTGGTTCCTAAACATATTCCTTCTTGGAAGTTAATTTTGAAACTAGTCACATAGTTGACTGATGCTCAGCAAGTTGTAGTTGAGTCATTCTACTAAGGAAACATTACTGATCATGAGACTTCCAATCTTTACAGTTCCGTATCCCACAATTCTTCATTTCCTATTTCATCCAAAAAAAAAACTTTTCCACCATTAACTTGTACAAGCTTTATGAAGCACTTTGAATCTCCTATCATATGTCTTGAGCATCCACTATCCATGTACCATTTAACATTTTTCTTGATAGTGACCTGCATTTAGAAAAGAGACTCAAGCTTTCTTTGGTACCCATATTTTCTTGGGTCCATTGGTGTTAGTGTAATATACGGTCTTTGCTCATACCTTCTTAACAGGCTTCTGAACCATTGGACATTCTTTCTCAAATTGATCTGAGCTATTGCACCTAGAAAATTTAAGAGCACTGCAGCCTACTGGTTTTACAAAAACTTTTTGGAAATTATATTTGTAAGAATCTCTTGTAGGTCTTTGCTTAATTCTTTCCTTTACTTTAGGAAAATCAATTAGAGGAATCTTTCAGCAGTCATTCCTAAACCTGATTTGTTGAAGTAAGGTCTTTGTGCTAAAAGAATTTTTTCAAGTTTCTCAAATCCTATAGAAAATCTTTTAGAAATACTTGAGATATCATTTTTCAAGAATGCATTTTCTTTTGAAAGATTGACTACATTTTCTTTCAAAGTAGTAACACTTTTGTCTAAACTTTCGACATTTTATTTCCAAACATTTTCCTGTTGTTTTAGCGCATAATTTTCTCTTTTAAGTTCGGAAATCCTTCCGAGAAGTTTTGAGACAAAGACACAATTCATCAATGTATCTAGAGACTTTAGTAGGGATTTTCAAATTACTTAGCTTGATTTCACTGTCTGAATCTGAGTCTGTCTTGGAGTCTGAATCTGAGTTTGATTGTGCCATGGGACAAATATTGACATAATCATCATCACTTTCCTCACATTTTGTATCACTCCAAGTTTCTGTTGTATCCATTTTTCAAAACCGGGAGGTTGTTTTTCCTTTCTTTTTCCTCAGAAGAGAACAATTGGGTCTAATGTATCCATTTTTCTCGCATTCAAAGCAAACTACAACTTTATTGGATTCATCATCCTTAACTGACTTAGTCTGTTGCTTTTGAAAACTTTGTTTCTTTGGATTGAATCTTCTCCCATTTCTATTTAGTTTTCAGAATCTTCCTATCATGAGAGCAAGCTCCTCATCGTCCATATCGTCTTTAGAATCTGTGACATCAGAATCATCATTAGATTTTATTGCAATGGATTTCTTACCTTTAGGATTTTCATCTTTGTTAATTTGCTCCACTTCATAAGACTGAAGAGTCCCAACCAATTCGTCAACAGAGAGTGGCATGATTCTTTGTGTCTCCCTTATTGAGGTCTTTATGTGATTCCAATCTTTGGATAGTCCATTCAGTAGTTTGTTTACCTTGATGGGTCCAGAAATTGGTTGACCTTGATATTCAAGACCATTCACGATTTCTATAAAACGACTAAACATGTCAATGATAGATTCTCCTGATTTCATTTTGAATGCTTCGTATTGACCGAGCAGAATGTTGATTCTAGTTTCTTTTGCTCGATCAGTTCCTTCATAAGTGATGTGTAATCTATCCCAGACTTCTTTAACTGTTTCACAAGAAGATATTCTGTTATATTCAGTAGGAGATAATGCACAATATAAAGAATAATTTGCTTTTGCATCAAAAGTTTGTCTCTTGGTTATCTCTTCTTGAGTCATTTCACCAGACTCAACGGCTTCTTTTCCTCTTTATGAGACTAGTGCGGTTTTAGGAATGATTCCTTTGTCTACCACATCCCATTCCATAGGATCTTTTGATCTTAGGAATGCCTTCATCTTGTTTTTCCATATGTTGTATTCCTTTCCATCAAAATAAGGCGGTCTTGTATTGCTTTACCCTTTAACCAGTCCTGAAGCCAACATACTAGCCATGGATCTTTAACTCTGAAGTAAAACACTTCAACTTAAGTGAGTATACAGGCTCTAATACCAATTGTGAAAGCTAGTACGAGCACTTACAGGGGAGGTGAATAGGTGTAAAAACAAATTTCCAAGATAAGTGTTCAACTCTAATCAATAATAGATCATGAACATAAAGTTAGGCTCTTGCAGAAAAAATGAATTACAATCAAAGTAAAAGAGCGTAGAGAAGAGAATAAGAACACAGAGATTATAGTGGTTCGGCTTAATCCATGCCTACGTCCACTCTTCCGCATTGACAGCCCACTAGCTGGATTTCACTATGACTCAAAAGAGTTGTTACAGTAAAGCTCTTTCTTGATTCCATAGTGTAGAGACTCTGCTAAACTTCCTCGAGGTCTCACAACAATATAGACACTCTTTTGAGTACAAGATTTCGCTCAACAATTTCATTGACTAAGAACAAGGACCTTCAAACTTTGGAATTCTTCTATCGCACACACACTCGAAAAACTGGAACGTCTTCCTTATATCCTTCATGCCATCACACCCGTTGGCACTTACCAAATGAATTCTTCTAATCTACCCGTTGGACATAATCAATTAAGAAGATTTCGAGCTATTTAAGGAATATGACGATAGTCCACCAATCCCGCTCGCCTATATAATCATGAGCTAGGTTTCCATAAGTAAAACCTTCCAAGTATACTTCGTCAATCAACGGATCCAAAATCCCTGAATCAATCTCAATTTGACTAATGGATTCCGACCTATTATATCCAGCCAAGAGATCTTCTCTAATCGATAGAATCAAATTCTTAACGAAACATTCAGTTTTGGATAAGCCTTCTTTGACGGTCTAGAAACTGTCAATGATGATAGACTTTGGGTCTTGAGTTTGATAGTCCGGAGGTCTTCAGACTTTGATGGAAGTGTCTACAAGTCTTTAGACTAGACTGATGGAAACGTTTTGTCAACTTCAAAACACTCAATGAAGTTTTTTCCAACAAAAATAAGGCGGTCTGGTATTGCTTTGCCCTTCAACCAGACCTGGAGCCAACATACTAGTCATAGATTTTTAACTCTTAAGTAAAACACTTCAACTTAAGTGAGTACACAAGCTCTGATACCAGTTGTGAAAGCTAGTACGAGCACCTAGAGGGGGTGAATATGTGTAAAAACAAAATTTCCAGAGTGAAGTGAATAATTTTACTTTTAAAACAACTCTATTCAACAATAGATTATGAAAAGGAAATTAGACTCTAATAATCAAATAGAATTACGATCAAAGTAAAAGAGCTTAGGGAAGAGAATAAGAACAAAAGGTTTATAGTAGTTCGGCTTAATCCAAGCCTATGTCTACTCTTCCGCACTGATAGCCCACTGGTTGGATTTCACTATGAATCAAAAGAGTTGTTACAGTAGCTCTTCCTTGATTCCACAGTGTAGAGACTCTGCTACACTTCCTCAAGGTCTCTTAAAGATATAAAACTCTCTTTTGAGTACAATATTTTGCTCAATAATTGAATTGACTAAGAACAAGGAGCTTCAAATTTTTGAATTCTTCTATCGCGCACACCCTCGAATAACTGGAACGTCTTCTTTATATACTCCTTCATGCCATCACACCCGTTGGCATTTACCAAAGGAGTTCTTTCAATCTACCCATTGAACAGAATCAATCAGGGAGATTTTGAGTTATTTAAGGAATATGACGTTAGCCCACCAATCTTGCTCGCCCATACAATCGGGATCAAAGTTTCCATATGTAGAACCTTCCAAGTATACTTTGCCAATCAACGGATCCAAAATCCCTGAATCAATCTCATTTTGAATAATGGATTCCGACATGCTATATCCAACCAAGAGATTTTTTTCAGTCAATAGAATAAAATCCTTAACGAAATACTCAGTTCTAGATAAGCCTTCTTCGACGGTCTAGAAACTGTTAATGAGGATAGACTTTGAGTATTGAGTCTGGCAGTCTAGTGGTCTTTAGACTTTGATGAAAGAGTCTGCAAGTCTTCAGACTAGACTGACGGAAACATTTTGTCAACTTCAAAACACTCAAGGAAGTTTTCTCCAACACTAGGGTGTGCCACAAACGATCGTGAGCGATCATGATCCTCGCTTAACGGGGCGTTTTTAGTCCAAGTTGTTCAAGCTGTTAGGATCGGAGCTAAATATGTTGACGAGTTTGCATCCCCTAACTGACGGTTAGACGGAGAGGGTCAATGCACTCTTGGAGATTTATCTCCAACACTATGTAAGCATGACGCAAGTCAATTGGGTGAAGTTGATCGACGTAGTCCAGTTTTCTTACAATTTGCAACGGAGTGAGTCGACCAGCCAGAGCTTGTTCGTGATCGCGACTGGGCAGCAATCGAATATCCCTAGCACCATTGCTTTGGGTTATCGGGGGAGTAGTCCGCCCATGTATAAGTTCACCACGGATTGGCAAGAGTAGTCCGACTTGGCAAGGGTGTGTCTGCACAAGGCCTCCAAGCACATGAAGAAATGGGCGGATAAGAAGCGACGGCATGTGGAGTTCCAAGTTGGAGATCAAGTGCTAACCAAGCTGCAAATGGTTCTTCGAAATGAGGACGTACACAAGGGGTTGATTTTTCGCTATGAAGGGCCATTTCATGTGCTATAACGGGTCGGAAAGATCGCATACAAGCTGGAGCTACCATATAAACTCAAGGTACATTCGGTTTTCTATGTGAGTATGCTTAAGCCTTTCCAAGTTGATGAGGAAGATCCGGATCGAAGAGAGTCTCAACGGGCGCTACTTGGGGCAAAAACCTCATATGATCGAGAAGTCGAGAGCATCATGGTGGATCGAGTCATACAAAAGCAGTATTACACGCCCAAGCGAGAGTACTTGATCCGATAGAAGGGTTTTCCGGAGAGTGAAGCAAGTTGGGAGTCCGCGGAAAGTCTTTGGCAATTCAAGAAGGAGATCGAAGCCTTTCATGCTGAAAACGCGATGAGGGCATCACCTGATTAGGTGGGGGAGAATGTCACGACCCGAAAGAAAGCACATCAAAGAGGTTCCTATGAGACGGGTGTGACACATCTGACCCTCGGCTTGTATCCTGTCTACTCGGATTTTCTCAAGTCTTCTAGAATACTCCTGGGGGCGGGCGATATAGTAATTATACCATTATGTAATAAATGCAAGTAGTTGGTAGTTGGAGAGATGTAATCTCCACCATTAGATCAATGGGATATCTATGGATACGGTTTGCCTTGTATTTGTATATAAAGGGGTCTCCTCCCCTCATTGTAATACATCTCATTCACAAGTAATACAAAACTAGAGCTTCTCTCTCTAGAAGTTTCTCTCTCTAAGATCCTTATGAGTCGAGTGTTGAAAGGCTGCTTAGGGGTAAAAACCTAAGGCAGCATGGGTCCGCCTACGAGTGATCGAGAGTTAATCGATCGGTCTGTGACACAAGTGTGAGTGTAGTTTCCAAGAGCTTAGGTAAAAGCTTACTACTGCACCTGTGCTGACCATACCATCTGGTCCTAAAGGATACGATATATATAAAGATGTGTTGTTTAGACGACTGGGTTGCGTGCTGATGCAACATGGTAGGGTTGTTGTATACGTGTTTCATTAGTTGAGACCTCATGAACTAAATTACTTGATGCATGACTTAGAACTCGCAGCAATTATTTTCGCTTTGAATATTTGGAGACATTATTTGTGCGGAGAAAGATTTCAGATCTTCATTGACCATAAAAGGCTCAAGTATTTATTCTCTCAGAATGAGTTAAATATGAGACATCATCGCTGGATGGAACTCCTGAAGGACTATGATTGTGACATTTTATATCACCCTAAAAAGGCGAATAAGCTCGCAGACGCTTTGAGTCGTAAGTCTTCAGTTGCATAGATGATGGTCAAGGGATGGAATTTACTCGAGAGAGCTCAAGATTCGGTTTTCAAGTTTAAGGTAGGCTACCTTTCAAATCTTACTGGCCACCCTTAGAATTGAGCCAGAAGTGCATATCAAAATAAAAAAGCTTCAACCGACATATCTAGAGATTTAGAAGATTATGCAAGAGGATACCAAGAAGAGAAAGGCTAACTTTCAGATTTCTAATGATGGAACATTGAGGTTTCAAGGACGATTGTGTGTACCTGACGATGCAGCACTTAAGGAGGAGATTTTATCATAAGCTCATCATAGCAGTTACAGCATTCATCCTAGCAGTACAAAAATGTATCAGAATCTGCGTCAACACTATTGGTGGTCCGGTATGAAAGCGGACATCGCCAAGCATGTCACCAGGTGTCTGATATGTTAGCAAGTGAATGCACAACACTGTAAGCTGGGATGATTTCTACAACCTCTCAAGATTCCCAAGTGGAAATGGGAACATATCACGATGGACTTCGTGACGAGTTTACTGAGTAGTCAGAGAGGTAATAATTCTATGTGGGTAGTGGTCGACAGATTGACAAAGTCGGCTCACTTCATAGTAGTCTGAAAGGACCTTGATTTAGATAGGCACACAAGTTGTATGTGCGTCAAATAGTTCGTCTGCATGGAGTGCCGGTGACGATTACATCAGATCGAGACTCGAGGTTTACAACTGCATTCTGGAAAAACTTACAAAGTGCTTTAGGAACGAAGCTGCAATATAGTACAACCTATGATCCTTAGATAGATGGCCAGTCTGAGAGGACGATTCAAACCCTTGAAGACATGATGCGAGCTTGCGTATTGGATTTCAAGGGAAGCTGGGTGGAATAGTTTCAACTTGTTGAGTTTGCTTACAACAACAGGTACTAGCAGAGCATTCAGATGACTCCTTTTGAAGCGTTGTATGGCAGAATGTGCAGAACACCAATGTGTTGGGATGAAGTCGGAGAACGGAAAATCACAGGCCCAGAGTTAGTCCAGCAGTCAGTGAATGCAGTTGCCGTCTTTAGGAACAGATTAAAGACCGCTCAGAGCCACCAGAAAAGCCATGCAGATAAGCGCCGAAGACCATTAGAATTTCAATTTGGTGATCATGTTTTTCTGAAGGTGTCACTAATGAGAGGTACTTCGCGCTTTGGCAAGAAAGGAAAGATGAGTTCGAGGTATGTAGGTACATTTGAGATTCTTGAAAGAATCGAGACCCTAGTGTATCATCTTGCATTACCACCGAGGTTGGCGCAAATGCATGACGTCTTTCACGTGTCAATGTTTTTGGAAGTATAAGCCTAACCCGACCCACGTGCTCAATTTTGAGGAATTGGATGTGGACGACAGAGTGTCGTACGTTGAAAGCCCGGTTCATATTGTGGATCGCAAAGAACAGGTTCTGCGCACCAAAACCATCTCGTCGATCAAAGTGGTCTGGCAACACCTTGGCACAAAAGGAGCCACTTGAGAAACTGAGGAGTTGATGAGACGACTATACCCCCACCTTTTTGCTTAAATATTTGTAATTGTTTAAATTTCGAGAACAAATTTTATAAAATGGGAAAATGCCTTTAGTTTAGTAATAACAGATTTCGACCTTGTTTGCATTGGGTGAGTGGAGAGATGAGCAAAGTGTCAATCAAATGTAGGTGGTCTCTTTCCCATTCCTGCGATGGGTTCTCTCGTTCTGCTTCTTGTGATCTCGCTTGTTGAAGTTCACGAGCCTTGTGTGGTCTTTATGATGCTGATGGTGGTGAATTCTTGTGATCTCGCTAGTTGAAGGGGAAACGCACGTATCGAAGGCTTCCCAGGCGATATGATTGAAGCCTGAGGAGCTCATATCCGTGCAACACGAAATCATCCATCTTTGTATGTAGTCAATCATTTTGACGTCTTATTCTTTGCATTCAGAGGATTTCAAAGAGGTTGATGGACATTTTCTTGAATATATTGATCCGTCTTTTGTATTTTTGTCTTCTTTCTACTGTGAACGGTTTCACGGGGATGATGTCTTGTTCCATTTGTTGACTTAATATACCCTGGAAAATGCGTGAATGACAGTACTAAAGTAGGAAATACTTGAAGTTCTGCGTAGGGGCTTGTACTTGGTTTGTAGAAATGGGATGTTTGGTGTGCTCATTCAAATTTGTGCGGCATCGAACTCATTTCTAGTTCATTCTCTTAGTTGCCTCTAGCTATATTGATTCAATGATGCTAATGCTGCTTGAGAATGTATTGTCAAATGAAATAGAATCACAAGGACAACCCAAGTTTTTTGGGTGAAACGTATTCGAAGTTGGACACTTGTTGCTCAAATTTTATGGATCGTGTCCTTAATTTGTTGTTGCTTGGGCTTTGTTTTGCTATTCAGTGATAATTTTGAGTCAGTACAGTGTACTTAACTAGATAATTAAGAAGAAACAACAAAAGCGGTTCTCTCTTTCAGCACACCGCCAGATGATGATTGGGATATATTGCGCATGGGTTTTGAGTTCCATAAGGATGGATTAATGATATATCCTCATAACTTGTCCCGCCGATGGCAAAAACCGTCAATCTTCTCACACAGTATCTCCCCGATAGCAACTTTTGAAATATCTCATTGTTTGTGATGGATGATTTTTTGCACGGAAAATTTGTTTTGTCAAAGTTACATGTATGAGTTTCTCCTTTCGTGGATAAATTCATCTATTTTCAGTTAGTCCATACTTCATTCTTTTGTTTCTAGGTCTCTCTTCACATAATACTGTTTTTTGGTCTTGTACAGAATGGCTGCCTCATCGGATTGGTTAGAGAAAATATCAAAAACATATTTACCTGCTCTCCCAATATATGTCCTCGACACTCGTAGTGACCAGCTTGCATTTTCCTTAATCATCAGACGGAGGGGAAATGTGCTTGTCCTTCAATTGGTACATGCCATCGTTTTCATTTACATGAAGTGCGCTAATTTATCTCTGCATTAGCAACAGCCTGGTGTATATGAATTAGGATTTTAGGAGTTCCTTGATTTTTTTTATTGAGTTAAGATGCCTTTTGATATAGCCTTATCTCATCCTATGGATAACACATACAGCGCTTGGTTTACTAAAGCTTTTTCACAACCAGTGGTTGCTAGTTTCCCTCCTTCAGAGTCAATTTTGCAATATCCATAGTTAACAATTAAGGTTGGTGATCGAGAACTAGTTTTACTGTTAACTTTATTGGTGCCGAGAATGGACTATGAGCACTGAGGAGGATGAGGTCTATGAAGGCGTTGTGTGGCTCAGATCGTGACAACTTTGATATCCCTTGCTTAAGTTTCTGATCATGTGAGTTTTAGTTTTGCATTTAGACTTTCTAAGCGCCACATAGTTGCAATCTTTTTGCCCTCGGAGCTTAGGTTATAAACTATGCCTAGCAGATTGTGTACAAGTAAGAAGCACTTGATTCCTCTTTGAGCGAGCTGCTAGATGATGATAGGGATATTGTGCATGGGCTTTGAATTCCACTTTGATGGGATATTGAAATAATTTCGCTACATAATCCCGTCTGATAGTAAAATTCTATCTTTATACATTTCTTGGCATTGAATTCATTGCAACAATTTCACAATGATCGCATTGATTCTTGTGGATTGATTGTTTTCCAAGATGACGTCACTGTGAACTTACAACATCGTTTCTGGCTAGAGGTGTCCTCTCACCATTGATGTTTTCTTAACTCTCTTGTAATTTGTTGGATCAGAAGAAAAACGGAAAGCCTCTCTTTTTCAGCCTTTCGGCATATTGAGCTTGCCTGTGCAGCATGCCTCTTGCAATAGCACGTCACTCCGAGTTCAAGAGACATTCAACTTTCTTCGCCACGACCATGAGCATGTCTTTTTTCTCTTACTGAAGACAGCGACGCTAGTAGCTCTCCTGGGTGCTCAAGGATTCAGCATGATGACATAGCAAACCCTTGACAGTGCTTGCTTTATGGAAGCGCGACAATTGAAGTTGAGAGTGAGAGAACCAGTTGCAACATTGTTTTTCTTATCTTCCTATGCTTGTTAACTCTCTTTGAACTGTTTGTTGAAATCTACCCTTGTCTCTCAATTTTATACTCTCTTTTTTCGCTTTACTGCAGTTGGATGTGTCATAACGTAGAGATCAATAAAATATTTGTTTATTGATAATTCAAACCTAATTTCTTTCTAAATAAAAATGATTTTGTCAAGTGACTAAAATTTGATAGTCTCGATAAGGGGAAAGTAACCTTAAAATGTAACATTATCTTTGGCCATCTCCAAACATATAGTTGAAATAGCAAAAACCGCAAAAGATACGAACTTTATTATCAATAGAATTACTATGTGGGAAATTTTTTATGAATGCCCACAATATAAAGAAAAAAGAAGATATTCCTAGAATTCTCGATTGTACATATAGTCTCAAAAGTCGTTACTAAGTCAATCACATGTCAAGAATAGTAAGGAATGTATACAGTCCAATTAAGAAACACACGAGTGTGACTGTTTAATGCAAATCTAACAATATAATTGTGATTTTATCTCGACTCGAGAGGTGATAGATTTCAATAAATTTGAAGAACCATACCGTGTGATTTAACAAAACCAGTATGACACTGATATGACTTAGGACTCGATACAAGACAAGTCTTTACTAAATCATCAGCAAGTCCATGTACATAGGTTGACAAGAAAAAAAAATAGGTTGACACCACAACTGTTCATGGAGCTCTCTCTAGTGGGCGATTTGTGCACTGTTTCAGCTTCCTGGTGTTTGGCTGGTTCCGACTGCCTTGGCCAGTGGTTGGGGCCAACTTTTGGGCCGCGATGGAAGAATTGTGTAGGGTTTTCTGCAATCTGCTTCGCTGTTACTACCGGGAGCTTTGACCGGTGGTTGGGGTCGATTATTGGAAGGAAGGTCCTCTTGGCCTTCTTCAAAACCCATAAGGTGTCAACCTGGTACGTTCTCACTTATGGGCCTTTTGCCTGTACTCAACTAGGGTTTCTATTCCTCATCGGTCTGGTCTGTTGCGATTTTCTCTACTGCGATGACTTCTTTGTTGGATGTGGCCCATAATGGTGGGGAAGGCCTTAGTGCCCACAGCCCCTCCCCTCCCGTTTTTGATCGCTTGACTCAAGGGGCCTTTTCCAAGGAAGATGTTGAACGCTTTGACCTGACTCTAGCTGGTTTCGAGGACCAAGTGTCTCGGCCTTCTCGTGGACCTATGGGACCGCACGGTAGGAGTCGAACCAAGTCCAGCTCAAAGCATCCTTGGTAGAGGAATGGCTCTAAGAACCCGAATGCTCGATCATGGGTTGCTGTGGCAAAGGTTGCTGCTAAGGGATACGATATAGAGTACTCTCCTCCGTCTTATGTGAACGATAAGCCCATTGTTGAGATGTTTGATGTTGATCTTGAAGCAATAGACCCCAAGCTCAAAGAGTGCCTGGTAGGTTACTTCATTGGGAGAAGACTTCCTTTCAAAACTATTGAATCGGCCCTCAAAAATGCCTGGGGCCTGAATTTGGCTAAGGTGATGTCCAACGGCTAGGGCTTCTTTTTCTTTCATGTACCCGATGCTAAGTTCCGTAGGAAGGTCCTGGAAGGGGGACCTATCATGGTGGCCAGAGTGCCGCTGGTGCTGCAACAATGGAAACCGACATGGGAACTAAAGAAGGATAGTCACTTGACAGTACTGATATTGATTAGATTGAGGAACTTGTCCCTTGCCTTCTGGTCTTCACAAGTGATCTGTAAAGTTGCTAGTGCGCTGGGGAAACTATTGTATGTGGACCGTCGCACCGAGCAGATGAAGATGTTGGCTTTCACTAGGGTTTGTGTGGAAATTATAGCAAATCAACCGACTTGTGAGTCAGTGGAAGTGGTTCATGAGGTCAATCTTGTTCGGTGAGTGTAGAGTATGAGTGGAGGCCTCTTACTTGTCCTGGATGTGGCATTTTTGGCCACAAATGTGCACCGGTTCTTGTTGGCCCTTCTACTTCGAAGACCATGGTTGTTCCTAACGCTTAGGGTGAGTCACAGGTCCCTGCTTTGACTTGTGCTGTGGACTAGAGACGGGTTGTCGATGAGATGGATCACCTTCTCGAGGGGGGTATTAGCTTTGGTGAAGCTCAGCCTCCTCCTTAAGTTACGGTGGCCCCTCCAGTAGCTGTTGCTTCGGTTGCTGCTGTTGAAAGAGGCAAGACAGTGGATGATACTGCTTCCCTAGTAGCCGTTGGTTTTGTTCCTTCCTTAGGGGCAGACCTAGGCTGGAAGCAAGTTAAGGGCAATAAGAAAAAGGCTCCTATTAGTAAGGATGTAGAGTCGTTCAGGCTGGCACCTCCAAAACATGGTGGTCGGTCTTTGAAACTTAAGGACTTTGCTCCTAAAGTAACTCTCAGTAACCCTGCTCAGAAGACTCAAGCATCTTCTAAGACTGCCTCTAAGCCAAAAGAAGGCCGCTCGTCCTCAAGGGGGCGATGGATGCTGCTCCTGCTTCTTCAGCTTTTCAATCCAGTTCTATTAACGACATTAAGGACCCCAATTTTTGTTCAGATGATGATGATTTGCTATCTATATGCCCTCCTTCTTCGAGAGCCCCTTTTGCTCTCAAGGACTCTAAAACCCTGCAGCAAAGACTTTAGAAGCTGCTCCCTGATCCTTCCCACTCAGTACCTGCTCCACCTTATAGTCGGCGTAAGTCCTTGAAGAAGAGGTAATCTTGCCTTCTGTGTATTTATGTATATAGGTATATGGAATATTAAGGGCATGGTTAACCCCATTAGGCGTGCTGAAGTTAAAAGATTCGTGTCTTCAAATAACCTTTGTTTTGTTGGTCTCCTCGAGACTAAAGTACCTGAGTCTCTTTTTTATCCTATTTCCTCTTGTTTTTTGACGGGGTGGAACTAGATTGCAAATTATGAGTATGCCCCTCGAGGCAAAATCTAGATTGGATGGAATCCGGAATTTGTTAGCTTTGAAGTCTCTACGGTTAATGCTCAAGCTATCCATGGGCACTTGAAGTTTATTCTATCAGGGCTGACTTGTTGTCTTTCGGTTATTTATGTTGAGCACTCGTTTGCTTGCCGTCATCCCCTATGGGAGGACCTTGTTCGAATGAGCCTTCTGGTGCAAGATTCGACCTGGTTGGTTGCTAGTGACTTTAATGCTATCAAAGATTTGTCGAATTGAGTTGGAAGTGGAAGTTCCACTGCTTGGATCTCTCGTTTTGACGATTTCAGCCATTGCCTAGCCCGGTCTAAGTTGGAGGACTTAAGGTATGTCAGTATTTGGTATACTTGGTCCACTTCTTCTGGTGATGGTAGGAAAATGAGGAAGATTGATCGGGTGCTGGTTAATACCAAGTGGAATGCTAATTTTTCCTTCTCTGAAGCTTCCTTTTTGAACCCGGGAATCTTTGACCATTCCGCCATGATTGTCAGAGTTCTCAGCCCGGTTTCAAGAAGGAAGCCTTACAATTTCTTTGATTTATGGATAAAGCATATGGATTTTCCTTCTATTGTTCGGCAGGTCTAGGAGAGTCCAATGGATGGGGTTCCCATGTTCAAATTAGTTTGTAAGTTGAAGGCTCTGAAAGGCCGTCTCAAGCGGCTTAATAGAGAGGCATTTTCAAACATTTCGGTGAGGATTGATGAGGCAAGAAATGCTTTATGTATTACCCAGCTTGGTCTTTAGGAGGATCAAGGAAACATTACTCTTGTTGATCTAGAGAAGTCCCAGCACCGTGTCTTTGTTGACTTGCATACCCATGAGGAATCTTTTTTCAAACAGAAATCTAGAGTGAGATGGCTCAAGGAAGGTGACCGTAATACAAAATTTTTTCATCAGTCAATCAATAGAAGATAGCTCAGGAATCGAAACCTCTCGGTTAAGAATCCCTCAGGCTCCTTGATTGCGGATTCAGCCTTGGTGCCTTTGGTTTTTGTCTCCTTCTTTACTAACCTCCTATCACTGGAAGCTGCTTTGGTGAAGCCTTTGTTGCAGGAGTTGAAGGCGTTAATCCGACGGCCGCTTTCAGTTGATTAGGTTCTTACTTTCTCCCTGCCGGTTCTTGATTCTAAAATTCGTGATACACTGTTTTCTTTGGCCCGTGGCAAAGCTCTTGGGCTAGATGGGTTTACAGTGGAGTTCTATAAGAATAATTGGGACCTAGTAGGGCTATTAGTCTTAGAAGCTGTGAAGGATTTCTTTTCCATGGGTCGGCTGTTAAGGGAGGTCAACAACATGATTCTAGCTTTGGTGCCTAAGGTCCCTAACGCTTGTGCTATTTCTGATTTTAGGCCTATAGCTTGTTGTAACACTATATATAAAGTCATTACCAAGATCTTGGCCAATCGAATAGTAGCTGTGCTAGATGACCTGATAAGCTCCTCCCAGAATGCCTTCGTCAAGGGTAGGAGGATTATGGACAACATTCTCTTAGCCCAGGAATTGTTTGCAGGCTTCCACCGAGACCCTTACTTGCCAAAGTGTGCTATTAAGGTGGACTTCCAGAAGGCTTATGATACAATCGATTGGGATTTTATTGAGCTTACCTTATTAGCTTTTGGTTTTCTTGATTGGATGATCAAACTCATAATGGTATGAGTCCGCACCCCGAAATATTCTATCTCCATCAATGGTGAACTACATGGCTTCTTCTCAGGTGGACGGGGGCTTCGACAATGAGACCCAATGTCCCCCTATCTCTTTACTCTTGTGATGCAGGTCTTCTCTGGGATTTTGACTTCACACTCAGCTCAAGAGGATTTCAAGTATTTTTGGAGGTGTAAATCCGTTAATCTTTCTCATCTCTTCTTTGCCGATGATATCTTTCTATTTTTTCAGGCAAACTGGGCTTCGGTGACTCTCCTCAAGAGAGGACTCGACATCTTCTCCTCTTGGAGCGGATTGCTTCTGAATAAGAACAAAAGTGAGTTTTTCTTGCATGGGGGCCTCCTCCCTTGCGGAGGAACACTATCATGTCTTTTGGTTTCCAGGAAGGGAAACTTGCAATGCGGTACCTTGGTGTGCCTATCATTTCCTCTAGGCTTGGAAAAACGGATTGTATTGCTCTCACTAACCAGATCCCAGCTAGGGTCTAGTCTTGGACCCACCGGTTTCTTTCCATTGCGCGAAGACTTCAGTTGATAAAGTCAGTCCTTCATTCTATACAAGCCTTTTGGGCTAGTGTTTTTACCCTCCCCTATTCGGTGTTAGACCATATAGAGCATATATTGAGGCAACTTCTCTGGAATGGCTCTTCCTTTGGCCGAGGTGGGGCTAAGGTTTCTTGGGAGGATGTTTATGTTCCCAAGAAGGAGGGTGGTCTTGGTATACGAAGGTTGCGAGAATGTAACAAAGCGGCCATTCTCAAATATATCTGGATTTTGTTACAGACAAAGAGTCCTTTTGGTGTCGGTGGATCCACTCTAATTTCTTAAAGAGGGATAATTTTTTGGTCTCTTCTACTCTTATCGTGTGTTCTTGGGCGTGGAAGAATATTCTTAAGTTAAGAAGGGATTTTAGGCTCTTCTTCATTTGGAAAGTGGGGGATGGTCGGCTAGTCTCACTTTGGCATGACAATTGGCACTAGGAAGGCCCGCTGAGCCTTTTTCTTCCGAATTCTCTAATTGCTAGTTCCAGCCTTTCTTGACAAGTGATGGTTGCTAAATTTCTTTCACTAGCGGGTTAGCAGTTCAGGACTATTATGGAGTGCTGGGATGTGGCATTTCAAAATTCAAGTCATCCTCTAGAGGAAATTAAAGCCTATAATTAGGTATGAAATTACCTATGGTTTATGTTTTAGCCATTAGTTATCTTAAGGCTAAGTGATATATGCTTGTGTTCATGAGATTTTAAATTAGATAAATTAATGAGAATAATCTATGCTTGGCTATGCACCTCATAAAATTGAATTCCTATAAATAAAATGTTACAAGACTTTGGCCATGAGGAATTTAAAAATTTAAAATCTATAAAAGAAAGAATTTAAAGTGTTTAAAGGTGAAATTTAGGATTTAAATTAGGTTTGGGCCTTAGGCCCAAAAAGGGGGATTTTGGTGGGTCGAATGGCCGGCCCAATAGAAGCCCACTGAAGGGCTGTCGCCGGCCCAAGTGAGGCCCAAGAAGGAGAGTGGCCGGCCCATGCATGTGCTTTGCCAAGTGGCAAGGAGGAGCTCATGCATTGGCCATTAGAAGAGGCAAGCTAATCATTGCAAATGATGAGGTTTGGGGGAAATAAAAGGGAAGAAGAGGAGAGAGAGTGGCCAGTTGTTCGGCCAAGTGAGGAAGGGAGAGAGAGAGAGAACCATGCGAGAGAGAGTGAGGCCGAGAGAGGAGAAGCCGAGAGGGAGAGGAAGGAGCTCGCCGTCCGTCCACCCGTCGCCGCCCATGTGCCGCTCGTTAACCGCCGTGTGCTCATCGCTAGTTCGGTCTAGAGGCAAGTTGGGAATCCACTTTCTACTCTTGCACCAATTTCTTGCATGTATGGTCGGAATCTAGGACATTTGGAGGTATGGGAGTGAAGCTAATGTGTTTTGTTCTTGAGTTGCATGCTGTTTTCGCATGAACTGCCTGAGTCAGAACCTTATGAGAGCTTGCATGCATGTTTTGAGTTCGATTTTGACTTTAATCTCTTCAGAAAGTTGTAGCTAACATCTTAAACTAAAATATAATAAAATTTTGTGCAAAATTATGGAGATTTAAGGGGTCAAAATCTCATCCTACAGAGATGCTAGATCTGGAATGTTTTCGCATGAACCGCCTGAGTCAGAACCTTGTGAGAGCTTGCATGCATGTTTTGAGTTCGATTTTGACTTTGATATCTTCATGAAAGTTGTAGCCAACATCTTAAAATACAACATACTAAAATTTGTTACAAAATTATGGATAGTTGGGGGGTAAAACTCTCATCCTACGGAGACACCAGATCTGGAACGATTTCACTGACCTTTCGGTGGATTTGTGGTTGCATATTGATTTTTACTAGGAATCTCTCTTCGATTTCTTCATGAAACATGTAGAGAACATCTTAAAATATAATATACTCAAATTTGAAGTAAAATGAACAAGTACAACGTAGTGAATCGACTTACTCTTGAAGAAGGTAAATCGGGAGACATGGTACAGGACACCCGAGACTTCATGGACCCATATGATGACTATACTCTGGATATTTGTGGCACCCCTCAACGGCCCCCAATCCGTTAGGGTCGCCACAGTTCACTTTCCCTTCACTTTCCTTATCAACATGTCACTCTTATACCATTTCAATTGCAGCGGGTCCATACAACATAAGGGGTTTACACTTTTTTTTATAGGTCCCTTGCGCAATTCATATACGGAAGCACATTCAACAAACTCCCTTCCCTATATTCAGAAAACGATGCACACCTACTAAACATCTTATATAAGTTAAAGCCGAACACGTTTATTTACATAAAGTAGATGGACCTCTTTAGTCGGTACATCGAAATGCCAATGTTTCTATACTCGGCTATACTTCAAAAGATGACCGACATCTTCTCCAACAATCGAATACTTAAAGTCCATCGATCAGTGTCGGGGTCCAAAAGTTCCCTCCTTTGCTATCCTTCTCCTCGCGGTCATATCCAACCGCTCAATCCATCTACTAATCTGAAATGTTGGTCCCCAAAAGGGGTGAGTACAACCACTCAGCGGGTAAAGGAATCCAATAACCACTCAATGCATCATACAAGTCATACATGCATCTCAGGCATTACTTACCTTGAAGCCAAGCGTGTACTATCATGCATCATCACCACAATCATAACACATACATGTGTATCATCATGTCATACTCATATCATCGTCATAATGACATTATTTTGTCACACACATGTCATCATCGTCATGGCATCATCATATCACACATGTCATCATCATCATGACATCATCATATCACACATGTCATCATCATCATGACTTCATCATATCACACATGTCATCATCATCATGACATCATCATACCATACACATATATGTATGTCATCATGCCATATCATATATCATCACCATATCACACCATACATCATCATCATCATGCATATCATCATGCCATGGGTGATCATCATCTTATCACATCATACATCATCATCATCATGCATATCATCATGCCATGGGTGATCATCCTATCATATCATATCATATCATATCATATCATGCATGGTTCAATTTCCACTTTTAACTTTCAATTTGATCACCACATCACCCTTCCTCGGATCATCAATTTCATCTCATATTTTACACTCGCATCCCATGCGAGAAAACCTTCGGCATTCAGCCATTCCAGGCCACTGGGCATCCGGCCCCCCACATTTTGGGCATCTCGCATTCCAACTGGCATCATGAGGCATTCCCCTCGGGCAAAAACCTCCGACAGGGCTTCCGGCATTTACACTCCCTGGCCGGGCATCCTGCACCCCAATCCTGGCATCACGAGGCATTCCCCCGGGCAAAAACCTCCAGGGCTTCCAGAATTATGTACCGACATACCACCAGGCCTCCCCTGGAATTACATACCGTATACCACCGGGCATCCCGACACTCCCGGGGCATTATCATCCGCCACATCAATCTCCTCATTTAACATTATTCATGTTCACCAATTTCGGTCTTAATTTGGCATGGCATATGAGGTGACATCAAACAAGTCATACTTGGCATGGAATTCATACATGTATGTCAATTCAACATCATGCATACATCAAGACCTCATCATACATGCTACATGGTATAATTATTTATGAAATAAATTTAATGGAATTTATGGCCAATAATATAATCCATTTTTCATGCGCTTTTCATTTATTTAAATTTCAGCTTTTGTCATTTTCAAAAATATTAAATTTAATATCTATAAATTCCCAAAAATTATAAAAATTAAGGCAAGTGATAAACAAAGCAATAGGATGATGATTTCATGTAAAATACATGGTCAAATAAAATTTCACATCATTCCATAAATCACCCAAAACAGCATATCATTTTCGGATGAAATTAGAATGCACAGTTTCCAAAGAAATTCGATTAAAATATTCATACGACCTCCAAAAGGGCATTTTCATACATCTTTCATGAAGACTTCCAAGTCAGATTCTTTTTAGATTATTTTCTACAGTCTCACGAAGCTTCTGGATCCATTACCGAATCGTCCAGTACATGCTTCTTCGAAATACTGAGTTTTCACCTATCTATTCTCTTTCGTTTCCTCTGAAATTTGGATATGTTATACATCAAGGTGTTCTATACAGGTTTCATGAAGAGATCTAAGTCAAATAACCAGAGTATAGTCGTCATTTAAGTCCATGAAGTCTCGGGTGTCCCGAAATACATCTCCATAATTACCGTCTTCAAGATCTAGTCGATTTACTAGGCTATACTTGTTCCTTTCACTTAAAATTTGAGTATGTTGTAGTTTAAGATGTCCCCTACAAATTTTATGAATAAATAGAAGAGAGATTCTTAACACAAACCAACATTCAACCACACATCCAACAAGAGGTCAGTAAAATCTTTCCAGATCTGAGGTCTCCGTAGGATGAGAGTTTAACCCCTAAAATATCCATAATTTTCCACGAAATTTTAGTATGTTGTATTTCAAGATATTAGCTACAACTTTCATGAAGAGATAGAAGCCAAAATCTGACTCCAAACATGCATGAAAGCTCACACAACATTCTGACTCACACTGTTCGAGCAAAAACAGCCATACCATTCAAGAATAAACCACTCATACTTCGGTTTTCCTCACCAAATCACCCAAACTCGACACTATATCAACCATAAATGTAACAAACACACATGCAAGAGCAGCAAAGGACCCCCAACTTGCCTCTAGACTCAAGAGAACGACGGCACACGGGTGGCAAACGGGCGGCGATGGGCGGACAGCTCCTTCTCTCGGCTTCCCCTTCTCTCTCGCCACTCCCTCTCTCTCGCAACCTCCTCTCTCTCCCTTTGGCCGAATTCTCCACCAGCCACTCTCTCTCTCTCTCTCTCTCTCTCTCTCTCTCTCTCTCTGGTGGCTTATATATTGCATGTACCCCCTCTTTGCATGGGGGACACTTGTCCCTAAGAAGGAGACAAGTGTTTCCTTTGCCGAAGACACTTGGAGGCCATGCGTCGGCAGCCCAATAGGCTTCATGGGCCGGGCCTCTTAGCCCACTTTAGGCCCATCTCACTTGGGCCTAAAGCCCAAACTTAAATGGCCCAAGTTTATATTTAATAATACATCTTAATCCTTATTGTCGCGACCTAAATTTTCAGGGCCAATCCTAAAGTTTAGGTTAATGGATTACTAAGTCTGAAGACTTGGCGCGGACCCTCCTAGGTCCTACCAATCGCGACTTGAAATTAATATATTTAAACATGTAATTATATTCAATTTGGAGCCGCCACTAACCAATTAGGGTTGGTTAAAAACCCAAGTAAAGTATGGGAGAATACTTTACTTTTGCGAACCAGAGATTCAGTAGGTCCGGGTACATGATTACGCTAGATTAGTCTAACGCCCTTTCGGTACCTTTTATTTTAATTTCAAAAATATTTTGCAGGCAATGTTGATTAATTTTAACTTAAGCTACTAACATGCAAATGGTGGTCATGCGGGTGCACAATCAATAAAATAACATTCAAAATAAATAAAACTAATAAAAATGCATGCCTTAAACATGATTTCTAAATGACATGACACCTAATTTTTCTTTTTTTCTTTTAAAAATGTTAATTATATGCAATCTTAATTTAAACTTAATATGCATGAATTTATTTTAATGACATGCAAGATGCAATTCATATGGTATGACTTAAACTTATCACTATATTATGCAATCTAATTTTTATAATCCTAAATATGCATGTGCTACATGATATGAGATGAATGACATGGTATTTCTTCATGCATGCTCTTTTATGATTATGATTCATTTTTTAATGCATATATGCAACCTATGCTAAATAATGATGATATGAATTAACCTATTAACTAACTAAGGAAATGATCTTTTTGTGTTTTCTTTTTTTAATGACTTAATAATTCTTATTAAAAAATAATGATGCAATACTAATCTTCGGCATTTTTATTAAAAAAATTACACAACGAGAATATTAAAACATTAACCTACGACCCACTAACTAAGGTGCAACATATGGTGTGGACATTATGAAATCTATATAACCTAAATAACATTTTTTTGTTGTGTTTTATTTTATATTTTTTTTACGTTTTGGTTTTATTAAAGGAAAATCATCCTAATTCTACATGAATCTCAAAAATGCAAAGCTTTAAATATGAAATGCATATGGACCTAAGCACTTAAATTCTAGATATGCATAATATGTGAGGAGCAAATAATGATGACGCACCAAAATATAATTCATCAATGTATATCAAAGACATATATTTTAACGCAAGTCAATAATGCAAAGTAAAACCATAAATTTGTCATAAAAAGTTGAAATAATAAAAAATCTAACCCGCTGTCTCGCGGTTAAATATTTTTGATTATCATGGCTTAATATGACAAATTTCCTAATCAGATAATAAATCAAAATAAATCAAGTTAGAATAAAAACAAAACATGAAACCAAATATAAAAATTCACCTAACCTAACTCACCGTTGACTTGAAGAAATGGCAAGGAAGCAGTAATGGCTGAGCTGCGATTGTGGTTCGCCAAGGGTGATGGGTCCTGGTGGCCGGAGCTGGGGCTGTCCGTCGAAGGTCCGGCGAGGCAGACCTGCAACAAAACGGGGGAAGACCGTGCAGCGAAGACAACAGCACGTCGTCGGTCACAACAGCAAAGGTGCTCGGGTTCGGACGCGAGCGAGCAGGCGGTGGCGGCGTCGGGGTCCCGTTGCAAAGGCGCGGTGGCTGAACGACAACAGCAGCGCGGCGATCAGGAGGGTTCAAGGACCGTCGATGCGGCTTGGCAAGATGATGACTGGTGAAAACTCGAGCTGCAGAAGTGTGGTGGCGTTGGTGGTTGCACGTAGACCTGTAGCGTCGGGATCATCGTGGGCGGTGGTGTCAAGCCTCGGTGGTGACAGGGGTCTGCTGCGGTGGTGCGGAACAGGGCAAGGAGAGCTGCGACGTCGCTGGTCGGCACAGCAGAGGTTTCGTCGGACTGGTGGAACGGTTCCTCAGTAACTAGCACGGCGAAGAAACTCCAGCGCGGGCTATGCGGGGCGAAGTGGACGGCGGTGGTCGTTCGGGACTCGCGAGCGGAGACCGGTGGCTACGTTGGCGCGGGGAAGGCGTCGCGAGGGGGTTTCACCGGCGGTGAGCTGAGATGGTTGGCGTCGGCAGCAGGGAGCTGTAGTGGAAGCTTCACGGAGGAGGAATCCACGAGGAAGATGAACAGTGTGTCCTATTTTCTTCTTCTTCTTTTTTTTTACTTTTTCTCTCCTGACACTCTCTCTCACCTGTCTATCTCACTTTCTGCAGAAGCAAAAGCTTTTGCTTCTTTTGCTATTGACTTTTCTTCTTCACTTTTCTGCTTTTCTCTTTTGTTTTCTCAAAGACACGAACAGAAAAGCAAAGGAAAACCTTTCTTCTCTTTTTCTCTTCAATTTTCTATTTTTTTGGACGAACAATGAAGAGAAGCCCCCTAGTTCCGAAACCTCGCATTCCTTTTTATAGAGGAAAGACTTGAAATTGTTGAAGATCCGGCGATATTCACTCAACTTCTTCAACAAAGAAATGGCTCCAAAAATCAAACGGTTAATTTTTTTTAAAATTTTGAAATGAGAATATATTTTCAACAACAAAGATTTTTCAAAAACCGAATTTTATTTAATTTATTATTTTTTAAAATATTAGGCGTCAACACTTATTTAAATAAATACTTAATTGCATAATAAAAAGGCCAAAAGACTTTGCAACATAGTTGAATAAAATCCAACCTATAAAATTCATGGCCAAATACATAATTACCTCATCAAATAAAATCCTTGGTCTCACATGGACATAGGATGTGTTTCCAACAACAATAATTATCCATTTATATAAATACCAGATCATTCTTATTCACTTGGCCATAAATCTTGAAATCATAATTCAATCAACTCCTACTTATAAAACACATGGCCGTGAGTTATTTTTGGGATGCCACAATATTTGACTTAGATCCCTTCATGAGACTTGTAGAGAAAATCTTGAAGTAAAACATATCCAAATTTCAGAGGAAACGAAGAAGAATAGGTAGGTGAAGACTCAGTATTTCGGAGAAGCATGCACTGGACGTTTCGGTGTTAGATCCAGAAGTTTCGTGTGACTGTAGAAAATAATATAAAAATAATTTGGCTTATAATTCTGCATGAAAAATATACTTTAGTGTCTTGGCTATAACATGGTAAAATGTCATAATTTTTGGATATCGTCTGGATATTTTAATCAAATTATTTCGGAAACTGTACATTCTGTTTTTATCCGAAATTACATGTTGTATTTGTGTGAATTATAATTTTGTGTGGAATTTGATTGGCCTTGTGTTTTTCATGAAATTATTACCCTATTCTCTTGTCTATCATTAGCCTTAATTTCATGACTTTTGAGAATTATATGGATATTTAATTTAAATATTTTAAAAATGATACAAGCTGGAATTTAAATAAATTTCAAAAATGCATGATAAATGGACTATTCCAAACTGTATGAATTCCATAAATTCTATTTATATGAATGATTGCATCTTGCTACATGTATGATGATGACTGATGATGCATGTATAAAATAAAGGATGAAAGTGATTTTGTTTGCCATTACATTATGTGCCATGTTAAGTTGAGACCTAAATTGGTAAACATGATCAATGATAAATGAGGAAATCTGTTTGTGGCGGATGATAATGCCCTGGGAGTATCAGGATGCCTGGGATGGGGGGTGTCGGATGCCCGGAATGTATAGAGATACATGGCCAGATGACTCTGGGAGTATCAGGTTGCTCGGAATGGTTGGGTGCCGGAAGCCTTGGAGGTCTTTGCCTGAGGTGATGTGAATCATTGCGGAAGGATCGTTCTACGAAGGCCCGGATGGTGCGAATTGCAAACCTCGACCTCCAATCAAACCTGTGATTGGCAACCTCGGTATGAACATGACCTGTTGACGAACACGTGTCAACCAACCAACGTTATAGACGCCACGAGCGAAAGAATTCGCTATCTCGCTCGATAAGTCAAATTGACCGCCACAAGAGAATCTTGATTAAGTCAAGTCATCAAAAGAACAGTAAAAAGAGAACCTCTCAATTCTTTTCCTCAAACATAAAAATATATCTGTCCCCAAAGAAATTTGGCAAATCCTTTTTATAGGCTGCCACACAAACCCTAAAAATCTAATGCGTCATATTCTAGAATATTCCTATTCTAGAATATTCTTAAACAAGAATATATATAAATTGACTTGGTCAATTATTTGGTGACAAGATAATTAAATTGCACCAAGATTTCCAAAATTCTTCAAGATTTGAATTTGATCCAAGGTCATCTTCATGCCAAAGATCACGAACTATGATGCCAACAGCTTGGCTGAATTGTTTGGCCCATGCTCGAGTAATCGAACCGGTAGGAATAGACAATGGGTCCCTAGCACCTCCTCCTCGATATGACTCGATGTCCACATCATTCCCTCCCCCGTGCAAAGGATTTGTCCTCAAATCATCACTGGCATCAAAAAGAGTCAAGTCAGAAACATTAAATGTGGCACTAACGTCATACTTACCTGGAAGATCAAGCTTGTAGGCATTATTGTTAACTCTTTCCAAAACCATGAATGGTCCATCCCCTCGCGGTAATAACTTAGAATGTCGCTGCTCAGGAAATCTCTCTTTGCGCATATGAACCCAAACCCAATCGCCAGGTTCAAACACCACTTCCTTGCGCCCTTTATTAGCTTGCCTTGCATATTGCTCAATCTTGCGCTCAATATTTGTGCGCGTCTTCTCATGCAACGCCTTGACAAATTCAGCTTTCTTTCCTCCATCTAAATCCACACGCTTATCAACAGGTAAAGGGGTTAAATCTAACGGAGTTAATGGATTAAAGCCATAGACAACCTCAAATGGTGTAAATTTAGTAGCAGAATGCATGCTCCTATTATATGCAAATTCAACATGTGGCAGACAATCTTCCCAAGATTTTATGTTCTTTTTAATAATAGCACGCAACAATACCCCTAAAGTTCTATTAACTACCTCAGTTTGACCATCGGTTTGTGGATGACAAGTAGTAGAAAATAATAATCGTGTTCCTAGTTTTTTCCACAATGTTTTCCAAAAGTAGCTAAGAAATTTAGAATCTCGATCTGAAGAAATCGATCTAGGCATGCCATGCAAACGTACAACCTCCTTAAAGAACAAATTAGCAATATGAGATGCATCATCAGTTTTATGACAAGGTATAAAATGAGCCATCTTTGAAAACCGATAAACAACCACATAAATAGAATCTCTACCATACTTAGACCTAGGAAATCCTAACACAAAATCCATAGAAATATCAAACCAAGGATGCGATGGAATAGGTAATGGTGTATACAAGCCATGCGGTTTAGTTGTAGACTTCGATTGCTTACAAGCAATGCATCTCTCACAAACACGTGTGACATCTCTCTTCATATGTGGCCAATAAAAATGTTCATACAGCACTTCATAAGTCTTATTAATGCCAAAATGCCCCATTAAACCACCACTATGCGCTTCTCGCACCAACAATTCACGCAAAGAACACTTAGGCAAACATAGTTTGTTTTCACGAAAAAGATAACCTACATGCCTATAAAATTTATCAAATGCAGCGTGTTCACATGTTTCATAGACTCTCCCAAAGTCATCATCATCAATATATAATCCCTTGATATGCTCAAAACCTAGACACTTTGCTTCTAAAATAGTTAGAATCGCATACCTTCGAGAAAGTGCATCGGCTACCACAGTTTCCTTACCTTTCTTGTACTTGATCACATATGGAAAAGTCTCAATGAACTCTATCCATTTGGCATGTCTTTTATTCAACTTTTGTTGTCCTTTCAAGTACTTCAAGGTCTCATGGTCGGTGTGGATCACAAACTCCTTTGGCCATAAATAATGTTGCCAAGTCTCCAAAGCTCGCACTAAAGCATACATCTCCTTATCATAGGTAGGATAATTCAATGTTGCTCCACTCAATTTTTCGCTGAAATAAGCTATGGGACGCCCTCCTTGCATCAAGACGGCTCCAATTCCTATACCAGAACCATCGCACTCTATCTCAAAAGTAGCACTGAAATTCGGCAAAGATAATAAAGAGCCCAAAGGTCCTTCATCTATTCACCTCGAGTAATTTTTTTTTCTTTCGTTCGATCACTATGTCGAACGAATCATCAACTACCCAGTCTAACCCTCCATCACTTCTTACAAAATCCACCGAAGCTCATCCCATTCAGATCACTTCCATAAAGCTGAATGGTGATAATTTTTTCCGGTGGTCTCAATCCGTTCGAATGTATATACGGGGTAGAGGAAAAAGTGGCTATCTCGACTGGAGATAATGCAGAACCAGCGACGATGACCCCACTTAGGCTGTCTGGGATGCAGAGAATTCAGCGATTATGACGTGGCTGACCAACTCCATGGAAGAAGATATTGGTGCAAATTATCTGGGCTATTATACCGCAAAGGAACTCTGGGATGCGGTGTGTGAGATGTATTCAGATTTGGGTAATCAATCTCAAATCTACGAGTTAACCTTGAAGCTGGGGAAGATGCGACAAGGAGAGGAAACTGTCGCAAAATACTTTCACTCCTTGGAACGTTTGTGGCAGGAATTGGATGTATTCAATGATCATGAGTTGACGTGTATTGAAGATGGTAATCGATACAGGAAAATTGTAGAAGCAGAACGTATTTATGCTTTTCTAGCAGGGCTTAAAGATGAGTTTGATAAAGTACGGGGCATAATACTTGGGAAGCAGCCTCTTCCACCTATTGGAGAGGTCTTCTCAGAGGTTCGGAGAGAAGAAAGTAGACGGGGAATAATGCTGGGCAAGTCAGCTACCGGCGGAAAGGATGGATCATTGGAAGGTTCAGCATTAACTATATTTGAAGACAAGAAGGGCCATGTTCCTACAACAATAGTTTCCGAGGAAAATATAAGCAAGATCCCCATTAACTTGCGAAGATTAGATGGGAAACCTCGTATTTGGTGTGATTTTTGCAACAAACCCCATCATACACGGGAGACCTGTTGGAGGATTCATGGTCGTCCAGCTTCTACAACTAGTGAAGCAAGGAGACCAACTTCATTTAGCCGTGATAATAAGTCTTCTTAGCGTATGCCTCCTACAGCTAATGAGGCCACTGCATTCTCTTTCAGCAAAGAACAACTAAACCATCTTCTGCAACTACTTCAGGCTGGGTCCGTATCGGGTAATCCTACTGCTTCGATTGCCCACCAAGGTAGAAATCTAAATGCCCTCTCCTGTTGTTCACAATCTGTACCTTGGATCATTGATTCAGGGGCATCCGATCATATGACTAATCTTCCATATTTGTTCAAATCCTATATTCCTTGTCCTGGCAACCAAAAAATTCGGATTGCCGATGGGAGTTTTTCATCTATTGTAGGCAAAGGATTAGTTCCACTTTCTGAGTCTATTAAACTTCATAATGTACTGCATGTTCCTAAGTTAGCCTGCAGCCTCTTGTCTGTTAGTAAACTTTCTAAAGAGTCTAATTGCCGTGTTGTCTTTTTTGTTTCCCATTGTGAGTTTTAGGATCAGATCTCGGGGAAGACGATTGGCAATGCTAGGATGAGGGAGGGTCTCTACTATTTTGAAGAGTTTGTCTCTAATAAAAAAGCTCAGTCGTATGGAACTTTCAATTCTTCTCATGTTCAAGAACAAATAATGGTTTGGCATCATAGATTAGGCCATCCTAGCTTTGGATATTTGAAACATTTGTTTTCTCATTTGTTCAAAAATGTGGATGTTTCTTCACTACATTGTGACAATTGTCTTTTTCTAAAAGTCATCGTACTCATTATAATCCAAAACAGTATCGTGCATCATCTCCTTTTACTTAATCCATAGTGATGTTTGGGGTCCTTCACCCATGCCAACAAAAATCGGAAAACGATGGTTTGTTACCTTTATAGATGATCATACCCGTTTATGTTGGACATACTTGATGAGCACCAAATCTGAAGTTGAGTCATTGTTCAAAAATTTTTATCAAATGGTTATGACTCAATTCCGTACTAGTATTAGTATTCTTCGTACTGATAATGGTACTGAATATTATAACCAATTTTTGGGGAGTTTTTTTTACAGCAAAAGGCATCATTCACCAGTCAACTTGCCGAACTACACCACAACAGAATGGCATTGCTGAACACAAAAATCGCCATCTCCTTGAAGTATCGCGTGCCCTCTGTTTTTCAATGCATGTACCTAAATACTTATGGGGGGAAGCTGTGCTAACAGCATCTTATCTAATTAATAGGTTGCCTACTCGGGTATTAAATTACACTACTCCCTTGAATTGTTTCAAAAAAGTGTACCCCATAGCTCGTATTTTTTCTGATATTCCTCTAAAGGTGTTTGGTTGCACTACATTTGTCCATCTCCCAATTCAGTGTCGATCTAAATTAGATCCTCGGGCTGAAAAGTGTGTGTTTATAGGGTATGCACCTAATCAAAGAGGTTACAAGTGTTACAATCCACATACTGGTAAAACTCATATCACTATGGATGTAACATTTATCGAGTCACAACCATTTTTTTCTAACAAATCTCTTCAGGGGGAGAATGGCGAAGTTAGTGAAGAGATTAACTCTCCTGTCCTTCCTAATCCTTTGTTTGAATCTTCGAAAACACCTCTACCAAATCCTGATGTGTCAAGGATAGGGGGAGAAAAAGTTCAAGATCACAATGTGATCAACAAGCCCGAGCTTCAGGTTTATACTAGAAGGAAAACTCTTCAAAATATTGCAGATCATAACTTTGTCCTAGAGCCTCATCCGTCTACAACCCCGAGAGATGATCTCTTGCCTTCGTTATCAGGTGATCCTAGTAGTACTCTTTTTCCCTCCATTCCTATCTTAAATTCTGATACTAATGCTTCTAATCTTGATATGCCTATAGCTCTTAGAAAAGGAGTTAGATCATGTACTAAGCATCATATATCAAAACATGTGTCATTCCAAAAGTTATCTCATCATCATAGAGCATTTGTGTCAAATCTGTCTCACATATCTATTCCTAGAAATATCCATTAAGCTTTGAAGGATCCAAAGTGGAAGATGGCTGTTGAGGATGAAATGCTTGCACTTAAGAAGAATGGCACATGGGAGTTGGTTGATGCACCATAAGAAAAAAATATTGTTGGTTGTAAATGGGTATTTACTGTAAAATGTAAACCCGATGGGAGTGTTGAGCGGTATAAAGCAAGGTTAGTGGCAAAGGGGTTCACTCAGACTTATGGAGTAGACTTATGGCAAAGTTTGTAGATTAAAAAAGTCGTTGTATGGACTTAAACAATCTCCAAGAGCGTGGTTTGAACGATTCGGGAAGGTGGTTAAAAGATTTGGCTATCACCAAAGTCAAGGAGACCACACTCTATTCTATAAACACTCAAAGGAAGGTAAGTGTGCAATTCTAATCGTCTATGTTGATGATATAATATTAACTGGTGATGACAAAGTTGAGTTGAAAAGCTTGCAAGGGAAGTTGGCTGAGGAGTTTGAAGTTAAGGATTTGGGTGCCTTGAAATATTTTCTTGGAATAGAATTTGCGAGATCCAAAAGGGCATTTTTATAAACCAACGCAAATATGTTCTTGATCTGCTTAAAGAGACAGGTCTATTAGGATGTAAAGCGGCAGACCCCGTGGAACCAAATATGAAGCTTGAACCTGCCAAGGCTGAAGAAGTAATAGACCGAGAAAGGTATCAAAGGCTTGTTGGTTGACTTATTTACTTATCTCATACTCGACCTGATATATCGTTTGCTGTAAGTATGGTGAGTCAGTTCATGCACTCACCAGGGCCAAGGCATTTTGAAGCGGTATATAGAATTTTACGCTACTTGAAGGGAAGTCCTGGTAAGGGTCTAATGTTTGAAAAACATGGACATCTGGAAATTGAGGTGTTCACTGATGTAGATTGGGCTGGAAGCAATATGGATAGGAGATCTACTTCAGGCTACTGCACGTTTGTTGGTGGTAATTTAGTCACTTGGAAGAGTAAAAAGCAAAGTGTGGTGGCAAGAAGTAGTGCTGAAGCTGAATTTCGATCAGTAGCACATGGTGTATGTGAAGTTATGTGGATTAAAGGTATCTTAGATGAACTACAAATTCCAAGTTCCATACCAATGAAAGTATATTGCGACAATAAGGCAGCAATTGCAATTGCTCATAATCCCGTGTTACATGAACGGACAAAGCATGTGGAAGTTGATAAACACTTCATCAAAGAAAAACTTGATAACGGACAAATTTGTATGTCGTATATTTCAAGTGATGATTAGACTGCTGACATTCTGACCAAGGGATTACATAGAAGGCAATTCATTCGTCTAGTGAACAAGCTGTCTATGGAAGAAATCTTCAAGTCATCAAGTCATATCGAGGAGGAGGTGCTAGGGACCCATTGTCTATTCCTACCGGTTCGATTACTCGAGCGAGGGCCAAACAATTCAGGCAAGCTATTGGCGTCATGGTTCGTGATCTTTGGCGTGAAGATGACCTTGGATCAAATTCAAATCTTGAAGAATTTTGGAAATCTTGGTGCAATTTAATTATCTTGTCACCAAATAATTGACCAAGTCAATTTATATATATTCTTGTTTAAGAATATTCTAGAATAGGAATATTCTAGAATATGACGCATTAGATATATATTCTTGTTTAAGAATATTCTAGAATAGGAATATTCTAGAATATGACGCATTAGATTTTTAGGGTTTGTGTGGCAGCCTATAAAAAGGATTTGCCAAATTTCTTTGGGGACAGATATATTTTTATGTTTGAGGAAAAGAATTGAGAGGTTCTCTTTTTACTGTTCTTTTGAGGACTTGACCTAATCAAGATTCTCTTGTGGCGGTCAATTTGACTTATCAAGCGAGATAGCGAATTCTTTCGCTCGTGGCATCTATAACGTTAGTTGGTTGACACGTGTTCGTCAACAGGTCACGTTCATACCGAGGTTGCCATTCACAGGTTTGATTGGAGGTCGAGGTTTGCAATTCACACCATCCGGGCCTTCGTAGAACGATCCTTCCGCAACGATTCACATCAGTTTGGTATCAGAGCTTGCTTCTACAAGGTCTATTTATCTTTAATTTTCTGTTGATAATCAGCAATTTGAGATTTATTGGGTTAGGGTTTCGGTTCTAGTTAATTTAGGGATCCGATTGCTTTTGTGCTTTCATACGTAGTTGTTTGCTGTTAGTTTTAAATTTATTTTCTAGCATCTTAAATTGTATTTGAGTTCGTCAAAAAAAAAAAAAAAAAAGAAGAGAAAGAAAACGCACAAAAAAAAGTGTGCAAAAAAAAAACAGATTCGGCAAAAAAAAAAATATTAGTCGAAAAAAAAAATCAAGAAGGCAACTCGTTTGTTAGTAGACCAAATTGTTACAAAATCAGTAGTGATTTGCGTTTCAATTGGAATTTCGAAAGTTGTACTTGTTGGTTTGAAATTGTTACTTGCTGAAACAAAATCAATAGTGATCTAATCTTGTTTGATTAGTTTGATTGATTGTCGTGAGGGGGTTGAGAGACAGGTTTTGAGTCCAATAAAGAGCTTGTGAAAAGAGAATATGAGAGGAAAAAGGCAAGAGTGTGTAAGCTTAATCGAGGGTGGAAAAAGCCTAGACTTGAGTTAAACACGAGAGGAGTGACAAATATCTCGAGAGAAACACATGAGGGAGCGATTGGTGAGGATTTTTTTTTTAGACTAACGTTTATTTGCAAGTCTAAAATATGTCACGCGAAGAAAGCGTGAATCAACGGGAGGTTGACTCCATACGAAGGGATGAAGCGCTCATGGAAAGCATCCAGCAATTGAGGGTCGTAGTGGAGGAGCTTAGTGGCCGAATGATGAGGAATGACATGAGGGTTGATGGTGACCGAGAGATACCCCGAGGAAGGCCGCAACATTGGCGAGATACCTCTAGAACACAACATAGAAGCCAATGGCAATATGATGATGATGAGGCAAACATGGAGGATGATCGAGATGCTTGATTTGAAAGGTGGAATGGAGGCCGAAGGTTTAGACACCGAGGAGATGATGAACTTGGCAACATCAAGATGAAGATTCCTTCCTTCCAAGGGAAGAATGATCCCGATGCGTATCTAGAGTGGGAGAAACGCATGGAGATGGTATTTGATTGCCAACGATACTCGAGCTCAAAAAGGTAAAAATTGCAGTTGTTGAATTTACTGATTATGCTATAATTTGGTGGGATCAACTTGTGACTAGTAGAAGGCGCAATGGTGAAAGACCGATAGAGACGTGGGATGAGATGAAAGCAGTGATGAGGAGGCGTTTTGTGCCAAGTCATTACCATCGAGATTTGTTTCAAAAGTTACAAAACCTCACACAAGGCAATAAGAGCGTGGAAGAGTATCACAAGGAGATGGAGATTGCCATGATCCGTGCTAATGTGATGGAGGATCGTGAGGCCACAATGTCAAGATTTTTGAGTGGTTTGAGCCGAGACATAGCAAGGGTGGTAGAGCTGCAACACTATGTTGAATTGGAAGAATTGGTGGACAAAGCCATCAAAGTTGAGCGGCAATTGAAGTTGGACCGAAGTCACAAGAGTGGAGGAGGTTCAAATCAAAATTGGAGATCCAATTGGAAGAGAGATGAGAAGCCAAATTGGAGAGGAAACAACACAAAAACCGAAACTTCAAAGGAGAAGGAGAGGGACGGTAACGAATCTGATTTCAGGTAAAACCGAAAATCTAACACTAGAACTCGTGAAATTAAATGTTTTAAGTGTTTGGGCAGGGGTCATATGGCGAATCAATGCCCTAATAGGAGGGTGATGATCATGATTGGACATGGTGTTATTGAGTCCGAAAGTGAAAGGGAAGAAGATGATGATGAGATGCCACCATTGGAGGATTGTAGTGATGGAGAAGTGGCTATAAAAGGAGACTTATTGGTGGTTAGGCGTTCTCTCGAGTGTGCAAGTAAAAGAGGAGGAGCATCACCAACAAAGAGATAATTTGTTTCATACAAGATGTGTGGTGAATGGTAAGATCTGTAGTATGATAATTGATGGAGGTAGTTGTGCGAATGTGGCAAGTTGTAGTATGGTGGATAAGTTGGGCTTGAAGACAACAAAGCACCCTAGGCCTTATAGGCTGCAATGGTTAAATGATAGTGGTGAGGTGAAAGTATCGAAGCAAGTTCGAATTCCATTTGAGATAGGGAGATATAAGGATGAGGTAAAGTGTGATGTTGTACCTATGCAAGCGGGTCATATCTTACTTGGAAGACCATGGCAATATGATCGAAAGGTACATCATGATGGGTATACTAATCATTATTCATTGATGATGAATCAAAAGACTTATACCTTGGTACCAATGACGCCTAGTGAGGTGTATCAAGATCAACTAAAGTTACAACGAGAAGCCGAGAGAGAGGGAAAATGTGAGAAATTCGAGGGCTTGCGTGGTGTGTCTGAGATGCAAGGAAAAGGAGAGGCCGAGAGAAAGATTGTGGTAAAAACCGAGGGAAAAGAAGAGAGGAAAGAAAAGAGGCAAAATATTTTTTATGCAAAATCAAGTGAAGTGAGGAGAGCCTTAGTTCTAGATCGACCAATACTTGTACTTGTGTACACGGAGGTTTTGTTTTCTACTAACAATCTTGACCCAAGTTTGCCTAGTCCTATTGTGTCTTTATTGCAGGAATTTGAAGATGTCTTTCCTGATGAACTTCCTGGAGGGATACCACCTATTCGAGGCATAGAACATCAAATTGACTTGATTTCTGGTGCGCCATTACCTAATCGACCCGCATATCGAAGCAATCCCGATGAGACAAAGGAACTTCAGCGGCAAGTTAGTGAATTATTGGAACGAGGGCATGTGAGAGAGAGTCTTAGCCCATGCGCCGTCCTTGTTTTGTTAGTGCCAAAGAAGGATGGAATTTGGTGAATGTGTGTCGATTGCCGAGCAATCAATAATATTACGGTAAAGTATCGACATCCTATTCCTAGATTAGATGACATGTTGGATGAGTTGCATGGTTCTTGTATTTTCTCTAAGATCGATTTGAAAAGTGGTTATCATCAAATTAGGATGAAAGAAGGTGATGAATGGAAAACTGCATTTAAGACCAAGTATGGATTATATGAGTGGTTAGTAATGCCATTTGGATTAACTAATGCACCGAGCACGTTTATGCGACTTATGAATCATGTTTTGCGTGCTTTTATTGGTCGATTTGTGGTTGTCTATTTCGATGACATCTTGATTTATAGCCGAAGTCCTGATGACCATATTGAGCATGTGCGAGCTGTCTTGCAGGTTTTAAGGGCCGAGGAATTATACACTAATCTAAAGAAGTGCTCTTTTGTTACCAACAAATTAGTATTTCTAGGATTTGTTGTTAGTGCTAATGGTATACAGGTTGATGAAGAAAATGTTAAAGCAATCCGTGAATGGCCAACGCCTAAGACCATAGGAGAGGTGCGTAGCTTTCATGGATTGGCGAGTTTTTATCGACGATTTGTGAGAAATTTTAGCACTATTGCCGCACCATTAACTGAGGTAATCAAGATTTTCTTGTGGCGGTCAATTTGACTTATCGAGCGAGATAGCAAATTCTTTCGCTCGTGGCGTCTATAACGTTGGTTGGTTGACACATGTTCGTCAACAGGTCACGTTCATACCGAGGTTGCCAATCACAGGTTTGATTGGAGGTCGAGGTTTGCAATTCGCACCATCCGAGCCTTCGTAGAACGATCCTTCCGCAACGATTCACATCACGAGGGGATGCCTCGTGATGCCAGTTGGGATGCCAGATGCCCGGAATGTGGGGGTGCCAGATGCCCGGTGGCCTTAAGTGGCTGAATGCCGGAGGTTTTCTCGCAATGCTAGGATGGGATGTGAGTGTAAAGTATGAGATGAAATCAATGATCTTGAGAAAGGGTGATGTGGTGATCAAATTGAAAGTTTAAAAGTTGAAATTGAATCATGCATACATGACATGATATGATGATGATCACCTGTGGCATGATGATATGATATGATGATGATCACCTATGGCATGATGATATACATGTATGATATGATGATGATGACATGTGTATGATAAGATGATGTCATGATGATGGTGATATATGATATGATATGATGATGATGATATGTCTAGGACAAAATGATGATGGCATATCTATCATATGATGGCGACCTATAATATGATGATACATGTGTATGACATGATGATGATAACCTATGACATGACGACATGTATGTGTTATGATTGTGATGAAGATGTATGATGGTATATGCATGGCTTCAAGGTAAGCACGCATGGATGCATGAATGGCATGTACGATGATGTGATTGTATTGTATGATGCATTTAGTGGTTATTGGATTCTTTTACCTGCTGAGTAGTTGTACTCACCCCTTTGGGGACCAACATTTCAGATTAGCAGCATGCTGCTCCCTACTATCACGCAGGGTGTATTTTATGGCCTACCTTCCTATGTTGAGGTCGAGTGCGAGGAGTTTGGTTGTCCCTCTGTTCCTGGATTGACGTATATTCGAGTGCGCTGTTTAGTTATGTACGATGTAGGCCTAGCTAGGGGCCCTGTTGTCCAGGAGTTCATATCCGTCCACATTCGTCGCGACGGAGTGATGCGTGGGATGTTGCCGCCGCCACCGCCTAATGCACCGAGATGGGTGTGAGGGCCCGTGCGTGACGAGTAGGAGCTGAAACTTTTTGGGATTGTTAGCCAACACTAGTGATGGGGGATCTTGCACGTGAGTTGTAGTGGGTCGATTGTTTCTTTTTGGGTTTTAGGTTGAGTATGGCTGAGTCGTGGCCTTTCTTTTGATGTACCGACCCAAGGAAACCCATCTTGAAAATATGTAAATAAAGTGTCATGGCTGTCTTTTATTATGATGTTTAGTGGTGTGCAATTGTATCATGGTTGATGGAGAGTGAGATGGTGATGTTATATTTTGCTTCCGCTAATGAGTCGCGCTGGGACCGTTTTAAAAAATAATTGTCTATGATTTATGATGCTACTTCTAAGAGGTGTAGCTAGTGTTCCATTATGTGTAACGTCAGGTGCCTGTGGCGACCCTAAGGGGTTCGGGGTGTCACATGGGACCTTTCCCTTCCGACCCTCTCTCGGTCCCCTGACAGGTTCTCCTAGCGTGGATCGTCTTCCGGGATCTTTTTGGTGGCTTCAGCATGGGAGGTTCTAAGAACCAAGAAGGACCATGTTCCCTGGGCCCATTTTATTTGGAACATGACCATGGCTCCTAAGTTTCAATTCAACCTTTGGTTAATTACTAGGAATCGCTTACCTACTCAAGTTTTTCTCCTATCTTATGGCAAAATCAACTATGAATTATGCGCCTTTTGTAATGCCACTTCGGACTCGATTGATCATCTCTTTTTTGAGTGCCATGTCCCTACGACTCTTGCTTTTTTCTGGGCTGGGAGGTGTAATCTCCCTTGGCATAATAGGTCTTGGGCGGAGAACATCCGTTGGGCCCTGAGATTCCTCTCTGGAGAGGATTTTTTCCACTCCATTGCTCGGTTTTCTTTTGGAGCCTTGTGCCACTTAATATGGAACAAAAGGAACAGCATCATTTTTCGTGGCAAAGCACTGGAGGTGATGTGAATCGTTGCGGAAGGATCGTTCTACAAAGGCCCAGATGGTGCGAATTGCAAACCTCGACCTCCAATCAAACCTGTGATTGGCAACCTTGGTATGAACGTGACCTGTTGACGAACACGTGTCAACCAACCAACGTTATAAACGCCACGAGCGAAAGAATTCGCTATCTCGCTCGATAAGTCGAATTGACCGCCATAAGAGAATCTTGATTAGGTCAAGTCCTCAAAAGAACTAAACAAGGAGAACCTCTCAATTATTTTCCTCCAAAAATAAAATATATCTGTCCCCAAAGAAATTTGGCAAATCCTTTATATAGGTTGCCATACAAACCCTAAAAACCAACTCTAAAAATCTAATGCGTTATATTCTAAAATATTCCTATTTTAGAATATTCTTAAACAATAATACATATAAATTGACTTGGTCAATTATTTGGTGACAAGATAATTAAATTGCACCAAGATTTCCAAGATTCTTCAAGATTTGATCCAATGTCATCTTCACGCCAAAGATCACGAACCATGACGCCAACAGATTACCTGAATTGTTTGGCCCGCGCTCGAGTAATCAAACCAGTAGGAATAGACAATGGGTGCCTAGCACCTCCTCCTCGATATGACTCGATGTCCACATCATTCCCTCCCCCGTGCAAAGGATTTGTCCTCAAATCATCACTAGCATATAAAAAAGTCAAGTTAGAAACATTAAATGTGGCACTAACGTCATACTTACCTGGAAGATCAAGCTTGTAAGCATTATTGTTAACTCTTTCCAAAACCATGAATGGTCCATCCCCTCGTGGTAATAACTTAGAATGTCGCTGCTCAGGAAATCTCTCTTTGCGCATATGAACCCAAACCCAATCGCCAGGTTCAAACACCACTTCCTTCCGCCCTTTGTTAGCTTGCCTTGCATATTGCTCAATCTTGCACTCAATATTTGTGTGCGTCTTCTCATGCAACGCCTTGACAAATTCAGCTTTCTTTGCTCCATCTAAATCCACACGCTTATCAACAGGTAAAAGGGTTAAATCTAACGGAGTTAATGGATTAAAACCATAGACAACCTCAAATGGTGTAAATTTAGTAGCAGAATGCATGCTCCTACTATATGCAAATTCAACATGTGGCAAACAATCTTCCCAAGATTTTATGTTCTTTTTAATAATAGCACGCAACAATACCCCTAAAGTTCTATTAACTACCTCGGTTTGACCATCGGTCTGTGGATGACAAGTAGTAGAAAATACCAACTGTGTTCCTAGTTTTTTCCACAATGTTTTCCAAAAGTAGCTAAGAAATTTAGAATCTCGATCTGAAACAATCAATCTAGGCATGCCATGCAAACGTACAACCTCCTTAAAGAACAAATTAGCAATATAAGATGCATCATCAGTTTTATGACAAGGTATAAAATGAGCCATCTTTGAAAACCGATAAACAACCACATAAATAGAATCTCTACCATACTTAGACCTAGGCAATCCTAACACAAAATCCATAGAAATATCAATCCAAGGATGCGTTGGAATAGGTAATGGTGTATACAAGCCATGCGGTTTAGTTGTAGACTTCGATTGCTTACAAGCAATGCATCTCTCACAAACACGTGTGACCTCTCTCTTCATATGTGGCCAATAAAAATGTTCATATAGCACTTCATAAGTCTTATTAATGCCAAAATGCCCCATTAAACCACCACTATGCGCTTCTCGCACCAACAATTCACTAAGAACACTTAGGCAAACATAGTTTGTTTTCACGAAAAAGATAACCTTCATGCCTATAAAATTTATCAAATGCAGTGTGTTCACATGCTTCATAGACTCTCCCAAAGTCATCATCATCAATATATAAGCCCTTGATATGCTCAAAACCTAGACGCTTTGCTTCTAAAATAGTTAGAATCGCATACCTTCGAGAAAGTGCATCGGCTACCACATTTTCCTTACCTTTCTTGTACTTGATCACATATGGAAAAGTCTCAATGAACTCCATCCATTTGGCATGTCTTTTATTCAACTTTTGCTGTCCTTTCAAGTACTTCAAAGTCTCATGGTCGGTGTGGATCACAAACTCCTTTGGCCATAAATAATGTTGTCAAGTCTCCAAAGCTCGCACTAAAGCATACATCTCCTTATCATAGGTAGGATAATTCAATGTTGCTCCACTCAATTTTTCGCTGAAATAAGCTATGGGATGCCCTCCTTGCATCAACACGGCTCCAATTCATGTACCAGAAGCATCGCACTCTATCTCAAAAGTAGCACTGAAATTCGGCAAAGAAAATAAAGGAGCATTAGTTAACTTATCTTTTAGCAGATTAAATAATTTCTCTTGCTCTTCTCCCCACGTGAAACCCACGTGCTTCTTGATTACCTCAGTTAATGGTGCGGCAATAGTGCTAAAATTTCTCACAAATCGTCGATAAAAACTCGCCAATCCATGAAAGCTACGCACCTCTCCTATGGTCTTAGGCGTTGGCCATTCACGGATTGCTTTAACCTTTTCTTCATCAACCTGTATACCATTAGCACTAACAACAAATCCTAGAAATACTAATTTGTTGGTAACAAAAGAGCACTTCTTTAGATTAGTGTATAATTGCTCAGTCCTTAAAACTTGCAAGACAACTCGCACATGCTCAATATGGTCATCAGGACTTCCGCTATAAATTAAGATGTCATCAAAATAGACAACTACAAATCGACCAATAAAAGCACGAAAACATGATTCATAAGTCGCATAAACGTGCTCGGTGCATTAGTTAATCCAAATGGCATTACTAACCACTCATATAATCCATACTTGGTCTTAAATGTAGTTTTCCATTCATCACCTTCTTTCATCCTAATTTGATGATAGCCACTTTTCAAATCGATCTTAGTGAAAACGCATCTAACCTAGGAATAGGATGTCGATACTTTACTGTAATATTATTGATTGCTCGGCAATCGACACACATTCGCCAAGTTCCATCCTTCTAACGCATCTAAACAAGGACGGCGGACAGGCTAAGACTCTCTCACATACCCCCGTTCCAATAGTTCGCTAACTTGCCGCTGAAGTTCCTTTGTCTCCTCAGGATTGCTTCGATATGCGGGTCGATTAGGTAATGGCGCACCAGGAATCAAGTCAATTTCATGTTCTATGCCTCGAATCGGTGGTATCCCTCCAGGAAGTTCATCAGGAAAGACATCTTCAAATTCCTGCAATAAACATACAACAGGACTAGGCAAACTTGGGTCAAGATCATTAGTAGAAAATAAAACCTCCTTGTACACAAGTACAAGCATTGGTCGATATAGAACTAAAGCTCTCCTCACTTCACTTGATTTTGCATAAAAAATATTTTGCCTCTTTTCTTTCCTCTCTTCTTTTCCCTCGGTTTTTACCACAATCTTTCTCTCAGCCTCTCCTTTTCCTTGCATCTCAGACACACCACGCAAGCCCTCAAATTTCTCACATTTTCCCTCTCTCTCGGCTTCTCGTTGTAACTTTAGTTGATCTTGATACACCTCACTAGGTGTCATTGGTACCAAGGTATAAGTCTTTTGATTCATCATCAATGAATAACGATTAGTATACCCATCATGATGTACCTTTCGATCATATTGCCATGGTCTTCCAAGTAAGATATGACCCGCTTGCATAGGTACAACATCACACTTCACTTCATCCTTATATCTCCCTATCTCAAATGGAATTCGAACTTGCTTCGATACTTTCACCTCACCACTATCATTTAACCATTGAAGTCTATAAGGCCTAGGGTGCTTTGTTGTCTTCAAGCCCAACTTATCCACCATAATACAACTTGCCACATTCGCACAACTACCTCCATCAATTATCATACTACAGATCTTACCATTCACCACACACCTTGTATGAAACAAATTATCTCTTTGTTGGTGATGCTCCTCCTCCTTTACTTGCACACTCAGAGAACACCTAACCACCAATAAGTCTCCTTTTATAGCCACTTCTCCATCACTACAATCCTCCAATGGTGGCATCTCATCATCATCTTCTTCCCTTTCACTTTCGGACTCAATAACACCATGTCCAGTCATGATCATCACCCTCCTATTAGGGCATTGATTCGCCATATGACCCCTGCCCAAACACTTAAAACATTTAATTTCACGAGTTCTAGTGCTAGAATTTTCGATTTTACCTGAAACCGGATTCGTTCCAACTTTACCATCCCTCTCCTTCTCCTTTGAAGTTTCGGTTTTTGTGTTGTTTCCTCTCCAATTTGGCTTCTCATCTCTCTTCCAATTGGATCTCCAATTTTGATTTGAACCTCCTCCACTCTTGTGATTTTCCTCCAACTTCAATTGCCGCTCAACTTTGATGGCTTTGTCCACCAATTCTTCCAATTCAACATAGTGTTGCAGCTCTACCACCCTTGCTATGTCTTGGCTCAAACTACTCAAAAATCTTGACATTGTGGCCTCACGATCCTCCGTCACCTTAGCACGGATCATGGCAATCTTCATCTCCTTGTGATACTCTTCCACGCTCTTATTGCCTTGTGTGAGGTTTTGTAACTTTTGAAACAAATCTCGATGGTAATGACTTGGCACAAAACGCCTCCTCATCACCGCTTTCATCTCATCCCACGTCTCTATCGGTCTTTCACCATTGCGCCTCCTACTAGTCACAAGTTGATCCCACCAAATTATAGCATAATCAGTAAAATCAACAGCTGCAATTTTTACCTTTTTGAGCTCAGAGTATCATTGGCAATCAAATAGCATCTCCATGCGTTTCTCCCACTCTAGATACACATCAGGATCATTCTTCCCTTGGAAGGAAGGAATCTTCATCTTGATGTTGCCAAATTCATCATCTCCTCAGTGTCTAAACCTTCGGCCTCCATTCCACCTTTCAAATCAAGCATCTCGATCATCCTCCATGTCAGCCTCATCATCATCATATTGCCGTTGCCTTCTATGTTGTGTTCTAGAGGCATCTCGCCAATGTTGCGGCCTTCCTCGGGGTATCTCTCGGTCACCATCAACCCTCATGCCATTCCCCATCATTCAGCCACTAAGCTCCTCCACTATGACCCTCAATTGCTGGATGTTTTCCATGAGCGCTTCATCCCTTCGTATGGAGTCAACCTCCCGTTGATTCACGCTTTCTTCACGCGACATATTTTAGACCTGCAAGTAAACGTTAGTCTAAAAAAAATCCTCACCAATCACTCCCTCACGTGTTTCTCTCGAGATATTTGTCACTCCTCTCGTGTTTAACTCAAGTCTAGACTTTTTCCACCCTCAATTAAGCTTACACACTCTTGCCTTTTTCCTCTCGTATTCTCTTTTCACAAGCTCTTTATTGGATTCAAAACTTGTCTCTCAACCCCCTCACGACAATCAATCAAACTAATCAAACAAGATTAGATCACTATTGATTTTGTTTCAGCAAGTAACAATTTCAAACCAACAAGTACAACTTTCAAAATTCCAATTGAAACGCAAATCACTATTGATTTTGTTTCAATTTGGTCTACTAACAAACGAGTCACCTTCTTGATCTTTTTTTTGTTCGGCTAATTTTTTTTTTTTTGCCGAATCTGTTTTTTTTTCTCTTGCACACTTTTCTTTTTTGCGTTTTCTTCTCTTCTTCTTTTTTTACTTTTTTTTTTACAAACTTAGATACAATTTAAGATGCTAGAAAAGAAAATTGAAAACTAACAGCAAACAACTACGTATGGAAGCAGAAAAGCAATATGATCCCTAAATTAGCTAGAATCGAAACCCTAACTCAATAAATCTCAATTTGCTGAATATCAACAGAAAATTAAAGATAAATAGACCTTGTAGAAGCACGCTCTGATACAAAACTGATGTGAATCGTTGTGGAAGGATCGTTCTACGAAGGCCTAGATGGTGTGAATTGCAAACCTCGACCTCCAATCAAACCTGTGATTGGCAACCTTGGTATGAACATGACCTGTTGACGAACACGTGTCAACCAACCAACGTTATAGACGCCACGAGCGAAAGAATTCGCTATCTCGCTCGATAAGTCAAATTGATCGTCACAAGAGAATCTTGATTAGGTCAAGTCCTCAAAAGAACAGTAAAAAGAGAACCTCTCAATTCTTTTCCTCCAAAAATAAAATATATCTGGCCCCAAAGAAATTTGGCAAATCCTTTATATAGGTTGCCACACAAACCCTAAAAACCAACCCTAAAAATCTAATGCATTATATTCTAAAATATTCCTATTTTAGAATATTCTTAAACAATAATATATATAAATTGACTTGTTCAATTATTTGGTGACAAGATAATTAAATTGCACCAAGATTTCCAAGATTCTTCAAGATTTGATCCAAGGTCATCTTCACGACAAAGATCACGAACCATGACGCCAACAGCTTGCCTGAATTGTTTGGCCCGCGCTCAAGTAATCGAACCAGTAGGAATAGACAATGGGTCCCTAGCACCTCCTCCTCGATATGACTCGATGTCCACATCAGGAGGTCTCTGCTTTGAAGAATCACCTTATCAAAGTCGTCAAGGATAAAGTGCTAACCTTCAGCAAGGTGCCGGACACCCCTAGGAACATGCGGCTTTAGCGTGGGTGGGGCTTTGACCCTTCTATTTTTGACGGCGACCCTACTCAACTTGCTTAGTCGGGTGGTTTGCAGGTTTTGTCTCTTCTGCCTTGTGGCGTTGCTTAGGCTGTAGTGCTATTTGTTCAGCTGTGTCTTTGGGGTTTTTTTTTTTTTTTTTTTTTTGTCTTTTACTTCGGCTCCCTTCCACTCATTTTGCATATTCGCATTATGAGTGAAAGCTCTTGGTGCCGGATTTTGTGTATATTGGCTTTCCCTATCTATTTACTTACCTTTACCACAAAAAAAAAAAATCATCAGCAATTGTGGCTCATTTATTGACCCTATCAATAGCCTTTCAAGCATATGAGGTGTCCATCTTCTGTGCCACAATCCTAGGGATGCGTAAACAAACCCTAAGCCATATATACTGGACATTGTGAATGGGAGAAGGGGCAAAAAAAGAAAAAGAAATTGCTTCGCTCATTAATTTAAATTAAAAATTAGTTACCACAGATGGACGTACACATTAGAAAAGAATAATAATGTTAATGAGTAATCAAGAATTTTGATGAAGTAATAGGTTAGAAAATTTTATAGTCATAATATATCGATTATTTTGAAGTGATGTACTATGGATCCCTTGAAAATTGAATTGTTTCAAGTAAAATAGATTTACCAAGCACTTTGACGCATTTGGTAATGGGACGCAAAATGATAAAAAGTCAAGTGTCCAGATCTAGCGGCACGACAGGAAATCTGTCTAGAAAGTGCTATTTCTACTCCGCATCCTTCGTCCCATCGAAGCATCAAGTCTCGGCGTTCAGACACGAAAGCTTCGGCAGTTCCGGCGTCGCGTCGCGTCGCGAAATTTGTCGGAACCCAAGGTCAGAGTGCCAGTTGTCTCCGCGATGCATTCCATTTCCACTCCACGTCCTCATTCCCATCGACACATCGCCGTCCAGACCCATAAAACTCCGCCGATCCGACCGTCGCCTCGCATCCACCATCTCCATCTCCAAGACACTCGCCGCTTCGGAAACCAGCAGAAAGCCTCCGCATCACCCGCGCACGCTCACGACACGTTGAAGTTCTCCTGGAACGCCACGGACCATGTCAAAGCCCTGGCCCCATGCAGATTCCTTGAAGCGCTGAAGCCCGGGTTCCTCCCTTCCAGGCGCAGAGCCGCCACCGTCGTCTCTTGCTATCCGGCGAGCAAAGCCCCGACCTTGGCGGTCGTCTCTGACAGGTCGGGCTGGGTCGAGCCCGGGTCGGGCAGCTTGGTCGACCAGCTCAGGTTGGGCAGCTTGACCGAGGACGGGCTGTCATACAAGGAGAGGTTCATGGTGAGGTGCTATGAGGTGGGGATCCACAAGACGGCCACCCTCGAGACCATGGCCAATCTGTTGCAGGTTTTTACGATCGGGTCTCGAATTGATTTTCTTTTAATTGGTTTTGGGCAAAGATGAGATTTTGAGTGTGATTGGTCTATGTAAGAGTCCCTTGGATAATCATTCTATTTTTGAAATGTCTAATCTAGTTTCTGAACTTTCATAATTACATAAAATTCTATCCTTGAAACAAAAATGCATTTAGTATGATCCTTAAATTCTTTTGTGACTTAATTCTTTTTAATATTTAAATAATTTTATTCTTTTATTCTTTTTTTTTCCTTCTTCTTTTACTTGGTCACCGACCTCGGCAATGATTGGCGACTAATCAAACGAGAGCATGTGGCCTCACAGGAGTCTTGTCAGCTAACAAGCCTCGCTCAACCACCGACAAGGCTTGGTCGAAAAGCCGACAAGGCTATCGTCTAGCTGATCACCGACCATTGCCGAGGCCATTGACTGACTAGAAGAAGAAAAAGAAAAGGAAAAGAAAAAAGGAAAGATAAGGCTTGATTTTAGAGTTATTCTCGAGGATAAAAAAATAATTTCATTTTTACTTATGTATTCTCGAAAATAAAAAAGTTTCCAAAAGGATTTTTTTTTTAATTATGGGAAATAAAAGATTAGAATTGAGCACTATTTAGCCAATTGCCAAAGGACCTGAATATTTGCGTAATTTGAAACTGAACTTTTCAAAGCCTATGAATCCAATATTCTTTTGTGTGGGAGTGGGGGAGCGGGAGAATAATATTAAGAGTGCACAAAATTTTCGTAAGGCGTTCACTTGAATGCCAAATTTTTTTTTTCGCTTACTTAAGTATCACAAATTTGAAAAATCGCTCACTTGAGTACTAATTCCGATTTGCCTCATCGAAAAATCTAACATGAACGCCAGTCATCCGACGTGACTTTATTGTCGTAACGTTGAAATTTTTTAATATTATAATTTTTTTATTATATTTTTGAATTTTTTTTATTTTTATTTCTTTGATTTTTTTTCTTTATGGCCAATGAGGGTCACCGGTGACCTTTGCAAGAGGCGAAACCCTTGCCCAAACTAAGCAAGGGTAGCCTCACACTCAGCCACGAAGGCCCTAAGCAAAGTTGTTGGGCCTAAAGTTGGCGAGGGCATTGTGACCTCGCCAACTACAGGCAAGACCTCAACGGCCTCACTCAAGGCCTCCGTGGCTGAGGGCAAGGCAGCCCTTGCCCAATCAAGGTGAGGGTTTCGCTGGCAACCCTCACCAACCCCGTATAAAAAAGCCAAAAAAAGGCAAATTAAAAATAAAAACAAAAAATTAAAATAAAAAAAAAATTTCCATGTAAGAGGCAGGAAGTGGCACTTAAATGAGCAATTTTATTCCAATATGGCAAGTGAGCGAAAAAAATGTTTTTGCACTAAAGTAACCATGATATGAAAGTTTTGACGCTCCTAGTATTCTTCTCCCCAAACAAACAAGCATGTATCTTGGTTTAACTGTAGCAAATCTTTAATTACTGCTGCAAATTGCTTATAACTTTTGGATTTTGAGAAATATAGTAATAGAGCAGTTAGTCTTTGTTTTTATGTCTCTTGTCTGCCATCTCCTGGATCAGAGTTTCTAAATGATTGCTTGTTACTGGGTTTAGGATTTGGTTGAATGATATTGACTACCCCTCATGGATTTGCTAATTCTCATTTTAATCTTCGTTTCTTCTTTCGACGAAACGTGTTGATCCAATATTTGGATAGATCGATAGGCTCATTTATGGCAGTAGGAAAATTTTGTTTTTCTCTATTTGCAAAGAGTTGTCTCAAGTTGCAATTGCAGTAAGGATTTCTGGTCAAACTGAATGATATCTGCATTGCAGGAGGTTGCGTGTAATCATGTTCAGAGTCTTGGATTTTCGACTGATGGATTTGCAACGAGCTATACAATGCGGAAAATGAATCTCACATGGGTGACTGTTCGCATGCACATTGAAATATACAAATACCCAGCTTGGTACGTCATTTGTGTCAGGAGTGATGTGGTGGAAATAGAGACATGGTTTCATGATGAAGGCAGGATCGGAGCTAGAGGAGAGTGGATACTCAAGGACTATGCAAATGGTCAAGTTATTCGAAGAGCTACTAGGTAAACTTGTTCATTTCTTTGAAGTGCGAGTTTGTATTAGGGATGCTGCTCTCACTTGTCTGTTGCCCTAAGTTACCCACCACGTCCAGGAAGAGTTGAACTGGTTTTTCATATTTCGTTTCTTTTTACCAATGGAGTGAATGCCATCAGATGGTGGAGAAAATAATATTTCCCCTGCTTGGCAAAGGCTTTTTGTAGCGATCAATTAGCTTGTTGTCATTTACCTTGGGGCCGCAGGGCAACATTGCATCAGTTCTGCATTGTTCTATATCTATGTTTTTAAGACATTCATATTCAGGATACTTTTGAGATTAGCATGAAGGAACTGTATCTTTGACAGAAGTATTGGCGTTCCTCTCTGTCTGATGCTATCTTGGGGTTTCTTGGGTGAGCCATAGGTTTACAAATTCTTCTCTAAAACTTCAAGCAGAAGAGATAATTTACAGACATGTATATGGGATATGTAAGTGCGAGAATATTTGTTTATAGGCATGTTTTCCCTTTATTAGATGTTGAAGCTCCACCTTATATAAGCTCCTTATGAAATAAATTTCCCCTACAACGAAAGTTAAAAATGCATACTGTTGGTACTTTTTTGGTATTGATTATATGAACTGTACATTGCTGACCGGTTCAACCATCTGATTTCTCAGCAAGCGGGTCATGATGAATCAAGAAACTAGAAGACTTCAGATGGTCAAGGATGATGTTCGTGATGAATATCTGATTTTCTGTCCACGAGAATCAAGGTGCATTTGTGTTCATATCATAGGCATAAACATCATCTTTGCTGAGTATAATCTATCATGCATTTCTTGAATTTGAGTATGATCACACTAGAAAATGCAGCATGCAATTCAACATCAGTATATTTGACGAAGGAGTTTATATCAGAAAGGGGCCTTTTGCCTTGCTAAAGTGATACCTAGATTAGGTGATAATGTAGGTGCAGGAGTGATAAAAACAATATAAGTATGTGCATGGATGTGTGAAACTTTGCTAGTTGGTAGGTGTTTTGACTCACCTCATTAGTCAGAAGTTTCTCCGAATTCAATGAACATACCAGAAGTCATCTACTGTGCTAGTTCTGTGGACTGTGGACCACTCTCAAAGAGTGGTACTATTACGAATTTGCAGAAGCATGGCATCGCGCGTTATGGACGCCAGGGACTATAATAGTGGCATTGCGATACCTAGCCAAGGATCTTCATAATTTTTCTTAATTCTAAAAGTAATAATTCATTGGGGTTGTGTAATATATAATTGTATGCTCGAGATTCTCGCATGCCTGGAGACATACCTCAGACAGAATTACCAATGATTGACCAGATTCCAAAACCACTTGGCCTTTCTTTCCTCCCAAAATCTTGGAAAAAATACAATATGAAAACGAAATGACTCTGCATAATCAAATGTAAGCCACATGTTTGGCCCATGTAATTATGCCCCTGAGTCACTGCAACTTTGATGGAGATTTTGTTATTCTATCTAATATACAGTAATGGTGGATGCTTTCCTTCAATTTTTGGGCGGATCGTTAATGAAGAGAGGGAGACACAAACACAAAGCGCTATATTTTCACTCACTCAGATTACATAGCTTAAATAGCATAGAGAGCTAACTTACTTAACACCCTAACCCTGGTTTCCTTGTTTAAAGTGCCTAATGCACATTTACTAACTGTAAATATCTCATTTTTACTGTATATTCTTTGACGTGCACATTAAGGCTCCTGTTTATTTGATTTGCAGACTAGCGTTCCCAGAGGAGAACAATGGCAGCTAAAAAAAATAGATAAGTTGGAAGACCCGGCTCAATATTCGAGGCTGGGGCTTGCTGTAAGTTGATTAACCCATCTGAGTTGCCCAGATTTATAAATGTCTTTTCATTAATTATTGTGCTCCCCACAACCGCAGCCTAGACGAGCTGATCTGGACATGAACCAACATGTCAACAACGTCACCTACATTGGATGGGTTCTAGAGGTAACGCTTGCAGGCCTTCCTTCATATCCATTACGCTGGACATGGCTTATACTTCTAATATGCCTTAGTCAAGTTTCTTCTTCTAATTGCATTTGTTTTGCTGTACCGATCTGGCTTTCAAGAGGAGTTGTGTTGAGAATTAAATCATTTCGATCTGCATCTTGGTCGGGTTCCTCATCGTCATATCTGCCGCTTTGGGAAGTTGAAGTGATAGGCTCACAGTTTTACTAAGGCTTGCCTTTCCCGTGAGAATAGCTTTTTCTTTGTTCCTGGTGTCACCATGTGGGCCACAAATTTTTTTTCAGAAACATTCTGTTTTTGTGCTGCTTTCCTTTAATTCGCCAAAAGGTGTCATGGAAGAAGGCTTTGGCTTATCTAGGTCCGAGCGTGTATTTGGGTCGTACTTCGTGTTCGGCCTCACATACCAAGAACCGTTACTGACTCTGTCTTCAGAAGTTTTTCTTGTCTCACTAACTTGTAGAGATGAAGAAATCAGCAGTTTTTGTTGAAATCTTCCTCAATCCGTCTCTCATGTTCTGTAAATCCTGCAATCAGCTTTCCTTTGAAATGCTTTCTATGTTGTCATTATGACAGAGCATGCCTCAAGAAATTATTGACTCCTACGAACTGCAAACAATCACGCTGGATTACAGGCGTGAGTGTCAGCATGACGATGTTGTCGATTCGCTCAGCAGTCATGAGCCAGATGAGAACTTGGAGGCCATCTCGCAGCTCAATGGAACCAACGGAGCGGCTGCATCTCCGGCCACAGTAGATTATCGCCAGTTTCTCCACTTACTCAGGTTGTCTGGTGACGGCCTAGAAATAAACCGTGGCCGCACCCAATGGAGAAAGAAGCCTATGAGGTAACTCGTTTTTGATCGCACGTAAAAAGACCATTTGTATTTTGTATTTGCCATTCCTCACGAGGATTTACTGCGTCGCCAAATCTCGCTATTGCTTGCTTGTAGTTTTCCTTCTGCATAGAGAACTGTGATTGTTGTGCCAAGAAAAAAACGAGAGAAAGATATGTGTACTCTGCTATTCTTATCCGAGTTTGTAACCTATCTTGCCGTGAGCACAAGGTTTGTAGTTCTTTATTTAAGAGGAGAACTATTAGAGGTAGCTGTTGGTGTTCTGTTTCACGCGGTAACGAAACGCGTGCTGAAATATTGAGTTTATTTATTTGAAATGTCACTGCTTATGGAAAGCGTTCAAGTGAATTGAGGACGTGGTCGTCTTAAAGATAAAAATAATGTATCTTAATCATGTTCATGTTCAAATCTTGTGTGGTCTTGGTTTGGATGACTTATGGAGTTACAGTGGAGGTGTTGGGCCTGGTACCAGTCGAACAGTGCCTGAGGAGATACTTCTTGGTTTTAACTAGTGAAAATAAAATGACGAATTCTAGACGAAATTATGTCATTGATTGTACAACAATTTGAGGATAGAAAGCGTCCTTTTTTTCACTTCACAAACAAGGAATGTGTTATCATGCGAGAGGAGAAGATACGTAACTATATACGGCCAGTGAATACAATATTATCATTGTACAAGAGGAGGTATATGGTTATATGCCCTTGGTGGAAAATGAATAGTGATGGATCAGAGTTGAAGACAGTGAATCCAAAATCATGGAATTTTAAATTAAATTTTTTGCACCAAGGGGCTTGACAAATACCATAAATTGATTTCTTCATGTGACAGACATGGCTAGTTTTACCTGGATCAACATAGCCTAGTGGTTGGGAAATGAACATAGTTTCCTACAAATCACCATGTAAAAATGCACATCCGACGTCCAATTGTCGAAGTGGCTAATTGTGAGAGACCGCAAAAGATAAAATAATTCTCATCATGGTAGGTTTCACCGTGACAAATATGAACTTGTTTATGTATTTGTCATGCATGGTTATTTCCATGGACTCACGTTGTTTGTATATATACTAGGTTGAGTAGTATGATAATCTCCTACCTTAGACTCGGGGATTTCATTTAATAACTTTTGGCTCACCACCTATTTTTTAGTCTTGTAGGATAGATCAGTTTCTACCACTACGATTTGGAGTTTCTTTTTATTTTGATTGTACCAAGATGTGCTTATACTTGAATATACACTAGGTGTGTTTATTTTGTGGAAAATTCAATGATAAATGAAAATTTCCTAAACATTTTTAAGAAAACAGTTAATTTTTTTTTTTTTTGGTAATGTGTGATCGAAAACATTTTATGATGAAGATATCTAATATATGTAAATGAGTTCATACTTATAATGACAAATATGAACTTGTTTGTGTATACTATTGAGCTTCATGACCAGTGGGGAATACACATTCCCTATGTATAATTGTGAGCTACTAGGTAATGCCGGTGTATCATAAAATAATATGTCATTTGCTTGTTTTGTAGTGAATGAACTTGCATATTTTTAATGGCTTTCGTTGACATGTCATGATTTTTTTAAATAAAAAAAACACTTGTTTATGCATTTGTCATGCATGGTTATTGCCTTGGACTCACATTATTTGTATATATACTAGGTTGAGTAATATGATAATCTCCTACCTTAGACTCAGCGATTTCATTTAATAAGTTTCGGCTCACCACCTATTTTTTAGCTTATCACTTATTTTTAGTCATGTAGGATAGATCACCTTCCACCGCTATGATTTGGAGTTCCTTTTTATTTTGATTGTACCAAGATGTGCTTATACCTTAATATATACTATGTGTATTTATTTCTCGGAAAATTCGATAATAAATGAAAATTTCCAAAACATTTTCCAAGAAAACGGTTAATTGTTTTTTTTTTTTTTAGTAATATATGATCAAAAACATTTTTTGATGTTTGGATCTTATGGGAAAATGATTTCAATCTCATGACTTCATCTCAACCAATTTTTTAAAAATTTTAAATAATTTTTATTTTTTAAAAAATTTCAATTTCTAATTATTGTTTATTTTAAATAATCTCATGCTTTCCCATGGCCGGTGGTGGTGACAGCAATGAAGAGTAAGACTTTCAAGAGGAAGTAATTTTCTCTGAAAGGAAGAAAGCCACGGAGTCCCTCTTGAAGAGGAAAATTAGGGGTTTAATCCAAAGTGTATAAGTCAATTTCTATAATAGGGTTTTGTAGGTTCCCGATTAAGAAGCACTTTTTGCCTTTATGTTATGTTGGACACTCGATATGTGTCTGTCACTTTCAAACACTTTCCAATACTTGATCAACAAGTGTCGGAAAATCCGATACTTGGTCAATTTTCTCGACACTCCTCCGACATGCGATTTTTCGACACGTGATTCCAGTATACGAGATCAATTTTATAAATTTTAAATAAATGAGGGGCAAAATATATTATATGTGAAAAAATAAAAAAAAAAAAAAATTTTAATAAATGGAGAAAAAAAGTTAATCTTCTTTTCTTTTCTTTTATAACGTTTACTTTCCATAATACACAATTCACTTCTCAAGTTTTTTTCTCTTCTCTTCGATACGCCTAACAAACAAGTTCATAATATGAATTACTTATGTTTTTTTTTTTTTTTTACTTCCAAGTTTTATGGATTATTAGAATGGAGTTGAATTTGTTAAATTCAAACAACAAATGATATCAATAAATGGTGGATTAATTTTTTTAATATAAAATTTATTTTAGATTTTATTATTTATTTATTTATTTGTGAATTTGAATCAAATTAATTTAATCGAAATAATCATATGATAATATATATATAAAAATACATATTTAATATATAATGTGTTACAACGTACTAGAATTTTCTATTTTTTTTAGAAATGACGTGTCGATATGTCATGTTATGTGGTGTGGCATGTTGTGTGCCGGTGTCGGTACTACTTAAGTTCTCGGTTCGGCTCTCCCATATTCCCGAGAAACTAGGAATTGGACCAAGTCTCGTTACAATCTGAAACCAAATTGGTTGTCATTAGTCCAATTATCCAATTCCCTGTCCTATTGTAAAATCATGCTCCTCTAGGGAAAAGTATAGAATGGGCTCTTAACTTTTAGCCATTGGTCAATTCATGCCTAAAATATTATTTTGATGGATTGAGCCTTTAATATTTTGCAAAAAGATGTTCAATCAAGTCTCATACTAGATTTCCAACGTTGAAAACGACGTATAATTCTACGGTCCATGGCTACGCAACATTAGAGAAAGGCCATGTGAGAGACGTAAAGGATTTTTAGCATTTAAGACTCGCAAAATCCGTTAATAGAAAATTCAGGAGTTGATTACGGCGTTTTTCGAACATTAAGGACTCAATTAATCAAGTAAGATATTAAGAACCAGATCAATCAACGGGAAAATACCGTGGATTGGTTACGCACTTATCTCAAGTTTAGAAGGTGATAGATAAGCACTTCTTTTTACTTTAGTAGTTACAACTTTGGAACAATCCGCATATTGTTTTAGTTTAGAAATGCCGGTACAGATTTGATTTAATCGAAAAGGAAAGAAGATATATTTGATTTTCGCATAAAGAGGTAAGGAATCGGGTAATCGGACTAATGGAAAATAATGAATATAAACAATTTTGTTTAGATAATGCCCATATCGATTTACATTCTTGTTTTTAGTGTGAAAACCTTGAATTCTTCGATCGGGGGAAAGAAAAAGGGGGAAAGAAAAAGGAGGGAGTGTATGTATATTATATATATATATGCTACATATATTTGTACGGTCAAATTTGATGGCTCATCCTGAGCCAAGCCTGCTATCGTACAACTCATGAAAGTTTGTACACCAACTTGATAAGCATTTTTCGAAGAAAGGGAAAAACTTGATGAGCATTTCGTGCGCCCTCCCCCTTTATGAATGTGACTGATACCAAATTATGTAGGCATTTAACTCATCTTGTACTCCCGGTCGAGAAATACTTTGCAAAACACAAGTTTCTTGCAATGAGCATTTTGCCAACCTCTCCACTTTTACCAGCGTGGACAGCTACTATACCAACCTATCAATTTCCCAAATACTCCTTATGAGGTGTGATAGAGTCTATGCTCTTCAATTGAAGAACCCTCTAATTTTTTAGTGTAGTTTTTTCTTTCGCATTTAGGAGAGAATATCCTAAATATGCTACATCCCAAAATTCATACAGTTTTAGGATATATTTGGATTCATATATATGTTGCCTTTATTTGCATGGTCAAATTTGATGGCTCCTCTTGTGCCAAACCTGTTATAGTATTACTCATAAAAGTTTGTATGTCAACTTGATGAGCATTTCATGTACTCTCCCCTTTATGAATGCGACTGATACCAAATAATATAGGCATTTAACTCCGTTCATACTGGGTTGAAATCCTTTACACGTAAAAATTATTAGAACAACTCATTTGTTTTCTGGAATTCACACTGAAAATTCTAAACATGAACTTTAATTCCCATCTGCCTAATTCATTGCACTCCATCTTTGTTGCCAACTTGCAGTCACATCTCTCCAACTGTCATAGCATTCAGCCTGACGAGTCATTTTCGATATATAGCACGTCATTTTTGGCCGTCGCCCCCTCTATTAACGAGGCAAAGGAGCTCATGGTTGTTGCGACCGCCACAATCGTCGTTGGATTTGAGCTTGCAGCTTGAGGCTCAACATTGTGAGCTCTCACCGGAGCCCAGTTCGCCCCAACCTAAGGAAGAGAGAGAGAGAGAGAGATTGGTTTTGGGAGGAAGGGGGAAAAGGGGGAAGGGGATGGGCGCATAAGTGGAAAGAGGGAAAATAAAATTTAATGTGCTATCGTTTATCTCTTTATCATCATAACTACTCCTTGTTATGTATCTATTTATAATCACCATTCCTGATTATGTCAAACTATTTCCGATAATTGTGAAGTTTAATTCGTTATATTCGACAAAAATCCTTCATAATTCCTCATTCAACCCGTCCGCCCATGTTGGGCCTAAAAGCCCGGCCCACAGGAACAGGGCCCGTGGATGGAGGGACATATAAAAGGGATGAGAAAGAGGGAGAAGACACCGCTTGGAAATAATGTACGTACGTCTTCTCCCGTGCGCTCTCTCTCTCTTTGAAAAGAAAAGAAAAACAGTAAGCGTTTTTTTTCTTCCCTTCAAGGCATCATCGGATCGAACAGGGCCAAACTCTCTTCCTCTTATCGGCATCCGTGTCTAATCTGTGGCTAACAAGGTACGCTCGAATCCGTGGTGTGCTTTACGATTGGTGATACGTGTTTTTCTCGGGCTTCGTCTTCCACATTGATTTAGGGGTTCGATTTAGTGTCGAATCCGCTTTTTGGGAATCGTTATTCCCTACATTGGTATCAGAGCCCTAGTTCACGTTTTCCCGACCTGTTTGATGTTTTTTGATTGGTTTTTCGCGAAAGTAATTCGGCCGATCGGGGTGAGAAATCCCGACACCCGAGCCCTATTCATCCTTTTTTCTAAGTTTCCGTAAGTCGAAATCAATTTCTGAAGGAACTGGGTGAAAGAGGTCATCGAGGCAAGTCCGACGACATGTCGTATGCCGCCAGCCGACGCCGCATGCGCCCACAAGCGTGGCCAGAAGCCGTTGCGCGTGGGCGTGACGTGCCCGAAGCGCTGGCATCGGCCAGCGCGTGCGTCCCACGCGCCGGTCGGCGAACCAGCACATGCACGACGCCGGCGGTGAACCGACACGCGCCAGTCGGCGGACCGACGAGTGCTAACGTCAGCATGACGTCATCCAACGGTCGGTAACCACTGGGATGACGACATCGCTGACGTCAGCGTCGACGACGGTTGGCGGAGCGATCATCGGCTAGCGACCCGGCCGACGATCCGACCCGACCCGACCCACAGACGCCTGGCACGCGCGTAGCTCGTGCCGGTTGAAGTTTGCGTGATGTCAGCCCGCGCACGCGCGCAGCACGTGCGGTCGGTTCGTCCGACCTGGCCCGACCGGTCCGACCAGTCCGACGACCTGACCGTTGACCGTTGATCGACGATCGCTGACCGTTGACCCGAAAAAAAAAAAAAAAAAAAGAAGAAGAAGAAGGATTTGTTTCTATTTCAAAAATGTCTGTGAGGGTTAGATGTAATCCATTTTTTATTCTGCATTTGTTGCATGAATCATGGAAAATTATGTGTTTTCCATTTTGTTTATTGTGGATTATAAGTGATCCAGTTATTGGTTCTGCATTTGTTGCAGGAACTATGATGCGTTATGCACGGATACCTGCAATCCTGAGAACGAACGAAGGAAGAGCTAGACTGAAAAAGACTGATGAAAGAGTTAGCTGATTATTGGTGGCATGACGGTGATTTAGTATCACACATGGTCAGGGTCAATCAGATGATATAGGAAATCATCTGGAATGGTTATCTTATGCCGGATTTTGAGAAGATGCCGACTTTGATGAACACTCTTCCACCTGAATGACAAGCAGTGTTAGATCGGCTATGGGAGGTCAATATGGTCTCGGATTATAGGGGGCTAGTGGAAGCTTTTGTAAGAGAGTACTATAGGATTGAGTTGGCCAAAACTTCAACCCTTAAATTGAGCGCCACATGGCGCAGAGTGAATGCGCCTTGGTGGTGACATGAGAGCTCTCCAAAAGTTTTTCCATGGTTGGCAAATGTGCCTTCAGTTTTCTCAGATACTTTGACTGATAGATTAGAATGGACTTTCCCTATTTATTTCTTAGATTAGTTTGAGATGTTTTTGAATGTTGAATATCTCTTTCTATGTTGATATTTCTGTTTGGATATATTACTTAGTGTAATGAATTGTTGTATTAGTTGAAAGCATTATTATTTTATTGGATGTCAATTATCTATTGCTTTTTGTTATTGCTGATTGTTGTGTGTAGTTCATAGAAGTTTTTGTAACTTCATAGAATTTATTTTGCATAAGACAATTATATTAATAATAGTTTTAAGTTAAAATTTTTGGAGGATGATTGGAAACATAGTGACCTTTTGATTCTAAAACCTTACTTAAAATTGTTCATTGATATGATGGGTCTATGCAAAATAGATGTATAAATGATATGCATTAATTATTCGTGCATGTATATCTGATGTGTTCAGATGGATGGTTTCAGCAACTAAGAACGTAATTGCTTATATGAACGGCAACAATAGTGAAATATTGAATATGAAGATTCAATATGTGCTGGAAAAGCAAGAAGCACTAGAAGCTTTTGACCATATTATGGAAGATCTTGAGCATGCCGTGCGCCACCTTGAGCTGGTAGAGGACTGCTTAACGACATGTGAGCTGAAAATAGATATTTGTTATGCTGGTTCTAGCTCAGAAAGGGCTTTGAGCTCTAAGCGCAAGCGTATTGATTCGTTTAATATGTGGGAATGCAAATGATCAAGTCCTTATTGCAAGAGATCAAAAGTTAACCAACACAAGAGAGGAAAACGTCCTCAAACGAAGCAAATGTCAAGAGTGAGGTGTTACAATTGTGATAAGAAGGGTCACTATGCTCGCAACTGTTGTGAGTCGAAGAAAGTAAACACCTCTTGTACATTTGAGAACTTTGCTTATGTGTCAAGATCTGCATTATTAGCTGAATCCAATCCTTTGTGGACTGTAGATTCAGGAGCAATAGACGATATATCGAAGAATAGAGGATCCTTCGTGGAATTCCGACGAGTACCAATTGGAACTAAGTGGATCTATGTAGGAAATAACTCCAGAGATGAAGTTAAAGGGATTGCCACCTGCCAATTGAACATGCGTGGTGGACGCAACTTATTCCTACATGATGTTCTATATGCTCTGGAGATTCGTCGAAATTTTGTGTCTGTTATGGTGTTGGTTAAGCTTGTTTTTAGTTTAAACTTTCGTAATAGCGATGTAGATTTGTATTTTGGATACAAACTACTATAGTTGTGGTCACTTTCTGGATGGTTTTATTGTACTAAATGTTGACTGTGGTGATGTCAATGTTTGTTATTCCTTTGTTTCACGTCTTCTACTTCATATGATAATGATGTGAATGTGTGGCATGCTAGACTTGGTCATATTGGCCAACAACGTATAAATAGACTAGCCAAAAAGGGCTTGTTGGGCAACATTGAAAAAGTCGATTTGCCCAGATGTGAGCATTGCCTAGTAGGGAAAACGACAAGAAAACTATTTGGAAAAGATAAATAGCTGAATTTCCTCTACATTTAATCCATTATGATGTCTGTGGTTCAATGAATGTGAGAAGAAGGCATGGGGCTGTTTATTTCATCACTTTTATAGATGATTATACTCGATTCGGATATGTCTATTTGATTTCTCATAAATCCGAGGCATTAAGTTGTTTCAAAAGGTTTATGAACTTGGTAGAAAATCAATTAGACAAGAAAATAAAAGACAGAGATCCGATCGAGGTCGAGAATATTTATCTGATGAGTTCAAAAACTAATGTGATGAAAAGGAATAGAAATACAGTTGTCTATTCCATTTACTCCTCAACAAAATGGTGTTGCAGAGAGAAGAAACAGAACCCTACTGGAAATGGTTAGGTCCATGATGGCGCATGCTAACTTACATATCACTTTTTGGAGTAATGCGTTGTTAAATGCTGCTTATATACTTAATCGGGTGCCTTCCAAATTAGTTAGTTCCACTCCATATGAGTTATGGATAGGTAGAAAACCGAACTTAATTTTTCTTAAGCCATGGGGTTGTGCTGCCTATACTCATGAGTCCTCTCACAAGTTTGGGAAATTGGGTCCCAAAGGAAAGAAGAGTATTTTAATGAGATACTCAGAACACTCGAAAGGGTATGTGTTTATATGTGAGTAGGAAAGTGGGAGTATAACTGATTTTGAATCACGGGATGTCACATTCTTAGTGGATGAATTTCCTAAGATGGGCGAAATAGGGGAAGATTACTTCCTATTTGAAACCGTGGATCAAGATAATGATATTAGTGGAGTTTGTCCAAGTGGGAGTAATATGAGAAGTGATGAATTGAATTCAACTCATTCTCAATTACAACAACATGATGAAATGATATCGTCATTATCTAATCCAAGTGGGAGCATAATGGGGAATGATGTGCTAAGTGTACAATCTCCCATATAGCGAACAAGTTGCCAAAGTATTCCCCGTCAACATTTTGACATTGAAGGGGAAACTTTTATGATTGCTCCACAAGATGAGGATGAGCCAAGAAATATTAATGAGGCTCTAAATTGCCCTAATAAGGAAAAATTGATTTATGCAATGAAAGAGGAGATGGAGTCAATGAAATCAAACCAAGTCTGGGAACTGGTTGATCTTCCAAAAGGGACGCAAAGCTATTGGGAACAAGTGGGTTCTCAAAATAAAGTGAAAGGCTGATGGCTCGATAGAAAGGCATAAGGCTCGCCTTGTGGCGAAAGGGGTATAATCAACAGGAATGAATTGATTATGAAGAAACATTTTCTCCTGTAGTGAGATTTACCTTAATTCGTATAATTTTGGCAATAGTGGCTAATATGGATCTTGAGTTACATCAAATGTATGTAAAGACTGATTTCCTCAATGGAGAATTAGAGGAAGGAATATATATGGAACAACCTGCTGGTTTCATAGTGAAAGGCCAAGAAGAAAGGGTATGTCGACTTTGGGGGTCGATATATGGCTTTAAGCAGTCGTTAAGACAATGGTATATATATTTTCATAATGCCATAATGGCATATGACTTTACAATGATAGATGAGGATCATTGTATATATATATCAAAAGATCCAATGATCAATTTGTGATCATATCATTATATGTTGATGATATACTAATTGCCAGAAGTAATATGGAGTTTGTTAATAATGTCAAGAGTTGGTTGTCTTCCAACTTTGAATTGAAGGATATGGGATTGTAAACCCATAGACACTCCTATTGCAAAAGGTGAAGGATTGAGCCATAGACTATGTCCAAGGACTCCACAAGAGAAGGAACAAACGAAATATGTTCCTTATGCTAGTTCTGTTGGAAGCTTGATGTACGCTATGATGTGTACAAGACCTGACATATGTTTTGCAGTTGGAATGGTGAGCAGATACCAATCCAATCCAGGTCAAGCACGTTAGAAAGCCGTTAAATAAATATTAAGGTATCTAAAGGGGATTGCTGATTATACGTTGAGTTATTATGGAAAGGATCTGCAACTCAAATGCTATTTTGATGCTGATTGGAGAGGAGATTTAGATGAAAGAAAATTTACATATGGGTTTGTTTTCTTATCGAATAATGGCACCATATGTTGGAGCAATAAGAAACAAAAGTGTATAGCCTTGTCCACGATGGAAACTGAGTTCGTGGTATTATCAGCAGCAATATAAGAATATGTTTGGCTTAAGAGATTATTGGATCATTTAGATGTTATTGGAAGTGATGCAGATTCATTGATGGTTAACTGTGATAGCCAAGCAGCAAAAGTGTACACCAAATATCCAAAATATCATGGCAAGACCAAACCTATAGATACCAAGTATAACTTTTGTCAATGATATGATTACACGAAAAGATGTGAACTTACAGTACATGTTACGCATAGAATGGTAGCAGATCCTATGACAAAGCCAATACCTAGAGATGTGTTTTTGTGGCCATATGAAATCTCTAGGATTGCATAAAGGCTGATGTACTGAATATTGTAATTTCCCTAAGTGTTCACATTTGATGAATTTGTGTTTTCATCATTGATGCCTATGTATCTTTGTTTGATCTTTATGCATCTTAACGCTCAGTGCATTATTTTAAATTGAAAAAGTATGTCGGACAGATATAAGATTAGCCCACTCACACGAGTAATCGCCTCTATTTATTGTGTGATAAATGGAGATGAGCCTGTTTTTAAGCTTATTATCTAGGTGATAATCGAGAGCTCAAGCTTAAAATACGTATGTTGCCTTAACTGGGTGTTAAGATGAGGACATAATAATTACAATGTCCGAAAGTAAAATACCCCACATATTTTACTTTATCTGTCTATGATGCCAGATGTGAGTTCTGATGAATTTTGTGAATGAGTAGATACGTGAACTCAAGTTAGACATTGGGTATGTCTGAACTATCATATGTACAGTATTGAATGGTATAGACATACACTCCATGGGAAATGAGTTAATACTGTAATACGTATTTCATACTACGTATGCATGAAATGACCAATAAGAGTGGCAAAAGTTTGATCTCAACTTTTATGTCGTGTGAGACTCTTGAGGAAAAGAGTTCCTCAATTTTTAGTCTCCTCATGACTCTTACTTATTCTCAAGATTTCTATTTAGTGTTTGCTATCTTAGGATGTTGCCAAAGATCATGAGTTGATTCGATCTAATGGGACATTTCTAGAAAAGCAAGCTGAACTGAAATTGAGAGTTTGAAGGGAAGAGGAAGATCGATTTTGGAAAATCACATTGTAGTTTTGTATTCACCGGTTAACCAATTATGACTGTCTTTGGGATAATCATAATTGTGAATACAACATATATATATATATATATCATTGTTTAAAAGAGATCAAGAGAGATATAAATGTGATCGATCGATCTAGGTACTGCATACTAAATCTACTCGGAGTGTGATGCCCATTATGAGCTGCTATATATTCCTAACAGATGTATGGCAACGAGCTCTCAAAGTATGCTGGTCGCACGGATTATTCACCGGTATGAATGTTGAAGAGAGGTAAAGAGAATTATGTTCAGCCCACCATGTGCGAGTGGGAGATGATGATTTTATATGAGATGGGCTTAAGGCCCGTCTGCCCATGTTGGGCCTAAAAGCCCGGCCCACAGGAACAGGGCCCGTGGATGGAGGGACGTATAAAAGGGATGAGAAAGAGAGAGAAGACACCGGTTGGAAATAATGTACGTACGTCTTCTCTTGCATGCTCTCTCTCTCTTCAAAAAGAAAAGAAAAACAGTAAGCGTTTTTTTTCTTCCCTTCAAGGCGTCATTAGATCGAACAGGGCCAGACTCTCTTCCTCTTATCGGCGTTGGTGTCTAATCTGTGGCTAACAAGGTACGCTCGAATCCGTGGTGTGCTTTACGATCAGTGATACGTGTTTTTCCCGGGCTTCGTCTTCCGCATTGATTTAGGGGTTCGATTTAGTGTCGAATCCGCTTTTCGGGGATCCGTTATTCCCTACAGGTGGCGATCGGAGGACCGGTTGGAGAGGAGGATAGCTGCCCCACCCATTCGAAAGAGACAGTTTGAGATGAGCATCAACCGGTCATTGCCGAGATACCAGTTGAGGGTGACGCTCTCCATGCTCACCACTAGGGCATAAGAGTATGTACCTAGTGGTTAACCCATAAGATAAGTAATAACATTGGCTTAACTTTAATTTTGTTGAGACATAAATTTTATCTCCCTAGTAAGAAAACTTAGAATTTTGAGTACCTAGTAGATAAAGCATATAGTAAATTGAGAATGTACAAAGCTTAAATTGTTCAATTTCGTTGTCATATATCAAATTCATAAATGCAAAAAGTCCTATTTCAAATCTAGCTATATTTTGTGGCATAATAAATCTTGGGTTGACTTATCAATGGATCATATTGTTCAACGACATCTAGGTTTCGAGGGTTCTGAGTTCAAACCACTCACTAGCTCCTACTTCTCTACCAACCAAAGCATAAACTAAGGAAAGTAATTACCTAAAATTATACCGTCGACACAACCTAAATAAAGTTGTTTTTTTTATGACTTTATTAACATGACATTCTTGGGGATACTATGTAAATAATAATTTGTTTTGAGCCATAAATTTTTAAAGGATTTGATCCCAAAATAATTTATAATTATTTGTTGAATGGATTGTTGTGGTTTAGAATGGACTGTTATTTTCACATTAAATTAAAAACTGTCACTTAATCATCTCTTCTTCTTCTTCTTCTTTTTTGTCATGATTCTAATTGTATGAAATGTATTGAAATTGAATGGTGCTAGCATCACCGTCTCACGGTGTAACAGTCAAAGGATGTCCACAAAAATTTCCTTTCTCAAACACAATACATGGAAATTTCCAAGCAATACATAGTTCTCTCTCTCTCTCTCTCTCTCTCTCTCTCTCTCTCTCTCTCTCTCTCATTTAAAATGTGTGGCTTAGGATTGGCCGTCCGTTTTCCAAGCTTGAAGATATGGCTAGCTAAGCATTTTCCTTTTAAATCACATCACACATTATCAACGTAGAGACTATGTTTAATCGTTCAGATTTCTAAAGAGGATGAGACTAGATATTATAAGATATGAAGTCCAAAAATTTTGTTATATCATATCCATTGTTTGATGATCAAAGTAGTAAAGTCGAATATATTTATATTATATCATGTATGTTGTTTGCTATAAACATCATATTAGTTTAAATGAACAAAACATTTTACAAGCAAAGGTGGTAAAAATCTCTCACAACATTCTTGCCTACTTTATTTTCTTCTTCTTCTTCTTCTTTTTTTCCTCTCTTTTTAAATTAATTTTTTTATTTCCTTTTCCCCCTTCCATCATTCTCTAATGAAATTTTGTTAAATAGTAAATTGTACAAACATACCTAAAATAATAAAATACCTAAAATATGTAATAATATAAATAGATTTCATATTTATATATTTAATTTATGTTGTGAAATAGAATTAATTTGAATATATAAATATAAATAAGATTAAATGAAAATAACTAAATTGTTATTTTTTTTATTTTATTATATTAGAATTCAAATATTATTTATATTGAAATATAATTTAATTTTGTTAATTTAAGAAATTTGTTATTCAAGAAAAATAACTTTCCTATTATGGATGTTACAAATCCTATCTACATTTATCCCATCTCTCCCATAGGATAGTTTTATCCAATATATTTTTCCCTTATATCCGACTTTATCTTATTATGCATCAAACGTAGGATAGAATAAACTTTATCATATCCTAAACTGTATCTTAATTACCAAATGCAGCCAAAATGGATCCTATTTGCTAGTGAACCTAAGAAAAATTTCCTACTACCCAACTTATATTTAGCATTTCATTGGTCAATGGAAGTTTTCATTCTTTGTTTTCTTCGATATCATTGAGGGTGTTATAAATAAAAAGTTCATATTATCAAACTTATACTTTGAAGAATAGAAGAAGAGAGGGGAGAGAAGAAGCCAAACCTGTAGCAATTGCTTAGCAAGGTCGATAGAAATCAACCCAAATGCGCAACCCATCCCACCAAGATTGTAGCTCAACACGTTCCCTCCGAGCTTGTAGTGATTCACGATCATTGACGACGGGGATGGTGTCGGGTTGAACAAGCTACGAGTTCACAACGAGGATCCCTATGTCCTTAGCCTTGACCCCGTCTTGGTTAGCAGGCGGTCGATGGCCCCGAACATCACGGCCTCGGCCTGCGCCCGTGCTTCGCCATGCATAGGTTTGGTGGGACCTGGAGCACGGCCTTAGGCAAGTAAGTCCGCTGCCCGAGCTCGGACTTCTCAAATATCTTCTTGAAGGCTTTATTTGATTTGGGCTTAAGGCCCATCCGCCAAAGTTGGGCCCAGAAAGCCCGGCCCACGGGAATAGGGCCCGTGGAAAGAAGGGGGTATAAAAGGGAGGAGAGAGAGAGAGAGAAGACGTTGGTTGAAATCGAAATTCACGTCTTCTCTCTCCCGCGTATTCTCAAGAACGATGAACGCATACGGCTTGTTCTTCCTCCCTTCAAGGCTTCATCGGATCGAACTGCTCGTTTTCTCTTCCTCCATCAACGTTGGTGTCTAATCTGTGGTAATCAAGGTACGCTCGAATCCGTGGTGTGCTTTACGATCGGTGATACGTGTGGTTTTCTTGGGCTTCGCTTCCGCACTGTTTTAGGGGTTCGATTTAGTGTCGAATCTGGGTTTTCGGGGATCAGTCATTCCCAACATTGGTATCAGAGCCCTGTTTCACGTTTTTCCTCCCATTTTTTTTATTTTTTTATTTTTTTTTGTCAACGGTCAAAGTCAACGGTCAACGGTCAACGGACGGTCAAGTCAACGGTCAACGGTTGTCGCCGGTCAACGATCGTTGGTCGTCGGACCGGACGGACCGGTCGGACCAGACTGACCGGACGGACCGGTCGGACCGTTCGGGCGGACCGGCCACACGTGCCGCGCGCGTGCGCGGGATGACGTCACGCAGACGTCAGCGGCACCTGCCACGCGCGTGCCATCGTCAGCCGGTCGGGTCGGGTCGGTTCGCGGGTCGGGTCGCCGCCCGGCCAACCAACGTCATCGCTGACGTCAGCCCAGCGGTTATTGCGAGCATAGTGACATTCTTGTCACAATTGTTACACCTCTTGTACATTTGAGAACTTTGATTATGTGTCAAGTTCTGCATTATTAGCTGAATCCAATCCTTTGTGGACTGTAGATTCATGAGCAACAGATGATGTAGCGAAGGATAAAGGATCCTTCGTAGAATTCCGACGATACCAACTGGAACTAAGTGGATCTATGTGGGAAACATCTCCGAGCTGAAATTAAAGGGATTGGCACCCGCCAATTGAACATGCGTGGTGGACGCAACTTGTTCCTACATGATGTTCTATATGCTACGGAGATTCGTCGAAATTTAAGTGTCTGTTTTGATGCATTGGTTAAGCTTGGTTTTTAGTATGAACTTCCATAATAGATGTGTAGATTTGTATTTGGATACAAACTACTATGATTTTTTTGGTCACTTTCTGGATGGTTTTATTGTACTAAATGTTGACTGTGGTGATGTCAATATGTTATTCCCTTGTTTCACGTCTTCTACTTTATATGATAATGATGTGAATATGGTGGCATGCTAGACTTGGTCATATGGGCCGACAACATATGAAAAGACTAGCCAAAGAGGGCTTGTTGGGCAATATTGAAAAAGTCGATTTGCTTATATGTAAGCATTGCCTAGAAGGGAAAACGACAAGGAAACCATTTGGAAAAGGTAAAAGAGCTGAATTTCCTCTGCATTTAATCTATTCTGATGTCTGTGGTTCAATGAATATGAGAGGAAGGCAAGGGGCTGTTTGTTTCATCACTTTTATAGATGATTCTACTTGATTTGGATATGTCTATTTGATTTCTCATAAATCTGAAGCATAAGTTGTTTCAAAAAGTTTATGAACCTGGTAGAGAATCAATTAGACAAGAAAATAAAATTATTGAGATCCGATCGAGGTCAAGAATATTTATCTGATGAGTTCAGAAAATTATGTGATGAAAAAGGAATATAAAGACAATTATCTATTATATATACTCCTCAACAAAATGGTGTTGCAGAGAGAAGAAACAGAACCCTACCGGAAATGGTTAGGTCCATGATGGTGCACGCTAACTTACTTATCACTTTTTGGAGTGATGGGTTGTTAACTCATTGCCTGCATACTTAACCGGGTGCCTTCCAAATCAGTTAGTTCCACTCCATATGAGTTATGGATAGGTAGAAACCGGACTTAAGTTTACTTAAGCCATGGAATTATGCTGCCTATACTCATATGTCCTCTCACAAGTTTGGGAAATTGAGTCCCGAGATAAAAGAAGAGTATTTTAATGAGATACTGCGAACACTCGAAATGGTATGTGTTCATAGGTGAGCAGGAAAGTGGGAGCATAACTGAATTTTGAATCACGGGATGTCACATCCTTAGTGGATGAATTTCCTAAGAGGGGCGAAATAGGGGAAGATTACTTCCTATTTGAAACCTTGGATCAAGATAATGACCTTATTGGACTTCGTCCAAGTGGGAGTAATATGAGAAGTGATGAATTGAATTCAACTCATTCTCAATTGCAACCACTTGATGAGACGACATCATTACCTAATCCAAGTGGGAGCATAATGGGAAATGATGTGCAAAGTGTACAATCTCCCATTAGGCGAACAAGTCGCCAAAGTATTCCCCGTCGACGTTTTGGCATTGAAGGGGAAACTTTTATGGTTGCTCCACAAGATGAGGATGAGCCAAGAAATATTAATGAGGCTTTGAATTGCCCTAGTAAGGAAAAATGGATCAATGCAATGGAAGAGGAAATGGAGTCAATGAAATCAAACCAAGTCTGGGAACTGGTTGATCTGCCAAAAGGACGCAGAGCTATTGGGAACAAATGGGTTCTCAAAATAAAGCGAAAGGCTGATGGCTCGATTGAAAGGCATAAGGCTCGCCTTGTGGCGAAGGGGTATAATCAACGGGAAGGAATTGATTATGAAGATACATTTTCTCCCGTAATGAGATTTACCTCGATTCGCATTATTCGGCAATAGTGGGTAGTCGGATCTTGAGTTACATCAAATGGATGTAAAGACTGCTTTCCTCAATGGACAATTAGAGGAAGAAATATATATGGAACAACCTGTTGGTTTCATAGTGAAAGGCCAAGAAGAAAAAGTATGTCGACTTTTGAGGTCGATATATGGTCTTAAGCGATCATCAAGACAATGGTATGTACGTTTTCATAATGCCATAATGGCATATGATTTTACGATGATTGAAGAGGATCATTGTGTATATATCAAAAGATCCAAGGATCAATTTGTGATCATATCATTATATGTTGATGATATACTAATTGCTGGAAGCAATATGGAGTTTGTTAAGACTGTCAAGAGTTGGTTGTCTTCCAACTTTGAGATGAAGGATATGGGTGAGGCTGCATACATTCTTGGAGTTAAGATTTCAAGAGATCGTTCGAAGAGATCGTTGTCTCTTTCGCAAGAAACTTATATAAACAAAGTTTTAGAACGGTTTCGTATGCAAGATTGCAAACCCATAGACACTCCTATTGCAAAAGGTGAAGGATTGAGCCATAGCCTGTGTCCAAGGACTCCACAAGAGAAGGAACAAATGAAACATGTTCCTTATGCAAGTGCTGTTGGGAGCTTGATGTACGCTATGATGTGTACAAGGCCCGACATATGTTTTGCAGTTGGAATGGTGAGTAGATACCAATCCAATCCAGGTCCAGCACATTGGAAAGCTGTCAAAAGAATACTGAGGTATCTGAAAGGAACTGCTGATTACAAGTTGAATTACCAAGGAAATGATCTGCGACTTGAAGGCTATTCAGATGCTGATTGGGGAGGAGATTTAGATGAAAGGAAATCTACCTCGGGATTTGCTTTCTTGCGAGCAATGGCGCAATATCATGGAGTAGTAAGAAGCAAACCTGCATAGCCTTATCCACGATGGAAGCTGAGTTCGTGGCATTATCAGCAGCAGTACAAGAAGCAGTTTGGCTTAAGAGATTCTTGGATCATTTAGGTGTTATTGAGAAAGCTGCAAATCCATTGTTGGTTAACCGTGATAGCCAAGCAGCTATAGCGTACACCAAAGATCCAAAGTATCATGGCAAGACCAAACATATAGATACCAAGTATAACTTTGTAAAAGATATGATTGCACGAAAGGATGTGAACTTACGGTACATATCTACGCATAGAATGGTAGCAGATCCTATGACAAAGCCAATACCTAGAGATGTGTTTTGTGGTCATGTAAAATCTCTAGGATTGCGTAGAGTCGATGTACTGAATTGTAATTTCCCGAGTTGTTCACATTTATGAAATTTTGTTTCTCATTGATTAATGCCTATGAATCTTTGTATGATCTTTATGCATCTTAATGCTCGGTGCATTATTTTAAGTTGAGAAGTATGTCGGACAGATATAAGATTAGCCCACTCACACGGGTAATCGCCTCTATTTACTTGTGTGATAAATAGAGATGAGACTGTTTTAAAGCTTATTATCTAGGTGATAATCGAGAGCTCAAGCTTAAAACACGCATGTCACCTTAACGAGTGTTAAGATGAGGACATAATACTTACTATGTTCGAAAGTAAAATAACCCACATATTTTACTTTATCGTCTAAAATGCCGATGTGAGTTCGATGAATTTTGTGAATGAGTAGATACGTGAACTCAAGTTAGACATTGGGTATGTCTGAACCGTCATCTGTACGGTATCGAAAGGTGTAGACATACGCTCCATGGGAAAGGAGTTAATACCGTAATACGTATTTCATACTACGTATGCATAAGACGACCAATAAGAGTGGCAAAAAGTTTGATCTCAACTTTTATGACGTGTGAGACTCTTGAGGAAAAGAGTTCCTCAATATTTGTCCCCTCATGACTCTTACTTATTCTCAAGATTTCTATTTAGTGTTTGCTATCTTAGGATGTTGCCAATGGTCATGTGTTTGATTCGATCTAATGGGACATTTCTAGAAAAGCAAGCTGAACTGAAATTGAGAGTTTGAAGGAAAGAGGAAGATCGATTTTGGAGAATCACATTATAGTTTTGTATTCACTGGTCGACCAATTATAACTGTCTTTGTGATAATTATAATTGTGAATACAATATATATCATTGTTTAAAAGAGATTAAGAGAGATATAAATGTGATCGATTGATCTAGGGTACTGCATACTAAATCTACTCGGAGTGTGACGCCCATTATGAGCTGCTATATATTCCTAACAGATGTATAGCAATGAGCTCTCAAAGTATGCTGGTCGCACGGATTATTCACCAGTATGAATGTTGAAGAGAGGTAAAGAGAATCCTGTTTGGCCCACCATGTTAAGAGAGAGTCTATGATGGATTATTCTCTGATGGGCCTGAGTAGGGCCTGTCCGCCCATGTTGGTTTTGGACCACCATGTGCGAGTGGGAGATGAAGGCTTTATTTGATTTGGGCTTAAGGCCCATCCGCCAAAGTTGGGCCCAAAAAGCCCGGCCCACGGGAATAGGGCCCGTGGAAAGAAGGGGGTATAAAAGGGAGGAGAGAGAGAGAGAGAGAAGACGTTGGTTGAAATCAGAATTCACATCTTCTCTCTCCCGCGCGTATTCTCAAGAACAATAACGCATACGGCTTGTTCTTCCTCCCTTCAAGGCTTCATCGGATCGAACTGCTCGTCTTCTCTTCCTCCATCAACGTTGGTGTCTAATCTGTGGTAATCAAGGTACGCTCGAATCCGTGGTGTGCTTTACGATCGGTGATACGTGTGGTTTTCTTGGGCTTCGCTTCCGCACTGTTTTAGGGGTTCGATTTAGTGTCGAATCCGGGTTTTCGGGGATCAGTCATTCCCAACACTTCTGCTGGAAAGCAAGGTTCTCCTCAGTGAAGGCGGTCGTGAGCTCCGAGATCTCCATGAATTTCTCGCCGGTGCATATCTGGGTCGGATTGGGCTTGTAACAGGCAAAGTCAACAAGGTAGACTTTGCTTGGTCCGGTCATGAAGTAGGGAGCTACCAGAAACACCATGACGGCAGGGAAGAGGACGACGGTGATGAGGTTGAACCTCAGTTGGTCATAGAGTTGGGCTAGGTCTCGGGCCGTGAGGGTCAAGATGTGGGCTGAGGAGATGCTGAGGAGTGGCACGAGCAGTAAATACATGGCATTGGAGATGAGGTAGTGGTAGCCGAGCTTCACGTACTTGAGCCTCACTGACTACAGGAAGCTTGGGAGGTTGGGGTTCGATGGTCTGTCCGAGTCTTGGCTTTGAGGTTCGACTAAGATAGGGAAAGCTTGGCTTAGGTTTTGCAGACTTATCTGTTCTTGTTGCTCGGCCATTTCTGCACAAAAACCAAGATTTTTGCAGCTTCGGAGGTTTCTTGTGCCTCTTCTTCAGAGGCGTTTCCTAAGAATAACAAAGGACAAGAACTTGGAGTTCCAAAAGCAAACGGGGGAAATGGCACAGAGAGAGAGAGAGAGAGAGAGAGAGAGAGAGAGAGAGAGAGAGGGTCTTAGCAATGCATGAGGAACATTGGGGAGTGTTTGGGGTGAATTTATAGAGAGTGCGTGGAGAGCGTAGAGGAGTTATTATACGGTTATTGCTAAGAGTAGGAGAAAATTGCATATAAGGATTTAATGGGAGTCATTTTCTTAAAAGAGGTCATATGGTGCACTTTATCTCAGATAAGAATATAAAGTGACCTATTTAATCTCAAATAAAAATATGTAGTTATAACCGTCAAATTTTATGTATAGTCAGGGGCATTTTCGTCCTGGTATTTTAAAAAATTTCTTATTTTTTATCCTTCTCCTTGTGTTTTCTTTCTTTCTTTCCCTCTTTTTTTTCCATCGTAATTCCTCACACCTCCATCTTTCTCTCTCCTCCTCTAAAGTCCTTTATTCTCTCCCCGCCGAACTACCCATTGACGCCCTCAAGCTCGTTCACCACTGTCCTTGATGGCAACTCCAACACCTTCGTCATCAGATAGAGATCGATTTGAGCCCTTGATCAAGCGCAAGCAATCTAAGATTTGACGCTCGTGCTTGATTTGAGACCTAGATCTCATGCTCGTGGTCAAGCATGGCAACGGTGGAAAACAAAGCACCGAGGTGTAAGCCATTAGCTCATCGCCCTCCCCTCAGTCATTCTCAATGCCTAAACTCTAATTTGTCCTCAAACAAGCTCTCGTTGATTTGGACAACAAGCCTAGATTTATTATAGGTTCATGTGGATGGATTCTTATCCGTGTTGTAATTATAGTGCGTTAATGGATCAATGAAAATTAGCAAAATGAGATATGTCTCTTTAGTTCATATATCTCTTAAATCCATGCATTTCTTTAATTCGTATGTCTCTTGCACACTGGTTCGCTGGGACCTGGAGCACGGCCTCAGGCACATGTGTCCTCTGCCTGTGAGCCCGGACTTCTTGAGGATCTGCCACTGGAAAGCAAGGCTCTCCTTGGTGAAGGCGGTCGTGAGCTTCGACCGCTTTATGAAGGTCTCGCTGGTACATATCTCGGGCTGGGTCGGGCTCAGCGGGCGAAGTCTACAAGGTAGACTTTTTCTGGGCTGGTTCATGAAGTTGAGAGTGACCTGAAATATGACGAGGGTCGAAAAGATTATGATGGTGACGAGGTTGAACCTGAGTTGTTCCCACAGTTGGGCCAGTGCAGGGCCGTAAGGATCGAGAGGTGGGCCAAGGAGATTTAAAGGACTGGCACGAGGAGTAAATACATGGTGTAGGAGATGAGGTAGTCGAAGCCGAGCTTCACGTACTTGAGCCTCACTGACATGAGGAAGTTTGGGAGGTTGTGGTTCGATGGTCTGTCCAAGTCCTGGCTTCGAGGTTCGACTGATAGGGGGACTGTTTGGGCAGGGTTTTGTATACTTATCTGTTCTTGTCGCTCGGCTATTTCTGCAGAAAAGACAAGATTTTTGCAGCTTCGGAGGTTTTTTGTGTCTTCTTCAAAGTGTGCTTTACTGAAAAATAATGGACCGGAACTTGGAGTTCCAAGACCACACGGAGGGAAATGGCAAAGAGAGATAGTCTTAGCAAATGCATGGGGAAGATAGGGGAGTGTCTGGGGTGGATTAAAGAGTGCGTGAAGAGCGATCGTGTAGAGGATAGCGGTAAGCATATCGGATCACTCAGATCGGATTGGATTAGCCGGTTTGGTTTGATTCCTAAGGCATCAGTCCGATTCCCGGTTCCATAAAAGTAGATCCAACAATTTTTGTGCCGGTTCCTAGTTCTGAGGGGGAACCGGACCGACAATTTAAAAAATATATATTTTTTTTTTAATTTCTTATCAATAGCAATAACGCTAAAATTGTAATAACTCCAAAAAAATTAATTTTTTAATTTTCATTTGCTAAGTGGTTGTTTCCAATGGACGGGACTGGAGCGGGAATCGATCACCCTCATAGAGGATGTGCCTCCCGAAATTGTTGTGTACTTGCTATCAAAAAACGACAATAAAAATATGATGTGGTGAAAATGTGGTAAATACTAACTTAGAAGAAAACTAATTTTTCAAAGATGAGAGAAGGAGAAAATATTGAATCTTTATTTCAAATTAGCAGCAAATCATTATCCCTTTTTGTTCAACTAAATCCAGACAAAGAAGATATCAAAACTATATATAAATTCCTATTATAAAATATCAATTGCATCTTGATATATTCTTGAAAATTCTGGCGTAAATCATCATTAAATCTCTTGTTCCTGGCTCGTTGACCATGTTTTGACTTATGTGAACGTTATAGAAAATTCCTAAGCAGTTGCATCCGCATCATAATATCTTGATATCTAAAAATGCTTCCTTTCATTAGAAAATCAATTTAACGATGAAGGTGTTAAGCTGTATTAAAGAATGAAACTCGTAGATGATTAAAAAGGAAACCCAATAAATCAAATTCAAAACCTCTAAGGCTACGTTTGGTCGTCCAAATTTCTAATCATGAAAGAATTGAATAAGATAAAATAGGAAATCTATGGGATTTTGATAAATCATATCCACCGTTTGGTGATTGCCGTAATAAAGTTGAATATATTCATATCATATTATGTACATTGTTTGGTATAAATGACACATTAGTAAAAATGAACCAAAATTTTTATAAAATAAGATGGTAAAAATCTCTCCCGATACTCTTAATTTATTTTATTTGGTTTTTTATTCTATTTTCCTCCCTTGTATTAATTAATTTCTTTTTGTACTTTTCCCCTCCCATCATTCTCTAATAAAATTTTGTTAAATAGTAGATTGTACTTATATAACCAAAATACTGAAATACCTAAAATATATAATAAATATATCTATATTTATATATTGAAATTATTATATAAAATTAAATTAAATTCAAATATATAAAAAGATTAAATTAAGATAACTAAATTGTTTTTTTTTTTTTTTTTTGGTTATGGGCTTCACTTGACGGGAGCACGAGCAGGGAACTTTAAGTTATTAGAATGCCGTGATAACAAGGGCAAGGGAAAGGAGAGGGAGCCCGTCGTCATGAGGATAAATAGAGTGGCTGAAAACAAACTCAAACGAGACTTAATTGCTAAACTAGGTGTCGAAGAAAAGAGTTTAGGTTGGTGGTACTACGATCTGAAAGCCCGACGCTTAGTCAACTATGCAAAGCCTTGCAAGCAACTTGGCCTGGCACATAAGACACAAGACAACGAGTGGAGCTTAAGGCATCCTTCATTTATATTGATATATAATTTTAATTTTGTTAATTTAAAAAAAAAAACTTGTCCATCAAGAGAAATAACTATCTCTTGTGACACTCTTGCTAATATACGTAAAATATTAAAATACCTAAAATATATTTATATTTATATTTATATATTGAAATAATTTTTAAAATATAATTAAATTAGAATATATAAAAATGAAAATAAGATTAAATGAAAATAACTAAATTGTTATTTTTTTGTTATTTTGAATTTCTTATGTTAGAATTTAAAGATTGTTTATATTGAGATATAATTTGTTAATTTAAAAAATCTGTCATTCGAGAAAAATGATTTCCCCATTATAGATGTTAGAAATTCTATTGAAAAATAACTTCCCCATTATAAATGTTAGAAATTCTATCCACATTTATCTCATTTCGCCCAATACATAATTTTATCTGGTCTATATCCCCTGATATCTCCATTTATACTATTTTAAATAGACATCAAACATAGGATATGATAATTTTATCATATTCTGAATTTTATCTTGATTGCCAAATACAGCGCAAGTTGGATATACCAACTTGATAATAGTATTTATCTCTATATTAAAGATTTTTTTTTTACTTTAATTAAGCTTTTTGGACAAAAGATCATCTAACCTAACTAAGCAGCCTTACTTTCTAGTAATGCTACTTATTTGGATTCTTTTGAACAACTAAATTTGTTCAATCTTGGAATATTAAGTTCGTCTTATTCGTTTTTCATCCCACGCGATCTCACTACAAGATAGAGTAGAGCAATCTCTAGCTCCACCCATGCCTACTCATCAAGATATCTAGAGAGGACTTGCTTTAATTGCTTAAAACTATTCACTATCTTAGTTTTTTAGTATTTCTTCTTGCGTGATAGATAGATAGATTTGGGATCAACTCCAAAATTACATTTGAAGAAATCGATAGACTAGGAAAATGAAGCTGAACATTCTAAGACATTCAAGATGAAGCCACGTGAAGATATCAACAAAATGCTCACGCGCTATAAGGGCATCATGAATGAACTTGCTGAAAATGAAAAGATCTACACAATGTGGAATCTCCAAGCAAGTTTCTTCTTGCACTCCAACAAGAATGAATTCATGGAAATATTGTCAATTCACAAAGCTAAAATATCTCAACTCTTGACATTGGACAAGCTTCTTAGAATTCCCTTGACTTATGAAATCAATCCAACAATGAGCTGAGAAAATCCGAAGGTAAAAAATCCATTACATATGTAGCTAATAGCAACAACAACAATGATGATGGGGATATAGTGTCATTGATTTAAGAAATCCAAAGGTTCTTGAAAAGAAAAGAAATTAAACAATGAAATTATCGTGAAGTCAAAAGGAAGAAGAAAAGTTTGATATAGACAATTTTTTGCATCTTTTTAATTTTTTTCAAATTATTATTATTATAGATAGTGCGTGGAGAGCGTAGAGGAGTTAGCAATGCATGAGGAACATTGGGGAGTGTTTGGGGGTGAATTTATAGAGAGTGCTTGGAGAGCATAAAGGAGTTATTATACGGTTATTGCTAAGAGTAGGAGAAAATTGCTTATAAGGATTTAAAGAGTCATTTTCATAAAAGAGGCCATATGGTGCACTTTATCTCATATAAGAATATAAAGTGACCTATTTAATCTCAAATAAAGATATGTAGTTATAATGGTCAAATCTTATATATAGTCAGGGGTATTTCCGTCTTGGTATTTTAAAAATTTCTTATTTTTTCTCCTTCTCCTTTTCTTTTCTTTCTTTCTTTCCCTCTTTTGTTTTTCCATCGTAATTCCTCACGCCTCCATCGTTCTCTCTCCTCCTCTAAAGTCCTTTATTCTCTCCCTGCCGAACTGCCCATTGACGCCCTCAAGCTCGTTCACCACTGTGCTTGACCGCAACTCCAACACCTTCGTCATCAGATAGAGATCGATTTGAGCCCTTGATCAAGCGCAAGCAATCTAAGATTTGATGCTCATGCTTGATTTGAGACCTAGATCTCGTGCTCGTGGTCAAGCATGGCAACGGTGGAAGACAAAGCTCTGAGGTGTAAGCCATTAGTTCATCGCCCTCCCCTCACCGATCCTCAATGCCTAAACTCTAATTTGTCCTCGAACAAGCTCTTGTTGGTTTGGACAAGCCTAGATTTATTATAGGTTCATATGGATGGATTCTTCTTTGTGTTGTAATTATAGTGCGTTAATGGATCAATGAAAATTAACAAAATGAGATACGTCTCTTTAGTTCATGTATCTCTTGAATCCATGCATTTCTTTAATTCGTATGTCTCTTGCGCACTGGTTCGGTGGGACCTGGAGCACGGCCTTAGGCACGTGTGTCCTCTGCCCGAGCCCAGACTTCTTGAGGATCTGCCACTGGAAAGCAAGGCTCTCCTTGGTGAAGGCGGTCGTGAGCTTCGACCGCTTTATGAAGGTCTCGCTGGTACATATCTCTGGCTGGGTCGGGCTGTAGCGAGCGAAGTCTACAAGGTAGACTTTTTCTGGGCTGGTTCATGAAGTTGAGAGTGACTAGAAATATGACGAGGGTCGAAAAGATTACGATGGTGACGAGGTTGAACCTGAGTTGTTCCCACAGTTGGGCCAGGTCTGGGGCTGTAAGGATCGAGAGGTGGGCCAAGGAGATTTAAAGGACTGGCACGAGGAGTAAATACATGGTGTAGGAGATGGGGTAGTGGAAGCCAAGCTTCACGTACTTAAGCCTCACTGACATGAGGAAGTTTGGGAGGATGTGGTTCGATGGTCTGTCCAAGTCCTGGCTTCGAGGTTCGACTGATAGGGGGACTGTTTGGGCTGGGTTTTGTATACTTATCTGTTCTTGTCGCTCGGCTATTTCTGCGGAGAAGACAAGATTTTTGTAGCTTCGGAGGTTTCTTGTGTCTTCTTCAGTGTGGTTTACTGAAAAAATAATGAAGGACCGGAACTTGGAGTTCCAAGACCACACGGAGGGAAATGGCAAAGAGAGATAGTCTTAGCAAATACATGGGGAAGGTAGGGGAGCGTCGGGGGTGGATTTAAAGAGTGCGTGAAGAGCGATCGTGTAGAGGATAGCGCTTAGCATATCGGATCACTCAGATCAGATTGGATTAGCCGATTTGGTCTGATTCCTGAGGCATCAGTCCGATTCCTGGTTCCATAAAAATAGATCCAACAATTTTTGTGCGGGTTCCTAGTTCTGAGGGGGAACTGGACTGACAATTTTTTTTTAAAAATATATCTTTTAATTTTCATTTGCTAAGTGGTTGTCTCCAATGGACCGGACCGGAGCGGGAATTGATCACCCTCATAGAGAATGTGCCTCCCCAAATTGTTGTGTTCTTGCTATCAAAAAACGACAATAAAAATATGATGTGGTGAAAATGTGGTAAATACTAACTTAGAAGAAAACTAATTTTTCAAAGACGAGAGAAGGAGAAAATATTGAATCTCTATTTCAAATTAGCAGCAAATCAATATCCCTTTTTTCAACTAATTCTAGACAAAGAAGATATCAAAACTATATATAAATTCCTATTATAAAATATCAATTGCATCTTGATATATTCTTGAAAATTCTGGCGTAAATCATCATCAAATCTTTTGTTCCTGGCTCGTTGACCACGTTTTGACTTATGTGAACGTTATAGAAAATTCCTAGGCAGTTGCATCCGCATCATAATATCTTGATATCTAAAAACGCTTATTTTCATGAGAAAATCAATTTAACGATTAAGGTGTTAAGTTGTATTAAAGAATGAAACTCGTAGATGATTAAAAAGGAAACCCAAGAAATCAAATTCAAAACCTCTAAGGCTACGTTTGGTCATCCGAATTATTAATCATGAAAGAATTGAATAAGATAAAATAGGAAATCTATGGCATTTTGATAAATCATATCCACCGTTTGGTGATTGCAGTAATAAAATTGGATATATTCATATCATATTATGTACATTGTTTGGTATAAAGAAAACATTAGTTACTTCAGGATATTGTTAGTTCGTCTCAGAATGCGTTCGTAAAGGGAAGAAGAATAAGGGATAATATCTTATTGGCTCAAGAGCTGTTTGCAGGCTTCCACCTAGACCTATACCTCCCAAGATGTGCGGTCAAAGTGGATTTTCGCAAGGCCTATGACACTGTGGACTGGGATTTCCTAGAGCTTACTCTTACTGCCTTTCGGTTTCCTCTGTGGATTATTCGTCGGATTATGGCTTGTGTACGCACACTCAGGTTCTCTATCTCTATTAATGGGGAGCTTCATGGCTTCTTCCCAGGAGGTAGAAGCCTTAGGCAGGGCGACCCAATGTCACCTTATCTATTTACATTGATCATGGAAATCTTCTCGGGAATTTTGAACCAAAGGTCTTCGGCTAAAGAGTTTAAATGTTATTGGAGATGTAAGTCTCCCAAGCTTACTCATCTGTTTTTTGCAGACGATGTGTTCCTTTTTTGCCAAGCAGATTGGAATTCGGCTGTGATCCTTAAAAGAAGCCTCGACATTTTCTCTTCATGGAGTGGTCTTCTCCCCAACAAAAATAAGAGCGACATCTTTCTTTCGGGAGGCGATCCTGCTTTGTGCAACAGAATCCTCCTTGCATTTGGTTTTCAGGAAGGTAAACTCCCGATTCGGTATCTTGGAGTGCCGATCATCTCAAAGAGGTTGAGTAAGGCTGACTGTACTCAATTAATTGACTGCATTACCACGCAAGCCCGCTCCTGGTCCAACAGGTTCCTCTCTTTTGCTGGGAGACTTCAGCTCATAAGGTTAGTGTTTCACACTATTCAGCCTTTTTGGGCTAGTGTCTTCATTTTGCCCTCTTCGGTTATCCTGGGGATTGAAAGCATTCTTCATAGATTTCTTTGGAAAGGCACCTCCTTGGATAAGGGAGGTGCTAAAGTCTCATGGGCGGATGTTTGTTTGCCTAAGGAGGAAGGGGGCCTGGGTATTCGGTCTATCAAGGATTGTAACAAAGCCTCAATGCTGAAATTTATTTGGATCCTCTTTACGGATAAGGAATCTCTGTGGTGCCGTTGGATCCACTCCAACTTTTTAAAGAAATATAACTTCTGGGTTGCCCCTCAGCCTTCCGTTTGTGCATGGAGTTGGAAGAAGATCCTTCAAGTTCGGGGCTGTTGTAGACAATCCTTCGGTTAGGAGGTCAGTGACGGCTAATCTATTTCATTGTGGTTTGATAGCTGGTTGCCTTGTGGCCCTCTTCATCTACAAGTTCCTCAATCTCTTTTGTTGGACCCCGAAGTTCCTGCGAAGGCGACTGTGGCTTCTTTATATTCTTATGCTAAAAGATCCTGTAAATTGCGGTTGGAGAATTGTGGTTTCTCGCTTCCTCCTCTTTCGGTTGATGCGATCGTTTTGTGTGGCGTCAAGATTCTTCGGGGGCCTTCTTCGTAGCTTCTGCATGGAACGTCATCAGAGCTTCTAAAGCCAAAACACCTTGGACTTCTTTTGGGTGGGATAATGATTTAGCCCCTCGGTTTCAATTCCTTTTGTGGCTTATTACTAAAAACCGCTTGCCAACGCAGTCACTTCTTCTCTCATATGGAAGGATTGATTACTCGGTTTGCACTTTTTGTAATACTCAGCTAGACTCGACCAACCATTTGTACTTTGATTGCAATATTTCAAATACCATTATTTACTTTTGGGCAACTAGGTGCAATTTGCCGTGGAGGAACAACCCTTAGGCGGAAAACCTTGCTTGGGCTATGAAATTCATTGCTGGTAAGGACTTCTTTCATAGTCTTTCCCGTTATTCCTTTGGAGCTCTTTGCTATCTAATTTGGAAGAAGAGAAATGCTATGATTTTCTTAGGGGAATCTCTTGATATTCCTGCTTTGAAGAACCATTTGATATAGATGGTTAAAGATAAAGCAATTACCTACAAGGATGTCCCTGACACTCCAAGGAATCGGCGTCTTCAGAGGGGTTGGGATCTTGACCCAATCATCTTCACTTAACCCTTAGGGGTTTCTATCCTTGTTCCTGCTTGGTCGTCTCCAGCTCGGATGTCTCTGGGCTTCGTTTTCAGCGTTGTGCCTTCCCCTCACGGTTTCCCAGGCGTCCATGGAGGTCTGGTGGCTGGGCTGTGTCTGTTGTATGCGCTCTTTCTATCCTTGCCTCTTGAGGCTTTTGCGCAGCTCCCTTCCACTCTTTTGTTCGCATTTAGAGTGTGAGTTTTGGTGCTGTATGTGTACATTTGTCCAAAGCTTATCAATATATTCTTACCTTTACCAAAAAAAAAAAAAAAAAAAACATTAATAAAAATGAACCAAAATTTTTATAAAATAAGATGGTAAAAATCCCTCGCGATACTCTTAATTTATTTTATTTGGTTTTTTATTCTATTTTCTCTCTTTTATTAATTAATTTCTTTTTTTATTTTTCTCCTCCCATCATTCTCTAATAAATTTTGTTAAATAGTAGATTGTACTGATATAACCAAAATACTGAAATACCTGAAATATATAATAAATATATATATATATATATTTATATATTTATATATTGAAATTAGTATATAAAATTAAATTAAATTCGAATATATAAAAAATATTAAATTAAGATAACTAAATTGTTGTTTTTGTTTTTTTTTGCTATGGGCTTCACTTGACGGAAGCACGAGCAGGGAACTTTAAGTTATTAGAATGCCGTGACAACAAGGGCAAGGGAAAGGAGAGGGAGCCCGTCGTCATGAGGATAAATAGAGTGGCTGAAAAGAAACTCAAACGACACTTAATTGCTAAACTAGGTGTGGAAGAAAAAAGTTTAGGTTAGTGGTACTAAGATCTGATAGCCCAACACTTAGTCAACTACGAAAAGCCTTGCAAGCAACTTGGCCTAGCACATAAGACACAAGACAACGAGTGGAGCTTAAGGCATCCTTCATTTATAATGAGATATAATTTTAATTTTGTTAATTTAAAAAAAAAAAAAAAAACTTGTCCATCAAGAGAAATAACTATCTCTTGTGACACTCTTGCTTACTTTATTTTATTTGTTTTTTAATTTTAATTTCCTCTTTTTTTAATTATTTTATTTTTTATTTTTCCCCTCCCATTGTTCTCTAATAAAATTTTATTAAATAGTAATTTTTACTAATATACATAAAATATTAAAATACCTAAAATATATAATAAATATAAATATATTTGTATTTATTTATTGAAATATTTTTTTAAATATAATTAAATTCGAATATATACAAATGAAAATAAGATTAAATTAAAATAACTAAATTGTTAGTTTTTGTTATTTTGAATTTCTTATGTTAGAATTTAAAGATTGTTTATATTGAGATATAATTTGTTAATTAAAAAAATTTGTCATCCGAGAAAAATAACTTCTCCATTATAGATGTTAGAAATTCTATTGAAAAATAACTTCCCCATTATAAATGTTAGAAATTCTATCCACATTTATCTCATTCCCCCAATGCATAATTTTATCTGGTCTATATCCCCTAATATTTCCATTTATACTATTTTAAATAGACATCATACATAGGATATGATAATTTTATCATATTCTGTGTTTTATCTTGATTGCCAAACACAGCGCAAGTTGGATATACCAACTTGATACTTAGTATTTATTAAAGTGTGGCACGGAATTATCTTTAAATTGCAACTGTATATACTACATATTAAAATTATATTTTAATAGTCCCATAAAAAAATCTTGATAGGTTTAGTCAACAAGTTCTTTGAGTGCACTGGTTAAGACTATTGCAAATGATAAAAATGCATATGCGCCGTCCATAATTTTTGACTTTCAGTAATAGTATTTAGGATGATTTTCCTAGGTCATAGTCACCGAAGTGCTATTTTTTGAGATTAAATTGATAGGTGTTGACATGTATGTCAACGATGTTAAGTGGCAATAATTAACTTACCACCATATAAGTTGTAGTCCTCAAATTGTAGTTTTGACAATATTCAAGTTTTAAACTTACTAAATTGAGCTTTTCTCGGCATCCGTTATTTTTCACTAATGTTTTTAGTAAGTTCAAAATATTTTTCTAATTTATCCATGTTGAAACGGACATTGATTTCCTTATTTATGTATTGATTTTCAAGATTCTTTAATAACTTAACAAAAATATCTAATTTGGAAATCATATAGGTGAGCCATTTGTCCATTTTTAATTATATACTCTTTCTTCATTTTTCCACTAGGTATTTTAAGCCCCACATCCTTAGTTTGTCACATTGAACTTAGTTTAACGTTGATATCATGCATTACATCATCTCTTTCAACTTTAGCCTGTTATGCTCTCGATTACTCATTTCTTTTACTTGGCCAACAAGGAGTTCTCTCACATTTCAATCAAAATATCTCATTTTGGCTACTTTTATTAAGCCACTTTTGAGAACACTTGTATCCTTTGGAGTAAAGCAACATTCCTCTTTTACACCTAGCGTTTTTACTTAAGATAATTACTACTTGGTTTATCCACATTGGATGATGTGATTATGTCACTTCTGGTTTTCTAACTTGACCGCCTCTCTTGCCTTTCCACCTACCATATTAACTTAAGTTACTAGTTCTCACCTCCCTTGGCCTATAAATAAGCCTCCATATGTCTTCGACTTTAAAAAGAATTACAACTTATTTTTGCAAAGAAAGAAAAAAAGAGATCTTCCTTTTAAATTTTCATGTTCCTATCTTTCATGTGAAAGGAAAGATTTTATTCTTTTGTTGTCAAATCTTCAAAATTCCATTTTTTTAAGCGCTTACAAGGTGAACTCGTGGGTTTTATTATCTTTTAAAAGGTTGAGAGATGTTAATATTTGTTCTCGATGATTTTGCTTTGAGGGCGAAGAAAGCTTTGATTTTATTCTAACCTTCTATTTGAGGTAAGTGAAAACTCTAAAGGCTAAGTTAGATTGATCTACTTTGTACTCTTGACTTGGATGATCATTGATTGTCAGCATGTATTTGGCTTTTGTTGTCAAGTGTAGTTGAGCTACAATAATGGTATGTGAGATTTTTATGTTCACTTGAATTGGATCATTAAGTTTGTTACATGTCTAAGATGTGTTTTGATAGTTTTCTTAGGGGGTCTTCAATTGTTTTTCTAAGATTGTTTTTCTCTAGTAGGTGCGTGGTTTGGGGATGAACTAGACTAAAGCTCACAAGTCTATTGCTGATGTTGTCTTGAATTCCACAATATTCAATTAGGAAATCTAGGAAGGCTTGAAGATTGCAGGCTATTTATTTCCTAATATATTTTTTAGATTTGGGTTTCAAATTTGATAATATCTTTATGGTGAAATTTCTTTCCTACTAGGTTTAGGAAAGTGGGGATCTAAAGATCTATTTATTTCAGCATTGTACCTTGTACTCTTTATATACGCTCAAATAAGAAATTGTCTCTCTCTCTCTCTCGTGGACGTAGGCAGATCTTTCGCCGAACCACATAAATCTCTGTGTTCTTGATTATTCTTGTTTACTTTTCTCATTTAGTTAGGTTGTTCTTCCGCAAAACAATTGGTATCAGAGCAATCCAGGTTCTCCGTTCCTATATTGTGACTTCTAACTAGATGGCTATAAAAGGATCCACCATTCGATTTGATATTGAACGATTCACTGGGAAGAATAGTTTTACACTATGGCGGAGAAGGATGAAGGATCTGTTGATTCAACAAGGTTTATCAAAGGTTCTTCTGGGAAGATCGAACAAGCCGGACACCATCATTGATGATGATTGGGCCGACAGGGAGGAAAGGGCGTGCAGCGCAATCCGATTGAACCTATCGGATGAGGCCCTTCAATATGTAGTAGAAATCAAATTTGCTGAACAAGTTGTTCTTGAAGAAGAGATTGTATGCACTTCAGATGAGTGAAGAAGGAAATCTGTTGGAACACCTCAATGTGTTCAATTAGATGATTAGTGAACTTACAAGCTTGGAGGTAAGGTTTGAGGATGAAGACATAGCGCTTTTACTACTGGCATTGTTGCCAGATTCGTTTGACCACTTGGTGACTACGCTCCTTTATGGTAAGGAAACCCTGGAGATCAGAGAGGTGACTACTGCCCTAATTTCAAACGACACCCGAAAAAGGGCAAGTATTTCAAAATCTTCAGGAGAGGGACTCTTTGCAAATGAGAAAAGCAATCAAGGAAGAGGAAGATCAACGGATCGAGGATCGAGTAGTAGGGGTCAAAATCCAATGGAAAGTTCAAAGGAAGATGCTACGGGTGCAATCAGGAAGGGCATACCAAGAGATTATGTCCAAATAAGAACAAGAAAAAGAAGAAGAGCTCGGATGAGGCAAGTATAGCCGACACCGTTGAGACCAATGAAGGGGATGTCTTGTCCATATCATCGGGGAAGGACATCTTTGAAGATTCGCGGATCATGGACTCCGGATGCACTTTTCACATGTGTCCTCATCGAGAACCCTTCAATGAGTACAAGGCATATGATGGTGGTTCAGTTCTCATGGGGAATGATAATTCGTGCAAGACTGTGGGTGTTGGAACCGTGAAAATCAAGATATTTGATGGCATGATTAGAACCTTGGCAGATGTGGGTCATGTTCCAGGTCTAAGGAAGAATTTGTTCTCATCGGGGGCACTTGAATCCAATGGATGCAAGTACACGGCTCAAGGTGGAGTCTTGAAGGTGACTAAGGGAGCTCTGGTTGTTCTTAAGGGACAGAGGCACGAGAACCTATATCGACTTATAGGAACCACGGTGCAAGGTGGAGCATCTATGTCCACGGATGCTAGCACGGAGATAGATAACACCTATCCATGGAATATGCGTCTCGGGCATAGGGGAGAAAGAGGATTGATGGAGCTTCTCAAGAGGAATGCACTCCAAGGTATAAAAACATGCAAATTAGATTTCTGCAAATTTTGTGTGTTTGGAAAACAATGCAAAGGTCGGTTCAATGCTGCAACTCATACAAGCAAGGGCGTGCTCGAGTATGTACACACAGATGTATGGGGTCCTTCACCGGTAAAGTCAAAAGGAGGGAAGGAATACTTTATGACATTCATTGACCGCAATGATGGAGGAGATGGAGTCGTTACAAAAGAATGAGACACGGGAACTTATGAAGAAGCCCAAGGATCATAATGTCATTGGTTGCAAATGGGTTCTTCGAAGAAAGGAATCACCAACGGGGAAAGAGCAAGAGAGATACAAGGCCCGACTTGTTGCTAAGGGCTATGCACAGAAGAAGGGGATTGATTATGACGAGATATTTTCCTCGGTTGTAAAATAGACATCAAATTGTGTTTTACTAGCTATGGTAGCCATGTATGACTTGGAGCTTGAGCAGCTAGATGTGAAGACGGCATTCCTTCATGGTGACTTGGAGGAGAAAATTTATATGGAGGAGCCTGAAGGCTTCAAGGTGGAAGGGAAAGCGGATCATGTTTGTTTGCTCAAGAGATCACTTTACGGTTTGAAGTAACCTCCGAGGCAATGGAATAAAAGGTTTGATTCTTTTATGCTTCGTATTGGCTACTTGAGGAGTGTGCATGATTCTTGTGTCTACTATAAAGTTTTGGATGATATGTCGCTTATTCTGTTGATGCTCTATTTTAATGATATGTTAATTGCTACAAGAAAAATGAGAGACATTAATTCCCTAAAGTCTCAGTTAAGTAGTGAGTTTGATATGAAGGATCTTGGTGTTGCAAAGAAGATCCTTGGCATGGAAATCTTTCGAGATAGACATGCAAGTAAGCATTGGGTAAATAAAAGAAGTATGTTGAGAAGGTCTTGGAGCAGTTCAACATGGGTAAAGCTAAACTAGTTAGTACACCCCGAGCAAATCACTTCAAATTATCGAGAAACAATGCCCTGTTTCACATGAGGAAGTTGTAAAGATGTCTTGAGTACCCTATGCCAGTACAGTAGGGAGCCTAATGTATGCTATGGTTTGTAGTAGACCGGATTTGGCTCATGCAGTGAGTCTCGTTAGCCAATACATGAGCAATCCGGGTAAGGAGCATTGGGAAGCTGTTAAGTGGATCTTTCGTTATTTGGCTAGAATTGCCGGAATGGGTTTAATGTTCAATTCCAAGGGAGGATCGATTTATTTGGCAGGTTATGTTGATTCGGACTACGCTGGTGATTTGGACATGCGAAGGTCCATCACAGGATATGTCTTTACTATTGATGGTGGAGCTATTTCGTGGAAGGCAATGCTTCAACCTACTATAGCATTGTCTACAACCGAAGCTGAGTATATGGTGGTAACTGAGGCTGCGAAGGAGGGAATATGGCTGATTGGTTTGGTCACAGAGTTGGGTATAAAGCAAGAAAGTGCTACATTATATTGCGATAGCCAGAGCGCAATATGTCATGCGAAAATCAAGTGTTCCATTCCAGAACGAAACACATTGAAGTTCGGTACCACAAAATTCGAGAATTTCTGGAGAATGGGAGCATTGCTTTGAAGAAAATCCATACTAAAGATAATCCTGCAGATATGCTCACAAAGACAGTTACTTCAGAGAAGTTCAAGTCCTGCAGGGACTTGATTTCTCTCACTCATCATTGAAGTTGATGGAGGCCGCACCGATCCAGGTGTGGGTGTACCTTTGCAAAGGTACGATGGAGGGAGAGATATATTCATTTTCTTGGTTCAAGTGGAGGCTTGTGGTTTATTCAAGCCAAAGGTGCAAATTTGCTGATGTTGTCTTGAATTCCACAATATTCAATCGGGAAATCTAGGAAGGCTTGAAGATTGTGGGCTATTTATTTCCTAATATATTTCTTAGATTTGGGTTTCAAATTTGATAATATCTTTATGGTGGAATTCCTTTCCTACTAGGTTTAGGAAAGTGGGGATCTAAAGATCTATTTATTTCAGTATTGTACCTTATACTGTTGACATACGCTCACATAAGAAATTGTCTCTCTCTCTCCCGTGGACGTAGGCGGATCTCTCGCTGAACCAAATAAATCTCCGTGTTTTTGATTATTCTTGTTTACTTTTCACATTTTGTTAGGGTGTTCTTCCACACAACACCTATAATGACCAAGTCTAAGTAGGGAAGCGAGTGATCGTCGAGGCCAGAAGGCTCGAACAAGAAGTGGCTCATGGCAAACTTTTGAGATTGTGAAAGGAGTAGAAATGAACCAAATTGCACACCGAACAGGAGCATAGTGTGTTTGGAATGCTCTAGGAGTGTTCAAAATGCCTTATGAGTAGAGATGGATCCTAGTCAATTATAAGTATGAACTCATCTATATATATTAGATATCTTCATGATCAATATGAACTCACCTGTGTATGTTGGTGAGCTTCATGACAAATTTGAACTTGTTTATGTATATTGGTTAGCTTCATGACCTGTGAGGAATACACATTCCCTTTGTATAATTGTGAGCTACTAGGTGATGTTGGTGTATCATAAAGTAATATGTCATTTGCTTGTTTTTGAGTGAATGAACTTGCATATTTTTAATGGTTTTCATTGGCATGTCATGATTTAAAAAAAAAAAAAAACACTTGTTTATGCATTTGTCATGCATGGTTATTGCCATGGACTCATGTTGTTTGTATATATACTAGGTTGAGTAATGTGATAATCTCCTAGCTTAGACTTGGGGATTTCATTTAATAAATTTTGGCTCACCACCTATTTTTTAGTTCATCACTTATTTTTTAGTCTTGTAGGATAGATCACTTTCCGCCAGTACGATTTGGAGTTCCTTTTTATTTTGATTGTACCAAGATGTGCTTATACTTGAATATATACTAGGTGTATTTATTTCGCGGAAAATTGAATGACAAATGAAAATTTCCAAAACATTTCCAAGAAAATAGTTAATTGTTTTTTTGTTTGGTAATGTATGATTGAAAAATTTTATGATGAAGATATCTAATCTGTATAAATGAGTTCATACTTATAATGGCAAATATGAACTTGTTTATGTATACTGGTGAGCTTCATGACCAGTGGGGAATACACATTCCCTATGTATAATTGTGAGCTACTAGGTAATGCTGGTGTATCGTAAAATAATGTCATTTGTTTGTTTTTGAGTGAATGAACTAGCATATTTTGAATGGCTTTCATTGACATGTCATGATTTAAAAAAAAAAAAAAAAACACTTGTTTATGCATTTTTCATGCATGGTTATTGCCTTGGACTCACGTTGTTTGTATATATACTAGGTTGATTAATATGATAATCTCCTACCTTAGACTCAGAGATTTCACTTAATAAGTTTCGGCTCACCACGTATTTTTTTGCTTATCACTTATTTTTTAGTCTTGTAGGATAGATCACCTTCCATCACTATGATTTGGAGTTCCTTTTTATTTTGATTGTACCAGGATGTGCTTATACCTGAATATTTACTATGTGTGTTTATTTCGCGGAAAATTCAATGATAAATGAAAATTTCCAAAACATTTTCCAAGAAAACGGTTAATTTTTTTGGTTTGTTTGCTAATATATGATCAAAAACATTTTCTGATGTTTGGATCTTATTGGAAAATGATTTCAATCTCATGAATTTATCTCAACCAATTTTTTTAAAATTTTAAATAATTTTTATATTTAAAAAAGTTGAATTTCTATTTATCGTTGATTTTCTTTTTATTTTTTTAATTTTTTTTTAATTTTTTTTATTTCCTTTTTTTCTCCTTGCTCCATCACGATTGGCTGGCGATGGCCATAGGCGAGCTCGAGCTTGTCAAATATGGCGAGGCTCGAGCTCAAGGTCAAAGCTCGAGGTTAAGGCAAGCTTGAGGTGAGGTTGAGGTGAGGTTGAGGTGCGAGCTTGCCCGGATCCGGCAAGTTGCAAGCTTGCCATGATCAACCAATCCGAAGCTCGCCCACCTCGAAAAGCTTGAACTCCGCTGGATTTGGTGATACACGAGCTTGTTGATCTTGGCAAAGCTTAGGCTACCCTGAATTGATCGAGCCTCAAGCTCACTGGTCGTGTCTTGGCCAGTCGTTAGGCTGCTGGTCGTCACCGAGGCACACGACCGACAAAGGAAGAAGGAGGAAGGAAAATAAAGAAAAAAGAAAAAATATATTTTTTAAAAATATGATTCGATTATTGAAAAATAAAAATAACTTAAAATTAAATTTTTATTAAAAAAATAAATTCATAAGAATAAACATTCCTATGGACTTGAGCCTAAGGGTCGGGACTAGAACTCAAGCGTTGGAGACATGAACACAGCCTTTATAAACCCAAGCTTGCTAAAGCCTCGCCAGGCCCTACCATCAACTCTCATGAGACTCAACCTTGCCAGTGGCCAAGCGAGCTCACCCAACAACCCTAGCAAGGCTCCAATGAGCTTGTCAAACCTTATCCTAACTTGGAGAGGCTCCAGCAAGTCGTCGAACCGTGCCTAGTTAGTCGTAGGCCATTGCTATGGCTGGCAACCTACTAGAGAAGAAGAAAAGGGATGAAAAAAGAAAATAAAAGAGAAAAACATAGTAAAATTATTTAAAACATTTAAAAAATTCTGAGCTACAAAAAATTTGGGAACATACCAAATGTCTTTGTATTTTGGGAATAGAAATTTTGAGCAATTACCAAATACCTTCAATTCCTTAAAGACTCGTTTAGACAGCAGAATAAAATTGAATCAATTTTAAGTAGAAATTGTTCTTTTAAATAGAATAGTTACCAAAAGCATCCTAAGTCGACGATCCTAAAGTCTTTTGGGAACTAGGGCTTACGATTGATGCTACAGCGATGACTTTCATTGTCTTCCCTCTATTGTCCTAGTGTTGGGAATGACTGATCCCCGAAATACCGGATTCGATATTAAATCGAACCCCTAAATCAATGCGGAAGACGAAGCCCGGGAAAACGAACATGCATCACCGATCCTAAAGCACACCACGGATTTGAGCGTACCTTTTAGCCACAGATTAAACACCGACGTTGATGGAGGAAGAGAAAATGAGCAATTCGATCCGATGAAGCCTTGAAGGGAAGGAAAAATGCGCCGTATGCTTACTGTCTTTCTTTTTCCTTTTGAGAGAGAGCGTGAGGAGAGAAAAGATGTACGTTGAATTGCAAAACGTTGTCTTCTCTCTCTCTCTCCTCCCTTTTATACCTTCCCCCTCCACGGGCCCTATTCCCGTGGGCCGGGCCTTTTGGGCCCAGCATGGGCGGACGGGCCTTAAGCCCATCCCCAATTAAAACCATCATCTCCCACTCGCACATGGTGGGCCGAACAGTATTCTCTTTACCTCTCTTCAACATTTATACCGGTGAATAATCCGTGCGACCAGCATACTTTGAGAGCTCGTTATTATACATCTGTTAGGAATATATAGCAGCTCATAATGGGCGTCACACTCCGAGTAGATTTAGTATGCAGTCCCCTAGATCGATCGATCACATTTATATCTCTCTTAATCTCTTTTAAACAATGATATATATTGTATTCACAATTATAATTATCACAAAGACAATCATAATTGGTCGACCAGTGAATACAAAAAATACAATGTGATTCTCCAAAATCGATCTTCCTCTTTCCTTCAAACTCTCAATTTCAGTCCAGCTTGCTTTTCTAGAAATGCCCCATTAGATCGAATCATCTCATGACCATTAGCAACACCCTAAGATAGCAAACACTAAATAGAAATCTTGAGAATAAGTAAGAGTCCTAGGGGACTAAAAAATTGAGGAACTCTTTTCCTCAAGAGTCTCACACGTCATAAAAGTTGAGATCAAACTTTTTGCCACTCTTATTGGTCGTCTCATACATACGTAGTATGAAATACGTATTACGGTATTAACTCCTTTCCCATGGAGCGTATGTCTGCACTTTTCAATACCGTACAGATGATAGTTCAGACATACCTAATGTCTAACTTGAGTTCACATATCTACTCAATCACAAAATTCATAGAACTCACATCTGGCATCATAGACAGATAAAGTAAAATATGTGTGGTATTTTACTTTCAGACATCGTAAGTATTATGTCCTCATCTTAACACTTAGTTAAGGCGACATACGTATTTTAAGCTTGAGCTCTCGATTATCACCTAGATAATAAGCTTAAAAACAGTCTCATCTCTATTTATCACACAGTAAATAGAGGCGATTACCCGTGTGAGTGGGCTAATCTTATATCTATCCGACATACTTCTCTTAACTTAAAGTAATGCACTGAGCATTAAGATGCATAAAGATCAAACAAAGATTCATAGGCATTAATGATGAAAACACAAATTCATCAAATTGTGAACACTTAGGGAAATTAAAATATTCAGTACATCAGCCTCTACGCAATCCTAGAGATTTCATATAGCCACAAAACACATCTCTAGGTATTGGCTTTGTCATAGGATCTGCTACCATTCTATGCGTAGTATGTACTATAAGTTCACATCTTTTTGTGCAACCATATCTTTGACGAAATTATACTTGGTATCTATATGTTTGGTCTTGCCATGATATTTTAGATCTTTGGTGTACACTTTTGCTGCTTGGCTATCACAGTTAACCAACAATGAATCTGCAGCACTTCCAATAACACCTAAATGATTCAAAAAATCTCTTAAGCCAAACACCTTCTTATACTGCTGCTGATAATGCCACGAACTCAACTTACATTGTGAACAAGGCTATACACTTTTGTTTCTTACTGCTCCAACATATGGTGCCATTATTCGGTAAGAAAACAAACCCAGAGATAGATTTTCTTTCATCTAAATCTCCTTCCCAATCAGTATCAAAATAGCCTTTGAGTTGCAGATCCTTTCCTTAATAACTCAGCATATAATCAGTAGTTCCCTTTAGATACCTTAGTATTCATTTAACGGCTTTCCAACGTGCTTGACCTGGATTGGATTGGTATCTACTCACCATTCCAACTGCATAACATATGTCAGATCTTGTACACATCATAGCATACATCAAGCTCCCAACAACACTAGCATAAGGAACATGTTCCGTTTATTCCTTTTCTTGTGGAGTCCTTGGACACAGTCTATGGCTCAATCCTTCACCTTTTGCAATAGGAGTGTCAATGGGTTTACAATCCCATATCATTCAATTCAAAATTTGGAAGACAACCAACTTTTGACAGTATTGACTAGCTCCATATTGCTTCCGGCAATTAGTATATCATCAACATATAATGATATGATCACGAATTGATCATTGGATCTTTTGATATATACATAATGATCCTCATCTATCATTGTAAAGTCATATGCCATTATGGCATTATGAAAACGTATATATCATTGTCTTGACGACTGCTTAAGGCCATATATCGACCCCCAAAGTCAACATACCTTTTCTTCTTGGCCTTTCACTATGAAACCAACAGGTTGTTCCATATATATTTATTCCTCTAATTCGTCTTTACATCCATTTGATGTTACTCAAGATCTACACTAACCACTATTGCCAGAATAATGCGAATCGAGGTAAATCTCACTAAAGGAGAAAATGTATCTTCATAATCAGTTTCTTCTTGTTAATTATACCCCTTCGCCACAAGGCGAGCCTTATGCCTTTCTATCGAGCCATCAGCCTTTCGCTTTATTTTGAGAACCCACTTATTCCCAATAGCTCTGCGTCCCTTTTGGAAGATCAACCAGTTCCCATACTTGGTTTGACTTCATTGACTCCATCTCCTCTTTCATTACATAAATCCATTTTTCTTGGCTCATTAATATTTCTTGGCTCATCCTTATCTCGTGGAGCAATTATAAAAGTTTCCCCTTCAATGTCAAAACATCGACGGGGAATACTTTGACGACTTGTTCGCTATATGGGAGATTGTACACTTAGCACATCATTTCCCATTATGCTCCCACTCGGATTAGATAATGACGATATCATCTCATCTTGTGGTTGTAATTAAGAATGAGTTGAACTCAATTCATCACTTCTCATATTACTCCCACTTGGACGAACTCCACTAATATCATTATCTTGATCCAAGGTTTCAAATAGGGAGTAATATTCCCCTATTTCGCCATTCTTAGGAAATTCATCCACTAATAATGTGATATCCAGTGATTCAAATTCAGTTATACTCCCACTTTCCTACTCACCTACGAACACATACCCTTTCGAGTGTTCGGAGTATCTCATGAAAATACTCTTCTTTCATTTGGGACCATATTTCCTAAATTTGTGAGAGGATTCATTATAGGCAGCACAACCCCATGACTTAAGAAAACCTAAGTTCGATTTTCTACCTGTCCATAACTCATATGGAGTGGAACTAACTGATTTGGAAGGCACTCGGTTAAGTATATAGGCAGCAGTTAACAACGCATCACTCCAAAAAAGTGATATGTAAGTTAGCATGCGCCATCATGGACCTAACCATTTCCAGTAGGGTTCTGTTTATTCTCTCTGCAATACCATTTTGTTGAGGAGTATATAGAATAGATAACTGTCTTTCTATTCCTTTTTCATCACATAATTTTCTGAACTCATAAGATAAATATTTTCGACCTCGATCGGATCTAAATACTTTTATTTTCTTGTCTAATTGATTTTCAACCAAGTTCATAAACCTTTTGAAACAACATAATGCTTCAGATTTATGAGAAATCAAATAGACATATCCGAATTGAGTATAATCATCTATAAAAGTGATGAAATAAACAGCCCCATGCCTTCTTCTCACATTCATTGAACCACAGACATCATAATGGATTAAATGCAGAGGAAATTCAGCTCTTTATCTTTTCCAAATGGTTTCCTTGTCGTTTTCCCTTCTAGGCAATACTTACATATGGAAAAATCGACTTTTTCAATATTGCCCAACAAGCTCTCTTTGGCTAGTCTATTCATATGTTGTTGGCCAATATGACCAAGTCTAGCATGCCACACATTCACATCATTATCAAATGAAGTAAAAGACGTGAAACAAGGGAATAACATATTGACATCACCACAGTCAACATTCAGTACAATGAAACCATCAAGAAAGTGACCACAACCATAGCAGTTTGTATCTAAACACAAATCTACACCTCTATTATGGAAGTTCATATAAAAAACAAGTTTAACCAACACCAAAAACAGACGTTAAATTTCGACGAATCTCTAGAGCATATGGAACGTCATGTAGGAACAATATGCGTCCACCACGCATGTTCAATTGGCTGGTGCCAATCCCTTTAACTTCATTTCTGGAGTTATATCCCACATAGATCCACTTAGTTCCAGTCGGTATCATCGGAATTCCACGAAGAATTCTCTATCCTTCGCTACATGGTCTGTTTTTCATGAATCTACAGTCCACAAAGGATTGAATTCAGCCAATAATTCAGAACTTGACACATAATCAAAGTTCTCAAATGTACAAGAGGTGTTTACCTTCTTTGGCTCACAACAATCGCGAGCATAGTGACCCTTCTTGTCACAATTGTAACACCTCACCCTTGACATTTTCTTCACTTGAGGACGTTTTCCTCTCTTGTGTTGGTTAACTCTTGATCTCTTGCAATAAGGACTTGATCCTTTACTTTCCCACATATTGAACGAATCAATACGTTTGTGCTTAGAGCTCAAAGCCCTTTCTGAACTAGAACCAGCATAGCCAATGTCTATTTTCGGCTCAAATGCCGATAGGCAGTCCTCTACTAGCTCAAGGTGGCGCACAGCATCCTCTAGATCTTCCATAATATGGTCAAGAGCTTCTAGTGCTTCTAGCTTTTCCAGCACATATTGAATCTTCGTATTCAATATTCCACAATCGTTGCCGTTCATATCAGCAATTATGTTCTTAGTTGCTGAAACCATCGATCTGAACACATCAGACTTATATGCACGAATAATTAATGTCTATCTTTTATGCATCCCTATTTGCATAGACCCATCATATTAATGAATAATTTCAAGTAAGGTTTCAGAATCAAAAGGTCACTATGTTTCCAATCATCCTCCAAAATCCTAACTTAAAACTATCATCAATATAATTGTCTTATGCAAAATCAATTCTATGAAGTTACAAAAACTTCTAAAACTACCCACAGCTAATTACCCACAGCAACCAGCAATAACAGAAAGCAATATATAATAGAACATCCAACAAAAAACAATAATGCTTTCAATTAACACAATTAGGTAGTAATCATTACATAATATGTCCACAAATCACACTTAACATATATCAGCCAATACAACTAACACCAAGTCAGCACACGACTGGGAAAGATCCTATTTTGTTCAATTTCTTGATCTTTTCCCTTGAAACAATACAATAATATTGATTTACAAAATCCATCACAATTTTCTTATAGGAAGCAGCTCCGTTGACATCCCATATGCGATTCAACACATCTTGCCATTCAGGTGGAAGAGTGTTTATGAAAAATCGCACCATCTCTGACTATGACATAGGACGACCATTCCATATGACCTGTTGAATTTTCCCGTTGACTTCAAGGACATGATCAATTAAGTCACCTCTCTCCCATCGATGATCAGTCTGCTCAGCTATCATCTTAGACAGCCTATCCTTTTGTTCATCGGTAATTACGCGAATATGTGTGCGCAACCTCAAGGGAGGCATTGTTCCTGCAACAAATGCAGAACAAATAAGGCATCACATTATAATCCACATAGACTTAATTGAAAAAGAAACACATTCTTTTTTTTTCGGGTCAACGGTCAACGGCCGTCGGTCAACGGTGGTCAACGGAGGTAACCGGTCAACGGTCGTCGGTCGTCGGACCGGTCGGGCCAGACAGACCGGTCCGACCGGTCGGCCGGTCGGGCCGGTGGGCCCGGTTCGCGCAAACCGACGGCACTTGCCGTGCGCGTGCGCGGGCTGACGTCATGCAGACGTTAGCCGGCACGTGCCGCGCGTGTGCCGGGTCTCACGCGGGTCGGGTCGGTTCACCAGTCCGGTCGCTGGTCGGTGACCGTCCGACGAACCGTCGCCGTACTGACGTCATCGATGACGTCACCCTAGTGGTTATTGACCGTTGGGTGACGTCATGCTGACATCAGCACTCGTCGGTCCGCGGACCGGCGCGTGCCGGCCGGCGGTGCTCACGCGCCGGTTCGCCGACCGGCGCGTGTGCCGCACGCGCTGGGCGACGCAACGCTTCCGAGTGCGTCGCTCCCACGCGCAGCGGCTTCTGGCCGCGCGTGTGGGCGCGTGCGGCGTCGCCCGGCAGCGCACAACGTACCTCCAGACTCGTCTCGACGTCGCCTTTCTCCCCATCTTTTCAGAAAACAGTTTCGACATACGAAAACTCAGTAAAAAAGGCTGAAGCCGAAGAACGATCGGGTGTCGGGATTTTCGTCCCGATCCGTACGGCCGAAAGTTTCTTCGCGAAAACTCAATCAAAGAACATGAAATTGATCGGGAAAACGTGAACTAGGGCTCTGATACCAATGTTGGGAATGACTGATCCCCGAAATACCGGATTCGATATTAAATCGAACCCCTAAATCAATGCGGAAGACGAAGCTCGGGAAAACGAACACGCATCACCGATCCTAAAGCACACCACGAATTTGAGCATACCTTTTAGCCACAGATTAAACACCGACGTTGATGGAGGAAGAGAAAATGAGCAATTCGATCCTATGAAGCCTTGAAGGGAAGGAAAAATGCGCCGTATGCTTACTGTCTTTCTTTTTGGGAGAGAGAGCGTGAGGAGAGAAAAGACGTACGTTGAATTGCAAAACGTTGTCTTCTCTCTCTCTCTCCTCCCTTTTATACCTTCCCCCTCCACGGGCCCTATTCCCGTGGGCCGGGCCTTTTGGGCCCAACATGGGCGGACGGGCCTTAAGCCCATCCCCAATTAAAACCATCACCTAGGTCACTTAAGAATGAACAAACCGCACAAGAGCTTGTTGCTAGTGGAGCTCATCACCCGTGCCTTCCCACGGCCAGTGGTGGTGACAGCAACAAAGAGTAAGACTTTAAGAGGAAGTAATTTTCTCGGAAAGGAAGAAAGCAATGAAGTCGCTCTTGAAGAGGAAAATTAGGGGTTTAATCCAAATGTATAAGTCAATTTCTATAATAGGGTTTTGTAGGTTCCCGATTAAGAAGTACTTTTCGCCTTTATGTTATGTTGGACACTCTGATACATGTCCGACACTTTCAACTACGCTCCAATACCTGATCAACACGTGTCGGAAAATCCGATACTTGGTCAATTTGCTCGACACTCCTTTGACATGCGAGTTTCCAACACGTGATTCCAGTATATGAGATCAGTTTTATAAATTTTAAATAAATAAGGGGTCAAAATATATTATATGAGAAAAAATAATAAATGGAGAAAAAAATTTAATTTTCTCTTCTTTTCTTTTATAACTTTCACTTTTTGTAATATGCAATTCACTTCTCAAGTTTTTTTTCTCTTCTCTTCGATACGCCCGACAAACAAGTCCAAAATATGAATTACGTATTTTTTTTTACTTCCAAGTTTTATGGATTAATATAATGGAGTTGAATTTGTTAAATTGAAACAATGAATGATATCAATAAATGGTGGATTAATGTTTTTAATATAAAATTCATTTTAGATTTTATTATTATTTATTTATTTGTGAATTTGAATCAAATTAATTTAATCGAAATAATCATAAAAATGATAATATATATAAAAATACATATTTAATATATAATGTGTTACAACGTATTAGAATTTTCTATTTTTTTAGAAATAACGTGTCGATATGTCATGTTATGTGGTGTGGCATGTTGTGTGCCGGTGTCGGTACTACTTAAGTTCTCGGTTTGGCTCTCCCATCTTCCCGAGAAACTAGGAATTGGACCAAGTCTCGTTACAATCTGAAACCAGACTGGTTGTCATTAGTCCAATTATCCAATTCCCTGTCCTATTGTAAAATCATACTCCTCTAGGGAAAAGTATAGAATGGGCTCTTAACTTTTGGCCATTGGTCAATTCATGCCTGAAATATTATTTTGATGGATAGAGCCTTTAATATTTTGCAAAAAGATGTTCAATCAAGTCTCATACTAGATTTCCAACGTTGAAAACGACGTATAATTCTATGGTCCATGGCTACGCAACATTAGATAAAGGCCATGTGAGAGACGTAAAGGATTTTTAGCATTTAAGACTCGCAAAATCCGTTAATAGAAAATTCAGGAGTAGATTACGGCATTTTTCAAACATTAAGGACTCAATTAATCAAAATAAGATCTTAAGAACCAGATCAATCAACGGGTAAATATCGTGGATTGGTTACGCAGTTATCTCAAGTTTAGAAGGTGATTGATAAGCACTTCTTTTTACTTTAGTAGTTCCAACTTTGGAAGAATCCACATATTGTTTTAGTTTGGAAATGCCGGTACAGATTTGATTTAATCGAAAAGGAAATATGATATATTTGATTATCGCATAAAGGGGTAAGGAATTGGGTAATCGGACTAATGGAAAATAATGAATATAAACAATTTTGTTTAGATATGCCCATATCGATTTACATTCTTGCTTTTTAGTGTGAAAGCCTTGAATTCTTAGATCGGGGGAAAGAAAAAGGAGGGACTGTATGAATATTATATATATATATATATATGCTACATATATTTGTACGGTCAAATTTGATGGCTCATCCTGAGCCAAGCCTGTTATCGTACAACTCATGAAAGTTTGTACGCCAACTTGATAAGCATTTTTCGAAAAAATGGAAAAACTTGATGGGCATTTCGTGCACCCTCCCCCTTTATGAATGTGACTGATACTAAATTATGTAGGCATTTAACTCATCTTGTACTCCCGGTCAAGAAATACTGTGTGCAACACAAGTTACTCTTGCAATGAGCGTTTCGCCAACCTCTCCACTTTTACCAGCGTGGACAGCTACTATACAAACCTATCAATTTCCCAAATACTCCTTATGAGGTGCGGTAGAGTCTATGCTCTTCACCTGAAGAACCCTCTAATTTTTTAGTGTAGTTTTTTTCTTTCGCATTTAGGAGAGAATATCCTATATAAGTTACATCCCAAAATTCATATAGTTTTAGGATATATTTGGATTCATTTTAGGATATATTACCTTTATTTGCATGATCAAATTTGATGGCTCCTCTTGTGCCAAACCTGTTATAGTATTACTCATAAAAGTTTTTATGTCAACTTGATGAGTATTTCATGTACTCTCCCCCTTTATGAATGTGACTGATACCAAATAATATAGGCATTTAACTCCGTTCATACTGTGTTTTATAACCTTTACACGTAAAAATTAGGGATATGTGCAACACAAGTCCTAAAACTTACAAGGAAAGTGCAATTCAGTCCTAAAACTTACAAAAAGTGCAATAAAGTCCTAAAACTTGTCAAATTGGTTCAATTGAGTCCTAAAGTTAACACCGTCAAACTGAGTAACGGAAAATGCTGACGTGGCACTGACGTCGCATTTTATATAATTTTTTATTATACATGTGGCTTTTAACATTATTTTTATTCTTGTTTAAATTAGATTTAAAAATAGAAAAGAAAAAGATAAATTTATTTTAAAAAAAAAATTGTGCAAAAAAATAAAAAGGCACCGGTGGTGCTTCCGCCGCCACCCATCGCCGGAGTGGCCGGCGACGGTCGCCGGCCCTGGGCGGGGTGGCCTGCCCTTGCTCGGGCGAGGCCTCGCCGGCCACAGGCGAGGGCCGGCCACACTCGCCAAGTCGGGCGAGGAAGCCCAGATCTGGGCACGCCGGCCCAGATCTGGGCGTCCCCAACGCTGGATCGGGTGGAGTCGTCGGTGGTGGCTGGGCGACGACGGTAGTCCGGTGTAGCGATGGCGTTAGGGGAGTCAGCGGTAGGACGTCGGGGAACAGTAGTAGTCCAGCATCGCAATGGGTCACGGCTGGTTTGTTGGGGACGGCGTCGGGGCTACGGCAGCACGACTCGGCAGCAATCCGGTGCAGCGACGGCGATGGAACCCCTACCCTCCGGAACCCACTCACTCAGATCTGGACAGCGTTGGGAGTGCGACGGAGCTGAATCGGTGTGCCCAGATTTGGGCGAGCATCGCCAACCCCAGGCGAGGGCCGGCGAGGCCTCCCGCAGGGAGGGCAAGGGTCGCTGGCCCCCCGTGAGGGCTGGCGTGCCCAAATCTGGGCGTCCTTGCCTGACCTGGCGGGGCCGGTCGGGCCTCGCTTGGGGCCGGCGAGGCGACTCTCGCGATGGGCGGCGGCTGCGGTGGAAATGCCTGCTGGTGCCATTTTCTTTATTTTTTTAACAGTTTTTTTTTTTAAATAAATTTTAGTTTTTCATTTTTAGTTTTAAATCTAATTTTTTTAAATTTTGAATAAAAAATAACTTTAAAAATCCACTTGGAAAATAAAAATTTATTTAAAATATGACGTCAGCGCTACGTCAGCATTTTCCGTTAATAAATTTGATGGTGTTAACTTTAGGACTCAATTGAACCAATTTGACAAGTTTTAGGACTCGATTGCACTTTTGATAAGTTTTAGGACTGAATTGCACTTTCCTTGTAAGTTTTAGGACTTGTGTTGCACATATCCCTAAAAATTATTAGAACAACTCATTTGTTTTCCGGAATTCACACTAAAATTCTAAACATGAACATTAATTCCCATCTGCCTAATTCATTGCACTCCATCTCTGTTGCCAACTTGCAGTCACATCTCTCCAACTGTCATAGCATTCAGCCTGACGAGTCATTTTCGATATATAGCACGTCTTTTTTGGCCGTCGCTCCCTCTATTAACGAGGCAAAGGAGCTCATGGTTGTTGTGACCACCACAATTGTCATTGGATCTGAGCTTGCAGCTTGAAGCTCAACATTGTGAGCTCTAACCGAAGCCCAGTTCGCCCCAACCTAAGGAAGAGAGAGAGAGAGAGATTGGTTTTGGGAGGTAGGGGGAAAAGGGGGAGGGGATGGGGGCATAAGTGGAAAGAGTGAAAATAAAATTTAATGTGCTATCGTTTATCTCTTTATCATCATAACTATTCCTTGTTATGTATCGATTTATAATCACCATTCCTGATTATGTCAAACTATTTCCGATACTGGTGAAGTTTAATTCATTATATTCAACAAAAATCCTTCATAGTTCCTCATTCAACCTCTTTACCCCCATTCAATTGTATTGTGAGCCTCAATAATTGATACTAGGGCCTTGTTACTTGTTATTATAGGTTCTTTTATTTCTGAGCATAAAGATTTTATTATGGCTAACTCTAGGAGATGTGTTTTCTCAAATTTCTTGTCATCGATGATCCATTCTTTAAACTCATGATTTCTAGAATTACTTTGTCGCTTTTAAGGATTTCTTTATTTTGAAGTGAAATCTTCCTGATTTGTATTTTACTAAAGGTTCTTTCAAAATTTATGAACTGTCCTTCTTAGTTTCAAAAGATTTTTTTTTACTTTCATTAAGCTTTTTGGACAAAAGATCGTCTAATCTAACTAAGCAGCCTTACTTTCTAGTAATGCTACTTATGTGGATTCTTTTGAACAACTAAATTTGTTCAATCTTGGAATATTAAGTTTGTCTTATTCGTTTTTCATCCCACGCGATCTCACTACAAGATAGAGTAGAGCAATCTCTAGCCCCACCCATGCCTACTCATCATGATATCTAGAGAGGACTTGCTTTAATTGCTTAAAACTCACTATCTAAGTTTTTTAGTATTTCTTCTTGCGTGATAGATAGATAGATTTGGGATCAACTCCAAAATTACATTTGAAGAAATCGATAGACTAGGAAAATGAAGCTGAACATTCTAAGACATTCAAGATGAAGCCACGTGAAGATATCAACGAAATGCTCACGCGCTATAAGGGCATCATGAATGAACTTGCTGAAAATGAAAAGATCTACACAATGAGGAATCTCCAAGCAAGTTTCTTGGTGCACTCCAACAAGAATGAATTCATGGAAAGATTGTCAATTCACAAAGCTAAAATATCTCAACTCTTGACATTGGACAAGCTTCTTAGAATTCCCTTGACTTATGAAATCAATCCAACAATGAGCTGAGAAAATCTGAAGGTAAAAAATCAATTACATATGTAGCTAACAGCAACAACAACAATGATGATGGTGATATAGTGTCATTGATTTAAGAAATCCAAAGGTTCTTGAAAAGAAAAGACATTAAACAACGAAATAATCGTGAAGTCAAAAGGAAGAAGAAAAGTTGGATGTTAATCATCTCACATGACACAATCGACACTGATATAGACAATTTTTTGCATCTTTTTAATTTTTTTCAAACTATTATTATAGAGTGTGTGGAGAGTGTAGAGGAGTTAGCAATGCATGAGGAACATTGGGGAGTGTTTGGGGTGAATTTATAGAGAGTGCGTGGAGAGCGTAGATGAGTTATTATACGGTTATTGCTAAGAGTAGGAGAAAATTGCATATAAGGATTTAAAGGGAGTCATTTTCTTAAAAGAGGTCATATGGTGCATTTTATCTCATATAAGAATATAAAGTGACCTATTTATTTTTAAAAAAAGATATGTAGTTATAATGGTCAAATCTTATATATAGTCAGGGGTATTTTTGTCCTGGTATTTTAAAAATTTTCTTATTTTTTCTCATTCTCCTTGTGTTTTCTTTCTTTCTTTCCCTCTTTTTTTTTCCATCGTAATGCCTCACGCCTCCATCTTTCTCTCTCCTCCTCTAAAGTCCTTTATTCTCTCCCCACCGAATTGCCCATTCACGCCCTCAAGCTCGTTCACCACTGTCCTTGACCGCAACTTCAACACCTTCGTCATCAGATGGAGATCGATTTGAGCCCTTGATCAAGTGCAAGCAATCTAAGATTTGACGCTCGTACTTGAATTGGCATGGTTATTGCCATGGACTCACGTTGTTTGTATGTATACTAGGTTGAGTAATGTGATAATCTCCCACCTTAGACTCGGGGATTTCATTTAATAACTTTTGGCTCACCACCTATTTTTTAGTCTTGTAGGATAGATCACTTTCTGCCACTACGATTTGGAGTTCCTTTTTATTTTGATTGTACCAAGATGTGCTTGTACTTGAATATATACTAGGTGTCTTTATTTCGCGGAAAATTCAATGATAAATGAAAATTTCCAAAACATTTTCCAAGAAAATGGTTTTTTTTTTTTTGGTAATATATGATCAAAAACATTTTCTGATGTTTGGATCTTATTGGAAAATAATTTCAATCTCATGACTTCATCTCAACCAATTTTATTTTAAATAATTTTTATTTTTTAAGAAAGTTGAATTTCTAGTTATTGTTGAATTTATTTTTATTTTTATTTTATTTTCTTTCCTTTCTTTCTCCTTGCTCCATCGCGATTGGCTAGCGATGGCCATATGCAAGCTCGAGCTCATCAAATATGGCAAGGCCCGAGCTTGAGGTCAAAGCTCGAGGTTAAGGCAAGCTTGAGAGACCTCGACCTCGAGAGCCAGGTCAAGGTATGAGTTCAAGGGCCAGGTCACGAGGCGTGTGAGGTTGAGGTGAGGTTGAGGTGCGAGCTTGCCTGGATCTGGCAAGTTGCGAGCTTGCCATGATCAACCAATCGACAAGCTCACCCACCTCAGCAAAGCTTGAACTCAGCTGGATTTGGTTAGGCACGAGCTTGCCAATCTTGGCAAAGCTTGGGCTACCCTGAATTGATCGAGCCTCAAGCTCATTACTCGTGTATTGGCCAGTCGTTAGGCTGCTGGTCGTCACCGAGGCACACGATCGACAGAGGAAGAAGGAGGAAGGAAAAGAAAGAAAAAAAGAAAAGAAAATAATTTTTTAAAAATGATTCGATTATTTAAAAATAAAAATAATTTAAAATTCAAAATTTTATTAAAAAATAATTTTATAAGAATAAACATTCCTATGGACCTGAGCCTAAGGGTCGGGACTACAACTCAAGCATTGGAGACATGAACACAGCCTTTATAAACTGAAGCTCGCTAAAGCCTTGCCAGGCCCTACCATCAACTGTCACAAGACTCAACCTTGGCAGTGGCCAAGCGAGCTCACCCAACAACCCTAGCAAGGCTCCAATGATCTTGTCAAACCTTATCCTAACTTAGAGAGGCTCCAGCGAGTCGTCGAACCATGCCCAGCTAGTCATCGACCATTGCTATGGCTGGCAACCTGCCAGAGAAGAAGAAAATGGATGAAAAAAGAAAATAAAAGAGAAAAACATAGTAAAATTATTTTAAAAAATTAAAAAATTCCGAGCTACAAAAAATTTAGGGAACATACCAAATGTCTTTGTATTTTGGGAATATAAATTTTGAACAATTACCAAATACCTTCAATTTCTTATAGACTCGTTTAGAAAGCATAATAAAATTGAATCATTTTTATGTAGAAATTATTCTTAGAAATAGAATAGTTTAAGTTGACGATCCTAAAGTCTTTAGGAAACTAGGCCTTACGATTGATGCTACAGCGAAGACTTTTATTCTCTTCCCTCTATTGTCCTAGGTCACTTAAGAAGGAACAAACCGCGCAAGAGCTTGTTGCTAGTGGAGCTCATCACCTGTGCTTTCCCACGGCCGGTGGTGGTGACAGCAACGAAGAGGAAGTAATTTTCTTTGAAAGGAAGAAAGCACACGGAGTCGCTCTTGAAGAGGAAAATTAGGGGTTTCATCCAAAGTGTATAAGTCAATTTCTATAATAGGGTTTTGTAGGTTCCCGATTAAGAAACACTTTTCGCCTTTATGTTATTGTTGGACACTCTGATACGTGTCTGACACTTTCAAATACTCTCCAATACTTTATCAATTGGTCTGGTGCCATGATGAAAGGGCCGCGGTGAAGGACCGGGACAAAGACCTTGCTCTCTGCTTTTTTCTCTCTTTTCGCCGCTCTCTCTCTAGGGTTGCAGCTCCTTTTTCTCTCAATTGCGGCCATGAATGTTAGTTGTGTGCCCTCCCAAAAACCCTATACGACTAATCTATTTATAAGCCTCAGACTAGGGTTTTAATTTTTCTAAATTGATATCCACGAAGATTTTTATTGTTCAGTGACATCACTCACCATAATTAGCGAGCTCCTCCAAGGAAGCCAACAACCATCGCTCCTCCCTCCTTACAACGTAGCCGCAGATCCGTGCCTCGCTAGTCCAATAATTTTATGGCCACCGGGAACCTGCAACCTTGGTGTTCCAACGAGTTATTTGCTTCTCAGTGTTGGAGAAATCTTCTTGAAGTGTTTTGAAGTTGACAAAACGTTTCTATCAGTCTAGTCTGAACGCTTGCAGACTCTGCTATTTAAAGTCTAAAGACCTCCAGACAGCCAGACTCAAGACTCAAAGTCTATCCTCATTGACAATCTCTAATCCATTGAAGAAAGGTTATCCAGAACTGTATGTTTCGTTAAGGATTTGACCTTATCAACTGGAGAAGATCTCGTTGCTGGAGAAGACATAACGGAGTCCTTTGATTGATCGAAGATTGACTCGATAAATTGAAGTTCCGGTGATTGCCTAAATATTATTGGAAGGTTCTCCTTATGGAAACCGAGATCCTGATTGTATGGGTGAACATGATTGATGGGCTATCAACACGTTCCTTTAATAGCTTGAACAATCTTCCTAATTGATTCCGTCCAACGGGTAGATTGGAGGAATTCATTTGGTAAGTGCCAACGGGTATGATGGCATAAATGAGTATATAAGGAAGACTGTCTTAGTTGTTCAAGGTGTGCGAGATAGAAGAATTCCAAAGTCTGAAGCTCCTACTTGTTTAGATAAATCATTTGAGCGAATACTTGTATACAAAAGAGAGTGTATATTTGTGAGAGACCTTGAGGAGGTGTGGTAGAACATCTACACTTTGGAATCAAGGCAAAGCTGTGCTGTAACTTCTCTTTTGATCATAGTGAAATCTAGCCGATGGGCTGTTAGTGCGGAAGAGTGGACATAGGCTTGGAATAAGCCGAACTACTATAAATCCTGTGTTCAATTTTCTCTTCCTCATTCTCTCTGCCTCGATCGTATTTCATTTTGTTAATTAAGAGAGAATTTACTTTCTATCATATGCTAAGAATCGCTTCCGTATTTCAATAAATTGTTTATGCACCTATTCACCCCCTCTAGGTACTCATACTAGCAATATCAATTGGTATCAGAGCCTGTGTACTTACTTTATTTGAAGTGTTTTACTTCGTAGTAAAAGATCCATGGCTAGTATGCTAGCACCAGGGCTAATGGAAGGGCAAAGTAATACTAGACCACCCTACTTTGATGGAAAAGATTACAACATTTGGAAGAACAAGATGAAAGCTTTTCTACGATCAAAGGATCCTCTGGAATGGGACGTTGTAGAAAAAGGAATTACTCCTACCACTGCATCAATCTCTGAAAGAGGAAAATAAACTGATGAAACCAGCGGATTGTCTCAGGAAGAAATAATCAAGAGACAAACACTCGATGCAAAAGCAATTTACTCCTTATATTGTGCTTTATCACCAACTGAATATAATAGAATATCTTCTTGTGGTACAGCAAAAGAAGTTTGGGACAGATTGCATATCACCTATGAAGGAACAGATCGAGTGAAGGAAACAAGAATCAACATTCTTCTTGGTCAATACGAAGCCTTCGAATGAAACCAGGAGAATCTATATCGACATGTTTAGTCGTTTTACAGATATTGTGAATGGTCTTGAAAATCAAGGTCAACCAACTTCGATCCCATGAAGGTAAACAAGCTACTGCGTGGACTCTCCAGGGATTGGAATCACATAAAGACTTCGATAAGAGAGACGCAGAGAATTATGCCACTATCTGTCGACGAGCTAATAAGAACTCTTTAGTCTTATAAAGTCGAAAGGATCAATGAAGATGAAGATCCAAAAGGTAAGAAATCCATTGCGTTAAAATCAAATGATGATTCTGATGATACAGATTCTGAAGATGATATGGACGATGAGGAGCTTGCTCTCATGATAAGAAAATTCAGAAAACTGAATAGAAAAGGAAGAAGGTTCAACACAAAGAAACAAAGCTTTCAAAGACAGCAGACCAAGTTTGTTGATGATGAGGAACCAAACAAAGACGTAGTCTGCTTTGAATGTAAGAAAAAGGGACACATCAGACCCAACTGTCCTCTTCTGAAGAAGAAGAGAGGAAAAGCTCTCAAAGCTGAAACTTGGAGTGACACAGAGTGTGAAGAAAGTGATAATGAATATGCCAATCTATGTCAGATGGCACAATCAGACTCAGACTCTGAATTAGACTCAAACAGTGAATTTGAGGCAAGTAATTTTAAAATTCCTGTCAAAGTTTCTAAATATATTGATGAACTATGCTTTAGTCTTAAGACTTCTCTCAAAAGAATTTCCGAACTAAAAAAAAGAAAACTCAGCTCTAAAACAAAAGGAAAATGTTTTAGCAGAAAGAGTTAAAGGTCTAGACTTGTCTGTTTCCAATCTTAAAGAAAATGAAAACAATCTTTTAAAAGAAAATGTTTTTTTAAAAACAGACTTATCAAATATATCAAAGAAATTTTCAATAGGGTCTGAAAAACTTGAGAAAATTCTTTCAGCACAAAGACCTTACTTCAATAAGTCCGGTCTAGGTATGACAGAAGAAACAATTCCCTTGATTGATTCTCCTAAAGTGAAAGAAAAGACTCTCGACTGAGGTTTACAAAAATCACTTCAAGAAAGTTTTTGTTAAATCCGTAGGTATAAATGCTCTAAAATGTTCAAAATGCAACAGTCCGGATTACTTTGAAAAAGAGTGTCCTATGGTTTGGAAACCTGTTAAGAAAATATGGGCTAATACTGCTTATGCTACTAACACCAAAGGACCCAAGAGAGTTTGGGTACCAAAGAAAGCTTGAGACTCTTTTTTAAATGCAGGTCACCGTCAAGAAAAAGGTAAAGTGGTATCTTTACATTGGATGCTCAAGACACATGACAGGAGACTCAAAATGCTTCATAAAGCTTGCTCAAGTAAATGGTGGAAAAGTTTAATTTGGAGGAAACAACAAAGGAAGTATTGTGGGATTTGGAACTGTGAAAATTGGAAATCTCACAATAAGTAATGTTTCCTTAGTGGAAGGACTCAATTACAATCTTCTCAAAGCATTAGTCAACTGTGTGATACTGGTTTCAAGATCTTCTTTCAAGAAGGAATATGTTCTCGAATCGGTAAAGACTCTACTCGATCTTTCATGGGTTGTAGACATGGAAACATCTATCTTCTGGATGTGAAACCAAATGAATTGCAATGTTTTATCTCAATTCAAGACGAAGCAAGCTTATGGCACGAGAAAGCTTGGTCATGTCAACATGAAGCAATTAGCCAAAATCTCATCAAAACAGCTTGTTTGAGGATTACCCGTTACCTTATCAAAAGACTGATCCATGTACTCCATGTATTATGGGAAAACAGGTAAGAAATTCATTTAAGCCAATAAATCATGTCTCTATTAATCATGTACTACAGTTGGTGCATATGGATCTCTTTGGACCAACCAGAACACAGAGTATTGGAGGTAAGAAATATTGCCTAGTAATTGTGGACGATTACTCCCGTTTTACTTGGGTATATTTCCTTGCAAGTAAGTCCGAAACCTTCTCGTATTTTGAAAAGTTTGCTAAAAAGGTTCAAAATGAAAAAGGATGTGTTATCTCTTGTATAAGAACAGATCATGGAGGTGAATTTGAAAATCAAGATTTTACAAAATTTTGTGATGAATCTGGCTTTAATCATGTGTTCTCCTCTCCATATACTCCTCAGCAAAATGGAGTTGTGGAAAGAAAGAACAGATCTCTTCAGGAAATGGCTAGAACTCTTTTAATAGAAAGCAAGATTTCTTCACGATTTTGGGCTGAAGCTATTTCAACAGCTTGTTATATCATCAATAAAGTCTTCTTAAGACCTATTCTAGAGAAAACCCCTTATGAATTGTTCAAAGATAAGAAGCCTATTGTTTCATACTTTCATGTATTTGGTTGCAAATGTTTTATATTGAAAAATGCAAAAGATCGAGTTGGTAAGTTTGAAGAAAGATAAGATGAAGGTATCTTCCTTGGATATTCTACATCAAGCAAAGCCTTCAGAGTCTATAACAAGAAGAGCCGTCGTGGAGGAGTCAATGAATGTCAAATTTCAAGACTCAACACAAGATGAATCAAGTTAGACTCATCAAGAAGAGTCGAACCTGCTCCGACCTTCCAAAGCTTACAACTCAAGAAGCATCTCGGACTGAAAAAACCAACATCAGGATGTTCGTGAAGATTCAAACAAAGAGAGAGATCATCAAACAGACAAATCAACAAGTAACTGGAAGCATAAGTCCAGTCATCCCAAAGATCTTATAATTGGCGAAATTAATGAAGGAATTCGCACCATATCCAAAAGGCGAGAAGAGTCTAGTGCTGTAGCTCTTGTTTATGAAATTGAACCAAAAAGCATAGAAGAAACTTTGTCTGATGAAAGCTGGATTGAAGCTATGCAAGAAGAGCTCAGTTAGTTCAGCATTAATGATGTCTGGGAATTGACATCCAAACCAAAAGGTAAAACTGTTATTGGAGCTAAATGGGTGTTCAGAAACAAGATGAATGAGAAAGGAAAAGTCGTACGAAACAAAGCAAGACTCGTGGCCAAGGGATATACGCAAGAAGAAGGAATAGACTATGATGAGACTTACGCTCCAAAGGTAGCAAGGTTAGAAGCTATTCGACTATTACTTGCATTTGCTTGTTATAAGAATTTCAGGTTATTCCAAATGGACGTCAAAAGCGCCTTCCTAAATAGATTTATCCATGAGGAAGTTTATGTGGAACAACCACCAGGTTTGAAGACCCAAAGAAGCCGACTCGGTCTTCGGACTGAAAAGGCTTTGTATGGTTTAAAGCAAGCACCTCGAGCTTGGTACGACATATTAAGTAAGTTTTTAATACAAAATGGTTTTGTCAAAGGTAAAGTAGATACGACTTTATTTATCAAAAAGGAAATGAAAAGTTTCTTACTTGTTCAAATATATGTGGATGACATTATTTTCGGATCTTCTAATGAAAATTTGTGCAAGAAATTTTCTAAGTCTATGCAGGATGAATTTGAAATGAGTATGATGGGAGAGTTAACATTCTTTCTTGGTCTTCAAATAAAACAATTGAAGGAAGGAACTTTTATTTATCAAGAAAAATATGTTAATGATCTTGTCAAAAGATTTGGACTGGAGAAGTGCAAAAAGACCAACATACCGATGTCAAGTTCTTTGAAGATAGACAAAGATGAAGAATGGAAGAAAGTTGATTAAAAGCTGTACAGGAGCATTATTGGTTCACTTCTTTATCTTACCGCTTCTAGACCTGACATTTTATTGAGTGTTTGCATCTGTGCTAGGTTTCAATCAGATCCTAGAGAATCCCATCTCAGTGCTGCGAAACGCATCATTAAATACGTGGCTTCATCATCAAGCATTGGTCTTTGGTATCCTAAGAAGGGAGACTTTAATCTTCTGGGATATTCAGACGCCGATCTGGCCGGTTGCAGAGTTGATATAAAGAGCACTTCGGGAACTTGCCAGTTGCTTGGAAGCAGGACAGTGTCTTGGTTTTCAAGGAAACAAAGCACTGTGTCTCTTTCAACAACAGAAGCAGAGTATGTAGCCCTAGGAAGCTGCTGTTCACAAATTCTATGGATAAAACAACAGCTAAGAGACTTTGAAGTTGAAGACTCATGCACGGAGATTAATTGTGACAACACTAGCGCTATCAACCTCACCAAAAATCCAATTGTCCACTCAAGAGCAAAGCATATAGAGATTCGACATCACTTTATTAGAGATCATGTTCAAAATGGAGATGTTTCAATTCAATTTGTTGACTCAAAGAATCAACTGGTTGATATATTCACAAAGCCTTTGGAGAAAAATCAATTTGAGTCTATACGGTCCAGACTCAACATTCTGATGTATAAGGATATCAAAGTCTAAAGACTTTCAGACTCAGACTTACAAGACTTTATCTGAAAGACAGTCTTGGTACGTCCGTCAGATTGTAAGTCTTTCTCCCTTGAATCTCATCTTGAAAAGGTACGATCGTCAAACGTGTTTAAATTGTTGCTATATTTAATTGACGTAAATATTGCATCGTTTCATTTTCAAAAGGGAAGTTATTTTTGAAATAGCTATTTTTGCGGAAAAAGACAGTTATTTTGAAAATGCATATTTTTATTTCCTTTGTGACGGTTCGTTTATCCCTCTTTTAACCGATCGTGCACTGTCGATTCCTCTTCACCTTTCTCTCAAAAAAACCCTAGAAAGCATCGATCCTCCATTCCCGTTTGCCTTCTTCGTTTAATCCTCAAAAAGTTGTCATCTATCCTGGGAAAGTCAAGCAAGGAATCTTCCAAAAAACTAAGAAAGCTGTTATCTTCAAGAAATTCCTCAAGAATCGCAAGCAGGGGACCACGGCGGATGAGTGAGGGGCCTACGCACTTCGATCTTACTGAAGATGAAGTGACTCCAGATCAGCAAGCGAGCCCACAACATTCTCAACAGCGTCATTCTCCTCCATCTAGTCCTCAAGTAGTTGATCATCAACAACAGGAAGAAATCATCGAGGATGCGGACCACGTAAGAGTTCAAAAGCCCGCTTATATTTACCGTTATATCATGCCCTAAAAGGAATTCGTACTCCTTTGAAATACATTGATGATTTTCTTAAAGACAAAGGACATGGGAACGAATATATTTTTCTGAAAAAAATGGAAAGTTTGGGAATTGCTCGAAAATGGGTGGCTGAGGAAACCCTTGCAAATATCCCAAGTGATCCTCGTGACTGGGGGCCGAATCCTGTAGATGGAAATGATGATGATAAATTATACAGTCAATTTCAACCGAAAATGGGTGTTGCGGTTGAAAATCAAGGAAAAATGGGAGATTTGTTCATATTAAAGGAGCAAAATGATCTGTACTCGAAATTGCTGAAGCATGGGGTAATAAACCCTAGGAGTGTGGATTTTGATTTTCTGGATGCAGTGAATGTGAACTTGAGGGAAAAGTTCAGTTATCTTCAACTTGAAAAGTTACTCGCTCGACTCTACGAGGCATATGCTGAATTAACTGCATATTTCTATTCAAATCTAAGCTTTTTGGATGTGAATAGATTCTCTTTCAGCGTTAAAGACCAAGACTATGTTATGGATATGAATATGCTTTGGCGGAGATGTGTTAGAAGTCGAAAGAGGAAGATATCAAACAATCAAAGTTTCCATTGCTCGAGCCACACTTGAACTAGTGAAGGACATGAGAACAGATGAAAAGATCACCCACTTAAGGATGGGTGCATTCAACATCTTGCTTCACAAGATTGTGATTAATTGCCTCCGACCGAAATCAACTTCCAAGACCGATGTCTCAAGTTCGAGGCCAAGGCGATGTATGCCATTCTTTTTGGAAAAAGGTTTTCTCTCCCTCACATTGTGATGTTTCACATGTATAGAGCAATGATGAAGGATAGAGGTCAACTCCCTTATCCAAGCCTTGTTACGAAGTTATTCAGACATCTGAATATTCAGCCTCCACAAATCTTTTGTGTTCGACCATGCGATCATATGGTGGTAGGTCTAAAAATGGTTACCAAAATACGTGTGAAGGAACTGAGCAAGGAGTTGGAGAAATTCAAGGAGAAGACTCCTGCAAAATCTCATCAAATATCTTCTACAGCTAAAAGAAAAGGGAAGGAGCCCATGGTTGCTCCATCCAAGAGAAGAAGAGCTCTCCTCGTTAAGGATGAAGATGATGAGGAAGACATCACCATCTTTGCATTGGCCTTGAAGAATTTAAGTCGTCCTGTTCCACAGCAAGATTCGGAACAAATGACAAAAGAAGTAGAGGAGAAGGAAGCAGAAGAATTAGAAGCTGAAAAAGAAATAGAGGAGGAAAGACCAGAAGAAGAAACAAGAGAAGAAGGAGAACATGAAGAACACTCTTCTCCACCTGTAGGCATGAAAACAGGGGGAGATCAGGAGAAAGGAGTAAAGTCTTCATGTCCTGATGCAAGTGAAGGAGTCGATCGCTCACCAGCGGACCTAGAGGATGTTTATGCATCTCGGTTTCCGAGAAAGAAGGTCATGAAGTTTCATCGCCAAACCTGCAAGATTATGCTGATCTACCATCGTCGCATTTACTCCATCGAGATCGAGCCGAAGCAAGTACTCGGGCGATAATGGAGCAGATTTTCGCGAGAATCATGGATATTCTCTTGGAGATGCGAGGTCAAATTTATGCTTTGGGATGCGAAGTTCAAAGGTTGAAGAATGAAGGTCAAGCTTCTTCCTGTTCATTGAATGATAGAATGCAAGCCCTCTCTATTCAGAATCAGGCCAACGCCAAGAGTGAGGAGATTGCACAACTAAAGGAAGACTTTAAGAGGCTGGAAGGCATCGTTCAGTCTATGGAAGATTTCCAGCTTGTCCGCGTTCCCAAGCAATCTTAACTTCATATCATCCTTTTTAATGATGACAAAAAGGGGAGAGATTCAAGATTTGATCAAAAACTTTTCATTCATTAAACTTTTTGTTTGTTGGATTGTTTTGTGGTTTGTGGTTTGAACCTGTTTAACTTTGTTTTGTGTCTGGATGAGAACTGATCTAGACTTGGACTTGACTGCTTCTATTAACCAATATTGATATCTTATGAATGGCTTCATCATATACTGGACTAACCTATTTTATGTGGTTGCAGATTCTAGTGTTATTCTGTTAGCCATTTATCTCTATAAGATATGCATATGTGTTTGATGAATGTTTTGCAGGTCAAAAATATCCAAATCTGCAGGAAAGTTTTGTCACCATAAAAAAGGGGGAGATTGTTGGAGAAATCTTCTTGAAGTGTTTTGAAGTTGACAAAACGTTTCTATCGATCTAGTCGAAGGCTTGCGGACTCGCTATTTAAAGTCGAAGACCTCCGAACAGCCGACTCAAGACTCAAAGTCTATCCTCATTGACAATCGTAATCCATTGAAGAAAGGTTATCCGAGAACTGTATGTTTCGTTAAGGATTTGACCTTATCAACTGGAGAAGATCTCGTTCTTGGAGAAGACATAACGGAGTCCTTTGATTGATCGAAGATTGACTCGATAAATTGAAGTTCCGTGATTGCCTAAATATTATTGGAAGGTTCTCCTTATGGAAACCGAGATCCCGATTGTATGGGCGAACAGATTGATGGGCTATCAACACGTTCCTTTAATAGCTTGAACAATCTTCCTAATTGATTTCGTCCAAGGGGTAGATTGGAGGAATTCCTTTGGTAAGTGCCAACGGGTATGATGGCATAAAGGAGTATATAAGGAAGACTGTCTTAGTTGTTCAAGGTGTGCGCGATAGAAGAATTCCAAAGTCCGAAGCTCCTATTTGTTTAGATAAATCCTTTGAGCGAATACTTGTATACAAAAGAGAGTCTATATTTGTGAGAACCTTGAGGAGGTGTGGTAGAACATCTACACTTTGGAATCAAGGCAAAGCTGTGCTGTCACTTCTCTTTTGATCATACTGAAATCCAGCCGGTGGGGGTGTCGGTGCGGAAGAGTGGACGTAGGCTTGGAATAAGCCGAACCACTATAAATCCTGTGTTCAATTTTCTCTTCCTCATTTTCTCTACCTCGATCGTATTTCATTTTGTTAATTAAGGGAGAATTTACTTTCTATCATAAGACAGTGAATTTGAGGCAAGTAATTTTAAAATTCCTGTCAAAGTTTCTAAATATATTGATGAACTATGCTTTAGTGTTAAGATTTCTCTTAAAAGAATTTCCAAACTGAAAAAAGAAAACACAGCTCTAAAACAAAATGAAAATGTTTTAGAAGAAAGAGTTAAAAGTCTAGACATGTCTGTTTCCAATCTTTTAAAAGAAAATGCTTTTTAAAAACAAACTTATCTAATATATCAAAGAAATTTTCTATGGGGTCTGAAAAACTTGAGAAAATTCTTTCAGCGCAAAGACCTTACTTCAATAAGTCTGGTCTAGGTATGACAGAAGAAACAATTCCCTTGATTGATTTTCCTAAAGTAAAAGAAAGAATCAAGAAAAGGTTTTCGAGTGAAGTTTACAAAAATCACTTCAAAAGAGTTTTTGTAAAACCCGTAGGAAGAAATGCTCTCAAATGTTCAAAGTGCAACAGTCCGGATCACTTTGAAAAAGAGTGTCCTATGGTATGGAAACCTGTTAAGAAAGTATGGGCTAATACTGTTTATCTTACTAACACCAAAGGACCCAAGAAAGTTTGGGTACCAAAGAAAGCTTGAGACTTTATTTTAAATGCAGGTCTCTGTCAAGAAACAGGTAAAGTGGTATCTTGACAGCGGATGCTCAAGACACATGACAGGAGACTCAAATTGTTTTATAAAGCTTGCTCAAGTAAATGGTGGAAAAGTTTCATTTGGAGGAAATACCAAAGGAAGTATTGTGGGATTTGGAACCGTGAAAATTGGTATTCTCACAATAAGTAATGTCTCCCTAGTGGAAGGACTCAATTACAATCTTCTCAGCATTAGTCAATTGTGTGATACTGGTTTCAAGATCTTCTTTCAAGAAGGAACATGTTTTGGAATTAGTAAAGATACTACTCAGTCTTTCATGGGTCGAAGACATGGAAATATCTATCTTCTGGATGTGAAACCAAATGAATCGCAATGTCTAATCTCAATTCAAGACGAAGCAAGCTTATGGCACAAAAAGTTTGGTCATGTCAACATGAAGCAATTAGCCAAAATCTCATCAAAGCAGCTTGTTCGAGGTCTACCAAAATTACCATACCAAAAGACTGATTCATGCACTCCATGTATTCTGGGAAAGTAGGTAAGAAATTCTTTTAAGCCAATAAATTATGTCTCTACTAATCATGTTCTACAGTTGCTGCATATGGATCTCTTCGGACCAACCAGAACTTAGAGTATTGGGGGTAAGAAGTATTGCCTAGTAATTGTTGATGATTACTCCAGTTTTACTTGGGTATATTTCCTTTCAAGTAAGTCCGAAACCTTTTCGTATTTTGAAAAATTTGCTAAAAAGGTTCAAAATGAAAAAGGTTGTGTTATCTCTAGTATAAGAACAGATCATGGAGGTGAATTTGAGAATCAAGATTTTACAAAATTCTGTTATGAATCTGGCTTTAAGCATGTGTTCTCCTCTCCATATACTCCTCAGCAAAATGGAGTTGTGGAAAGAAAGAACATAACTCTTCAAGAAATGGCTAGAACTCTTTTAATTGAAAGTAAAATTTCTTCTCGATTTTGGGCTGAAGCTGTTTCAACAGCTTGCTATATCATCAATAGAGTCTTCTTAAGGTCAATTCTTCGAAAACCCCTTATGAGTTATTCAAAGAAAAGAAGCCTATTGTTTCATACTTTCATGTATTTGGTTGTAAATGTTTTATATTGAAAAATGCAAAAGATCGAGTTGGTAAGTTTGAAGAAAGATCAGATGAAGGTATCTTCCTTGGATATTCTACATCAAGCAAAGCTTACGAGTCTATAACAAGAAGAGCCGGTTTGTAGAGGAGTCAATGAATGTCAAATTTCAAGAATCAACGCAAGATGAATCAAGTCGACTCATCAAGAAGAGTCTGAACCTGCTCCAGAACCCTCCAAAGTCTACAACTCAAGAAGCATCTCGGACTGGAAAACCAGCATCAGGTTGTGAGTGAAGATCCAAATAAAGAAAGAGATCATCTACCAGACAAATCAACAAGTAACTGGAAGCATAAGTCTAGTCATCCCAAAGATCTTATAATTGGCGAAATTAATGAAGGAATTCGCACAAGATCCAAAAGGCGAGAAGAGTCTAGTCTTTGTGGCACTCGTTTCTAAAATTGAACCAAAGAGCATAGAAGAAGCTTTATCGATGAAAGCTGGATTGAAGCTATGCAAGAAGAGCTCGACAGTTCAGCATAAATGATGTTTGGGAATTGACATCCCAACCAAAAGGTAAAACTGTTATTGGAGCTAAATGGGTGTTCGAAACAAGATGAACGAGAAAGGAAAAGTTATACGAAATAAAGCAAGACTCGTGGCCAAGGGATATACGCAAGAAGAAGGAATAGACTATGATGAGACTTACGCTCCGGTGGCAAGGTTAGAAGCTATTCGACTTTTACTTGCGTTTGCCTGTTATAAGAATTTCAGGTTATTCCAAATGGACGTCAAAAGCGCCTTCCTAAATGGATTTATCCATGATGAAGTATATGTGGAACAACCACTAGGGTTTAAAGACCCAAAGAAGCCGACTCGCCTTCGGACTGAAAAGGCTTTGTATGGTTTAAAGCAAGCACCTCGGGCTTGGTACGACAGATTAAGTAAGTTCCTAATACAAAATGGTTTTGTCAAAGGTAAAGTGGATACGACTTTATTTATCAAGAAGGAAAACAAAAGTTTCTTACTTGTTCAAATATATGTGGATGACATTATTTTTGGATCCTCTAATGAAAGTCTCGTGCAAGAAATTTTCAAAGTCTATGCGGGATGAGTTTGAAATGAGTATGATGGGAGAGTTAACATTCTTTCTTGGTCTTCAAATAAAACAATTGAAGGAAGGAACTTTTATTTATCAAGAAAAATATGTTAATGATCTTGTCAAAAGGTTTGGACTGGAGAATTGCAAAAAGACCGACATACCGATGTCAAGTTCTCTAAAGATAGATAAAGATGAAGAAGGGAAGAAAATTGATCAAAAGCTGTACAGGAGCATTATTGGATCACTTCTTTATCTTACTGCCTCTAGACCTGATATTTTGTTGAGTGTTTGCATCTGTGCTAGGTTTCAATCGATCCTAGAGAATCCCATCTCGGTGCTGCCAAACGCATCATAAAATACGTTGCTTCATCATCAAGCATCGGTCTTTGATATCCTATGAAGGGAGACTTTAAACTTCTGGGATATTCAGACGCGAGATCTAGCCGGTTGCAGAGTTGATAGAAAGAGCACTTCAGGAACTTGCGAGTTGCTTGGAAGCAGAACAGTGTCTTGGTTTTCAAGGAAACAAAGTACTATGTCTCTTTCAACAACAAAAGCAGAAATCAGCTGGCTGATATACTCACGAAGCCTTTGGAGAAAAATCAATTTGAGTCTATATGGTCCAGACTCAACATTTTGAGGTATGAGGATATCAAAGTCTAAAGACTTTCTGACTCAGGATTACAAGACTTTATCTACAGTCTTGCCTCGACCTTCAGACTGTAAGTCTTTCTCTCTCCAAATCTAATCTTGAAAATGTACGATCATCAGACTTGTTTAAATTGTTGCTATATTTAATTGACGTAAATATGGCATCCATTCATTTTCAAAAGGGAAGTTATTTTTATAGCTATTTTTGCAGATAAAAACAGTTATTTTGAAAAGGCATATTTTTATTTCCTTTGTGACGGTTCGTTTATCCTTCTTTTTAACCGAACGAGCACTGTCGATTTCTCTTCACTTTTCTACTATCTTTCCTCTCAAAAACCCTAGAAAGCATCGATCCTCCATTCCCGTTTGTCTTTTTCGCTAAATCTTCAAAAAGTTGTCATCTTTTCTGGGAAAGTCAAGCAAGGAAACTTCCAAACATTGTTAAAGATGTCTTCTTCGCGAAAGTCCTCAAGAATCGCAAGCGGGGGACCACGAGAGAATGAGTGAGGGGCCTACGCACTTCGATCTTACTGAAGATGAAGTTACTCCCGGATCAGCAACCGAGCCCACAACATTCTTAGCAGCGTCATTCTCCACCATCTAGTCCTCAAGGCGTTGTTGATCAGCATCAGGAAGATATCATCGAGGATGCAGACCCTGTAAGAGTTCAAAAGCCCGCTTTTATTTACAAGCTATATCGTGCTTTAAAAGGAATTCGTACTCCTTTGAACTATGTTGATAGTTTTGTTAAAGAAAAAGGATATAGGAACGAGTATATTTTTTTGCGAAAAATTGAAAGTTTGGGAATCGCTCGTAAAGGGGTGGTTGAGGAAACCCTTGCGAATATCCCAAGTGATCCTCGTGACTGGGGGCCGAATCCTGTAGATGGGAATGACGATGACAATCTGTTCAGTCTATTTCAACCGAAAATGGGTATTGCGGCTGAAATTCAAGGAAAATGGGAAGATTTGTTCAGATCAAAGGAACAAAAAGATCTGTACTCGAAATTGCTTAAGCGAGGGGTAATAAACCCTAGAAGTGTGGACTTTGATTTTCTGGATGCTGTGAAAGTGAACTTGAGGGAAAAGTTCAGTATTCTACAACTTGAAAAGTTATGCTCTGACTCAACAGAGGCTTATGCTGAATTGACTGCATATTTCTATTCAAATCTTAGCTTTTTAGATGCGAATAGATTCTCCTTCAGTGTTAAAGAACAAGATTATGTTGTGGAAATGAATATGCTGGCAGACGTGTTAGAAGTTGAGAGAGGCAGATATCAACCAATCAAAGTTTCCATTGCTCGGGCCACACTTGAACTGGTGAAAGACAGAAGAACGGATGAGAAGATCACCTACTCAAGGATGAACGCATTCAACATCTTGCTTCACAAGATTGTGATTAATTGCCTTCGGCCGAAATCAACTTCCAAAACTGATGTTTCAAGCTCTGAGGCAAAGTTGATGTATGCCATCCTCAGTGGAAGGAAGTTCTCTCTCCCTCATACTGTTATGTTTCACATGTACGGAAAGTGACGAAGGACGAGAGGTCAACTCCCTTACCCAAGCCTTGTTACGAAGTTATTCGAGACATTTGAATATTCAGCCTCCGCAAATCTTTTGTGTTCGACCATGCGATCATATGGTGGTAGGACTGAAAATGGTGACCAAAATGCGTCTGAAGGAACTGAGCAAGGAATTGGAGAAATTCAAGGAGAAGAATCCTGCCAAATCTCATCAAATCTCTTCTGCTGCTAAAAGAAAAGGGAAGGAGCCCATGGTTGCTCCATCAAAGAAAAGAAGAGCTCTTCTCGTTGAGGATGAAGATGATGACGATGACATCACCATCTCTCGCAATGGCTTTGAAGAACTTAAGTCGTCTGTTCCACGAAAGAATCGAAACAAGAGATGAAAGAAGCGAGAGGAGAAAGAAGAAGAAGAAAGAGAAGCGAGCAAGAAGCGAGAAAAGAAAGATCTTAAGAAGAAAGAAGAGAAGAAGGAGAACTTGAGGAAATCTCTTCTCCACCCGTAGGCATGGAAACAGGGGGAGATCGGGAGAAAGGAGTGACGTCTTCACATCCAGATGCAAGTGAAGGAGTCAGTCACTCGCCTGCAGACCCAGAAGATGTTTATGCATCTCAATTTCCAGAGGAAGGTCATGAAGATTCATCGCCAAACCTGCGAGATTATGTTGATCCACCATCGTCTGCTTATACTCCAGATCGAGCCGAAGCAAGTACTCAGACTGATAATGGAGCAGATTTTTGCAGAATCATGGATATTCTCTTGGAGATGAAATGTCATATTTATGCCTTGGGATGCGAAGTTCAAAGCTTGAAGAATGAAGGTCAAGCTTCTTCCTGTTCATTAAATGAAAAGATGCAAGCCCTCTCTATTCAGAATCAGGCCAATGCCAAGAGTGAGGAGGTTGTATAGCTGAAGGAAGACTTTAAAAGGCTGGAAGGCATTGTTCAGCCTATGGAAGATTTCCAGCTTGTCCGCGTTCCCAAGCAATCTTGATTTCATCTCATCCTTTTTAAATGATGACAAAAAGGGGGAGAGATGCATGATTTGATCAAAAACTTTTAATCTTTTTAACTGTTTGTTGGATTGTGTTTAACTGTCGTTTGTTTTTTTGACAGACTTTTACTTTGTTTTGTGTCTCGGATAAGAACTGCCTAAACTTGGACTTGACTTTACTGCTTTTATTAATCAATATTGATATCTTATGAATGGCTTAATCATATACTGGACTAACCTATTTTCTGTGGTTGCAAATTCTAGTGTTATTCTATTAGCCATTTATTTCTATAAGATATGCATATGTGGTTGAGAAATGTTTTGCAGGTCAAAGTTATCCAAATCTGCAGGAAGGTTTTGTCACCATCAAAAAGGGGGAGATTGTTGGAGAAATCCTCGTGAAGAGTTTTGAAGTTGACAAAACGTTTCCGTCGCCCTAGTCGAAGGTGCTGGACTCGTTAGTTAAAGTCGAAGACTTCCGGACAGCCAGACTCAAGACTCAAACTCTATCCTCATTGACAGTCTCTTATCCGTTGAAGAAAGGTTATCCCAAACTGGATGTTTTGTTCAGGATTTAACCTTATCATCTAGAGAAGATCTCGTGGCTAGAGAAGACGTATCAGAATCCTTTGATTGATCAAGTTTGATTCAATGACTGAAGATTCGATGATTATCTAAATATTATTGGAAGGTTCTACTTATGGAAACCGAGATCCTGATTGTATGGGCGAACATGATTGATGGGCTATCAACACGTTCCTTTAATAGCTCGAACGATGTTCCTAATTGAATCCGTCCAATGGGTAGATTGGAGGAATTCCTTTGGAAAGTGCCAACGGGTATGATGACATAAATGAGTATATAAGGAAGACGTTCTTAGTTGTTTGAGTAGTGCGCGATAGAAAAATTCCAAAGTCTGAAGCTCCTATTTGTTTAGATAAATCCTTTGAGCGAATACTTGTATACAAAAGAGAGTCTATATTTGTGAGAGACCTTGAGGAGGTGTGGTAGTACATCTACACTTTGTGGAATCAAGGCAAAGCTGTGCTGTAACTACTCTTTTGATCATAGTGAAATCCAGCCGGTGGACTGTCAGTGCGGAAGAGTGGACGTAGGCTTGGAAAAGCTGAACCACTATAAATCCTGTGTTCCAATTTCTCTCTTTCTAACCTTGATCGTATTTCAATTTGCTAAGAATTGCTTCCGTATATCGATAAATTATTTGTGCGCCTATTCACCCCCCCTCTAGGTGTTTATACTAGCAATATCACTCGCCAAAGGCTCTAAGGGTGGCTTGGGATAAGCTGCAGCGTTTGGTTCGAGCAGGAAACATCTTTCTCCAAAAGACAAGGGATGACCCGCAACACAAAATTTACGAGGAAGGAAAGTCCTCGTTGAAAGCCTAACTACAGGACTTCACTAGCCAACGTGAATGTCCTGCAAAGAAAAGGAAAGTGGTCTTTTATTCCCTTTTTTATTTGCTCTTTATGTGCCCCCCTTTCTCTACGTTGGTGGACTTCAGAAGAACGTTGATTCGCGGGTACTGCAACTTCTCAGTTTCGAATGGTCAGGCTCGAGCTTGGACAGCAGCTCGCCGTTATTGCCGAGGATTCCGCGGATGGCTTAACAGGCCGTATGGATGTGGCTCACGTCGGGGAATGACAGCTCAGACTCAGATGCACCTTACAGCTGCAACAAGATCGCTAGGGCTCTAAATATGGCTTGTAGGGCTGGGACTTGATGCTAGGGTAGTGCAGGCGGGCTGCGTTGCTGGTGTGGGACACGGGTAGTGGCGGCAGGCACTGTGACGAGCGAGCAGAGGCGTTGCTATGGGTGCAGGCGTCGGGCGGAGGGTAGCAGCGACGGAGAGGACTCGACGACGAGTGCTGCAGCTTGCAGGCGTCGCTCGTTGCTTCGAGCTGCAGGAGGCGAGTGAGCGGAGGCGACAGTGACAGGTGCGTAGACGGCGCTCGGAGGCAGATGCTCGCAGTGTCGGACAATGGGGGGAAGGGTGACGCATTGCGGGCCACGTTCGTCGGAGGGTGGTGCTCAAGCGGAGACGCAGGCATCGCAAGTTGGATCTGAGGGCATCGGGCGCTGGGTTGCAAGTGCGGGCAGTGGTGCGGCAACGGCATCAGGTTGCTGCGGAGGTGCAACGTGGAGGTGCGGCATGGGTAGCAGATCATGGGACGACGGGTGAGGGAGCGAGTAGTGCCGAACGGTGGCGCGGCATCAGGGGCGCAGGCTGCAAGCGTAGAGGTGAGCGCTTGTGGCGTCGGGTGCTCGGAGGCAGCAGTGATGATGATCAAGCTGAGGCCCGGTCATGGACGAGAAGAGGAGCGGAGACGGCGACGGCGTTCGGAGCTCCTGCGACAAACGACGGTGCGAGCACGTGGTGGGTGTGAGCACAGGGGATGGCCGCGGTGAAGTGGTGGTGACTGGTGGTGCGGTTGGGCAAACAGCAACAGTTTTGCTACTGAGGTCGAACAGCGTAGGAGCGAAGTAGGCGGCTCTGGTCATCGCAGCAGGGGACCGGAGTAGAAGCAGAGCTGGCCATCGCAGGGGAGCGGAGTGGAAGCGGGTCGGTCGGCACAGGGGGCAGCCGAGCGGCCAAGGAACCTCCGAAGATGATTAATAGTAGGGGTCTTTTCGTCTTTTTTTTTTTTTGCTGTTCGGTCACTTCTTTTCTCTGTCTCTCTCTCACGTCTCACTCTCTGCAGTCTCTGTCTCTGCTTTTTCCCTTCTTTTTTTAATCTCCTCCCCTTGACTTTATATTTTCTTCTTTCTCTCTGACGAGAGTCCCTCCTTTTTTGATCCCCTCCTTTCGCTCAACTTGTGTGTCTCTCTATGGGTTCTTTTTAATAGTTTTTTTTCTCTCACCAACCTTTCTAGTGAATGTTTCATTCTCCTCCTAAGCTGAGGATCCTTGCTTATTTATAGGCAACATCCGACTTAAGCGTGAACAGGTGAACAGGAGGCAGCCGCAACTTTTCCTTGCTTGTTCAAGTTTGGTTCTTTTTTTTAAAAATATGGTGGCCACCGATTTGCTCTCTAGGAAGAAAAGTATTATAAAAATGTCAGCCCATCTTTTTGCAGGCGTATGTAGAATTTTCACGTCGCTCATTCCATGCGTGCATGTGCATGTATTAATGAGGGGGGGGAGAAAATGCACGTTCATGGATTCTTCTTTCTTCTTCATGCTTGGGGCTTCTTATATGGCTACTTGCCCCTCCCTTCTATAGGATAGCCGCAACTTTTGACTTTTCTTGTTTATTATTTGCTTCCTACTTCAGCAAATTTCTCGTTGCTTCTCCTGACAACCCACACTTGAGAGAAAGCATATTATATAATATATCATGGGCTCATTTTGCTTCTCTGAGGGTTCCTCCAGAATCCGCACGTTCGCCGAATTTGTGCGTGCATGCGCAGGCATTAATGAGGGAGAGACAACGGACGTGCAAGTACTTCATTCCTCATTTTTTGACTTTCGCTCTTTTGCGTGCTCAGACCAGTGGAGAGACCATGCTTTCATGCACGTAATCGACTGCGAGCCGCTGCGTCTTGTTGCCCTTTTAGTACTGATGCAAATGCGACTACATGAAATGCAATTTTACTATTATTATTATTTTCTTAAATTTTTTTCATGTAATTAATTACTAAATGATTAGGCAAAATTTAGGTGTCAACACAAGGCCATTCTATACGGGGCTTTCGATATTGGTCCTGTTCCAAGCATTAGTTCAAATTAAAATTCAATCTCTCATTCCGATGGTAATCCAGGCAACTCCTCAGGAAACACATCCTGAAATTCCCTGACTATTCGAATCTCATCGATTTTAGTCTCTCTCTTAGTAAGATCTCTTACTACTACTAGGTATCCTTGACATCCTTCATCAAGTAGTTCATGAGCTTCTACCATCGAAATAATGATCATAGAGGGGTTCGTCTGACCTCCCAAAAATTCAAAACTAGACTGATCAGGTAACATGAACTGGATCACTTTCCTATAAGAATCCACCTTAGCCCGATCTTATGGAGCTAGTCCATTCCTATGATAACATCAAAGTTGTACATAGCCATCGCAACTAGATCTATTTCCATATCCCGTCCTTCTATAGTTATCATACATTTGGCACATACCATTGTAGATAATACCATGTTCTTTGATGGCGTGGAAACACAAAGAGGCGTCTCAAGAGGTGTAGTTTCTATTTTACTCAATCACCTATATCTTTCAGATACAAATGAATGCGTAGCACTCGTGTCAAACAATGCATATGCCTTCTTGCCATTTATGAAAATCATACCTGAGATAACGTTTTTGGAAGCTTCCGCTTCCTCTTAGGTGACTGCATACACCCTTCGTTCTGCGGGTGGCCTCTATGGATTCATTTATGGATATGGTCCAACAGTACGTTGTTGTACTCGTCGCATCGGGTTAACATTCAGCTACAACCTCTCTTGTGGACAATCTTTCCTTAGGTGACCTACCTGTCCACAACCATAACATTTCAGCCATCCATTGCAAGGTCCTGGGCCATGTTGCCCATCACATCTTTGACAAACATCATGTTGATAGGGTGCCTTTCCTAAATTCAGGCCATCCCTAGATTTCCCAAAGTTTCCAAAATTACTCTTTTTCTTAGATTCCCAAGTCCGACCTTGACCAGAATAGGGTGTCTTACCCCGTTTGATATCACTAAAGGTCAACTGTCTCTTAGACTCTGATTGCTCTCTCATCAATTCCTGTTCCACCAACTGTGCCATTTCATAAATCTCATTATAATCTCTTATATTCAAAGGCACCAGTTGTTTCCTGATATTAGCCCTCAACCCTTTCGGGAATCTCTTAGTTTTTTCCTCCCGATCCTCAACCAATCTGGGAGCATACCTAGACAATTCAGAAAATTTTGCCTCATACTGGTCTACTGTCAACTCCCTTTGTTCCAACTGAACAAATTCAGTGATCTTCCTATCCCTAGTGCAGTCAGAGAAATGCTTCCTATTGAAAGCTCTAACGAACTCATCCCAATTTATGTCAGTACCTAGTGGAAAGATCGTATCTCTTGAAGCTCTCCACCAAAAATTTGCATTTCCCTCCAGTTGGTACTCTGCCAAAGTTATTTTCTCAGCATCATTGCAAACCAACAATCGAAAAATTCGTTCAATTCCATCTATCAATTGTTCTGCCTCCTCTGGACTTCCTATTCCACTAAACTTAGGTGGCTTAAGCTTCATAAATTGTTCCACCAGTCCTTGAGGGCAACGTTTCACTCCAGGTTCTTGCTACGCTTGTCTTTCCATTAGATTTCCTATATTGGCCAATGCCTGGAGGATGTCTCCTATTCGGGGTTCAACCCTTGATGGATGAGAACTTCCAGCTTATACCATGACTTTCCTGTAATTTCTAAGCATTTGCCTCAGGAATAATCTGTGACTCAATGTCTCCATTTAAAAACAACTACAACTATATATATATATATATATATATAAGTAACATAAACATGTTACTGACACCTAATAAGCAACTCATAGAAATTACTAGGGATCTACGAGTGAATGTCCATCACCCGTTGTTCAAAGTTAGTCAACCATCCCAGTTAGTATCCTATGGTGTGCATTGTCATCATATTCCTCAATTTCCAAATGAGACTCCTTATCACTCCACATATAACCATTGCTCTGATACCACCCACTGTGGCACCCCCGAAACGGCCCCTAATCCATTAGGGTCGCCACAGTTCGCTTACCTTTCACTTGTCTTAGTAACATCTAACTCTGATACCATTAAATTATAGTGGGTCCATAAATCATGCCGGTTTGTATCATTTAAATCAGTTCCAGCGTAGTCCATATAACGAAAGTAAAATCAAAATTTCCCTACCCCATGCTCAACAGGATAATGTAATGCACACCAACTACACACTTTATATAAGTTAGAACCGAACACTTTTATTTACATAACTTTCATGGACATCATGAGCTGGTACATTAAAAGGCCAAGGCTTTTCTAAGCTCGGCTATAACCAAAAGTACCCGAATCTACAGTAGTCGTGTACATCGATCCATCATCTAGTGTCGGCTATCCAAAAAGAAGCTTCATCCTCCCTCCATCGCACTCAGTCACGCCCAACCTGGTCTATAAGCTGGCGGCGGCGGCAACATCCCGTCATGGCGGATATCCACGGACAAGAACTCCTAAGTGACAGGGTCGGCGGATGATCCAACGTCATACAAAACCAGAACCCGCACACGAACACCAAGAGAAAGTACCAGGGATGACTGGCAACAGAGACATAACTCCTAGTCTGAAATGTTAGTCCCCAAGAGGGGTGAGTACAACCACTTAGTAGTAAAAGATCCATCAAACTACAAAATGCAACAAGCAAGACAACCAAGATTTCATGTGAAATGCGTACATCATCCATGCAATCATGCATATATCTCCATGAGATCCATTCAATGCCTTAATGACCACATTTTCAATGCCAAATAGTACCAACTCAAATTCATAGACAATTCATGCACCTTGCCATATGCACACACACGCACATGATTCATTTCCCATTTTAATATTCAAAAGGATTTCATTTGTTTCCCAGGGACCAATCTCTGCATCCCTCCTAGCTCTCACACCCAACCTAGCATCGCGAGACCTCCAGCACACACCTCCGGGCATCCGGCACACACCTCCAGGCATCTTGTACCCCAACTGGCATCACAAGGCTTCCGGCACACACCTCCGGGCATCTCAAAACTCCGGATGCATCGTCAACTCAAGGGTCCGACATTATCATCAACATCATGATATATTCACATATATGTCTCACTTTGAAAATAACATTTGATTCCATATGATATGCTTAATTTCACCGCATCCATTGTATAAATAACAACTCAAGACATTTCAGCTTACAAAGCAATCCATTTATTCTTAAAATAAAACAGTTTCTCAGATAAAACAGAATGCACTCCACTAATTGAAATTCTGGAAAAATTAGTAAACGATCTTAATAAATTCTGAAAATTTAACATGTTGTAAACGAGAAAAAGATTTTATGAATAACACCAAGTCAAGAAAAATTTGTATGAATCGCAATGGTCCATGCATGACAGCCATAAAACTTCAAGCATCACTATTGCACAGTTTTAATAGCAAATTCGGTATAACCCCTAAATGAACTCAGAAAATTCTGAAATTTTTATTATGTTATAGATAAAACCTAGAGGTAAAAGTTTTTTGAAGAACTCGAAGGCAAATTCATTATAGATCATGAGCTATAATCACTATAACTCTCCCTAACCCTCGGTAACAATTTCCAGATTTAACACTTTCAAAGAAAAATCGTTTCATGGATCAATACTTGTCCCTTTCTTCTAAAATTTTAGTATTTTACTCATTGAGATGTCATCTACAACTTTCATTAAGGACATGAAATCAGATTCCAACTGGATAATAAAATTCACAGAGTCGCCAAAAGTCAAGTTGTTTTTCCATGAAACAGTTTGCTAGCTTGAAGAACTACTCCTATACTTTCGAAATTCCAACATCCAGCATCAAGATTCCAACATCTTCAAGATCTACCACATTTCACTAGACTACCACAGCATATCATAATGTAGATCAATGGACTTTACTTGCCTTAAGTCCAACGCAACCACAGCAAGCAAACAACGACTTGAGGACTTCGGGCGCGGCTCAATCGACGGCGAAGCTAGGCAGGGTCGACAGCGGCAGCTGGTGCACGGAGGAAGACGGTCCTCCTCTTCCCCCTTTGCGGCCCACACTTGCGTGCCCTCTCTCTCGCTCGAACTCTCCTCTTCTCTCTCTCCCTCGCTCGGTCTCACTCTCTCTCTCGACAGTTCTCTCTCGATCAATCCACCTCCCCCCTCTTTCTTTTAATTTCTTAATTAGCTAGTAATCATTAGATTCTGCATGCAAGAGACACTTGGCTCCAAGAGGAAGACAAGTGGCTTCATCAAGAGGACAAATGGAGGAGGTGGCGTGGCCTTCTCCATCCGGTTCTCTCCTCCCTTCGGTCGACGGCCTTGTGGGCCTCTTGGGCCTGTTTTGGGCCCGAAACTTTGTGGCCAAAAGTCCAAATTAAATGGCCCACAATCTCTGAAAAATAAGCCCATAATTTCTGTACAATTATTAAGCACTTGGTTTCCACAAAAATCAATTTGATATCCCTATAGTCAATTTGCTTCATATACAAGGATATAACCAAAGTTCTCACGTGCAGTCCAACTCCTCAAAATTTTACTCTAAATTTTCAGCAGGCATGTCCCTCACGGGTAGCCGAATTCCATCCCTTTGGCACAAAATTAAATTGACCAATGTCCAAATTCCTCTCTTATTCCATGTCTACTTAATTGGTATGGTTGTGATTCTCGGATGCCACATTTATGTTTGACAAACATTACTCCAATGGTGATTAGATTTAGAATGGTCACCAAGATGCGTCTAAAAAAGCTTAATAGAGTGTTGGAGCGTATGAATGAGAAGTCTTCCGTCAAAACGAAACAAGACTCTACAGCAGACAAAAGGAAAGGTATGGAGCCCATGGATACTCCAGCAAAGAAGAAGAGAACTCTCATCTTGCAGGATGAAGAATATGAGGATGAGATGACTCTTTCAGCCTTAAGGAACTTGAAGAGTTTCGTCAGCTTTTGCAAGACTAGAGAAGAGATTGAGACAAGAGATGAAGAAAGAAGAGGTGAAGAAGAGGAAGAGGAGAAGAAGATGAAGAAGAAGAAGAGGAAGAGGAAGGAATAAGAGAAGGAGAGGAAGAAGAGGCTCGAGATGACTCTCTTGAGCCTATATTGGCTATATCCTTGTCAAGCAACTCTGAAAAGACAATGAGTGGAACTGCTGGTGAGAAAGCAAAGGAAAAACATCACTCTCTTGCTGAATCAAAACAGGAAGAATAATCCATTTCTCCTCCTAAAGGCACACAAACAGGGAGAGCTGCGGAAAAACTATGTATTTCTTCGCTTATTCTCACTAGTAATGTTAGTTGGTCTGCAACAGATCTAGAGGATGTGTATGCTTCTCACCATCCATAACCATAACTTGTAGCATTCAGTCCAAGTCATAGTAGACAAACTACTGAAGATCCCTCCACTCTCAAAACTCTAGGAACAAATTTGGCTGGACCTGATCCTTCATTAACTCATTCAACGGACTTTTCACACATAATGGATGTTTTGCTGGATTTAAAGAAGGGTCATTATGGTTTGAATTATGAGATAAAATATCTCAAAAAGGCTTTCTTGGCTACTTCAGTTTCATTGCAAGATCAATTACTTGCCCTGAATGAAGACTCAAGTGCAAGATCATGTGAAGGGTGAAGATTTCCAACAATTGAAGGAAACTATTGGGAAGCTTGAGAAGACATTGAGTTCATGGGAGAATTCTAGCTTGTTCGCTTGCCAAAATAGCCATGATTTTCACATCTCTCTTTTCACTGAACGTTTTTTTATTATTCTCTACTTTTTGCTGTTGACAAAAATGGGGAGAAGTCATGCAGATTTGTCTTTACTTTGTTTTGATGACTTTGTGTTTGGTTGTGGATCTTTGACTTTGGATTTTTTACTACTGTGGTTTGATTTGAATTCTTGATGTTTGCAATAACTTAGCTTGAGATACTAATTGTGGATGGATGGTTATCTTGCAGGATTAACATGTTTTTTTTTTTTTTTTGTGTGGATACAGAATTGAAACTATCCAAGTCCTAATCAACTCACTTTTTATAAGCTATCATGTATTGCTTAAGTTTTGTTTTACAGGACAAAAGTTTTCAAATCTACAGGAAAGTTTTGTCACCATAAAAAAGAGGGAGATTGTTGGAGAAAACTCCCTCATTATTTTGAAGTTGACAAAATGTTTCCATCAGTCTAGTCTGAAGACTTCAAGACTCAACTGTTAAAGAGTGATGAACTCCAGACTCTGTCGTCAAAGTCTGAAGATCGCAAGACTCAAGACTCAAAGTCAACCCACGGTGACAATTTCTAGACCAATGAAGATAAAACTTATCGATATTCGAGTTTATCTTCAAGGATTCGATTTGTACGATTTATAGAAGATCTTACGGTTGGAGATAGCACATCGAGATCAATTATTCTTATTAGAATCAACTTGGATAATCAAGATCTGTTGAAAAGCGAAGTATACTTGGAATGTTCTACTTATGGAAACCTAGATCTTGATTGTATGGGCGAGCAGGATTGGTGGGCTATCATCACATTCCTTAAATAACTCGAGATCTCCTTGATTGATTCTGTCCAACAAGTAGATTGGATGAACTCCTTTGGAAAGTGCCAACGGTTATAAAGGCATGAAGGAGTATACAAGGAAGACGCTCAAATTATTCGAGTGTGTGCATGAAAGAAAATTTTCAAAGTCTAAAGCTCTTAGTTCTTTGCTATTTCAATCATTGAGCTTAAGTTATACTCAAAAGATGGATCAAACACTTGTGAGACCTTGAGGAAGTATAGTAGAGTTTCTACATTGTGGAATCTAAGACGTGAGACTGTAAAATCTCTTTTGATTCTTAGTGAAATCTAGCTAGTGGGTTGTCAGTGCGGGAGAGTGGACGTAGGCTTGGTTTAAGCCGAACCACTATAAACCTTGTGTTTCAATTTTCTGTCCCTGAACTCATTACTTTAATTCGTAGTTTTGTATAAATTTTTATAATCTTTTACATCTTTAGTCTATTATCCTCAAGAGACAAGTTAATTTATTAAATCTTGCAAAACTTTTTTTAACACCTATTCACCCCCCCTCTGGGTGTCCTTACTATCTCTATCACATGCAATGCCTTTTATAGTCCATAGACTGAGTCTGGTTTTCTTGGATCTTCAAATCCTAGTGGTTGTTCCACATAGATTTCTTCTTGTATGAATCCATTTAAGAATGCACTTTTGATATCCATCTGGAATAACCTGAAATTTTTAAAACAAGCAAAAGCAAGTAATAATCTAATTGCTTCGAACCTCGCTACCGGTGCATAGGTTTCGTCATAGTCTATCCCCTCTTACTGTGTATATCCTTTTGTAACAAGTCTTGCTTTTTGTTTTTCTGATCACTTTTCCTTTCTCATTCATCTTGTTCCTAAAAACCCATTTCATTACAATCACAGATTTTCCATTGGGTTTTGGAATCAGTTCCCATACATCATTGTTGCTAAATTGTTTGAGCTTTTTCTACATAGCTTCTATTCGGCTTTCATCAAACAATGCTTCATCTACTCCTTTTGGTTCGATCTCAGAAACAAGTGCTAAAGCACTAGACTATTCTCTTCTTATGGATCTGGTGCGAATTCCCTCATCAATGTTGCCAATGATGAGTTCTTTAGGATGACCTAACTTGTGCTTTAAGTTGCTACTTGGTCTGTTGATCATCTGTTTCGATTGAATCTTCTCGATCTACTTGTTGCCGTTCTCCATAAGTCTGAAGTTCTTCGAGGGAAATAGACTTTGTTAAGTCTGGAAGAGTTTCAGACTCTTCAAGTTGAGTTTGATCTGGTTGAATCTGCACATAATCCTGAAACTTGACGTTCATAAATTCTTCCACGGATTAAGTCTTCTTGTTAAAGACCTTGTAAGCTTTGCTTGATGTTGAATAGCCAAGGAGGATTCATTTGTCTGATTTTTCCTTGAACTTCCGAGAACGTTCATTCGCATTCTTCATAATAAAAAATTTACATCCAAAGACATGAAAGTAGGAAACAATAGGCTTCTTTCCTTTATATACTTCCTAAAGAGTTATCCCTAGAATAGGTCTCAAGAATACTCTGTTGATAATATAGCAAGCAGTAGAAATTGCTTCTGCCCAAAATTGAGAGCATATTTTTCTTTCCTCAATCCCACTTTGTTCTGGAGTGTATGGAGAAGAGAAAACATGTTGAAAACTAGATTCATCACAGAACTTGGCAAAGTCCTGATTTTCAAACTCACCTCCACGGTCAATTCATATGCTTGAAATAACATAACCCTTTTCATTCTGAACCTTCTTAGCAAACTTCGAGAAATAAGAAAATGTTTTAGACTACCTTGCCAGAAAGTATATCCAAGTAAAACGAGAGTAATCATTCATGATTACTAGGCAATATTTCTTTCCACCAATACTTTAAGTTTTGGTTTGTCCAAAAAGATCCATATGGAGTTGCTGCAAAACTCAACTTACAGGTTTAAAGGAACTTCTGACCTATTTTCCAATACGCAGGAAGTGCATAATTCAAACTTCTGATAAGCCAGATTAGGAAGTCCTCGAACCAGCTTCTTAAAAGAAATTTTAGCAATTTGCTTCATATTAACATGACCAAGCTTCTAATGCCAGAGACTTGCTTCATCGTGAATAGAATTGAGACACTGGGAACTTTATGGGTTTAAGTCTAGAAGGTATATGTTGCTATGCCTTCGCCCAGTAAAAAATTGAGAGAATTCTTGACTCGTTCCAGAACAAATGCCTTCTTGGAAGTTTATTCTAAAACCAGTATCACAAAGCTGACTTATGCTCAATAGATTGTAGTTCAAACCTTCCACCAAGGAAACATTATTGATAGTCAGGCTTCCAATCATCACAGTTCCACATCCTACAATTTTTCCTTTGTTGTTTCCTCCAAAAGAAAATTTTCCTCCATTTAGTCTAACAAACTTTATGAAGCAACTTGAGTCTCATGTCATATGCCTCAAACAACCACTATCTAAATACCATTTGTTCTTTCTTTTGATAGTGACAAGTGATCAAAAGAAAAACTCAAACTTTCTTTAGTACCCAGATTTTCTTGCATCCAGGAGAGTTAGTATTAAAGACAGTTTTTGCCCAATCCTTCTTAACTGGTCTCCAAACCTTGGGACATTCTTTCTCGAAATGTTCTGAGATGTTACACTTTGAACATCTGAGTACATTTCGACCAATAAGTTTTACAAAAACAAATTGAAAATGACTTTTGTAAAATCCTTTTGCAGGTCTTTGTTTAATTCTCTCTTTTACTTTGGGAAAATCAATTAATTGAACAGATTTTGAAGTCATACCCAAACCATATTTGTTAAAATAGGGTATTTGAGCTGAAAGGATTTTCCTTTGAAAGAGAGTCAGAACTTTCTTTCAAATTATCAAAATTTGCATTCAGACTTTCAAACTTTTCTTTCCAAGAAACTTCCTGTTGTCTGAGCTTAGAATTCTCCATTTTTAGTTTGGAAATGCTTTTAAGAGAGGATTTAAGACTAAGGTAGAGTTCTTCTATATACTTAGAAACTTTAATAGGAATTTTTGAGTTACTAACCTCAATTTCTTTGTCTGAGTCTAAATCAGGAACTCATAAAGATAAAGAACCTAATAGAAGCATCTTTCATAAAGAAAGGTTGAGTTACTAACCTCAATTTTTTTGTCTGATTCTAAATGAGCCATCAAATATATGTTGGCATATTCTTCTTCACTTTCCTCACACTCGGTGTCATTGCAAGTTTCAACTTTGAGAGCCTTTTTGTGCTTCTCATATTTTCCTTTCTTCTTCTTCAACAGATGATAGTTTGGTTTAATATGCCAATTTTTCTTGCATTTGAAGCATATTACATCTTTACTGGTTTCATTGTCCTCCGTCCATCTCTTCTAAAAGTTTTGCGTGCTCTGCTTCTTCTAGTTGAATCTTCTTCCCTTTCTATTCAGCTTTATGAACTTCTTAATCATAAGCGCTAGCTCCTCACGTCCATATCATCATCTGAATTTGTATCATTAGAATCAATGTTAGACTTTAAAACAATTGACTTCTTATCTTTAGGATCTTCTTCATCATTTATCTTCTCCACTTCATATGATTGAAGCGTGCCTATCAATTCGTCAACTGATATAGGCATGATCCTCTGAGTTTCACTAATTGAACTCTTCACGTGATTCCAATCTTTCGAAAGCCCACACAGTAGTTTGTTGACTTTCATTGGTGCTAAGATTAGCTAACCTTGATAAGCCAGGCCATTTACAATCTCTATAAAGCGACTAAACATATCAGTTATAGATTCTCCATGCTTCATTCTAAAGGCTTCATACTGTCCAAGTAGAATGTTTATTTTTGTTTCCTTCACACGGTCAGTCCCTTTGTAGGTAACATGTAATCTGTTCCAAACTTCTTTTGCTGCTTCACAAGAAGAAATTTGGTTATACTCAGTCAGAGATAAGGCACAGTATAAATAGTAGATTGCTTTCGCGTCAAGAGCTTGTCTCTTGGTAATTTCAGCTCGTGTTGTTTCATCAGCATCAATAATTTCTTTCCATCGGTCTAAAGCTGATGTTGCTTTAGGGTTAATCCATTTTTCTATAACATCCCACTCCAGAGGATCTTTGGATCTGAGAAATGCCTTCATCTTGTTCCTCCATACATTGTACTCATTTCCATCGAAGTAAGGGAGTCTGGTGTTACTCTAACCTTCAACTAAACCTGAAGCCAAAATACTAGACATAAAGGATCTTTAACTTAGAAGTAAAACACTTAAAAAAATAAGCACACAAGCTCTGATACCAATAGAAATGGCTAGTAAGAACACCTAGAGGGGGGTGAATAGGTGTGAAAATGGATTTTGCAATATGCAGTAAAAAAAACTTTTACTTTTAACCTAAGTCTGGTTGACTACAGACTTTGTAGAAGGATTCAAACTTTGACAATTATTTCAAATCGTAGAAGTATATTGCAATAAATAAAGTAAAGGAGTTCAGTGAACATAAAAAGAACATATAATTTATAGTGGTTCGGCTTAGATTAAGCATACATCCACCCTCGCACGCTGACAGCTTTCTAGCTGGTTTCCACTATGAATCAAAAGAGAATTTACAATCTTGCGATCTCGACTTTTCAATGCAGAGTCTCTACTGCTCTCACGAAGTCCCGGTATAAGTCTCCCTCTCTCTTTTGAGTACAAATTTGAGCACAATGTAGGAATAACAAGTAAGTGGGAAGCTTCAAACTTTAGAATTCTTCTTTCACACACTCTATCGAACAACTGGAGAGGCCTCCTTAAATACTCCTTCATGCTTTCTCGATCGTTGGCATTTTCCAAATGAATTCTTCCAATCAACCCGTTAGATAGAATCAATCAAGGAAATCTTAGAGCGTCAATCATGTTCACCGATACAATCAGGATCTTGGTTTCCATAAGTAGATTCTTTCCAAATTAACTTGCCTTCCGAACTGATTTAATGTATCTAATTGATTCCAATAAAGATAACCAATCTCACAAGTGACATTTCCAACCAAAAGGCCATATAAAACCTGTACGAACCGAACCCTTGAAGAAAGAAAGATAATCACAAGTCTAGTTAAGTCTTCATTCTTCACTTGCGTTCAGTCAAGAATTTGTTAGAGTGAGCAAACTTCTGTTGTAAGATAGACTTTGACACAAAAGTCTAGCAATCTTCATAATATAACTTTGATAAGTTTAGTCAGCTTCAAAACAATATAGGAGTTTTCTCCAACAATGGTTACTTTGCCCTTTTCATCCACGTTGTTTCTGAAAACCCACTTCGTTCCAATCACGGATTTACCTTTTAAATTAGGAACTAGCTCCTAGACGTTGTTGATACTGAATTGTCTGAGTTCTTCCTGCATAGCTTTTATCCAGCTTTCATCAGACAATGCTTCTTCTACTCCTTTTGGTTTTATTTCTGAAATAAGTGCTAATGCACTGGAATCTTATTTTGCCTTGGATCTGGTGCGGATTCCTTCTTTTATATTTCCAACAATGAGCTCTTTGGGATGACTTGATTTGTGCTTCCAATTCCTATTCAGTCTGTCATTTCCTGTTGAAATATGCTGATCATTTGTTTCCTTCCAATCTTCTGACTCTTATTCTGCTTGACCTTGATCTTCAGAAGATTGACGTTCTACTGGGGAATCAGACTTTATTAGGTTTGAAACTAGTTCGGACTCTTCAAGTTGAGTCTGATCTAGTTGAATCTGAATATCTTCCTAAAATCTGACATTCATAGATTTTTCGACAGATTGAGTATTCTTGTTGAAAACCCTATAAGCTTTAATTGATGTAGAGTACCCAAGAATTTCCCTTCATCTGATCTTTCTTCAAATTTTCCAGCTCGATCATTAGCATTCTTTAAGATGAAACACTTATAGCCAAATACATGAAAGAAGGAGATGTTTGGCTTCTTCCCTTTATATACTTCGTAGGGAGCCTTTTCTAAGATTGGCCTTAAAAATACCTTGTTAATTATATAACAAACAATGGAAACTGCTTCTGCCCAAAATCGAGAAAATATTTTACTTTCTATCAGTAGAGTTCTGGTCATCTCCTGTAATGACCTATTTTACCTTTCCACAACTCCATTTTATTCTGAAGTATATGAAGAGGAGAAAACATGTTGAAGACTAGACTCATCATAGAACTTTGCAAAGTCTTGATTTTCAAATTCTCCTCCATGATCAGTCTTTATGCTTGAGATAATATAACATTTCTCGTTCCGAATTTTCTTGCCAAACTTTGAAAAGTAAGTAAAAGTTTCAGACTTACTTGCTAAGAAGAACACCCAAGTGAATCTTGAATAATCATCCACAACTACTAAACAATATTTCTTTCTACCAATACTCTGAGTTCTTGTTGGTCCAAAAAAATCCATATGAAGAAGCTACAAAACACGATTGGTAGAAACTTAATTTATTGGTTAAAGGAACTTCTGACCTGTTTTCTTAAAATACACATAATACACAATTTAGACTTTTGATAAGCCATTTTGGGAAGTCCTCGAACCAACTTCTTAGAAGAAAATTTGACAATATGTTTCATATTCACATGTCCAAGCTTACAATGTCAAAGATTTGCTTCATCTTGAATAGAAAAGAGGCACTAAGAGCTCTCTGGACTTACGTCCTAATGATAAATGTTGCCATGGCTTCTCCTAGTAAAGGATTGTGATAGAACTCGACTAACTCTAGAGCAAATATCTTCTTGAAAATTGATTCTGAAACATATATCACACAGCTAACTTATGCTCAAAAGATTATAATTTAAGCCTTTTACCAGTGAAACGTTGTTGATGATTAGACTCTCAATCTTCACTGTTCCAAATCCTATAATCTTTCCCTTGTTGTTTACACCAAAAGAGACATTTCCTCCTTTTTGTCTTTCAAGTTCTACGAAGCTGCTCGAGTCTCCTATCATATGCTTAGAACAGCCACTATCCAAGTGCCATTTGCTTTTTCTTCTAATAATGACCTGCAGTCGAAAGGAGATCTCAAGCTTTCTTTGGTGCCCAAATTTTCTTGGGTCTAGAGGAGTTAGTGTTAAAAACAACATTGCCCAATTCTTCTTAACAGGCCTCCAAATTTTAGGACATCCATTCTCAAAATGTTATGAGCTATTACACCTAGAACATCTAAGAATACTCCAGCTAACAGATTTTACAAAAACTTTTTGTAAAAGGATTTTGGAGATTTTTGTCTAAGTCTTTCTTTCACTTTGGGAAAATCAATTATAGAAGTCATTTCGTTATTCATTCCCAAACCAGATTTATTAAAATAGGGTATTTGAGCTGAAAGATTTTTCTGTAAACTTTTTCGATCCATTGGAAAACCTTTTTGAAATTTCTGAAATTTCCTTTTTCAAACAAATGTTTTCCCTTGAGAGAGAGTCAGCATTTTCTTTCAAACTATCAAAATCACTTTTTAGGTTTTCAAACTTTTCTTTCCAAAAATCATTATGTTGCCCGAGCTTAGAATTTTCCTTTTTCAATTTGGAAATCCTTTTAAGAGAAGATTTGAGATTGAGGCAAAGTTCATCTATATACTTAGAAACCTTAACAGGAATTTCTAAGTGACTTACCTCGATTTCCTTGTCGAATCTAAATCTGAGTCTAATTTTGAGTGAGCCATCAAATAGATATTTGCAAGTTGCTCTTCACTTTCCTCACACTCAGTGTCACTCCATGTTTCTGCTTTGAGAGCTTTCTTGTACTTCTCATACTTCCCTTTATTCTTTTTCGGCAAGGGATAGTTAGGCTTGATGTGTCCATTTTTCTTACACTTGAAGTATATTATATCTTTGCTAGTTTCAACATCTTCCATTGGTATTTTCTGGAAACTTTGCTTGCGTTGCTTCTTCCAATTCAGCCTTCTTCCTTTTCTATTCAATTTTCTAAATTTCTTTATCATCAGGGCTAGTTCCTCATCATCCATGTATCGTCTATATATGTGCCATCAGAATCAACATTAGACTTTAGTGCAATTGATATCTTACCTTTTGGATCTTCCTCGTCATTGATATGCTCAACTTCGTATGATTGAAGCGTTCCTATCAGTTCGTCAACAGAAAGAGGCATGATTCTTTGAGTCTCTCTGATTGAAGTCTTCACATGATTTCAGTCCTTTGAAAGTCCATGTAGTAATTTGTTGACCTTCATTGGTCCTAAAATTGGTTGCCCTTGATAGGGCAAGCCATTTACAATTTCTATGAAGCGGCAGAACATATCACCAATAGACTCTCTAGGTTTTATTCTAAATGACTCATATTGTCCAAGTAGAATGTTTATTTTTGTCTCATTTACACGATCAATCTCTTCATAAGTGACATGAAGCATGTCCCAAACTTCTTTTGTTGTTTTACATGAAGAGATTCTATTATGTTCAGTGGGAGACAATGCACAGTATAAAGAATAAATAGCTTTCACATCAAGAGCCTGTCTCTTGGTAACTTCAGCATGAATAGATTCTTTAGCATCTTTTTCTATCACTTCTTTTCTTTTGTCTGAAATTGATGCTACCTTTGGATTGATTCCTCTTTCAACAAAATCTCATTCCAGAGGATCTCTGGATCTTAGAAATGCTTTCATTTTGTTTTTCCACACATTATACTCTTTTCTATCGAAGTATGGTGGTCTGGTGTTACTCTGTCCTTCAACCAATCCTGGAGCTAAGATACTAGCCATAGAAGATCTTTAACTTAGAAGTAAAAACACTTCAATAAAATAAGCACCGCGGCTCTGATACTAGTTAAAAGTGCTAGTATAACCACCTAGAGGGGGGTGAATAGGTGTAAAGACAAATTTAACCAATAAAAACAATAAAAGTTACTTTCTCAAGCAAGGTCCGATTAACATCAGACTTCTAAGTTCAATTCAAACTCAAATAAGATAATCTAGAATTTAGTAGGATACATAAAAATATTGCAACAACCAAATTAAAGAAGTTAAGGAAAGAGAAAATTGAACACATAATTTATAGTGGTTCGGCTTAGATCAAGCCTACATTCACTCTCCCACATTGACAGCCTTTTGGCTGAATTCTACTATAAAATCAAAAGATAATTATAGCAATTTGAGTATGATCATTTAGTGAAGAGTTTCTTTCTCTCTCACTAAGTCACTCTTTTGTGTTTTTCTCTATTTGAGTATAGTTGTAAGCACAATCGAAGAAGAACAAGTGATTTGGTAACTTTAGACTTTGGAATTTCAATCCTCATGCATACACTCAAATGAACTACATGACCTCCTTAAATACTCCTCCATGCCTTTCTATCCGTTGGCAATTTCCAAAGAAATCTCTTCAAATCAATCCATTGGATATAATCAATTAATGAAATCTTGTAGCCGTTTGAAGATTGAGGTAAAGATCCGATGATGCCGGTCGCCCATATAATCAGAATATGGGTTTCCAAAAGTAGATGCTTCCCAAAAAGGAACTTGTCTTCGAAATTGATTTCATCAATCCATGATTGATTTCATCAATATATTTAGAAAAGATATGTGAGAATCTTCGCCAGAAAGCCAGATATGTCTTGATCATACTAAATTCTAATTGGAAGATCAATAAATCTGAGTCTAATTATGTGGCATCCCAAAAATAACTCACGGCCATGTGTTTTATAAGTAGGAGTTTATTGAATTAAGATTTCAAGATTTATGGCCAAGTGAATAAGAATGATATGGTATTTATATAAATGAATAATTATTGTTGTTGGAAACGCATCCTATGTCCATGTGAGACCAAGGACTTTATTTGATGAGGAAATTATGTATTTGGCCATGAATTTTATAGGTTGGATTTTATTAAACTATGTTGCAAAGTCTTTTGGCCTTTTATTATGCAATTAGGTATTTATTTAAATAAGGATTAAGATGTATTATTAAATATAAACTTGGGCCATTTAATTTTGGGCTTTAGGCCCAAGTGAGATGGGCCTAAAGTGGGCCAAGAGGCCCGGCCCATGAAGCCCATTGGGCTGCCGACGCATGGCCTCCAAGTGTCTTCGGCAAAGGAGACACTTGTCTCCTTCTTAGGGACAAGTGTCCCCCATGCAAAGAGGGGGTACATGCAATATATAACCCACCAGAGAGAGAGAGAGAGAGAGAGAGAGAGAGAGAGAGAGAGAGAGAGGAGGTTGCGAGAGAGAGGGAGTGGCGAGAGAGAATGGAAGCCGAGAGAAGGAGCTGTCCGCCCATCGCCGCCCGTTTGCCGCCCGTGTGCCGTCGTTCTCTTGAGTCTAGAGGCAAGTTGGGGGTCCTTTGCTGCTCTTCCATGTGTTTTTGTTACATTTATGGTTGATATAGTGTCGAGTTTGGGTGATTTGGTGAGGAAAACCGAAGTATGGGTGGTTTATTCTTGAATGGTATGGCTGTTTTTGCTCGAACAGTGTGAGTCAGAATGTTGTGTGAGCTTGCATGCATGTTTGGAGTCATATTTTGGCTTCTATCTCTTCATGAAAGTTGTAGCTAACATCTTTAAATACAGCGTAATAAAATTTCGTGGAAAATGATGGATATTTGAGGGGTTAAACTCTCATCCTACGGAGACCTCCGATTTGGAAAGATTTTACTGACCTCTTGTTGGATGTGTGTTTGCATGGTGGTTTTTGTTAATAATATCTCTTAGATTTCTTCATAAACGTTGTAGGGGAAATCTTAAACTACAACATACTCAAATTTTAAGTGAAATGAACAAGTATAGCCTACTAAATCAACTAGATCTTGAAGACGGTAATTCTGGAGAAGTATTTTGGGACACCCGAGACTTCATGGACTTAAATGACGACTATAATCTGGTTATTTGACTTATATCTCTTCATGAAACCTGTATAAAACACCTTGATGTATAACATATCCAAATTTCAGAGGAAACGAAAGAAATTAGGTAGGTGAAAACTCAGTATTTCGGAGAAGCATGTACTGGACGATGCGGTAATGGATCCAGAAGCTTCGTGAGACTTTAGAAAATAATATAAAAATAATATGACTTGGAAGTCTTCATGAAAAATGTACGCAAGTTGCTTGGCTATGACTCGGTTAAATTTCGTAATTTTTGGAGGTCGTTGAATATTTTAATCGAATTTCTTCGGAAACTGTGCATTCTGATTTCATCCGAAAATGATATGCTGTTTTGGGTGATTTATGGAATGATGTGAAATTTTATTTGGCCATGTCTTTTACATGAAATCATCATCCTATTGCCTTTTTTATCACTTGCCTTAATTTTTATAATTTTTGGGAATTTATAGATATTAAATTTAATCTTTTTGAAAATGACAAAAGCTGAAATTTAAATAAATGAAAAAGGGCATGACAAATGGATTATATTATTGGCCATAAATTCCATTAAATTTATTTCATAAATAATTATACCATGTAGCATGTATGATGAGGTCTTGATGTATGCATGACGTTGAATTGACATACATGTATGAATTCCATTCCAAGTATGACTTGTTTGATGTCACGTCATATGCCATGCCAAATTAAGACCGAAATTGGTGAACATGAATAATGTTAAATGAGGAGATTGATGTGGCGGATGATAATGCCCTGGGAGTGTTGGGATGCCCGGTGGTATACGGTACGTAATTCCAGGGGAGGCCTGGTGGTATGTCGGTACATAATTCCGGAAGCCCTGGAGGTTTTTGCCCAGGGGGAATGCCTCGCAATGCCAAGATTGGGGTGCGGGATGCCCGGCTAGGGAGTGTAAATGCCGGAAGCCCTATCGGAGGTTTTTGCCCGAAGGGAATGCCTCGTGATGCCAGTTGGGATGCGAGATGCTCGGAATATGGGGGGCCGGATGCTCGGTGGCCTGGAATGGCTGAATGCTGGAGGTTTTCTAGCATGGGATGCGAGTGTAAAATATGAGATGAAATTGATGATCCGAGGAAGGGTGATGTGGTGATCAAATTGAAAGTTAAAAGTGGAAATTGAACCATGCATGATATGATATGATGATCACCCATGGCATGATGATATGCATGATGATGATGATGTATGATGTGATATGATGATGATCACCCATGGCATGATGATATGCATGATGATGATGATGTACGATGTGATATGGTGATGATATATGATATGGCATGATGACATGCATATATGTGTATGGTATGATGATGTCATGATGATGATGACATGTGTGATATGATGATGTCATGATGATGATGACATGTGTGATATGATGATGCCATGACGATGATGACATGTGTGTGACATAATAATGTCATGATGACGATGATATGAGTATGACATGATGATACACATGTATGTGTTATGATTGTGGTGATGATGCATGATAGTACACGCCTGGCTTCAAGGTAAGTAATGCCTGAGATGCATGTATGACTTGTATGATGCATTGAGTGGTTATTGGATTCATTTACCTGCTGAGTGGTTGTACTCACCCCTTTTGGAGACCAACATTTCAGATTAGTAGATGGATTGAGCGGTTGGGTATGACCGCGAGAAGAAGGATAACAAAGGAGGGAACTTTTGGATGCTGACACTGATCGATGGACTTTAAGTATTCGATTGTTGGAGAAGATGTCAGTCATCTTTTGAAGTATATCCGAGTATAGAAACATTGGCATTTCGATGTATCGACTAAAGAGGTCCATCTGCTTTATGTAAATAAATGTGTTCAGCTTTAACTTATATAAGATGTTTAGTAGGTGTGCATCATTTTCTAAATATAGGGAATGGAGTTTGTTGAATGTGCTTCCGTATATGAATTGCGCAAGGGACCTATAAAAAAAAGTGTAAACCCCCTATGTTGTATGGACCCACTGCAATTGAAATGGTATTAGAGTGACATGTTAATAAGGAAAGTGAAAGGAAAGCGAATTGTGGCGACCCTAACGGATCGGGGGCCGTCGAGGGGTGCCACAAATTATGTATTCCTTCTAGACTTGGTTCAGTTTGGATCTTCATTAGAGTGTGAAAGACTTCTAATGTAAAATAGATTTTGACAGCATTCCATGATATACCATAAAAGTCCAATATTCCTTAGAATAAGAATAATAATAAGAATAAGAGAATGAAAGTTTTGTCAACTTCAAAACCAAATAGGAGTTTTCTCAACACGGTTGACTATATGGAGGGTTTCCAAAGGGCTCAAGTAATATAAGAACTCAAAAATATTCGATCCAAAATGTGACTTTAAACTGCAGATGAGGAATGAAAAGGTTAATAAGAATCTGTGGTTATAAAGAAATATCAAATAGATTGTAACAAATGAAACATCCGTTCAATATACATTGGATCTTGTTTGCGGTAGAAATTAACTAGGTTCTAGGCGTAAGTAGACAGTGGATTTAAGGATGAATGGCTATCAATATTCACGTGAACAATTGTCGATGGCCATAAAAAGGACTGTCAATAATGATAAATATTGATGGCCACAGACCAGCCGTCAATACAAGATAGCATCGTGTTGTTGTGGATTACCATGCCAGAGTTGTTCGATAAGGATACTGATTAAAAGAGATCGATGGGTTACCAATTGGAAAATCAAATGAAAAATAAAAGTTTGAAGGGCGATGAACTCAATTATAGTATTCAAATTTGAAATCGTCGTTGGATAGGGCAATAATGGTGTTCCAAAAAAAAAAAAAATTGTGTTATAAATCTTGGATGGGCATTGCACCAGAATACATAAAAATGTAAATCGCTTGAATATCCGAAAGTGTATTTATTCCTTCACTCTCAACTGTCATTTTTTAATCTTCAAATGATGCTTGAAAGACTGATTGAATGAAAATGAAACAGAGAGTATAATATACAAACAAAACCTAAGTAGTAAAAAGATACAGATAATAAGGTTCTTTTTATATATAGAACCAAATAGGCTAGCTCTAAAAGATTAGTCAAGGCTTATAGAACTGCCAAATCAGAGTTCAGTAAGCAAGTTACGCTACCTGTCTGTGTCTCTGAGTAATCAAAATTGATTGTGTGACTCCTAAATCCAATCATGAACTGGAAAAAAGAAAAGAAAAAAAAAGGCAGGGGTTGGGTCAGCGAGTTTCTTCTTTGTACATCAAAGGGTCAACAGGCATTAAGATCGAGACATGTTATAGGATTCTTGCTGGCCCATATGCGTAGATAAATTTAGTGAGAATCCTTAAGCATTTCTGTCCTCATGACTTCAGCATCGTCAACTTAGTGAGAATCCTTAATAATCAAAATTGTTTAGACCTTAGTTAGTATAGTCTAGCTAGAAAAAAGAAAAAACCAATTAGACTTAGAATCATTTCCTTAATAAATGATTAGCTTAGCCTAGATTAGACTTGTCACCACTAATAAAATGAGTAGAATTTAGGCTCGCCCTAGTGTCGCTTGATTATCGGGGATTAGGATTAGTTTCTATTGTCAAACTTACTTAGTTCATGTCTCAAGGCTCGGAATAAATGTAATATTTTACCTAACTTGATATATGGTCAAGCTTATGGAGCTTCATATCCCAGGGTTTATAACGCACGGTTTAATATTCTTTTCTGACTAGTATTGGATTTTCATTTCTGCACTTTTACTTTGAGCTTTTATTAATTGAGTGTTTAATTTCCGCATTTTAAAGACATTACAAATGGTTAGGTTAATCCTTAAGAACATAATAAACCCTAAAAAAATATTGCATGAATGCTTAGCGACATTAATACCTTTAGGACTTATAATTGTTAAAAAGCCATTTGATTACTTAGATGAATATTCCACTAAGTTGATCGCGGAGGGAGGGCGGGAGGGGGAGAAAGAGAGAGAGAAGGAGGGAGGGGGATGAGGGCGCCGGGAGGTGGGGTGGGGGAAGGAGGGTGGGAGATTAGGTTTTTGTGTGTGTGCTTTTTAGAGTAGTCCATATGGGGGTGATGTTTATCCAATTAAGGATGGAGGAGGGAGAGAGAGGGAGAGAGAGAAGCGTGGAGGGGGAGATTAAGTTTTTGTGTGTGCTTTTGGATTATTCTAAATGAGGGTGATGTTCATCCAATCAAGAATGGAGAAAGATTGGCCCCTTAGTGGAGACAAACCTAACTATATTATGAAAATTGCAAGTCATTTAGAGATTCATAGTCTATTTTCTTTGATTAAATCGATATAAGTACAAAGTCGATAAGTAAAAGAGTCAATGAAGTGGACCATATGCTAGACTTCGCTAGCTATTGCTGTAGGATAAAGTTTGGGAAAATTACCAAAAATACCTTGAACCTATTGTATGACAATCAATGAGTCATAAACTTTACAATTGTGTTAATTTAGTTTTAAAATTTTTGAGGATTTATCAATGTAACCATTCCGATCAATTTGGTTGGAAATTGCTGATGTGAACACAACATCTTACGTGATATTGTCTGTGTCGATATAGACAATTTTTTGCAATTTTATTTATTTATTTGAATTTCTATCCTTTTCTATTCTTTTTCTTCAATTCCTTTTTCATTTCTTTCCTTTCTTATTTTTTTTCCAATTTTGGGTTGGCATACAAAACAAAAATTAAAAATGTATGAAAATTGTCCACATTAGTGCCAATCGTGCCATGTAGGACGGTTAGCCTATAACTTTTCTTCTTCTTTTTTGAGTTTCAAGTGCACAATAATCTTATCCTAGGATTTCATCTTCTTTTCAAGAACATTTGGAGTTCTTAAATCCACAACACCAAATCATCATTATCATTATTGTTGTAATTGGAGGATGATTCTTCAATATATATATAGATGAAAAGTGTTAACTATATATGCAATGGCCTTTTTGGATAACGGCTCGTTGTTTGATTGATTTTATAAGGCACGAGAATTTTATAAGGCACGAGAAAAGATAGACTTCTTTCCCTGCCTGCCAATAGGTTATTTTTCGCTTAAGGGACAGGGGTTTAGAGGTCTTTCCGACCTCCATTCTGACATGCAACCTATGGTTGGAAATATCTTTGAGTGCACTTTCACTCTTTAGTTTAAGATTTTAGCTAGTTTTGGCAGGGAGTTTATGAAGATTGCCTTTTCTCTCAATGGGTCTATCTAAAATTTTTGGATTGACATAAGTTTTTTGAGTGGTTCGTGGAGGTTGTGGAGAACTTCTCTAAGTTGCCTCTTGTCTTCAGCTCTTTATACTTCATAAGAGCGTGCTTCATGGAATGTATCTGCTAAATCAAGCTAGCTTGTGGTCAATACTTGCCCACACGAAAAGGTTATCAATTGAGTCGTTTCACCAACTCTCTATTAGATTTTCAAATTTGTGTTATTGCTGAATTGGCTAGTCTAGATTAAATTTCACGCTCTCTTCTCAGATTATCCATGGCTAATTATTTTCTATTTGCACATAAAGTGGTCTTCTTTCATCTCACCCAAAGATTGGGCTAATAGGGTAGTTGAGTAGGATACGATGGGGCTACATAATTACTTACTCAGTTGGTTTAAGTGCTTTAATCCATCAATCTTGTTGGAGTTTTTGATCAATTGAAAAGCCTATATATATATATTATTTTAAGCCCATTACCAAAATTTGCAATTGTATCCCTTAATTTTGCAAGAAAATCCATAAAAGTAGGCCAGTTTATTGTTAGAGAATGCCTAATATGATTTCATTTATTCCTTTTGGCTTGATTTGATCAATCTAACCTGGCCCCCATTAAATTTCAAACTAATTGGGGGTCAAATGTTAAAAATGATGATTTAAGAGCTTAGGCAAATTTCATTAAATTTGCGAATTGGTCCCGCAACTTTTGAAAAATTGAATTTTGGCCTCAACTCACTGTTACAATTGAAATTCGACCCCCCAAAAGGCTTGGCTAGTCACACTCAAATCATTGGTCCCAATTGTCTTTTTTGTGGAAAGTAGGTTTAAGAAAACTAATTCCATCTAAAAGTTTGTTGTGACTTGCCTTCGAGGGACTACCTTTGGGGGAGTAGATTTATAGATACTTGTAAAGCGTGAGTTTTTCGAAGTCCATACCAACATTGGTTCTCCTAATCTATATGTTCAAAAGGAGTCACCATTAGCCATTGATGAGGGTTGGCTAAAAACCCTAATCAAGACAAGGGAGTGTCATCTTAATACACACGCAACCAAAGATTTCAAAATCAAAGACTTGATTACCTTAGCTATTTAACTAGAGCTCTTTTGATAACTAAAATTGATTATTTGCTAACTAAATTATTAGGGCAGCTCATTGAAGATTTTAAGATTCATCCTAACCATTCCAAGAAAATAACAATTGATACATTTGAAATTGCATAATCAAGTATAGTCGAATTGAAAAGTGCAAGCACCAACCTATCATCATCTGTAAAATGAAAAAGACATCCAAAAATCCTATTGTAAATCCCTAAGGGCATGTTCAATTGGGTTTCAATTTTTTAAGGATTTTTCATTTTTTAAGAGAAAACTACTCAAATTGCTAACTTTTAAGCTTTTTTTTTCCAAAAATTTCATTTTTTTTTTCTAAATTTTCTGAAATTTTTAATTAATTTTATGAATATTCTAATTTTTTATTTTTAAATGTTTTTAGTATTTTTTATTTTTTTTATTAATCTTAAATATTTTTAATTCTGGAAAATAGACTCTGGACCCAGTATATGAGTCTGGCCCGGACCCATTAATGGTCCAGGCTTTGTTTGAAATTCGGACCGGCCTCTGGGCGTAGTCCAAATATACCGAATTCTATTTTGTTTACGATTCCTGACCTAAATCTGATCCTGAACAAGCCCACTGTCTATTAAGCCCATGGATTTTTGTTATCTTTCTTTCTCATTATTCTTTTTCTGTTTCTTTTGTTTTCCTTCCTACTTTCTATTTTTTTTATCTCTATCTTTTTCTCTTCCCTGCACGTGGTCATCTTCCTAGTGAAGCCGTCTCTTCCTCCCAACGTCTTCCGCCTTCGTGACGTCCTCACCCGAACCAGCACCCATACTCCGAGAGTCCTCACCGAAGCTCAAGCCACCGCTGGCCTGCCATCCACCGTCTGTAGTTCGGTTCAACCGACGCCAGTCACCGCTGGCCATTGGCCGAGAAGCCTTTCAAGCTCCGAAACCTTTACAACCATATTCAATCACAAAAACACACTTGTATGCATATTAAAATGAAGGGGAATGGACTAACAAGGGCGGCTCCAAACTGCGGGCTTGTCCGGCGAGAGGTTCATGGCCGACTCAGACAATGCGAGATATGCCACCAAAAATCAAAGAAAATGCCGACGTCAGTGTCGGGAGAGCAATATCAAAACAAATCACGCAAGTAACGGAGATCTAAACTTTGGTTTTAAGGATTCGAGTTATGTTTTTCATTGAAACATTTTATCGAAATGAGAAATTTCCAGGTTGACCAAGACTCTCAACGAATGTACCTGAACACGCAGCAACTCAACTGGGAAACTGGCGAGGCCGGAGTTCATGTTAGCCGGATGGCCGCGACCTCCCACCGGGCATGCCCAAAATAGAGTATGTATAGAGGAAGAGGGAGCTTGCCTGGTTCATGGTGGACGACGACTAGGGGAGCTGGCCTCCGAAGGTTTAGGTGACTTGGAGGAACCACTAGTGAACGGAATCCCTCTGTCTCTCTCGCTCTCTCTTCTCGAGTTTGTTTTTTTCTTAACTTTCAGCCGAGCAAGATCTCTCTACTCTCATTCGCTGGTTTCCTATCTCTCTGTTGACTCTAGCGAACGAACTAGCCACCCTTTCGGGCCTCTCTCTCTCTCTCTCTTTCTCTCTCTTAATAACAACCAATCTTCATAATTTTCTTTCTTTCTTTTTTCCTTTTGTATTTCCTATAAATTATGTTATTATTAATAGATGCTTCAATGTCTATACGCTATGCAATTTTCATAATTTTTTTAGGTTTAAAAATTAGTCTCTAGTTTATATGCAATTAAATCCTAAAAAGATGGCCTAAATTTAGGTCTCAACAAAATTATACTAAGGCCCTGTTTGGTTCAGCATTTGCAATGGTTTTTTGGGATTCTAAAGTCCCTTAGCCAAATGCAAATGCATTTGGTTCGTTCTTTTACTCAACTTAAGAGAAGTATATTTGCATTTCCAAAGAGCTCCCTTTAGCTTAAAGTAAGTATGAGGTCCTTCAGGAAGTTACATTATTAGAATACAAGTCTTGATCCTTAGTTATTGTACTTCTTCTCTAAAGGTCACAGCATAGAAAAGTTGATTAAAGGTCGATGATCATTGGCAAAAGGGTCGTACATGCTGTCGACTATTGCCTGGGGGTCGCTTGACCTTTAGTGACCATCGCCTAGGGTCATGTGAATTCAAGCGACCGTCACCTAAGGTCGCGCGACCTAAGATGAGGCCGTGCAACAGCCAAATCTCGCTTGAGGTCATGTGACCTCAAGTGAGGCTACCGATAGTTGAACTCTCAATTGTTGGAGAAAACTCCTTAACTATTTTGAAGTTGACAAAACCTTTCCAAAGTATAGTCTGAAGACTTCCGGACTTTAATGTCAAAGTCTAAAGACCGTTAGACTTTAAGTTCGAAGTCTGTCTACACTCACAGTTTCTAGACTGAAAAATGAAGACTTATCCTGATGCGAGATTATCTTTATTTCTTCAAGGATTCGATTTGTATGGTTTATGGATGACATTATAGCTGGATTTATCACCTACATGATTGATTATCCTTATTAGAATCAAATCTTTTTTTGGAAGGCATGTAAACTTGGAAGGTTCTACTTATGGAAACCAAGATCCTGATTATATGGGCGAACAAGATTAACAGGCTTTCATCACAAATCTTCAAATGACTTGAGATCTCCTTGATTGATTTTTTCAAATAGATAGATTGGAATAATTCATTTGGAAAGTGCCAACGGTCGTGAAGGCATGAAGGAGTATTTAAGATAGACTCTCTAGTTGTTTGAAATAGTGCGTGAAAGAAAAAAATTTAAGTCTGAAGTTTTCTAGTTCCTTGTTATTTCATTCACTAAGCTCAAAGTTGTATACAAGAGAGAGAAACTATTAGTGAGACTTTGTGAGAGACCAGTAGAGACTCTTCACTATGAAGTCGAGACTGTAAGACTCTAAAATTTCTTTTGTTTCTTAGTAGAATCCAGCTAATAAGCTGTTAGCACAGGAGAGTGGACGTAAGCTTGATCTAAGCCGAACCACTATAAACCTTATGTCCTTATTCTCTTCACTTAACTCTTTCATTTGATTCATAGCTTTGTTGACACATAAATTATACTATTTTATTTATGACTCAATCACATACAAAATTATGAATTAGTCACTAAAAAAAAACAAAAAAAGAAGAAGAGAAAATGAAAAATAAAAAGAAAAAATCCAAGAGGTCGGGTCAGGCCAGATTTGGCATTGGCCCAACCTGCCACTTGCCTCTCTCTCACGCGCCTGATCTGTTTCCCCTTTGGCCCAGCCCATGCCAGCCTACCTTCTCTCTCCTTCATCTTCGCGCAAGAAACCCTAGAGAAAAGAGAACAACAACACAGGGGAACAATGGAGGAAAAACCAGGGAGCTTGAGAGGGATTCGGCAAGAGAGCATGAGAGGGGAGCAAAAGGGAGAAACAGGGGGAGTGAAGAAGAGAGAGAGCTTGAGGGAGAGAGAAAAATTTTGGGGGGGAGGAGGACGGCAGTCGAGGAGAGAGAAGGCCTCGACGTAGTCCGAGCCATCGCCCTCCTATCTAAATGCCAACCTGTAGCACACGCCACTACTACTCCCGACACCGAGCCAACCAAGACCAAAGGGAGCAGGAGGATGAACTCGGAGCCTGGGATCTGAAGATCCAAGGCTAGGGGTCTGCCAACAGCCCATATCTGATCGCACTTGATCAGATTTGGGAGTCATTACCCTCCACCGTATCCCCAGGCTGGCTATTGCTGCCATCCACTCATCGACGACATCGCCAGACCACACCAGCACCACATTGTTGCTGCCCGTCCTTACAGACCTTGACATCATCATCGCCCCTCGCTACTCATGTCGTCACCCGCCATGTCCCCACTGTCACTAAGTCATCGCTCGTGCCATCACCCGCTGCGTTGTCGCCGAGCTGTAATCCTCCGCCGGAGTCCTTGGCTGGTCGTAGACCAGTGACGTCTCCTCAATGACCACCGGCATCTCCTTAGTGACCACCGGCGTCGGTGTCTCGAACGTCCTCCTTAGGGACCGGATCATGAATCAGGTAGGGTTTTTTAGCAATTCGAGCTAGGTATTTCAGGGTCGGGTTTATGTTGGTTTAGGTAGTGGGCTTGTGGGCTTCATTTTTTAAAATAAAAAAGATTAAACCAGACTAGGCCTGTGTACGTGGGTTGCCTTTTTGCAAGGGATTGGGCTCGCTGGTTGGGCCCAATCCGAACCAAAGAAAGGCCCGACCAAGGTTGGTCAGGCTTTGTCTTTCAAGCGGGTTGACCAGCCCGCCCCTCCCAGCCGAACTCGACCCACCCTGACTAAGTCGAACACGAGTCGGGTCAGACCGGACCCGACTCTGTTAGCTCAATTTTTTTTCATTAAAAATTAATTTTTTTAAAAAATTAAAAACTTTGAAAATTAATAAATGTGGGGTTTTGTTAGGAATTGCCATGTCTTGTCTTTTTAGTGTAATTAGACCCTTATTTACTCGTATATCGATTATATCGTATGTTTAATTTGCATATCTAATCATGTTTAATTACACGTGTTTAATTGGTAGCTATGATTGTTATTTTAATAATTGCGCATCCGCATAATTACCTCACATGTTAGTGGATAGGTATAAAATCAATCCAAACCGCATGCTAAAAAATAATCATTTTTTTAAAACGAACAAGATTAGGTACCGAAAGGGTACTAATTGGTCAATTAGTGTAATCAAGTCTTCAACCCTAGATTCTCTAGTTGCGTAGAAAGTGAGGTACACTCCCATGTCTCACCTAATTTCTAGCCGACCCCAATAGGCTAGTGGCGACTTTCCTAAAAAAATCATAATGTCACGCCGGATATGAGCTTAGGAGAGTCTGTGCCTAATCATGAGCCTTAGGCCCATCCTTTAGGCAATATCCCTAAACCCATTCCCTCCCCCAAATGGTAGGTCGTGACAGCTTGGCAACTCCACTGAGGACTTGATTTTAGACCTTAGAGGACTTAAACTCAAATTAATCTTGTTAAAAAATATTTATGTTTGGGAGTGAGGATTCTAGATATGTCCCTAACATTAAAGGTGTTAAATGTTTTTGTAGAATGACAGGTATAAAGGGAAGTGTTTGTACACCTTTGTCTTGCAGGGAGGTGTAGGAATGTATGGTTTATTTTTTATGTATGAAGTGCTGATTGCTTATAAATTGTCATGCTTGCGTCCCCTATATTGCATTACACCAAAGCACATACTACCTACCGCGGGACTTGGGCCGCATAGGATCACTTAGGATGGTGTTGAGGAGGATACCACTCCAACTACAACCATGTAGTACGAGTCGCCCATCTCTACCCTGAAATTTCTTTCTTCATGTTGAAGGTACCCACCCCGGTTTGCAATTGTGTGACACGGGTTGGTTCTTTGATGAAGCCGGAGTCATGGGTAACATGACCTAGCCGCGATCTTGTTGGTTCAGTCCGGTGATCCTATGACTCCATTTTGAGCCGTATAGAGTAGAAATCGAACCACATCTCGTGTGCATGTCTATGTGATTAAAAATAAATAAAGACAAAGGTCGGCACCCATTGTAAATATCATTATCCTTTTTATTTGCTTATTTTGTATTGAACCTCGATCTTGAAATTCCCAAACATCAATTGATTGCCCTCGGTGCTATAGGCTTATAATTGAAAAAAAAATGGCAATCATTTGTGACAAGTAAACATTGAATGCAAGTTCTAAACACTTTAATTTGGCCCTGTTGAACACATGATTTTGTTTAAATTTCTAGTTATGGGCTCAAAATCACATCGAAAAAAAAAAACTTTCAAGTTGTGATTTTATATTGGGGCACAAAAATTGAAATTGCATTTTTATTTATTTATCAAATTCTCTCGTTCTCACTTTTTTTGACTAAAATGCAAATTATTTTGTGTACGAATTTCTCAAAATAAAAGTCACTTCATTTTTTCTAGAAGTAAAATCATAAAATAATCTTTCAAAATCAATGCTACTTTTGCATATGAAACTTTTGGAATAGAGTGGATATTCGATTGATAGCCGTTGATCAATCTTTTAATGATGCCCTTTCTCTTATGATAAAATCTTGGCGAAATACTAAAACCCCATAATAAGGACTATGGGGCATGTATCGTTGCCTTGATTTCATTGTAAGAGGCGACCTCATTAAGGGATCATTCTCTCATTCATATATTCACATTGTCTTCTTCTCACATGATGCGAATAACGGCTACTCTTTGACATTTTCTCATTTGACCGTACAAATAAGAGGACTTTCAAGCTAGGATGAGGATTGATTTTTGCACTCATATTTTGTCGAAGCCGTGTTGGAAATGTCACCATAAAGTTATCTACTCACCATCTTCATCTCTTCTAGGCATCCAATCTTTGCATGGAGATGATCATTGGTCGTCTGTAAGACTAAGACAATACTTCAAGATTTAGATGTATACAAAAGAGAATCGGTCATCAAATGTTGCCCTAAAGTTAAAGGTAGTAATCATTTCAAGTTAAATTTGATTTATTTTAGGAATGACTTATCTCTCCATTTGTGCATAATTTCATGAGGCAAATACCTAACAAATAACAAGACTACGTGAGGACAACTTGGGTTGGAACTACACAATCTCTAAAAGGAAAAGAATAGACTCAAACAAAACAAAGACTTTCAGACAAAGCGCGGTGGAGCAGCACTGGACTTAGGAAAAATCTCTCCTTCCCCGCCAATGAAGTGTGCTAGGACAAAATAGTCAAATTCATCACAAAAGGAAGAAATCAGACACTTAAAGGCAAATGCAAGGGAAGAGTATTGTTGGGTTACCAAATATCCACGAAGGTGAATCCAATAGATGTTAGCGCCCAAAGGATGAAAGTGAATGATGGGTAATAATGTATCATTTTCAACATTTCAATCTCTAAATATTTTTGCGCTAACATATTCTTTCACATTCTTTACAAGGTTACCAAGTCACCATGCCGCAGGTAAGTATCCTTCTTCTTTAAAAAAAATGGAGAATTTCCATCCAAAAAAAAAAAAACCTTTTACGCTTTCCTAGAGACAAGCACAAAAATGAATAATTGAAAAAAAAATAACTTTCTACAAGCTTTTTGAACATCATTTTTATTCAAAATTGCTTTCTCGTTTTGGGGATTATTTATTTTGAATCAAAATTCTCTATGGAGATTAATCTACTCAGATGATCTCAGCAGAGTGAAATGGAGATGTTAATCATGCCAAGCAAAGGATACTTAGGATGGGGAAAGGCAAGCCATTTCCAAATACATCCTTCAAACACTTTTGAGAGTTGAGTGGAAAACGACATTCTCTTAGGATGAAGGATTCATTCGCATTGAGAGCAAAGATCGAAATGATAAAGGCATTTATTTCATCAATCCCAAGAACCGTACCAATCTCTTGCTAGCCTTGTGAGCCAGATAAAGACGATCCTTCAAAGTACCCCTGTCGAGAACAACCCTACATTGGGGCAGCATGGGAGGTTATAATCGTGTTGTAGAGCAAAGGATTAGAAAAGATCCTACTACTTTCACTTGCATCAATCTTCTGGTGATAGCTTTAGAGGAATTCTCATTAGAGCTTTACTCATCCCAAGGTGAAGAAGAGCATTTCCTTCTCTACCAAAACACTGATACCCATTGCTTTAACCAATTTGGGTATGATTATTCATTTTTGAACCTCAAGCGGTGATCATCTCCCTTCAGTGGGGCAAGGCATAATAATTGACCAAATTCAATTGACAGTTACAAGAAAATGTGAAAAGCATCTCGAAAGTCACAAGAGCTACAAAAGTTCAAAGAGCAAAAAGTTTGACAAACTAGGGAGCATGAAAAAGCAGTGTGTTTAGTAAAAGTAGGGCCAATGCCCATTAAGAAAAAGAGCCAAAAGACTACATCTTATGTGAAAAAAAGAATTATCAGAGTCCAAGTGCTTGCGTAATTTTTTTTTTTATTACAAGTGCAAAGGAAATTAGAAAAATGAGCAAAGCTCACATGCGGAAATGATTAGTCAAGGGACTTTCGAGATGTGCTGTGTTTCAAAAGCCAAATGATTTCGAAGATCGAGTGACTTGGTCATGATGCCATGATGATCACTGGCTCTTAAAAACCCTTTTGAAAATTTTATGCCTTTCGAGCCTTTCCCGAGCCAACATTACAACCATCTTTTGAAGTCTCTTTTGATTGGAATTGTTCAAGTGAAAATGAGAATGCCACAAAGAAGCTACCACTTGAAGGAATGGAAGCAATTTTATCTTGCCTTATCTCCTGAGTTCTCGACTTGTAAATCTAATGAAGATAGCGACAAATGTTCCTTTATTGGCCTTAAGCAATAATCCCTTTGTGTAAGCCCATGACCAAACCTATATTGTGGTCATTTCAAAAGACCTTTTTGATCGATCATATTGTGCTCATCGCGAATGTTTCTGAAAGCCTTTGACATGGGTTATGTGAGATACCCTTAGCCATCAATTACTTCCCACGCGAATGGATGGGATCAAACAGCAATTTCATTGAAAGTGTGTGAGAAACCTTTTCTAACTAAGAAGCTCTAGTTTGTCATGCTTAATGAGCCTTTTTCACGAGTTGTAGCCGTTCTGATAAGAAATTGACTCTCGGAGAATTTAATGGTTAATGATATATCCCCGAACAAGATGACAATTTTACACCACATGATGTTGATTGACATCGAATGTTTTTTTTTCAAAGTAGTTGGACTTAGCTTAATTAGTTTGTTCAGTTAATATTGCAACATTGCCAATGCATCTCTTGATACCATCCCTAATGACATTTGCTCAAGTTGAGTTTAACAGGATTCCTTAGCGAAGCCATGCAGTTTCAAGGAGTTAGTGGGTGCTTCCCTGAAAACTAAAGGTTCATGGTTAGCCTTAAACCACACAGTTCATGGGTCATCCTTAAACCACACAGTTCGTGGGTCAATCCTTAAATCACACGATTAGTGGGTCTATCCTTAAACCACGCATTTAAAAATTTTATGAGTCTATCCTTAAACTACGATTTTCAAAAGGTTAATGGTCAACATTAAACCATGTCATCTACAAAGTTTCATTGATTTTCCTCAAAACCATGTATTTTGAGCCCAGTCGAAATCCGTTGTTACACGATGAGATTTCATTGTCCTTCTTCTTATGACATAGAGAGCTTTTATAGCCCGGAGTCCTTCTTCATATGACACAGATAGCTTTTGTAGCCCAGAGAGCTTTTGTAGCCTAGAGAGCTTCTGTAGCCCGGAGTCCTTCCTCTTCTTCCTATGACACAAAAAGCTTTTGTAGCCCGGAGTCCTTCCTATTACACGGAGAGGTTCTGTAACTTGGAGTCTTTCCCCTTTTTCCTATGACACGGAGTGCTTTTGTAGCCTAGGGTCTCTTCTTCTTATTATGACATGGTGTGCTTTTATAGCCCAGCGTCTCTTATTCTTCTTATGACACGGCATGTTTCTATAGCCCGGAGTCTTTTTCTTTCTTCTTGTGACACGGAGTGCTGTTGTAGCTTGGGGTCTCTTCTTCTTATTACGACACGGCGTACTTCTGTAACCCGGGTTCTCTTCTTTCTTCTTATGACACGGTGTGCTTCTGTAGCTCGAGGTCTTTTCTTTCCTCTTATGACATGGCGTGCTTCTATAGCCCGGCATCTTTCATTCTTCTTATGACACGGTGTGTTTCTATAGGCCGGGGTCTTTTTCTTTCTTCTTATGACACGGTGTGCTTTTGTAGCCTAGGGTCTCTTATTCTTCTTATGACATGGCATGCTTCTGTAGCCTAAGGTCTTTTTCTTTCTTCTTGTGACACGACATGCTTCTATAGCCCGGGGTCTTTCATTCTTCTTATGAAATGGCATGCTTTTGTAGTTTGGGGTCTTTTCTTTCCTCTTATGACACGGCGTGCTTCTATAGCCTGGGATCTTTCCTTCTTATTATGACACAGCATGCTTCTATAGCATGTGGTCTTTTTTTCTTCCTACGACTCACCGTGCTTCTGTAGCCCGGGGTCTTTCTTCCTCTTATTGACAAGACGCACATCAATAATTATGAGTCCTTTCCGTCGACCTGACACATGCCTATGCTCCTAGGGTCTCTCTACCACCGAAATAATTTAGGTGTCTTCTGTTTTTGAATGCAACCTCTTCGAGCTCCCATTCAAGTAGCCATTGATACCTAAATTTTACTATTTTATTAATGACTCGATCACACGCAAAATTAGGAATTAGTCACTAAAAAAAACAAAAAACAACAAAACAACAAAAAGAAAGAAGAGAAAAGGAAAAAGAAAAAGAAAAACTCCTAGAGGTTGGGTCGGCTCAGATTTGGCATTGGACCAGCTTGCCGCTCGCCTCTCTCTTGCGCGCTCAGCCTGTTTTCCATTTGGCCTGGCCCACACTAGCCAACCTTCTCCCTCCTCCATCTTCACACAGGAAACCCTATAGAAAATAGAACAGCAACACAGGGGCAGAACGGAAGAAAAACCAGGGAGCATGAGGGGGATTCAGGGAGAGAGCTCGAGAGGGAAGTGAAGAAGAGAGAGAGCTCGAGGGAGAGAAAGAAAAATTTAGGGGGGAGGAGGACAGCGGCCGAGGAGAGCGGAGGCCTCGACGCCTCAACCCAAAGCAGTCCGAGCCGTTATCCTCCTGTCCGAACGTTGACTTGTAGAACCTGCCACCGCTACTCCTGACGCCGAGACAGCCGAGACTAAAGGGAGCGAGAGGATGAACTCAGAGCCTCTGATTCGAAGATCCAAGACTAGGGGTCCGCTAACGGTCCAGATCTGATTGTGCTTTATCAGATCTGGGAGTCGTTGCCCTCCGCCACATCACCAGGCTGGCCGCCGCCACCATCCATTTATCGACAACACCGCCAGACCACACCAGCACCACATCATTGTCATCCGTCCTTGTAGACCCCGACGTTGCTGTCACCCCTCCCTGCCCGTGCCATCACCCGCTACGTTCTCGCGGAGCTACAGTCCACAGCCAAAGTCCTTGGTTGGTCACATACCACCGGCGTCTCATTAGTGACCACCGGTGCCGGCATCCCAAACGTCCTCCTTCGACACCACGGAAGAGTAGAAGAGAGAGGAGGTATGAGCCGAGTCAAAAAGGTCAGGCTCGGATCGCGAACTAGGTAGGGTTTTTGAGCAATCCGAGTTGGGTATTTCAAGGCTGGGTGTGGGTTAGTTTAGGTAGTGGGCTTGTGAGCTTCATTTTTTAAAATAAAAAAAGGATTAGACCAGACTAAGCCTGCGTACGTGGGTTGCCTTTTTGCAAGCGATTGGGCTTGTTCGTTAGGCCCAATCCGAACCAAAGAAAGGCCCGACCAAGGTTGGTTGGACCTTGTCTTTCGAGTAGGCGGACCGGCCCGCCCCCTTAGCCGGACTGAACCCAAGTTGGGTCAGACTGGACCCGACTTGGTTCACCTATTTTTTTAATTAAAAATTATTTTTAAAAAATAAAAAATGTGGTGTTTGGTTAGGAATTGCTATGTCATGTCTTTTTAGTATAAATTGGCCATTATTTGCTCATATATCGATTATATCATATGTTGAATTTGCATATCTAATTTTGTTTAATTGCACATGTTTAATTGGTAGCTATGATTGTTACTTTAATAATTGTCCACCTACTTGATTACCTCACATGTTATTGGATAGATATAAAATCAATCCAAACTACATGCTAAAAAATAATCATTTTATTGAAATGAACAAGGAAGTGAGGTACACTCTCATGTTTCACCTGGTTTCTAGCCGATCCCAATAGGATAGTGGCGACTCCTTTTGTGCAAAATTCCTAAAAAATATCCTAATGTCACGTGAGTTATGGGCTTGGGAGAGCCCGTGCCTAATCATGGGCTTTAAGATCATCCTTTAGGCAATACCCTTAAACCTGTTCCCTCTCCCCGAGGGTAGGTTGCGACAAACTTTAATTAACCATTTAAATTTAAACTCCTTTATTTTGTTTAAAGTTTTAGCTAATTCCTAAAGTCTAAATTTGTCTATGATTTTCTAAAGGCAAATTATTTCTACTAAACTTTGCAAAAATTTTGTTCACATCTATTCACCCCCCTCTAGGTGTTCATACTAGCCATTTCAAATGGTATTAGAGCTTGTGTTCTCCTTTTATAGAAGTGTTTTTACTTCTAAGCTAAGGATCTATGGCTAGTATTTTGGCTCTAGGTTTGGTTGAAGGCTAAAGCAACACCAAACCTCCTTACTTTGATGGGAAAGAGTACAATGTTTGGAAAAACAAGATGAAAGTGTTCTTGAGATCAAAAGATCCCCTAGAATGGGATGTGGTAGAAAAATGAATCAATCCTAAAGCTACATCAACCTCAGAAAGAGGAAAAGAAGTTGTAGATGCTGTCAAAATGACACAAGAATAATTAACCAAGAGACAAGCTCTTGATGCTAAAGCCATCTACTCTTTATATTGTGCATTATCTCCTACTGAGTATAACCGAATTTCTTCCTGTGAAACAACTAAAGAAGTTTGGGACAGATTGCACGTCACCTATGAAGGAACCGATCGAGTAAAGGAAACAAAAATCGATATTTTATTCAGACAGTATGAAGCCTTCAAGATGAAGCCTGGAGAATCCATCATTGATATGTTTAGTCATTTCACTAAAATTGTGAATGGATTAGTATATCAAGGACAACCAATCTTAGAACCAATGAAGGCCAATAAACTGCTGCGTGGACTCTCCAAAGACTAGAATCATGTGAAGACATTGATTAGAGAAACACAGAGGATCATGTCTCTTTCATTAGACAAACTTGTTGGCACACTTCAATCATATGAAGTGGAGAAAATCAATGAGGATGAAGATCCCAAAGGTAAGAAGTCAATTGCTTTAAAATCTAATGATGATTCCGATGATACAGATTGAGAAGATGAAATGGACGATAAGGAGCTAGTACTTATGATTAAGAAGTTTGGAAAGTTGAATAAAAAGAGAAGAAGATTCAACTGGAAGAAGCAGAGAACTCAAAGATACCAGAACAAACCAACTGAGGACAATGAAACCAACAAAGATGTGATATGCTTTGAATGCAAGAAAAAGTGACACATTAGACCCAACTGTCATCTGTTGAAGAAAAAGAAAGGAAGAACAGAGAAATACAAAAAGGCTCTAAAAGCAAAAACATGGAGCGATACCGGGTGCGAGGAAAGTGATGAAGAATATGCTAACATATGTCTGATGGCCAATTTAGAATCAGACTCAGACCTTGAAACAAATTCTGATTCAGACTCAGACAAAGAAGTTAAGGTTATCAATTTAAAAATTCCTATTAAAATCTCGAAGTATATAGATGAACTCTGTCTCAGCCTCAAAACATCTCTTAAAATGATTTCCGAGCTAAAAAAAAAGAATTATAAACTAAGGCAATATGAAACTTCTTAGAAATAAATGTTTGAAAATATGGATAAATGTTTTGTTATTTTGAAAGAAAATTCTGACTCTCTTTCAAAGGAAAATCCCTTTTTGAAAGAAGATATTTCGAATATCACAAAAAGATTTTCAAAATGATCTGAGAAGCTGGAGAAAATTCTTTCTATACAAAGACCTTACTTAAACAAATCCGGTTTGGATATGACTCCTGAAACTATTCATTTAATTGGTTTTCCCAAAGTTAAAGAACGAATCAAACAAAGACCTACAAAAATATTTTACAAACATCATTTCCAAAGAGTTTTTGTAAAACTTGTTGGCCGAAGTGCCCTTAAATGTTCAAAATGTAACAGCTCAGAACATTTTGAGAATGAATGTCCCAAAGCTTGGACACCTGTTAAGAGGGATTGGGCAAAAACTGTTTTCAACACTAACTCTCCTGGACCCAAGAAAATATGGATACCGAATAAAGCTTGAATTCTTTTTTTGATCACAGGTCACTGTCAAGAAGAAGATCAAATGGTATTTGGATAATGGTTGTTCAAAATATATGATTGGAGATTCAAATTACTTTATAAAGCTTGTTCAAATAAATAGTGGAAGCGTTTCTTTTGGTGGGAACGATAAATGAAGAATTGTTGGATGTGGAACCGGGAAGATTGGAAGCCTAACTATCAACAATGTCTCCTTGGTGGAAGGTCTAAATTACAATTTACTCAGCACAAGTAGCTTTGCGATATTGGATTCAAAATTAGTTTCCAAGAAGGCATCTATTTAGGAACAAGTAGAGATTTATCTCAATCTTTCACTGGGAGAAAACATAGGAACATTTTCTTTTTGGATATAAAACCATAAAGTTTTCAGTGTCTTATATCCATTCAAGATGAAGCAAATTTTTGGCATCGAAAGCTTGGTCATGTCAGCATGAAGCAAATTGCCAAGATTTCATCTAAGAAGCTTGTTCGAGGTCTCCCCAACCTGGCTTATCAAAAAAACTAAATTATGCACTACTTGTGTTTTGGGAAAACAGGTTAGAAGTTCATTTAAACTTGTAAATCAAGTTTCTACTAATCGAGTTTTACAGCTTCTGCATATGGACATCTTTGGACCAGCCAAAACTCAAAGCATTGGTGGGAAGAGATACTGCCTAGTAATTGTGGATGATTACTCTCGCTTTACTTGGGTTTACTTTCTAGCAAATAAGTCTGAATCCTTCTCTCACTTCTCAAAGTTTGCCAGGAAGATTCAAAATGAAAAAAGAATATGCTATTTCAAACATATGAACAGACCATGGAGGTGAGTTTGAAAATTAAGACTTTGTGAAATTCTGTGATAAATCGGATTTCCAGCATGTTTTCTCTTCTCCATACACTCTAGAACAAAATGGGGTTGTGGAAAGGAAGAATAGATCTTTGCAAGAGATGGCAAGAACCCTCTTAATTGAAAGAAAAATTTCCTCTTGTTTTTGGGCTGAAGCAGTTTATACAGCTTGCTACATCATCAACATGATATTGCTAGTATGAGTACCTAGAGGGGGGGTGAATAGGTGCATAAACAATTTATCGATATACGGAAGCGATTCTTAGCATATGATAGAAAGTAAATTATCTCTTAATTAACAAAATGAAATACGATCGTGGTAGAGAGAATGAGGAAGAGAAAATTGAACACATGATTTATAGTGGTTCGGCTTATTCCAAGCCTACGTCCACTCTTTTCGCACCGACAGCCCACCGGCTGGATTTCATTATGATCAAAAGAGAAGTTACAGCACAGCTTTGCCTTGATTCCACAGTGTAGATGTTCTACCACACCTCCTCAAGGTCTCTCACAAATATAGACTCTCTTTTGTATACAAGTATTCGCTCAAAGGATTTGTCTAAACAAATAGGAGCTTCAGACTTTGGAATTCTTCTATCACGCACACCTTGAACAACTAAGACAGTCTTCCTTATATACTCCTTTATGCCATCATACCCGTTGGCACTTACCAAAGGAATTCCTCCAATCTACCCGTTGGACGGAATCAATTAGGAAGATTGTTCAAGCTATAAAAGGAACGTGTTGATAGCCCATCAATCTGTTCGCCCATACAATTAGGATCTCGGTTTCCATAAGCGAACCTTCCACTAATATTTAGGCAATCACCGGATCTTCAATTATCGAGTCAATCTTCGATCAATCAAAGGACTCCGTTATGTCTTCTCTAGCCACGAGATCTTCTCCAGTTGATAAGGTCAAATCCTCAATGAAACATCCAGTTCTGGATAACTTTTCGTCAACGGATTAGAGACTGTCAATGAGGATAGACTTTGAGTCTTGAGTCTGGCTATCCGGAGGTCTTCAGACTTTAAATAGCAGTCTCGCAAGCCTTCGAGACTAGACTGATAGAAACGTTTTGTCAACTTCAAAACACTTCAAGAAGATTTCTCCAACAATCTCCCCCTTTTTGATGGTGACAAAACTTTCCTGCAGATTTGGATATCTTTGACCTGCAAAACATTCCTCAAACACATGCATATCTTATAGAAATAAATGGCTAACATAATAACACTAGAATCTGCAACCACAAAAAATAGGTTAGTCCAGTATATGATTAAGCCATTCATAAGATATCAATATTGGTTAATAGAAGCAGTCAAGTCCAAGTCTAGTTCAGTTCTCATCCGTACACAAAACAAAGTCAAACGAGGTTCAAACCATAAACCTCAAAACAATCCAACAAACAAAAAGTTTAATGAATGAAAAGTTTTTGATCAAATCTTGCATCTCTCCCCTTTTTTGTCATCATTAAAAAGGATGAGATGAAGTTAAGATTGCTTGGGAACGCTGACAAGTTGGAAATCTTCCATAGACGAACGATGCCTTCCCGGCCTCTTAAAGTCTTCCTTTAGTTGTGCAATCTCCTCACTCTTGGCATTGGACTGATTCTGAATAGAGAGTGCTTGCATTTTATCATTTAATGAACATGAAGAAGCTTGACCTTCATTCTTCAAGCTTTGAACTTCGCATCCCAAGGCATAAATCTGACCTCGCATCTCCAAGAGAATATCCATGATTCTCGCGAAAATCTGCTCCATTATCGGTCCGAGTACTTGCTTCGGCTCGATCTGATGGAGTAAATGCAGACGATGGTAGATCAGCATAATCTTGCAGATTTGGCGATGACACTTCATGACCTTCTTCTCGAAACTGAGATGCATAAACATCCTCTGGGTCTGCTAGTGAGCAATTGACTCATTCACTTGCATCAGGACATGAAGACTTCACTCCTTTCTCCTGATCTCCCCCTGTTTTCATGCCTACAGGTGGAGAAGAGTGTTCTTCATGTTCTCCTTCTTCTCTTCTTTCTTCTTCTGGTCTTTCCTCCTCTGTTTCTTTTTCAGCTTCTAATTCTTCAGCTTCCTTCTCCTCTACTTCTTTTGTCATTTTTTCCGAGTCTTGTTGTGGAACAGGACGACTTAAATTCTTTAAGGCCAATGCAGAGAGGGTGATGTCTTCCTCATCATCTTCATCCTCTACGAGGAGAGCTCTTCTTTTCTTGGATGGAGCAACCATGGGCTCCTTCCCTTTTCTTTTAGCTACGAAGATATTTGATGAGATTTTGCAGAGTCTTCTCCTTGAATTTCTCCAACTCCTTGCTCGGTTCTTTCGACGCATTTTGGTAACCATTTTCAGACCTACCACCATCTGATCGCATGGTCGAACACAAAGGATTTGTGGAGGCTGAATACTCGAGATGTCCGAATAACTTCGTAACAAGGCTTGGATAAGGGAGTTGACCTCTGTCCTTCATCATTGCTCTATACATGTGAAACATCACGGTGTGAGGGAGAGAAAACCTTTTTCCAAAAAGAATGGCATACATCGCCTTGGCCTCGAACTTGAGACATCGATCTTGGAAGTTGATTTCGGTCGGAGGCAATTAATCACAATCTTGTGAAGCAAGATGTTGAATGCACCCATCCTTAAGTAGGTGATCTTTTCATCTATTCTCTTGTCCTTCACTAGTTCGAGTGTGGCCCGAGCAATGGAAACTTTGTTTGTTTGATATCTTCCTCTTTCGACTTCTAACACATCTGCCAGCATATTCATATCCACAACATAGTCTTGGTCTTTTACGCTGAAAGAGAATCTATTCGCATCCAAAAAGCTTAGATTTGAATAGAAATATGCAGTTAATTCAGCATATGCCTCTGTAGAGTTAGAGCAGAACTTTTCAAGTTGAAGATAACTGAACTTTTCCCTTAAGTTCACATTCACTGCATCCAGAAAATCAAAATCCACACTCCTAGGGTTTATTACCCCACGCTTCAGCAATTTTGAGTACAGATCCTTTTGCTCCTTTGATCTGAACAAATCTCCCATTTTTCCTTGATTTTCAACCGCAACACCCATCTTCGATTGAAATTGACTGTATAATTTATCATCATCATTCCCATCTACAGATTCGGCCCCACAAGGATCACTTGGGATATTTGCAAAGGTTTCCTCAGCCACCCCTTTTCGAGCAATTCCCAAACTTTCCATTTTTTCAGAAAAATATATTCGTTCCCATGTCCTTTTTCTTTAAGAAAATCATCAATGTATTTCAAAGGAGTATGAATTCCTTTTAGGGCACAATATAATTGGTAAATATAAGCGGGCTTTTGAACTCTCACTCATTCGCCGTGGTCCCTTTCTTGCGATTCTTGAGGACTTTCTTGAAGATGACATCTTTCTCAGTTTTTGGAAGATTCCTTGCTTGACTTTCCCAAGAAAGATGACAACTTTTTGAGGATTGAACGAAGAAGACAAACGGGAATGGAGGATCGATGCTTTCTAGGGTTTTTGGGAGAAAAGTGAAGAGGAATCGACAGTGCACGATCGGTTAAAAAGAAAGGTAAACGAACCGTCACAAAGGAAATAAAAATATGCCTTTTCAAAATAACTGTCTTTTTCCGCAAAAATAGCTATTTCAAAAATAACTTCCCTTTTGAAAAAGAAACGATGCAATATTTACGTCAATTAAATATAGCAACAATTTAAACACGATCGACGATCGTACCTTTTCAAGATAAGATTCAAGGGAGAAAAACTTACAATCGACGGACGTACCAAGACTTGTCTTTCGGATAACGTCTTGTAAGTCGAGTCTGAAAGTCTTTAGACTTTGATATCCTCATACCTCAAAATGTTGAGTCTGGGAACGAATAGACTCAAATTGATTTTTCTCCAAAGGCTTTGTGAATATATCCACCGCTTGATTCTTTGAGTCAACAAATTGAATTGAAACATCTCCATTTTGAACATGATCTCTAATAAAGTGATGTCGAATCTCTATATGCTTTGCTCTTGAGTGGAGAATTGGATTTTTGGTGAGGTTGATAGCGCTGGTGTTGTCGCAATTAATCTCCGTGCATGAGTCTTCAATTTCAAAGTCTCTTAGCTGTTGTTTTATCCATAGAATTTGCGAACAACAGCTTCCCAAGGCTACATACTCGCTTCGTTGTTGAAAGGGACACGTGCTTTGTTTCCTTGAAAACCAAGACACTGTCCCGCTTCCAAGTAACCGACAAGTTCCCGAAGTGCTCTTTCTATCAATTCTGCAACGGCCAGATCTGCGTCTCAATACCCCCGAAGATTAAAGTCTCCCTTCTTAGGATACCAAAGACCGATGCTTGATGATGAAGCCACGTATTTAATGATGCGTTTCGCAGCACTGAGATGGGATTCTCTAGGATCTGATTGAAACCTTGCACAGATGCAAACACTCAACAAAATATCAGGTTTACAAGCGGTAAGATAAAGAAGTGAACCAATAATACTCATGTACAGCTTTTGATCAACTTTCTTCCCTTCTTCATCTTTGTCTACAAAGAACTTGACATCGGTATGTCGGTCTTTTTGCACTTCTCCAGTCCAAATCTTTTGACAAGATCATTAACATATTTTTCTTGATAAATAAAAGTTCCTTCCTTCAATTTTTTTACTTGAAGACCAAGAAAGAATGTTAATTCTCCCATCATACTCATTTCAAATTCATCCTGCATAGACTTAGAAAATTTTTGCATAGATTTTCATTTGAAGATCCGAAAATAATGTCATCCACATATATTTGAACAAGTAAGAAACTTTTGATTTGCTTTTTGATAAATAAATTCGTATCTACTTTACCTTTGACAAAACCATTTTGTATTAAAAACTTACTTAATATGTCGTACCAAGCTCGAGGTGCTTGCTTTAAACCATACAAAGCCTTTTTCAGTCAAGACGAGTCGGCTTCTTTGGGTCTTCAAACCCTGGTGGTTGTTCCACATAAACTTCCTCATGGATAAATCCATTTAGGAAGGCGCTTTTGACGTCCATTTGGAATAACCTGAAATTCTTATAACAAGCAAACTCAAGTAATAGTCGAATAGCTTCTAACCTTGCTACTGGAGCGTAAGTCTCATCATAGTCTATTCCTTCTTCTTGCGTATATCCCTTGGCCACAAGTCTTGCTTTGTTTCGTACGACTTTTCCTTTCTCATTCATCTTGTTTCTGAACACCCATTTAGCTCCAATAACAGTTTTACCTTTTGGTTTGGATGTCAATTCCCAGGACATCATTAATGCTGAACTGTCGAGCTCTTCTTGCATAGCTTCAATCCAGCTTTCATCAGACAAAGCTTCTTCTATGTTTTTTGCTTCAATTTCAGAAACAAGAGCTATAGCACTAGACTCTTCTCGCATTTTGGATCTGGTGTGAATTCCTTCATTAATTTCGCCGATTATTAGATCTTTGGGATAACTGGACTTATGCTTCCGGTTACTTGTTGATTTGTCTGTTTGATGATCTCTCTCTTTGATTGAATCTTCACGAACTTCCTGATATTGGTTTTCCAGAGTCTAAGATGCTTCTTGAGTTGTAAGCTTTGGAAGGTCTGGAGTAGGTTCAGACTCTTCTTGATGAGTCTGACTTGATTCATCTTGTGTTGAGTCTTGAAATTTGACATTCATTGACTCCTCCACAGACTGGTTCTTCTTGTTATAGACTCTGAAGGCTTTGCTTGATGTAGAATATCCAAGGAAGATACCTTCATCTGATCTTTCTTCAAAATTACCAACTCAATCTTTTGCATTTTTCAATTTAAAGCATTTGCAACCAAATACATGAAAGTATGAAACAATAGGCTTCTTATCTTTGAACAATTCATAAGGGGTTTTCTCTAGAATAGGTCTTAAGAAGACTCTATTGATGATATAACAAGCTGTTGAAACAACTTCAGCCCAAAATCGTGAAGAAATCTTGCTTTCTATTAAAAGAGTTCTAGCCATTTCTGAAGAGATTTGTTCTTTCTTTCCACAACTCCATTTTGCTGAGGAGTATATGGAGAGGAGAACACATGATTAAAGCCAGATTCATCACAAAATTTTGTAAAATCTTGATTTTCAAATTCACCTCCATGATCTGTTCTTATACAAGAGATAACACATCATTTTTCATTTTGAACCTTTTTAGCAAACTTTTCAAAATGCGAGAAGGTTTCAGACTTACTTGCAAGGAAATATACCCAAGTAAAACGGGAGTAATCGTCCACAATTACTAGGCAATATTTCTTACCTCCAATACTCGTGTTCTGGTTGGTCCGAAGAGATCCATATGCAGCAACTGTAGTACATGATTAGTAGAGACATGATTTATTGGCTTAAATGAATTTCTTACCTGTTTTCCCAGAATACATGGAGTACATGGATCATACTTTTGATAAGGTAATCTGGGTAGTCCTCGAACAAGCTGTTTTGATGAGATTTTGGCTAATTGCTTCATGTTGACATGACCAAGCTTTACGTGCCATAAGCTTGCTTCGTCTTGAATTGAGATAAAACATTGCGATTCATTTGGTTTCACATCCAATAGATAGATGTTTCCATGTCTACGACCCATGAAAGACTGAGTAGAGTCTTTACTAATTCCAGAACATATTCCTTCTTGAAAGAAGATCTTGAAACCAGTATCACACAGTTGACTAATGCTGAGAAGATTGTAATTGAGTCCTTCCACTAAGGAAACATTACTTATTGTGAGATTTCCAATTTTCACAGTTCCAAATCCCACAATACTTCCTTTGTTGTTTCCTCCAAATGAAACTTTTCCACCATTTACTTGAGCAAGCTTTATGAAACATTTTGAGTCTCCTGTCATGTGTCTTGAGCATCCACTGTCAAGATACCATTTTACCTTTTTCTTGACGGTGACCTGCATTTAAAAAATAGTCTCAAGCTTTCTTTGGTACCCAAACTTTCTTGGGTCCTTTGGTGTTAGTAACATAAGCAGTATTAGCCCATATTTTCTTAACAGGTTTCCAAACCATAGGACACTCTTTTTCAAAGTGATCCGCACTATTACATTTTGAACATTTTAGAGCATTTCTACCTACAGATTTAACAAAAACTTTCTTGAAGTGATTTTTGTAAACCTCACTCGAGAGTCTTTTCTTAATTCTTTCTTTTACTTTAGGAAAATCAATCAAGGGAATTGTTTCTTCTGTCATACCTAGACCGACTTATTGAAGTAAGGTCTTTGTGCTGAAATAATTTTCTCAAGTTTTTCAGACCCTATAGAAAATTTCTTCGATATATTTGATAAGTCTGTTTTTAAAAAAACATTTTCTTTTAAAAGATTATCTTCATTTTCTTTAAGATTGGAAACAGACAAGTCTAGACTTTTAACTCTTTCTGCTAAAACATTTTCCTTTTGTTTTAGAGCTGAGTTTTCTTTTTCAGTTCGGAAATTCTTTTGAGAGAAGTCTTAAGACTAAAGCATAGTTCATCAATATATTTAGAAACTTTGACATGAATTTTAAAATTACTTGCCTCAAATTCATTGTCTGAGTCGATTTAGAGTCTCGAGTCGATTGTGCCATCGACATAGATTGGCATATTCATTATCACTTTCTTCACACTCGTGTCACTCCCGGGTTTCGGCTTTGAGAGCTTTTCGAAATTTTTCAGTTTTTCCTTTCTTCTTCTTCGAAGAGGATAGTTGGGTCGATGTGTCCATTTTTCTTACATTCAAAGCAGACTATGTCTTTGTTTGGTTCCTCATCATCAACATGAGACTTGGTCATTTGTCTTTGAAAGCTTTGTTTCTTTGAGTTGAACCTTCTTCCTTTTCTATTCAGTTTTCTGAATCTTCTTATCATGAGAGCAAGCTCCTCATCGTCCATAACATCTTCAGAATCTGTATCATCAGAATCACCATTTGATTTTAACGCAATGGATTTCTTACCTTTTGAATCTTCATCTTCATTGATCCTTTTCCACTTCATAAGACTGAAGAGTTCCAATTAGCTCGTCGACAGATAGTGGCATAATTCTTTGTGTCTCTCTTATCGAAGTCTTTATGTGATTCCACTCCCTGGAGAGTCCACGTAGTAGCTTGTTTACTTTCATGGGATCAGAAGTTGGTTGACCTTGATTTTCAAGACCATTCACAATATCTGTAAAACGACTAAACATGTCAGATATTGATTCTCCTGGTTTCATTCTGAAGGCTTCGTATTGACCGAGAAGAATGTTGATTCTTGTTTCCTTCACTCGATCTGTTCCTTCATAAGTGATATGCAATATGTCCCAAACTTCTTTTGCTGTACCACAAGAAGATATTCTATTATATTCAGTTGGTGATAAAGCACAATATAAGGAGTAAATTGCTTTTGCATCGAGTGTTTGTCTCTTGATTATTTCTTCCGAGACATTCCGCTGGTTTCTTCGGTTTCTTTTCCTCTTTCGAGACTGATGCGGTGGTAGGAGTAATTCCTTTTTCTACAACGTCCCATTCCGAGAGGATCCTTTGATCGTAGGAAAGCTTTCATCTTGTTCTTCCAGATGTTGTAATCCTTTCCATCAAAGTAGGGTGGTCTGGTATTGCTTTGCCCTTCCATCAGCCCTGGTGCTAGCATACTAGCCATGGATCTTTTACTATAAAGTAAGTACACTTCAAATAAAGTAAGTACGCAGGCTCTGATACCAATTGATATTGCTAGTATGAGTACCTAGAGAGGGTGAATAGGTGTATAAACAATTTATCGATATACGGAAGCGATTCTTAGCATATGATAGAAAGTAAATTCTCTCTTAATTAACAAAATGAAATACGATCGTGGTAGAGAGAATGAGGAAGAGAAAATTGAACACGGGATTTATAGTGGTTCGGCTTATTCCAAGCCTACGTCCACTCTTCCGCACCGACAGCCCACCAGGCTGGATTTCACTATGATCAAAAGAGAAGTTACAGTATAGCTTTGCCTTGATTCCACAAAGTAGATGTTCTACCACACCTCCTCAAGGTCTCTCACAAATATAGACTCTCTTTTGTATACAAGTATTCGCTCAAAGGATTTGTCTAAACAAATAGGAGCTTCAGACTTTGGAATTCTTCTATCACGCACACCTTGAACAACTAAGATAGTCTTCCTTATATACTCCTTTATGCCATCATACCCGTTGGCACTTACCAAAGGAATTCCTCCAATCTACCCGTTGGACGGAATCAATTAGGAAGATTGTTCAAGTTATAAAAGGAACGTGTTTATAGCCCATCAATCATGTTCGCCCATACAATCAGGATCTCGGTTTCCATAAGCAGAACCTTCCACTAATATTTAGGCAATCACCGGATTTTCAATTATCGAGTCAATCTTCGATCAATCAAAGGACTCCGTTATGTCTTCTCCAGCCACGAGATCTTCTCCAGTTTATAAGGTCAAATCCTCAACGAAACATCCAGTTCTGGATAACCTTTCTTCAACGGATTAGAGACTGTCAATGAGGATAGACTTTGAGTCTTGAGTCTTGTCCTGGAGGTCTTCGGACTTTAAATAGCGAGTCCGCAAGCCTTCGAACTAGACTGATAGAAACGTTTTGTCAACTTCAAAACACTTCAAGAAGATTTCTCCAACACAACAGAGTGTTCTTGATGCCTATTTTAGAGAAAACTCCTTATGAAGTATTTAAAGGAAAAAAGCCAAATGTTTTTTACTTCCATGTGTTTGGTTGTAAATGTTATGTTTTGAAAAAGGTAAATGATCGAACTGGGAAGTTTGAAGAAAGATCAGAAGAAGGAAGTTTCCTTGGCTACTCAACCTCAAGCAAAGCATACAAACTCTGTAATAAGAAGACTTAGTCTGTGAAAGAATCTATGAACATCAAATTTCGAGATTATATGCAGAATCAACTAGATCAGACTCAACTTGAAAAATATGAACCTGCTCCAAACTTTATAAAGTCTACTTCCCCTAAAGTGGTTTAGACTTCTGAAGATCAGCAACAAGCAGAACCAGAAGAATAAATTGAAGTAGAGGATCAGCAAACTCTCGGACCAACCGGTAACTAGAAGTATAAGTCAAGTCATCCCAAGGAACTCATCATTGGTAACATTGATGAAGGAATTCGCACCAGATCCAAAGGCGAGAAGAGTTTAATGCCTTAGTACTTGTTTGTGAGATAGAACCTAAAAGTATAAAAGAAGCCCTCTATGATGAAAGCTATGCAAGAAGAGCTCAAACAGTTAACATCAACGATGTTTGGGAGCTAATTCCTAAACCTAAAGGTAAGTCTATTATCATAACTGAATGGGTTTTTAGGAACAATGTGGATGAGAAAGGAAAAGTGGTCAGGAACAAAGCAAGACTTGTGGCCAAATGATACACGCAAGAATAATGGATAGACTATGATGAAAGTGATTGGAAGCAATTAGATTATTACTTACTTTTACTTGCTATAAAAATTTCAGGTTATTTCAGATGGATGCAAAAAGTGCATTCCTAAATGGTTTCATTCAAGAGGAAGTCTATGTGGAACAACCACCTGGATTTGAAGATCCAAGAAAACCATACTCAGTTTACAAATTGAAAAAGGCTTTGTATGGACTGAAACAAGCACCTTGAGCCTGGTATGAAATGTTAAGTAACTTCCTAACCCAAAATGGTTTTGCTAAAGGAAATGTAGATACTACATTGTTCATAAAAAGAGAGAGTAATTATTTTCTACTGGTTCAAATTTATGTTGATGAAGAGAAGGTAGATACTACATTGTATATTTATTCATCAAGAGAAGTATGCAAAAGATCTCATCAAGAAATTTGGATTGGAGAATTGTAAAAAAACAGAGATACCAATGTCAAGTTCTTCGAAGCTGGACAAAGATGAAGGAGGAAAGAAAGTAGACCCGAAGCCTGACATTTTGTTTAATGTTTGCATTTGTGCTAGATTCCAATCAGATCCCAAAGAATCTCATTTAAGTGTTGCAAAATACATCATCAAATACGTAGATTTAGATGTAGATTTAGCTTGTTGTAAAGTACTTATAGTACTTGTCAACTGCTGGGCAATAAGCTGGTGTCTTGGTTCTTAAGGAATGAGAGTATTGTAGCTCTATCAACAATAGAAGCCGAGTATGTGGCTCTTGGGAGCTGTTGTTCTCAAAGTTTGTGGATAAGGCAATAGCAAAGAGACTTTGGAATTGAAGAATCATGCACCAAGATCAAATGCGACAACACCAGTGCCATTAATCTTATGAAGAATCCAATTCTTCATTCAAGGGCAAAGCATATAGAGATTCGACACCACTTCATAAGAGATCATGTTCAAAATAGAGAAGTTATGATTTAGTTCATTGACTCGAAGAATCAGCTAGCAGACATATTTATAAAGCCACTGGAGAAATGTCTATTTGAGTCTATTTGCACCAGACGGAATATTATATCTCCTACCGGTTAAAGTCTGAAATTGGTTAGACTCGAAATATCCAGAAATTACAGCTGTAAGTTAATATCTTCTATTTGAAGGTAATTTTAGCATAAAATTTTTGAACATGTATGATTTATTTTTGAATCCTCACTTGCTTATTTTTAAAAATTATCTTTTTCGAGTTTTTGAATTTTTGGCAATTTTGATTTTCGAAAAAGGCAGTTTATGTTTCTTTTCCTTTGTGACTGTTTGTATACCCCGTTTCACTTGCTTTATATACCGTCAAAGTCCTTCTTCTTCATTTACATTTTCATAAACCCTAGAATACAGAATTCCTACTCTCTCACTTTTACTCTCAAGTTTGCATTACAAGTTTTCACATTTTTCAAACGAACGAGTTCGAGAAATCTTCCTCGATTGTGATGATGTCTTTCCAGAGGAAACCGTCTTGGATCACAAAAAGGGGACCACAGAATATGCTAGAGGGTCTTACTCATTTTGACTTGACTGAGGAAGGAGATTCTCCACAACAGTAACAACATCAACATTCTCAATAGCGTTATTCTCCACAGCGTGCCATTAAAAAGCCTTCTCATCAACAAGGGGAAGAAGAGATCGTGGAAGACGTCGAACCTGTTGGTGAAAAATTTCTTGAGTGTTTTGAAGTTGACAAAACTTTTCCATCAGTCTAGTCTAAAGACTTGTAGACTCTTCCATCAAAGTCCGAAGACCTCCAGACTGCCAGACTCAAGACTCAAAGTTTATTCTCATTGATAGTTTCTAGACCGTCAAAGAAGGCTTATCCAAACTAAGTATTTCGTTAAGGATTTCATTCTATTGACTGAAAAAGATCTCTTGGCTGGATATAGCATGTCAGAATCAATTATTCAAATTGAGATTAATTTAGGGATTTTGGATCCGTTGATTGGCAAAGTATTCTTGGAAGGTTCTATTTATGGAAACCTAGATCATGATTGTATGGGCGAGCATGATTGGTGGGCTATCGACATATTCCTTAAATAACTCTAAATCTCCTTAATTGATTCTATCCAATATGTAGATTGGAAGAACTCCTTTGGTAAGTGCCAATAGGTGTGATGGCATGAAGGAGTATATAATGAAGACGTTCCAGTTATTCGAGTGTGTGCATGATAGAAAAATTCCAAAGTCTGAAGCTCCTTATTCTTAGTCAATTCAATTGTTGAGCGAAATCTTGTACTCAAAAGAGAGTTTGTATCTTTGTGAGACCTTGAGGAAGTGTAGCAGAATCTCTACACTGTGGAATCAAGGAAGAGCTTTACCGTAACAACTCTTTTGATTCATAGTGAAATTCAACTGGTGGGCTGTCAGTGCGGAAGAGTGGACGTAGGCTTGGATTAAGCCGAACCACTATAAACCCTGTGTTCTTATTCTCTTCCCTACGCTCTTTTACTTTGATCGTAATTTAATTTGATAACAAGACTCTAATTTCCTTTTCATAATCTATTGCTGATCAGAATTGCTCACTTCACTCTGAAAATTTGTTTTTGCATCTATTCACCCCCTCTAGGTGCTCGTACTAGCTTTCACAATTGGTATCAAAGCCTGTGTACTCACTTAAGTTGAAGTGTTTTACTTCAGAGTTAAAGATCCATGGCTAGTATATTGGCTCCAGGTCTAGTTGAAGGGCAAAGCAATACCAGACCGCCTTATTTTGATGGAAAGGAATACAACATATGGAAAAACAAGATGAAGGCATTCCTAATATCAAATGATCCTTTGGAATGGAACGCGGTAGACAAAGGAATCATTCTTAAAGCTGCAACAATCTTAGAAAAAGGAAAAGAAGCTGTTGAGTCCAGTGAAATGACTCAAGAAAAAATAACCAAGAGACAAGCTCTTGATGCAAAAGCAATTTATTCTTTATATTGTGCATTATCTCCTATTGAATATAACATAATATCTTCTTGTGAAATAGCTAAAGAAGTCTGGGATAGATTACACATTACCTATGAAGGAACTGATCGAGTGAAAGAAACCAGAATCAACATTCTACTCAGTCAATATGAAGCATTTAAGATGAAACCATGAAAATCTATCACTGACATGCTTAGTCATTTTACAGAAATTGTAAATGATCTTGAATATCAAGGTCAACCAATTTCTGGATCCATGAAGGTAAGCAAGTTACTACCTGGATTGTCCAAGGATTGGAATCACATAAAGACCTCAATAAGGGAGACACAAAGAATCATGCCACTCTCTGTTGACGAATTGGTTAGGACTCTTCAGTCTTATGAAGTGGAGAAAATCAACGAAGATGAAGATCCTAAAGGTAAGAATTCCATTGCATTAAAATCTAATGATGATTATGATGTCGCAAATTCTGAAGACGATATGGATGATGAATAGCTTGCTCTTATGATAAGAAGATTCAGAAAACTGAACAGAAATGGGAGAAGAACCAATCCAAAGAAACAAAGTTTTCAAAAGCTACAAAATAAATCAGTTGAGCATGATGAATCCAATAAAGATGTAGTCTGCTTTGAATGCAAGAAAAACGGACACATCAGACCCAACTGTCCCATTCTAAAGAGAAAGAAAGGAAAAGCTGAGAAATATTGAAAGGTACTTAAAGTAGAAACTTGGAGTAATACCGAATGTGAGAAAAGTGATGATGATTATGCCAATATATGTCTCATGGAACAATCGGACTTAAATTCAGACTCCGAGCCAGACTTAGATTCAGATAGTGAAATTGAGGTAATTAATTTAAAAATCCCTACTAAAGTGTCTAGATACATTGATGAATTGTGTCTTAGTCTTAAAACCTCTCTCAAAAGGATTTTCGAACTTAAAAGGGAAAATTCTGCACTAAAACAACAGGAAAATGTTTGGAAAGAGAAAGTCAAAAGTTTAGACAAAAGTGCTACTACTTTGAAAGAAAATGCAAACAATCTTTCAAAAGAAAATGCATTCTTGAAAAATGATATCTCAAGTATTTCTAAAAGATTTTCTATGGGATCTGAGAAACTTAAAAAAATTCTTTTAGCACAAAGATATTACTTTAACAAATCAGGTTTAGGAATGACTACTGAAACCATTTCTCTAATTGATTTTCCTAAAGTAAATGAAAGAATTAAGCAAAGACCTACAAAAGATTCTTACAAAAATCATTTCTAAAAAGTTTTTGTAAAACCCGTAGGCCGCAGTGCCCTTAAATGTTCTAAGTACAATAGCTCAAATCATTTTGAAAAAGAATGTCCTATGGTTTGGAAACCTATTAAGAAGGTATGGACAAAGACCATATATTACACTAACACCAATGGACCCAAGAAAATATGGGTACCAAAGAAAGCTTGAGTATCTTTTCTAAATGCAGGTCACTATCAAGAAAAATGTTAAATGGTACTTGGATTGTGGATGCTCAAGACATATGATAGGAGATTAAAATTGCTTCATAAAACTTGTACAAGTTAATGGTGGAAAAGTTTCTTTTGGAGGAAATAGCGAAAGAAGAATTGTGGGATATAGAATTGTAAAGATTGGAAGCCTCACGAAGGAATATGTTCCTTAGTACAATGACTCAACTATAACTTGTTGAGTATCAGTCAGCTGTGCGACACTGGTTTCAAAATCAACTTTCAAGAAGGAATATGTTCAGGTCCCAGTAAAGACTCCTCTCAGTCTTTCACGGGGCGAAGACAGGGGAATATTTACTTCGTGGATATCAAACTAGATGAAACCCAATGTCTAATCTCAATTCAAGAGGAAGCAAACTTATGGCGCAAAAAACTTGGGCACATCAATATGAAGCAAATAGCCAAAATCTCAGCAAAGAAGTTTGTTCGTGGACTACCCAAATTGACACACCAAAAGTCTAATCTATGCACACCATGCGTGTTGGGAAAATAGGTAAGAAACTCATTCAAACCAATAAATCAAGTATCCACTAATCGTGTACTACAGCTCTTGCATATGGATCTCTTTGGACCAACGAGAACTCAGAGCATTGGAGGTAAGAAATACTGCCTAGTAATTGTGGATGATTATTCACGATTCACTTGGGTATATTTCATGGCAAGTAAGTCTGAAACATTTTCTTATTTTATAAAGTTTGCTAAAAAGGTCCAAAATGAGAAATGGTAAGTTATTTCATGTATACGGATAGACCATGGAGGTGAATTTGAAAATCAAGACTTTACAAAATTCTGTGATGAATATGGCTTTCAACATGTGTTCTCTTCACCATATACTCCAGAGCAAAATAGAGTCGTGGAAAGAAAGAATATATCACTACAGGAAATTGCTAGAACTCTTTTAATTGAAAGTAACATCTCTTCTCGTTTTTGGGCTGAAGCAGTTTCTACAGCATGCTATATTATTAATAGAGTCTTCTTAAGGCCTATTCTAGAGAAAACCCCCTATGAGTTATTCAAAGGAAAGAAGACAATTGTTTCGTATTTTCATGTGTTTGGATGTAAATGCTTTATATTGAAAAGTGCAAATGATCGAGTTAGTAAGTTTGAAGAAAAATCAGATGAAGGTATTTTCCTTAGATATTCTATCTCAAGCAAAGCTTACAGAGTATACAATAAAAAGACTCGATCTTTGGAGGAATCGATGAATGTCAAATTTCAAGATTTTATGCAAAATCAATCGATTCAAACTTAACTTGAAGAATCTGAACCTGCTCCAGACTCTACAAAGTCTAAATCTCTAGAAGCAGCTTAGACTTCGTAATACTAGCAACAAATGATCATCGAAGATTCAAATGAGAAAAATGATCAACAGTCTGACAATCAACCAGCAACTAGAAGTATAAGTCCAGTCATCCCAAAGATCTCATTATTGGTGATATTAATGAAGGAATTCACACAAGATCCAAAATACGTGAAGAGTCTAGTGATGTGGCTCCTATTTCTGAAATAGAACCCAGCTTTATCTGATGAAAGCTGGATTGAAGCTATGTAAGAAGAACTCAAGCAATTCAGTGTTAATGATGTCTGGGAATTGACTCATAAACCGAAAGGTAAATCCATCATTAAAGCTAAATGGGTTTTCAGGAACAAGATGAACGAGAAAGGAAAAGTCATAAGAAACAAAGTAAGGCTCGTGGCCAAAGAATATACACAAGAAAAAGGGATAGACTATGATGAGACTTACGCGCCAGTAGCAAGGTTAGAAGCAATTAGATTATTACTTGCTTTTGCTTGTTATAAGAATTTCAGGTTATTCCAAATGGACATAAAAAGTGCTTTCCTAAATGGATTTATCCAATAGGAAGTCTATGTGGAACAACCACCCAGTTTTGAAGACCCAAGGAAACCAAACTCTGTATTCAAACTGAAAAAATGCTATATATGGTTTAAAGCAAGCACCTGGAGCTTGGTACGACAGACTAAGTAAGTTTTTAATTAAAAATGGCTTTGTCAAAGGTAAAATAGATACTACACTGTTTATCAAAAGAGAAAGCAAAAGCTTTTTACTTTTTCAAATTTATGTTGATGATATTATTTTTGGATCTTCTAATGAAAATCTGTGCAATAAATTCTCTAAATCTATGCAGGATGAATTTGAAATGAGCATGATGGGTGAACTAACCTTCTTTCTCGGGCTTCAAGTGAAACAACTGAAGGAGGGAACCTTTATTCATCAAGAAAAATATGCTAAGAACTTGTCAAAAAGTTTGGACTGGAGAATTGCAAAAAGACTAATATACCAATGTCAAGTTCCTTGAAGCTGGACAAAGATGAAGGAGGAAAGAAAGCTGACCGAAAGCTATACATGAGTATCATTGGTTCACTTCTTTACCTTATACTGCTTCTAGACCTGACATTCTGTTTAGTGTTTGTATATGTGCCAGATTTCAATTAGACCCTAAAGAATCTCATATAAGTGTTGCAAAACGTATTATCAAATACATTGCCTCAACTTCAAAGTTAGGTCTCTAATATCCTAAAGAATGAGATTTCACTCTTCTTGGATACTCAGACGTAGATCTAGCAGGATGCAGAGTTGATAGAAAGAGCACCTCGGGCACCTGTCAACTACTTGGTAACAGGACAGTGTCTTGGTTTTCAAGGAAGCAAAGTATCATAGCTCTTTCTACATCAAAAGCAGAGTATATAGCTCTTAGAAGTTGTTGTTCAAAAATTTTGTGGATAAAACAACAGCTAAGAGACTTTGGAATTGAAGATTCATGCATTGAGATCAAATGTGACAACACCAGCACAATCAATCTCACCAATAATCCAATTCTTCATTCAAAGCAAAGCATATACAGATTCGACATCATTTCATTAGAGATCATGTTCAAAATGAAGAAGTTTTGATTCAGTTTATTGATTCCAAGAATCAACTAGTGGACATATTTACAAAGCCTTTGGAGAAAAATCAATTTGAAGTTATTTGTTCCAGACTCAATATCTTAAAGTCTGAGAAAGTTCAGACTCAGGGCTGAAAGTCTAAAGACACTCAGACTCAGACGATCAAGATTTACGACTGTAAGTTACTTCTATTTTAGAAACTTATCTCTCGGATCAAAACTCAAAAAGGTACGATCATCTATCTGTAATTGATTGATGTTATTTCCCCAGTTTTCATGATTATTGCAATCTTTCCTTTTCAAAAAAGAAATTATTTTTCAAATGATTGTTATCTAATTTTTGAAAATGCAGTTATTTTTGAAAAAGGCATTTTTACATTTCCTTTTATGACGTTACGTATGCCTCACTTCGACTGCCTTATATACTGTTGGTTCTTCTTCGTTTTACTCACAAAAACCCTAAGAAAGGATAGATCTTCCACTTCTCTTTTCTTCCCTTATTTAATCCTCGAAAAGTTTTCACCTTTCTTGCGAAACAAGCTTGGAATCTCTCAAAGATTGTGAAAGATGTCATCTCAAAGAAAGTCTTCGAGGATTGCGAACAGGGGACCACAACAAATGCGTGAGGGACCTACGTATTTTGATCTCGCCGAGGAAAAAGAATCTCCTAGACAGCAGCAAAGCCTACAACATTCTCAGCAGCATCCATCTCCTCCATCTAGACCTCAGAATATTGAATATCAAGAAGAGGAAGAAATCATCAAAGATGCAGAACCCTTAAGAACTCAAAAGCCCACTTTTACTTTCAAGCTTTACCGTGCTTCAAAGAGGGGTGCTACTCCTTTGAACTATATTGATGAATTTTTGAAAGACAAAGGGTATGAAAATGAAACCTACTTTTTACGCACAATGGAACGATTGGGAATTGCTCATGTGGGGTCAGCAGAAGAAGTATTGGCAAATATCCCAAGCGATTCACGTGTTGGAGGGCTGAGTCAACTTGATAGGAATGATGATGATAGGATGTACACTCAGTTTAAATCTAGAATGGGTGTTGCGGCGAAAGTCCGAAGCAAAAGGACAGATTTGTTTCGCTCAGAGGAACACAAGCAACTGTACTCTAAGTTGCTAAAGCATGGTGTGATTAACCCTAGGAGTGTGTACTTTGATTTTCTTGATTCTCTGAATGTAAAGCTATGAGAGAAATTCAATCTTCTTCAACTAGAACGGTTTTGTTCTGAAACGATAGAGGCTCATGCTGAACTCACTGCTTACTTCTATTTGAATCTAAGTTTCTTCAATGCGAATAGATTCTCTTTTAGTGTTCGAGATCAAGACTATGTGGTTGACATGGATACATTGACTGATGTGATCGGGGGTTAAAAAAGGGAAATACCAACCAATCAATGTGTCTATTGGACATGCGACGATAGAGCTTGTTTAGGATAAAATGACGGAATGAAAGATTTCATATTTGAGGATGAATGCCTGAAATATTTTGCTTCACAAGATAGTGATCAACTACCTCGGACCCAAACCGACTTCAAAGACCGATGTTTCAAACTCGGTGGCAAAGCTGATGTATGCCATTAACGCTGGCAAAAAGTTCTCTCTTCCACACACTATTATGTTCTACATGTACAGAACGATGGTGAAGGACAAGGGCCAACTTCCTTACTCATCACTTGTCACTAAGTTATTCAGACATTTGAACATTCAGCCTCCCATGATTCTTTGTGTTCGAACTTGCAATCAAATGGTGGTAGGACTGAAAATGGTCTCTAAAATGCGTCTAATGGAACTTAACAAAGCTTTGGAGCAATTCAAGGTTAAAACCCCTGTCAAGACTCACCTAGTCTCGTCGACTGTAAAACGGAAAGGGAAGGAGCCCATGGTTGCTCCATCCAAGAAAATAAGAGCACTCATCTTGGAGGATGAAGAGGATGATGATGATATCACAATTTCTGCTCTTGCATTGAAGAACTTAAGTCATTTTGTTCTAGAGACAGAGGTGAGATAGGAACAAGACAAGGAGGACATCGAACAGAGGACTAGAGAAGGAATCAATGGAGAAAGAAGTAGAAAGGATTGGGGAAGAAGAAGAAGAGGGCAGAGATGAACAAGAAGAAGAAGAGCATGAAGAGTACTTCTCACTGCCTGAAGGCAATGAAATAGAGGGAGTTGATGAGAAAAGAGGTACGTCTTCAATTGATGCTACTAGTGAAGGAGTAAGTCGTTCACCAGCAAATCCATAAGACATCTATGCCTCTCAATTTCCTGAGGAAGGCCATGAGGTTTCCTCGCCCAATCTGCGTGATCATGCTGACCTGCCATAATCTGCCAATACACCTTTTGATCGTGCAAAAGCCAGTACTCAGACTGATAATTCAGCAGAATTTCGCAGAGTGCTTGATGTTCTCTTGGAGATGCGAGGCCAAATTTATGCTCTGGGATGCGAAGTTCATAACTTGCAAAATGCAGGTGAAGCATCTTCAGCTTCTTTGCATGATCAAATCCATACCCTTGCTCTTCTAGTTCAATCAAATGCCAAGGGTGAAAATGTAGCTCAACTGAAGGAGGATTTGAAAAAGCTAGAAGGGATTGTCCAGTAAATGGGAGATTTCCAACTTGTTTTTGTTCCAAAGCAATCCTAATTCCATTCTCTTTTCATCTCTACCTTTTTAATACTAACAAAAAGGGGGAGAGATGTGGTGTAGATTTGAAATTTAAACTTTTGAGATTTAAACTCTTGACTTTTGTGTTTGATTGACTTTACTTTTGTTTTTGGCTGTTTGGCTATGACTGGATTTGGATTTGGACTGTTTGATCGTTTGTTTATCTTAAGCACTATTAATATTTCATGGCAAAGATAGTTGCTCATTTACAAGACTAACTTATTTTTTGTGGTTGCAGATTTTAATGTTATCTTTACTAAGCCAATTATCTTTTGTGAGATATCCATGTCTGCTTGAGTAATGTTTTGCAAGTCAAAGTTATCCAAATCCGCAATAAAGTTTTGCCACCATCAAAAAGGGAGAGATTGTTGGTGAAAACTTCCTTAAGTGTTTTGAAGTTGACAAAACGTTTCCATCAGTCTAGTATGAAGACTTGCAGACTCTTCCATCAAAGTCTGAAAACCTCCGGACTGCCAGACTCAAGACTCAAAGTCTATCCCCATTTACAATTTCTAAACCATCGAAGAAGGCTTATCCATAACTAAGTATTTCGTTAAGGATTTGATTCTATCGACTGAATAAGATCTCTTGGCTAGATATAGCATGTCGGAATCTATTATTCAAATTGAGATTGATTAAGGGATTTTGGATCCTTTGATTGGCAAAGTATTTTTGGAAGGTTCTACTTATGGAAACCTAGATCCTGATTGTATAGGCGAGCATGATTGGTAGACTATCGACATATTCCTTAAATAACTCGAAATCTTCCTAATTGATTCTATCTAACGGGTAGATTGGAAGAACTCCTTTGGTAAGTGCCAACGGGTCTGATGGCATGAAGAAGTATATAAGGAAAACGTTCCAGTTATTCGAGTTTGAGCGCAATAGAAAGATTCCAAAGTCTGAATCTCCTTATTCTTAGTCAATTCAATTGTTGAACGAATTTTTGTACTCAAAAGAGAGTTTGTATCTTTGTGAGACCTTGAGGAAGTGTAGCAGAATCTCTACATTGTGGAATCAAGGAAGAGCTTTACTATAACAACTCTTTTAATTCATAGTGAAATCCAGCCGCTGGGCTATTTGTGGCACCCTCAAAACGGCCCCGATCCGTTAGGGTCACCACAGTTACATTCTCTTGGAGAATACTACTCTGAGACCAAAGAAATTTTAACATAACTTATAATACCTGGGGGTTTTCATTTGTTTTCTTTACCGGTCCCTGCGCAAATAATATGGCAGAAGCATAATTCGACTACCCTTCATCAAAATATAAAGTGATGCACACCATACTAAAACTTTCATAATTTAGGCCGAACACTTTTATTTATATAAGGGATGGACTATGATAGTTGGTACAACAAAACGCCGAGGTCTTTTTATGCCTGGCGATTACCCAAAAGAAAACCAACTTCTATCCTTGGATATCATTTGCATCCGTCCATCACCCATGTGTTGGCGTCCCAAAAAAAAATGCATCTCCTGCTATCCTCGACTCTAGGTCATATCCAGTTAGGTCCGTTGGCCGGTGGTGGTGGCAACACCCTCAGAAAACGGCCATCCATACGGAGAATAATTTATATGAACTCCTGGTGAATAAGCCCGGCAGAGAGGCCTACCTCAAAAGTCAGCAAAATCCTCACGCGCTCGAATACCAATCCGTGCACCCCAGGATGACGGTGCTTTGACCACTCCCACTATAGGTCAATCAAGAGTCCATAAAACATACCAGGAGTTGCAGGTAGCAGCGGCATTTTTCTTTTAGTCTGAAATGTTAGTCCCCAAGAGGGGTGACTACAACCACTCAGCAATAAAAGATCCATTAACTATATTATGTAGAAACTCTAACCATCCAGATGCATGCAAAACACATATGTCATTTATATATATATATATATATATATATATATATATATATATATATATATATATATGCATGCCATCAAGGGTTTATTTACTTGCACCACATTCATAAAAACAATTCAATGCCATAACAAAGGCATTTTCAATACCGGATGAAGCCAACTCAATTTCATAGACAAATTCTCATATCATGACACATGCACACATATGCACTCCTTTAATGTACCGGATTTTAGCATTCAAAGAAATGTTTCGTTCCCCGAGGACCAGTGTTTGCATCCCTCCAGGCTTTCGCACCCAAACTTGGCATCGCGAGACCCTCCGGCACAAACCTCTGGGCATCCAGAGCATGTTCTGTCACACCCCTGGGCATCTCGCACCCCACCTGGCATCACGAGGTATATCCAGGGCTCGCCATGAAAATGGTTGCCCCTTCCCTCCGGATTTACATACAATCCCTACAACCGGGCATCCCAAAACTCCCGAGGACCCTCCGGCACAAACCTCCGGGCATCCAACGGTGTTGACTCACTCGACCCTTGGGCATCCCGACACTCCCGGGGCATCGTCGGCTCACACCTCCGACGGTAACATCCACATCATAATATACATCTCATTACAAAATACATTTTGATGCAATGACGTCAAGGATTCCATGTGTGACACCCCGAACCCTTCGCAGGTCGTCACCAGCGCCAATGTTACACCTTATTACCTTTCTGTCTTTCGAAGAAGTGTCCTAATTTGCAGACACACACATTTTATTTTGTTTTTAAAACAAAACGGTCCCAGCGCAACTCATTAGCGGAAGCAATTTAAAACATCACCGTCTCTCCCCCTACCAACCATGATACACACACACACCACTAATCACCATAATTTTATAAACAAACCACGGCACTTTATATACATATATTTCAAGATGGGATTCCCTTCGGGTCGGTACAACAAAAAGGAAAAGCTAGGACTCAGCCACGTCCAGCCTAAAACCTCAAAAAGAACCCTCGACCCTCAACATCATACATGCATAACCCCCATCAAAAGTGTCGGCTATCTATATCCAAAAAGATCCAGCTCCTACTCATCGCGCGCGGGTCTCACACCCAACCTGGTGCATCAGGCGGTGGCGACGGCAACATCCCTCGCATTGCTCCATCCCGACGAACGTGCACATACATGAACTCCTGAATGACAGGGCCCCCGCCAGGCCTATGTCATACATCACTAGACAGCGTACTCGAATAAAAGTCAGTCCGGGAACAGAGGGACAGTTTATCTCAGCACACTCGACCTCTACATCGGATGGTAGACCGTAAAATACCCCCCGCGTGACGGCAGGAAGCGGCATACTGCTAATCTGAAATGTGGGTCCCCAAAGGGGTGAGTACAACCACTCAGCAGATAAGGAAATCCAATAACAACTCAATGCATCATGCAATCATACATGCATTGCAGGTGCTACTTACCTTGAAGCCATGCGCATACTATCATGCATCATCATATCAATTTATAACACATACTTGTGTATCATCATCGTATCATACATGTCATCATCATCATGACATCATTACATTACACATGTCATCATCATCATGGCATCATTACATCATACATGTCATCATCATCATGACATCATCTCATTACACATGCCATATCATATGTCATCATCATTATCATCATCATGCATATCATATCATGCATATCATCATTATTTCACATCACATATCATCATCATCATCATCATCATACATATCATCATGCATATCATATCATGGGTGATCATCATTATTTCACATCACATATCATCATGCATATCGTATCATGCATATCATCTCATGGTTTAATTTCCACTTTTAGCTTTCAATTTGATCACCACATCACCCATTTCTCAATTCATCAATTTTATCATCCCCTCGGGCAAAGACCTCCGAGGCTTTCGGCATTCAGCCTCCCAGGCCACCGGGCATCCGGCCCCCCACAATCCAGGCATCCCGCATCTCAACTAGCATCACGAGGCATTCCCTTCGGGCAGAAACCTCCGACAGGGCTTCTGGCATTTACACTCCTTGGCCGGGCATCCCGCACCCCAAATCTTGGCATCGCGAGGCATTCCTTTCGGGCAAAGACCTCCGACAATGCTTCCGACCCCCCACATTCCGGGCATCCTAAATCTCCCAGGGAATCTGGCAATGCATCTCTGTACATTCCGGCCTCATCCTCCACCACAACCACTTACTCACTTATCATTATCCACATTTACCATTATTTTGATATCAATTTAACATGACATATGGCGTGACATCAAACAAGTCATACTTGGCATAGGATTCACACATGCATCACAACTCAATGTCATACATATACCAAGATTTTATCATATGCAACAAGATAAATTTTAATGGAATTTATGGCCAATAAAATAATCCATTTTATTTTATTATTTATTTATTAAAAATAAATAAATATTAAATTCAATATCTATAAATTCCCAAAATTTTAAAATTCAAGCAATCATTAAACAAACCAATAGGATGACAATTTCATGCAAAATTCATGGCCAAATTGAATTTCACACAATTTCACAATTTCCACAAAACAACACATAATATTCGGATAAAACCAGAATGCATAGTTTCCGAAGAAATTCAATTGAAATATCCATACGGTTTCCAAAAATTACGAAATTTTACAGAGTGATATCCAAGACATTTTTGCACAACTCTTATGAAGAACTCCAAGCCAGATTCTTTTTAGATTATTTTATACAACCTCACGAAGCTTCTGGACCCATTACCTTATCGTCCAATATACATATCACCGAAATATTGAAATTTCGCCTACCATTTCTATTTTGTTTCCTCTGAAATTTAGATATGTTATACATTAAGGTATCCTCTACAAGTTTCATGAAGAGATATAGGTCAAATAACCAGAGTATAGTCATCATCTATGTCCATGAAGTCTCGGGTATCTCAGAATACAACACCAGAATCACCATCTTCAAGATCTAGTTGATTTACTAGGCTATACTTGTTCATTTCACTTCAAATTTGAGTATGTTGTAGTTTAAGATGTATACTACAACTTTCATGAAGAAATAAAAGTGAGATTCTCAACAAAAACCAACATGTAACCACGAATCCAGCAAGAGGTCAGTAAAAACTCTCCAGATCTGAGGTCTTCGTAGAATAAGACTTTAACCCCTCAAATCTCCATCATTTTCCACGAAATTTCAGTCTGTTGTATTTAAAGATGTTAGCTACAACTCTCATGAAGAAATAGAAGCCAAAATCGGACTCCAAACACACATGGAAGCTCAAACAAGTTTCTGACTCACACGGTCCGAGCAAGAACAGTCATGTGATTTAAGAACAAGCCAACCATACCTCGGTTTTTCTCACTTAAACGCCCAAAATATAACATGCAAACAACATACAAGCATGCAAGAGAAGCTAGAGGACTCCCACTTTCCTCTAGGATGGACGGTCGATGGCGTACGGCAGCGAACACGGCGGCACACGCGGTTCCCTCCTCCTTTCTCTCTCGGCCGCTCCTCCTCTCTCGCACAACTCTCTCTCTCTCTCACACACCTTGGGCGAGCAAATGGCCGGCCACCCTCTCTCTCTTCCTTCTTATTTCCCCAACTTCTCATGATTAGCAATCATGAGATTGCCTAAGAACCAACCAATGCATGGCCTTCCCCTTTGCCACTTGTCCAACTACATGCATTATGGGCCTTGGAGTTGGGCTTTTGGGCTTGGGCTCCTCTATGGCCGGCGACCACTTCCCTTGGGCCTCTATTGGGCCAGTCGACTTCCCCTCTTGGGCCGCTCATCTTGGCCCATTAAAGGCTTAGGCCAATGGTCCTAAGGCCCATTCAAAAATTAACCCCTTTTTCCCTTCTTTTTTTGAATTTCTTCTATAAATATTTTTCAATTTCAATTTTCATCTTGGCCAAAGTCTTGGGGCATTTTGGTTATTGAAATTTAATTTATAAATCATATGGCCAAGCATAATTTATTAATCTATCAAATTTAAATTCTCGCAATCATATACACAAATCATCTAATTAAAAAGGCTAATGGCTAAAGCATAGGCCATGGAAATTTTATCACATAATTAGAGACTTTAACACACCTTATGGCTTGGCTTTGAATTTTGGGATGCCACACCATGGATCTATAAGACTTTATCAAATTTTCCAATGTCATGTGATATGCTGAATGTCACTGCATCTATCAAGTGAATAACAACTCAAGATACAATGACCCTTAGAACAAAATGAACAGTTTCATAGCAAAACAGTGTAAAGGCCATAATGCACGCCTTCAGTAGAGATTTCGAAATAACCAGCAATTGACCATGCAAAATTCTGAAATTTTAACACGTTATAATTGAGATCTAGAGGAAAAAGTTTCATTAAGGACACTAAGCCAGATTCGTTATGTATAATGAGTGGTAGTTCAAAGAACTCAGTTCAGGTTTCTTTTATCACAAAATAAAATTCGACAAAAAGCATTGCATATTAAAAGAGGTTTAAGCCATCGTATTGGTTCCGAGAAGTTCTGATAAAAATATATACTCTAGCTCATGCAATTCCTCGCAACTTCCGTGAAGAAATCGGGATCAAATTCATATTAGAACTCTTCATAAAATTTCACAAAGTTACAGGGTTACACATGAAATTTCACTGGATTAAGCGAATCCCATAAAATCCCACTTCCACCGTAACTATCTTACTTCCACAGGTCTACTAAAAGTCGGTCTTTCATCAATAAATCAACAGGATCAAAATGTACACAAAACCAAAGTAATTCCTCAATCTCATGGTCCCGCTCTACTTCGATTACCCACAATTTAACATTCTACTTTCAGAACTCAATTGTTTCCAAGTATATTGCACCATACTGGACAATAACAGCATCACATTATATAGATTCATGGACTTTCACTTGCCTCGATGTCCTACGATTCCACGGTGTGTGGTGAGACGGTGAGGAGTGTGCGGCTCGACGACGGCAGCAACACGCACGCATGGAAGGGACTAATTTCCTTCCTTCCCTTGCCGACTCACTCTCTCGCTGCTCACTCACAACCTTTCTCGCTCACTCTCTCTCGATTACTCTTGGTTTCGCTCACTCTCTCGATTACCCACTTTCACAAGCACAAGATCACTAGTTTTGCTAAAACCAGTTAACAACAGACAGCTGGAATGGACGTGTCTTCAGCATGCCTCCCTGTGCATTTCGCTGGCTATCCATATGCCAGCAACGTGGCATCATCCAGCCAAGCTTCAGTCAACATCTCTTCCAATTAGTTGACTTAAATGTCGACTATTAAGGGGTCTTCGGGTTGTTTTGGGCTAGTAGATTAGTGGACGTGCAGTCCTTCAATAACAAGGCCCAATTCAAATATAAAAAAAAAAAAAAAAAAAATTGATCCTTAAACTTGCACAAATATGGAGCATTCTCGGTCCCATGGTCTTGGTGGTTCAATAATTTATCAAGTGTACTTATTCATGACTCAGATCCTTGTATAGAAGAAGAACGAGATTGCACGATGTTTCAATTTCTTTTCTTATCTCATGTGCACTCAAGTGGTATAATTGTGTTGAGTCATCAAAAGGAATATATATATATATATATATATATAGACATACGGTCAGCGAAGTCAATAGTCTATTCAACGATCGGACCCTTAATAAACATAAGATATCGGTCCGTTGATAGAATCAAACAATGCTCATGCAAAATAATAATGATACCATTCGGCAATACTTTTATTGATCAGTCACTGCTGTCGCACATCACAGTTTGCGAAATTCTCAGGTGCCACACTATTAGTGCCGAAGAATTAGTGCGGAAGAATGAACGTAAGCTTGGATTAAGCTGAACCTCTATAAACCCTGTGTTCTTATTATCTTCCCTACTCTCTTTTACTTTGATCGTAATTTAATTTGATAACAAGAGTCTAATTTCCTTTTCATAATCTATTGTTGATCAGAATTGCTCACTTCACTCTGAAAATTTATTTTTGCACCTATTCACTCCCTCTAGGTGCTCGTACTAGCTTTCACATAACCTATAAGAACGTTAAAACCCCAGTTTCTCTTTAAACTCTACAATAAGTTGAAACAGGGTGGTACTGTGATGACATTTATTGATGAGTTTCTACAAGAAATAGGTTACAATAATGAAAAAATATTTTATACAGCAAATGGAAAGGTTAGGCATAGCACCTGTAGGAACGGCAGATAGGACGTTTGCTAACTTTTAAATTGATCCCCAATTTAGCTCTTTTAATCAGCGAGAGGTGAAGGATGATGATGGGAAAATGTACGCGAATTTTCAGCCTATGATGGGCGTTACTTCTGATGTGCGTGGTGAGGGAACAAATTTGTTTCGTTCTAAAGACCACAAAAAGACTTATTCGAAATTGCTGAAAAGAGGGGTGATGAACCCTCGATCTATGTATTTTGATTTCTTGGATTCTTTGAAGGTAAATCTAAGGGAGAAATTGACTCTCTTTCAACTTGAAATATTTTTCTCTGAGACTTATGTCGCTTACCCTGAATTAATTGCAAATTTCTATTCGAATTTGTCATTTCTTGATGCGAATATATTTCGTTTTACTATGAGGGAAAAAGAGTTTGTGGTGGATGTGGACACATTGGCGAATGTTAATGGTGTGGAGAGAGGGAGTTTCCGACCAATAAATGTGACTGTTGCTCATGCAACAAGCTTTATTGTGAAGCATAGACTTTCTGAGGGCAGCATTACCTATCCAGAATGACTGCCTCCAACATTTTGCTATACAAGATTATGATCAATTGCATCCGACTTAAGTTAACCTCCAAGACAGATGTCTCTCATTCTAAAGCTAAATTGATGTTTGCCATCAATAATGGGATGAAGTTCTAGCTGCCACACACAATCCTGATACACATGTACAGGACTGTTGTGAAGAATAAGGGACAACTCCCTTACTTAGCGCTAGTCACCAAATTGTTTAGACACTTTCAAATTCAGTTTCCAGAATCTCTCTGTGTTCAAACCATTGGTCCTATAGTTATAGGACTCAATATGGTATCAAAAATGAGACTGAGGAACTGAACAAAGCCTTGGAGCACTTAAAGGAGAAGTCCCCTAGCAAAAAAAAACAAGACTCTGCAACAAAGAAAAGAAAAGGCAAGGAACCTATGAGTGCACCTATCAAGAAGAGAAGAGCCATTATCCTGCAGGACGAAGAGGATGAGGATGATCTCACTCTCTCTGCATTTGCATTGAAAAATCTTCAAAGTTTTGTTAGTTTTGAGCAGCCGCAGGACATAGAGGAAAGAGGACGAGGAGAAACATAGCAGAGAAGAGAAGGAAGTGAAGAAAGAAAAAGCAGAGGAAAGAGAAAGAGAAAGAAGAGAAGAAAAAGAAGAAGAAAGAAGAGAAGCAGAAGAGAAAAAGGATCAAGATGACTCTACTGAACCTATCTTTGCAATATCATTGTTAGAGGATTCTGAGAAGACTAAGAGTGGAACTGTAGGAGTTGGAAGAGAAAAAAAACATCACTTGGGTATTGATACTGAGAAAGAACAAGAAGATTTTCCTTCTCCACTTGTAGGCACGAAAACAGGGGGAGCTACTGAGAAAATAAGTACTTATTCTCCTGTTTTTACCAGTGATGATGTTAGTAGATCTCTTGCCAATCCAGAGGATGTCTATGCCTCCCATGTTCCTGAAGCTGATGTCGAGGCATCCTTTCCAAAATCTTGATGTTCAAGCCGAAGTTCCCTCATCCATTAAGACTCCTCAAACTGAACATGCTAAAGCTAGTATGCAAACAGAGACTTTTGTAGACTTTCAAAGGCTGTTAGAACTCTTTGTGGAGATAAAGGCTCAACAATATGGCATGGAGTGTGAAATTCAGAACCTCCAATCTACACTGAAAGCTACTTCAATCTCTCTTTACAATCAGGTATGAGACCTTAAACTTCAAATTCAAGAGATTGCCAAGTATGAAGATGTTGAGAAGGTGCAGGAGTCACTGCGAAAGCTAGAGGACACAGTTTAGTCGATGAGAGATTTCTAGCTTGTTTGAATCCCTAAAAAGCCATGATTCTATTGAACTTTTTTTTTTTAATCTTTCTCCACTTTTTGCCGTTGACAAAAAGGGGGAGAATGTGCACAGATTTAAACTTTTATTATCTTTTGGTGTTGTTCGACTTTTGTTAACTTTTGTTTGATTGATTGACTGTGAACCTTTTTTTTTTAACTTTGGATGCTTGCAACAACTGTTGGTGATATTGATTATGGTTGGATAGTTATTTGTCTTATCTTTTCAAGATTAACATGTTTTTTTGTAGTTGCAGAATTGATGCTATCCAAATCCTAATCAACTTATTTTTATAAGATATCATGTATTGCATAAGAGTTGTTTTGCAGGTCAAAAAGTTCTCAAATCTGCAAGAAAGTTTTGTCATTAAAAAAATGGGGAAATTGTTGGAAAAAACACCTTAACTATTTTGAAGTTGACAAAACATTACCAAAGTCTAGTCTAAAGACGACTAGACTTTAGTGTCAAAGTCTGAAGACCGTAAGACTTTAGGTTCAAAGTCTGCCCACACTGACAATTTCTAGACTAAAAAATGAAGACTTATCCATATGCAATTCTTCAAAGATTCGATTCATATGGTTTATGGATGACCTTATGTGGCATCCCAAAATTCAAAGCCAAGCCATAAGGTGTGTTAAAGTTTCTAATTAGGTGATAAAATTTCCATGGCCTATGCTTTAGCCATTAGCCTTTTTAATTAGATGATTTGTGCATATGATTGCGAGAATTTAAATTTGATAGATTAATAAATTATGCTTGGCCATATGATTTATAAATTAGATTTCAATAACCAAAATGCCCCAAGACTTTGGCCAAGATGAAAATTGAAATTGAAAAATATTTATAGAAAGGAATTAAAAAAAAAAGAAAAAAAGAAGAGGAAAAGGTTAATTTTTAGGATGGGCCTTAGGCCCATTGGCCTAAGCTTAGTGGGCCAAGTTCGCCAGCCCAATAGTGGCCCAAGAGGAGTAGTTGACCGGCCCATGCATGGATCTTGCCAAGTGGCAAGAAGAGTCCCCATGCATTGGTCCATTTGAGTGGCATGTAATCATTAGCAATGATGAGCTTTTGGGGGTATAAGAAGGGAAGAGAGAGAGGGTGGCTGGCCATTTTGCTGGCCCAAGGAGAGAGAGAGAGAGAGAGAGAGAGAGAGAGAGAGAGAGAGAGAGAGTTGTGCGAGAGAGGGAGAGACCGTGTGAGAGGGAGGAGCGGCCAAGAGAGAGAGGAGGAGGGAACCGCCGTCCGTCCGCCGTGTGCCGCCGTGTTCGCCGCCCTACGCCATCGACCGTCCGTCCTAGAGGCAAGAGGAAGTCCTCTAGCCTCTCTTGCATGCTTGTATGTCGTTTGCATGTTGAGTTTTTAGGTGTTAGATGAGCAATACCGAAGCATGGATGAGTTGTGTGTGAATGGTATGGCTGTTTGTGTTCGGATCGTGTGAGTCAGTAACCTGTTTGAGCTTGCATGTGTGTTTAGAGTTAGATTTTGGATTTGATTTCTTCATAATAGCTGTAGCTAACATCTTGAACTACAACATAATTAAATTTCGTGGAAAATTATGGAGATTTGAGGGGCTAAAGTCTCATCATACGGAAACCTCAGATCTGGAGAGGTTTTACTGACGTCTTGCTCGATTCGTGATTGAATGTTGGTTTGTGATGAGCATCTCACTTCGATTTTTTCATGAAAGTTGTAGGAGACATATTAAACTACAACATACTCAAATTTGAAGTGAAATCAACAAGTATAGCCTAGTATATCGACTAGATCTTGAAGATGATGATTCTGGTGTTGTATTCCGAGATACCCGAGACTTCATGGACATAGATGATGACTATAATCTGGTTATTTGACCTAGATCTATTCTTAAAAATTGTAGAGGACACATTTATGTATAACATATCTAAATTTCAGAGGAAACGAAAGATAAAAGGTAGGTGAAATCTCAATATTTCGGAGATGTGTACACTGGACGATGCTGTAATGGATCCAGAAGCTTCGTGAGGTTGTATAAAATAATGTAAAAAGAATCTGGCTTGGAGTTCTCCATGAAAGTTGTACGAAAATAACTTGGCTATCACTCTGTAAACTTTCGTAATTTTTGAATGCCATATGAATATTTTAATCGAATTTATTCGGAAACTGTGCATTCTGGTTTTATCCGAATATTATGTGCTGTTTTGTGGAAATTGTGAAATTGTGAGAAATTCAATTTGGCCATGAATTTTGCATGAAATTGTCATCCTATTGGTTTGTTTAATGATTGCTTGAATTTTTATAATTTTGGGAATTTATAGATATTGAATTTAATATTTATTTATAAAAATAAAAATAATAATAATAATAATAATAATAATAATAATAATAATAATAATAATAATAAAATGTATTATTTTATTGGCCATAAATTCCATTGATTTTTTTAATAAATAATTATGCATTGTTGCATGTCTGATGAAATATTGATATATGTATGACATTCGATTGTGATGCATGTGTGAATTATATGCCAAGTATGACTTGTTTGATGTCACGCCATATGCCATGTTAAATTGAGATCAAAATAATGGTAAATGTGAATAATGATAAGTGAGGAAGCGGTTGTGGTGGAGGATGAGGCCGGAATGTATAGAGATGCATTGCCGGATTCCCTGGGAGATTCAGGATGCCCGGAATGTGGGGGGCCGGAAGCCCTGTCGGAGGTCTTTGCCCGAAGGGAATGCCTCGCGATGCTAGGATTTGGGGTGCGGGATGCTCGGCCAGGGAGTGTAAATGCCGGAAGCCCTGTTGGAGGTTTCTGCCCGAAGGGAATGACTCGTGATGCTAGTTGAGATGCGAGATACCTGGAATGTGTGGAGTCGGATGCCCAGTGGCCTGGGAGGCTGAATGCCGGAAGCCTCGGAGGTCTTTGCCCGAGGGGATGATAACATTGATGAATTGAGAAATGGGTGATGTAGTGATCAAATTGAAAGCTAAAAGTGGAAATTAAACCATGAGATGATATGCATGATGATATGGATGATATGATATGCATGATGATGATGATGATGATATGTGATGTGACATAATGATGATCACCCATGATATGATATGCATGATGATATGCATGATGATGATGATGATGATGATGATATGTGATGTGAAATAATGATGATCACCCATGATATGATATGCATGATGATGATAATGATGATGACATATGATATGTCATGTGTAATGAGATGATGTCATGATGATGATGACATGTATGATGTAATGATGCCATGATGATGATGACATGTGTAATGTAATGATGTCATGATGATGATGAAATGTATGATACGATGATGATACACATGTATGTGTTATAAATTGATATGATGATGCATGATAGTATGCGCATGGCTTCAAGGTAAGTAGCGCTTACAATGCATGTATGATTGCGTGATGCATTGAGTTGTTATTGGATTTCTCTATCTGCTAAGTGGTTGTACTCACCCCTTTGGGGACGCACATTTCAGATTAGCAGTATGCCGCTTCCTACCGTCACGCGGGTAGTATTTTACGGTCTACCATCTGATGTAGAGGTCGAGTGTGCTGAGATAGACTATCCCTATGTTCCTGGACTAACTTTTATTCGAGTACGCTGTCTAGTGATGTACGACGTAGGCCTAGCTAGGGGCCCTGTCATTCATGAGTTCATATTCGTGCATGTTCGTCAGGATGGAGCGATGCGAGGGATGTTGCCACCGCCACCACCTGATGCACCGGGTTGGGTGTGAGACCCGTGCGTGACGAGTAGGAGCTGGATCTTTTTGGGGATAGTTAGCCGACACTTATGATGGGGGTTGTGCACGTGTGATGTTAAGGGTCGATGGTTCTTTTTGAGGTTTTAGGCTGGACATGGCTGAGTCCTAGCTTTTCCTTTTTGTTGTACCGACCCAAAAGAAGTCCAATCTTGAAAATATATGTAAATAAAGTGTTGTGGCTTGTTTATAAAATTATGGGAACAGTTAGTGGAGCAGGAGTTGTTGAGGGAACAGTCGGAGTTTAAGAAACTGTTGAATTTTAATGATGTGAAAAAGAGTAAGAGACCTTATTCTGGTCAAGGTCAGACCTGGAATGTGAAGAAGAAGAGTAACTTTGAGAATTTTGGAGGGGCAAGAAGTGGTCCGAATTTAGGGAAAGCACCCTATCAGCCTGGTAATTGTCAGAAGTGTAATGGACGCCATGGCCCAGGACCTTGTATGGGACAACATAAATGTTTTGGTTGTGGACAAGTGTGTCATCTTAGGAGAAATTGCCCACAAGAGAGGTCGCAAGTGAGTGTTGGCTCGATGCGATAGGGATATCAGAGTGCTGTTAGGTCAAACCCACAAGGAAATCCTCAGAGACCACCTGCACAAGGAAGGGTGTATGCGATTACCCAGGAGGAAGTGGAAGCTTCCAAAAATGTTATCTCAGGTACGATTCTTATTAATGGTGAAAAGGCATATGCATTGTTTGACACGGGTGCAACGCATTCGTTTGTGTCTGAAAGATATAGATGTTTGAATAAGATAGAAGTTATGCCTCTCGAAACGCCTCTTTCTATTTCCATGCCTTTAAAGGATATGGTATTATCTACCTTGGTGTGTGGAAATTGTAAGATATCAATGGGAAGAGAGGATATGGAAATAGATTTGGTTGTAACGGCTATGTATGATTTTGACGTTATTATAGGAATGGACTGGCTTCGTAAGTATCGGGCTAGAATGGATTGTTATAGAAGAGTGATTCAATTCATTTTTCCTGATCAGTTTAGTTGTGAATTTTTAGGAGGTCAGACCCATTTTCCTGTAGCACTTATTTCGGCAGTAGAAGCCTGTAAGTTACTTGACAAAGGATGTCAAGGGTACCTAGCCATAGTTAGAGATTATGCAAGGGAATAGCCTAATCTTGAGGAAGTTCGTGTAGTTAACGAATTTCAAGATGTATTTCCTGAGGAATTGCCTGGATTGCCGCCAGAGCGGGAGATTGAATTTGAAATTGAATTAATGCCTGGAATGGGACCAATATCAAAAGCCCCATATAGGATGGCCTTAGTTGAATTGAAGGAGTTGAAAGTGCAACTGCAGGAGTTGCTTGACAAAGGATTCATTAGACCAAGCGCTTCACCTTAGGGTGCACCGGTCTTGTTTGTGAAAAAGAAAGATGGATCGATGCACTTGTGTATTGATTATAGGCAGCTGAATCAGGTGACCATTAAGAATAAGTATCATTTGCATAGAATTGATGACTTATTTGACCAACTCTAGGGAAGTTCGGTCTTCTCTAAGATTGACTTGAGGTCGGGATACCATTAGTTGAGAATTAAGAAGGAGGACATTCCTAAGACTGCGTTCAGGACTCGTTATGGACACTATGAGTTCCTTGTTATGCCATTTGGATTGACTAACGCGCCGGCTGCACTTATAGATTTGATGAATAGAATATTTCAGCCTTATTTAGACCAGTTTGTGATTGTTTTTATTGATGATATTCTAGTGTATTCAAAAGGGGCTAAAGAGCATGAGCAACATTTGAGAATAGTTTTGCAGACTCTGAGAGAAAATAAGTTGTATGCTAAGTTTAGTAAGTGTGAGTTCTGGTTGGACCAGATAATATTTCTAGGACATGTGGTGTCAGGAAAAGGGATTGCAGTAGACCCAGCAAAAGTTGAAATGGTGGTGAATTGGCCGAGACCAACGACACCTACTGAAATACGAAGTTTCTTAGGACTGGCTGGTTATTATAGAAGGTTCATTGAAGGATTTTCATGACTAGCAGGACCTTTAACTAAGTTAACCCGAAAGAATGTGAAGTTTGAGTGGAATGGAGAATGTGAAAGAAGTTTCCAAGAGCTCAAAAGGAAATTGATTTCAACTCCAATTTTGACTATACCTACTAGACCTGATGGTTTTACAGTGTATAGTGATGCATCTCACAAAGGACTGGGATGTGTGTTGATGCAGCATGGCAAAGTTGTAGCCTATGCATCCAGACAATTGAAACCCCACGAGCTGAATTACCCGACGCATGATTTAGAACTAGCAGCTATAGTGTTTGCCTTGAAGATATCGAGACACTATTTGTATGGGGAAAAGTTTGAAGTATCTGTTCTCACAAAAGGAGTTGAACATGAGACAAAGGAGGTGGATGGAGTTGTTTGAGGATTATGATTGTGAGATAAGATATCATCCAGGGAAAGCGAATAGAGTAGCATATGCTCTTAGTCGAAAGTCAGCTATGGAAATAGCTAGTTTGAGGATGACATAATGGGAATGGTTAGAATCTGTAGCAAATTCAGAGTTTAAATTGGAAATGGATTGTCTTACTGGCATGCTTAGTGCATTAAGGATAGAGCTTGAATTTATCCAGAAAATTAAAATCCCGCAAGAATTTGACCCGGAGATTTTGAAAGTGAAGGATGTAATGTCTTTAGGGAAAAGACCAGAATTTCAAATCTCTGATAATGGAATAGTAAGATGTCAAGGACAACTTTGTGTTCACGACAATGAGGAATTGAGGAAGGAAATTTTGTCGAAGGCACATAAGAGTAATTATAGTATCCACCCAGGTAGTACAAAGATGTACAGAAATTTGCGTCAGCAATTTTGGTGGAATGGTATGAAGGCAGACAGGGCTAAGTACGTATCTCAATGTTTGACATGCCAGCAAGTGAAAGTGGAACATCGTAAACCCGCAGGAATTTTGAGACCATTAGACATTCCAGAATGGAAATGGGAACATATAATGATGGACTTTGTGCAAGGATTGCCAAGGACATCAAGTAGTCATGATTCAATTTGGGTGATAGTGGATCGTTTGACTAAGTCTGCACATTTCTTAGCGATTCGCATGGACTACTCAATGGATAAGTATGCGGACATGTATGTAAGTCAAGTGGTACGCTTACATGGTGTTCCAGTGACCATTACTTCAGATCGGGATTTGAGGTTTACTTCGAATTTTTGGAGAAGTCTTCAAGTTGCATTAGGGACTAAGCTTCAATTTAGTACTGCTTTTCATCCCCAAACAGATGATCAATTAGAAAGAGTGATCTAGATATTAGAGGATATGTTAAGGGCTTGTGTAATCGATTTCAAAGGAAATTGGGATGAAAGATTGCATTTGGCAGAGTTTGCCTATAATAATAGCTTTCAAAAAGTATTGGTATGTCACCTTATGAAGCATTATATGGAAGGAGATGTAGGACTCCTGTCTGTTGGAGTGAAGTAGGTGAAAGGAAGTTGACAGGACCTAAACTGGTACAAGTTACTGCTGAGGCTGTTGAAATTATCAGAGAAAGACTTAGAACAGCTCAGAGTAGACAGAAAGGCTACGCAGATAAGCGTAGAAGACCTTTGGAAAGGTATCTCCAATGAAAGGAATATGTCGATTCGGGATGAAGGGTAAGTTAAGCCCTAGATTTGTTGGACTTTTTGAAATTCTTGAGAGGATAGGATATGTAGCTTATCGTTTAGCATTACCTCCTAAGTTAGGAAATCTGCAAGATGTGTTTCATGTATCGATGTTGAGGAAGTACCAGCCGGATCCTGGTCACATACTCGATCATGAAGCCATCAAAGTGGATGAGAGAGTAAGGTACATTGAAGAGCCTGTGCAGATATTGGACCGAAAGGAGCAAATTCTTAGGACCAAGAAGATCCCATTGGTTAAGGTGTTATGGCGACATCATGATATGGAGGAAGCCACATGGGAAAGTGAGGATCGGATGAAGGAAAAGTACCCCTATTTGTTTAAAGAAGGCGCGAGTCGTGTTTGAATTTCGAGGACGAAATTCTCTAAGGAGGGGAGAATTGTGGCATCCCAAAATTCAAAGCCAAGCCATAAGGTGGGTTAAAGTCTCTAATTAGGTGATAAAATTTCCATGGCCTATGCTTTAGCCATTAGCCTTTTTAATTAGATGATTTGTGCATATGATTGCGATAATTTAAATTTGATAGATTAATAAATTATGCTTGGCCATATGATTTATAAATTAAATTTCAATAACAAAAATGCCCCAAGACTTTGGCCAAGATGAAAATTGAAAATGAAAAATATTTATAGAAAGGAATTAAAATAAAAAAGAAGAGGAAAAGGTTAATTTTTAGGATGGGCCTTAGGCCCATTGGCCTAAGCTTAGTGGGCCAAGTTCACCGGCCCAATAGTGGCCCAAGAGGAGTAGTCGACCGGCCCATTAGAGGCCCAAAAGAATGGTGGCCGGCCCATGCATAGATCTTGCCAAGTGGCAAGAAGAGTCCCCATGCATTGGTCCATTTGAGTGGCATGTAATCATTAGCAATGATGAGCTTTTTGGGGTATAAGAAGGGAAGAGAGAGAGGATGGCCAGCCACTTTGCTCACCCAAGGAGAGAGAGAGAGAGAGAGAGAGAGAGAGAGAGTTGTGCGAGAGAGGGAGAGACCGTGTGAGAGGGAGGAGCGGCCGAGAGAGAGAGAGGAGGAGGGAACCGCCGTCCGTCCGCCGTGTGCCGCTGTGTTCGCCGCCCTACGCCATCGACCGTCCGTCCTAGAGGCAAGTGGAAGTCCTCTAGCCTCTCTTGCATGCTTGTATGTCGTTTGCATGTTGAGTTTTTAGGTGTTAGATGAGCAATACCGAAGCATTAATGAGTTGTATGTGAATGGTTTGGCTGTTTGTGTTCGGATCGTGTGAGTCAGTAACTTGTTTGAGCTTACATGTGTGTTTAGAGTCCGATTTTGGCTTCGATTTTTTCATGAGAGTTGTAGCTAACATATTTAACTACAACATACTGAACTTTCGTGGAAAATGATGGATATTTGAGGGGTAAAAGTCTCATCATACGGAAACCTCAGATCTGGAAAGTTTTTACTGACCTCTTGCTGGATTCGTGATTGTATGTTGGTTTGCGATGAGAATCTCACTTTTATTTCTTCATGAAAGTTTTAGCAGACATCTTAAAATACAACATACTCAAATTTGAAGTGAAATGAACAATTATAGCCTAGTAAATCGACTAGATCTTGAAGATGAGGATTCTGGTGTTGTATTCCGAGATACCCGAGACTTCATGGACATAGATGATGACTATACTCTGGTTATTTGACCTAGATCTATTCGTCAAACTTGTAGAGGACACCTTGATGTATAACATATCTAAATTTCAGAGGAAACGAAAGATAAAAGGTAGGTGAAATCTCAATATCGGAGATGTGTAGACTGGACAATGCAGTGATGGATCCAGACACTTCGTGAGGTTGTATAAAATAATCTAAAAAGAATCTGGCTTGGAGTTCTTCATAAAAGTTGTACGAAAATGTCTTGGTTATTACTCTGTAAAATTTCGTAAGTTTTGGAGGCCATATGAATATTCTAATCTAATTTATGCGGAAACTGTGCATTCTGGTTTTATCCGAATATTATGTGCTATTTTGTGGAAATTGTGAAATTGTGAGAAATTCAATTTGGCCATGAATTTTGCATCAAATTGTCATCCTATTGGTTTGTTTAATGATTTCTTGAATTTTTATAATTTTGGGAATTTATAGATATTGAATTTAATATTTATTTATTTATAAATAAATAAATAATAATAATAAATAAAATGGATTATTTTATTGGCCATAAATTCCATTGATTTTATTAATAAATAATTATGCATTGTTGCATATCTGATGAGAAATTGGTGTATGTATGACATTGGATTGTGATGCATGTGTGAATTCTATGCCAAGTATGACTTGTTTGATGTCACGCCATATGCCATGTTAAATTGAGATCAAAATAATGGTAAATGTGAATAATGATAAGTGAGGAAGCGGTTGTGGTGGAGGATGAGGCCGGAATGTATAGAGATGCATTGCCGTATTCCCTGGGAGATTCAGGATGCCCGGAATGTGGGGGGCAGGAAGCCCTGTCGGAGGTCTTTGCCCGAAGGGAATGACTCGCGATGCCAAGATTTGGGGTGCGGGATGCCCGGCCAGGGAGTGCAAATGCCGGAAGCCCTATCGGAGGTTTCTGCTCGAAGGGAATGCCTCGTGATGCTAGTTGAGATGCGAGATGCCTGGAATATGGGGGGCCGGATGCCCGGTGGCCTGGGAGGCTGAATGCCGGAAGCCTCGGAGGTCTTTGCCTGAGGGGATGATAAAATTGATGAATTGAGAAATGGGTGATGTGGTGATCAAATTGAAAGCTAGAAGTGGAAATTAAACCATGAGATGATATGCATGATATGATATGCATGATGATATGCATGATGATAATGATGATGATATGTGATGTGAAATAATGATGATCACCCATGATATGATATGCATGATGATGATAATGATGATGACATATGATATGGCATGTGTAATGAGATGATGTCATGATGATGATGACATGTATGATGTAATGATGCCATGATGATGATGACATGTGTAATGTAATGATGTCATGATGATGATGAAATGTATGATACGATGATGATACACATGTATGTGTTATAAATTGATATGATGATGCATGATAGTATGCGCATGGCTTCAAGGTAAGTAGAGCCTGCAATGCATGTATGATTGCATGATGCATTGAGTTGTTATTGGATTTCCCTATCTGCTGAGTGGTTGTACTCACTCCTTTAGGGACCCACATTTCAGATTAGCAGTATGCCGCTTCCTGCCGTCACGCGAGGAGTATTTTACGGTCTACCATCTGATGTAGAGGTCGAGTGTGCTGAGATAGACTATCCCTCTGTTCCTGGACTGACTTTTATTCGAGTATGCTGTCTAATGATGTACGATGTAGGCCTGGTTGGGGGCCCTGTCATTCAGGAGTTCATATCCGTGCATGTTCGTGGGGATGGAGCGATGCGAGGGATGTTGCCGCTGCCACCACCTGTTGCACCGGGTTGGGTGTGAGACCCATGCGCGACGAGTAGGAGCTGGATCTTTTTGGGGATAGTTAGTCGACATTTATGATGGGGGTTGTGCACCTGTGATGTTAAGGGTCGAGGGTTCTTTTTGAGGTTTTAGGCTGGACATGGCTGAGTCCTAGCTTTTGCTTTTTGTTGTACCGACCCAAAATAAGTCCCATCTTGAAAATATATGTAAATAAAGTGTCGTGGCTTGTTTATAAAATTATGGGGATTAATGGTGTGTATTTGTATCATGGTTGGTAGGGGGAGATATGGTGATGTTTTGATTTGCTTCCGCTAATGAGTCGCGCTGGGACCGTTTTGTTTAAAAAAAAAGTGTCTATGAATTAGGACACTTCTTCGAAAGGCAGAAAGGTAATAAGGTGTAACATTGGCACTGGTGATGACCTGCGAAAAGTTCATGGTGTCACATGATATGTTTAGTTGCTCCATAGAGATTGTGAACGGCCTAGCTTATCAAGGTCAACTAATCTCAGGACCAATGAAAGTCAATAATTTGCTACATGCACTTTCTAAAGAGTGAAATCATGTGAAGACATCAATTAGAGAAACTCAAAGGATCATGCCTCTATTCGTAGACGAACTAGTAGGCACGCTTCAATCATATGAAGTGGAGCAGATCAATGAGGAAGAAGATCCAAGGGATAAGAAGTCAATTGCTTTAAAATCTAACGATGATTCTTATGATACAGATTCAGATGACGATACGGATGATGAGGAGCTAGCGCTTATGATTAAGAAGTTCTGAAAGTTGAATAGAAAGGGAAGAGGATTCAACTGGAAGAAACATAGCACACAAAAATTTTCAGAAGAGATTGACTGAGGACAATGAAACTGGCAAAGAAGTAATATGCTTCGAATGCAAGAAAAATGGGCATACCAGACCTAATTGTCCTCTGTTGAAGAAAAAGATAGGAAGAATTGAGAAATACAAAAAGGCTCTCAAAGCCGAAACCAGGAGTGACACTGAGTGCGAGAAAAGTGAAGAGGAATATGCCAATATTTGTTTGATGGCTCATTCTGAATCATACTCAAAATCAGAAATAGACTAGAACTTGAGGTTAGTAATTTAAAAATTCATGTTAAAGTCTCGAAGTACATAAAAGAACTTTGTCTCATTCTCAAAACCTCTCTTAAAAGGATCTCCGAACTAAAAAGGGAGAATTCTAACTCAAGCAATAGGAAATTTCTTGGAAAGAAAAGTTCGAAAGTTTAGATAAAAGTTTTGTTAATTTGAAAGAAAATTCCGATTCTCTTGCTGAGGAAAATGCTATTCTAAAAGAACACATTTCAAATATTTCAAAAAGATTTTCAAAAGGATCCGAAAAGCTAGAGAAAATTCTTTCAATACAATGACCCTATTTTAACAAATCTGGTTTAGGTATAACTTCAAAACCATTACATTGATTGATTTTCCCAAAATAAAAGAAAGACTCAAACAAAGACTTGCAAAGGCATTTATAAAAATCATTTTCAAAGAGTTTTTGTAAAATCCGTTGGCTGAAGTGCACTCAAATGTTCAAAGTGTAACGGCTCAGAACATTTTGAGAAAGAATGTCCCAAAGTTTGGAGACTTATTAAGAAAGATTAGGCAAAGACCATTTTTAATGCTAACTCTCTTGGACCCAAGAAAATCTGGGTACCAAATAAAACTTGAGTTCTTCTTATGATCGAAGGTCACTATCAAGAGAAAAATCAAATGGTATTTGGATAGTGGTTGTTCGAGACACATGACAGGGTACTCAAGCTGCTTTATAAAGCTTGTTAGACTGAATGGAGGAAAAGTTTCATTTGGAAGAAAAAGCAACAGAAAAATTGTAGTTTGTGGAACCATGAAGATTGGAAGCCTGACTATCAACAATGTTTCCTTGGTGGAAAGTTTGAACTACAATATACTCAGTATAAGCCAGCTTTGTGACGCTGGATTCAAAATCAACTTCCAAGAATGTATTTGTTCAGGAACGAGTCAAGACTTCTCCTAATCCTTCACTGGGCGAAGGCATGGGAATATTTATCTTCTAGATGTAAACCTAGAAAGTTCTCGGTGCCTTATATCAATTCAAGATGAAGCAAGTCTCTAGCATCGAAAGCTTGGTCTTGTTAACATGAAGCAAATTGCCAAGATTTCTTCTAAGAAGCTTGTTCGTGGTCTTTCCAACCTAGCTTATCAAAAGTCAGAACTATGCACTCCATATGTTCTGGGAAAATAGGTTAGAAGTACCTTTAAATCTATAAATCAAGTTTCTACCAATCAAGCTTTATAGCTTCTACATATGGACCTTTTTGGACCAACTAGAACTCAGAGTATTGGTGGAAAGAAATAGTGCCTAGCAATCGTGGATGATTACTCTCGCTTCACTTGAATCTATTTTCTAGCAAATAAGTTTGAAGCCTTCTCTTACTTCTCAAAATTTGCGAAGAATGTTCAGAATGAAAATGGTTATGCTATTTCAAGCATACGAACTGACCATGGAGGTAAGTTTGAGAATTAGGACTTTGCGAAGTTTTATGATGAATCTGGTTTCCAGCATGTTTTCTCTTCTCCATACACTCCAAAACAAAATAGGGTTGTGGAAAGGAAAAATAGATCCTTACAGGAGATGGCCAGAACCCTACTAATTGAGAGTAATATATCTTCCGATTTTGGCAGAAGTAGTTTCTACAGCTTGCTATATCATCAATAAAGTGTTCTTGAAGCCTACCTTGGAGAAAAGTTCATATGAAGTGTACAAACGAAAGAAATCAAACGTTTCCTACTTCCATGTCTTTAGCTATAAATGTTTTGTTTTGAAGAATGAAGTGATCGAACTGGGAAGTTTGAAGAAAAATCAGATGAAGGAATCTTCCTTGGCTATTCTACTTCAAGCAAAGCCTACAGGGTCTTTAACAAGAAGACTCAATCCTTGGAATAATCTATGAACGTCAAGTTCCAGGATTATGTACAGACTCAACTAGACTAGACTCAACTTGAAGAGTCTGAACCTACTTTAGACTATACAAAGTCTACTTCCCCCGAAGAAGTTCAGAATTTTGGAGAATAACAACAAATAGATCGAGAAGTTTTAACCGAAGCAAAGGATCAACAGACTTTCAAACCAAGTCGCAATTGGAAGCACAAGTCAAATCATCCTGAAGAACTTATCATTAGCAACATTGATGAAAAATTCAAACATAATCCAAAAGGTGAGAAGAGTCGAGTGCTCTAGCACTTGTTTCTAAGATTGAACTAAAAAATGTAGATGAAGCCTTGTCCGATGAAAGCTGGATAGAAGCTATGCAAGAAGAGTTCAGACAGTTCAACATCAACGATGTTTGGGAGCCGATTCCAAAACCTAAAGGTAAATCTATAATTGAGACAAAATGGGTCTTCAGGAACAAGATGAACGAGAAAGGAAAAGTCTTCATGAACAAAGCAAGACTTGTGGCCAAATAATATACACAAGAAGAATTAATAGATTATGACCAGACCTATCACCAGTAGCGATGTTAGAAGCAATTAGATTATTACTTTTGTTTACTATAAAAATTTTAGGTTATTCCAGATGGACGTCAAAAGTGCATTCTTTAATGGATTCATTCAAGAAGAAGTCTATGTGGAACAACCACTAGGATTTGAAAATCCAAGAAAGCCAGACTTAGCCTATAGACTAAAAAAGGCATTGTATGGACTGAAGCAAGCACCTCGAGCATGATATGAAAGGTTGAACAAGTTTATAATTCAAAATGGTTTTGAAAAAAGGAAAGTAGATACTACTTTGTTCATAAAGAGAGAAGGAAAAGATTTTTTACTGGTACAAATTTATGTAGATGATATTATCTTTGGTTCTCCACATGAAAATCTATGCAAGAAATTTTCAAAATCTATGCAAGATGAATTCGAGATGAGCATGATGGGCGAGTTAACTTTATTCTTGGGATTGCAAGTCAAACAATCGAAGAAAAGTATATTCATTCACCAGGAGAAATATGCCAAAGATCTTATCAAGAAATTTGGGTTAGGGAATTGCAAGAAGACAGAGACACCTATGTCAAGTTCCTTAAAGCTGGACAATGATGAAAAATGGAAGAAAGTAGATTAGAAGCTTTATAGAAGCATGATCGGTTCTCTTATTTACCTTACTGCATCTAGACCGAACATTTTGTTTAGTATTTGCATATGTGCTAGATTTTAGTCTAATCCCAGATAATCTTATTTAAGTGCTGCAAAACGCATCATTAAATATGTGGCAACTACTCTAAAGCGGGGTCTGTGATATCCAAAAGAATGAGACTTTACTCTTCTTGGATATTTAGACGTTGATTTAGCAAGTTGTAAAGTGAATAGAAAAAGCACTTCTGGAACCTATCAATTGCTGGGAAATATGTTGATATCTTGGTTTTCAAGAAAGCAAAGTACTGTAGCTCTATCAATAGCAGTAGCAGAATATGCGACTCTTGGGAATTGTTGTTCTCAAATCCTATGGATAAGACAACAATTGAGAGACTTTGGGATTGAAAAATCATGTACCAAGATCAAATGCGATAGTACCAGTGCTATTAATCTCACTAAGAACCCAATTCTTCATTCAATGGCGAAGCACATAGAAATTTGACATCATTTTATAAGAGATCGTGTCGAGAATGGGGAAATTATGATTCAATTCATTGATTCGAAGAATCAGCTGGCAGATATCTTTACAAAGCCTCTAGAGAAAAATCTATTTGAGCCTATTCGTACCAAATTGAATATTATTTATAATCTAGAGTAAAGTCTGAAGTTAGCTAAACTCAGAATTTCTAGACGCTACTTTAGTAAGAAAATATATCGAATCTAGGTATTTTATTTTTCAAATGAAAGGGTATGTTTAACCGAATCCTTGCTTGCCTATTTTATTTTTAGAAGTTATCTTTTCCGAATTTTTGAATTTCAAGCAGTTTTTATTTTCAATTTATTTCAAAAAGGCAATTTTGTTTTTCCTTTTGACGGTTCGATTATATCTTTTCTTTGTGACCTTTCATCTTCTTTATATACCCTCTTGTATTTCTTTCGAGCACTTCTTTTCAAAACCCTAAAATACATACTCTCTACTATCTCTACTCTCAAGTTTTTTTCGCAAGTGTCCATCCTTTCCACTCAAACCTGTCTGAGAAATCCTCCTAGCTTGCAAGCATGTCTTACCAAAGGAAATCAACTTAGATCGCAAGCAAGGGGCCTCGGAATGTGCCATAAGGGCAGACACATTTCGATCTTATAGAAGAAAACTTTTCTCAAACATCTCCATAGCACAACTCAAAGGACACTTCGCAGAATCCTCCCCATGAACCTTTGGAAGAGGAAGTTGAGCAAGATGTTGTTCCTCTTCATACCTTGACTCCCCAGGTTCTGTACAAGCTTTATGATCGTCTGAAAAAAGGGTGGTTCGCCAATGTCCTTTATTACTAATTTTCTAAGAGAACATGGTTATAAGAATGAAACACTATTTCTGAGAACGATGGAACGTTTAAAAATAGCAAAGAAAGGAGCAACAGATGAGGCTTTGCTTAACTTATCTATCGATCCTAGATTTAGCTCTTTCAATTTGCCTAAAAGCAAAGATGATGATGAGAGAATGTATTCGAATTTTCAACCGAGGATGGGCATTGTTGCTAAAATGCCTAGTGATGGAACGAAGTTTTTCCGTTCTAAGGATCACAAAAGGATTTACACCTAAATGCTGAAAAGAGGGATCATGAACCCTCGATCGGTCAACTTTGACTTTTTAGACTCAATTAAGGTGAATTTGAGGGAAAAATTGGCTTTCCTTCAACTTAAAAACTTCTACTCTGAGACAATTGTTGCCTATCCAGAGTTGACTGCCTTTTTTCTATTCAAACATGTCTTTTCTTGACTAGAATTGTTTCAAATTCACTATGAGTGATCAAGACTATCTGGTGGATGTTGACACATTGGCTAACATTATTGGAGTGGAAATTAGTGGTTTCCAACCAATAAGTATCTAGGTTGGTCATGCAACAAGATTCCTTGTTAGAGACAAACTACCCAAATGAGGTATCACTTATTCCAAATTGACAGCCTCAAATGTCTTGCAGCATAAAATTATGATTGATTGCATCAAACCCAAGGCTGCTTCAAAAACTGATGTTTCAAGATTTGAAGCAAGAATTATGTTTGCTATCTCCAATGGTATGAAGTTTTCAGCCCCCTCATACTATCCTAATGCACATGTATAGGACTGTTATGAAGGACAAGGGACAGCTGCCTTACTCTGCGCTGGTCACAAAATTGTTCAGACACTTTCATATCCAGTTTCCGTCCTCTCTTGTTCTCGAATTGTTGCTCTTATGGTTATAGGACTGAAAATGGTTTCGAAGATGAGAATGAAAGATCTAGGCAAGGCTATAGAGCGCTTGAAGAAAGAATCTCCTAGCAAAACTAAGGAAGAATCTACTGTAAGAAAGAGAAAAGGCGAGGAAATTGTGAAAGAACCTGTCAAGAAGAGAAGATCCCTCATCTTATCAGACGAAGAGGATGAAGATGATCTTACCATTTTTGCCTTTGCCTTGAAGATTCTTTCAAGTTTTGTTGGACCAAAGGAGATAGAAGCATGAGAGAGAGCAAACATAAAGCAAAGAGAAGAAGGAAAAGAAGATAGAGAAGAAATAAAGGAAAGAGAATAAGCAGGAAGAGAAGCTTCAGAAGGAGAGGGTCAGGATGACTCCTATGAAACAACAATTGCAATATCCTTATCTGAGGATTCAAAAGCAACTAGGAGTGGACAAGTAGGACAGGAAAAGAACATCACTTTCGTGCTGAAAACAAAAAAAAGAACAAGAAGAAGTTTTCAATATCCACCTATAGGCATAGAAATAGGGGGAGCTCGTGAGAAAATTGGTACTTCTTCTCCTCATTTTGCAAGTGATATAAGTCGATCTCCTGCCGACCTAGAAGAAGTCTATGCCTCTCATTTTCCTGAAGCTGATGTTCCCTCATTTCTCAATACTCCACGAACTCAACGCGCTAAGGATAGTGTGTAAACTGCTAAAGTGTTGTTTTGCAGGTCATAAGTTCTTAAATCTGCAGGGAAGTTTTATCACCATCAAAAAATGAGAGATTGTTGGAGAAAACTCATTTAATGTTTTCAAGTTGACAAAACTTATCCAAAGTCTATTCTGAAAATTTCCAAACTTTAGTGTCAAAGTCTATTCAACATCAGAAGTCTACCCATACTGATAAATTTCAGACTGAATGCTAATGAAGAATGAAGACTTATCCAGATGCGAAATTTTGTTTATCTCTTCAGGAGTTCGGTTCGTATGATTTATTGATGGCATTCTGGTAGGATATATCACCTACAAGATTAGATATCTTTATTGAAATCAATCTAGATATATCAAATCTTTTCGAATTGCAAGTAAATATGGAAAGAATCTATTTATGGAAACCAAGATCCTGATTGTATGGGCGAACAGGATTGATGAGCTTTCATCACAATCTTCAAACAACTTAAGATCTCATTGATTAATTTTGTCCAACGGGTAGATTGGAAGAATTCATTTGAAAATAGCCAATGGTCGAGAATGCATGAATGAGCATTTAAGGTGGACTTTCTAGTTGTTCAATAGAGTGCGTGAAAGAAAATTTTCAAAGTCTGAATCTTACTATTTTCTTGTCATTTAATATTCTGAGCTCAAAGTTGTACTCAAAAGAGATAGAAACTTAGTGTGACTCCGTGAAAGAATAGTAGAAACTCTTCATTGAAGAAGTTGAGATCACAAAGCTATAAAATCTCTTTTGGTTCTTAGTGGAATCCAGCCAGAAAGCTGTCAGTGTGGAGAGTGGATGTAGGCTTGATCTACACCAAACCACTATAAATTTTGTATTTTTATTCTCTTCCCTAAACTCATTTATTTTATTCGTAATTATATTTAACCGTTAAAGTCTGAACTCGCTCAAAGTCTATTATTTTTCAGACTCAGTTTTAAAAGCAAAATACTTCTATTGTTCCTTGCGAAAAATTGTCTTCACACCTATACACCCCCTCTAAGTGTTCATACTAGCACTTACATAAAGTTCAAACAAAACTCTTAAAGACATACTCAGGTCCATATAAACACATTGTCTTGAGTCTACATTTCATCATTTGTTGAGACTGCATATGAATCTCTTCCTCCTTGTCATGTTTTACTTCATGCTTTGAAATGTCCCCACGATGATTCATGGTAATTGCCAATGAGGAACATCCATGATGACAGCTACGAATCAGTGGCTCGAATGTTAAACTCCTTGCCCATCCACAATGGTTTGTCTATCACGTCTCAAATGGTCTGCTTGTTATGGGTGTGGTGTGGTTACTGGCATGAGCTTTGAACGGATAATAATGGAGATGGACGTTGATGGACGCTTGTCCTGTGACTAGAAGTAGCCCGCGACAGAGGTACGATCATGGACGTATTTTGATTCACTGTGAAGTGTGGCGCTCATGTTATTGTGTCTCGGCTTTGAGTATAGATTAATTTCGGGTGCCTTCGGTAATATATAATGATGGAGAGAGCATGAAAGAAGAAAAAGGATAAAAGGTTGGAGAGAGACTTTAGTTAATGTGGGCTTGTTATGGCTTTAAGCCAGTCAAGGCGTGATTGGGTCTTGGTAGATGTGGGCTTGAAATTAGCTCGGTAGGTTTGGGCTCTGCTCTAGTTATAATTGAGTGTTGCAACTTACTTGATCTAGAGAGGTATTTCTTTATAAAACGGTCCAAATTGGCATTTTAAAAGGTAGGTCGAACACATCATCTAATGGTGATCTGACTTGATCCGTTTTCAGCAATCTCTCCCTAGACTATACCTCACATGACATGAGATTGTTTTCAAGTTCTTTTAGCCAAAGTATCATTAAGAGTCACTGTGGCATCCCAAAAATTCAAGTCACCTTCTAGAGAAATTAAAGCCAATAATTAGGTAATGAAATTACCTATGGTTTATGTTTTAGCCATTAGATTTCTCTTAAGGCTATGTGTTATTGCACTTGTGATCATAAGTTTTTAAATTAGTATTAAAGGATAAATTTATGATGATGATTTATTCTTTGGCCATCTGAATTTTAAAATTAAAAATCTATAAAAGAAATAATTAAAGATAAATAATTGAAAGTGAAATTGTGGGTTTAATTAGGATGGGCCTTAGGCCCATTGGCCTAAGCTTTAATGGGCCAAGCTAGTCGGCCCAATTAGAGCCGCGGATGGGGCTGCTGTCGCCGGCCCATTGAGGCCCAAGGAGGAGTGGCCGTCGGCCACAAGGGAGGCCCAAGCCCAAAGCCCAAAGCCCAAAGCCCAAGCCCAAAGCCCAAGCCCATCTTGCATGTGTTGTGACAAGTGGCAAAAAGGATGGCATGCATTGGCCAATTTGAGAGGCAATCTAATGATTGCAAATGATGAGATTAGGGGGAATAAAAGGGAAGAGGAGAGAGAGGGGTGGCCGGTTGATTCGGCCAAGAGAGAAAGGGAGAGAGAGAGAGAGAGAGAGAGAGAGAGAGAGAGAGAGAGAGAGAGAGAGAGAGAGAACCGTGCGAGAGAGAGGGAGAGAGAGAGTGCGGCCGAGAGGGAGAGGAAGGAGTCGCCGCCGTTCACCACCGTGTGCCGCCATTCGCCGCCGTGTACCGTCGTTCGTGTGGTCTAGAGGCAAGTTGGGAATCCACTTTCTACTCTTGCACCAATGTTTTGCATGTATGGTCGGCATCTAGGATGTTTGGAGGCATGGGAGTGAAGCAAGTGTGGTTTGTTCTTGAGTCGCATGCTGTTTTCGCATGAACCGTTTGAGTCAGAACCTTGTGATAGCTTGCATGCATGTTTTGAGTTCTATTTTTACTTTTATCTCTTCATGAAAGTTGTAGCTAACATCTTAAACTACAACATACTAAAATTGGTGTAAAATGATGGAGATTTAAGGGGTCAAATTCTCATCCTACGGAGATGCTAGATCTGGAATGTTTTTGCATGAACCGTTTGAGTCAGAACCTTGTGAGAGCTTGCATGCATGTTTTGAGTTCGATTTTGACCTTTATCTCTTCATTAAAGTTGTATCCAACATCTTAAAATATAACATACTAAAATTTGGTACAAAATGATGGAGATTTGAGGGGTTAAACACTCATCCTACGGAGACACCCGATCTGGAACGATTTCACTGACCTTTCGGTGGATTTGTGGTTGCATGCTGATTTCTACTAAGAATATATTTTCTACTTCTTCATGAAACTTGTAGAGAACATCTTGAAATTTAACATACTCAAATTGGAAGCAAAATTAACAAGTGTAGCGTAGTAATTAATCTTACTCTTGAAAACCGTAGATCTGGAGATGCGGTATAGGTTACCCGAGACTTCATGGACCCATATGGAGACTGTCCTTTGAAAATATGACTTAGATCTCTTCATAAAATTTGTAGGGGACATCTTTAATTAAAACATATCCAAAATTGATAGTAAAATAAGAAGTATAAGTGGGTAAAAACTCAGTATTTCAGAGAACCATGCACTGGACGTTTCAGTATTAGATCCAGACCCTTCGTGTGACTGTAGAAAATAATCTAAAACTAATTTGGCTTATAAGTCTGCATAAAAAATCTACCTTAGTGTCTTGGATATAACTTGGTAAAATTTCATAATTTTTGGAGGTCGTTTGGACATTTTAATCAAATTATTTCGGAAACTGTGCATTCTGTTTTTATCCGAAATTACATGCTGTATTTGTGTGAATTATAATTTTGTGTGGAAATTGATTGGCCTTGTGTTTTTCATGAAATTATTCCCCTATTGTCTTGTCCATCACTAGCCTTAATTTCATGATTTTTGGGAATCATGTGGATATTTAATTTAAATATTTTCAAAATAATACAAGCTGGAATTTAAATAATTTTTTTAAAAAAAAAGAGAGGGCATGATAATGGACTATTTTAAACTGTATGAATTCCATGAATTTTATCTTATGGATGATTTTACCTTGATGCATGTATGATAGGATGAAAGTGATTTTATTTGCCATTGCATCAAGTGCCATGCTAAGTGAGACCTAAATTGGTAAATGTGGACAATGATAAATGAGGAAATTATTATGGCGGATGATAATGCCCTGGGAGTGTCAGCATGCCCGGGACGGGGGGTGCCCGATGCTCGGAATGTATAGAGATACATGGCCGGATGGCCCTGGGAGTGTCAGGATGCCCGGAATGGTTGGGTGCCGGAAGCCTCAGAGGTCTTTGCCTGAGGGGATGCCTCATGATGCCAGTTGGGATGCGAAATGCTCGGAATGTGGGGGTGCCGGATGCCCGGTGGCCTTGAGTGGCTGAATGCCGGAGGTTTTTCTCGCAATGCCAGGATGGGGTGCGAGTGTAAAGTACGGTATGGAATTGATGATCCCGAGAAAGAATGATGTGGTGATCGAATTGAAAGTTAAAAGTGGAAATTGAATCATGCATACATGACATGACATGATGATGATCACCTATGGCATGATGATATGCATACATGATATGATATGATGATGATGATCACCTATGGCATGATAAGATGCATGTATGACATGATATGATGATGATCACCTATGGCATGATGATATGCATACATGTTAGGATGATGTCATGATGATGGTGATATATGATATGATATGATGAAGCCATGATGATGATGACATGTGTATGACATGATGATGATAACCTATGACAAGACGACATGTATGTGTTAAGATTGTGATGAAGATGTGTGATGGTATATGCATGGCATGGCTTCGAGGTAAGTCTGCTTGGATGCATGATTTACATGTATGATGTTGTGCTTGTATTGCATGTTGCAATGAGTGGTTATTGGATTTCTTTACATGTTGAGTGGTTGTACTCACCCCTTTCAGGGACCAACATTTCATATTAGCAGCATGCCGCTCCTTACTGTCACACGGGGTGTTTTCTACGGCCTACCTTCAGACGTAGAGGTCGAGTGCAAAGAGTTTGACTGTCCTTCCGTTCCCAGTCTTACGTATATTCGAGTGCGATGTCTACTTATGTACGATGTGGGCCTAGCTGGGGGCCCTGTTGTCCAGGAGTTCATATCCGTCCATGTTCGGCGCAATCGAGCGATGCGTGGGATGCTGCCGCCGCCACCGCCTGATGCACCGGGATGGGTGTGAGGGTCCGTGCGTGTCAAGTAGACGCCGAAACTTTTTGGGATGGTTAGCCGACACTAGCGATGGGGGATCTTACATGTGAGTTGTAGTGGGTCGACTGTTTCTTTTTGGGGTTTTAGGCCGAGTATGGCTAAGCTCTGGCTTTCCTTTTGATGTACCGACCCAAGGAAACCCATATTGAAAATATGTAAATAAAAGTGTCATGGCTGTCTGTTATTATGATGATAGTGGTGTGCGATTGTATCATGGTTGTTGGAGGGAGAGATGGTGATATTATATTTTGCTTCCACTAATGAGTTGCGCTGGGACCGTTTTCAAAAAAAAAAATATGTCCATGATTTTACGACGCTTCTTATAAGAGACTTTAATTAGGTGTAACGTCAGGTGCCTGTGGCGACCCTAGGTGGTTCGAGGTGTCACAGTCACCATTAGCCATTATTAGTGGATCAACTAGAAGCATTATTAGGAGTCGCCATAACCCCAAAAGTGATTAACTAATGCTAAATTTTTGGAACAACTATCAATCTCTTGCCACAGTTTTTATGGTTTTCGGCTACCTCCTCCATGGATTGCCTCGCATAGCCATCATTGGTGGTGTTGGTTTCCATATGACCCATTCATCCATTCACATAACATGAACTCAAGCAATCAAGTCGATTAGCAACATTCACACATCAAACAAAAAATGGCCTCAGATTGGCATTTGCTTTTCATGCATTTTGACCATCCCTAACCTCTTAATGACTAGGGTTCATTAATAAATGGTTAATTATGATTGGCCATCATTTACATTTGCAATCACATAATAATGGTTAATATTAACTAATCCCTAATTCAGTTATAATCAATTCCCAATAGGCTACCTATCGAGCATTCATCTAGCAAACTGATGTGGACATCGAGCCATATCAAGGAGGTGGTGCTAGAGACCCATTATCTATTCCTACTAACTCGATTACTCACGCGCGGGCCAAGCAATTCAGGTAAGCTGTTGGCGTCATGGTTCGTGATCTTCAGCGTGGAGAAGACCTTGGATCAAATCTTGAAGAATCTTGGAAATCTTGGTGCAATTTGATTATTTGGTCACCAAATATTTGACAAAGTCAATATATATATATCTTCTTGTTTAGGTATATTTCAGAATATTACGCATTAGATTTCTAGGGTTGGTTTTAGGGTTTGTGTGGCAGCTAGAAGGCCTATATTAAAGACTGACTAAATTTCTTTGGGGAATATATATATTATTTTTTTGGAGGAAAAAAAGTTGAGAGATTCTCTTCTACTGTTCTTTTGAGGACTTGACCTTATCAAGGTTCCCTTATGATGGTCGATTCAACTTATTGAGATAGATAGTGTATTATTTCTCTCATGACGTCCATAACATTGGTTGGTTGACACATGTTCATCAATAGGTCACGTTCATACCGAGGTTGCCAATCACAGGTTTGATTGGAGGTCAAAATTCGCAATTCGCACCATCCGGGCCTTTGTAGAACGATCTTTCCGCAACGATTCATATCATTTGGTATCAGAGCTTGCTTTTACAAGGTCTATTTATCTTTAATTTTTTGTTTATATTTAGCAATTTGAGATTTATTGAGCTAGGGTTTCGATTCTAGCCAATTTAGGGATCCGATTGCTTTTATGCTTCCATACGTAGTTGTTTGCTGTTAGTTTTAATTTTTTTCCCTAACATCTTAAATTTTATCTAAGTTCGTCCAAAAAAAAAGAAAAAAAAAGAAAGTTCATCAAAAAAAAAAAAAAAGAAAAGAAAAGAAAAAAAAAAAAAAAAAAAAAGTGCGCAAGAGGAAAAAAAACATATTCAATAGAAAAAAGATAGCTGAACAAAAAAAAAAAAAAATCAAGAAGGTGACTCGTTTGTTAGTAGACCGAATTGAAACAAAATCAGTAGTGATTTGCATTTCAATTGGAATTTCAAAAGTTGTACTTGTTGGCTTGAAATTGTTACTTGTTGAAACAAAATCAGTAGTGATCTAATCTTGTTTGATTAATTGTTGTGAGGGGGTTGAGAGATGGGTTTTGAGTCCAATAAAGAGCTTGTGAAAAGAAAATACGAGAGGGAAAAGATAAGAGTGTGTAAGCTTAATTGAGAGTGGAAAAAGTCTAGACTTGAGTTAAACACGAGGGGAGTGACAAACAGCTTGCGAGAAATACGTGAGGGAGTGATTGGTAAGGATTATTGTGACTAACGTTTACTTGCAGGTCTAAAATATGTCATGCAAAGAAAGTGTGAATCAAAGGGAGGTTGACTTCATACAAAGGGATGAAGCACTCGTGGAAAGCATCTAACAATTGAGAGCCGTAGTGGAGGAGATTAGTGGCCGAATGATGGGGAATGACATGAGGGTTGATGGGGACCGAGAGCTATCCCATGGAAGGCCGCAACATCAGCAAGACACATCTAGAACATGACATAAAAGGCAGCAGCATTATGATGATGATGAGGCCGACATGGAGGATGATCGAGATGCTCAATTTGAAAGATGAAATGGAGCCCGAGGGTTTAGACACCGAGAAGATAATGAACTTGGTGATATCAAGATGAAGATTCCTTCTTTCCAATGGAAGAATTATCCCGATGCGTATCTAGAATGGGAGAAATGCATGGAGATGATATTTGATTGCTAACGATACTCCGAGTTCAAAAAGGTAAAAATTACAGCTATTGAATTTACTGATTATGCTATAATTTGGTGAGATCAACTTGTGACTAGTAGGAGGCACAATGGTGAAAGACCAATAGAGATGTGGGATGAGATGAAAAATGTGATGAGGAGGTGTTTTGTACCAAGTCATTACCATCAATATTTGATTCAAAAGTTACAAAATCTCACACAAGGCAATAAGAGCGTGAAAGAGTATCATAAAGAGATGGAGATTGCCACAATCTGTGCTAATGTGGTGGAGGATCATGAGGCCACAATGTCACAATTTTTTAGTAGTTTGAGCTAAGACATAGCAAGGGTGGTGGAGCTGCAGCACTATCGTGAATTGGAGGAATTGGTGGATAAAGCCATTAAAGTTGAGCGGCAATTGAAATTGGACCGAAATCACAAGAGTAGAGGAGGTTTAAATCAGAATTGGAGATCCAATTGGAAGAGAGATGAAAAACCAAATTGGAGAGGAAACGACACCAAAACCGTAACCTCAAAAGAGAAGGAGAGGGACGGTAAAATTGGAATGAATCCGGCTTTTGTGGCACCCCTCGACGGCCCCCGATCCGATTAGGGTTGCCACAATTTTCTTTCCTTTCACTTTCCTTATTAACATGTCACTCTGATACCATTACAATTGCAGCGGGTTCATACAACTTCCTTCCTTATATTCAGAAAACGATGCACACCTACTAAACATCTTATATAAGTTAAAGCCGAACACGTTTATTTACATATAGCAGATGGACACCTTTAGTCAAAATGCCGTAGTCTTCTATACTCGGCTACACTTCAAATGATGACCGACATCTTCTCCAACAGTCGAATACTTAAAATCCATCGATCAATGTCGGCATCCAAAAGTTCCTCCATTTGCTATCCCCCTCCTTGCAATCATAACCAACCACTTGATTCATCTACTAGTAGCAGTGGTAGCAGAGGTATCTTATCTATTTTGAAATATTATTCTCCAAAAGGGGTGAGTACAACCACTCAGTAGGTAAATGACCAATAAACCACTCAATACATCATGCCATGCAATCATCACAATCATAGCATCACATGTCATACAAGCATACATGCACAACATACCATGGCATCATGCACATGTCATCATATCTCATGTACCATCATCATCATCATATCATATCATATGTGCATATCATCATCATCATCATCATCATATCATATCATCATGCCATAGGTGATCATCATCATCATGTCATATCATGTCATCATATCATCATGCCATAGGTGATCATCATCATATCACATCATACATCATCATCATCATGCATTTCATGTCATCATATCATCATGCCATAGGTGATCATCATCATATCACATCATGCATCATCATCATGCCATAGGTGATCATCATCATATCACATCATACATCACCATCATCATGCATATCATCATGCCATGTCATATATCATCATCATCATCAGCATGCATATCATCATCATGGTTTGATTTCCACTTTTAACTTTCAATTTGATCACCACATCATCCTTCCTCGGATCATCAATTTCATCTCATATTATACACTCGCATCCCATGTGAGAAAAACCTCCGGCATTCAGCCATTCCAGGCCACCGGGCATCCGGCCCCCCACATTCTGGGCATCTCGCATCTCAACTGGCATCACAAGGCATTCCCCTCGGGCAAAGACCTTCGACAGGGCTTCCGGCATTTACACTCCCTGGTCGGGCATCCCGCACCCCAATCCTGGCATCGCGAGGCATCCCCCTCGGCAAAAGCCTCTAGGGCTTTCGGAATTATGTACCGACATACCACTAGGCCTCCCCTGGAATTACGTACCGTATACCACTGGGCATCCCGACACTCCCGGGGAATTATCATCCGCCACATCAATCTCCTCATTGAACATCATTCATGTTCACCAATTTCGGTCTTAATTTAGCATGGCATATGATGTGATGGCAAACAAAGTCATATTCAGCATGGAATTCATACATGCATCTCAATTTATTGTCATGCATACATCAAGACCCCATCATACATGCTACATGGTACAATTATTTATGAAATAAAATTTATGGAATCTATGCCAATTAAAATAATCCATTTATCATGCCCCTTTTTACATTTATTTAAATTCCAGCTTGTGCCATTTTCAAAAATATTAAATTTAATATCTATATCATTCTCAAAAATCATAAAAGTTAGGGCAAGTAATAAACAAGAAAATAGGATAATGATTTCATGCAAAATACATGGCCAAATAGAATTCCACCCAAATCCATAATTCACACAAAACAACATATAATTTTCTAATGAAATCAGAATGCACAGTCTCCGAAATAATTTGATTAAAATATCCATACCACCTCCAAAAATTACTAAATTTTTCCGAGTTATAGAAAAGACACTAAAGTAAATTTTTCATGAAGACTTCCAAGCCAGATTCGTTTTAGATTAATTTCTACAGTCTCACGAAGCTTCTGGATCCAACACCGAAACGTCCAGTGCATGCTTCTCCGAAATACTGAGTTTTCACCTACCTATTTTTCTTCATTTCCTCTGAAATTTGGATAAGTTTTACATCAATATGTCCTATACAAGTTTCATGAAGAAATCTAAGTCAAATAGCCAGAGTATAGTCGCTGTTTAGGTCCATGAAGTCTCGGGTGTCCTGTACCACATCTCCAGAATTACCATCTTCAAGATTCAATCGATTTACTAGGTTATAATTGTTCATTTCGCTTCCAATTTGAGTATGTTATAGCTTAAGATGTCCCCTAAAAATTTCATGAGAAATCTAAGAGATATTCTTAGCACAAATCAACATGCAACCACAAATCCATCAAAAGGTCAGTAAAATCGTTCCAGATCTGAGGTCTCCGTAGGATGAGAGTTTAACCCCTTAAATCTCCATCATTTTACACCAAATTTTATTATGTTGTATTTTAAGACGTTACATACAACTTTCATGAAGATATCAAAGTCAAAATCGAACTCTAAACATACATTTAAGCTCTTACAATGTTCTGACTCAAACTGTTTATGCGAAAACATTCCAGATCTAGCATCTCCGTAGGATGAGAGTTTGACCCCTCAAATATCCATAATTTTGCACCAAATTTTAGTATGTTTTATTTTAAGATGTTAGATACAACTTTCATGAAGAGATCAAAGTCAAAATCGAACTAAAAACATGCATGCAAGCTCTCACAAGATGCTGTTTCAGGCAGATCTCACGAAATCAGCATGCAAAGTCAAGAACAGCCACATTCTAGCTCCGATTTTTTCCTTCCCTATGATCCGAAACCTACCACAAACAAATCATACATGCAAGGCACACATGCAAGGGTGGAAATCAGTCCCAACTTGCCTCAAAGACCAAGCGGACAGCAACACACGAAAGGCACACCGGCGATGGACAGACGGCGTGCAGTGGCGACGGGCGACTTCTCCTCCCTCTCGGTCTCACTCTCTCTCGCAACTCACTCTCTCTCTCTTTCTCACTTGGACGGTAGCCCTTAACCAGCCACTCACTCTCTCTCTCTTCCTTTTTGGTTGGATATATATATATATATATATATATATATATATTGCATGCATTCTTGGTTTGCATGGGGGACACTTGTCCCTAAGAAGGAGACAAGTGTCTCCTTTGCCGAAGACACTTGGAGGCCATGCGGCTCCTCCTCCACCCCTCCATGCGTGACAGCCCAATGGGCTTCATGGGCCGGGCCTCTTGGCCCACTTTAGGCCAACACACTTGGGCCTAAAGTCCAAGCTTAAATGGCCCAAAATTTTCTTAAATAAGTCCATTTTTACTTTTAATAATTTACCTTAAATCCCAACTTATATAAACACTAAATTACAATTTCATATGGCCATAAAACTTGAAATCATAAATCCATAAATTCCAATTTATAAAACACATGGCCAATGATAGGATTTTCTTTCCTATCAAATAATTATCCATTAAAAGCTTGGCCATATATCTTATTGCTAATTATGGATTAAATGGCCATAACTTGATGGTACTTCCATCACCTATTCATAGAATTTAATGTAGCTAGAGGTCGTCATGAATTTTGGGATGCCACAGCTTCTGGTAAAACCAAAAACCCTAACACTAGAACTCGTGAGATTAAATGTTTTAAGTGTTTGGGCGGGGGTCATTTGGCGAATCAATGCCCTAATAGAAGGGTGATGATCATGACTTGACATGGTGTTATTGAGTCGAAAGTGAAAGGGAAGAAAATGATGATGTGATGCCACCTTTAGAGGATTCTAGTGATGGAGAAATAGCTATAAAATGAGACTTGTTGGTGTTTAGGTGTTTTCTTAGTGTGCAAGTAAAGGAGGAGGAGCATCATCAATAGAGAGATAACTTATTTCATACAAGATGTGTGGTGAATGGTAAGATCTGTAGTTTGATAATTGACAAAGGTAGTTGTGCAAATGTGGCAAGTTGTATTATGGTGGACAAGTTAGGTTTGAAGATGACAAAGCACCCTAGGCCTTATAGACTTCAATGGTTAAATGATAGTGGAGAGGTGAAAGTGTTGAAGCAAGTTCGAATCACATTTGAGATAGGGAGATACAAGGACGAGGTAGAGTGTGATGTTGTACCTATGCAAGCGGGTCATATCTTACTTGGAAGACCATGGCAATATGATCGAAAGGTACATCATGATGGGTATACTAATCGTTATTCATTGGTGATGAATCAAGAGACTTATACCTTGGTACCAATGACACCTAGTGAGGTGTATCAAGATCAATTAAAGTTACAACGAGAAGTCGAGAGAGAGAGAGAGAGAAAATGTGAGAAATCCGAGGGCTTGCATGGTGTGTCTGAGGCGCAAGAAAAAGGAGAAGCCGAGAGAAGGATTGTGGTAAAAACTGAAGGAAAAGAACAAAGGAAAGAAAATAGGTAAAATAATTTTTATGCAAAGTCAAGTGAGGTGAGGAGAGCTTTAGTTCAAGACCGACCGATGCTTGTACTTTTGTACACGGAGATTTTCTTTTCTACTAATGATTTTGACCTAAGTTTGCCTAGTCATATTGTGTCTTTATTGGTCTTTCCTAATGAACTTCCTGAAGGAATACCACTTGATTCCTGGTGCGCTATTACCTAATTGACCCGCATATTGAACCAATTCCGAGAAGACAAAGGAACTTCAATGGCAAGTTAGCGAACTATTGGAACGGGGGTATGTGAGAGAGAGTCTTAGCCCATGCGATGTCCCTGTTTTTTTTGTGCCAAAAAAGGATGGAACTTGGCGAATGTGTGTCAATTGTCAAGCAATTAATAACATTACAGTAAAGTATCGACATCCTATTCCTCAATTAGATGACATGTTGGATGAGTTGCAAGGTTCTTGCATTTTCACTAAGATCGATTTGAAAAGTGGCTATCATCAAATTAGGATGAAAGAATGTGATGAATGGAAAAGTACATTTTGATATTGCTAGTATGAGTACCTAGAGGGGGGTGAATAGGTATATAAAAGATTTTTCTTCAACAATTGCACAATACTAGACAGTTGATGGATTTGAGACAAACGATAATCAAAGTAAGACTGAGAGAAGAGAAAATTGAACACGCGGTTTATAGTGGTTCGGCTTATATCAAGCCTACGTCCACTCTTCTTCACTGACAGCCTGTTGGCTGGATTCCACTATGAACGAAAGAGAAGTTACAGCACAGTTTTTCCTTGATTCCACAGTGTAGATGTTCTACCACACCTTCTCAAGATTTCTCACAAATATAGACTCTCTTTTGTATACAAGTATTCGCTCAAAGGAATTGTCTAAACAAAAATGAGCTTCAGACTTTGGAATTCTTCTATCGCGCACACCTTGAACAACTAAGACCGTCTTCCTTATATACTCCTTTATGCCATCATACCCGTTGGCATTTACCAAAGGAATTCCTCCAATCTACCCATTGGACGGAATCAATTAGGAAGATTGTTCAAGCTATAAAAGGAACGTCTTGATAGCCCATCAATCCCGTTCGCCCATACAATCGGGATCTCGGTTTCCATAAGCGAACCTTCCAATAATATTTAGGCAATCACCGGATCTTCAATTATCGAGTCAATCTTCGATCAATCAAAGGACTCCATTATGTCTTCTCCAGCCACGAGATCTTCACCAGTTGATAAGGTTAAATCCTTAACAAAACATCCAGTTCTGGATAACCTTTCTTCAACGGATTAGAGACTGTCAATGAGGATAGACTTTGAGTCTTGAGTCTCGGCTGTCCGGAGGTCTTCGACTTTAAATAGCGAGTCTGCAAGCCTTCAGACTAGACTGATAAAAACGTTTTGTCAACTTCAAAACACTTCAAGAAGATTTCTCCAACAATCTCCCCCTTTTTTATGGTGACAAAACTTTCCTGCAGATTTGGATATCTTTGACCTGCAAAATATTTCTCAAATACATATGCATATCTTATAGAGATAAATGGCTAACAGAATAACACTAGAATCTGCAACCACAGAAAATAGGTTAGTCCAGTATATGATGAAGCCATCCATAAGATATCAATATTAGTTAATAGAAACAGTCAAGTCCAAGTCTAGTTCAGTTCTCATCCAGACACAAAACAAAGTCAAACAGAGTTCAAACCACAAAACAATCCAACAAACAATTAAAAGTTTAATTAATGAATTTTTGTCATCATTAAAAAGGATGAGATGAAGTCAAGATTGCTTGGGAACGCGGACTAGCTGGAAATCTTCCATAGACTGAACGATGCCTTCCAGCCTTTTAAAGTCTTCCTTTAGTTGTGCAATCTCCTCACTCTTGGCATTGGCCTGATTCTGAACAGAGAGGGCTTGCATTTTATCATTCAATGAACATGAAGAAGCTTGACCTTCATTCTTCAAGCTTTGAACTTCGCATCCCAAGGCATAAATTTGACATCGCATCTCCAAGAGAATATCCATGATTCTGCGAAAATCTGCTCCATTATCGGTCCCCGAGTACTTGCTTCGGCTCGATCGATGGAGTAAATGCACGATGGTAGATCAGCATAATCTCGCAGTTTAGCGATGAAACTTCATGACCTTCCTCTGGAAACTGAGATGCATAAACATCCTCTGGGTCTACTGGTGAGCGACTGACTCCTTCACTTGCATCAGTATATGAAGACTTCACTCCTTTCTCCTGATCTCCCCCTATTTCCATGCATACAGGTGGAGAAGAGTGTTCCTCAGGTTCTCATTCTTCTCTTCTTTCTTCTTCAAGTCTTTCCTCCTCTGTTTCTTTTTTAGCTTCTATTTCTTCTTCTTCCTTCTCCTCTGCTTCTTTCGTCATTTGTTCCGATTCTTTCTGTGGAACAGGACAACTTAAATTCTTCAAAGCCAATGCAAAGATGGTGATGTCTTCCTCATCATCTTCATCCTCAACGAGGAGAGCTCTTCTTCTCTTGGATGGAGCAACCATGGGCTCCTTCCCTTTTCTTTTAGCTGCGAAGAGATTTGATGAGATTTTGCAGAGTCTTCTCCTTGAATTTCTCCAACTCCTTGCTCGCTTCCTTCAAACGCATTTTGGTCACCATTTTCAGTCCTACCACCATATGATCGCATGGTCGAACACAAAAGATTTGTGGAGGCTGAATATTCAGATGTCTGAATAATTTCGTAACAAGGCTTGGGTAAGGGAGTTGACCTATGTCCTTCATCATTGCTCTATACATGTGAAACATCACAGTGTGAGGGAGAGAAAACCTTTTTCCAAAGAGAATGACATACATCAGCTTGGCCTTTAAACTTGAAACATCAGTCTTGGAAGTTGATTTCGGTCGGAGTCAATTAATCACAATCTTGTGAAGCAAGATGTTGAATGCACCCATCCTTAAGTACGTGATCTTTTCATCTGTTCTCCTGTCCTTCACCAATTCAAGTGTGGCCTGAGCAATGGAAACTTTGATTGGTTGATATCTTCCTCTTTCAACTTCTAACACATCTGCCAGCATATTCATATCCACAATATAGTCTTGGTCTTTAACGCTGAAAGAGAATCTATTCGCATCCAAAAAGCTTAGATTTGAATAGAAATATGCAGTTAATTCAGCATAGGCCTATGTAGAGTTAGAGCAGAACTTTTCAAGTTGAAGATAACTGAACTTTTCCCTCAAGTTCACATTCACAGCATCCAGAAAATCAAAATCCACACTCCTAGGGTTTATTACCCCATGCTTCAGCAATTTCGAGTACAGATCCTTTTGCTCATTCGATCTGAACAAATCTCCCATTTTTCCTTGATTTTCAACCGCAACACCCATTTTTGGTTGAAATTGACTGTACAATTTGTCATCATCATTCCCATTTACAGGATTCGGCCCCTAGTCACGAGGATCACTTGGGATATTTGCAAGGGTTTCCTCAGCCACCCATTTTCGAGCAATTCCCAAACTTTCCATTTTTCGCAGAAAGATATATTCGTTCCCATGTCCTTTGTCTTTAAGAAAATCATCAATGTAGTTCAAAGGAGTACGAATTCCTTTTAAGGCACGATATAACTGGTAAATATAAGCGGGCTTTTGAACTCTTACGAGGTCCGCATCCTCGATGATTTCTTCCCTTGTTGATGATCAACGCCTTGAGGACTAGATGGAGGAGAATGACGCTGTTGAGAATGTTGTGGGCTCGCTTGCTGTTCTGGGAGTCACTTCTTCTTCAATAAGATCGAAGTGCGTAGGCCCCTCACTCATTCGCCGTGGTCCCCCGCTTTGCGATTCTCGAAGACTTTCTTGAAGATGACATCTTTCTCGCTTTTGGAAGATTCCTTGCTTGACTTTCCCGGAAAGATGACAACTTTTTGAGGATTAAACGAAGAAGACAAACGGAATGGAGGATCGATGCTTTCTAGGGTTTTTGAGAGAAAAGTGAAGAGGAATCGACAGTGCATGATCGGTTAAAAAGAGGGATACACAAACCGTCACAAATGAAATAAAAAAAAAATGCCTTTTCAAAATAACTGTCTTTTTCCGTAAAAATAGCTATTTCAAAAATAACTTCCTTTTTGAAAATGAAACGATGCAATAATTTCGACAATATAGCAACAATTTAAACACAGTCTGACGATCGTACCTTTTCAAGATGAGATTCAAGAGATAAAGACTTACAGTCTGACAAACGTACCAAGACTATCTTTCAGATAAAGTCTTGTAAGTCTGAGTCTGAAAGTCTTTAGACTTTGATGTCCTCATACCTCAAAATGTTGAGTCTGGAATGTATAAACTCAAATTGATTTTTCTCCAAAGGCTTTGTGAATATATCCGCGCTTGATTCTTTGAGTCAACAAATTGAGTTGAAACATCTCCATTTTGAACATGGTCTCTAATAAAGTGATGTCGAATCTCTATATGCTTTGCTCTTGAGTGGAGAATTGGATTTTTGGTGAGGTTGATAGCGCTGGTGTTGTCGCAATTAATCTTCGTGCATGAGTCTTCAATTTCAAAGTCTCTTAGCTGCTATTTTATCCATAGAATTTGCGAACAGCAGCTTCCAAGGGCTACATACTCGCTTCGTTGTTGAAAGGGACACGGTGATTTGTTTCCTTGAAAACCAAGACACCGTCCCGCTTCCAAGCAACCGGCAAGTTCCCGAAGTGCTTTTTCTATCAACTCGCAACCGGCCAGATCTCGCGTCTCGAATATCCCAAAGATTAAAGTCTCCTTCTTAGGATACCAAAGACCGATGCTTGATGATGAAGCAACGTATTTAATGATGCGTTTCGCAGCACCGAGATGGGATTCTCTAGGATTTGATTGAAACCTAGCACAGATGCAAACACTCAACAAAATGTCGTCTAAAAGCGGTAAGATAAAGAAGTGAACCAATGATGCTCCTGTACAGCTTTTGATCAACTTTCTTCCCTTCTTCATCTTTGTCTATCTTCAAAGAACTTGACATTGGTATGTCGGTCTTTTTGCACTTTTCCAGTCCAAACCTTTTGACAAGATCATTAACATATTTTTCTTGATAAATAAAAGTTCCTTCCCTTGATTGTTTTACTTGAAGACCAAGAAAGAATGTTAACTCTCCCATCATACTCATTTCAAACTCATCCTGCATCGACTTAGAAAATTTCTTGCATAGATTTTCATTAGAGGATCCGAAAATAATGTCATCCACATATATTTGAATAAGTACGAAACTTTTGTTTTCCTTTTTAATAAATAAAGTCGTATCTACTTTACCTTTGACAAAACCATTTTGTATTAAAAACTTACTTAATCTGTCGTACCAAGCTCGAGGTGCTTGCTTTAAACCATACAAAGCCTTTTTCAGTCCCGAAGACCGAGTCCGGCTTCTTTGGGTCTTCAAACCCTGGTGGTTGTTCCACATAAACTTCCTCATGGATAAATCCATTTAGAAAGGCGCTTTTGACGTCCATTTGGAATAACCTGAAATTCTTATAACAAGCAAACGCAAGTAATAGTCGAATAGCTTCTAACCTTGCTACTGGAGCGTAAGTCTCATCATAGTCTATTCCTTCTTCTTACGTATATCCCTTGGCCACGAGTCTTGCTTTGTTTCCTACGACTTTTCCTTTCTCATTCATCTTGTTTCTGAACACCCATTTAGCACCAATAATAGTTTTACCTTTTGGTTTGGATGTCAATTCCCAGACATCATTAATGTTGAACTGTCTGAGCTCTTCTTGCATAGCTTCAATCCATCTTTCATCAGATAAAGCTTCTTCTATGCTCTTTGGTTCAATTTCAGAAACGAGAGCCACAAAGACTAGACTCTTCTCGCCTTTTGGATCTGGTGCGAATTCCTTCATTAATTTCGCCGATTATAAGATCTTTGGGATGACTGGATTTATGCTTCCGTTACTTGTTGATTTGTCGGTTGATGATCTCTCTTTTGTTTGATCTTCACGAACATCCCGATGCTGGTTTTCCGTAGTCCGAGATGCTTCTTGAGTTGTAAGATTTGGAAGGTGCAGGTAGGTTCGGACTCTTCTTGATGAGTCGACTTGATTCATCTTGCGTTGAGTCTTGAAATTTGACATTCATTGACTCCTCCACAGATTGGCTCTTCTTGTTATAGACTCTCGAAGGCTTTGCTTGATGTAGAATATCCAAGGAAGATACCTTCATCGATCTTTCTTCAAACTTACCAACTTGATCTTTTGCATTTTTCAATATAAAACATTTGCAACCGAATACATGAAAGTATGAAACAATAGGCTTCTTATCTTTGAATAACTCATAAGGGGTTTTCTCTAAAATAGGTCTTAAGAAGACTATATTGATGATATAGCATGCTGTTGAAACAGCTTCCGCCCAAAATCGTGAAGAAATCTTGCTTTCAATTAAAAGAGTTCTAGCCATTTCCTGAAGAGATCTGTTCTTTCTTTCCACAAATCCATTTTGCTGAGGAGTATATGGAGAGGAGAACACATGATTAAAGCCAGATTCATCACAAAATTTTATAAAATCTTGTTTTTCAAATTCACCTCCATGATCTGTTCTTATACTTTAGATAACACATCCTTTTTCATTTTGAACCTTTTTAGCAAAATTTTCAAAATACGAGAAGGTTTCGGACTTACTTGCAAGGATATATACCCAAGTAAAACAGGAGTAATCGTCCACAATTACTAGGCAATATTTCTTACCTCCAATACTCTGTGTTCTGGTTGGTCCGAAGAGATCCATATGTAGCAACTGTAGTACATGATTAGTACAGACATGATTTATTGGCTTAAATGAATTTCTTACCTACTTTCCCATAATACATGGAGTGCATGAATCAGTCTTTTGATAAGGTAATTTGGGTAGTCCTCGAACAAGCTGCTTTGATGAGATTTTGGCTAATTGCTTCATGTTGACATGACCAAGCTTTTTGTGCCATAAGCTTGCTTCGTCTTGAATTGAGATAAAACATTGCGATTCATTTGGTTTCACATCCAGAAGATAGATGTTTCCATGTCTTCGACCCATGAAAGACTGAGTAAAGTCTTTACTAATTCCAGAACATATTCCTTCTTGAAAGAAGATCTTGAAACCAGTATCACACAATTGACTAATGCTGAGAAGATTGTAATTGAGTCCTTTTACTAAGGAAACATTACTTATTGTGAGATTTCCAATTTTCACAGTTCCAAATCCCACAATACTTCATTTGTTGTTTCCTCGAAATGAAACTTTTCCACCATTTACTTGAGCAAGCTTTATAAAACAATTTAAGTCTCCTGTCATGTGTCTTGAGCATCCACTGTCAAGATACCACTTTACCTTTTTCTTGACGGTGACCTGCATTTAAAATAGAGTCTCAAGCTTTCTTTGGTACCCAAACTTTCTTGGGTCCTTTGGTGTTAGTAACATAAGCAATATTAGCCCATATTTTCTTAACAGGTTTCCAAACCATAGGACACTCTTTTTCAAAGTGATCCTGACTGTTGCACTTTGAACATCTGAGAGCATTTCTACCTCAAATTCATTGTCTGAGTCTGATTGTGCCATCAGACATAGATTGGCATATTCATTATCACTTTCTTCACACTCTGTATCACTCCAAGTTTCTTACATTCAAAGCAGACTACGTCTTTGTTTGGTTCCTCATCATCAACAGACTTGGTCTGCTGTCTTTGAAAGCTTTGTTTCTTTGAGTTGAACCTTCTTCCTTTTCTATTCAGTTTTCTGAATCTTTTTATCATGAGAGCAAGCTCCTCATCGTCCATATCATCTTCAGAATTTGTATCATCAAAATCATCATTTGATTTTAATGCAATGGATTTCTTACCTTTTGGATCTACATCTTCATTGATCCGTTCCACTTCATAAGACTGAAGAGTTCCAATTAGCTCGTCGACAGATAGTGGCATAATTCTTTGCTTCTCTCTTATCGAAGTCTTTATGTGATTCCAATCCCTGGAGAGTCCATGCAGTAGCTTGTTTACCTTCATGGGATCAGTAGTTGGTTGACCTTGATTTTCAAGACCATTCACAATATCTGTAAAACGACTAAACATGTAAGATATAGATTCTCCTGGTTTCATTCTGAAGGCTTCGTATTGACCGAGAAGAATGTTGATTCTTGTTTCCTTCACTCGATCTGTTCCTTCATAGGTGATATGCAATCTGTCCCAAACTTCTTTTGCTATAACATAAGAAGATATTCTATTATATTCAGTTGGTGACAAAGCACAATATAAGGAGTAAATTGCTTTTGCATCGAGTGTTTGTCTCTTGATTATCTCTTCCTGAGTCATTCCGCTAGTCTCATCAGTTTCTTTTCCTCTTTCAGAGACTGATGCAGTGGTAGGAGTAATTCCTTTTTCTACAACGTCCCATTCCAGAGGTTCCTTTGATCGTAGGAAACCTTTCATCTTGTTCTTCCAGATGTTGTAATCCTTTCCATCAAAGTAGGGTGGTCTGGTATTGCTTTGCCCTTCCATCAGCCTCGGTGCTAGCATACTAGCCATGGATCTTTTACTACGAAGTATAACACTTCAAATAAAGTAAGTACACAGGCTCTGATACCAATTGATATTGCTAGTATGAGTACCTAGAGGGGGGTGAATAGGTATATAAAAGATTTTTCTTCAACAATTGCACAATACTAGACAGTTGATGGATTTGAGACAAACGATAATCAAAGTAAGACTGAGAGAAGAGAAAATTGAACACGCGGTTTATAGTGGTTCCGCTTATATCAAGCCTACGTCCACTCTTCTTCACTGACAGCCTATTGGCTGGATTCCACTATGAACAAAAGAGAAGTTACAGCACGTTTTGCCTTGATTCCACAAAGTGTAGATGTTCTACCACACCTTCTCAAGATTTCTCACAAATATAGACTCTTTTTGTATACAAGTATTCGCTCAAAGGAATTGTCTAAACAAAAAGGAGCTTCAGACTTTGGAATTCTTCTATCGAGCACACCTTGAACAACTAAGACCGTCTTCCTTATATACTCCTTTATGCCATCATACCCGTTGGCACTTACCAAAGGAATTCCTCCAATCTATCCGTTGGACGGAATCAATTAGGAAGATTGTTCAAGCTATAAAAGGAACGTCTTGATAGCCCATCAATCATGTTCGCCCATACAATCAGGATCTCGGTTTCCATAAGCAGAACCTTCTAATAATATTTAGGCAATCACCGGATCTTCAATTATCGAGTCAATCTTCGATCAATCAAAGGACTCCGTTATGTCTTCTCCAGTCACGAGATCTTCTCCAGTTGATTAGGTTAAATCCTTAACGAAACATCCAGTTCTGGATAACCTTTCTTTAACGGATTAGAGACTGTCAATGAGGATAGACTTTGAGTCTTAAGTCTAGCTGTCCGGAGGTCTTCAGACTTTAAATAGCAGAGTGCGCAAGCCTTCATACTAGACTGATAGAAACGTTTTGTCAACTTCAAAACACTTCAAGAAGATTTCTCCAACACATTTAAGGCCAAGTATGGATTATATGAGTGGTTAGTCATGCCATTTGGGCTAACTAATGCACCGAGCACGTTTATGCGACTTATGAATCATGTTTTGCGTGCTTTTATTGGTCAATTTGTGGTTGTCTATTTCGATAACATCTTGATATATAGCCGAAGCCTTGATGACCATATTGAGCCTGTGCGAGCTGTCTTGTAGGTTTTAAGGGCCGAGCAATTATACGTTAATCTAAAGAAGTGCTCTCTTGTTACCAACAAATTAGTATTTATAGGATTTGTTGTTAATGTTGATGGTATATAGGTTGATGAAGAAAAGGTCAAAGCAATCCATGAATGGCCAATGCCTAAGACCATAGGAGACATGCATAGCTTTCATGGATTGGCAAGTTTTTATCGGCGATTTGTGAGAAATTTCAGCACCATTGCCACACCTTTAATCGAGGTTATCAAGAAGCACATGGGTTTCACGTGAGGAGAAGAGCAAGAGAAAGCATTTAATCTGCTAAAAGATAAGTTGACTAATGCTCATTTGTTATCTTTGCTGAATTTCAGTGCTACTTTTGAGATAGAGTACAATGCTTCTGGTACAGGAATTGGAGCTGTGTTGATGCAAGGAGGGCATCTCATAGCTTATTTCAGCAAGAAAATGAGTAGAGCAACATTGAATTATCCTACCTATGATAAGAAGATGTATGCTTTAGTGCGAGGCTTTGGAGACTTGGCAACATTCTTTATGGCTGAAGGAGTTTGTGATCCACACCAACCACGAGACCTTGAAGTACTTGAAAGGGCGGCATAAGTTGAATAAAAGACATGCCAAATGGATGGAGTTCATCGAGACTTTTCATATGTGATCAAGTACAAGAAAGGTAAGGAGAATGTGGTAGCCGATGCACTTTCTCGAAGGAATGCGATTCTAACTACTTTAGAGGCACAATGTCTTGGTTTTGAGCATATCAAGGGCTTATATACTGATGATGATGACTTTGGGAGAATGTTTGAAGCATGTGAGCATGCTACATTTGATAAATTCTATAGGCGTGAAGGTTATCTTTTCCATGAAAACAAACTATGTTTGCCTAAGTGTTCTTTGGGTGAATTGTTGGTGCAAGAAGCGCATAGAGGTGGTTTAATGGGACATTTAAGCATTAATAAGACTTATGAAGTGTACATTAACATTTTTATTGGCCACATATGAAAAGAGATGTCACACGTGTCTGTGAGAGATGCATTGCTTGTAAGCAATCTAAGTTTACAACTAAACCACATGGCTTGTATACACCATTACCTATTCCAATGCATCCTTTGACTGATATTTCTATGGATTTTGTGTTAGGATTGCCTTGGTTTAAGTATGGTAGAGATTCTATTTATGTGGTTGTTGATGGGTTTTCAAAGATGGCTCATTTTATACCTTGTCATAAAACTGATGATGCATCTCATCTTGTTGATTTGTTTTTTATGGAGGTTGTACGTTTGCATGTTATGCCTAGATTAATTGTTTCAAATCGAGATTCTAAATTTCTTAGCTACTTTTGGAAAATATTGTGGAAAATACTAGGAACTAGGTTGTTATTTTCTACTACTTGTCATCCACAGACCGATGGTTAAATCGAGGTAGTTAATAGAACTTTAGGGGTATTGTTGCATGCTATTATTAAAAAGAATATAAAATCTTGGGAAGATTGTCTACCACATGTTGAGTTTGCATATAATAGGAGTATGCATTCTGCTATTAAATTTACACCATTTAAAGTTGTCTATGATTTTAATCTGTTAACTCTATTAGATTTAACCCCTTTACCTGTTAGATGAAGCAAAGATAGTTGAATTTGTCGAGACGTTGCATGAGAAGACGCGTGCAAATATTGTATGCAAGAATGAGCAATATGCAAGACAAGCCAACAAAGGGCGCAAGGAAGTAGCGATTTCCTGAGTAACAACATTCTAAGTTATTACTATGAGGAGATGGACCATTCATGGTGTTGAAAAGAGTTAACAATAATGCATATAAGCTTGATCTTCCAGGTAAGTATGATGTTAGCGCTACATTTAATGTTTCTGACTTGACTCTTTTCAATGCAAGTGATAAATTGAAGGCAAATCCTTTGCACGAGGGAGGGAATGATGTGGACATCGAGCCATATCGAGGAGGTGGTGCTAGGGACCCATTGTCTATTCCTACTGGTTCGATTACTTGAGTGCGGGCCAAGTAATTTTGGCAAGCTGTTGGCGTCATGGTTCGTGATCTTCGGCATGGAGATGACCTTAGATCAAATCTTGAAGAATCTTGAAAATCTTGGCGCAATTTGATTATTTGGTCACCAAATATTTGACAAAGTCTATATATATCTTCTTGTTTAGGTATATTCTATAATATGATGCATTAGATTTTTAAGGTTGGTTTTAAGGTTTGTGTGGCAGCTAGAAGGCCTATATTAATGACTGACTGAATTTCTTTGGGGGATATAAATTTTTTTGGAGGAAAAAAGCTGAGAGATTCTCTTATACTATTCTTTTGAAGACTTGACCTTATCAAGATTCCCTTGTGACGGTTGATTCGATTTATCAGGCGAGATAACATATTCTTTCACTCGTGGCATCTATAACGTTGGTTGGTTAACACGTGTTCATCAACATGTCACATTCATACCGAGGTTGTCAATCACAAGTTTGATTGAAGGTCGAGGTTCACAATTCACAACATTCGAGCCTTCGTAGAACGATCTTTCCACAATGATTCACATTACAAACACATGCACAAGCATCAAATTAAGCACACACTCAAGTTGTTTGACATTGATTCACAATATATCACACAAGAGGAAGTGACCACTTATTCATTTATATCTTAAATTCATACTGATTATATGAAGTCATATTTCCCACTCAATCAATCTAGGGCCCTCATCATCAAATAGTTGCCACAAACTAGCTGGACACATGTACCAAATTACATATTATAATTGCTGGTAATTTGTTTATAAAACAAATGAAGAGGTGTCTTGTCCCACATCGAAAAGATGTGAGTGCGCACATGGACAAGATTTGGCACTAACCGATGATCAAACAATTTTCTTCTTCCATTTTTTGTCTTCTTTTGAAAGATTATACATCCATTGTTTCCAATTGTTTCCCATGAGAGCCCCTGGAGAATTACTAGAATTGTTATCTAATATTCTCTTTGAGACTTTGTTGTATCCTAAAGAAATTTTCCAGTAATCATTAGCAACTTTGCGGGGCAAATAAATTCTTAAAGAAAATGATATCACGCCTCAAAGTTCGACTTGATTACTCTAAAGATCCAACTTCATTGTTCTACCCAATTCAAAGCCATATTTTCCCAACAATTTTAAGGATTTATTTTTGCAACAAAGGAATCAAGAGTCCAATTCAATTTATGAGGAGAAGATTAAGAAGAAGGAGATGGAGAATGTTTCCCCTCTCGCCAAGTACAAAGGTTCCCTACCACACCCATGGGTGTCCAAGAGACCAAGAGTACATGAAAATGAAGGATCTTGGAGTTCCAAGAGGCCACATCCTTATTCAGCATCTAGTTGAGGTCATGTCATTCCATGTGACATTATTCTTGTGAAGGCCCAAATCATAAAATATATATATATACATACATATATATATATATACATACATATATATATATATACATACATATATATATATATACATATACATATATATATATATATATATATATATATATATATTTCGCCTAGCAGCAGCCAAGCATCCATATTTGGCGTCCATGTCGTGGAACGTTGTCTTGAGGAAGCAGTTGAAATCGCGTCCCTTGCCAATGCCAATAAGTAAGTCTCGAGGTAGTGGGTGGCCGTAAATCTCGAGGCAACATGTGGTCGTGGATAAAGATGCAAGAGCCTTGGTTCGCCATTGCACAATGCGAGCACCAGACGCATGCAAGTGGACAAGTTCTTTCATTTCCCAACAGGTCTTTTCCTCAATGGATTCTAGTCGACGCCAACAATCATCACTCATCATCGTTGGCCAGAGTTTCAAAGATCTACAGGCCCTCTCTCTTTTCTCTTGAATTTCCTCTCTCTATTTTTTTTTTATCTGTCCATTTTGGTTCTGTCATAAGGGTGTGTTTTATGTCTTTTGTGCGCCCAATGCTATGCCATGTCTTGTCTCTATATTTGATGTCCGGTTTGGGACTCAACACTCACTAATCTTGATGGCATATATCGTGATGGAGAAGACAAGAATGGTGGAGTATTGAATTACGACATTAATTTCCTTGAGAAAAAGGTGATGAATGAGGCTCTTACTCATGATGCGAAATCCATCATCGAAATATCATGAAGATGGCATCTCATCTTGTAAAAATGATGTCGAGGATGCTGAGACTCTGATCATGAGATCGAGTGTAAGATCTTTGTTCGAGAGGAGATTTAGCAATCCTTCGGTCCAAAGTAACATGAGGCATTGGCCGTCAAGGGTCATTGCTGGTCCCGGCCTCAAGCCCATGATTGTCGTCAATTTCAAGGTCGTAAAGAAGCAGTTTGCTGTGGAGGAAATTTCATCCACGCTCCTCACAAAGATGCGTGAGACAGCTGAGGCTTACCTTGATATGACTATCAAGAATGTGTTGTCCGAGTCCCTGCACACTTTAATAACTCGGTCTCATCAAGGGGCAGACACATGATGGATTCCCTTTTTTTTTGTTTTTAAGATGCCTTTTAATCTCTTTCGTTGATTAGCATTTTGGATCCATATCAAGTAGGAGGTACTTTCATAGTGAATGCAAGTACTGAAGACTGGATGGTCTCACTCCTGTAATACAAAGAATGGCTTTGATAGATGAGCTCAATGTTGAAGAAAAATTCATTATTTGTTTTGAAGCTGACAAAACGTTTCCATCAGTCTAGTCTGAAGACTTGCAAACTCTTTCGACAAAGTTTGAAGACTGCTAGACTACCAGACTCAAGATTTAAAATCTGCCCTCATTGACAGTTCCTAGACTGACGAAGAAGACTTATCCAGAATTGAGTATTTCTCTAAGGATTTGATTCAAGCGGTCGAAGAAGATCTCATGGCTGGAGTTAGCATCTCAGAAGCTATTATTCGTCTTGAAATTAATTCGAGTGATTTGGATCTGTTGATTGGCAAAGCATACTTGGAAGGTTCTACTTATGGAAACCTAGATCCTGATTGTATGGACGAGCAGGATTGGTGGGCTATCATCACATTCCTTAAGTAACTCAAGATCTCCCTAATTAATTTTGTCCAATGGGAAGATTGGAAAAACTCCTTTGGAATGTGCCAACGGTTATAAGGCATGGAGGAGTATATAAGGAAGATGCTCTAGTTGTTTGAAGTAGTGCACGATAGATAAATTCAAAAGTTTGAAGCTCCTTGTTCTTTGTCAATTCATTTGTTGAGTGTAAATTTGTACTCAAAAGAGAGTTTATACTTTTATGAAGCCTTGAGGAAGTGTAGTAGAGTCTCTACACTATGGAATCAAGGACGTGATACTGTAACAACTCTTTTAATTTATAGTAAAATCTAGCCGATGGGTTATCAATGCGGGAGAATGGACGTAGGCTTGGATTAAGTTGAACCACTATAAACCTTGTGTTCTTATTCTCTTCCCTAAAATCTTTTACTTTGATCGTAACTCTATTTGATTATTAGAGTCTAATTTCCTTTTCAAAGTCTATTGCTAAACAAACTTGTGTTAAAAGTAAAATTTTTTACTTTACTCTATAAAATTTATTTTCGCACCTACTCACCCCCATGTAGGTGCCCGTACTAGAATTTACAATTGGTATCAAAGCATGTGTACTCATTTAAATTGAAGTGTTTTTACTTCAGAGTTGAAGGGCAAAGCAACATCAAACCACCTTATTTTGATGGAAATGAATACAATATATGGAAAAACAAGATGAAAGCATTCCTAAGATCAAAAGATCCTCTGGAATGGGACGTGATAGACAAAGGAATCATTCCTAAAGCTGCAAGAGTCTCAGAAAGAGGAAAAGAAGCTATTGAGTCCAGTGAGATGACTCAAGATTAGATAACCAAGAGACAAGCTCTCGATGCAAAAGCAATTTATTCCTTATATTGTGCATTATCTCCTACTTAATATATAGAATATCTTCTTGTGAAATAGCTAAAGAAGTTTGAGATAGGTTGCACATCACCTATGAAGTGAAAGAAACCAAAATTAATGAATATGAAGCCTTCAAGATGAAACCAGGAGAATCTATCACCGACATGTTTAGTCGTTTTACAGAAATCGTGAATGGTCTGGAGTATCAAGGTCAACCAATCTCGGGACCCATGAAAGTTAACAAACTGCTACGTGGACTTTCCAAAGATTGGAATCACGTAAAGACCTCAACAAGGGAGACACAAAAGATCATGCCACTCTCCGTTGACGAATTGGTTGGTACTCTTCAGTCTTATGAAGTGGAGCAAATCCATGAAGATGAAGATCCCAAATGTAAAAAACTATTGCTTTAAAATCTAACAACGACTCTAACATTACAGATTCTGAAGATGATATGGACAATGAAGAGCTTGCTCTCATGATAAGAAAGTTCAAAGAACTGAACAAAAGGGAAAGAAGATTCAATTGGAAGAAATTGAGTTCTCAAAGGTCTCAAAATAAATCAGCAGAGGACAATGAATCTAGTAAACATGTGATTTTGTTTTGAATGTAAGAAAAAGGGACACATCAGACCCAACTGTCCCTTGATGAAGAGAAAGAAAGGAAAAACTAAGAAATACATAAAGGCTCTCAATGCAGAAACTTGAAGTGATACAAAATGAGAAGAGTGTGATGATGATTATGCTAATATTTGTCTAATGGCACAATTCGAATCAGATTTAGACTCTGAGACAGACTCAGACTCAGATAGTAAAATTGAGGTAAGTAATTTAAAAATTCCTACTAAAGTCTCTGCATATATATTGATGAACTGTGTCTTAGTCTCAAAACTCCTCTCAAAAGGATTTCCGAACTAAAAGGGAAAATTCTGCACTGAAGCAACAGGAGATTGTTTAGAAAGAAAATGTCGAAAATTTAGATAAAAGGGTTATTACTTTGAAAGAAAATGCAGACTCTCTTTCAAAAGAAAATGCACTTTTGAAAAATGATATTTCAAGTATCTCAAAAAGGTTTTCTATAGGTTCTAAGAAATTAGCAAAGATTCTTTCAGCACAAGACCTTACTTCAACAAATCAGGCTTGGGAATGACTACTGAAACTATCCCTCTAACTGATTTTTCAAAAGTAAATGAAAGAATTAAACAAAGACCTACAAAATATTTTTATAGAAATCATTTTCTATAAGTCTTTGTAAAACCTATAGGCCACAGTGCTCTTAAATGTTCTAAGTGCAACAGCTTAGAACATTTTGAGAAAGAATGTCCTATGGTTTGGAAATCTGTTAAGAAGGTTTGGACAAAAACCATATATTGCGCCAACACCTGACATATCAAAAATCTGATTTACGCACACCATGTGTAATGGGAAAACAGGTTAGAAATTCTTTCAAACCGATAAATCAAGTTTCCACTAATTGTGTACTGCAGCTCTTGCATATGGATCTCTTTAGACCAACCAGAACCAAGAGTATTAGAGGTAAGAAATATTGCCTAGTAATAATGGATGATTATTCACAATTTACTTGGGTATATTTCCTGGCAAGTAAGTTTGAAACATTTTCTTATTTTATAAAATTTGCTAAGAAAGTTCAAAATGAGAAATGATATGTTATTTCAAGTATACAAATAGACCATGAAGGTGAGTTTGAAAATCAAGATTTTGCTAAATTCTATGATGAATCTGGCTTTCAACATGTGTTCTCCTCACCATATGCTCCAGAGCATAATGGAGTTGTGGAAAGGAAGAATAGATCGTTGCAAGAAATGACTAGAACACTTTTAATTGAAACTAACATTTCTTCTCGTTTTTTGGGCTAAAGCAGTTTCTACAACATATTATATTATTAATAGAGTCTTCTTAAGGCCTATTTTGAAGAAAACTCCCTATGAGTTATTCAAAGGAAAGAAGCCAATTATTTCCTATTTTCATGTGTTTAGATGCCAATTTTTTATATTGAAAAATGCAAATGATCGAATTGGTAAGTTTGAAGAAAAATCAGAAGAAGGCATATTCCTTAGATATTCAACCACCAACAAAGCTTACAGAGTATACAACAAAAAGATTCAATCCGTGGAGGAATCGATGAATGTCAAATTTCAAGACATTTCATAAAATCAATCAATTCAGACTCAACCTGAAGAATCTGAGCCTACTCCAGACTATACAAAGTCTAAATTTGCAAAAGTAGCTCAAACTTCAGAAGACCGGCAACAAACGATTGTTGAAGAATCAAATGAAGAAAAAGATCAATAGTCTAATAGACCAACCAGTAACTGGAAGCACAAGTATAGTCATCCCAAAGAACTCATTATTGGTGACATTGATGAGGGGATTCGTACAAGATCCAAAAGGCGTGAAGAGTCTAGCATTGTGGCTCTTATTTATGAAATAAAACCCAAAAGCATAGAGGAAGCTTTAACTGATAAAAGCTCGATTGAAGCTATGCAAAAAGAACTCGGGCAATTTAGTATCAACGATGTCTGGGTATTAACTCTTAAACCAAAAGGTAAATCTATCATTGGAGCTAAATGGGTTTTCAGGAACAAGATGAACAAGAAAGGAAAAGTCGTAAGGAACAAAGCAAGACTCGTGGCCAAAGGATATATGCAAGAAGAAGGGATAGACTATGATGAGACTTACACACCAATAGCAAGGTTAGAAGCAATTAGATTATTACTTGTTTTTGCTTGTTATAAGAATTTCAGGTTATTCCAGATGGACATCAAAAGTGCTTTCCTAAATGGATTTATCCAAAAGAAAGTCTATGTGGAACAATCTCCCGGTTTTGAAGACCCAAGGAAACCAGACTCTGTATTCAAACTAAAAAATGCGCTATATAGGTTAAAGCAAGCTCCTCGAGCTTGGTATGACAGGTTAAGTAAATTTTTAATCCAAAATGGCTTTGTTAAAGGTAAAGTAGACACTACCTTGTTTATCAAAAGAGAAAAGAAAATTTTTTTACTTATTCAAATTTATGTTGATGATATTAATTTTGGATCACCAAACGAAAATATGTGCAAGAAATTTTCTAAGACTATGCAAGATAAATTTGAAATGAGCATGATAGGTGAACTATCCTTCTTTCTCGGACTTCAAGTAAAACAATTGAAGGAACGGACTTTCATTCACCAAGAAAAATATGCTAAAGAAATTGTTAAAATGTTCGGTTTAGAGAATTGCAAAAAGACTGATATATCAATGTCAAGTTCCTCGAAGTTGGACAAAGATGAAGGAGGAAAGAAAGTTAACCATAAGCTATACGGGAGTATCATTGGTTCACTTCTTTATCTTACTGATTCTAGACTTGACATTTTATTTAGTGTTTGTATTTGTGCTAGGTTTCAATCAGATCCCAAAGAATCTCATCTAAGTGCTGCGAAACGCATCATCAAATATGTTGTAACAACCTCTAATTTGGGTCTCTGGTATCCTAAAAAGGAGGACTTTACTCTCCTTGGATATTCAGACGCAAATCTAGCAAGATGCAAAGTTGATAGAAAGAGCACCTTAGCCACCTGTCAATTGTTTGGTAACAGGACAGTATCTTGGTTTTCAAGGAAGCAAAGCACTGTAGCTCTTTCAACAGCAGAAGCAAAGTATGTGGCTCTTGGAAGTTGTTCTCAAATCTTGTGGATAAAACAACAGTTAAGAGACTTTTGAATCAAAGATTCATGCACTGAGATCAAATGTGACAACACCAGCGTGATTAATCTCACCAAGAATCCAATTCTTCATTCAAGAGCAAAGCATATAGAGATTCGACATCACTTTATTAGAGACCATGTTCAAAATGGAGAAGTCATGATTCAATTCATTGACTCAAAGAATCAACTAGCAGACATATTTACAAAACCTCTGGAGAAAAGTCAATTTGAGTCTATTCGATCTAGACTTAATATCTTAAAGTTTGAAGAAGTTCAGACTTAGAGATAAAAGTTTAAAGATGTTCAGATCCAGAAGATCAAGATCCACAACTATAAGTTATTTCCATTTTAGAAATTTATCTCTTGAAAAAATCTCGAAAAGGTACGTTCATCTATTAATCTGTAATTGATTGATGTTATCATCCTCAGTTTTCATAATTGTTGCAATCATTCTTTTTCGAAAAAGAAGTTATCTTTTAAAGTGACAGTTATATATTTTCAAAAAGGAAGTTATTTTTTGAAAAAGCATTTTTTATTTTTCCTTTTACGACGTTTTGTATACTTCTCTTCGATTGCTTTATATACTATTTATTTTCTTTCGCTTTACTCACAAAACCCTAGAAAGCATAGAACAGCATCTTCTCTCTTTTACCCTCTAGTTTAATTCTCAAAGTTTTCATCTTTCTCGTGAAACGAGTTAAGAATCTCTCAAAGACTGTGAGAATGTCTTTCCAAAGAAAGTCTTCAAGGATTGCATACAGGGGACCACAACGTATACGTGGGGGTCCTACGCATTTTGACCTCACCGAGGAAGAAGAATCTCCAAGATAGTAGTAGAGCCCACAACATTCTCAACCGCGTCAATCTCCTCAAGCTAGACCTCAAAATATTCATCAACAAGCAAAGAAAGAAATCATTAAAGATGCAGAACCTGTAAGAACTCAAAAGCCCGCTTTTACCTTTAAGCTCTACTCTACCTTGAACTATATTGATGAATTTTTGAAAGAGAAAGGGTATCGAAATGAAACCCACTTTTTGCGAACAATGGAACGATTGAGAGTTGCTCCTGCGGGGTCGGCAGAAAGAGCTTTTGCAAATATCCCTAGTGATCCACATGTTGGAGGTCTCAGTCAACCTGATGAGAATGATCATGACAAGATGTACACTCATTTTAAGCCTATAATGGGTGTTGCGGCGAATATTCGAAGCAAAAGAATAGATTTGTTTCACTCAGAGGAACACATGCGACTTTACTCTAAATTGCTAAAGCGAGGGGTGATCAACCCAAGAAGCGTGGACTTTGATTTTCTTGATTTTCTAAATGTGAAGTTGCGAGAGAAATTCACTCTACTTCAGTTTGAACGATTTTGTTCTGAGACAGCAGAGGCTCATCCAGAACTTACTGCCTATTTCTATTCTAATATGAGTTTCTTGGATGCGAATGGATTTTCTTTTAGTGTTTAAGACCAGGACTATATTGTTGACATGGACATATTGGCTTATGTGATTGGAGTAGAAAGAGGGGCATTCCAATCAATTAGTGTGTCTATTGGTCGCACGACGGTAGAGCTTGTTCAAGATGGAATGGCAAAAGGACGAATCTCGTACTTGAGGATGAATGCCTCAAATATTTTTCTTCACAAGATTGTGATCAATTGCTTTAGACCCAAATCGACTTTAAAGACTGACGTCTCTAACTCAAAAGCAAAGCTGATGTATGCTATCAACGCTGGCAAAAAGTTCTCTCTTCCACACACTATCATGTTTCACATGTATAGATCGATGGTGAAAGACAAGGGCCAACTTCCTTACTCTGTAATTGTTACTAAGCTATTCAGACATTTGAATATTCAGCCTCCCAAGATTCTGTGTGTTCATACCTGTGATCAAATGGTGGTGGGACTGAAAATGGTTTCCAAAATGCGTCTGAAGGAGCTGAACAAAGCTTTGGAGCGATTTAAGGAGAAAACCCCTGTCAAGACTCACCAAGTTTCTATGATTGCAAAAATGAAAGGAAAGGAGCCCATGACAGCTCCATCCAAGAAAATAAGAGCACTCATCTTGTAGGATGAAGAAGATGAGGAAGATGTCACTATTTCCGCTCTTGCATTGAGAAACTTACATCATTCTATTCCAGAGACAGAGGAGAGAGAGGATCGAGACAGAGAAGAGTCAAAGCAAATGAGTAAAGAGAGAGAATCGATGAGAAAAGAAGCAGAAGAAGAAAGAATTGCAGAAAAAGAAGAAGGCAGAGGTGAACAAGAAGAGACAGAGCATGAAGAGTACTTCTCACCGCCTAAAGGCATTGAAACAGGGGGAGTTGCTGAGAAAAGAGGTACCTCTTTAATCACTTTTACTAGTGAAGATGTTAGCCATTCACCTGCAGATCCAAAAGATGTCTATGCCTCTCAATTCCCCGAGGAAGGTCATGAGGCTTCATCTCCAAATCTAGGTGCCCATGCTGAAATGCCATCATCTGCCAATACTCCTCAAACCGAATATGCAGAAGCAAGCACTCAGATTGACAACTCAACAGACTTTCGAAGACTGCTTGATATTCTTATGGAGATGTGAGGCCAGATTTATGCCTTGGGATGCAAAGTTCAAAACATGCAGAATGCCAGTCAAGCCTCTTCAGTTTCTTTGCATGATCAAATTCAAGCCATTTCTCTTCAAATTCAAGCAAATGCCAAGGGTGAAGAAGTGGCACAACTGAAGGAGGATTTGAAAAAGCTAGAAAAGACTGTCCAGTCAATGGGAGATTTCCAACTTGTTCGCATTCCAAAGCAATCATAATTTTATCCATTTCTCTTTTCATCTCTACCTTTTTAATGTTGACAAAAAGGGGGAGAAGGGTGCAGATTTGACTTCTGTTTGATTTGTTCTTGATTGACTTTACTTTTGTTTGGTTATTTGGTTGTGATGATTTGGATTTGGATTGTGTGATCGTTTAATGCTTGCTTGCAGTAATTTAAGCGTTGATGGTATTCATGGCAAAGATAGTTCTTTTCACAGGACTAATACATTTCATGTGGATGCAGATTCGATACTATCTTTACTAATCCAATTATCTTTTATGAGATATCCATGTTTGCTTGAGTATTGTCTTGCAGGTCAAAATATCCAAATCTGCAAGAAAATTTTGTCACCATAAAAAATAGTGAGATTGTTGGAGAAAACTTCCTTATTTATTTTGAATCTGACAAAACGTTTCCATCAGTCTAGTCTGAAGACTTGTAGACTCTTTCGACAAAGTCTAAAGACTGCCAGACCGCCAGACTTAAGATTTAAAATCTACCCTCATTGACAATTCCTAGACCAATGAAGAAGACTTATCAAGAATTGAGTATTTCTCTAAGGATTTGATTCGAGCGGTCGAAGAAGATCTCACGGCTGGAGATAACATCTCGGAATCTATTATTCATCTTGAAATTAATTCGAGTGATTTGGATCTGTTGATTGGCGAAGCATAATTGGAAGGTTTTATTTATGGAAACCTAGAACCTGATTATATAAGCAAGTAGGATTGGTGGGCTATCGTCACATTCCTTAAGTAACTCAAGATATCCCTAATTGATTCTGTCCAACGAGTAGATTGGAAGAACTCCTTTGGAATGTGCCAACGATTATAAGGCATGGAGGAGTATATAAGGAAGATGCTTTGGTTGTTTGAAGTAGTGCGCAATAGATAAATTCCAAAGTCTGAAGCTCATTATTCTTTGTCAATTCATTTGTTGAGTGTAAACTTGTAATCAAAAGAGAGTTTATACTTTTGTGAAGCCTTGAGGAAGTGTAGTAGAGTCTCTACATTGTGGAATCAAGGACGTGATACTATAACGACTCTTTTGATTCATAGTGAAATCTAGCCAATGGGCTATCAGTGCGGGAGAGTGGATGTAGGCTTGGATTAAGCCAAACCACTATAAACCTTGTGTTCTTATTCTCTTCCCTAAACTATTTTACTTTGATCGTAACTCTATTTGATTATTAGAGTCTAATTTCCTTTTCAAAGTCTATTGTTAAACAGACTCGAGTTAAAAGTAAAATTTTATACTTTACTCTACAAAATTTGTTTTCGCACCTATTCATCCCCTTTTAGGTGCTCGTACCAGCATTTACACTCAACAATTCAGATGAAGTGTTCATATTTATTCTGATGAGAAACGTTGGTGGTTCAAGGAAAAATCTAACTAAGGCTAACAGGGTGATTGTAGTTGACCCTGAGTAAAACCGGAAGAAGCTTTTGTGTGTGCGGTTGTTTGTTCTGAGACGTTTTTGTGGTTCTCTTTAGGTATTCGGATGGGTGTCTTGTGTTGCGTGTGTCGTTGGCTATATCGATTTGATCTATACTGGCCATGGCGTTGGATTTGCTCTGTATTGAGTCGATTACTATGACACTAGTCATTCACGCAAGGTTCTGAGTTGAACGAAATGAGAAATCCATATTCTTCTATCAAGGCACTTCAAAAACATATGCTTTCATCCTGGGCATTCAAATAGAAAAGCAGTTGTAACAAATGATCTGTTCTGGGTTCCACAGTCTCATAACGGCAGATTCGACCTCGGTATAAAGAGATTGAAGCACCGGTTGTGCACGTTATCCATATTTGATTCTAGACAGCATGCACTTCCTGTCACTTGGGTAATTACTCGTAGCTTTTGAAAGCCTAATGTCTCCAAGTGAATGAAAGCACTTCTTGATTGAGGAAGAAGTGTAAAGCCTTGGGGGAAGGTTAGTAGTTCTCTTATTGAATATATGCTTTTTTTTTAACTAATATGATTGGAGTCATTGAGACTTAAAAGTGTCTAACTTTCAATTACAAAATAAAATATTTGGGTGAAGTAGATACTTTATCGGGAGTTAAAATTTTAAAAAATAAAATAAAATAGTGGGGGTTATTCTTTAAGTCAAAGTGATGACATGGAAAGAAATGTGTACTCCTTTTGATTCAGTATTAAATTAAATTATAATACTGGTAGAGCGGTAGCACAATTTAAATATACTAGTGCTATAAGGTCTTTAATGTATGCGATGCATTATACTAAACTTGATATTACTTTTTGTATATGCAAGTTGAGTAAATACTAGTAATCCAATATGGAACATTGGAGGGTTATCTTATTGTTCTATAATAATCCGGTTATATTAAAAGGATATGCTAATGCTACTTGGATTACAAGTGTGAGAGATAAACAATCCGCTACTAGATGAAGTTTCACTTTAGGGGAATGTGTTGTTTCTTGGATGAGCAAGAAACAAATATACATCACTTAATCAATGATAGAATATGAATTCATTACTTTAGTAGTAGCTAGGAAAGAGACTCAATGGATTAGGAATTTGTTGTTGAATATGAAATTATGACCTAGTCCTATGCCTCATATTTTTATTATTTACGATAGTCAAGCCACTTTAGTGAAAGCTTATAATAGCATCTATAATGGTAAGTTTAGACATATTGATCTAAGACATGAGTATGTGAGACAATTGATTAAATATGGTACCATAACAATTGTCTACATGAGGTCAAATAATAATCTAGCTGATCCCTTGACAAAGGCTCCACCAAGAGACATGGTAATAATGACCTCATAAGAAACGGGACTGAAATCCTTTAATTAAAATCACCAGCAATGGTAACCCAATCTTTTTCTAGAACATCACTAGTTATAAGGTTTAATAGATAATAACAAATTACTGATTGTGATTGTTTGATACTGACATAGTCCCGATATGAGAAGTCAGTATCGTCTAATACGTTTTTTTAGGTTGAACTTGAATTCTTAATGAAGTATAGTACAAATTTTTAATGTGTTGATTTTTTACCCAAAAAAAAAATTAATGTGTTGATAATAACAGAAATATATGGTAGATACTTTATCTATATGAGCTCAGAAGTGGTGCTGCTTCTTACAAAAGTTAGGGTTACTTTCTAGAGAGCTCATGAAACAGGATCAAGCACAAGGCCATAATAGTGCAGAGTAATATAGAATTTCTCACTAAAACAAGAGGTTAGTGTATGTGCGGTATATCCAGTTCTATTATATAAATGTACAAGTTTAAAACCGAGCCACTTGTCACTTTGATAGAGTTTTGAGATATTTGCACTAAGTAAAGGTTTAACTCGAAAGAGACTTTTATGTATGTATGTATATTAATCTCACGGAAATTTTGGTTGTATATTTCTAACGTTTTATTTCTTGTTTTTGTTTTACAAACAAAAGTGGGGGATTGTTGGTAATTTGTTTATAAAACAAATGAAGAAGTGTCTTGTCTCACATCAAAAAGATGTGAGTGGGCACGTGGACGAGATTTGGCACTAACCGACGATCATTATTTTTATTTATTAAAAATTCAGATTTATTTCTATAAAATTAACCATAAAGTCTTGATTGAAACAGTGCGATTGTTCACGAAAAGTTACGGTTACTTTTTATTTTTTATTTATTTAATTCCAAATATTTTATATATTTTCAATGTAACCTTTGAGACGTACTTGTTCATTTTGCAACCTTTCCCGAAAGGTTGCCTTTGTTCTTTTTTGAAACCATTTGAAAAGTTGCTTCTATTCAAAAGACAAAGATAAGTAACATTTTTTTGAGATTAAACAATTATCTTCTTCCATTTTTCGTCTTCTTTCAAAAGATTATAAAGCCATTATTTCCAATTGTTTTCCAAGAGAGACCTTGGAAAAAATACTATAATTACTATATAGTATTCTTATTTGAGACTTTGTTGTATGATGGAGGAAATTTGCTAGTGACCATTGGCAACTTTGTGGGGCAAATAAATTCTTAAAAAAATTGATATCACACCTCAAATTTCAACTTGATTACTCTAAAGATTCAACTTCATTGTTTTATCCAATTTGAAGCCATATTTTCCCAACAAAAACTTCTCATCTCTTGATAAGTATTTGATATAAATTAATGAGAAATGATTGGGTGACCATTTTTAATTTAATATAAGCATAATAGTTTATTGTGGATTACACAAAATTAAATAATAAATAATTATAAATTGTTGTAAGATCTATTCCTTTAAGAATTTGCAGCCCACAACAAGCTAATATATTCATAATAATTCAAAGACAATTATGCTATCAAAGCTCTCAATTAATCTCAACAATAGAAGAATTAATTACTCTATGCTCTCCACACACTCTATTAATTCCACCCCCAAACACTTGCCATCTTCCCCATGCATTGCTAAGACTCTCTCTCTCTCTCTCTCTCTCTCTCTCTCTCTCTCTCTGTGCTCATTTTCCTCTATTTGCTTGTGAAACTCCAAATTCTCGTCCTTTATATTCTTCGGGAAATCTTCAGGAAACCGCTCTGCAAAAGACACACAAGAAACCCTTGAAGCTGCAAGTATCTTGTCTTCTTTGCAGAAATGGCTGATCAACATATTAGTCGACAAAACCGAGGTCAAACAATCCCCATCTTAATCGAACCTCGAAGCTAGGATTCAGACAGACCATCGAACCACAACCTCCTGAACTTTCTCTTGTCAATGAGGCTCAAGTACGTGAAGCTCGGTTATCACCACCTCATCTCTAGCGCAAAGTATTTACTCCTCATGCCACTCATCGGCATCTCTTCAGCCCACCTCTCGATCCTCACAACCCGAGACCTAGCCCAGCTCTTGAGCCAACTTAAGCTCAATCTCATCACCACCGTGCTATGCTTGATCGTCATGGTGTTTCTGGTCACTCTCTACTTCATGACCCGACCCAGAAAAGTCTACCTCGTGGACTACGCTTGCTACAAGCCCGACCTGGCCCAGATATGCGCCCTTGAGACCTTCATGGAGCGGTCGAGGCTCACAACCGCCTTCACCAAGGAGAACCTCGCTTTCTAGCGGCCTTTGAGTGGTAAGGGCTGGGGTAGTGGACATACTTGCTTGAGGCCGTGCTCCAAGTCATACCGAACTTGTGCATGGCAGAAGAGCGGGTGGAGGCTAAGGCTGTCATGTTCAGGACCATCGACCAGCTACTGGCCAAGACCGTTGTTCAAGGCTACGAACATAGGAATCCTAGTTGTGAACAACAGGTTATTCAACCTAATGCCGATGCTGTAGGCAATGATTATGAACCACTACAAGTTTAGAGGGAATGTGTGAGCTACAATCTTGTTGGGATGGGCGTCTGACACTTACATTTTTTGGTTAACATTCAATGATAAATTACATTGAAAATTAGAGATTGATATTTTCTATGTAGAGCCGGGCCCTTTCTTTTTCTCTCCTTGGCCCGGCCCTCACCCCACGTCGTTCTCTCTCCCCCTCGCATGAACAGAAGCAACAAAGTAGAAGAAGGATCTGCAACGAGAGGGCGGTAGCTACGATTTCAAAAAAAGGGAAGCGATGACACATGGCTGCAGCGTGGTAGCACCTGCGGTTGACAAAACCCAAGAGCACCTGCTGCTATCTTAGCCGAAAATGCCACCAACTTACCCCAAGAACCGAAATCGGTGCAGGCACATATATGGGCTGGAGGAATAGGCTGATCAACGGCAGTTTGTGAGCTGGAGTTGGAAGGGAAACGGGGCTGATGTGAGAGGAAAGGAACCAGCGTCAAGCTTGCTTCCTTGCCACCGTCGCCGACCTTGGTAGTGCCTCTTCGCCCGACTGTTGTGCCTTGTTTTGGGCACACCGGTCTGGATCCTTCAGTTCTCCAGTTCCCGTGAGTCCCAACCCAACTACGTCATGCTTTGCTGCTAAACGGTCCTTTGTAGTCCTTTGCTGTTTGTCTCTGTCCTCGCCTGAGACCTTGGCTTGTTCGTTCCTGAAACAGTGCACGCCACCTACTGGACAAAATGCCTCAAATAGATGCTCGTTTGTGTACTTCATTTATGGCCGAGACTTGTTGTCTTTCATTCATGCCAGTACTGAGTGCAAATGAGTCGTCCTTGTGCAGAAGCTGAGTATTGCTTGTTCATTGTTTGCGCATTTTGGTCTGAGTTTAAGTCTCGGATATCTCTACGTTCTCCTTACTTCATGCCCCACCACATGCTCGACAAAATGCTTAAACCAAGCTCGCGTGAACCTATCTCCGCGCATTGCACCCAAGCTGATTGCCATGTGTTAGTGATAATGTCTAAACAAAGCTACATTCTTGTTTGAGGAAACTCTTTTGAATCAAAACATCTGGAATTTTTTCATTTTTTAGAAAATCATAACTTTCGGCTTCAATTCATTCTTTTTGCCGAAGGAAAATGATTTCATTACTAGCCCATAAAAGGGGCACCATTAGATGTAAAGTCTAAACTTAAGATAGAAATTAAAGGTGGAGGAGGAAATGAAACCCAATTAGTTGGAAGAGAGTTGGCTCGGTGGGCTTTAACGACCCAATTCACGGCCTTGTTCATTTCCTTGGTTCGTTGAGGACCGAAACTTCACTAAGCTTGGCTAAAATTCTTATGCAATCATCTACTATTGATTGAGCCTTCCAAGGTGGTTCGGCCCAGCTCGATAAGCACTCCACCAAAGATAAGTTGTCAGATAATATGCACACCTATAGATCACTTCTCTTGAAGACTTGCAATTGGAGTTTCGATTGTGCAGATCTTCTTTCTCTTACCCACATCAAAGCCTCTCTTATAGCTAGGGTTTTAGCCATCGAAGCCATCAGAGCATGAATTTTTTTGGTGAAGCCATCAACGAGGATGCTAGCAGCATTTCTGCATACTACCGCCACCACTCCCACAAGTGACGATCTGCACCAGGAAGCGTCAATATTCAGCTTCAACTCCTGTGGACCAGGTAAGGCCTAGTTCATCAAGATTTCTGAATTGGCTTGCTTTCATCTACTTCGGCTTAGCCCCTTGTCTGCCCATTTCATGTAGAGATCAGCAGCTATTCAGGCTTCGGCTTAGGTGTTGAGTTGGTTGGGCTTCCTTCCTTGGAAGACCGCTGACTTGCGAGCCTTCCAGATCTGCCATAATATACCGAAGAAGAGGGTCTTTACGTGTGGATCAGCTCTTGAGGTAATATTTTCGAAAACCCATTTGTCCATGCTAGTGATTCTTGTTGGAGAAGTGTCAGCTTTGAGCTCAGGGTTTGACCATAACATTTCTGTCCAGTCGCATAGGCGGAATAAGTGCTTGATTTTCTCGGGTGCTTTGCCACAGATCTAGTAGGTTGGATCAAGTAGCATTTGCCTTTTGTACAAGTTTTCTTTTGTTGGGAGAGAGTTGTTGCATATCTTCCATAGAAGGAACCAGATTTTTTGGGAAGTCGGGAGTTTCTATATCTCATTCCATAGCACTTTTAGAACCTAGTAGGAGGAGGATGGACTTTGTTTGGTGGATAGGCCGTCTTTGTTGTGTAGTCGGTTATAACTGCTTTTGATAGTATAGGAACCCGATCTATTTGTTGTCCAAATAAGCTTATCTGAGCAGGGGTGTAGGTTAAGAGGTTGCGCGAGAATCTCTTTCACAACATTTTCATCAAACAGTTCATTTACTCTGCTTATATCCCAAGCTTTGCTTTGTGATCAATTAAATCGGCCATCATTCTTGGATAATCCCTATTTGCTAGGCCTATAAGTCTTCCGAAAGAGAGCCACATCTTCTCTAATTCTTATTGACTGTCCATCACCAACCTCCCATTTCGTGGCTGGTTTGATTGTGTCTCTCCCCACCAATAAGCTTTGCCATCCCCACGAGGGACGGATACCTTTCTTTGCTATCCAGAGAACACCTCTAGGGTAGTAGATACTTTTAAGAACTTTATACCCTAAGGCATTCGGTTGTTGGACTGTTCTCCAAGCCTGCTTCCCTAACATAGCTTTGTTAAACTCCACCAAGTCTTTAAAGCCTAGCCCACCACAGTCCTTCCTCATTTTCAGGTCTTCTCATTTCTTCCAATGAACTCCTCTTCTAGCAACATTTTTGTTTTCACCAAAAGGAGGCTATTCGCTTCTCAATAGTGCGACAAATAGAAGTTGGAATTTTGAAAATGGACATAGCATATTGGGATATGGCTAGAATGACAGTTTTAATGAGGACTTCTTTGCCCGCCTTGGAGATCAACATTTCTTTCCACCCTTCAAGTTTCCTTTCAACTCTAGCAAGTATCCAAGCAAAAGCTTCTTCTTTTTTTGTTTGGCCCCAATTAGATGGAATTCCCATATATTTCCCTAAATTTTCAAAAATAGGGACTCTCAATTTAGCAGCTAAATTCCTTTTAAGGTTCTAAGGACAATCTCTCACAAAGAAAAGACCTAATTTATTTGAGTTTTATGGCTTATCCTGACACAAAACAATATTGGTTCAACCACCCACTGTTGCAGCATAGAGGGTAGAGCTTCTGTTCTCCACCGAGGAAAACTAGGTTCGAAGCCCTTGCGAAGCAGGGAGGCTGAAGCGCTATGTGGTGCCTTGCTCGGGGTGCGTGGGTGGTGGTTTCCTGCGTGCCTCCCCAGGGTTTACTCTCCGGCTGCCGACCGTGCGGGGTTTCCCTGGGTCACCAAAAAAAAAAAAAACATTATTGGTTCAGGATATTTGCAACATTCTGAGCTTCTAGTATCATTCCATCTATGAAAAATATTGCATCATCAGCAAAGAGGAGATGTGAGAGGGTTGGGCATGTAGAATTTAGGCGAATACCCTTGATACTTCTATCTTGTATAGCTTTTCTCATAAGAGTCGAGAGGGAGTTGGCCATGATTATGAATAGATAGGGGGAAAGGGGATCCCCTTGCAAGATACCTCTAGTGGGCCTAAAGTCAGCTGAGGGTTCACCATTAATTGGTATGCTGAAAGACACCAATGAAATACAATGTTTAATCCATTTGACCCATATCTCATGGAAGCCCAGCCTCAACATGTAATCACATAGAAAATCTCATTCAACTCTATCATACGCTTTTTGCATATCTAATTTTAAAATGGCTTGAAATTTTTGTTTCCTCCTTCTCACCCTTAGTTGATGAATCACCTCTTGGACGATAAAGATATTATCTTGGATCTGCTGGTTACTTATAAAAGCAGTTTGCTCCTCATAGACTATATTTGGCAGCTATGGTTTCAACCTATTAGTTATCACCTTTGCAATAATATTATAATTGAAATTACAAAGACTTATAGGTCTAAATTGGGTGATGTTCTCTGGGTTTGTTACTTTAAGGATGAGAGTTATGTGGGTTCTATTAAGCTCTGGATCAAACGTACCTTGGCTGTAAAGAATTGCACCATGCTGAATATGTCATCATTGATGATAGGCCAATGGTTTTGATCAAATAAGCCATTTATTCCATCCGTTCTCAATGCCTTTGTTGCCCCCAATTGAAATATAACTGCTTTAACTTCCTCTTTTATGACTGGTTTGATTAGGACTGCATTCATCTCCTCATTAACCAATGTTGTACATTTCTCTAATATAGGTTAATAGTTTCGGGCTCCCACTGAGGTGATAAAGATTGATAGAAGCTGCAAATATGATGATTGAGAGTCTAGGGATCCCTACACCATGTTTGATCATCAATTCGCAGCATATATATTTTATTTTGTTGTTTTCTTTGAACTATTGTTTTATGAAAATATTTTGTGTTTTGATCCCCCCATTTCAACCAATCAATTATGGACTTCATACACAAATACATATCTTCTTACCTCCACACCTCTTCGATTTTCCCGACAATGTTGCTAATTTCCTCTCTGTTTTGCTCTTTGGCATCCCAAATTTCTTATTCTATTTTTAATTAAATGAGACGGACTTTTCATCGACGCGCTTATTGTTAAATTCTTCGAGCTAATCACTCACAAGATAACTAGTCTATCAAGTGAACCGTTAATGAATTTAAATGCAATAGGCTTGAGAATCTGACCGGCTGCTCGACCGTATTAATTTACCAGGATCATTACAACACTATCAGAATCGAACATAAATCAATAATAGGTCGATTCGACTAAGATATGTGATTAGAGTGTGGCTGATTCCACCTGATTTCAATATCATCATTGATCGGCACTAAACCGATTCTTTTGTCGTTTTGGGTAACCTGTGTTTGTAATTAAAATCTCGAGATTTTTATGACAATCAAGAGTCACCAATGTGTCAAAGATTATGCCGTGGCTTGAAAATAATTATCAACGGGTTAATTACACTGAAAATTCCTAAAAGGATTTTAAACCCGAATTCAAAATTGAAAGTTCTATCATGTCACAATTCATTTTAGGAACATCGGCTTATCTTCAGAAGATTTTTCTACAAACCGAGATTTTTGGCAGAAAAGCAAAGTAAGGTTGTTTTTGTTCGGGATAGTCAGAGGGCCGTTTTTAATCGAATCTTCAGGATGCAAGTTGGATCATTTGATGGGGAAAAGTCATAAGAAGGTCGATGACACATGGACTAATTTTATTGAGCTTCAATTGGATGGAATTGAGAGAAAATTTATTGGAATTGAAGTACAAATGTCCAAAATTCGTAACTCCCTTGGCACGCAACATTTTGGACACGCTTGTTGAGGAAGCTAAGGAGAGGAAATGGCTGAGGGGGTGGGCCGGCCAAGGTGGGGGCAAGAGAGAGGAGAGATGGGCAAGTGTTGAGCCTAGAGAAGCCCCCAAGGGGACCCCTCTCTTTAGCCACTTCATCTTTTCCATTGGACTTCACTTTCTCCATTGTTGTCCTCCTTTGAGCTCCCAAGAACCAGCAAAACCGACTAGCTTTGTCCCCTCCTTTGCTGCTTGTCGTCCATCCACCGCAAAGGCCACTGGAGCAGCCATCGTCGTTGTCGAAAGCCCGCACATCCAGCCTCACACCGTGCCGCTGTTCCTACTATTCCACGACTCCAGCTCGCTACCCCAAGCCATCAAGCCCCCGTCCGTGACTGTCTAGCAGCTGTGAGCCATCGTTCCACCACTACCTGCCACCACCATCGTCCCTCCAAGCCGCAACAGCCCCGCCGGTCTCTTCTCGCCATTTCAGCCGAGCCGAAGTGGCCCTTTCTATTCTAGATCAGTAACTGAAGACAGCAAGGCCTTGGAGGCTTTGACACCCATTTTTGGTGTCTTCCTGGCCTCCATTGGTGTCACCGCTTCGAAGTTTATCAATCGCCTTGGCGTCGTGGTCACCGTGGACTCACCGACTCGCAAAACTGATGAGTTTATCCTCTAAACCTCGCTAGTAAGTTAATTATGCTTAAGGGGTGGTTAGATTAGTCTAAGTAGGTTTAGGTGGTTAGATTAGATTATTTAAATGTTAATTATATTAGTTGTATGATTAGTTTAGTGGTTGTTTAATTAGGGCTAATTGTATAGTTAAATTAGTATAATCTAGTTTAAGCCCTAATTAATTATGTGTAATTAATTAATTAATTATTTCGAATTTTATAAATATTATTTTATTAAATTATATTATTATAATATAATATTTAATTATTTAATTTTCAGAATTAAATTTAATTATTTAATATTTTCAAAAAATTTGCTGGGATGGCCCGTCGTTAGAATTTCGCACTAATCGCAACAATGTAGTCAGTTTGTGGTTGTGGTTAATAATTCAAAAAGTGTGGAATTGAGTGAAATTGGAAAAGTTTTGGTATTTAACTTGAAAATACCCGGTGTCAACTTTTGGTACCATAAATTGGTTTGTAGGACCAGTTCGAATCGATTGATTGATTGGATTGAGGAATTGATTGGTTTATTATTGAAGTGATAGCTTTGGCGAGAAAGTACAATAGAGATCTTTATCAGCTTGTGTGAGCATTGGTTTGTCAACTTGTGAGAGTTATCATCTATCTATTAGCTTGTGTGAGCTACCTTATATATATATATATATATCAGATTGTGAGAGCATTGCATCCATTTCAGCTTGTGTGAGTCGTGATTGTATTAATGGATGAGTAGATGGTATGATTTAATAGATGGTATGAATTGATAGATGTATGAATTGTATTGAACTACAAGAAGGACTGAGGTGAGTTAAGTCATTTGTCTTCTTTGTGTGGCTAGAGCACCCTGAGGCATGTTTTCTTCCTAATCGAGTTTTAGAGGGTAGGACTCATTGAGACATTGTCTCACCCCGTCGTGGGCTCAACTTTTCAAGTCCCTAGATGAAGGATCTTCCGAAGCTTTTTGGTAGACCAGTGAGGGTCACTGAGAGGATTTTTGACTATTCCGATCCCATAAGTCATTAAGTCTATGAACTTGAGATGACTACTGTCTAGGTCGATGAGAACCTTCCTCAAGGGTCTCTCATCGATTAAGAGTGTGGTACCGTTACAGACCCGATGGATTCCTAGATGGCCCTCTTAGGTGTTTTGATATTCCCCCTAGTATTATAGATGTTGCTCTAGGTGAGAGTGCAGTTGAGGACCCGACGCCCCCGGTGCCTATGGAGACTGAAGAGCTGGTGAATGGATCTGACTAGCTGGTCTTAGGACAGCTTAGTTTTTGAAGACCAATCTTCTATAGATCTTTTGTTAATAGCCTAGTACTGTAAATGAATTGGTTTGATGTGTATAAAAGTATGTGGTTTGGTTTTGAAAATGTAATCCTGCTTTTCTATCCCAATAGAGTTTTGTCCGGGATTATTTATTCGCTTCCGCATGTGCATTAAAATGAATGGGTCGGCGATGTGTCCTGGGAAGTCGCATTTCTATCGACCTTAGTGGGATGTGCATGTGCTCGAGGTTCAAGGCGTGACATGCTCCCCACTCGTTGTATTTGTTAACTCCAAAAGCCGGAATTTAAGGGGAGTGATCTGTTTTCGGGTGTTTTGAAACTTCTTCCTACTCCACTCGTTTAGTTCAGCAACTACCAGCCTTATTTTAGTTATAAGGCTTCTTTAAGTTGTTCTATTTGGAAGTCAAACTCGCTTTATCACCTCCTCGCACTCAGGGTCTTCAAGCCAAATTGGTTCAAATCTAAACATTTTCTCACTTTTCTTTTCTTGTTGATGTAGGGATAGAATAACTGGGCTGTGATCCAAACCAATTGCCGATAGGGCAAAGACCATTGCATTTGGGTATAGTACTCTCCACTCCATATTGCAAAGTGCCATGTTTAATCTCTTCTTTACTACTGCGCTGATGTATGTGTTATTTGACTAGGTATAAGCACAGCCTTACTTTCAATATCCATCAAATAACAATCATCTATAAACCTCCGGAAGGCTACAATTCTATAGCGTTCCACCTTTCTACACCCCACCTTTTCCCATTGGTATAATATTTCATTGAAATCCCCTATGCATAACCATGGGAGTAGATTGTGGTAGTTGTTGTCTTTTACATCCCACCATAGCCTCAGTCTCTCTTGAAATTTTGTTGATGCATGCAAGAAGGATATCCACATTAGGTCTTCTCTAGTAAGGTCCTTGTATTTTATATTGATGAGTTCCCTAGAGCTACCCTCCACTTCCACCTTAACCTCCTCATCCCACATTATTGCCAAACCTCCTGCTATACTAACTTCCACCTTAAAAGCAAGTCCTTTTCCTCACTCTCTCTAGAACAGTATTTTTGTTTTTTGTCTCCATGAGGAAAACTAGGTTGGGCCTCTCTTAAGCCATTATGTCTCTAAGGTGTTGGACTGTCAAGGGGGTACCCAACCCTTGACAGTTCTAGCTCAATATCTTCATCTATCCTTTGGTGGCTTATTAGGGCCAGCCACCATAGCCCATGTGCTCACCCCTTCCCAAGACTGAATTGGGGCATCCAAAACTTGGTTCTCATCCACTGCACACTCCTGTGGAGGTTTCTTCTCATAAGGACTGACTCGCTTTGGTTTGTTTTGCCACATGAGTTTTATAGATTGTCTTGCCTTTCTTGATTTTATGTGATTGTCTCTCGTTCCCTGTCGAAGAAGGAAGTAGTAATAGGTGTTGGTTTGAGTTTTGCCCCCTGATTTTACTCATTTGCTTCGTTTCTCCATGCTTGATAGGAACAATTGACATTGCATTTGGTTCATCTTTAGCTGTTCTCAATGGAGTTTCAGTCGCCTCTATTTGAGTTTCCATCACCACTTCTTCATCGGAGGTAGATAGTTCAAGTTTGCCATAAAATGTCTTCCAATAAGGATTGACTTCACAGACTTCCGCCTTTAGCCATGAGCCAAACCGACCCGGTTTATCCTCAGCAAGTCCAGTTTCTTCATAAGGTATTTCAGTACAAAAGTTGGCGTAATGCCCAATGTGACCACAAGAGTAGTAGAAGTGAGGAAGCCTTTCATACTTATAATCTATCCACCACTTTCTGTCTCCACAATTAATCACAAATCCTGTTTTGAGCAGGATGATAAGGTTGAGCAGTACTCTGGCCTTTCCATTTTTTCAAGAGTTGTTGCTTCTTGCCTCAATTTTGATCTCCTCAACTTTCCCCAATCTAGAGGCTAAAAGGCGAATGGCATCTTCAGTAACTCGGGCTCGTGGAAGGCCTATAAAATGTACCCAAAACGCATAGTGCGTGAATTCATAATAGTGCCCAGGTATGTTTGGGTCTCCTTCTCTGAGTACTAGTAGATTGCTCGCAAAAGACCATGGTCCCAATTCTAGTATCCTCCGTTTCTCTTCACTTGATTGGAATATGAACGAGAAAAAACATGGTTTGATTAGCTCGCACTTAACAGAATCTACTTTCCAAGCTCTTTTCATAGTGTTAGTGAAAGCTTGGAAATTGACTTTGGGCTTTCAAAATAGCTTACCATAAAGAGTTAATTCACTTTTATTTTTTTCTTCTTCTGGTATATTGTCCCCTAGTCCGTGATGTCCTCTTCAAACCACAAATCTCTCATGCATCAACAATGTGCTGCCAATCGAAGCTGAATGTTCTCCCTCTCATCCATTTTCTTCCCCCAGTTTCTGTGTTGGCTAGGTACTACAGATATTTGATTATGGAATGAAGGGAGCTCTGATTTTGGTGGGCAAAACAAGGGTTTTGTGTTGCAATATAGGTCGGGAATTCGCTTCCAGATAAAACTAGAGGAGGGCTCCAAAAGAAAGCATCGACACAGGGGCAAGGGACAGTGTTACCTTGGCTTGAAGCTTCTTGGCCACCGAAACCCATAGGTGCGACGGTATTACCTTGGGTTGGAGAAAGTCGAAGGGATCAGTGAAGCTTGGGTCTAGAGAAAGCGAAGATGACCAGCAGAGCTACAACTCCCTTAGCAAGGGGTGCCATGTAGATGGGAAATTGGGAACAGGGGGTCTAATCGGTTGGGACAGGCCTGAATTCTGTCATGATTTGTATAGATTTAGGCTACATAAACCTTAAGGTGTGACTAGGTACCTTGGGTCTGGAGAAAACAAAGAAACCCATCGGAGCTGCAATACCTTCAGCAATGGGACGCCATGGAGATATGAAATCGGGAATGAGGTGTCTAATTGGGTGGGAAAAGCTTGACATATGCCATGAGCTACAGATTTGGGGTTTAGAAATTTGGGGATTTGTTTGATAAAATCCGCTATCACCAAGAGGGATAGAGAGAGAACTCAACCTAGGTCAAGAGTTTTTGGAACTTTTGGCTTTAGTTCATTCAATTTGCGTTTGTTTTCCAAGGATTTTTTTTTTTTTTTGTCGTTTGAAGATCAAAATGTGCTAGTTTGTAAATCCACGAGCGTTCTCCATTTACAAGGAAAAGAGAGTGCTTGTGGCCGTGAGTTGTGAGTAATGGGCTTGGTGGGGTCTAAAGACATTTAAGTATTGGGTTGGTTTGGGCTAAAAAAGAATCCATGCCTAAGTTTTAGACGTAGGGGGTAGTTTAGTCGAATTGGGCTCTTTTTAGAGCCTAGTTCAACCGAAGATTCAAAATGGGGGGTCAGGGTGGTGGGCCCTAATTAGCGAGCCTGGGTTGGGTACGAGCCAATCAGGCTTTACGGCCTGACATCCATGTTACTTTCATAATATTTCTTCTTCTTCTTCTTCTTCTTTAAAAAAAATATTATAATAATTTTTTATTAATAAATAAAAAATACATAAGAAAGGTATAAAATTGCAGCAAAAAGTTCATTTTTTAAAAATTAGGAAAAAGCCTAAAAAATAGATTTTATGTAGTTTCCTTTTAAGAAATGTCCGAAAATCTTTGATCAATTTTTTTTTTTTTTTTGCCCAAAGATTGATAAACTCAGAGGACTTTATAATAGGATTTGAAATGTTCTTAAAGACAAATGCTATATTGTTGTTTGCGCATCTCTATTTCGATTATTACTTGATTGCGCACTTTTAATACGTTGATTGTTGTCTCCCTTATGTCTGAATGGTAATAGAATCTGAGGACTCATAATTAGTGAGAAGTTGCCTGAATATTTTGGTTGGCAATTGAACGATATTAAGTATAAAGGGCATTAGTTGGCTAGTTAGTGTAATCATGTCCTCGACTCAACCATAATTCTTCCGATACTTTATTTAGATATTTTATTGATGGCAATTTTTAATGAAAATGATTTACATGTTTAATTACTTGAACCTTAAGTTTTCGAATTCGTATGGACTTGATAGAGTTCGAGCTAAGTTTAGACTTTATAATCCATTAGTCAAATCTTAAGTAAGGATAGACAATGGGTTGTATCGCTAGATTGATTTCTATCGACCTTACTAATCGATGCTTAGTTCTATGAGGTGGATGGGTGGTTGAGTCACTTATTGACATCAAATTACCAAACTGAATCCTAACTTCTCAATTGTTAATTGATTGTGTGAGCTTGCTAATGCCTTGAGTTGAATGATTGCATGATTGAATGCATGAATGAGATAGGCATTAGAGAACGTCAACGATGACAAGAAGTCTAGGAGGTGGCGATTGATGGTGAGTAGAATTAGGCTCATTAGCTTACCTTAGCTTTGATTAGTTAATGAACTTAGGAATTAATAATCAAATTTGTTTAGACCTTAGTTAGTATAGTCTAGCTATAAAATAGAAACCAATTAGACTTAGAATCATTTTGCCAATAAGTGGTTAGCTTAGCCTAGATTAGCCTTGTCACCACTAATAAAATGAGTAGAATTTAGGTTTGACCTAATGTCGCTCGATTTTCAAGAATTAGGATTAGTTTCTATTGTCAAACTTATTGGGGTTCATATCTCTAGGCTCAGAATAAATGTAATATTTTACCTAACTTGGTATTTGGTCAAGCTTATGGAGGTTCATATCCCAGGGTTTATAACACATGGTTTAATATTCTTTTCTGACTAGTATTGGATATTCATTTCTGCACTTTTACTTTGAGCTTTTATTAATTGAGTGTTTAATTTCCGCATTTTAAATACATTATAAATGGTTAGGTTAACCCTTAAGAACATAAAAAAAAAAACCCTAAAAAAATATTGCATGAATGCTTAGCAACATTAATACCTTTAGGACTCATAATTGTAAAAAAGCCATTTAATTACTTAGATGAATAATACACTAAGTTGATCGCGGAGGGAGGGCAGGAGGGGGAGAGAGAGAGAGAGAGAGAAGGGGGAGGGGGATGAGGGGCGCCGGGAGGTTGGGGGTGAGGGGGAGAAGGAGCGTGGGAGATTAGATTTTTGTGCGTGCTTTTTAGATTAATCCATATGAGGGTGATGTTTATCCAATTAAGGATGGAGAAGGGAGAGAGAGGGAGAGAGAGAAGGGTGGAGGGGGAGATTAGGTTTTTGTGTGCGCTTTTGGATTAGCCTAAATGAGGTTGATGTTCATCCAATTAAAAATGGAGAAAAATTGGCCCCTTAGTGGAGAAAAACCTAACTACATTATAAAAATTGCAAGTCATTTAGAGATTTATAGTCTATTTTCTTTTATTACAATCGGTATAAGTACAAACTCGATAAGTAAAAGAGTCAATGAAGTGGACTATATGCTAGACTTCACTAGCTATTGCTGTTGGATAAAATTTGGGAAAATTACCAAAAATACCTAGAACCTATTGTATGATAATCAATTCAATTCTAAACTTTTTGATTATATCAAGTTAGTTTTAAACTTTTTGATGATTTATTGATGTAGTCATTTCTGTCAATTTGGTTGGAAATTGTTGATATGAATGCAACATCTTATGTGATACTATCGGTGTCAATATAGACAATTTTTTGTAATTTTTTTAATTTATTTGGATTTCTATTCTTTTTCTTCAATTCTTTTTTCATTTCTTTTCTTTCTTATTCTTTTTCCAATTTTGGGCTAGCATACGAAACAAAATTAAAAATATATGAGAATTATCCATGTTAGTGTCAATCATGCCATGTGGGATGGTTGACCTACAACTTTTCTTTTTCTTTTTGAGTTTCTGGTGCACAATAATCTTATCCTAGGATTTCTTCTTCTTTTCAAGAACATTTGGAGTTCTTAAATGAAAAACGCCTTATCCTCATTATCATTATTGTTGTTGTTGGAGGATGATTATTCAATATATATATATGAAAAGTGTTAACTATATATGCAATGGCCTTTTAGCTTTGGATCACGGCTTGTTGTTTGATTAATTTTATATAGCATGAGAATTCTAATAGGCTTGTCCAATGTCAAAGGTTGAGAATTCTAATTTTATAAGGCACGAGAACATTTTTAGGTAGAATTGGGAATTGAAAAATCAAATCGATGGGAATGGTCCGGTTCTTAGTTCCATATTTCAAGGAACTTACAAAACCCTAAAATAGAAATTGTCTTATACAATTTGGCTTTCTCTTTCTACAAAAGGCCTAATCTTCCTCTCCAAGAAAATTCCTTCCTCTTGGAAGTCCAGACACCGCTTTTCGTTGCTGTCACCGCCGCCGGCCGTCGAAGGCCACAAGCGACGAGCTCTCACATGGTTCTATTCATACTTGAGTGGGCCCTCACGACGTGGACGGAAGACAACGAAAGTGGTCGCTGTAGCATTAGTCGTCAGGCCTTCTGCCCTCACGAGTTCGGCATCGTCGACTTAGTGATCGATTCGGAGAAATATCCGTCGTGGAAGTTTGATTGAATGTTTGGTTTAAGCAACTCTCCGTCTGCCGCTTCATCTTGGGGACATTAGCCTTCTGATCAGTCCACGTGTTTGACGAATTGTCAGAATGTCGGAGTCTCCATTTTTTTTTCTCGGTTAGTGGAGCTAAAAGTTAGATTAGGGTTTCTTTGCCGTGTGGGGATATTCTTGTGGCTGGGAGCATGTCGCTTTCTCATTTTGTGCTTTCTCCGCTCAAGGGTGTCTTTTTTCGATTTTTGGAAATTGGATGTGTATTTTATTTTTATTTTTGTATTTTTTTTCCGAATCTAGGTCATCGTAATTTTGTGGACCTTCCAATAATAGCCTACAATTCTTGTTATTGAGTGACATTATCATCCGGTAGTTGATGCTCTTCTGCTTCCACGCTGTTGTTGCTATCTCAAGCAATTTCAACGGGGATGGTACAGATGCATCGTTCAACAACATAATAAATGAGTTTTGACTAATATCGAATCGGACTACCAATGTGATACATGTGCCGACCATTACCTATCGTAAGTAATAATAACGCACTTGCCCATGCGTTACATGTCAAACTGGTGATGGCGTGGCTTTACACTGATCAAACCCGCCACGTAACCATTCAATGCCTCCCAACCAAAAGAAGAGAAAAATTTATTCAATGCCCACACTCATCTAACCAATTAATGGTCCGCAGGAGTAGTTGCATCTCGCTCTCTCTCAAATACTCTGCTTTTGTATGAGAGTTTACTATGAAATTGAAAGATGTTAATAGGTGCCCCAAGGCATGTGCTAACGATCTTTTATTGTACTTTTGAAATGTACATCTTTTTAGAATCAAAGTAGGTGCCCTTTCAGATTTTCAGAATGCATGAATATGCATTTTTATCAGTTGTAATAGTCTTAACTGGTGCACTTAAAGAACTTGTTGACAAAACCCTATTGAAGATTTTTTATGGGACTATTAAATTTAATATGTAGTGGATACGGTTATGATATGAAGTTAATTTCATGCTGTACTTTAATAAATATTCAGTTTCAAGTTGGTATATTCGACTTAGAGGTTTCGAATTGGATTTCTCGGGCACCCTTTTTACCACCTATGACCTTCATTCTATATATACAACACATCCATCATTAAATTGATTTTCTCAATTTTTAGATATCCGTACACTCTAATGTGGATGCGATTGCCTAGAAATTTTTTGGAAACATAGTCAAAGGAAGCTTGTGACAAGGAACTTGACAAGATTTATGCGAGAGTTTTTAAGAAGATATCGAGATGTGATAAATATTTTATAATAGAAATTTACATGTAGTTTCGATATCTTTTTTGTGTTGATTATTGTGTTTAGTTTTTTTTTTATAGGAAAAAGGGATATTGATTTGCTGCTATTTTGAATTAGGGATTTGATATTTTGTCCTTTTCAGGAGTTAGGCTTTACTCTACTATAAAAAGTGCTACAAATCAAGAATGGACTCATCATCATTAATCAGTATACATTCGAGAGACAACTTTTTCTCGTGTTCGCAAATTTAGTTTTCTTCTAAATTATTATTTACCACATTTTCGCCGCATCATAATTATTCTCGTCGTGTTTTGATAGCAAGTACATGAGTACTCAATAATTTCGGGACGTACATAGGATTTCACCCCACAACACATTTTAGGGTCCTCCTCGAATGGGGACAGATGCAATCTCATCCATAAATAGAGTTCTCAATCCGATTTCCCACATCTTCTTTGTTGACACCTAGTTTAAGATCAAGCTTATCCTTTAAATTCATCTTTTAGAAATTAAAGATAAGCTTTAATTAGAGGAATTTTTTTTTTTTTAAATTGAATTCAAAAACTCAACCGTGTGATTTTGGAGCCACTTTGTTGTTGAGAAGTTGAGCGAAAATCTCCACATGCGGAAACAAATTCGAGTTTTTCACTTTATAAATAGAGGGTGCGAGACATGAAATTGGGGGGGGCTTCTCTTGGTGTTTCGTCGAAGAAAACAAAAAACAAGGAAAGAGAGAAGAAAGAGAGAAGAAAGGTTTTCCTTTGTTTTTCTGTTCGTGTCTTTGAGAAAACAAAAGAGAAAAGCAGAAAAGTGAAGAAGAAAAGTCAACAGCAAAAGAAGCAAAAGCTTTTGCTTCTGCAGAGAGAGCATAGAAAAATGGGACGTGCAGCAGACCAGCAGAGGTAAAAAAAAAAAAAAAAAAAAAAAAAAGGAAGAACAGTTCTTCTTCTCCGAAGGGTCTTCTGCCAACAACCGCTTCTACTCAGAAGCCAGCGCTCCACCGCACCTCTGCACCAGCGAGCTCGCCCCGACGCCCCTGTTCCACCTCTGTCATCGCTGATCTGCAACACCAGAAGCTTCGATGCCCCTGCTCTGACTCACCTTACAACGCTGCTACTACCGCCGGCCCACTATTCGCCCGCTGCTCGAGACCTCGCTTCCGACGCCTGCTGCAACGATCATCGCTGCAGCAACTACTCAGCCTCGCGCCTGACTCCTCTGCCGCTCTCCCTGCTCCGATCGTTGCTGTATCTGCCCCCTTCCTTCCGGCGAATCCACGTCTCCGACATTGCTGCACCACAACCACACCTCCGCCGCAGCAACCAAACACCCACACCAGCAATACAGAACGCTCCTGAACTCCGACGGCCGCGCCTCTATCACCCCGAGTCCTTCGCCTGAGCGAGCTGCTGCACGCCTGAGCGACCCCCCCTGCTGCTGAGTTTGTCCCTCTGCTCGTTGTTGCTCGCCCGAACAGACCCACCTTCTGCCTCCCCCGTTTTGTTGCAGGTCTACCTTTGCCAGACCTCGCCGGAGCTCCGACCACGGGGAGACTCTGACCGACGGTAACTTCCGACGACGCCGGACATCCTTCAACCGACGCCATTTACCACTGTCGCTGCTCCCATTTTCCAAGCCTTAGGTAGTTTTTTTTATTTTTTTTATTTTTTACTTATTTCATGTTATGCTAGCTTATTTTTAAGTTTAATTATTTGAATTGTAGTATTGTATGTCAATATTTGTAGACCTTGTAGACATTAAGGGGTTTTATCCCAAATTATGGTAATTATTAATTTGACCCGTAAGACATCGGGTCATTTTTTTAATTACTTTAATTTTTAGGAATTTTGATAGTATTTCAATTGTTAAATCATTATAGAGTTAAAATAATTGTTAATTTAATTCATGAGACAACAGATTATTTTTTCAGTTATTTTAATTCTTATCTTCATTCTTTTAAAATAATTACTTGTTTGGAAAGATTAAAAAAAAAATCAAAAAATCAAAAAGTACATAAAAATCTTAATATTGCATTAGAGCATTTAGGTTTAGTAAATTAGGACTGTATTTTTAGGGTTAGTAAATTAGAATTGCATTTATAGGATTATAATTTTTAGATTATACTTTTAGATTGGTGATTTTTGTTAGGGCTAATTTTAAATAATGTTGGCATGTCTTGATTTTTTTTTATATAGCTTTTAAGATAATATATAGTTTAAGTTAAATTGATTCCTAAAATAAATTAGAATATCATTCACTTTAGTTAGTCTAATTAGTTTTTTATTAATCCCGAATTTCAATAAAAAGAATCCAAACAATATTAGGTACATATTAATTAATTTGCATAATAGGTTTAATTAGACTTTTTTTAGTAGTAAAATATTGTCATATTTAGAACTTAGGTACTTAGGTCCATACACATTTCATACTAAAGCAACACACCTAGATATTTTTAGATTAAGTCAATTTTCATTTAGTAAAACAAAAAGAGGAACAAAAAATGTTATGCATGCCATATGAGTTATAGTTTAATTTTTTTTTAATAAAAAGGAAAATGCTAAAAGATGATCATTGCACCATTAAGTTACTTTCTTTTCAATAAAAAACATTATGTCATAAAAAAAAAAAAAAAAACTAAAGATCATTTCCTTGGTTAGTTAATAGGTTAATTCATAATTAATCTCATTTCATATCATCATTATTTAACATAGGTTGCATATATGCATTAAAAAATGAATCATCATTAAAAAAAAAAAAATCATAAAAGAGCATGCATGTAGAAATACCATGTCATTCATCCCATATCATGTAGCACATGCATATTTAGGATTATATAAATTAGATTGCATACATATAGTGATAAGTTTAATTCATACCATATGAATTGCATCTCGCATGTCATTAAAAAAATTCATGCATATTAAGTTAAATTAAGATTACGTTTAATTAATAAAAATTAAGTGTCATGTCATTTAGAAAATCATGTTTAGGGCATGCATTTTCATTAGCATTTTTGTAAGGTTGTCATTAATAATTTCTTACAATTCTATCACTTTAGTTTATTGAATGTCATTTCATTGATTGTGCACCCGCATGACCACCATTTGCATGTTATTTAGCTTAAGTTAAAATTAATCAATACTGCTTGCAAAAATATTTTTTAAAATAAAAGGTACCGAAAGGGCATTAGACTAATTTAGCGTAATCAAGTCCTCGCACCTATAATCTCTGGTTCGTAGAAGTAAAATAATTTTCCCATTATTTTACTTAGGTGTCTAATCAACCTACCGAAAACTGATTAGTGGCGACTCCTAGATAAAATTCATATGTATGTTAAAAAAATTGGAACCCTAAGTCGCGAATTGATATGTGCTTGGGAAGGCCTGAGCTAAGTTTCAAACTTAGTAATCCATTAACCTAAGGTCTAGGTGGTGCCCCGAAACTTTTAGGCCGCGACAATCTTTCACTCATTTCTCGGTTTCCTTCTCCGTACAAATTGTTTCTCGACAACACTTTAACTTAAGAAAATTTAAAAATTTAAAAATTAAGAAAAATTTAAAAATTTAAAAATTTTAAAAATTAAGAAAAATTTTAAAAAATTAGAAAATTTAAAAAAATTAAAAATAAGAAAATTTAAGAAAATTTTAAAAATTAAGAAAATTTTAAAAAATTAAGAAAAGTTAAAAATTAAGAAAAATTAAGAAAATTAAGAAAATTTAAAAATTTAAAAAAATTAAGAAAATTTTAATTTTTTAAAATTAAGAAAATTTTAAATTTTTTAAAAATTAAGAAAAATTATAAAAAATAAAATTATAAAAAGTTATAAAAAGGGGGTGGGAGGCAGAGCTCGCTTTGTATATATTCGAATCTACATCATCAAATCGATTCCTTCGGGAGATGAAATATTAAGACATAAAACCATTTTTTTTTTCATTTTATCATCTAATAACTAAAACTTTTGAAGTAGATGATTATTCTTATAATCTCAATCATATGCTTTCCACTTAATCAACAAGTGGCACTTGTCATCCAACGATTGCCATAGACTAGTTGGACATGTGTACCGACTTTGCATCTCTTAACAAGTGTTTGACCTAAATTTATTTAAGAGAAACTTCTAAATAATGACTTAAACTGAATGCGTTTTCTCAATAGTTGGTCTATAGTGGACCTCATGTCAAATAAAGACATGAAGTGGTCAACTTAATCTCAATTAAAGGTCAGAAGTACAAATTTAGTTTCAAATAAGGATTGGCCTCTTTGACCAATCAAATCTTATATAATGCAAGGGGTATTTTTTTCCAGGGATTTTTATGTTTTCTTTCATTTTTCTTTTTTTCTCCCCTTTTCTTTTTTACATTCTTTTTTTTTCTTTCCTCGTTTTCTTTCATCTTCCTCATTTCTTCTTGGCACCGCATCACCTCCATCTTAATTTGTAATCGCTAAATGGTTGATACATAAGCAGAGATCCGATCAGTAAAAATTTATAAAACATACTAAGCACCAAAAACATAGAAATTACAATCACTCAAACCCTGAGTGAAAAAAAAAAAAAAAAAAAAAAAAATTCTCAATATCTCTCTCATCTCCACAAACCAGCTGCTATCACCTTCAGTCGGTCTTCAATTTATAGTTTCTTAGGAATGCTTTGATGGGTTTGGGTTATATGGTTCATGACATTCATAGATGCAGTGGCAGTAAGGTGGAATATGTGGCTTCTTGAGATGGTGCAATTGTGTAACACACACCTATTGTCTACTCACAGAACAAATCAACACACACCAGCTTGTAATGTGATCCAAATCATCAAAAATCCCATAAATTGAGAATTATGAACATGAGTAAATAAGGCAATTGTTGATATTTAGGGGTGATTTATCAGTAATCAAAATCATCAGAAATCCCATAAATTGAGAATTATGAACATGAGTAAATAAGGCAATTGTTAATATCTAGGGGTGATTTATCAGCTTTCGAAAAGCATCAGGCTGGATAAATGGCATAATTAGCAATTTTAGTGGCAGAGGAGTAGGAGAGAAGGACGCAGCTGATGGTTGAAGAAGGATGTTTAAATGATTGAAGGGAATAAACATAATGATTCGGCCACAAAAACCCCTAATAAATCCAGTGTCATAGACGAGACTGACTAGTGCTTTCTCAAGGACGAATATGAGTTCGGTATAGAAGAGAACAATTCGGCCACAAAAACCTCTAATAAATCTAGTCTCATTGTCGAGACCGAGGAGAGCTTGCTCGAGGACGAATCTAAATTCGAGCATTGAGGACGACAACGAGGAGGACGATGAGCTAATGGCTTACACCTCCAAGTTTCGTCTTCCACCGCCACCATGCTCGACCATAAACACAAGATCTAGGTCTCAATTTGAGCACGAGCGTGTCAGGTCTCCGATCACTCGTACTCAATCTAGGGTTATGATCAGTTTGAAGAGATCGAAGTGTTGGAAAATAACGTATTGGAAACCAGAAAAATAATAACTTAGAGAAGATAACAACTTTAATAATGATAAAGTCAATGGTACATGAATGCAAGTGAAGAGCACACCAATGCAAACCCAATAGAGATTAGCAAAATTACTATAAAATTGTAACAAAATATAATAGAAGGTGAGGTATGGCTAATCGAATCAACTTAAGGCGATTAGTTCCTACGAGTGGTTCTAAAAAAACTTCACGAACTATGCCTCCCCAGATAAAACATCTCAACCCCGTTTGAATTATCACTATACAAAGAACACTCTATCTAACACTTCTCGAAATCGGTACACTTAGAGAAAATTAAAGTGAAGAGATAAGAGGTTTGTTAATGTATGAATGAAGAATAGGTCAAATCAATTTATAGAGTTTGTAAAGTCATTTACTGAAGAAATATATGAATTGATGAGATACATGAAGTCAAGAAATGTACGAATTAAAGAAATACGTGGGCTCAAGAGATACATGAACTGAGGAGACGCATCTCATTTTGGTTACTTTCATTGATCCATTAGCGCACCACAATTACAACATGAAGAGAAGATTCTGTCCACAAGAACCTCTAATAAATCTAGTCTCATTGTCCAGACCGATGAGACCTTGTTCGAGGTCAAATTAAAGTTCAAACATTGAGGATGACAGAGGGGAGGGCAACGAGCTAATGGCTTACACCTCCGAGCTTCGTCTTCCACTGTCGCCATGCTTGACCACAAGCATGAGATCTAGGTCTCAAATCAAGCATGCGTCAAATCTTGGATTGCTCATGCTTGATCTAGGGCTCAAATCGACCTTCATATGATGACGAAGGCACTGGAGTTGTAGTCAAGGGCAGTGGCGAATGAGGTTGAGGGCATCTTGTAGAGGTCGAAGAGGAGATGGTAAGGGACTTTGGAGGAGGAAAGAGTAAGATGGAGGCATGAGAAAGATGATGAAGAAAATGAGGAAAAGAAAGAAAACAAAACAAAAAGAGAGAAAAAATAAGATTTTTAAATATACCTGGATGGAAAATACCCCCGAGCATATATAAGATCTGACCTCTATAGTCTCATATCTTTATTTGAGATTAAATAGGTCACTTTATACCTTTATATGAAAAAAAAAAAAGTTCACAATATGACCTCTTTTGAAAAATTGACTCACTTTAAATCCTTATTTGAAATCTTCTCCTTATCTTAGCAATAGGCGTATAATAACTCATCTATGCTCTTCACGCTCTCTCTATAAATCCACTGTAACACTCCCCAATGTTCCTCGTGCATTGCTAAGACTCTCTCTCTCTCTCTCCGCTATTTCCCTACGTTTGCTTTTGGAACTCCAAGCTCTCGTCCTTTGTTATTCTTCAGGAAACCCCTCTGAAGAAACGCACAAGAAACCTCCGAAGCTGCAAAAATCTTGTCTTTTCCGCAGAAATGGCCGAGCAACAAGAGCAGATAAGTCTACAAAACCCAGATCAAACCGTCCCCGTCTCAGTCGAACCTCGAAGCCGAGACTCGTACAGACCATCGAACCACGACGTCCCAAACTTCCCCTCGTCAGTGAGGCCCAAGTACGTGAAGCTCGGCTACCACAACCTCATGTCCTCCGCCATGTATTTACTCTTCGTGCCGGTCCTTGGCATTTCCATGGCCCACCTCTCGACCCTCACGGCCCAAGACCTGGCCCAACTCTGGGACCAACTCAGGTTCAACCTCGTCACCGTTGTAATCTTCTCAACTCTTGTCATGTTTCTGGTCACTCTCTACTTCATGACCCAGCCCAGAAAAGTCTACCTTGTCGACTTCGCCAGCTACAAGCCCAAGCCAGCCCAGATATGCACCAGCGAGACCTTCATGGAGCGGTCGGAGCTCACGACCGCCTTCACCAAGGAGAACCTCGCTTTACAGCGGCAGATCCTCGAGAAGTCCGGGCTTGGGCAGCAGACATACGTGCCCGAGGCCACCGAACCAGTGCGTGGCAGAAGCACGGGCAGAGGCTGAGGCCCTGATGTTCGGGGCCGTCGACCAGCTTTTGACCAAGACCAGGGTCAAGGCTAAGGACATAGGGGTTCTCATCGTGAACTGTAGCCTGTTCAACCCGGCACCGTCCTTGTCAGCGACTATCGTGAACTACTACAAGCTCAGAGAGAATGTGTTGAGGTACAATCTTAGTGGGATTGGTTGCAGCGCTGGATTGATTTCTATTGACCATACTAAACAGTAATTACAGGTTTGATTTCTTTATTGAGACGTGTGTTTTAGAAGTCCTAAAACTTCTAACGAAAGTACAATTGAATCGTAAAACTTATGAAAAGAGTAATTAAGTCTTAAAATTTGTCAAATTGATATAATCAAATCATTTTTTTTAACTCCATTCATTTAAATTGGAAAATGCTAGCATGATTTTTTAAATATTTTCTCTCACTCGTGGCGATGACATGAACAAAACATGGAACACAAGGTTAAAATGACATCGTTTTGAATTAAATTCTAATTTTTTAAACCAAAATCTTAATTAAATTAAATAAAAGTTATTTTTAAAAACACAAAAGAAGAGCCAAGGCCCTATGCTAGAAAGGGCCTAGCAAGGGGCTTGGTGAGGGCTTGTCTAGGGCTAGCAACCCTCCACCTAGATTTGGGCGAGGGTCGCCAGCCCTCGCCTAGCTCTAGTGGCTCTTGGCAAGGGTTGGGCCGACCCTTTTCAACAATGGAGGCAGTGGTGGCAAGAGCTTGCTGCCCTTGCCTTTGGCTTTCTTTTGTGTGTTTTTCTCAATACTTTTAATTTATTTTTATGTAATTAATATTTGGGTAAAAAATTAGAATTTAATCAATTTCATTGTCATGTTAGGAGAAAAAATTTATATAAAAAAGCCACGTCATAATGTAAATGGATGGAGTCAACATAAAGACTTTATTGTATCAATTTAACAAATTTTAAAACTTGATTGCACATTTTATAAGTTTTAGGACACAACTGACATTTCGTGACAAGTTCTAGAAGTTCTAATGGACATATCCCTTCTTTTTTCCTCTCTTCTTTTATTCTTCAAAGTATATGTTTAATAATAGGAAACCCTTAGTGTTATCCAATAAAACAAGGAATGAAAACTTGGATCGACAAACGAAATGCCAAATATAAGTTGGGTGACGGGAATTTTATTAGGTTCACTAGTGGATAGCAGGCTATTTTATGTAGATAGTGTGTCATGTAATTTAAAATCATTTCATAAAAATTAGAATCATGACAAAAAAAAAACTTATTAAGAATGTGTCGACAGTGAAACTTCAGGTATATTCTTTCCTTATTTTACACTTTGGTTGGCTGGGAAGTGGAGTTAGTGAGTGGTTTACACTTGGAACCCTTGAAACCTAGATGACATAAAAATAAAAAAAAAAGGATCCATTGATAAGTCAATCCAATATTCATTATGCCACAAAATATAGCTAAAGTTGAAATAGGACTTTTCACATTTATGAATTCGATATATGATGGTGGAATTGAAGAAAAGCTGTATATTCTCAAGTTATCTACTAGGTACACAAGTTTCTTGGTTTTCTTACTAGGGAAATTAAATTTTGGTCTCGTGAAAATGATACTTCCAATCTAATCTTATTACTTCTCCTATGAATCAATCGCCAGGTACACCGTGACTTTTATGCCCTAATGGTGAGCATCGAGAGCCTCACCCTCAATTGGTACTTTGGCAATGACCGGTCGATGCTTGTCTCGAACTGCCTCTTCCGGATGGGCGGTGCAACAATCCTCCTCTCCAACAGGTCCTCCGACTGCCGCCACTCCAAGAACCAACTCAAACACACCGTATGCACCCACAAAGGCTCAAATGACAAGAACTACAACTGCGTGTTCCAACGAGAGGACGAGAAGAAGAAGATTGGTGTGTCGCTCTCCAAGGATTTGATGACCGTTGCTAGGGAAGCCCTGAAGACCAACATCACGACCCTTGGCTCGTTAGTGTTCCCAATGTCAGAGCAGCTCTTGTTCTTCATAAACTTGGTCGTGAGGAAGGTGTTCAAGATGAAGATTAGGCTGTACGCTCCCGACTTCAAGCTGGCCTTCGAGCATTTTTGCGTCCACGCTGGAGGCCAAGCTGTTCTCAACGAGATAAAGAAGAACCTCGAGCCCACCGAGGGGCACATGGAGCCATCACGAATGACTCTATAACGATTCGGGAACATGTCAAGTAGCTGAGTGTGGTATGAATTGGCCTATTTGGAGGCCAAATGAAGGATTAGGAAAGGCGATAGTGTTGGAGAAATCTCAGTGAAAGTGTTTTGAAGTTGACAAAACGTATCCATCAGTCTAGTCTGAAAGTCTGCAGACTCTGTTAGTTAAAGTCTGAAGACTTCCAAACAGCCAGACTCAAGACTCAAAGTCTATCCTCGTTGACAGTCTCTAATCCATTGAAGAAAGGTTATCCAGAACTGGATGTTTTGTTCAGGATTTAACCTTATCATTTGGAGAAGATCTCGTGGCTGGAGAAGACGTATTAGAATCCTTTGATTGATCAAGTCTGATTCAATGACTGAAGATTTCATGATTGTCTAAATATTATTGGAAGGTTCTACTTATGGAAACCGAGATCCCGATTGTATGGGCGAACATGATTGATGGGCTATCAACACGTTCCTTTAATAGCTCGAACAATCTTCCTAATTGATTCCGTCCAACGGGTAGATTGGAGGAATTCCTTTGGTAAGTGTCAACGGGTATGATGGCATAAAGGAGTATATAAGGAAGACGTTCTTAGTTGTTCAAGGCGTGCCCGATAGAAGAATTCTAAAGTCTGAAGCTCTTATTTGTTTAGATAAATCCTTTGAGCGAATACTTGTATACAAAAGAGAGTCTATATTTGTGAGAGACCTTGAGGAGGTGTGGTAGAACATCTACATTATGGAATCAAGGCAAAGCTGTGCTGTAACTTCTCTTTTGATCATAGTGAAATCCAGCCGGTGGGCTGTCAGTGCGGAAGAGTGGACGTAGGCTTGGAATAAGCCGAACCACTATAAATCCTGTGTTCCAATTTCTCTCTCTCTACCTCAATTGTATTTCAATTTGTTAAGAATTGCTTCCGTATATCGATAAATTGTTTGTGCGCCTATTCACCCCCCCTCTAGGTGTTTATACTAACAATATCAATTGGTATCAGAGCCTGTGTACTTACTTTATTTGAAGTGTTTTACTTCATAGTAAAAGATCCATGGCTAGTATGCTGGCACCAGGGCTGATGGAAGGGCAAAGCAATACCAGACCACCCTACTTTGATGGAAAGGATTATAACATCTGGAAGAACAAGATGAAAGCTTTCCTACGATCAAAGGATCCTCTGGAATGGGACGTTGTAGAAAAAGGAATTACTCCTACCACCGCATCGCCTCGAAAGAGGAAAAGAAACTGAAGAAACCAGCGGAATGTCTCAGGAAGAAATAATCAAGAGACAAACACTTGATGCAAAAGCAATTTACTCCTTATATTGTGCTTTATCACCAACTGAATATAATAGAATATCTTCTTGTGGTACAGCAAAAGAAGTTTGGGACAGATTGCATATCACCTATGAAGGAACAGATCGAGTGAAGGAAACAAGAATCAACATTCTTCTCGGTCAATACGAAGCCTTCGTAATGAAACCAGAGAATCAATATCGACATGTTTAGTCGTTTTACAGATATTGTGAATGGTCTTGAAAATCAAGGTCAACCAACTTCGATCCCATGAAGGTAAACAAGCTACTTTGCATGGACTCTCCAAGGATTGGAATCACATAAAGACTTCGATAAGAGAGACACGAGAGAATTATGCCACTATGTGTTGACGAGCTGATTGGAACTCTTCAGTCCTATGAAGTGGAAATGATCAATGAAGATGAAGATCCAAAAGGTAAGAAATCCATTGCATTAAAATCAAATGATGATTCTGATGATACGATTCCAAGATGATATGGACGATGAGGAGCTTGCTCTCATGATAAGAAGATTCAGAAAACTAAACAGAAAAAGGAAGAAGGTTCAACTCAAAGAAACAAAGCTTTCAAAGACAGCAGACCAAGTCTGTTGATGATGAGGAACCAAATAAAGATGTAGTCCGCTTTGAATGCAAGAAAAAGGGACACATCGACCCAACTGTCCTCTTCCTCAAGAAGAAGAAAGGAAAAACTGAAAAATTTCGAAAAGCTCTCAAAGCTGAAACCGAGTGATACTAAGTGTGAAGAAAGTGATAATGAATATGCCAATCTATGTCGATGGCACAATCAGACTCGGACTGGGATCGACTCGGGATCGGACTCGAGACATGGTGAATTTGAGGCAAGTAATTTTAAAATTCATGTCAAAGTTTCTAAATATATTGATGAACTATGCTTTAGTCTTAAGACTTCTCTCAAAAGACATTCCAAACAAAAAAAAAGAAAACTCAGCTCTAAAACAAAAGGAAAATGTTTTAGTAGAAAGAGTTAAAAGTCTAGACTTGTCTGTTTCCAATCTTAAAGAAAATGAAGAAAATCTTTTAAAAGAAAATGCTTTTTAAAAATAGACTTATCAAATATATCAAAGAAATTTTCTATAGGGTCTGAAAAACTTGAGAAAATTCTTTCAAAGACAAAGACCTTACTTCAATAAGTCTGGTCTAGCTATGACAAAGAAACAATTCCCTTGATTGATTTTCCTAAAGTAAAAGAAAGAATTAAGAAAAGGCTTTCGAGTGAGGTTTACAAAAATCACTTCAAGAAAGTTTTTGTTAAACCTCGTAGGAAGAAATGCTCTTAGATGTTCTAAGTGCAATAGTCCGGATCATTTTGAAAAAGAGTGTCCTATGGTATGGAAACCTGTTAAGAAAGTATGGGCTAATACTTGTTTATCTTACTAACACCAAAGGACCCAAGAAAATTTGGGTACCAAAGAAAGCTTGAGACTTTATTTTAAATGCAGGTCTCCGTCAAGAAACAGGTAAAGTGGTATCTTGACAGCGGATGCTCAAGACACATGACAGGAGACTCAAATTGCTTTATAAAACTTGCTCAAGTAAATGGTGGAAAAGTTTCATTTGGAGGAAACAACAAAGGAAGTATTGTGGGATTTGGAACCGTGAAAATTGGAACTCTCACAATAAGTAATGTTTCCTTAGTAGAAGGACTCAATTACAATCTTCTCGGCATTAGTCAATTGTGTGATACTGGTTTCAAGATCTTCTTTCAAGAAGGAACATGTTCGAATCGAAAAAGACTCTACTCAGTCTTTCATGGGTCGAAGACATGGAAATATCTATCTTCTGGATGTGAAACCAAATGAATCGCAATGCCTTATCTCAATTCAAGACGAAGCAAGCTTATGGCACAAAAAGCTTGGTCATGTCAACATGAAGCAATTAGCCAAAATCTCATCAAAGCAGCTTGTTCGAGGTCTACCTAAATTGCCATACCAAAAGACGAGTCATGCACTCCATGTATTCTGGGAAAGCATGTAAGAAATTCTTTTAAGTCAATAAATTATGTCTCTACTAATCATGTACTACAGTTGCTGCATATGGATCTCTTCGGACCAACCAGAACTCAGAGTATTGGGGGTTAAGAAGTATTGCCTAGTAATTGTTGATGATTACTCCCGTTTTACTTGGGTATATTTCCTTGCAAGTAAGTCCGAAACCTTTTCGTATTTTGAAAATTTGCTAAAAAGGTTCAAAATGAAAAATGATGTGTTATCTCTAGTATAAGAACATATCATGGAAGTGAATTTGAAAATCAAGATTTTACAAAATTCTGTGATGAATCTAGCTTTAAGCATGTGTTCTCCTCTCCATATACTCCTCAATAAAATGGAGTTGTGGAAAGAAAGAACAGATCTCTTCAAGAAATGGCTAGAACTCTTTTAATTGAAAGTAAAATTTCTTCTCGATTTTGGGCTGAAGCTGTTTCAACAGCTTGCTATATCATCAATAGAGTCTTCTTAAGATCTATTCTTCAGAAAACCCCTTATGAGTTATTCAAAGAAAAGAAGCCTATTGTTTCATACTTTCATGTATTCGGTTGCAAATGTTTTATACTGAAAAATGCAAAAGATCGAGTTGGTAAGTTTGAAGAAAGATCGATGAAGGTATCTTCCTTGGATATTCTACATCAAGCAAAGCCTTCGAGTCTATAACAAGAAGAGCCGATGCCTCAGAGAGGAGTCAATGAATGTCAAATTTCAAGACTCAACGCAAGATGAATCAAGTCGACTCATCAAGAAGAGTCTCGAACCTCCTGCTCCTGACCCTCCAAAGTCTACAACTCAAGAAGCATCTCGACTGGAAAACCAGCATTAGGTTGTTAGTGAAGATCCAAATAAAGAAAGAGATCATCAACCGACAAATCAACAAGTAACTGGAAGCATAAGTCCAAATCATCCCAAAGATCTTATAATTGGCGAAATTAATGAAGGAATTCGCACCAGATCCAAAAGGCGAGAATAGTCTAGTGCTGTGGCACTCGTTTATGAAATTGAACCAAAGAGCATAGAAGAAGCTTTATCTGATGAAAGCCGGATTGAAGCTATGCAAGAAGAGCTCAGACAGTTCAGCATAAATGATGTCTAGGAATTGACATCCCAACCAAAAGGTAAAACTGTTATTGGAGCCAAATGGGTGTTCAGAAACAGGATGAACGAGAAAGGAAAAGTCGTATGAAATAAAGCAAGACTCGTGGCCAAAGGATATACGCAAGAAGAAGGAATAGACTATGATGAGACTTACGCTCCAGTGGCAAGGTTAGAAGCTATTCGACTATTACTTGCGTTTGCTTGTTATAAGAATTTCAGGTTATTCCAAATGGACGTCAAAAGCGCCTTCCTAAATGGATTTATCCATGAGGAAGTTTATGTGGAACAACCACCAGGGTTTGAAGACCCAAAGAAGCCAGACTCAGTCTTTAGATTGAAAAAGGCTTTGTATGGTTTAAAGCAAGCACCTCGGGCTTGGTACGACAAATTAAGTAAGTTCCTAATACAAAATGGTTTTGTCAAAGGTAAAGTGGATACGACTTTATTTATCAAGAAGGAAAACAAAAGTTTCTTACTTGTTCAAATATATGTGGATGATATTATTTTTGGATCCTCTAATGAAAGTCTCAGTGCAAGAAATTTTCAAAGTCTATGCAGGGATGAGTTTGAAATGAGTATGATGGGAGAGTTAACATTCTTTCTTGGTCTTCAAATAAAACAATTGAAGGAAGGAACTTTTATTTATCAAGAAAAATATGTTAATGATCTTGTCAAAGGTTTGGACTGGAGAAGTGCAAAAAGACCGACATACCGATGTCAAGTTCTTTAAAGATAGACAAAGATGAAGAAGGGAAGAAAGTTGATCAAAAGCTGTACGAAGCATTATTGGATCACTTCTTTATCTTACTTTTGCCTCTAGACCTGATATTTTGTTGAGTGTTTGCACATATGTGCTAGGTTTCAATCGGATCCTAGAGAATCCCATCTCGGTGCTGCCAAACGCATCATTAAATACGTGGCTTCATCATCAAGCATCGGTCTTTGGTATCCTAAGAAGGGAGACTTTAATCTTCTGGGATATTTACACGCAGATCTGGCCGGTTGCAGAGTTGATAGAAAGATCACTTCAGGAACTTGCCAGTTGCTTGGAAGCAGAACACTGTCCTGGTTTTCTAGGAAACAAAGCTTTGTGTCTCTTTCAATAACATAAGCAGAGTATGTAGCTCTTGGAAGCTGTTGTTCGCAAATTCTATGGATAAAACAACAGCTAAGAGATTTTGAAATTGAAGACTCATGCACGGAGATTAATTGCGACAACACCAGCGCTATCAACCTCACCAAAAATCCAATTCTCCACTCAAGAGCGAAGCATATAGAAATTCGACATCACTTTATTAGAGATCATGTTCAATATGGAGATGTTTCAATTCAATTTGTTGACTCAAAGAATCAACTGGCTGATATACTCACAAAGCCTTTGGAGAAAAATCAATTTGAGTCTATACGGTCCAGACTCAACATTTTGAGGTATGAGGATATCAAAGTCTAAAGACTTTCAGACTCAGGCTTACAAGACTTTATCTACAGTCTTGGCTCGACCTTCGATCCGTAAGTCTTTCTCTCTCAATCTTATATTGAAAATGTACGATCATCAGACTGTGTTTAAATTGTTGCTATATTTAATTAACGTAAATATTGCATCGATTCATTTTCAAAAGGGAAGTTATTTTTATAGTTATTTTTGCGGATAAAGACAGTTATTTTGAAAAGGCATATTTTTATTTCCTTTGTGACGGTTCGTTTATCCTTCTTTTTAACCGAACGAGCACTGTCGATTTCTCTTCACTTTTCTACTCACTTTTCTCTCAAAAACCCTAGAAAGCATTGATCCTCCATTCCCGTTTGTCTTCTTCGCTCAATCTTCAAAAAGTTGTCATCTTTTCTGGGAAAGTCAAGCAGGGAATCTTCCAAACACTGAGAAAGATGTCATCTTCGCCAAAAATCCTCAAGAATCGCAAGCAAGGGACTACAGAGAATGAGTGAGGGCCTACGCACTTCGATCTTGCAAGATGAAGTTACTCCGGATCGCAACCAAGCCCACAACATTCTCAGCAACGTCATTCTCCACCATCTAGTCCTCAAGATGTTGTTCATCGAATCGGAAGAAATCATCGAGGATGCGGACCCGTAAGAGTTCAAAAGCCCGCTTTTATTTACAAGCTATATCGTGCTTTAAAAGGAATTCGTACTCCTTTGAACTATGTTGATGATTTTGTTAAAGAAAAAGGATATAGGAATGAATATATCTTTCTGCGAAAAATGGAAAGTTTGGGAATCGCTCGTAAAGGGGTGGCTGAGGAAACCCTTGCGAATATCCCAAGTGATCCTCGTGACTAGGGGCCGAATCCTGTAGATGGGAATGACGATGACAATCTATTCAGTTTATTTCAACCGAAAATGGGTATTGCGGTTGAAATTCAAGGAAAAATGGGAGATTTGTTCAGATCAAAGGAACAAAAGGATCTGTACTCGAAATTGCTGAAGCGTGGGGTAATAAACCATAGGAGTGTGGACTTTGATTTTCTGGATGCCGTGAAAGTGAACTTGAGGGAAAAATTCAGTTATCTTCAACTTGAAAAGTTCTGCTCTAACTCAACATAGGCTTATGTTGAATTGACTGCATATTTCTATTCAAATCTTAGCTTTTTAGATGCGAATAGATTCTCCTTCAGCGTTAAAGAACAAGACTATGTTGTGGATATGAATATGCTGGCAGATGTGTTAGAAGTTGAGAGAGGCAGATATCAACCAATCAAAGTTTCCATTGCTCGGGCCACACTTAAACTGGTGAAGGACAGGAGAACGGATGAGAAGATCACCTACTCAAGGATGAATGCATTCAACATCTTGCTTCACAAGATTGTGATTAATTGCCTTCGGCCGAAATCAACTTCCAAAACCGATGTTTCAAGCTCGAGGCAAAGTTGATGTATGCCATCCTCTCGTGGAAAGAATTTTTCTCTCCCTCATACTTGTTATGTTTCACATGTATAGAGCAGTGATGAAGGACAGAGGTCAACTCCTTTACCCAAGCCTTGTTACGAAGTTATTCAGACATCTGAATATTCAGCCTCCGCAAATATTTTGTGTTCGATCATGCGATCATATGGTGGTAGGACTGAAAATGGTGACCAAAATGCGTCTGAAGGAACTGAGCAAGGAATTGGAGAAATTCAAGGAGAAGACTCCTGCAAAATCTCATCAACTCTCTTCTCGCTAAGAGAAAAGGGAAGGAGCCCATGGTTGCTCCATCAAAGAGAAGAAGAGCCTCCTCGTTGAGGATGAAGATGATGATGAAGACATCACCACCTCTCGCAATGGCTTTGAAGAACTTAAGTCGTCCTGTTCCATAGAAAGAATCGAACAAAAGACGAAAGAAGCGAGAGGAGAAGGAAGAAGAAGAAGAGAGAAGGAAGAAGAAAAAGAGAAGCGAGCAAGAAAGAAAGACCTGAAGAAGAAAGAAGAGAAGAAGGAGAACCTGAGGAAATCTCTTCTCCACCTGTAGGCATGGAAACAGGGGGAGATCAGGAGAAAGGAGTGACGTCTTCATATCCAGATGCAAGTGAAGGAGTCAGTCGCTCGCCTGCAGACCCAGAAGATGTTTATGCATCTCAATTTCCAGAGGAAGGTCATGAAGCTTCATCGCCAAATCTGCGAGATTATGCTGATCCACCATCGTCTGCTTTTACTCCATCAGATTGAGCCGAAGCAAGTACTCAGACTAATAATGGAGCAGATTTTCGCAGAATCATGGATATTCTCTTGGAGATGAAAGGTCAGATTTATGCCTTGGGATGCGAAGTTCAAAGCTTGAAGAATGAAGGTCAAGCTTCTTCATGTTCATTGAATGATAAGATGCAAGCCCTCTCTATTCAGAATCAGGCCAATTCCAAGAGTGATGAGGTTATACAGTGAAGGAAGACTTTAAAAGGCTGGAAGGCATCGTTTAGTCTATGGAAGATTTCCAGCTTGTCCGCGTTCCCAAGCAATCTTAACTTCATCTCATCCTTTTTAATGATGACAAAAAGGGGGAGAGATGCAAGATTTGATTCAAAAACTTTTTATTCATTAAAATTTTTGGATTGTTTTGAGGTTTATGGTTTGAACCTGTTTGACTTTGTTTTGTGTCTAGATAAGAACTGCCTAGACTTGGACTTGACTGCTTCTATTAATCAATATTGATATCTTATGAATGGCTTAATCATATACTGGACTAACCTATTTTCTGTGGTTGCAGATTCTAGTGTTATTCTATTAGCCATTTATTTCTATAAGATATGTATATGTGTTTGAGAAATGTTTTGCGGGTCAAAGTTATCCAAATCTGCATGAAGGTTTTGTCACCATCAAAAAGGAGAGATTGTTGGAGAAATCTCGGTGAAAGTGTTTTGAAGTAGACAAAACGTATCCATCGAGTCTAGTCTCGAAAGTCTGCGGACTACGGTAGTTAAAGTCGAAGACTTCCGAACAGCCCAGACTCAAGACTCAAAGTCTATCCTCGTTGGCCGATCTCTAATCCGTTGAAGAAAGGTTATCCAGAACCTGGATGTTTTGTTCAGGATTTAACCTTATCATCCGGAGAAGATCTCGTGGCTGGAGAAGACGTATTAGAATCCTTTGATTGATCAAGTCGATTCAATGACTGAAGATTCGATGATTGTCTAAATATTATTGGAAGGTTCTACTTATGGAAACCGAGATCCGATTGTATGGGCGAACATGATTGATGGGCTATCAACACGTTCCTTTAATAGCTCGAACAATCTTCCTAATTGATTCCGTCCAACGGGTAGATTGGAGGAATTCATTTGGTAAGTGCCAACGGGTATGATGGCATAAAGGAGTATATAAGGAAGACGTTCTTAGTTGTTCGAGGCGTGCGCGATAGAAGAATTCCAAAGTCTGAAGCTCCTATTTGTTTAGATAAATCCTTTGAGCGAATACTTGTATACAAAATAGAGTCTATATTTGTGAGAGACCTTGAGGAGGTGTGGTAGAACATCTACACTGTGGAATCAAGGCAAAGCTGTGCTGTAACTTCTCTTTTTATCATAGTGAAATCCAGCCGGTGGGCTGTCAGTGCTGAAGAGTGGACGTAGGCTTGGAATAAGCCAAACCACTATAAATCTTGTGTTCCAATTTCTTTCTCTCTACCTCGATCGTATTTCAATTTGTTAAGAATTGCTTCCGTATATCGATAAATTGTTTGTGCGCCTATTCACCCCCCCCTCTAGGTGTTTATACTAGCAATATTAGATAGGACATGGCAAATCACTTTTGGGTCCGGATTCAAGTGCAACAGCGCTTGCCCACCTGTCATGGCATCCCACTTAAGTTGCGCAATGGAACGAGCTGGGGAATCGAATCCTGCCCAGCAAGAGGCAACGTACACCATAACCAACTCACTCACAACGGGGTGGATTATGGCTTTTAGATGTTATTACCTCTCAAACGGGAAAATTATCAAAAAAGTCATAAACTATTATATTTATGCCAATTCAGTCAATCCAGCAAATTTTCTTGAAAAATTGCTGACATAAATACCGACTATTATTGGCAAAATTTTAAATGCAAACAAACATGTCGAATAAATAATATAATTCCCATAAAGATTGGTGATTAATAAATCAATTGAATATTAAAAATGGACTAATCCTAAAGTTTATCTAACATATCGAAATAGAATTGAGAATAAATCAAAATTGACAATCTTAAAAGCAAAATTTCATAACTAAATGTAGTAAATCAATGAAATAAATATATTAGAATAGATATGGATTTTAGATTATTACGCATGCAAGAATGATATCAAACATGTGATAGCGGAATTTCCTAATCAATTTACTATTCTATCTAAATGTATAGTAAACTTACTCAATTTATCAATCTACCATATCTTTATGTGAATTTGGATAAATATAAGTGCATTAAAATATGTGAACATTCCCGGTTTACAATGACTCTTTTGGATCACCTTATCGTAAAAAGTTACACATATGATATGGTATATCTCTATCTACATTTGATTCATCATTATATGTTATAAATAGTAATTGCATATTATTACTTTTCAATCTCAAATATGCGTATTAGATCATCAAGTAGTGGTTAGTCACTTAAAACCATTAAGGCAAATAATATATAAGTCGAATGAATAAAATCACTTGAAAAATATAAAAATTATGAAATTCATATCATCATGATCAGGCTACATTGAAGCCCTAACAAAAGAAAATTAGAACATAATAGAAGAAGAAACGAAAATATAAATTAAACTCAACATTTTGAATCAAAAAAAAAAATTATATTACCACTTTTGTCTTCACTTCAAAATACTTGAAATACTACCAAAATAATAGAAAAAAAATCTAAAAATAAAAACCAAAATGTCTCTCCAAGCTCTCAATGTTACCCTATTTATAGGATAGATCCAAAACTCCTATCAGGGCACAATTGCTTATTTTTTTGCAATAAATTAGGGAATAAATCATAAAATCCCTCGGTTGGCATCTGCTTTCCAATGCTTCTAATTTGAATTCCTAAATCACAAAATTCTTCCTTTCTGTGTTTCTCATATTTTTTCCTTATTTTCTTCATAACTCATTATTTTGCATAAATAAAGAAAATTTGAGTAAATAAAAGAGAATCTAAATATTTCTCGGAAATATTACATTATTTCTTGCTTCCAAGTTTAAAGAAGTGGATTTTTTTAAATTTTTTTTTTTTTTCCAAATCTATTATCTAATCATTATTCTATTTTGAAGAATAAAAAATAACTAACGCTATCAAACATATTTTTATTATGTTTATGTTCTTGAGAACAAAAAACAGAACTTTAGAAAAACAAGATAGTTACCAGATAAGCCGGAAGTGGCAGCTCAGAAAAAAGAAAAAGGTGTCACCCTTTTTTTTTTTACTAGTAAGGGTTTTGCGGAGGGAAAAAAAAAAAGAGGACCTTTTATTCTGGAAAAGGAAAAACTCTTTCACGGAAGGGGGCGACGTAGAGGAGAAGAAGAATGCCCCGGCTAAACTTCTCAAGAAAATCCTCTCATCTTTGGGGTTTATAGTTCTCTCCCTCCTTTCTCCGTCGTGGCAACTTCATAAGCCTCGATCATAGCTAAAGAGTGCGGGTTTTGTCTTGTTCTCTCAGATTCATCTTTCGGGAACTTTGGGACCATTAGAGTAAAAGAACTCTGAGACGCTCAACACACCAAGTGCGCAGAAGCTTGAGATCTTCACGACTGCTACTGTGCGCCCTCTCTTGCTGCTGATAGTCACTTCATCATCGCGCAAGAGGTACTCGATTTCGCTCTATTATTTGGTCATGAAGTTCGACAAGTCTTGTTCTTGGCCGAAACTTCATTATCAACACTCATAATCGCCGGTGAAGAGTTCCACAACATTTCTTTGCTTGTGCAATCATCAGTTGTAATTTGAAGTCCATTTTTGTCGAGGTACGTGTAAAATTTTTTCTAATATGGACTACATTAATTGATATTATAATTTACCATTTTTATGATATTTGTTTAAGGTGACATAAAAGGTTTCTTAATTAGTATAATATGAAATTGGCTAGTATGGGCCGAGTTAAGGTTGGCCCGTAGTGAGAGGGCCTGATTGGAAACTCTATAAATAGTACTCAAGTATCTCCTTTAAACCTAATTCTCACAAGTATTCTCACAAAATGAGTGTTTACCTAGCGTTAAAGGGTGAAGGGGTCGTCTCATTGGATCATTGTTTTTATGCTTCTGCATTAAGAACGATGGATTCCAAAACAAATGTGTTAATCTTTCTACTCAATATGTGTTCTTGTTTTGGTTAATGAGATAATGGGATTGCACGTTTTGTATCTTACATGTGGTATTAGAGCAACCATAACCTAGAACTCAAATGCATAGAATTTTTGCTCTATTTTTTCATGATTTTCGTGATTTTTTGTTCAATAAAAATCAAATTTAATTATAAATTCAGACTGGGCTTGTCGAGACGGGCAAAACCATGAGTAGCGCATTGCTGAGAGAGGCCCCACGTGCAGCCACACGCCCCACGCGTGGTTACACACCCTCACGTGCTCCCATGCGTGGGGCGCCGCTCATGTGTGTGTTGCACGCATGAAGGCTAACGTCACGATGATGTCAACAACCCTAAGGCCCCACCCGACCTGATATGTGACCCAACTCAACTCGTTAACCCGCTTGAACCGATCGACCGTGGACTAGACTGGTCAACCGGTCAAACTGGACGTTTGGAGTGAACGGTCGATCCAAGAACCAATGGGACCGCTACCAATCGGACCAGATTTGAGGTCCTTCATTTGCACGTGTGCTCTACACACTACACACTCAGGCAGTGTGTACGGGCGCATAGTGCCTTCATTTGGCACGTCAGTTGGCAGCTACAAGTTCGTATGATCATTCTCTATGTTGTGGTGTATTTATTTTACACGTTTGATGATTTTATGAATGTTAAAATACATATGAAATCCTAAATATGTATATTTTTAGTATATTTTTGCATATTTTTCTTGTATTTTATTGTGATTTTGGAAATACAGATGTTAGTTTACAGGTATGTTATCACATTGATATTATAAAAGTGTAATTCATTGATAATATATATAAAGTTAACTTTTATTAATGAATAAAGTAGTGTAATTAGAATGACATATGATTTTAGTAATATATTGCCCTTATAACTAAAATTAAAATCACGTGTATATGATTTATGTGAGAAGTAAAGTTTATATTTCTGGTATGAGAGAGTTTTAAGGAATCAATTGAGTTGTGACCATCAAAGTGGCACACTTGATTAGGTTTGAGAAAAATCAGTCTTGTATAGTGATTAGGATGTCTCCTAGTCTAATGTATGGTCATACTCCTAAAGGAAGTGATTGTGTATTAATTCATGGAGGGATACATGATGGTGTGGTAGAGGGGTGACTGATCTTAGTGGTTCGTATGCCCAAAAGTAATGAATTCACGAATGTTAGAATATATTCTCATAGCTATTATCATGTGGAGAGTGTACAATTGTATGTCATGTATTCTGTCCAAATGTGATTATATAATTTTGCATGTAACTTTCTGGGTGTGTACTTATCTGTCAAGTTACACAGTGCTCACATAATGCTAATTTCATAAATTGCTTGTTTTTCAGTCACATTTTCTGTAAATGGTAACTTTGTTACAATTGAGGTTCTTGTTGGTTCAAATTTTAAGAGATTGAGAGAAAACTTTTTGTTTGTTATGGAGATAGCATATGTTCATATAGCTCTTACTACCGATTAGCTAGTAGATCTTGCTGTCGAGAGTATAGAAGCTTAGAAAGCATATTTTGTTGCTTGGGAAAAGAGCAATCAAATTTGTTTAAGGTCCATGCAGCGTTTCATTCAGGAACATTTGAAAAGTGATTTGTGGCATCCCCGGAACTGCCCCCGATCCATTAGGGTTGCCACAGATCAGGTCCATCCTTTTTACCTTAAAGTCTATTACTCTGATACCATAAAAATTTGATAAATCCATAAATCCTAGGGGTTTATATCATTTAGATCAATCTCAGCGTAGTTCATATAGCGGAAGCAAAATCCAACATCTCCCTATTTCAAATTTAGAAACAATGCACACCAACTAAAACTTTTATAAGATAAGTCAACACTTTTATTTACATAAGCTTGATAGATATCATCAGTCGGTGCACCAAAATTTACTGTGGTTTTCTATACCTGGCTACATATTCAAAAGATAACCAACTCCCTTTTTCTTTTCTTTACAAATGGTCATGTACACAAGTCTATATGTTAGTGTTGGTGGTCCAAAAATGCTTTATTTGCTAACCATCACTCTTGGTCACACCTAGCCTGGTCCGTTAGCTAGGCAGCAGCGGCAATATCCCCAGCATGATCCCACCACGGTGGACGTGCACAGACAGAAACTCCTGAACCACTGGGCCGGTGGGCGAACCAATGTCATACATGACTAGAACCTGCACTCGAATAAAAACCAACCCTCGTATCTCGGGGTGATGATGCTCCGTACACTCACACTCAACATCGGCCGGTATACCATAAAATGTGCCGGGGGTGACTGGTAGCAGAGGCATATCTCCTAGTCTGAAATGTTAGTCCCCAAACAGGATGAGTACAACTACTCAACAGTAAAAGATTCATTAAGCTATATCACGCAGTACTATCAATATCTAGATTCATGCAAGATAGACAAAAATAGGTAGTTAAAGGATAAGCATGCATTAAAATCATGAAATTCTTCAATGCAATGGCAAATGCAATTTCAAATGATTAAAACATAACATGTCTAGTTACACAAGTCCCGATCATAGGGCCAAATTGTAATGACACGTCACATTCCATGCCATACAATTTAGTCTCATAACTAGACCACACTCACACTTAATATAATCATCATATTTAATCATTCAAACGGTTTTATTCCCCCAAATGACCAATGTTTGCGACCAATGTTTGCATCCTTCTAGGATTTCACATCCACCTTGGCATCGCAAAAGCCTCCAACATTCAGCCACTTAGGGCCACCGGGCATCCGAAGTGTATCACACCTCTAGGCATCTCGTACCCCACCTAGTATCACGAGGAATACCTCTAGGCTCACCATGAGAATGGTTACCCCGGCCCTCTAGATTTACGTACCGACTAGCATACAACCGAGCATCCCGAAGCTCCGAAGGCAAAACCTCTGGCATTCAGCCACTTAGGGCCATTGGGCATCCACAAGGCATCGACTCATTCGATCCTTTGGGCATCCCGACTCCCGGGGCATTGTTGACCCGAGAGTCCAACGGCAACAATTAACATCTTAATTTCCAAAAATACTTTCAAATGCAATGACAAGATGTCCCAAGAATCCTTCATCAAATATCAATATTGCATAATATGCGAATGCCAGTATCATCATGTCAATAGTAATTTAAGATGCATTCACCTTTGGGACAAATTGAACAAATTCGGAACAACACAGCTCAAACATCACAATGCGCAGTTTTAGTAATAATTTCGGAATAACCCATAAAAGAACTCAGAAAATTCTGAAATTTTTTTATGTTATATATGAGACCTAAAGGAAGAAATTTTGTTAAGGACACTAAGTCAGATTCGTTGTGTAAAAATAGTACTAGTTTGCTGTTTCCTTCGAAATTCTGCAGTAACTTTCAGGTTCAGTACCTACAGAAGGAAATTCATTTCACCACCTGAATCTTGTCAGTTTGTTTTCAAATTTTGATATTTTATCCCTAAGGATGTGCCCTACAACTTTCATTTAGGGTTTAAAGTCCAATTATATGTATAAAATTACAGAAAAATTTGTGGAATCATCAAAGGTCAAGCTGTTCTCTACAAACAGAATACTGATTTCAATAGATTCACTCCTATCCTCATGTTTTCATATTCATATGGATATATTTAGATGACTAACTTAATCTAATGGGTGTTCTATTATGTAAAATGGTTCCTTTTCTTATCTTCACCATTATAAATCAGAGCGATACAATTAAAAAGACTTTCTATCTAAATTTCTCTAAAACAGAATCGGTACATATGGTTTTCTTCATTTCTAATTCAATCAAACCATTTATTTCTCTACCAATCTATCTTACAACACTTCAAGTCTCTTCCACAGCATCTAAGAGCACTTTCAGTAAGTTCTTATTAACTGAGAAACCTTCCACAGCTCGGCTTGTCGCGACCCGATCTTGCCGCCCCTCGAAATGTCCAAGGAGGGGAAAGGTCGGGTTTAGGGGTACTTGATCACGAGAGAGCTCTCCCAAGTTCGTACCCTGCGCGACAGTGGATTTATTTATACGATCGAAATATTTAACAACCTAAAAAATATACGGGAGTTGCCACTAACCTCATCTTGGGGGTCAGCTAGAAACCCAATCGAGGTTCGAGGACTGGGTTACGCTAATATTGTTATTAGCGCCATTTCGGTACCTAAACAGTATGTTGTGTTTTTTTCTAACATGTCCATGCATTTTTTTTTTTATATTTTCAGGATTGTCAATTCTATACTAAATGATTGTGGTGGATTACTTTCATTCTATTTTATTTTTAAAAAAAGAAAGGAAAAAAATCAATAAAATTGAAAGTGCAAGACATTAAGTAGACAATCAAGGAAAGCAGTTAAACCTAATCATGTAATTCTAAAAAATGTAAAAGAGAAAACAATTGGAAAAGAAAGAAAACCCGCAATTCATCGGGTTTTATACAATGCATAAGACCCGAGACATATGTCGGGAAAACAAATTGTACATGACAACGGTCGGAGTGGACATCAACCTCCACCATCTTCATGCAAAGGTCCATCTTTGGGGCCCTAATATAAACCTAATCTAAGACATTAATAATTAGGTGTATACAAAAGAAAGAAACAATCATCACATATCAAAACAATCAAAAGCAATACATCTTTTATGTTCAAAAAGAGTGACTAAAGTCACAAAGTCTCTAGATCAAATTCTAGGTGATATCCCAAATAGATCTCATAGGGACACTATCATCATATCAACACATGAATTTCCAAAAATACTAGAATATGAACTAGTCAATCTACCATAGAGCAGGGCAACATGGAATATTATCATTTCTTATATGTTTCAAGCCTTGAATTGCCCCAATTTGATGAAAAAAAAAAATGTAACGTCAATGCAGCATTCTCTCTACATATTCACACAACTAGAACACTCCCAAAATGACATTGAAAATCCTCACATTCCCCATGAAAACAAAATGGCCAGCAAACATTCTTATTATATTCAAAGCTGGAAATGATGATAATGTGATGAGCAATCCATATCCATACATGCCCATCTCACCATGCATATTTATGCACCCCAAGAACTACATAACATTAGTCTCAGGTAATTCTTATCAGAATCTCATGTCCAGCAGCTTATAGGACTAATATTATGTACATCTTCAACATCAATTAACACAGAAAATGCACACATGAACAGCGAACAGCACACTAATGACACAGCTAAACAATTCCACACACCAGGACATATGAACAACAAGCAAAGAAATATCGATACTAAAGAACAACATAACTTTGGACATCTTTACAAACAAAAACACACTAAGTTTGGATCGGTAGAACACAAATAAGCTACTGGGCAAAGTGATTAGTGTTGGAAATTAGTTTGATGGTGGATATCTAATATCAATTATCAAACAACAGAACTTTGCTAAAAAAGAGAACAATAGAGCAAGACCATCCCACACGTGATTTACTTTTTTGGTATTATCAACCTCAAAATTTATGCTCAAAAGATTGTAGGAAAGTGGCAGACAATCAGGCCCACCCAAAAACAGAATATGCATTTCTGACCGAGGAAAATTCCAGATTTCATAAATGGATTAGAAAAAAATGTTAAACATGGCAAAAGATGGTCGATTCAGGCATGCAACATGTCATTTTAAAGCTTGACATTAAGTCCTAATAACATCATCTACCAGCTCGTTCCAAGGACCGAAGCATATCAGTCAAAACAGGCATACGAATTTCCACATCAGAGCAGAACACAACAATTTTGCAGAACTTTTAAAGAAAATTTCATGTGGTTAATGATATTGGATCAGGGTGTATTATAGCTCGTTGGAAATCTAGTCGAACCATCTTCAGCTTTCATGAAGGCATCAAACACATAAAACCACAGCAACCAGCTCATATCAGGTCATTTGTACAAAAGGTCATCCAAAACAGAGAACCAATCAGAACAGCAGAATTTCAAACAAAGTCAAGAATATTCTAGACATATTTGACCTGGGTAAATGATCTTCAATTATCACAAAAATTTTATTTGATATAGATTGGAACCTAATGAACAACTTTTATTTAGGCATCAACTTTATAATCTAATCACAAAAAATCATGTGAAAATGGCGAACAACACAGGTCATTAAAGAAGAGCATGAAAACAGAATACTTAATCATTTACAAATTGTAGCTCCATTTGTAACAATTGTCGAATCTAGTAAATGATGACCAAATCCAAGAGCTCATAGCATCTATTACAAAATATCAAGAAAGAAGCAAGCCTCGAGCACAGTACAAAAGGACATATACTAACTCAATTCCGGGCATACGCACAAAGAGGTCTTTCAGGAATCCGAGGTTGCAGAACAATTGTCATCCAAATTCAAAAATCATAGAACCAAAAGATCTAACCGTAATCAACTCTAGATCAATCAAGTATTGATTCTAATCAGATTCGCAATGCATCCTGGCCTCGAACCCTCGTTGTCAAGAATGCTTTCGACACGAGAAGCTCTTGCCTCATCGGATGCTATTAAAAGGAGTTTCAACGCACTTACCTCGATTGAATCAGCGAAGAACATGCCTTCAAAGATCTCTTCATTTTGCAATGACGAAGCTGCTATTTAACACCAAAAAAAATATCGAAGTCAGCAGAGAGTCGAATTTTATTTTGTTCTGTAATCAAAATAGAAAAAGGAAATGGAGCGCTTGGCTTTGATTTTGCTTTGAGGACTACGGAACGTGAAGAACACCGAGTCAGATTCTGGAATAAGAGCTGTTCAACACCGTTCTTCAAGCTCTGATTCATGATCACTCTTCTCTAATCCTTTTTCTAGATCAACACTCAGAGATGAACACATCAGTGCATCATAGTCGTTGGACTTTGCTGAAAATACTGATCGCCTGATGAAGAAACGATTGGACTTTGCTCAGAACTTCGTTCGATGTCGATCTCTGATTTTTGACTTACGAGACTCATCAATGGATGCCGAATCCAGAATCTCAGCTTGTTCTGATTTCAGTTGTGGATAATCTCCTTGGATTGTGCAACGAAACTCGTGAAGATCTCGATTATTCCCTTCGATAAAAAAACAAAATATGTTGCCTCTATCGAAGGATTGAGTGGACTAAATCCACGAAGAGTCCATGAATGGAGAATTTCTGCACAGATTTGCAGAAGTTCACCCGTAACATCCTAGGAGAGAGAGAAATCGTGGAGAATTTTCTTCTTTGCTTTTTGTTGATGGGGTCCAAGAATGATCCAACAGAAAAAACTGTGAAGCTATTGCCTTCCCCTCCGAGAGAAAATAACTCGAGCGAGTTTCAGAGAGATTTTTTTAGAGAGAGAGTTATAGTGAGAGAAAGTAGATCTCCAGAAATGGCTTCCCCTTCTTTGCTTCACGAGCGCCCCTTTTATAGTTTTCTTCGTTTCTTTTTTTTTCTTTTCTTGTTTTTTTTACAAAATATTTTTTTATGTTTTCATTCATCATTCATCAATTTTCAATTTTTTTTATATCTTTTTGGCTATTTATTTTCTTTATTTTTGTAAAAATGATGTAAAAAATATCAACGAAAATTTCGGGTGTCAACACGGCTCAAAGCATATATTCATCCCTAAGCTCACTCATCTCAACATATACCACATCTTTCCACTTGGCAACCATTTCCTCACCTTGCTCGATCAACACAGCCATCTTTCACTAAATTTTCGAGACAAGCAAGACTCAAAAGCAACATGCAATGATTTCTAACTTCAATCTAGTTCCCGTCGAGCTCAATCCAACACAACACAGCAACAATACATTTAGTCCTCCACAGAACAACACTCAATCTTCATTTAAATCATCCAAAACCACATGCAGCTCCCAATTCTGCATTTTCTCACATCTACCAGCATTTCACAAATAATTGCAATATGGAAGACATAGATTAATGAACTTCCACTTGCCTCAAGCTCTTCTACTTAGTTGCAAACAAAAACAAGGGCTTGGGGGATAGGGGTCGTGGCTTGGCTCAACGTGTCACGCCCCGACCCTCAGGCATGCACACATCCCTTACTTTTGGTCGATTTTAAAATGCGATATCCCATAACTATGTATCACCGACCCTTTCATTTATATATGCACATGCGGAAGCAATTATAATTCCCCCAAACAATAAAGCAATGGGATAGAAAAGCAGGCCATATATTTTCCTTACTGAAAATTCACAACTACATCTTTTTACATGCATCTCATAGTATTCTACAATACTATATATACGCAACTCTGGTCTAACGTCTATTCACATGCAAACAAGGTCTGACAAGATAGGACGGGATCTCAGTCCTCATCCGGGTCGTACTCGGGGTTATCCTCGGGGTCCTCCTCCACGTACTCCTCTTCAGGTTCCTCAACAAGGATCTCCTCCTCAGATTCATGCTCCTTAGGCTCCTCATCCAGGTCCTGAAATGGTTATTCAATAACCACTGAGACAACGTCTCAGCAAGTTCTACCTCCTAAGACCCAATTAGTAAACTAATACACCTTAGGGCTGCCTACACACAACATGAGTCAGAGGACTTACCTTGGTCTCAAATTCCACCTGCATATTAGCACAGATCAAATAGGCACCCAAGTAATCACATCACAAATCGAAGCATCGATCTAATCGACTTAGTCGATTTCATATCAGGAAGACCACTCACGGTCATCTCCATTCAATCATTCAATTCACAACATCAAACCAAGGCAATGAATCACATCAAGTCACACTCAAATCGAATCATCGATCAATCGACCTAGTCGACATGCCGCGAATCATTTCTAGGTCATTCATCCCACACCAAGCAATTCCTTGGATTGAGTGGCTTTACGGTCCCACCCGACCTTTCCAAGATTTAGTGGCTTTATGGTCCCACCCGACCTTTTCAAGATTTAGTGGCTTTATGGTCTCACCTGACCTCTCATGATCTAGTGGCTTTACGGTCCCACCCGACCTTTCCAAGATTTAGTGGCTTTATGGTCCCACCCGATCTTTTCAAGATTTAGTGGCTTTATGGTCCCACCCGACCCTCTCATGATCTAGTGGCTTTGCGGTCCCACCCGTCCTTTCCAAGATTTAGTGGCTTTATGGTCCCACCCGACCTTTTCAAGATTTAGTGGCTTTATGGTCCCACCCGACCCTTCTTACAATGCCATACTATGTCACTGAGCCACGTGCATTCTCCAGGAAGACATACCGAGTCTCCAAGCCACGTGCATTCTCTAAGGCTACCTTTTCGCCAAGATGACATATTTAATCACCGAGCCACATGTATTTCCCAAGTAACATTCCAATTCACTGGGCCACGTGCATTCTCCAGGTGATTTACCAACTCACTCTCGATACTAACAATTGATACTCGACCAATTCTCAATCACAAGGCCAAAATTTCATTATTTAATAACATAACTCAAAAATGCACCATTAAATCAATTTGACACAAATTAAAGCTCAAATAAATAAACAGACTGCTCCACGACAATCAGCACGAAATTCCGGTCACTGGCCATCCCGGTTGAATTTCCGGAAAATAAATAATTAAATAATTAATTTCAAAAATTAATAAATAAACATAATAATTCCAATTTAGCACAATAGGAAACTCAATTAAATAAACGGACTGCGCCACGATCATCAGCATAAAATCCCAGTCACTGGCCATCCCAGTTGAATTTCCGGAAAATAAATAATTAAATAATTAATTTCGAAAATTAATATTTAATTCCTAAACATTCCAATTAGGCCCGAATCGCCTAATTAACACCCGACAAGGGATGGGAAAAATCCCAAGAAGCATCCAATAAATACTACAGGCAATTCTCTATCTAATTACACTAATCACACAACTAATATGCAAAGCAATTAACTAATAATCACTAATCAAATCTAATCTAACAACCTAATTACACGTAATTAACACTAATCAACCTTTAAGTATAATTAGCGCACTAAGAAGGCATTAGTGAGTAAAACTCACTCAAAACAACGGGCTCGACGCGAGGATCGACTTTCCTCAAAGGGGGCCGAGCATCCGGGATCGGGAAAGCGGCCAAAATGGGCCAAACAATTGCTGCAGTACCCATTTTCAAACCTCTCTGTTCGCTGCTGGTTGGGGCGGATCCGGGGCTGATTCGAACTAGACAAGACCGGTGGAGGGCGAGGGGACTCCGACGGGTCGAGGTGGCGGCGCACGATGGCCGGAGGTGGCCGAACCATGGCCTGTGATGGCCAAAACGAAGCTGAACAGAGGCGGAACAAGGGCGGGGTCGCACGGGGGGACGGCAGGCGTGAACGTGAGGCGGCAGAGCGCACTGCGTTGCACGGGTGGCGGTGCGGCAGCGTCCAAGCAGCTGGTCGCGGTTCCTTCCGGCGACGCTGGACGTTGCTTCTGTTTTTGTTGTCTTCTGGTTCGCACAAGCAAGAGGAAGGAGAGAGAGAGAGAGAGAGAGAGAGAGAGAGAGGGCGAAGGGTGCGCGGACGGCCGCGGAGCAGTGGCGGTGGCTCCGACTTCGGTGGGTGACGACGGTGGCGAGAGGCGGCGACGATTCCGACTTCAGCAGATCTTTAGCAGCTGTTGAGGTCTTCTTCGGGTTGTTGGTTCTTCGCACGGCGAGGAAAGATGGGGATGGACGACGGAGGAGAGAGAGGAAGAAGAGAAAACCAATTTCTCTCCCCCTCTTTGGTCTTCGAACGGGGCCCACCAAAAGGCTGTCATCCACCCACCTTTTCAGGCCCCAAAATACCCCTTCTAGAAGACTTAAGGTAGTTCAAATTGTGGGGGTAGAGGTGGCATACGAATTTTGCTAGGTTTTCTTTCCAATTGGGCCTTAATCCCACTTGAATCAAATCAATTTGACCCCCATAATTTCATTCAATATTTCATCGTTCCAATTGGTATTTTTCTTTACCAATGTAGCCCACTTGTATCCCAATTTCACATTCCATGGCTTCAATTGAACGAAAACGGCCCTATTTATCCAAATCAAAATTAACCCGAAAATCTGGATGTCACAACTCTTCCCTCTTATAAAAATTTCGTCCTCGAATTTAAACTTTTATCAATCCTTATACAAAAGGTGGGGGTATTGTCGTCTCATCGAGTCTCACTTTTTTTTTCCACGCTAATCCTTCGGTCTTGTGGTGCTGTCCAACCATTTTGACTAAGGAGATCATCTTGGTTCACAAACTCTGCTCTTTCTGAACCAACAACTGAACTGAGCTTCTCACATAAGACACCCTGTCATCCACATCTGATCTTTTTTTCTCAACTCCCTAATAAACCTTCGAGCCTCAACGATTCAAAATTTCTGACAGTTCTAAGCAGTCTTTACTCTGACATTGATCTGCAAACACTGATTACTGAACTGACTTTGGCCTGTAATCTTTCTTCACTTTCTTTTCACCACTGAAATTCAGTACCCTCTGTTATACATTGCTTAATAAAGAACCCTTTGAAAACTTTGCCAAATTGATAATCTCTGAGCTAGATTTGAAATATAATTCATCCCTGACACTCCATGTCGGCGAATTATCTGATGCACACACACTTCGGTATACCCACTCTGTGACAAGACAGAATCTTTAATTTCTGAAATCGAACTTAGATTGGTGGTTAATTTCACTTCGACACGCTTTTAGTGTGACCTAGGCTACTAGGTAGTTTTCAGAACTTTTTAGGACAAATGACTCGTGGTCGATTTTCTTCGAACCACAATAAACCCACTTGACACATTGGCGACTCTCGATTGTCGTGAAAATCTCCAAGATTCAAATATGGACACGGGGTACCAAAATGACAATAAAATCTAATTAGTGTCGGTCGATGAGAATTTTCCAATTTAGTGGAGTCACCCACGATCGGTCGTTCATCTTAGTCGAACTAACCTATCTCTGATTTCAAATCGATTTTATACTATGCCGCAATTATCTCTAAAGATGAGCACGGTCGAGAAGTTGATCCCCGGTCGAATTCTCAAGTCTATTTGCCTTAAAGTCCTTAATAACTCACCCAGCTAGTCTAGTTATCTCATGAGTGGCCAACTCAAAGAAAAACGCTGTAATCGCGTCGATGAAATGCCTAATTTATCTAATTGAAATCAGAGCCCGAAATCCGGATGTTACACACTCAAAACAAGATCTATTCGTACTGTACCAAAGTGGACCAACTGCATCTATCGATCAACCACTATTCTCAAATGGTATCAGTAATCCCCTGAATCCTTAGTAAGCCTATCACAATGTTCCATTGTGATATATTTCCATTTCCACTTGGGACTCTCAAGTGATGGTAAAAATTCTCCCGGTTCGCATTCCACTTACTTACGACACTTCGACGCAACCTGCTCAGCGGTATCTATCTTCATATCGCCTACTAATCTAGCTGATGCCGATTCTCGATTTACTTGCACCATCTGGTCAAAACCGCAATACTATAGTGAACTTCCGACAAGATCTTTTCCCCGAGTGCTACACTTTGTCAAGTGTATTCAATCACTCATGGAACCTGAACTTTCCATTCTCATAAATCTTAAAGTCAGATTCTTTCTTACCAGTATCCTCTTATAAGATCTTCTGAACATCTTTGTCTGTCAACTAAATGCTTGATTCTAACTGGAACGTATGGTTCAATTTTGAGGGCGGCTATAAAATTCAAAAGGTAGCCTACCTCAAATTTGAAAACCAAACTTCGAAGTCTTTTCAAGTAAAGTCTACACTTTAGCCAGTCTATGCACAATTGAAGACTCTCGGCTCAACACATTAATGACTCATTTCGTTCCTCCAAGGGAATACCCAATATCACTATTATAGTTCTGCCAAAATTCTGGTTCACGACACCGCTTCGTATTCCACTTATTGGGTCTCAACTGGTGGAACGGTGATGCAACAATCTTCTCATGTTGTATCAATGCATACCTCGTCCTCTGCAAGACACATCACTAAAGATTCCGTGCTTTCCAGAGCCAAATGAAAAGTTTAGCACAAGTACAATAGTAAGTTCTTACTTAAGCTCTGGAAACTATCCTCGTACTTGTCTATGCTGATGAATTTCTCTTCTTTCTTAAGAGGTCAACCTCACGATGATGATGATGCTGAAAATTCTTTCACAAACCTTCTATAGTAATATGTCCAATCCCCACGGCTTCTGATCTCTGACACTAATCTCAATCTTGGCTGGGTCCATGAAGATTCCTTAACCTATAATCACATGACCATTCTTAGGGCTCTCGTGATCCTCATCACTTAATGAATACCCTAGAATGTCACTACACCACATGATCACCATTGATCTAGATATTCTTTGAATACTCGGATTGTCAAATCTACGACAACGGCTGGAGCGTTCGTTATATCAAATGGCTTTACATTATTCTCATAAGGGCTAAATCAAGTGCGAAGTGTTGTCTTCAATATAACCTCCTTCCTGGTTCTCAACTGACGATAACCTGTCCTCAAGTCGATCCTTGAAGACATCAACACTCTTTATAACAAGTCACCTAATTAAGTTGACAATGGTTGATGCATGATTGCAATGAACCATCTTCATTTCTCTTTCCACAAAACTGATGTTCCTTAAAGCAATGCACTAATATGCATGAATTCCTCATTCATCAATCTTCATATCCGTACCTTTGGTTCTATCAATTCAAAGAACAATAACTGGTAAGAAGCCTTCGAGAGTGGCTTTATGCTGGTGCTAACTCGATCGTAATTTCTATCTCTTTCTCGGGCAACGATCTAACAATTCTTATGACAACACATCTAGAAATTCTCAAACCACTAAGATGTCTTCTATCTCCAATTTTCCAATCTGTCTTAACGATAACCATCACCAAGTAACCTCGATAATCTCCATCAAACAAGTGGGTTGTCTTCAATCGACGAGATTAAAGAAATCGAAGATTCATTTCAACTCCCAATAAACTCGACACTTTCATGTGCTCCTGGACTAAGTTAAATTGCTCCACGACCATGATCTATCACTACAAGATGTTCCATGAGCCCATTATACTCATGTAGTGTCGAAGTTACACCTCAAAGAACTAGTCAAGCATGACTATTACTAGTGATTCCCCTTTCTTCCACTTATTTCAATAAGCAAAAGTTCCCCAAACTTCATCAAAACTCTGCTACGATACTCTGATAGAATTTTCCCTAAAACATTCTTCCTCTGCATAGTGCCAGGTCAGTTCCATTTCCATTCTTCTCACCATACCTGGACACTGAATTCATCCATGTTTTCTTCCACAATTTCGACACCTATCTGGTGAGTCTTCTACCTCTTGTCAAGTGCTAGGATGCACTATTTCTTATACCAGAGACTTATCCCAGAAATTCCACAGTGCGTTCTATGGCGCACTTCTCCTGAACTGTCCTATCAACGGTGACAGCAGTAACCGTTGTCGAGATTCCACCTACTTATGCAGATACACCATAAATCACTGTCCGTACTGGCGACACTTACCACAATTTTCTGTCCTCAAAATACACGAGACTGATTCATACCATCTTCCATAGAACAACATGTTCCATTTGTCTGAATGCTGACCTGACTATTCCACCATTCCTATTGAGTGGAACAAAATACTCTTCCCTCAACATCAGTCTTTTACCCTAACCGAATTCCAAATCTGCTTTGCTAAATCTGGACTCAAATATCAAATTCTATTCTCTGATTATCCTTCCAAGTTGGACCTCAACAAAGGTAGCAACAACAACAACTTGATCCTGATCTTACTGGCTCATCCAAATCCCAAGGAACACTTGCATCAAATCAATCTTATCGTGCTTAGGATCAATCAATGCTGCTACAATAGTACCAACTTGCGGTGGCACTCTTACAATCGAGCTAGCTTGAGTCAACACTTTGCCTTCCGAATCCACAACGATTAAAAGCAAGCGATTCACACATGACAAACAATTCTACCAATCAGCTATCAAAGACATGCACCGGTCATGAATTTAAAGGCCTTTCATACTACTATCCCATAGGTCATCGCACCTTATCACTCCAATACCTAACCATTGCTCTGATACCACAAAAAGGGGATGCTCGCCCCGACCCTCAGGCATGCACACATCCCTTACTTTTGGTCGATTTTAAAATGCGATATCCCAGAACTATGTATCGCCGACCCTTTCATTTATATATGCACATGCGGAAGCAGTTATAATTCCCCAAACAATAAAGCAATGGGATAGAAAAGCAGGCCATATATTTTCCTTACTGAAAGTTCACAACTACATATTTTTACATGCATCTCATAGTATTCTACAATACTCTATATACACAACTCTGGTCTAACGTCTATTCACATGCAAACAAGGTCTGACAAGATAGGACGGGATCTCGGTCCCTCATCCGGGTCGTACTCGGGGTTATCCTCGGGGTCCTCCTCCACGTACTCCTCTTCGGGTTCCTCAACAAGGATCTCCTCCTCGATTCATGCTCCTTAGGCTCCTCATCCAGTCCCCGAAATGGTTATTCAATAACCACTGAGACAACGTCTCAGCAAGTTCTACCTCCTAAGACCCGATTAGTAAACTAATACATCTTAGGGCTGCCTACGCACAACATGAGTCAGAGGACTTACCTTGGTCTCAGATTCCACCTGCATATTAGCATAGATCAAATAGGCACCCATGCAATCACATCACAGATCGAAGCATCGATCTAATCGACTTAGTCGATTTCATATCGGGAAGACTACTCACGGTCATCTCCATTCAATCATTCAATTCACAACATCAAACCAAGGCAATGAATCACATCAAGTCACACTCAGATCGAATCATCGATCAATCAACCTAGTCGATTACAAGCTAGTCGAATGATTTCTAGGTCATTCATCCCACACCAAGCAATTCCTTGGATTTAGTGGCTTTACGGTCCCACCCGACCTTTCCAAGATTTAGTGGTTTTATGGTCCCACCCGACCTTTTCAAGATTTAGTGGCTTTATGGTCTCACCCGACTCTCTCATCTAGTGGCTTTACGGTCCCACCCGACCTTTCCAAGATTTAGTGGCTTTATGGTCCCACCCTACCTTTTCAAGATTTAGTGGCTTTATGGTCCCACTCGACCCTTCTTACAATGCCATACTATGTCACCGAGCCACGTGCATTCTCCAGGAAGACATACCGAGTCTCCAAGCCACGTGTCTTTCCCAAGTAACATTCCAATTCACTGGGCCACGTGCATTCTCTAGGTGATTTACCAACTCACTTTCGATACTAACAACCGATACTCGACCAATTCTCAATCACAAGGCCAAAATTTCATTATTTAATAACATAACTCAAAAATGCACCATTAAATCAATTCGACACAAATTAAAGCTCAAATAAATAAACGGACTGCTCCACGACAATCAGCACGAAATTCCAATCACCGGCCATCCCGGTTGAATTTCCGGAAAATAAATAATTAAATAATTAATTTCAAAAATTAATAAATAAACATAATAATTCCAATTTAGCACAATAGGAAGCTCAATTAAATAAACGGACTGCGCCACGATCATCAGCATAAATTTCCGGTCACTGGCCATCCCAGTTGAATTTCCGGAAAACAAATAATTAAATAATTAATTTCAAAAATTAATATTTAATTCCTAAACATTCCAATTAAGCCCGAATCGCCTAATTAACACCCTATAAGGGACGGGAAAAATCCCAAGAAGCATCCAATAAATACTACAGGCAATTCTCTATCTAATTACACTAATCACACAACTAATATGCAAAGCAATTAACTAATAATCACTAATCAAATCTAATCTAACAATCTAATTACACTTAATTAACACTAATCAACCTTTAAGTATAATTAGCGCACTAAGAAGGCATTAGTGAGTAAAACTCACTCAAAACAACGGGCTCGACGCGAGGATCGACTTTCCTCAAAGCGGGCCGAGCATCCGGGCTCGGGAAGGCGGCCAAAATGGGCCAAACAATTGTTGCAATACCCATTTTCGAACCTCTCTGTTCGCTGCTGGTTGGGGCGGATCCGGGGCTGATTTGAGCTAGACAAGGCTGGTGGAGGGAGAGGGGACTCCGACGGGTCGAGGTGGAGGCGCACGGTGGCCGGAGGTGGCCGAACCATGGCCAAAACGAAGCTAAACAGAGGCAGAACAGGGGTTGGGTCGCACAAGGGGGACGGCAGTCGCGAGCGTGAGGCGGCGGAGCGCATGGCGTTGCACGGGCGGCGGTGCGGCAGCTCCGGTGCGCCGGCGTCCAGGCAGCTGGTCGCAGTTCCTTCCGGCAACGCTGGACGTTGCTTCTGTTTCTGCTGTCTTCTGGTTCACACAAGCGAGAGGAAGGAGAGAGAGAGAGAGAGAGAGAGAGAGAGAGAGAGAGAGAGAGGGTGCGCGGACAGCCGCGGAGCAGCAGCGGTGGCTCCAACTTCGGTGGGTGACGACAGTGACGAGAGGCGGCGACGATTCTGACTTCAGCAGATCTTTAGCAACTGTTGAGGTCTTCTTCGGGTTGTTGGTTCTTCGCACATCAAGGAGAGATGGGGGATGCTCGACGGAGGAGAGAGAGCAAGAAGAAGAGAAAACCAATTTCTCTCCCCCTCTTTGGTCTTCGAATGGGGCCCACCAAAAGGCTGTCATCCACCCACCTTTTTTAGGCCCCAAAATACCCCTTCTAGAAGACTTAAGGTAGTTCAAATTGTGGGGGTAGAGGTGGCATACGAATTTTGCTAGGTTTTCTTTCCAATTGGGCCTTAATCCCACTTGAATCAAATCAATTTGACCCCCATAATTTCATTCAATATTTCATCGTTCCAATTGGTATTTTTCCTTACCAATGTAGCCCACTTGTATCCCAATTTCACAATCCATGGCTTCAATTGAACGAAAACGGCCCTATTTATCCAGTCAAAATTAGAACCCGAAAATCCGGATGTCACAACTCTTCCCCTCTTATAAAAATTTCGTCCTCGAAATTTAAACTTTTATCAATCCTTATACAAAAGGTGGGGGGTATTGTCGTCTCATCGAGTCTCACTTTTTTTTTCCACACTAATCCTTCGGTCTTGTGGTGATGTCCGACCATTGTGACAACAGCGGCAGCTCGCCGCCCTCACTCACTCGGACTGCTCGCCGCTCTCTCTCTCTCTCTCTCTCTCTCTCTCTCTCTCTCTCTCTCTCTCTCTCTCTCACTTGCTCGCTCACTCACTCTCGGTCTCTCTCTCACTTGCTCACTTCCTTATGCTTTTATTTCTTTGATTAATTGATTAGTGAATTTTTGTATGCAGGTTAACAGGTGGCTTCAAGGGAGAGACAGGTGGAGAGTGGCGTGGCAGCAATGGCCCCCCACCCCCTTTCCGGTTTCCCCTCCTCTTAGTCAACAATTAAGGGGTTCTTGGGCTTTTTGGGCCTTAAAATTGTGGCCAAAAGATACAAATTAAATGGCCCATAATCTTCAAATATTAGCCCATAATTTCTGCACAAATATGTAGCATTTCGGTTTTCATAGAAACCAACTATTATTCCCTTAATCAATTTGCTTCATGTATAAGTACATGACCGAAGTCCTCACGTGGAGAAGGGATTCAACCGAGCAGCATGGTGATAAAATTCATTTCCTCATTGCCGAATCGCTCAAAGAAAAGACGTGCATGGTCCTCATGCACCGTCCAACTTCTCAAAATTTTGTTCCTAAATTCGACATGCGTGTTCCTCATGCATGGCCAAATTCCATCAATCGATTGAAGTCCAAAGACTTCTCTTGTTGCATGATTGGTCAGTCCAATAGATAAAAGAAAAACATGGCCATTGCATATTTGAGGGTCGTTGGACGCCACAATGATTTTTATGCATATTGCATTATTAAGCAAATGATAGCAGCCTTAGTGGCTAGAAACCATATCTCGTCTAATGTTGGGATATGGGCACACCTACAAACACTGTTTAATATGAAGTATGATGATTCTGGTGGAGTTAGAGATTATGTTCCGAGAATGGTAGATTTGCAGACAAAGTTTCAAGCTCTCAATATTGTTATTCCCACAACTTGCATTGTGCATAAAAACTCTAAATACTCTTCCTCCTTATTTTGGGATTATCAAGACCAATTATAGTTTTCAAGATAAAACTTGGTCAATTATTGACCCAATTGCAAGGGTAGTGACAGATGAAGAAAAATTGAAGAAAGATAAAGGACACATTGCCCTTTATGCTTCTAGTTTTGGTGGTGACAATGGTAAGAAGTTGAAAAATTATACTTATAAGGACAATTCTGAAGCTACTGGTTCTTCTAACAATAATGGAAATTCTGAAGCTGTTGGTCCTTCTAACAATTTGGATCCTAAGAAAGCATTCTTCAAGAAGGATGGAATTATTTGCTACTTTTATAAGGAGAAATGACACGTAAAGAAACATTGCAATAAATATAAAGCTTGGTTGTTAAAGAGAACCAAGAGTGAGCTTAAAGGTAATGATTCTTTAGCATTTGTTTGTAAATCCAATCTATTTGAAACCCCAACTAGTTCTTAGTGGCTAGATAACATTGCAATTAATCATGTTGTGTTTATCATATAGAGGTTCATAAACCGAAGGATGTCAAATTGGGACGAATCAAAGTTCACTGCGGAAAACAACATTAAAGTTGACGTTGAGTTCGTAGGAGATATTAATTTAATTTTAGATTTTGGCTTTAGGATGATGCTAAGAAATACTTTTTATGTACCTCCTTTTAAGCGAAATTTGGTTTATGTTTCTTTTTTGGACATGTGTGGATACTCTTTTCAAATAAAGAGCAATAGTATTTTTATGTTTTATAATTCAAATAAGGTTAGGTGTTGCAATTTATTCAATGGATTGTATCGATTGAGTTTATCTCCCAACGATATGTATGTTGCTCATTCAATTGAAAATGTTGTTTCCAAAAGGCCTCTACCCGAGGAACAGTCTTATGTATTGTGGCATAAATGTTTTGGTCACATCTCTTGAGAAAGAATAGAAAGACTTATAAAGGCTGACATCTTACTTACTCTTAAAAGTGATCTAGAGACTTACGTAGACTGTTGTAAAAGTAAGATGACTAAGATAAAGAAAAAATTTATAGTACGAAATTCTGACTTATTAGAGGTTATTCACACTAATATTAGTGGACCATATACAGCTACTTTATGCAGAAGTTTTTACTTCATCACATTTATTGACAACTATTCCCGATATGAATACTTATACTTAATTTTAAAAAAATCCGAGTCTTTTGACAAATTTAAGATTTTTTGGACTGAAGTAGAGAAACAATTGAGAGAAGTGATAAAGATTATCAGATCTGATCGTGATAGAAAGTATTTTGGTAAGCATTGTGATGCTGGAAAACTTAAAGGGCCTATTGACACATAAATTTGGGCAACCCAATTAATTTTTATCACATTAAAAATTAGGGATTAACTTTTAACCCCCAAACAAAAATATTAGAATTAAATTGCATAACATATCATTTTAGGAGCTTTTTTTAGTATTATTGCATTTGCATTGGACTGGTAATTGATGAGTTTGACTTGATGGTTCTAAGCTTTTATTTGGCGAGTTGACAAAAAATTTGGCCAGGCCCATTATTTCTTTGATGGCTAAAGTCATGTGTGCAAAGATTTTATCATAATATTTTTCGTTTAGAATTGAAATGCTCATGTTATTTGAGTGGGGGCTGAATCTTTTAGCTATGGAAAAGAAATAAAGGGGAAAAAGGAAAATGAAAGAAGATCTGCAAGTTCGTCTCTTCGTGCAAGGAAAATAAATAGATTACAAGAAGCGGGATCAGTCAACATGGGAAATATAATTGAGACCATCTTTAGGCCCCCACAGGCACGAGCAAAAAGGAAAGAAGCCAGAGCAAAATATATTTTGAACATTCCTGGGAGGAAAGGAGATTGGACATGGAAAAATTAAATCAATTAAGATTGTCTCATTGAATGGAGCGAAATGAAAGAAAGTGGGCTAAGGCAAGATTTAGTCAAAGAAAATATATGGTCAATCAAAGGAAATCGACAGAGAAAGCAAGTATAAAAGCCAAGAAGGTAGACACGATAGGGGCGGGCCACACATATTGATACTTACGGCCACACAAAAGAGGGGCTCGACAAAATCATAATTTCAGAGCACATACAGGGAAGAAAAGAAAAAGAGAGGGACCAGGCCCTGGCTGAGATATCCCGTTCCGGCTTCGCCTTGCCTCGACACCAACCTGCATTAGCTAAGATTCCGACAATTTTCCGTGGTATTTTTCGGTTGAACCCACAGAGCGTTAGGCTTTCCTGCAACGCCACCATCGCCCGCAGGCTACTGGCAAAACCACGAAGTTGAAGTCCTAATCTCGACAATGATCCAGCGAGCGCTCGAGCTATTGCACTATAGTTCTTCTACAAGTTATTCCCAACCGCGTTGCCCAAACCGATGACCTGCCATCGTCGTCATCGATCTCCTTCACTTGTGGCCGTCCAGGTTCTCTCTGATGCCTAGCAAGCACTGGCGTTAATCCAAATACTTACTCTTGGTCTCAAAAAGAAGTAACTTTTGCTGTAATGTTTTGTTCTTGGCAGGTCCTCCTTGTGTTGCATGGGTTTTTGCTGAATTCTCAACGAAGAACACTGATCCAGTGCCTCGGTTTGCGAGTTTTGCTGCGTTGTCTATCAAATTTCTGTTTTCCTAGTTCTCCCCACCACACAAACGGCCACACAAGAGGAGAGCCATGATACAGAGGAAACGAGAGTAAAAAATAAAAGAAGATAAAAAAAGTGGTCTGGGTCCATCGATCAATAGGTCAATAGGTCAACAGAAGAAGAGAGGAGGTCGTTGTTGGGAAAATATGGCTTTCAAAGAACAATGAAGACGGATATTTAGAGTATTCAAGTCGGACTTTAAGGCGTGATATTATTATTATTTTTTTAAGGATTTATTTTCCCCATAACGTTGTTCCCGGCAAAAATCAAATACTAGATAGCAATTCTAGTATTTCTCCAGGGTTTTCTAGGAAATAATTGAAATGATGGTTGTTCTCTTCAGAAAGAATGCTCGATATATATAAACACTCTTAAAACACAGGAAAATTCTGAAAAACAAAAGGCAGCCTTTGAATTTATTAAAAATCAATAACATGACCAAAAAATAAAATAAAATAACAAAACTCTTAAAACACAAGAAAATTCTGAAAAATAAAAGGCAACCTTTGAATTTATTAAAAACCAATAACATAACCAAAAAATAAAATAAAATAACAAAAGAGGTTAAGTGCTAATTAAACCGCGGGCGGGTAGGCGTGCCAAGTGCTAAGTGCACCAAAATCGCACGCGGGTACAGTGGGATCTAGCGCCACCCAATTATTCCTTTAGTTACACAAAGGAAATCCCACACTTATTAATTGACCTACTTCTTCCCACTTTTCCTATGTGGGACAAGGAACATGCACTTAATTTATTTTTATAAACAAACCTCCACTAGTCATCCTCTTCGAGCATCCCTCGACGTCGCCACAGCTCCTTCACCGACGACGTTACTGCAGCTCCACCACTGACTTCGTAGCTGCTGTCTCGACTGCTCAAGCCCCGATGCGCCGCCCCTGCTAATTCCATGCCATCACTGCACCGTTGTTTGCTGCACCACGCCTCAACCCTTCGGTGACGACTCGCTACTGGCGATCACCATCGAGGAGCTGTTGCCCGTGTCCCACAACAGCAACATCGCCTGCCCGCACTGCCCCGGCGTCAAGTTCCACTCCCACGAGTGTTTTTGGAGCCCTGACGATCCTGTTGTTGGGGCAACGTTTCTTCGAGTTTGAGCTGTCATCCTTGATGCAAGCCGCATCCGTGTGGCCCATTAGGTCGTCCGCGGAATCCCCAGCAACAACGTATACTGGTATTTCTTTACAGTGGAGAATTTGTGGTCAAAGTTTGAAAATTTAGTAGGAACATCAGAGGATTAAAGGATCCCACGGAGCCAACATTGAAGGACAAACCAACTAAAAAGAAAAAAATAAAGATTGTTTGTGCGTGCGCCCAATCATCGACGAGTCCTGCTCCCTGTCAAGCTTGGAAATTTTTGTTTCACGGGTCTTGTGGATCCCATGGGGTGACTATCGAGCAACCGAGCACCGCCACGTTGCATCGTGAGTAGCCATTCAAGGATCGAAATTCGGAAAACAATATTCGAATTAGGTGAAAATCTTATCTATTTTGATTTTCAAAAATTCCGTTACCTTATTTGAGATATTTGTCGATGTATATGATTGAAATTCCCGATATACTATTATGTCTACAATCTCCAATAATTTTTTAAATTGGGAAATCTTCCTAATTTCACAATGTATATACGATTGACAATCTCATTCCACGCCCGAGTGTGAGATATGATTCGCGATTTTGTTAAAAATTGACTAATCCGATTTCATGTGCAAGATACGATTCATCAATTTATTAGACGGATATCAATCATATCTTGCCTAATTTGCTGTCGTGTTGTTTGAATTAATATTTGTTTCCGTAAAAGAAAACCCAAAAATATATATTTGAGTTGGATTATGTTCATGTTAGAATATTGCTTATTTTAGGGTTCTTTTGCATGTTTAGAATAGAAAATTTATCTATTTCAAATTTTTTAAATAAAAATCCAAAAAAAAAAACATTGATATAGAATGTTAGTTTTTTCCTTTCATTAATTTAAATTGATGTTTAGTTATGGAGTAATTTTAATTTCAAATTTTAATTAAAAATAAAATAAAACATAAAAATTATCATGCACATGTCATCTAGAATTAGGTCATCCATTGCACTTCATCTAAATGTGTAAATGTTAGAATAGTTGCATTAATCTTTTCCTATCACTAGATTAGGTCATTTACTAAATATCGCATGATATATAATCCAAATAATATGTTGCATGTTGCATGTCATTTTAGTTAGGCATTTTTGTACATCATTGCATTGCACGTAGCTTATATTTCATTAAACAAGAGAAAATCTTGAAAAAGATTGAGTTATTGCATGTTAATTATAAATCATGTTTAGGATTGTTAATGTGAATTCTGATCTAACATTGCAGATGTTTTCGTTAGTATGAGGTAAGTCTCATAATTTATTCATTGTTTTCTTTTGGTGTTAAATTGGTGGTTTGTGCACCCGCATGATTATCTCACATGTTAGGGAAATAAATTAAAATCAATTTAAGCTGTCTACAAAACATTTTTTTCAAAATAAAAGAGAAAGGTACTGAAATAACGTTAGAGAAATCTAGCGTAATCAAGTCCTCAAACTCATAAATCTCTAGTTCACAATAATAAAGTAAATCTCCTATTATTTTACTTGGGTTCCTAATTGACCCACCAAAAATAAATTAGTGGGGACTCCTAATTGAAAAATCATTTGCAAGTTAAGAACTTGAACCTAAGTCGCGAATTGATATAGGTTTGGGAGAACCCAAGCTAAGTTTAGACTTAGTAATCCATTAGTCAAACCCTAGGTGGTTCACTCGATGTTAGGTTGTAACAATTTGGCAACTCCACTAGGGACTTGAGTTAAAACTCTTAGTGGACTTAGGCCAATTCTCGCCCGCCGACGGCTGGCCAAACTTGGCCTCGCCAAATCTGGGCCAAGTCGAGCCTCAACTAGCCATGGCTGGGCCAAGCCTCGCCCAGCCAAGCAAGGCTCATCGGTGGCCAAGGGAGGCCAAGCCTCGTCAGCGGTTGGGTGAGCCTCCGATGACCTCGCAAGGCCTCACCAACGGCTGGGTGAGCCCCTGGCAAGCTTGCCAGGCCTTGTCAACGACCGACGGCAGTGGACGACAAATGGCGGCATTCGGCGAGGGGCGGCAGCAGCGGCAAACAGCAATGGTGGCGGCGGCGGCAAACGGCAATGGCGGCGGAGGCAAATGGCAATGGCGATGATAGTGACACTTGAAGAACAAGAGAGGGAAAAAGAACAAAAGAAGAAAGAGAAGGAAAAAGGAAAAAATAGGTAGATTTGATTCTGGAATTGTTCCCGGGAACAAAAAAATCAATTTTTTTTTATCCTTGATTCTACTCCAAATCTGTTCCTAGAACCAAAAATTTTACCAAATGCGATTTTGTTCCAAAACTACTCCCGAGAAAAAAAAATCAAAATCAGGTACTATTTAGATTGTTACCGAACAACCCCTAAAAGGGATTCCAATGGCAATATTGAAAAGTTTAAAGTTAGATTAATAGCTAAGGGTTTCACTCAAAAAGAATGAATAGATCATGAAAGAACTTTTCCCCAATTTCTTCTAAATATTCTTTTAGAGTGATTTTAGCATTGGTAGCTCATTTTGATATGGAATTACATCAGAGTGATGTTAAGACTATTTTTCTAAATAGAGACCTTAATGAGGAGGTTTATATGGTGCAGTCTGAAGGTTTTGCGGCAGATGACTCAAGTAAGCTTGTATGTAAATTGAAAAATTCTATTTATAGCTTTAAGCAAGCTTCTAGACAGTGGTATTTAAAGTTTCATAGTATTGTCACTTTATTCAGATTTATTGAGAACAAAGTAGATCAATGTATATACTGCAAGGTCAGTAGGAGAAAATATATTTTTCTCATATTTTATGTGGATGATATCTTATTTGCAAGTAGTGACATTAGATTACTGCATGAGACAAGACGGATGTTATTGAAAATTTTTGACATGAAAGACCTTGGTGAGGTGTCTTTTGTTCTTGGCATTGAGATCCATAGGGATCGTTCTCACCATTCATTGGGTTTGTCTCAAATGGCATATATTGATCGTATTTTAAAAAGATGCAATATGCAGCATTGTAAACTAGGAAATGCTCATGTTATTAAAGGTGATAAATTGAGTCTTTCACAATACCCTAATTCAGATTTTGAGAAAGCTCAAATGAAGAATGTACCTTATGCTAATGTGCTTGAAAGTATCATGTATGCTCAAGTTTGCAGTAAATCAAATATCGCCTTTGCGATAGGACTTCTAGGCAAATATTAGTCAAATCCATGGTGCAATCACTAGGTTGCTGCCAAGAAGGTTTTAAGGTACTTAAATAGGACAAGAAATTATATGTTGATTTATAGACATGTTCCGGACTTACAACTAGTAGGGTATTCAAATGCAAATTTTGCTGACTGTCAAGATAATAAGAAGTCAACGACATAATATATATTTATGATGGCAGGAGGTGCAGTATCATGGAAGAGTGGGAAATAAAAATTTATATATTTTTCTACCTTGCAAGTGGAGTTTGTAGCATGTTTTTCAACTGCTACTCAGGCTATTTGGCTCCATAATCTCATTAGGGAGTTAACAGTTTTTGATTTTGTAGATAGGCCCATAAAGTTATATTGTGACAATAATTCAACAGTGTTGTTTATTAATAACAACATAAGTTTCAAGGGATCTAAGCACATGGAGGTCAAGTTTTTTATTATAAAAGACTCAGTACAAAATGGTGATGTTGCAGTAGATCATATTTGTACAAATGATATGATTGCAGATCCACTAACTAAAAACCTATATCCTTATGTGTTTGAGCTACATGTCATTGGCATGGCCTAGGAGCATCTTGGAATACTGTTATTTAGTGGGAGCCTTATTTTATTATTCATTTAATAAAGTTTACATCTGTATTTGTTACAATTTAGTAAGACTTTGATATATATATATATATATATATATATATATATATATATATATATCAACTTTTACATTCAATAGAATATTCTTTGAATGAATTGTTATTATGTTAAATATATATTGATAAAAATCTCAAGGTATTATATAAATCTTGAGTAAATACTAGGGGCATCTGGTTATTAGCCTTGTGCATATGTCTTGTTATACATAAAGAAAGATTAATGTAAAGACAAGGCATATGTAGGTTTATTGGAACCATAAAGACATTCTCTAGTGACACAAGTATTTTTTGTAATGTTTAAGGTAAGAGAATGATGACTGACAAATGCGATTTCTCTTTGAGAGATGTTATTCATTTACCATACTACCATATTGAATTCATATTAATAAAGTTGAAAACACTCGTGATTATGGAAGACTGTGTATATACATATAGTTATCATCATGATTTGGAGTTTGAGACTTTATGCGATAGAGTTTACTATTAAGAACTAGACCAAGGTGTGCACATACAGTACAATTTCAATTAATATAGTCCAAGTAGAAAAATGTAAGAGTTTTTTAATGTAAACTACATTAATTGATATTGTAATTTACCATTTTTACGGGATTGGTCTAAGGTGACATAGAAGATTTCTAAATTAGTTTAATATGGGGCTGACTAGAGTGGACAGAGTTGAGCATGTTCCGTAATGAAAGGCCTAGTTGGAAACTTTATAAATAGTATTTAAGTCTCTCCTCTAACCCTAATTCTCATAAGTATCCCCACAAAATGAGCATACCTAGCGCTAAAGGGTGAGATAATCGCTTTTCCGCTTCCGCTTTTCCGCTTCCACATCAAGAACAATGAATTTCAAAACAAGTTCATAAATCTTTCTACTCAATCATCTATGTTCTTGTTCTGGTTAGGGAGATAATGGGATTTCATGTTTTGCATCGGTCTATCTCAGTTTATGAAAGAAAGAATAGAGACTTCGAACTTGAGTTTCTGATTGAACAGAAAAATCCAATCAGTTTTGATGGCTGCTCAGCGATCTCGTTGTGTTAATGCTTTTCTTCAGGCAACCAGCCGCTTCAATTATAAGACCGGAGTTAATACTCTCACTGCACTCACATTGTTCGTTTCTTGAAATGTCTCTAAAACACAACTCTAAAATAACACATAGTCTTGAGTCCTTTTTACATTTCATCATTTGTTGAGACAGAATCTGAATCTCTTCCTTCTTGTCTTGTTTTGCCTTACCCTTTGAGATGTCCTCGAATGTTGATCTCCCCACTCATCTGCAACGGTTTGTCTATCACGTCTCTTATGGTCTGCTGCTTGTTGTGGTCGTGGTGTGGCTGCTAGCATTGGTTTTGAATGGATAATGATGGAGATGGACGTCGATGGACGGTTGTCCGGTGACCAGAAGTAGCCTGTGATGAGGTCCGGTCATGCACGTATTCTGATTCACTATGAAGTGTGGCGTTCACGCCATAGTGTTTCAGGTTTGAACTTTGATTAAAGTTTCGATGATGGAGAGAGCGTGAAAGAAGAAAATGATGAAAGGCTTGAGCGAGACTTCAGTAAATGTGGGCTAGTTATGGGTTTTGGTAGATGTGGGCTTGAATTTGGTTTGTTAGGTTCGAGCTAAGCTCTATTTATAATTGAGCATTGCAACCTACTTGATCAAAAAAAAATATTTGTTCATAAGTTAGTCTAAATTGACGTCTTAAAAGATGGGTCGAACACATCATCTAATGATGATCCGACTTAGTTCATATTATAAACACGATCTCTTCCAAGACTATACCTCATATGACAAGGGATTGTTTTTAAGTTCTTTTAGCAACGATATTATTAGGAGTCACCACTAGCCATTACTAAAGAGTCAGCTAGAACCACATTGAGATATGGGAGGCCAAATCCTTTTTTACATAGCTAGATATTCTAAGTTCGAGGATTTGCTTATGCTAAGTGATCTTGCAATCTTGATTTACTAATTTTAGCCAAAAAAAACCATTAAATTTCCATGCAAATATTTTTGTAAGTGGTTTCATTTGAAGGTCCACGGTAATTCTAATTCTAACCTGGAAAGAAAAATTAAAAGACTCAAAGAATTAAAAGGCAAGCAAAAGAAAAAACCCACAACTTGTCAAGTGTTGCGAAAAATGAAAACCCAATGCAACGTGAGGCAAAATATAAACATGTCTTTGTTAATGAGCCTTGAGACATAAGCCCTTGAAAGCTTGCTAATGAAAACTAAGGCCAACCTAATTCTGTTTAATTGATCAGAACTAGGTCTAAGCCATTTACGTAAAAGTGAGGATAAGTCTATTATGTTTGAGAATTGAACTTGCAATTAAAAATTAATCCTAAAAGTGATTAACTAATGCTAAACTTAACTATTACAAAATGAGACCAGAACGGATATCGGTCTTTTGCCACTGTTTCCATGGTTATCGACCACCTCCTCCATGGATTGCCTCGCATAGTCACCACTGGTGGTGTCCATTTCCATATAACCCATTCATCCATTCGCATAACATGCACTCAAATCAAATAGATTAGCAACATTCACACATCAAACAAAAAATGGCCTCGGGATCCGCCTTTGCTTTTCTTGCATTTTGACTACCCCCAACCTCTTAATGACGAGGCTTCATTAATTAATGATGATTGGCCACCATTTGTATTCTCATAAAGATGTCAACATTAATTTCGGTTCTAATCAATTCCAAACAGGCTAGCCATCGAGTATGCATCGCACACATACATTCATCTTTTGTAACCATATGAATAAGCATCAAATTAAGCATGCACTTAGGTCGTTTGATCTTAATTTGCAATCAATCACACAAGAGGAAGTGAACCAAGTAGGGTTACTTATTCATTTATATCCTAAATTCAGACTGATTATGTTTTAACTAAGTTAATCTATCAAATGAGGTCCCCATCTAAATCACGAAACTGCTCTGGGAGTTGTAGTAGTCGTGAGTCGGACCCCTAACCTGCGGGATCAGGAGGCCAGTCCTCAACCAGCACAACCATTCATGGGTGGGCGACTACTTGACCTAGTTCTCACCTAAAAAACCCAAAATTGAGCAAAATAACCTAGCAATCCAAATTCCCTCACGAGAGACTGTCGAGATATTTTAAACTATTTTCTACTTCATAATTTGATAGCTCAAACTTTCGGAGCAAACCATTGTTGAAGTAATCGCAAATTATATATTTCCCACTTAATCAACGTGGGGCCCTCATCATCCAACGGTTGCTACAAACTAGGTGGACACATGTACCAAATTACATAATATAACTTCTCATCTCTTGAAAAGTATTTGTCGTTAAATTAATCCTAGCAATTTGCGTATTAATGACTCCTTTATGCTCTCCACGCACTCTCTTTAAATCCACCCCAAACACTCGCCGATCTTCCCCGTGCATTGCTAAGATCTATCCTTCTCTCTCTTTACCATTTCCCTCCGTTTGCTTTTGAAACAGCTAGCCCTCATCCTTTGTTACTCTTTAGGAAACTCCTCTGAAGAAGACACAAAAGAAACCCCCGCAGCTGCAACAATCTTGTCTTTTTCTGCAGAAATGTCGGTCGACAAAACCAAGATCAAACAATCCCCGTCTTAGTCGAAACTCGAAGCCAAGATTTGGACAGACCATCAAACCACAACCTCCCAAACTTCGTCTTGTTAGTGAGGCTCAAGTACGTGAAGCTCGGCTATCACTACCTCATCTCCAACGCCATGTATTTACTCCTCGTGCCACTCATCAGCATCTCCTTCGCCGACCTCTTGGCCCTCACAGCCTGGAACCTGGCCCAACTTTGGAACCAACTCAGGTTCAATCTCATCACCACCATGCTCTGCTCAACGCTGGTGGTGTTTCTGGTCACTCTCTATTTCATGATCGCACCCAGAAAAGTCTACCTCGTTGACTTCGCCTGCTACAAGCCCGGCCTGGCCTAGATATGCAACCTCAAGACCTCCATGGAGTAGTCGGAGCTCACAACCGCCTTCACCGAGGAGAATCACACTTTTCAGAAGCGGATCCTCGAAAAGTCCAGGCTTGGGCAGCGGACATACCTTCCCGAGGCCCTGCTTCGGGTCCCACCAACCCCGTGCATGACAGAAGCACAGGCAGAGGCTGAGATAGTTTGTTAGGGAAATCTCTTATGATGTTTTGAAGATAACAAAATAAATCAAAGGCTACTAACGTGTTTAATGGTTGAGTAACAGACTATACAAATGATAGAACGTATAAACGATATTGTCAAAGTCTATACTTGAAAGAACCAAAAGATAGACTCTATGCTTGAGCTGAACTTATTCAGACTATATTCAGACCTTAAGGCTAAATATGTTCAAAAGTAGAATATGTTCAGATTTATGTCCAGATTGTAAAGTCTACTTCAATCTGAAAACACTCAGACTCTATTTCAGTCTGAAGACACTCAGACTTTACTTCTGACATAACACTCTCAGACTTTACATCTAGAACAAGATACAAAATCAAAACGTAGTAGATTCAGAACGAAGTATGTTCAAAACGAAACAACTTGACAGAACGTAACACAAGCCTCAAACATATAACAGCTAGTGATCTAGTTTGGATTCAAAATCAAGATAGATTTGATAGAGTTAATCTAATTGATTGACAATTGGATCTTGAAGACAAGAACTTTCTAAACAAAGAAGCTCTACTTATGGAAAGTAAAATTATGTTTGTATGGGCGATCATAATCAACTTGGGATTTTACTTTTGTCACTCAACGGCTATTAAATCTTCTAGATACAGATCTATCCAATTGGTAGATTGGAAGACAATCCTTTAAATATTGTCCAACGGCTAGTTTGAAAGTGGAGGAGTATTTAAGGAGATCAAGGACCGATGACCAAGTAAGAGATAGAGTGTAGAATATATAATTCCAAAGTCTGAGCAAACTTTGATTATGCACTTGTCTCTCGTGAGCTTAAAAATTTGTGATCATGAGAGAAATGCCAAAAGAGTAACTTAGTGAGATAGTTTGATCTACCACTAAGTGTTTGGACTCAAAGTTGTAATCTCTTGTTGATCGCATAGTGGAATCCAACTAGAAGGCTGTCGGCGTGGAAGAGTGGATGTAGGCTTAATCTAAGCCCAACTACTATAAATTCTATGTTCTTATTATCTTCCATGAACTCCTTTATTTTATTCGAATTTCTATTTAACTGCTGAAGTTTAAATTCGCTCAAAGTCTATAATTTTTTAGACTTTGTTTCAAAAGTAAATTGTTCTACTATTCTTTGTGAAAAAATTTCTTCACACCTATTCACCCCCCTCTAGGTGTTAATACTAGCACTTTCAATTGGTATTAAAGTCTATGTGCTTAACTGTTGAAGTGTTTTTACTTCTGAACTAAAGATCTCTTATGACTAGTATTTTGGTACCAGGACTGATTGAAGGACAGAGCAACTCCAGGCCACCATATTTTGATGGAAAGGAATACAACGTTTGGAAAAATAAAATGAAGGCATTCCTAAGATCTAGAGATCCTTCCAATGGGATGTTGTGGAAAAAGGAATCAATCCCACTACTGCGTCTACATCAAATAAGAATAGCAAATACAAAGAAACCAAACCCTCTAAATCAATCCCACTACTGCGTCTACATCAAATAAGAATAGTAAATACAAAGAAACCAAACCCTCTACTCCTATGTCTCCGACAGAGATGTCCAAAAAAAAAACTCTTGATGCAAAAGCCATTTATTATTTATATTGCGCCTTATCTCTTGCTGAGTATAATAGAATCTCTTCATGTGAACAACTAAAGAAGTTTGGAATAGATTTCATGTTACTTATGAAGGAACTGGTCGTACAAAAGAAACAAAAGTGAACTTCTTGCTTGGCCAATATGAATCGTTCAAGATAAAGCCAGGAGAATCAATTGGAGATATGTTCAGTCGTTTTATAGAAATTGTAGACAATTTGGCGTATCAAGGTCATCCATTTTCTACCCCAATGAAGTTCAAAAGATTGGAACCGTGTTAAGACCTCAATCAGAGAGACTCGAGAGGATTATGCCACTCATCATTGATGAAATGATCGGCACTCTTCAATCCTACGAAGTGAAACAAATCAACGACAAAGATTCCAAAGGTAAGAAGTCGTGACTTGGCTTCAAAATATAACGCTGAATCTGATGATACAAACTCAAAAATGACATGGACGATGAAGAACTTGCTTTTACGATGAAGAAATTCAAAAAGCTGAGTAGAAAATGAAGGAAATTCAATGGAAGAAGACCGTACAAGTAGAATGAGCATAAAAGAACCATCAAAGATTATGATGAGCAAGGAAATATATGCTTGATGGCACATTCAGACTTATACTCAAATTCGGAATCAAAATCAGACTCAAAATCAGATTCTGACTCAGATACAAACTCAGAAGTAAAATCTGACTCAAAAACAGACTCAGAATCCGATGAGGAAATCGAGGTAAGTCATTCAAAAATTTCTATCAAAGTTTCAAAGTATATAAATGAGCTTTGCTTAAATCTCAAATCTTCTCTTAAAATGATCTTCAAATTAAAAGCTTTGCTTAGGTAACAGGATCTTTCTTGAAAAGAAAAGTTTGAAATTTTGCAAAAAGATTTTCTACAAACAAAAGAAAGTCGAGATTTACTTGTCAAATAAAATGATTCTTTAAAAAAAGAATTTTCAAATATTTCGACAAAATTTTCAAAGGGTTCAAAAACTTTAGAGCATATTCTTTCTATACAAGTACTTTACTATAACAAGTCGTGACTTGGCTTCAAAAAGGAAAGTGGTTCTCTAATAGATTTTCCTAAAGTTAAGAAGAGACTTACACAGACCTCCTAAAATTGCATACAAGAAGCATTTTCAAAGGATCTATACAAAACCTGTTGGTCGTAATGCCCTCAAGTGTTCAAATTGTGAAGACTCAGAACACTTTGAGAAAGAATGTCCTAAAGTCTGGAGATCTATTAAGAAATATTGGGTAAAAACAACATACTCTACTAACTCTCAAGGACCCAAGAAAATATGGGTATTAAAGAAAAGATGAGTTTTTTTTTTTTGCAAGAAATAAAGGAAAAGAAGAAAGAGAATTTGGTAAGGAATGCATTTTTCTTTTTTTTGTATGAGTACAAAATTTAAAAAATTCTCATTATACTTATATTCTCTTTGTGCCTCAATTGATTCGGATTTTACTATGATTGTATTCAATGTTTTATTGAAGAAAGAATCGTGTGATTTGTTTTTGTGATTTGTGAGTTGAGTTTTGATTTAATACGTATGATTTGGTTTGATTTTATGCTCTTAGATTTTGTCATATTTTGCAAATTGAAAATATATTTTACGATATATTAATTTATTATGCAAGATATTATTTTTTAGATACTTGAGGATTTTATTCTCTCTGATTTTATTGCGCATAATGTTCTTTCTTTAATACTATGTTATGATGAGTTAAGAAAGTATATTTGATTATCTATGGAGATTTTATATTTTGCTCTAACAAAATGGAAGGATCCAAATTTATGGATACCAAAAAGGAAATGAATTCATTGCAGAAAATTCTGTAAGGGAAGAATGATTGCGAATCTACACAAATCATGGTATAATCAAAAGAGTATCTCATGTGAAGATTGCAAGTTTGATCCGCAAAATCAAAGGAAGAAGGCTAAAACATTGTCTTCCTTGTGGAATTTTTTTGCAAATTATTGAAGAAATCTCTTATGTGTCGTATGAAAGGGAGAGAAAACGAATCCAAAAGAAAGGAAAGATTCGTGATCAAACTCAAAAAGGCAACAAATTGAGGGGGGGCATTGATCAATTATGGAAAAATATTTTTGAACCGATCATGATCTTAATTATTATGGAAGGAATAAAAAGGTAAATGTGACAGAACTTGTTAAGTTCTACAAAATCTGGTTAGTGCATCTTTTATTACCTTTTGTCATCAACAAATCTTTTATTGATATTATCATTTTATTATGACTAAATGAATCTTATAATGCATCCGTGATTTGTATTGGATATTTGTTGATATATATGATCGAAGTGAGCTAAATTACATATCTTTGATATTCGATTTACTTTGTAAAAGCTGATTTTTTTTTTTTTTGGAAATTGTGTTTCATGCAATATATATTTATTATCATTTTATAATCTCTACGTGATACTTTTTTCATTATTATTTCTTTTTGATTATGACAAAAAGGGGGAGAGAATATAAATATGCATATGTGTTGATTGGTTGATATTATTTATTGCATAATATTGAGCTGCGATTATTTTTTTATATATTGTTATGCTCAATCTATTTGCTTTCTTTTTATTCGAATCACATGTTTTGAAAATCTAAAATTTGGTAATTGATTTATCAATATTTTAGAAAGTGTGATAACATATTTGCATATTCAAAGATTGTTTTGTCATCATAAAAAAAAGGAAGATTATTAGAGAAATCATTTATAATGTTTTGAAGATGACAAAATAAATCAAAGGCTACTAACGTGTTTAATAGTTGAGTAACAAACTATACATATGATAGAACGTATAAAGGATATTGTCAAAGTCTATACTTGAAAGAACCGGAAGATAGACTCTATGCTTGAACTGAACTTATTCAGACTATGTCCAGATCTTAAGGCTAAGTATATTCAGAAGCAAAATATATTCACACTTACATCCAGATTGTATACTTATGGAAAGCAAAATTCTGTTTGTATGAGCGACCAGAATCAACTTGGGATTCTACTTTTGTCACTCAATGGCTACCAAATTTTCTAGATACAGATCTGTCCAATGGGTAGATTGGAAGACGATCATCTTGATGCTGTCCAACGACTAGTTTGGAAGTGGATGAGTATTTAAGGAGATCAAGGACCGATAAGCAAGTAAAAGACAGAGCGTAGAATTTATAATTCCAAAATCTGTGAGTGAACTTTGATCATACACTTGTCTCTTGTGAGCTTAAACGTTTATGATCGTGAGAGAAATACCAAAAGAGTGACTTAGTGAGATAGTGTGATCTACCACTAAGTATTTGCACTCAAAGTTGTAATCTCTTGTTGATCGCTTAGTAGAATCCAGCCAGAAAGCTGTCAGCATGGGAAAGTAGACATAGGCTTAATCTAAGCCGAACCACTATAAATTTTGTGTTCTTATTCTCTTCTCTAAACTCATTTATTTTATTCAAAGTTCTATTTAACTACTAAAGTTTGAACTCGCTCAAAATCTGTTATTTTTCAGACTCTATTTCAAAAGTATTTTTTTTTTTGTAAAATTCAAAAGTAAATTATTTCTACTTTTCTTTGCGAAAAAATTTCTTCACACCTATTCACCCCCCTCTAAGTGTTAATACTAGCACTTTCACAATCATGTTCGAGAACATCGACCAACTGCTGGCCAAGACTGGGGTCAAGGCCAAGGACGTATCGATCCTCATTGTGAACTGTAGTTTGTTCAACCCGACACTATCACTGTCAGAGATGATCGTGAACCACTACAAGCTCTGAGGGAATTCCGTTGGAGATACAATTGAAGATTGTGATCATGGATTATGATCATGGCATCGATCCTAATTATGGGCTGATTGATTTAGTGAATATGTGATAGTTTTAGTAAATAGGAAATTTTAAATTCTTTGTATATTATTTCATTTTTCTTGTTTTTCATTCTTGCACTATAAATGACTTAATGTACTTATATACAGAGAGATTAATATACAGAGAAATTTCCTCCTTTTTTTCCTTCGTTTCATGTCATAGTATCAGAGCCCGTGTTCTTGGCCTAGCTTCCGCATATTTAGAATTGCCTCCAATTTTTTCTAGGTTGTTGTTGCATGTTCTTATCCTACAAAATGGACCAGCAAATTGATTAGGAATTCAACCTTGTTTATTTTATTTTTTTTTGATACCATGACAATAAACAAGAACATGGAAAGCTCAACAACAGAGGAGACACCCACCTCACCTCAAAACCAAACCCCATCAGATTAGATTACTCTTTCTGGTGAGGAGCAGTCCTCTGTTCAGCAACCAGAAGAGAGTCAAGATCTAGCAAAGTTCATTATTGCGTTAAGCTAAATTTGCAGCCCAATTCAGTGGCCTCCCACATTTCTGCCAGTTAATTGGTATCAGTGGAGTACTTGGCCAAGACAGACGTGGACCCAATACCCATCTGGACCTATGCCCTTTGTAACTAGCTCAACTCAAGAATCGGCCCAAACAAATTCGAGTCAAGAACTTAGATCTATGCCAGGTCAAGGGACGAATCCTTACCCGACATTTCAATCTAGATACATGTCGTTGGTTTGTTCGATTGACGGTGGCGGCCAGCTCGAACCCAGTGACCCCCTTTACACATCGCTCGCAGACAGCCCTGAATTACGTCTTATCAGCATCCAACTCACCAATTTGGAAAGCTACTTCTCATGGGCTCGGGATCTGTGGCAAGCTCTTGTGACAAAAGACAAGGACCGCTTCCTTAATGAAGCCATCCGATTCCCAACCGACGAGCGCCTCCAGTGACATTGGTGGAAGTGCAACTGGTTGGTTCACACTTGGATCGGCAACATGCTCGCCCTCGATGTTATAGCTGGGCTATCGCCTGCTAAGGATTCCAAGCAAATCTAGGACAACATCAAAGAGATGTATGGCCGACTCAACCCAGAATGGCTGTTCAGCATCACCTAAGCTTTGACTGAGTTGAAGCAAGGGAACCTCTCGGTTACCGCTTGCTTCAAGACCCAGTCCTTCTCCAACTCGAGCATGCTCGACCACAAAGAGGCGCTGACTTTCCTCTTGGACAGTGAGCTGGTAAATGTTTTTGAGCGGCGATGGAGGTTCCATCACGAGGATCTAAGGCTGAATAGGAGTCGTTGAGGATGAGTAAGAACCATGTGGCCTTTTCTCTTTCTTGTATCTCTTTGTATTGCCTCAGCGTTGCCTCAAGTCCCTGTAGACGTTCCTCGGCTGACTCCAATTCATTCCACAGGGAGGAGAGACGGTTGAAGCAAGTGGTAATCGAGGTAACCGAGGCAATACTAGGCAATACAAAGAGATATAAGAAAGAGAAAAGGCCACATGGTTCTTACTCATCCTCAACAACTCCTATTTGGCCTCAATCCTCGCGATGGAACCTCCGTCGCTGCTCAGACGCATTTACCAACTCACTGTCCAAGAGGAAAGTCAGCCCCTCGCCGTGGTCAAGCATGCTCGAGTGGGAGAAGGACTGAGTCTTACAGCCTTTTCGTCTGGTGTGGGCTCACGAGATGCGATGGTCAGAGGTAGCGGAGTAGTTGGACACTTGGGATACCCAAAAATGGGTAATGTAGTTGCAGCAAGAAGGAAAGCTGATGGAAACCCTAGTCCATTTCGAATGGACGGCTAGGATTCACATGGGCAAGCTAACAGCTTGGATTCACGCGGCCCATTGGACGGTTCAGATCAACATGGGGGATCGGACGATCTAGATCAACGCACTGCAATGGATGACTATAGATCATCCATCATCTCAGCTGGATCTAAAGGCTACTATCAAGCCACGTCAGCCCTTGTTTATAAAGGATTCTACAATTCACGTGACGCCACATCATCAGGAAAGGTAAGTGGGCAAAATAATAAATTCAAGGGATATGTTCAGCAGAAGTCCTAAAACTTGTCCAGAAAGCGCAATTGAGTCCTAAAACTTACAAAAAGTTCAATCAAGTCCTAAAACTTGTCAAGTTAGTTCAATTGAGTCCTAAAGTTAAAACCATTAGCCTCTTCTGTTAAAAATGATGACGTGTCATTTAAAAAAAAATTTATTTTCCACGTGGATTTTTTAATGATTTTTTATTCATTTTTTCAAAATAATAAGTTTAAAAACTAAAAAATTAAACTTATTTATTTTATCTTATTTTCACCAAAAATTAAAAAGACAAGTTATAAAAGTTATTTTTAAAAAAATAAGTGCTCTTCTCCCCCCCCGCCGCCGCCGCCGCCGCCCATCGCCGGAGGGGCCGAGAGACGGTCGTCAGCCCTGGGCGAGGGTGGCCGGCCCTCGCCGACCCCAGGCGAGGGCCGGCGACCATCGCCCACCTTGGGCGAGGCTCGCCCAGATCTGGCGAGCCTCGCCGGCCTAGAGCGAGGGCCAACGAGGCCTTGCCCAGGGCAGGCGACGGTCGCTCGGCCCCAGGCAAGGGAGGGCGACGGTCGCCGGCCCCCCGTGAGGGCCGGTGAGGCCTCACTCGCGCGAGGACAGGCCACCCCGCCCAGGGCCAGCGACCATCGCCGGCCCCTCTAGCGACGGGCGGCGGTGGAAGTCCACTGGCGATAAAAAAAAAAGGAACGATCACTTACCCATAAAACATATGGCAAACACAAGTCACATGTCGCATGAAACTGTGAGGTTTTGACGCCTAAGGTAAGGGTGCTAAAGGTTCAAGGTCCTCATCCCAAAGGATAAAAATAGTTTACCCACCGCTACTATCGTCGGTCAGTGCTATTTTTATCGGTTGGGATGAGCGGGTTTATGTAAGTAATGGATTACCACGAGCATCCACTCGCAGATTCCACCCATAAACCCTCCTAAGGTCCTAAATTGGGCGATCGGGGTTTTAGACCGCGGTTGTGTGTGCGGTGTCGTGCTAAAGTTAGTAAACGTGCATTTAAATTTAAACATCCAGCACTTCAATATAAACCCACATACATTCATTCATCCTTACAACACCTGCAAAACAAATGATTTACAAGCACGCCTCCCCTTATAACTCCCACCTACGAAACCATTTAACACAAGGTTAGTGACTAACCTGATTTTCCACGCGACTTTGACATGCAAACGATCCTACAAAAGACATGTCAGTTAAAACACAACAACAATTTTTAAACAGCTTCAAGTCCTCTTAACCTAGTAACCAGTCCCCAGTGGAGTCGCCAAGCCTGTCGCGACCCGTTCTCGCCGCCCCTCGAAATGGTATCCAAGGTGGGAAAGGTCGGATTTAGGGGTACTTGATCACGAGAGTTTCCTCACGAGATCGCATTCCAAAAGACGTCATCACCTCGCCTTTTGGATCAAGCCTCTCATGAGTTCCCTCTACAAGATCGCGAGCTCTCCCAAGCTCGTACCCCGCGTGACAGCGGAATGTCGCGATCCATACCCACATAAGCGACACCTAAAAAAGGGAGTCGAATGTGGATATCGAATTTAAGGGTACTTTTACCATGGTAGCCCTCTCGATAGTATGCTTCACCCATTAGGATGGCATCACTTCATCCTTTGGGCTACTCCCACGTCAAGTATGCTAAACCATAGTGAGTTTCATCGAAACTCATACCCCGCGTGACAACGGATTTATTTATACGGTCTAGGTATTTAACAACCTAAAAATATACAGGAGTCGCCACTAGCCTCATTTTTTGGGGGGTCGGCTAGAAACCCAATCGAGGGTCGGGAGAATTCCCTCGATTTCTACGCAACTAGATATCTAGGTTCGGGGACTTGGGTTACGCTAATATTTCTATTAGCGCCCTTTCGGTACCTAAACAGTATGTTGTGTTTTTCCTATACATGTCCATGCATTTCTTTTTATATTTTCAGGATCGTCAATTCTATACTAAGTGATCATGCGTGGTTGATCATTTTCATTCTATTCTATTCCTAAGAAATGAAAGGAAATCAAACAATGAAAATGAAATTGCAAGACATGAAGTAAACAATCAAGAAAAGTAGTTAAACCTAATCATGCAAACCTAAAAATATAAAAGAGAAAACAATTGGGAAAGAAAGAAAACCCGCAACTCGTCGGGTTTTATACAATGCATAGAACCCGAGACATATATCAGGAAAACAAATAGTACAAGACAATGGTCGGAATGGACATCGACCTCCACCATCTTCACGCCTTCTCTATCTTCGAGGTTCTAATCTAAATCTAATCTAAGAAAACCTATAACTAGGTGCGTACAAATAAAAGAAACAATCAAACACATCAAGCAACCAAAAACAATACATCATATCAAAATCAATTGCTTAAAAGAAGTACAATGCGGAATCAAGTTTCGAGTGATATCCTAAAGTTCAGCATTGATATGTGTCACACCAAAACCATTCATCAAATGATCACATGCAAGGCATATAATATGACAGACATCCAAGTCATATAACCTTGGTTCTCAATTAATCAAGCAAATGAATTAGGTGACAAAAGATCATTCACAAAACAATATGCATCATTGAACGTGTTCATGCTACATGTATGTCCATCTAATCAATGTTTAATCCACAAATTCCAGCATGCAATCAGAATTATAAAAGAGCACATGAGACTATAAATTGTGATTATTTGATGACAAATCGTCATGAATTGAAGCTATATCTTCTCACAAGCACGTATGAGTCTACTTGATCAAAATGGCATCAATCTATAACCAAACTAGCCTCAAGTAAAGCCATCTGTATGAGTGGTCAGATCAAATCATAACAAGCAGAACACATCAGCAGATTAGTGCTCTTTGCAAGAAGCATCAGGCAGGGCAAATGATGGCTAAATCGCACACATGATATGTCTATGGAAAGCTTGAGAAGTCTATTACAAATCTCTAGAAGACATTAAGTCCTAATAACATCATCTACCAGTTTATATCAAGCGGTTTACACAGAAGGTCATCCGAAACAGAAAAACAAATATTTGGCAGATTCTGGATCTAACTTTGGACAGGCAAAAACCATATCAAATGAGATTCAATCAGGGCATTCTATAGCTCATTGGAAAGATATTCGAACCATCTTCGACTTTCATGAAGACTTCAAACACAGAAAACCACAACAACCAGCTCATATCAGGTCATTTGCACAGAAGGTCAGATCAGCGAAAGAAACAGAATAACAGAGCAGAACAAATCAACCTAAAAAAAAACTACTGCAGAATCAACAGATTTTGTAAGTGTTTTTCAGTGACCAAATGACATCCGTTATGGGCGTGCGACGTATCAAATCGAAGCTCTAGAATTGTATTTTATATGTCCAGAGGGGCTCGAAGTCAAAAAAACCTTATCTAACACCTCGTTTCAGCCAAAACAGAAAGTTGCAGTAAGTCAAAACAGCAAACACACACAAAATTGACACAATTCACAACACGGCTCATCACACATCGGTACAAACACAACAAGGTGACCACAATGTAACATGTATATTCGCGGCGAACTAGACAATCATAGATAGCAGCAAGCACAGTGATACAAACAATGCTGGTTCTTCATGTCTTACATCAAGACTATATAACATTCATGCATTACATATACACCTCATTTACACAAATCAAATCGAAAGAGGCACAAAAAGAAATGAACAAATCACGATTGATGATACACACAACCAAATCAAAAAAATTGCAGCTTGCCTACCATGCGAATGCCATTTATGGCCACGAATACCACCAACCTTCAACTTTGACAGCTGAGAACCAGTTACGTAGAAGCATAGCATGCGCACAAAAGACATCGAAACAAAAACATACAAAGCAAAAAGAGGCGGTAGACATCTATCAGAACTAATCTAACAAACTATGAACCCAGAAACACATAGAGGACTAAGAACAAAAGCGTAGATTTTACTCAGGCATTTCCCCAAACATGTGATATGCATTTCCATCAAGGAGTTTATACAAGAATATGAATCGACAATTCACTTTTATTTCAATCACAACAACATCAGAGCAAGCTTATTTTAGGTCGATCATGCTATTTGAGCACATCCTAATCTACACCATCAAAATCGTTCAAACAGAGCACAGAAACACGTACCTCGAAAGTGTAGATGTCGAGTGATGGGATTGAAGAATGTATATCCCGGAATCGTCAATGCCACCGTTGTCGACACGAATCTAAGCCCTGTACTTTGAGCGATTGCCCAACGAGTCAGATCCGGCGCGCGAGAGAGCAATTGAGAGGGAGAGACACCGATCCGGCCTATCAAATCCGGCGAGAGAATCCCTGATCGAGAGAGTCACCGATCGAACTCCAGAGAGAGAGCGAGAGCCAGAACTGAGAGAAAACCTCCTTTGATCGAGCAATCCTACCTTCGATCAACTTCTAGAGAGCGAGCGATTAAGAGAAAAAGAGGGATCTGCCGAGTGAGAACTGGTAGAACGAGAACGAAACTGAACTTCTCTCGCAATCCCCGACTGCCAACCTTCGATCTCCGATCTTTGTTAATGAGAGAAAACTCTAGCCTTCGACTCGCTCGACGGAGAAACACTAGAGACGGAGGCGGAAGCTTCCTCTCGTGGACGGCACGCGAGGCCGGGATTTTTCCCCAAGGAATGGTGGATTTCTACCGAGATTGCCCGAGGCTAGGGTTTCGAGATCTCCATGGAAGTTCCATCCATCAGTTATAGAGAGAGGGAGGAGCGAGAGAGAACCCGTGAGCGAGAGAATCCCCCCATAGCGAGAGAGAGCCTCCGTGCGAGAGAAATCCCCCTGAGGAGAGAGAGAGACCGAAAAAAGAAAGACCCCCGTGAATGGCCTCCTTTTTCTCTTTTCTATTATTTTTTTCTTTTATTTTTCTTTTTCGTTTTCCTTATTTCTTTCTCTCTTTTTTTTTTCATTTCACTTCATTTTTTTTCTTCTTGTTTTGTTTTTTCTTTTTTCTTTTTGTTTTCTTCTCTTTTTTTTCCTTTTTCTTTCTTGGCTCTTTATTTTTCTATATTTTTGCAAAATGGATGATTAAAATGTCGACAAAAAATTTCAGGTGTCAACAATGAGCATCTTTTTTCCATGTTGAAAAAGCATCACAATCTCCCATATCAATATGTCTTCCAAATGGAAATGTCACTCAAGTTCCCAAGATTGGTACTGTTCACCTTGGTCCACATTTTTTCCTTAGAAATGTCCTATACATTCCTGATTTTGAATTCAACCTACTCTCTGTCTGAAAGGTCTGCATAGATAGTTCCTGTTGTGCAATATTCAGTTCCAATAATTGTTTCTTTCAAGACCATACAACTGCCAAAGTGATGGGCTTAAGTAGTATTGCACAAGGACTATACTACTGGATTGATTCCCCAGGAGATCTAAAATTACTAAATAAAGGCATTTTTGTAATGCTATCGGTCGAAATAAAAATCTCCTTTTTCATTAGAGATTGGGTCATAGTGCAAGTTTCCCTCATCGTAAATGCCCAATATGTCCCTTGGCCAAACAATCTCGAGCATCATTTCCAAAGAGTACATCTCGAGCAAATAGAAGTTTTTTTTTACTTTATATAAATATCTAAGGACTTTATCATACCCTCCATCGTGATGGCTCCTGCTTCTTTCTCACGATTGTAGATGACTATACGAGGGCCACTTGGGTATATCTTATGTAATCGAATAGGCAAAAATTTACTCATCTTTTGAATTTCGTTTCCTTGATTAAAAATTAATTCAATCAATCTATGCAACGAATTCATACAGATAATGGGCAAGAATTTTTCACCTCTGATTGTACAAAATTCCTATCTTCTCAAGGGATACTTCATGAAAGTTATTGTACTTACCCTCCACAACAAAATGGAATTGTGGAGTGTAAGTGTCACGCCCCGAACCTCGAGCACGCGCACATCCCACCGCGGTCGATAGAAATGCGATTTCCCAGGACATGTCGCCGACCCATTCATTTTATTACGCATGCGGAAGCGAAACAAATCCTTTGACAACATTTAACTTGGGATAGAAAAATAGGCAATCAATCACAACCAATCGAGCTTTCTTATAAACACATAGCTTTATATACAACACTGGATTGTCTACAAAATAGACCAGCTCAACAAAAAGGGAATTGTCCTAAGACTAACTAGTCAGACACGCTCGCCGATCCTTCGGTCTCCACCTCCACAATTGTCCATGGCTTTGAGTCCTCCATGACCGCCATCTAAGGACCTGAAAATATTATCCCACAACCGGGATGAGACAATATCTCAGCGAGTCCTACTCTCTAAGACTCAATTAGGAAGAAAATACGCCTTGAGGTGCTCTAGCCACACAAATAGGATAGAGGACTTACCTCACCTCAGTCCTTTCCTGCACGTCAGTACAATTCAATTCTCAATCACACAACTGGGCCAACGATTCAATTCAATCATACTATCTATCTTTCCATTTCAATCCGTACCATCTATCAACCATTACAAACTATCATTCAATACCGTCTATCAAACCAGTCATTAATACGACACATGTTCTCCAAAGCTGAAATATATAGACGGTAGCTCGCTCAAGCTGTATAGATAGATAGTATAATAGCTCGCCAAAGCTGTAGATGATAGATAATATAATAGCTCGCCAAAAAGCTGTAATGTATTCAATATAGTATATTATAGCTCACCAAAAGCTGCCGCAATATTCAATATAGTATACTATAGCTCACCAGAAGCTACCACAATATTCAATATAGTATACTATAGCTCACCAGAAGCTATCATATATATATATATATATATATATATATATATATATATATATGTATGTATATATGTATGTATGTATATCATAATTGCTCGCCTAAGCTGATACATATATATAACCAATACTCGCCAAAGCTAATCATTCAATAATAAACCATAGAACTGGATATACAATCCAATAACACCCAACTATTCAAACTAATCATACAAACCAATTACGGTGCTAAAAGCCAACACCGTGTATTTTCAAGTTAAATACCACAACTTCATCGATATCACTCAATTCAACACTTTTGGAATAATTAACCATAATCATCAATCACTCAATTTCTCAATTTCAACATACAATTAACACATACCGACTGCACTACTGAGATCGGCACGAAATTCTAACAATCGGCCATCTCGGCAAAATTTTCGAAATTATTAAATAATTAAATTTAATTCCGAAAATTAAATAATTAAATAACATAATTTAATAAAATAACATTTATAAATTCGAAATAAATAATTGATGAGGGATTAAACAATATTACACTAATTTAAACATACAATTAGCTCTAATTAAACATCCATTAAACTAATCATACAACTAATCTAATTTACATTAAAATAATCTAATTTAATCACATAAACATAATTAGACTAATCTAAACACCCCTTAAGAATAATTAATTCACTAAGCAATTATTAGAGGATAAACTCACACGATTAACGACCTGAACGGCTCAAAACAACGAAGACGATGCGAGGGTCAATAGTCTCCAAGGTGGGCCTAGCTTCTAGGGTCGGGAAGCCGGCCAAAACGGGCCAAATAGTCACTATGATACCCACTTTCCTGTTCATTGCTCGCTGCTAGTTGAGGGCGGATCCGGTGCCGGGTTGAGCTAGACAGGGCCGGTGGCGGTCCGGCTAAGCTTCAACAGTCTAAGCAGCGGTGTAGGGCAATGGAGAAAGCTCCGGTGGTGGCATGAATTACTTGGGGAAGCTGCTGGAACTCGACTGAAGCAGGGACGACGGAGAGAGGGAGACAAAGACAGGCGGAGAAGTGGTGGTGCACAAGATGGCAAGCAGCGAACGGCACGCAAGAGGTGCATGATGGCGGTCCGATTGGACTACTGGGTGCTCCGGCATCTTCCCAAATCTGCTGGGATGTCGAGCAGCAACGGGAGATGTATGAGAGAAGGCTTCAACGAGAGAGGGAGAAGGAAATGGAGGCATGTGGAGTAGCGGCGAGCACCGATAATGTTTAGCTGGGATGAACTGCAATGAACGGTGCTACTGGTTGCTGCTTCGCGGCTTCTTCGGTTTTGCTGGGTTCTTCGCACGACCAGAAGAGATGGGGGAGAGAGAAGAAATGACGGGAGAGAAGGAGAAAGGGGGGAGAAACCGGTTATTTCCTCTCTCTCTCTCTCTCTCTCTCTCTCTCTCTCTCTCTCAGGTCACTCAAGCACATGGCCCACCATGACCTCATGTAATGTCACCTTCCACTCACCCAAGCTTCCACACAACTATCTTCAATGGGTCAAATTTCTTTTTCCATCGTGGCATGAAATTTCCAAAACCTTGTACAACACATTCTTTCAATTCCATTTAATTCTCAACCAAACAAATCCAATTAAAGCCCAATTGAATCCATCCATGTCTTCATCCTTCTTATGACTTTTCCCTGTCAAATGATCCAACTTGACGGCCAAAGCTGCGATCAAAAGCAGTCCTCTGATTATCTCAAACAAAAACAGCCTTACTTTGCTTTTCTGCCAAAAATCTCGGTTTGTAGAAAAATCTTCTTAAGATGAGCCGATGTTCCTAAAATGAATTATGACTTGATAGAACTTCCAATTTCTGTAATCGGGTTCAATTTCACGGTTAATTTCAATCTAGCGCGACTTTAGCGCGTCCTAATCTACTGGGTAGATTTTAGGAATTTTCAGTGCAATTGACATGTGGATGATTATTTTCAAGCCACAAAGTGCATCTTCAACACATTGGCGACTCTCGGTTGTTGTGGAAATCTCAAGGTTTCAAATACGGACACAGGGTACCAAAGCGACAAAAAAATCGGTATAGTACCAATCAATCAAAATTTTGCAATTAAGTGGAATCGCCCACATTTAATCACATGGTTCTATCGAAATCGACCTATCTCCGATCTCTAATCGATCTATGCCGTAATGAGCCTTGTAGATTAGTACGGTCGAGCAGTCGGTTCTTGGTCGTATTCTCAAGTCTATTGTGTTTAGATTCCTTAACGGCTTCACCTAATAGACTAGTTATTCGTGAGTGGCCAACTCAAAGAAGAGAGCTATAGGCGCAAAGGTGAAATGCCCGACTTATTCAATTGAAACCAAAATCGCAAAATTGGGATGTCACGGTAAGCACAGACATCTCTTAGAAGTAGCACGTGCATTAAAATATCAAGCCTCCATTCCTGAAGGTTTCTAGGGAGATTGAGTGGTCATTGCCACCTATTTGATTAATCCCATGCCAACTCGTATCCACGATGGGAAAACTCCTTTTGAAATGCTTTATAATAGACAGCTTAACAATTACCATCTCTGAGTATTTGGTTGTTTATGTTATGCGACAAATGTGGGTCCTATGGATAAAATGGGCCCCCATGCCACTAAATGTGTATTTATGGGATACCCGCCACTTCAAAAAAGCTATCGAGTTATGGAGATTTCTACAAGGCATTTCTTCATAAGTAGGGATGTCATTTTTTACAAGTATGTATTTCCATTTAAGGATATGATATCTTCATTGACTTCATCATCACCCCAAAGTCATAGGCCTTTTCTATGCGAAGAAGATTTATCCATGGCTTCTCAATATATGTTCATTGCTCTAGAGCCATCCATTTCTATCCTAAAGGACACCACTATTTCTAAAGACGGTTTACCTTCAGAATTATCTAAGGATTCTTCTTCTACATTGGCTCCATCGGTAACTACTTTTGAGTCTTTCCCAGCACCTAAACCAATAGTAGTTGAGCAGCCTCGACATTATGGATGGCAAACTTGCCCACCCACATGGAAAAAAGGACTACATTTGTTCTGCATTGCGTCCTCCGGGTACGATGTATTTTGTCTCTTCATATGTGTCTTTTAATCGGCTATCACCGGAACATATGGTTGCATTAGCCACCTCTCGAAAGAGCACGAACCTTCTTCTTTCCATGAACCATCACGTCATCCCCGGTGGCAACACGCAATGGAATCGGAACTTACTGCCCTAATAGAGAATCATACCTGAAATATTGTCCCAATACCTCCACACCAGAAACCAATCAGATGTAAATGGGTATATAATATCAAGTTTTGGGTAGATGGTTCAATTAAACGGTATAAAGCTCGACTAGTGGCTAAGGGGTTTACTAAAAGAGAAGTTTTTGACTATCATGAGACCTTCTCACATGTTGCGAAAGAAGTCATTTCTATTCCTTCTTATCCATTGCAGCAATCAAAAATTGGTCATTACATCATATGGATGTTCACAATGCTTTTCTTCATGACAATCTAGATGAAGAGATCTATAGGGAGCTTCCACAAGGATTACGCGCACAAAGGGAGTCTTGGGTATGTCGTCTACGCAAATCCCTGTATGGATTAAAACAGGCATCTAGGCAATGGTATGTCAAGTTTGATATAGCTAGTAATAGCACCTAGAGGGGGTGAATAGGTGTTTAAATAATTTCTCGAGATATGAAAGCAATACTAGGCAAACAATAGAAAGGAAGCTCTCCTTTAGTTAACAAAACAAACTATGAACAAAGTAAAGCAGAGAGTAGGAAAGAGAAAATTGAACACAAGGTTTATAGTGGTTCGGCTTATTCCAAGCCTACGTCCACTCTTATGCACTGACAGCCCACCGGCTGGATTTCACTATGAACAAAAGAGATGTTACAGCAATGCTTTCCCTTGATTCCACAGTGTAGATATTCTACCACACTTCCTCAAGGTATCTCCACAGTGTAGATGTTCTACCACACTTCCTCAAGGTATCTCAAAATATAGACTCTATTTTGCGTACAAGATTTCGCTCAGTAAGTGAATTGACTAAGAATCAAAAAGCTTCAGACTTTGGAATTCTTCTATCGTGCACCACCTCAAACAACTGGAACTTCTTCCTTTTATACTCCTTTATGCCATCATACCCGTTGGCACTTACCAAAGGAATTTTTCCAATCCTCCCGTTGGACATAATCAATTAGGAAGATTATTCGAGCTATTAAAGGAACATGTCGATAGCCCATCAATCATGCTCACCCATACAATCAGGATCTTGGTTTCCATAAGTAGAACCTTCCAAGAATACTTCGCCAATCATCGGATCTTTAATCATTCTTGATTTGAATAAAGGAATCTGTTATGTCATATCTAGCCAAGAGATCTTCTCCAGCCGATAAGGCCAAATCCTTAATGAAGCAGTTCTAGATAGCATTTCTTCAACGAATTAGAAACTATCAATGAGAATAGACTTTGAGTCTTGAGTCTGGTAATCCGAAGGTCTTTAGACTTTAATAGTAGAGTCTGCAAAACTTCATACTAGACTGATAGAAACATTTTGTCAGCTTCAAAATATTCCAGAAGGATTTCTCTAACAATCTCCCATTTTTTTATGGTGACAAAACTTTCCTGCAGATTTGAATAACTTTGACGTGCAAAACATTACTCAAGCAAATATGGATATCTCATAAAGATTAATGGCTTAATGATAACACTAGAATCTTCAACCACAGAAAATAGGTTAGTATTGCATAAGAGTAAAGATATTCATAAGATATCAATAGTATTTAATATAAGTAGCAGTCAAATCCAAATCCACGTTTAGTCAATCCTCATCCAGACACAGACACACAAGTCACACATCAAAACAAACTAAAAATTCAACAATTTTAAGTTCAAAGATTTCAAATCTCGCATCTCTCCCCCTTTTTGTCATCATAAAAAAGGTTGAGATAGGAATAGAATGGTGTCAAGTTTGCTTGGGAATGCAAACAAGCTAGAAATCTCCCATGGACTGGATGATGCCTTCCAACTTTTTCAATTCTTCCTTCAGTTGATCCACCTCTTCACCTTTAGCATTAGCTTGAATCTGAAGAGCAGGGGCTTGGATCTGATCAAATAATGAAACGGAAGAAGCTTGTCCCGCATTCTTCAAGTTCTGAACTTTGCTTTCCAAAGCATATATCCGACCCCGCATTTCCAAGAGAACATCAATGATTCTGTGAAAATCTGCTGAGTTATTAGTCTGCGTACTAGCTTTGGCATGATCTGATGGAGTAAAGGCAGATGATGGTATATCAGCATGATCACGCAGATTTGGCGATGAACCATCATGTCCCTCCTCAGGAAATTAAGAGGCATGAATGTCCTCTAGATCTGCTGGAGAGCAGCTGACTCCTTCACTGTTAACAGGATATGAGGACATTCCTCTATTCTCACCATCTCCCCCTGTTTCCATGGCTTCAGGTGGAGAAGAGAGTTCCTCATGCTCTCCATCCCTGTTGATTTTCTATGTCTTCTTCTTCTTCAAACCTTTCCTTCTCTACTTCTCGCTTCTCTATTTCTGTTTCTTCTTCTTCTTTCTCATGTTCTTCTCTCTCCTATGCTTCTTTCTCCTGTCGTTCCATTGATTCTGGAACAGAACAACTCAACTTCTTCAATGCTATAGCAAAAATTGTGAGGTCATCTTCATCAGTAATTAAAGCTTTTCTCTTTTTGGATGGAGCAACCATGGGCTCCTTCCCTTTTCTTTTCGCTGCAGAAGAGACTTAATGAGATTTGACAGGGGTTTTCTCCTTAAATTTCTCCAACGCCTTGTCGAGTTCTTTCAGACGCATTTTGGACACCATTTTCAGTCCTACCACCATTTTGTCACATGGTTGAACACAGAGAATTTGTGGAGGCTGAATATTCAAATGTCTGAATATCTTTAACACAAGACCTGGATAAAGAAGTTGGCCCTTGTCCTTCACCACTGCTCTATACATGTGGAATAGAATAGTGTGAGGAAGAGAAAAAAATTTCCCAACATTGATGGCGTACATCAGCTTTGCCTCTGAGTTAGAAACATCAGTCTTGGAAGTTGATTTCGGTCTGAGGCAATTAATCACAATCTTGTGAAGTAGAATGTTGAATGCACGCATCCTTGAGTAGGAAATCCTTCCCTCTGTCCTTTTGTCTTTAACAAATTCCAATGTGGCACGAGCTATAGAGACACTGATGGGTTGATATCTCCCTCTCTCAACCCTAATCACATCCGCCAACATATCCACATCCACTACAAAGTCCTGATCTCGGACACTGAAAGAGATTCTATTCGCATCCAAGAAACTAAGATTTGAATATAAATATGCAGTTAATTGAGCATAGGCTTCTGTGGTGTCAGAATAGAACTGTTCAAGTTGAAGAAAACTGAACTTTTCCCTCAAATTGACATCCACAGCATCAAGGAAATCAAAATCCACACTCCTAGGCTTTATCACCCCACACTTCAACAATTTGGAGTATAGATCCTTATGTTCCTTCAATCTAAACAACTCTGTTCTTTTTCCTCAAATTTTCGCCGCAACACCCATTCTCGGTTGAAATTCTTTATACAATCTGTCATCATCATTCCCATCTATTTGATTAAATCCCCCAACACGAGGATCACTTGGGATATTTGCAAGGGTTTTTTCTGCCAACCCTTTAGGAGCAATTTCCAAACTCTCCATTTTTCGCAAAAAGATGTACTCATTCCCATATCCCTTGTCCTTAAGAAACTCATCGATGTAGTTCAATGGAGTACCAGTGCTCTTTAAAGCACGGTAAAGCTTATAAATAAAATAGGGCTTTTGAACTCTTACAGGATCTACGTCTTCAATGATTTCTTCCTCTTGTTGATGACCAGCATCCTATGGACTAGATGGTGGAGAATGACGATGCTGACAATGTTGTGGGCTCTGCTGCTGACTTGGTGACTTCTCTTCCTCGGTGAGATCAAAGTGAGTAGGCCCCTCACTCATTCGATGTGGTCCCCTGCTTGCGATTCTCGAAGACTTTCTTGAAGACGACATCTTTCTCAGTCTTCGAAAGATTTCTCACTTGACTTTCCCAAGAAAGATGACAACTTTTTCAAAGATTAAACAAGGGAGGAATACAGGAATGGAGGATCAATGCTTTTTAGGGTTTTGGTGTTAAGTGAAGAGGAACCGACTGTATATCGCTTAGTCGAAATGGGGAAATGCTAAACGTAGTAAAGGAAGGTTAAAATATGCCTTTTTAAAAAATAACTGCCTTTTTCAAAAATAGATAACTACCATTAACTCTTTTTGAAAAGGAAAAATTGCACTTTTCACGGAAATTGAAGATAGCATAAATCAATTATGAATGGATAAATGATCGTACCTTTATAAGAGAAAATAAAATAACTTACAATCAAGAACCATGATTGTCTGAGACTGAGAGTCTCTAGACTTTAACTTCTTCAAGCTTCAAGATGTTGAGTCTGGAACGGATGATTTCAAATTGATTTTTCTCCAAAGGCTTTGTAAATATATCCGCCAATTGGTTCTTTGAGTCAACAAACTGAATCGAAACTTCTCCATTTTGAACATGTTCTCTAATGAAGTGATGTTGAATTTCTATATGCTTTGCTCTTGAGTGAATAATCGGATTTTTGGTAAGATTGATTACACTGGTGTTGTCACAGTTAATCTCCGTGCATGAATCTTCAATTCCAAAATCTCTTAGCTGTTGTTTTATCCACAAAATTTGTGAACAACAACTTCCGAGAGTTACATACTCTGCTTTTGCTGTAGAAAGAGCTACTGTATTTTGCTTCCTTGAAAACCAAGACATTGTCCTGCTTCCAAGTAACTAACAGGTACCCGAGGTGCTCTTTCTATCAACTTTGCAACCGGTTAGATCTGCGTCTGAGTATCCAAGAAGAGTAAAGTCTCCCTTTTTAGGATACCAAAGGCCGATGCTTGAAGTTGAAGCAATGTATTTGATAATACGTTTTGCGATACTTAGATGAGATTCTTTAGGTTCTGCTTGAAATCTGGCACAAGTGCAAACACTAAACAAAATGTCAAGTCTAGAAGTAGTAAGATAAAGAAGTGAACCGATGATACTCCTGTATAGCTTCTGGTCAACTTTCTTTCCTCCTTCATCTTTGTCTATCTTCAAGGAACTTGATATTGGTATTTCAGTCTTTTTGCAATTTTCCAGTCCAAACTTTTTGACAAGATCATTAGCATACTTTTCTTGATGAATAAAAATCCCTTCCTTCAATTGTTTCACTTGAAATCCAAGAAAGAAGGTTAGTTCACCCATCATGCTCATTTCAAATTCATCCTGCATAGACTTAGAGAATTTCTTGCACAAACTTTCATTAGATGATCCAAAAATGATATCGTCAACATATAATTGAACAAGCAGAAAACTTTTGCTCTCTTTTTTGATAAACAGAGTAGTGTCTACTTTACCTTTTTCAAAGCCATTTTGAATTAAAAACTTACTCAGCCTTTCGTACCAAGCTCGAGGTGCTTGCTTTAATTCATACAAGGCTTTTTTCAGTCTGAATATTGAGTCTGGCTTCCTTGGGTCTTCAAACCCAAGTGGTTGTTCCACATAGACTTCCTCATGGATAAATCCATTTAGGAAAGCACTTTTGACGTCCATTTGGAATAACCTGAAATTCTTATAACAAGCAAAAGCAAGTAATAATCGAATTGCTTCTAACCTTGCTACTAGTACATAAGTCTCATCATAGTCTATCCCTTCTTCTTGCGTATATCCCTTGGCCACGAGTCTTGCTTTGTTTCTTACGACTTTACCTTTTTCGTTCATCTTGTTCCTGAAAACCCATTTAGCTCCAATAATAGATTTATCTTTTGGTTTAGGAGTCAACTCCTAGGCATCATTAATACTTAATTGTCAAAATTCTTCTTGCATAGCTTCAATCCAGCTTTCATCAGATAAAGCTTCTTCTATGCTTTTTGGTTCTATTTCAGAAATAAGAGCCACAGTACTAGACTCTTTGCGCCTTTTGGATCTTGTGCAGATTCCTTCATTAATATCGCCAATAATGAGGTCTTTGGGATGACTGGACTTATGCTTCCAGTTACTGGTTGATTTGTCAAGTTGATGATCACTTCATTCATTTGAATCTTTAATAACCATTTGTTGATGGTCTTTCAAAGTCTGAGTTGCTTCTTGAGATTTAGACTTTGTAGAGTCTGGAGCAGGTTCAGATTCTTCAAGATGAGTCTGAGCAGATTCATTTTGCATAGAATCCTGGAATTTGACATTCATTGATTCCTCCACAGATTGACTCTTCTTGTTATAGACTCTGTAGGCTTTGCTTGAGGTAGAATATCCAAGGAAGATGCCTTCGTCTGATTTTTCTTCAAACTTACCAACTCTATCATTTGCATTTTTCAATATAAAGCATTTGCATCCGAACACATGAAAATATGAAACAATAGGCTTCTTTCCTTTGAATAACTCATAGGGGGTTTTTTCCAGAATAGGCCTTAGAAAAACTCTATTGATAATGTAACATGCTATTGAAACTGCTTCAGCCCAAAATCGTGAAGAGATGTTACTTTCAATTAAAAGAGTTCTAGCCATTTCTTGAAGCAATCTATTCTTTCTTTCCACAACTCCATTTTGCTCTGGAGTATATGGAGAGGAGAACACATGCTGAAAACCAGATTCATCATAGAATTTTGTAAAATCCTAATTTTCAAATTCACCTCCATGGTCTGTTCTTATACTCGAGATAACATACCATTTTTCATTTTAAACCTTTTTAGCAAACTTTTCAAAGTAAGAGAAGGTTTCAGACTTACTTGTCAAGAAATATACCCAAGTAAATCGTGAGTAATCATCCACAATTACTAGGCAATATTTCTTACCTCCAATGCTCTGAGTTCTGGTTGGTCCAAAGAGATCCATATGCAGAAGCTGCAGTATACGATTAGTGGAAACTTGATTTATTGGTTTAAAGGAATTTCTTATCTGCTTTCCCAATATGCATGGTGTACATAAATCAGACTTTTGATATGATAATTTGGGTAGACCACGAACAAGCTTCTTTGCTGAAATTTTGGCTATCTGCTTCATATTGATGTGTCCAAGCTTTTTGTGCCATAAGCTCGCTTCATCTTGAATTAAGATTAGACATTGCGATTCATCTGGTTTCACATTCAAGAGGTAGATATTTCCATGTCTTCGGCCCATGAATGACTGAGTAGAGTCTTTACTTGGTTCCCGAACATATTCCCTCTTGAAAGTTGATTTTGAAACCAAAAGATCACACAGGCGGCCCGATCGATACCGAGAAGATTGTAGTTGAGTCCTTCCACTATGGAAACATTACTTATTGTGAGGTTTCCAATCTTTACAGTTCTAAATCCCACAATTCTTCCTTTGTTGTTTCCTCCAAATGAGACTTTTCCACCATTTACTTGAACGAGCTTTATGAAGCAATTTGAATCTCCTGTCATATGTCTTGAGCATCCACTATCCAGATACCATTTTACCTTTTTCTTGATAGTGACATGCATTTAAAAAGACTTAAGCTTTCTTTAGTACCCATATTTTCTTGAGTCCATTGGTGTTAGTATGATATGTGTTTTTTGCCCATACTTTCTTAACAGGTTTCCAAACCATAGAGCATTCTTTTTCAAAATGATCTGCACTATTGCACTTTGAACATCTTAGAGCATTTCGACCTACTGGTTTTACAAACACTTTTTGAAAATGATTTTTGTAAAATGTCTTTGGAGGTCTTTGCTTAATTCTTTCCTTTACTTTAGGAAAATCAATTAAAGGAATGGTTTCTGCTGTCATTCCTAAACCAGATTTATTGAAATAAGGTTTTTGTGCTGAAAGAATTTTTTTCAAGTTTCTCAGATCCTATTGAAAATCTTTTTGAAATATTTGATAAGTCATTTTTTTAAAATGTATTTTCTTTTAAGAGATTATCTTCGCTTTCTTTAAGAGTATAAACATTCATGTCTAAACATTTCAACTTTTCTTTCAAAATATTTTCCTATTGTTTTAGTAAAGAGTTTTCCTTTTTAAGTTTGTAAATCTTTTAAGAGAAGTCTTAAGACTAAAACACAACTCATCAATGTATTTAGAAACTTTAACAGGGATTTTTAAGTTACTTACCTCAAATTCACTGTTTGAATCTGAGTCTGTCTCGGAGTTTGAATTTGAATCCGATTGTGCCATCAGACATATATTGGCATAATCATCATCACTTTCTTCACACTCTGTATCAATCCAGGTTTCTGCTTTAAGTGTCTTTCGATACTTTTCAGCTTTTCCTTTCTTCTTTTTCAGAAGAGGACAGTTGGGTCTGATGTGTCCCTTTTTCTTACATTCAAAGCAGACTACATCTTTGTTTGATTCATCATCATCAACAGACTTGGTCTGTTGCTTTTGAAAACTCTGTTTCTTTGGATTGAATCTTCTTCCTTTTTTTGTTTAGCTTTCTGAATCTTCTTATCATGAGAGCAAGCTCCTCATCATCCATATCGTCTTCAGAATCTGTGACATCATAATCATCATTGGATTTTAATTCAATGGATTTCTTACCTTTAGGATCTTCGTCTTCATTAATTCGTTCCACTTCATAAGACTGAAGAGTTCCAACCAACTCATCGACAGATAGTGGCATGATTCTTTGTGTCTCTCTTATTGAGGTCTTTATGTGATTCCAATCCTTGGAGAGTCCACACAGTAGCTTGTTTACCTTCATGGGATCAGAAATTGGTTGACCTTGATTTTTAAGACCATTCTCGATTCTGTAAAACGACTAAACATGTCAGTTATAGATTCTCCTGATTTCATTTTGAAGGCTTCATATTGACCGAGGAGAATGTTGATGCTGGTCTCTTTCACTCGATCAGTTCCTTCATAGGTGATATGTAATCTATCCCAGACTTCTTTTGATGTAACACACAAAGATATCCTATTATATTCAGTAGGTGACAAAGCACAATATAAAGAATAAATTTTTTTGCATTAAGAGCTTGTCTCTTGATTATCTCTTCCTGAATCATTTCACTTGACTCAACAGTTTCTTTTCCTCTTTCTAAGACAGATGCAGCTTTAGGAGTGATTCATTTTTCTACAACGTCCCATTCCAGAGGATCCTTTGATCGTAGGAACGCTTTCATCTTGTTTTTCCAGATGTTGTAATCCTTTCCATCAAAGTAAGGTGGTCTGGTATTGCTTTGCCCTTCCACCAGCCCTAAAGCTAGCATACTAGCCATGGATCTTTAACTTGGAAGTAAAACACTTCAAACAAAGTGAGTACACAAGCTCTGATACCAATTGATATAGCTAGTAATAGCACCTAGAGGGGGGTGAATAGGTGTTTAAATAATTTCTCGAGATATGAAAGCAATACCAGGCAAACAATAGAAATGAAGCTCTCCTTTAGTTAACAAAATGAACTATGAACAAAGTAAAGCAGAGAGTAGGGAAGAGAAAATTGAACACAAGGTTTATAGTGGTTCGGCTTATTCCAAGCCTACATCCACTCTTCTACATTGACAACCCACCGGCTGGATTTCACTATGAACAAAAGAGATGTTACAACAATGATTTCCCTTGATTCCACAGTGTAGATATTCTACCACACTTCCTCAAGGTATCTCAAAATATAGACTCTCTTTTGCGTACAAGATTTCGCTCAGTAAGTGAATTGACTAAGAATCAAAGAGCTTCAGACTTTGGAATTCTTCTATCGTGCACCACCTCGAACAACTAGAACGTCTTCCTTTTATACTCCTTTGTGCCATCATACCCGTTGGCACTTACCAAAGGAATTCTTCCAATCCTCCCGTTGGACATAATCAATTAGGAAGATTATTCGAGCTATTAAAGGAATATATCGATAGCCCATCAATCATGCTCGCCTATACAATCAGGATCTTGGTTTCCATAAGTAGAACCTTCCAAGAATACTTCGCCAATCATCGGATCTTTAATCATTCTTGATTTGAATAAAGGAATCTGTTATGTCATATCTAGCCAAGAGATCTTCTCCAGCCGATAAGGCCAAATCCTTAATGAAGCAGTTCTGGATAGCCTTTCTTCAACGGATTTGAAACTGTCAATGAGAATAGACTTTGAGTCTTGAGTCTGGTAGTCCGAAGGTCTTTAGACTTTAATAGTAGAGTCTGCAAAACTTCATACTAGACTGATAGAAACGTTTTGTCAGCTTCAAAATATTCCATAAGGATTTCTCCAACAAAGTTCACTATTGCGCTGACTCATGTAGGATTTCGGCATTCTAAGCATGACCACGCCTTGTTTAAATGGAATGAAGGTAATTCATCAATCTATTTGCGTATACATGTTGATGATATACTTGTTATGGGAAACAATGACTCTTATGTTGCAATATTTAAAGAATATTTGCATTCTACTTTCCATATCAAGGATTTGGGACCACCTAAATATTTTCTTGACATTGAAATTGTCCGATCTAATAAAGGTATCAATCTTAGTCAGAGGAAGTTCATCCTAGAAATTGTTTCTAAAGCTGGATTATCTAGATGCAAACTAGCTTATCATACCAATTGAATAGAATACCAAGTTGACTACTCATGAATATGATTTGAACTCCTCTTCGTTTATTGAGGATCCACTGCTCAAAGATCCATTGGGATATCAACGACTTGTTGGTAAATTAATATATCTTACTATGACAAGACCTGATATATGTTATGCAATACAAATACTCAGTCAATTCATGCATAGTCCAAAACATTCCCATATGAATGCAGCTCTAAAAGTTGTGAAATATTTGAAGAGATGTCCGGGACTTAGAATTTTCTTATCTCGTGATTGCAATATGAAGATGACAGCTTTCTGTGATACATATTATGCTACTTGCCCGATGACTAGAAGATCTATTACTGGTTTTTGCATCAAATTGGGAAAGTCATTAATCTCATGGAAAATGAAGAAGCAATCAACTGTGTCATTATCATAAGCCAAATTAGAGTATCGAGCCATGGCAAAAACTACTTGGGTTACAGGTTAGTGGACCAACTGAATTATTTTGTGATGATGATGCTGCACTCAAATTGGTAGCAAATCTAGTCTTTCATGAAAGAACGAAACATATAGAAGTTGATTGCCACTGCACACGAGACGATCAGAGAAGGAGTCCTCCTAACAAAAGGAATTGGAACAATGGATCAACCTGCAGACATCTTCACTAAGCCACTATGTCAAAGACAACATAGTTACCTACTGAGCAAGCTAGGTGTCCTTGATATATATAGGCCACCAGCTTGAGGGGGAGTGTTGGAGATACAATTGAAGATTGTGATTGTGGATTGTGATCATGACATCGATCCTAATTGCAAGCTGATTGATTTAATGAATATGTGATAGTTTTAGTAAATAGGAAATTTATAATTCATTGTATATTATTTCATTTTCTTCTTTTTCATTCTTGCACTATAAATGAATTAATGTACTTGTATGAGATTAATATACAAAGAAATTTCCTCCTTTTTTTCCTTCTTTTCCTGTCAATTTGTCAAGCTACAATCTTGGTGGGATGGGTTGCAGTGCTGGATTGATTTCTATTGACCTTGCTAAGTAGTTGTTATAGGTTTGGTTTCTTTTTTCCTCTCTTTTTCTATTCTTCAAAGTACAAGTTTGATAATTAGAACCTTCTATGAACAACATCCACAGTGCTATCCAATCAAACGTGGAATGAAAACTTTCGTTGACAAACGAATTGCTAAATATAAGTTGGGTAACAGGAATTTTATCAGGTTCATTACTGAATAGAAGGCCACTTTATGTTGATAATGTGTTATGTAACTTAAAAACATTTCACAAAAATTAGAATCAGGACCCAAAAAAAAAAAAACAACTTTATTTAGGTTGTGCCGACAGTAAAACTTCAAGTGTCTTTTCTCCCTAGTTTACTTTTTGGTTGGCTAGAACGTGGGAGGTAGTGAGTGCTTTGAACTCAGAACCCTCGAAACCTAGATGACGTCAAACAAGAATATAACTTAGTACATTACCAATTTACAATCTGTTATATCTACTAGGTACAAAAGTTTCTAGGTTTTCTTTGTAAGGAAATAAAATTTTGGTCTCATGAAAATGAAACTTCTGCTTAATCTTATTAATTCTCTTGTGTATTAATCACCAAGTTCACCGTAACTCTTATGCCCTAGTGGTGAGCATTGAGAACATCACCCTCAACTAGTACTTCGGCAATGACCAATCGATGCTCATCTCGAACTGCCTCTTTCGAATGGGTGGTGCAACAATCCTCCTCTCCAATCGGTCCTCCAACCGCTGTTGCTCCAAAAACCAACTCGTCCACACTATACGCACCCACAAAGGCTTGGATGACAAGAGCTACTGTTGAAGAAATCTCTTGAAGTGTTTTGAAGTTGACAAAACGTTTCTATCAGTCTAGTCTGAAGGCTTGTAGACTCTACTATTTAAAGTCTGAAGACCTCCGGACAGCCAGACTCAAGACTCAAAGTCTGTCCTCATTGACAGTCTCTAATCCGTTGAAGAAAGGTTATCTAGAACTGGATGTTTCGTTAAGGATTTGACATTATCAACTGGAGAAGATCTCGTGGCTGGAGAAGACATAACGGAGTCCTTTGATTGATCGAAGATTGACTCGATAAATTGAAGATCCGGTGATTGCCTAAATATTATTGGAAGGTTCTGCTTATGGAAACCGAGATCCCGATTGTATGGGCGAACAGGGATTGATGGGCTATCAACACGTTCCTTTAATAGCTTGAACAATCTTCCTAATTGATTCCGTCCAACGGGTAGATTGGAGGAATTCCTTTGGTAAGTGCCAACGGGTATGATGGCATAAAGGAGTATATAAGGAAGACTGTCTTAGTTGTTCAAGGAGTGCGAGATAGAAGAATTCCAAAGTTTGAAGCTCCTTTTTGTTTAGACAAATCCTTTGAGCGAACACTTGTATATGAAAGAGAGAGTCTATATTTGTGAGAAATCTTGAGGAGGTGTGGTAGAACATCTACACTTTGTGGAATCAAGGCAAAAACTGTGCTGTAACTTCTCTTTTGTTCATAGTGGAATCCAGCCAATAGGCTGTCGGTGAAGAAGAGTGGACGTAGGCTTGATATAAGCTGAACCACTATAAACCGCGTGTTCAATTTTCTCTTCTCTCAGTCTTACTTTGATTATCGTTTCCTTCAACTGTCTAGTATTGTGCATTTGTTGAAGAAAAATCCTTTATATACCTTTCACCCCCCTCTAGGTACTCATACTAGCAATATCAATTGGTATCAGAGCCTGTGCACTTACTTTATTTGAAGTGTTTTACTTCGTAGTAAAAGATCCATGGCTAGTATGCTAGCACCAGGGCTGATGGAAGGGCAAAGCAATACCAGACCACCCTACTTTGATGGAAAGGATTACAACATCTGGAAGAACAAGATGAAAGCTTTCCTACGATCAAAGGATCCTCTGGAATGGGACGTTGTAGAAAAAGGAATTACTCCTAACACTGCATGAGTCTCTAAAAGAGGAAAAGAAACTGATGAAACCAGCGGAATGTCTCAGGAAGAAATAAGCAAGAGACAAACACTCGATGCAAAAGCAATTTACTCCTTATATTGTGCTTTATCACCAACTGAATATAATAGAATATCTTCTTGTGGTACAGCAAAAGAAGTTTGGGACAGATTGCATATCACCTATGAAGGAACAGGTCGAGTGAAGGAAACAAGAATCAACATTCTTCTTGGTCAATACGAAGCCTTCGAGAATGAAACCAGGAGAATCTATATCGACATGTTTAGTCGTTTTACAAATATTGTGAATGGTCTTGAAAATCAAGGTCAACCAACTTCGATCCCATGAAGGTAAACAAGCTACTTTGTGTGGACTCTCCGAGGATTGGAATCACATAAAGACTTCGATAAGAGAGACGCAAAGAATTATGCCACTGTTTGTCGACGAGCTAATTGAAACTCTTCAGTCTTATGAAGTGGAACGGATCAATGAAGATGAAGATCCAAAAGGTAAGAAATCAATTGCGTTAAAATCAAATGATGATTCGATGATACAGATTTTGAAGATGATATGGACGATGAGGAGCTTGCTCTCATGATAAGAAAATTCAGAAAACTGAATAGAAAAGGAAGAAAGTTCAACTCAAAGAAACAAAGCTTTCAAAGACAGCAGACCAAGTCTGTTAATGATGAGGAACCAAACAAAGACGTAGTCTGCTTTGAATGTAAGAAAAAGGGACACATCAGACCCAACTGTCCTCTTCTGAAGAAGAAGAGAGGAAAAGCTGAAGAATTTCGAAAAGCTCTCAAAACCGAAACCTAGGAGTGACACAGAGTGTGAAGTGATAATGAATATGCCAATCTATGTCTGATGGCACAATCAGACTCAAACTCTAGATCAGACTCAGACAGTGAATTTGAGGCAAGTAATTTTAAAATTCCTGTCAAAGTTTCTAAATATATTGATGAACTATGTTTTAGTCTTAAGACTTCTCTCAAAAGAATTTCCGAACTGAAAAAGGAAAACTCAGCTCTAAAACAAAAGGAAAATGTTTTAGCGAAAAGAGTTAAAAGTCTAGACTTGTTTGTTTCCAATCTTAAAGAAAATGAAGATAATATTTTAAAAGAAAATTCTTTTTTAAAAACATATTTATCAAATATATCAAAGAAATTTTCAATAGGGTCTGAAAATTTTGAGAAAATTCTTTCAGCACAAAGACCTTACTTCAATAAGTCCGGTCTGGGTATGTCAGAAGAAACAATTCCCTTGATTGATTTTCCTAAAGTGAAAGAAAGAATTAAGAAAAGACTCTCGAGTGAGGTTTACAAAAATCACTTCAAGAAAGTTTTTGTAAAATCTGTAGGTAGAAATGCTCTAAAATGTTCAAAATGCAACAGTCCGAATCACTTTGAAAAAGAGTGTCCTATGGTTTGGAAACCCGTTAAGAAAATATGGGCTATCTTGCTTATCTTACTAACACCAAAGGACCCAAGAAAGTTTGGGTACCAAAGAAAGCTTGAGACTCTTTTTTAAATGCAGGTCACCGTCAAGAAAAAGGTAAAGTGGTATCTTGACAAAGTGGATGCTCAAGACACATGACAGGAGACTCAAAATGTTTCATAAAGCTTGTTCAAGTAAATGGTGGAAAAGTTTCATTTGGAGGAAACAGCAAAGGAAGTATTGTGGGATTTGGAACTGTGAAAATTGGAAATCTCACAATAAGTAATGTTTCCTTAGTGGAAGGACTCAATTACAATCTTCTCAGCATTAGTCAATTGTGTGATACTGGTTTCAAGATTTTCTTTCAAGAATGAATATGTTCTGGAATCAGTAAAGACTCTACTTAGTCTTTCATGGGTCGAAGACATGGAAACATCTATCTTCTGGATGTGAAACCAAATGAATCGCAATGTTTTATCTCAATTCAAGATGAAGCAAGCTTATGGCACAGAAAGCTTGGTCATGTCAACATGAAGCAATTAGCCAAAATCTCATCAAAACAGCTTGTTCGAGGACTACCCAAATTACCTTATCAAAAGACTTATCCATGCACTCCATGTATTCTCGGGAAAACAGGTAAGAAATTCATTTAAGCCAATAAATCATGTCTCTACTAATCATGTACTACGGTTGCTGCATATGGATCTCTTCGGACCAACCAGAACACGAGTATTGGAGGTAAGAAATATTGCCTAGTAATTGTGGGCGATTACTCCCGTTTTACTTGGGTATATTTCCTTGCAAGTAAGTCCGAAACCTTCTCGTATTTTGAAAAGTTTGCTAAAAAGGTTCAAAATGAAAAAGGATGTGTTATCTCAAGTATAAGAACAGATCATGGAGGTGAATTTGAAAATCAAGATTTTACAAAATTTTGTGATGAATTTGACTTTAGTCATGTGTTCTCCTCTCCATATACTCCTCAGCAAAATGGAGTTGTGGAAAGAAAGAACAGATCTCTTCAGAAATGGCTAGAACTCTTTTAATTGAAAGCAAGATTTCTTCACGATTTTGGGCTGAAGCTGTTTCAACAGCATGTTATATCATCAATAGAGTCTTCTTAAGACCTATTCTAGAGAAAACCCCTTATGAATTGTTCAAAGATAAGAAGCCTATTGTTTCATACTTTCATGTATTCGGTTGCAAATGTTTTATATTGAAAAATGCAAAAGATCGAGTTGGTAAGTTTGAAGAAAGATCGATGAAGGTATCTTCCTTCGATATTCTACATCAAGCAAAGCCTTCAGAGTCTATAACAAGAAGAGCCGATCGTGGAGGAGTCAATGAATGTCAAATTTCAAGACTCAACGCAAGATGAATCAAGTCAGACTCATCAAGAAGAGTCTGAACCTGCTCCAGACATTCCAAAGCTTACAACTCAAGAAGCATTTCAAACTATGGAAAACCTTCATCAGGATGTTCGTGAAGATCCAAACAAAGAAAGAGATCATCAACCAGACAAATCAACAAGTAACTGGAAGCATTAGTCCAGTCATCCCAAAGATCTTATAATCGGCAAAATAAATGAAGGAATTCGCACCAGATCCAAAAGGTGAGAAGAGTCTAGTGATGTGGCTCTCGAATCTGAAATTGAACCAAAAAGAATAGAATAAGCTTTATCTGATGAAAGCTGGATTGAAGCTATGCAAGAAGAGCTCAGACAGTTCAGCATTAATGATGTCTGGGAATTGACATCCAAACCAAAAGGTAAAACTGTTATTGGAGCTAAATGGGTGTTCAGAAACAAGATGAATGAGAAAGGAAAAGTCGTACGAAACAAAGCAAGACTCGTGGCCAAGGGATATACGCAAGAAGAATGAATAGACTATGATGAGACTTACGCTCCAAAAGCAATGTTAGAAGCTATTCGACTATTACTTGCGTTTGCTTGTTATAAGAATTTCAGGTTATTCCAAATGGACGTCAAAAGCGCCTTCCTAAATGGATTTATCCAAGAGGAAGTTTATGTGGAACAACCACCGGGGTTTGAAGACCCAAAGAAGCCGACTCGCCTTCGGACGAAAAGGCTTAGTATGGTTTAAAGCAAGCACCTCGAGCTTGGTACGACAGATTAAGTAAGTTTTCAATACAAAATGGTTTTGTCAAAGGTAAAGTAAATACAACTTTATTTATCAAAAAGGAGAACAAAAGTTTCTTACTTGTTCAAATATATGTGGATGACATTATTTTCGGATCTTCTAATGAAAATCTGTGCAAGAAATTTTCTAAGTCTATGTAGGATGAATTTGAAATGAGTATGATGGGAGAGTTAACATTCTTTCTTGGTCTTCAAGTAAAACAATTGAAGGAATGAACTTTTATTTATCAAGAAAAATATGTTAATGATCTTGTCAAAAGATTTGGACTGGAAAAGTGCAAAAAGACCGACATACCGATGTCAAGTTCTTTGAAGATAGACAAAGATGAAGAAGGGAAGAAAGTTGATCAAAAGCTGTACAGGGAGTATCATTGGTTCACTTCTTTATCTTACCGCTTCTAGACCTGACATTTTGTTGAGTGTTTGCATATGTGCTAGGTTTCAATCAGATCCTAGAGAATCCCATCTTAGTGCTGCGAAACGCATCATTAAATACGTTGCTTCATCATCAAGCATCGGTCTTTGGTATCCTAAGAAGGGAGACTTTAATCTTCTAGGATATTCAGACGCAGATCTGGCCGGTTGCAGAGTTGATAGAAAAAACACTTCGGGAACCCGCCGCTTGCTTGGAAGCAAGACAGTGTCTTGGTTTTCAAGGAAACAAAGCACCGTGTCCCTTTCAACAACGAAGCGAGTATGTAGCTCTTGGAAGCTGCTATTCGCAAATTCTATGGATAAAACAGCAGCTAAGAGACTTTGAAATTGAAGACTCATGCACGGAGATTAATTGCGACAACACCAGCGCTATCAACCTCACCAAAAATCCAATTCTCCACTCAAGAGCAAAGCATATAGAGATTCGACATCACTTTATTAGAGACCATGTTCAAAATGGAGATGTTTCAATTCAATTTGTTGACTCAAAGAATTAACGGCGGATATATTCACAAAGCCTTTGGAGAAAAATCAATTTGAGTCTATACGTTCCAGACTCAACATTTTGAGGTATGAGGATATCAAAGTCTAAAGACTTTCAGACTCAGACTTACAAGACTTTATCTGAAAGACAGTCTTGGTACGTCCGTCAGACTGTAAGTCTTTCTCTCTTGAATCCCATCTTAAAAAGGTACGATCGTCAAACTATGTTTAAATTGTTGCTATATTTAATTGACGTAAATATTGCATCGTTTCATTTTCAAAAAGGAAGTTATTTTTGAAATGGCTATTTTTGTGGAAAAAGACAGTTATTTTGAAAAGGCATATTTTTATTTCCTTTATGACGGTTCGTCTATCCCTCTTTTTAACCAATCGTGAACTGTCGATTCCTTTTCACTTTTCTCTCAAAAACCCTAGAAAGCATGGATCCTCCATTCCCGTTTGTCTTCTTCGTTTAATCCTCAAAAAAAAAAGTTGTCATCTTTCCTGGGAAAGTCAAGCAAGGAATCTTCCAAAAACTGAGAAAGATGTCATCTTCAAGAAAGTCCTCAAGAATCGCAAGCAGGGGACCACGACGGATGAGTGAGGGGCCTACGCACTTCGATCTTGCGAAGAAGAAGTGTCTCCCGAACAGCAAGCAAGCCCACTACATTCTCAGCAGCGTCATTCTCCTCCATCTAGTCCTAAAGGCGTTGCTCAACAACAACAGGAAGAAATTATCGAGGAAGCAGACCCTGTAAGAGTTCAAAAGCCCGCTTATATTTACCAGTTATATCATGCCTTAAAAGGAATTCATACTCCTTTGAACTACATTGATGAGTTTCTTAAAGACAAAGGACATGGGAACGAATATATCTTTCTTAAAAAAATGGAAAGTTTGGGAATTACTCGAAAATGGGTGGCTAAAGAAACCCTTGCAAATATCCCAAGTGATCCTTGTGACTGGGGGCCGAATCCTGCATATGGGAATGATGATGACAAATTATACAGTCAATTTCAACCAAAAATGGGTGTTGCGGTTGAAAATAAAGGAAAAATGGGAGATTTGTTTAGATCTAAGAAGCAAAAGGATCTGTACTCGAAATTGCTAAAGCGTGGGGTAATAAACCCTAGGAGTGTTGATTTTGATTTTCTAGATGCTGTGAATATGAACTTGAGGGAAAAGTTCAGTTATCTTCAACTTGAAAAGTTCTGCTCGACTCTACAGAGGCATATGCTTTGAATTAACTGCATATTTCTATTCAAATCTAAGCTTTTGGATGCGAATAGATTCTCTTTTAGCGTAAAAGACCAAGACTATATTGTGGATATGAATATGCTGGCAGATGTGTTAGAAGTCGAAAGAGGAAGATATCAATCAATCAAAGTTTCCATTGCTCGGGCCACACTTGAACTGGTGAAGGACAGGAAAACAGATGAAAAGATCACCTACTTAAGAATGAGTGCATTCAACATCTTGCTTCACAAGATTGTGATTAATTGCCTCTGACCGAAATCAACTTCCAAGACTGATGTTTCAAGTTCAGAGGCCAAGCTAATGTATGCCATTCTCTTTGGAAAAAGGTTTTCTCTCCCTCACACTGTGATGTTTCACATGTATAGAGCAATGATGAAGGACAGAGGTCAACTCCCTTACCCAAGCCTTGTTACGAAGTTATTCAGACATCTGAATATTCAGCCTCCACAAATCTTTTGTGTTCGACCTTGCGATAATATGGTGGTAGGAATGAAAATGGTGACCAAAATGCGTCTGAAGGAACTGAGCAAGGAGTTGGAGAAATTCAAGGAGAAGACTCCTGCAAAATCTCATCAAATCTCTTCTGCAGCTAAAAGAAAAGGGAAGGAGCCCATGGTTGCTCCATCCAAGAGAAGAAGAGCTCTCCTCATTGAGGATGAAGATGATGAGGAAGACATCACCATCTCTGCATTGGCTTTGAAGAATTTAAGTCGTCCTGTTCCACAGCAAGAATCGAAACAAATGACAAAAGAAGCAGAGGAGAAGGAAGAAGAAGATTTAGAAGCTGAAAAAGAAACAGAGGAGGAAAGACCAGAAGAAGAAAGAAGAGAAGAAGGAGAACCTGAGCAACACTCTTCTCCACCTGTAGGCATGGAAACAGGGGGAGATCAGGAGAAAAGAGCGAAGTCTTCATGTCCCGATGCAAGTGAAGGAGTCGATCGCTCACCAGCGGACCCGAGAGGATGTTTATGCATCTCGGTTTCCGAAGAATGTCATGAAGTTTCATCGCCAAACCTGCGAGATTATGCTGATCTACCATCGTCTACATTTACTCCATCAGATCGAGCCGAAGCAAGTACTCAAACTGATAATGGAGCAAATTTTCGCAGAATCATGGATATTCTCTTGGAGATGCGAGGTCAAATTTATGCCTTGGGATGTGAAGTTCAAAGCTTGAATAATGAAGGTCAAGCTTCTTCCTGTTCATTGAATGATAAAATGCAAACCCTCTCTGTTCAGAATCAGGCCAATGCCAAGAGTGAGGAGATTGCACAACTAAAGGAAGACTTTAAAAGGCTGGAAGGCATTGTTTAGTCTATGGAAGATTTTTACTTGTCGTTGTTCCCAAGCAATCTTGACTTCATCTCATCCTTTTTAATGATGACAAAAAGGGGGAGAGATGCAAGATTTGATCAAAAACTTTTCATTCATTAAACTTTTTGTTTGTTGGATTGTTTTGTGGTTTTGGTTTGAACCTGTTTGACTTTGTTTTGTGTCTGGATGAGAACTGAACTAGACTTGGACTTGATTGCTTCTATTAACCAATATTGATATCTTATGAATGGCTTCATCATATACTGGACTAACCTATTTTTCTGTGGTTGCAGATTCTAGTGTTATTCTGTTAGCCATTTATCTCTATAAGATATGCATATATGTTTGAGGAATGTTTTGCAGGTCAAAGATATCCAAATCTGTAGAAAAGTTTTGTCACCATCAAAAAGGGGGAGATTGTTGGAGAAATCTTCTTGAAGTGTTTTGAAGTTGACAAAACGTTTCTATCAGTCTAGTCTGAAGGCTTGCAGACTCTACTATTTAAAGTCTAAAGACCTCCGGAAAGCCAGACTCAAGACTCAAAGTCTGTCCTCATTGACAGTCTCTAATCCGTTGAAGAAAGGTTATCCAGAACTGGATATTTTGTTAAGGATTTGACCTTATCAACTGGAGAAGATCTCGTGGCTGGAGAAGACATAACGGAGTCCTTTGATTGATCGAAGATTGACTCGATAAATTGAAGATCCGGTGATTGCCTAAATATTATTGGAAGGTTCTACTTATGGAAACCGAGATCCTGATTGTATGGGCGAACATGATTGATGGGCTATCAACACGTTCCTTTAATAGCTTGAACAATCTTCCTAATTGATTCCGTCCAACGGGTAGATTGGAGGAATTCCTTTGGTAAGTGCCAACGGGTATGATGGCATAAATGAGTATATAAGGAAGACTGTCTTAGTTGTTCAAGGAGTGCGAGATAGAAGAATTCCAAAGTCTGAAGCTCCTTTTTGTTTGGACAAATCATTTGAGCGAACACTTGTATACGAAAGAGAGAGTCTATATTTGTGAGAAATCTTGAGGAGGTGTGGTAGAACATCTACACTGTGGAATCAAGGCAAAGATGTGCTGTAACTTCTCTTTTGTTCATAGTGGAATCCAGCCAATAGGCTGTCAGTGAAGAAGAGTGGACGTAGGCTTGATATAAGCCGAACCACTATAAACCGCGTGTTCAATTTTCTCTTCTCTCGAGTCTTACTTTGATTATCGTTTCCTTCAACTGTCTAGTCTTGTGCATTTGTTGAAGAAAAATCCTTTATATACCTATTCACCCCCCTCTAGGTACTCATACTAGCAATATTAGCTACAACTGTGCGTTCCAGCAAAAGGACGAGAAGAAGAAAATCGGCTTGTCTATCTCCAAGGACTTGATGGCGGTCACCAAGGAATCCCTAAAGACGAACATCATGACCCTCGGCCCATTAGTGCTCCCGATGTCGAAGCAGTTCTTGTTCTTCACGACCAAGTGTTGAAGATGAAGTTTAGGCCGTACATTCCCGACTTCATGGCCTTTGAGCATTTTTGCATCCACGCTGGAGGCCAAGCTGTTCTTGAAGAGGTACGGAAGAACCTTGAGCTCACTAATTGGCACACGGAGCCATCACGAATGACTATACCGATTCGGGAACACGTCGAGTATCTCATTGTGGTACAAATTGGCCTATTCATAGGCCAAAGGAAGGATTAAGAAAGGCGATAGGACATGGCAGATCGCTTCCAGGTCCGGATTTAAATGCAACAGAGCAGTTTGGCAGGCACTAAGGACTGTCAACCCGACGAAGGAGAAGAATCCATGGATGGACGAGATTCACGAGTTTCCTGTCCATGTTCCAAAATAAGTGCATTCGTTTGGGATTTTGCCAATATAGGCAAGGTTGATTATGAAAGACACAGAACCTTAATTATCCTTTTGCTTTGCTTTCACGCACAAGCATCATTCCGAATTTACTCAAGATTAAACTTTTCTTCGCTTGAAACCAATTCCTGGAAGAAGTGTGCATTTAGCTTTGTAGTTGTCTGTATGACCGGTCAAAGCAAGTTTTCCATAGCTGGATAACTTAAAGAGACTATTGTGTCGTTTACCTATATTGCATAGTTCTATCGAGACTTTAACTTCATATTCCATGAAGGATTTTAGATGTTATTGCCTTTCGAATCCTTACTTGAACTAGGTTCTAGGTGTAAGCAGACAGGTGATTTAAGGATTAATGGCTATCAATACTCACTTGAACTATTGTCAATGGCCGTAAGAATGACAGTCGATATTGATATATATGTTGGAATTTTGTTTGTTAAAACAAAATGAGTGCTTTTTACTTTGTCCCACATAGAAAAGGTGGGAGCAAATGGGTCAATTTAAAAATATGGGAATTCCTTTTTGTAGTTAAAGGAATGATTGGGTGGGACTAAACCCCACCATACCCGCATGTGGGTGCACGATTTTGGCGCACTTAGCACTTAGCACGCTTGTGCGCCTGCGGCTTAATTAGCATTAATTCCTTGCTATTTATTTATTTTTTATTTTTTATTTTTTAATTCAAAGGTTGCCTTTTAATTTGAGAATTTTTGGAAATGAAATATAAAACAAAAATTCGAAATTCGAAATTCTATTTAAAAAAAAACTATTATTCCGAATTTTATTTGTGTCTTTTCAAGACAACCTTTGGAAAAAATTACTTATTCGGTTTTGCAATTTTTTCTGAAAGGTTGCAATTGTTCGGTTTCGACTTCTTCCGAAGAGTCGCATTTGTTTATCCGAACAATTTTCTAAAAGACGTGTTTGTTCATTCTTTGGCAATTTTCACAAAGAGTTGCAAGACCGTTTCATATATATACTTATCATTTTTTGGAAAGAAAAAGCGTGGTCATTTTTTGAGTCTTCTTTCTGAAAAACTGCAGCCAATTTTTCGGTTGTTTTCCTAGAGAGACCCTGGAGAAATACTAGAATTGCTATCTAGTATTCTCATTCAAGACTTTGTTGTATCCTGGAGGATTTTTGCCGGTGACCATTAGCAACGTTGCGGGGCAAATAAATCCTTAAAGAAAGTGATATCACGCCTCAAAATCCAAGTTGTTTTACTTGATCCGATTTCATTGTTCAACCCATTTCGAAGCCATATTTTTCCAACAATATATCGATGGCCATGGACCAACTGTCGATCCAAGATAGCATCTAGTTGCGGATTATTATGACAGAGTTGTTCGATAAGGATACCCATTAAAAGAGACTGACAAGTTACCGATTGAGAAACCAAATGAAAACTAAAAGTTTGAAGGGCGTTACACTTAGTTATAGTATATATATTTGGAATCACTGTTGGATAGGGCAATGAGGTCCAGAAAATCATGGTGTTCAAAAAAATAAAAATAAAAAACTGTGTTATAAATTGGGGTAAACATTAGTTCAAGGTTGATCCTAGACCAACCCTGGACCAGTCCAACCCTACCGGTCCTAGTTCGGTTCCCAATGGGACTAAGTTGGTCCTTGGTATTGGGATCCCTAGACCATATACTGTGCAAGTTAGTTCTCGATCTTGTGAGTTTAGGATTGATCCAACCCAGACCATCTCTATAGATATTACGTATTATATATAATATATACGTATATAATATATATAATATATATTATATATTTAATATGTTATATATAATATTATCTTACCTATCCAGCATTATGTTTTGTCTTCTTCCTTCTTTTCTATCCTCTTCTTTCTTTCTTTCTTTCTTTCTTTTTTTCTTAATCTTTGCCAAGTAAATAAAAAAGAACAAAGCCCTCTTCATGAGCACCACTCGATGCTCACCTTGCAACCCGCCACTTGGCCTTTGCAGCACTGCTCGCCCCTTGTAGCACCGCTCGCCCTTCACCTCACAGCTCACTGCTTGCCCCTCGCCTCACGTGGGACTGGTCCAACATATACCATGCCCACTCCTGATTAACAAGACACGAAGTTGTATATTCGTGGTTTATATAAAGTATTTTGAACTTCTTATTGTTTAATTATATTCCACTGGTAAGTTTCATTTGCATTGTAGTCCATAATTCTCTTCTCTTAAACTTCCCATCTAATCCCATTTCCCAAGCAGAAAAATGATTCAAAGACAAATCAAAAGCAAGGGAATTATAACAGGCTCCAGCAGTAGAAACACTTTATCTCCATAGGCAATCTTGGTCATTTTTATGCTTTGTTTCTTTTAGCAATTGTTAAATTTCTATTGTTACATTATCTTAAATTTATGTTGGATATATAATAATGTTTATAGTTTAGTTGATCAATGCCGCATTGTTAATGGATATGTAATTTCAAATAGTAAGTTTGTCTTTTCAAGAAATACAAAATATGAAATAAAAAAATTATTGATTGGTCACAAGTTGACCTCGGAACCGGACTGGTCCTCAATCCTAGGCTCAACAGGGTTAGTCTTCACTCTAAAAAATGGAGGACCAACACTATGCGAATTAATTCCTAAATTTGGTATTGGACCGCCCTAGCCCAAACCATGCTCACCCCTAGTTATAAATCTAGGATGGGCAGTGTACTAGAATACATTAATTTATAAATCACTTGAATATTCAAAATTGAATATATTCCTTCATTCTCAAGTGTCTTTTTTGGATATTCAAGTGATACTCAAAGGACATGATTGAATAAAAATGAAACAGAGAGTATAATAGACAAACAAAGCCTAAGCCCGGGCTTCTTGTGCATGATACACACTTGCTGACAATAGAAAATCAGAGGATCCATAATGTTTATAGTGGTGAAGAAACTCAAAGCTTTGAAGCAACACCTAAAGCACATGAACAAATCTCGATTTGGTGACTTACATTTGAAGGTCATTGAGTCTATGGAAAGCCTTTAGCGGATTCAATGAGAGCTCGTTGTAGACACCTACAACCCCAATACTTAGTTCAAAGAAAAAGCACAACTAGAATAGCTCCTTGCTCTCAACAAACATGAAGAAGTCCCTTCTCAAATATAAATATAGAAATCTATGTCTTAAAGAGGGTGATAGAAACAACAAGATTTTCTTCATCTTCATGATGTATGGAAGTGCTCAAAGCAGGATTAATCAACTTTTACTTGACAATGGTTCTATTATTATTGATGAGAGGTCTCTCAAGGATACAGTACTATTCTATTACCGCTACTTAATTGGAAACTGCAGTCATAGTCGCGTCTCGTATGACAGGCTTGCTTCTCTATTCCATGAAGATGTTAGTGCTCTAGTCACTACATTGTTTATTGGAAGAGCATATATTCGCAAAGTCGTTAGGGGTTTCAACAATTTCAAAGGTCCCAATCCAGACGAGTATAACAATTTATTCTACAAAAAAGCTTGGCCCATCATAAAACATTGAATATACTATCATGGAATTCTTCTCTTCAAGGAGAGTGCTGACATCGATAAATTCTACACCGAACTCTCTTGTACTTAAGGTTTCGAATACATGCTGCCTTAAGGAGTACAGACCCATTTCATGCTGCAATGTCATATATAAAATCATATCAAAGCTATAGAATAACTTGTATTCTCCATTCGGTTGTTGGCCTCAACCAAATTGCTTTCATCACGGGAAGATAGATTGCAGAGAATATTCTATTGTGCCAAGAACTCTTGCATGACTACCATAAGGGCAATACAGGAAAACAGGTGGCAATCAAAATTGATCACATGAAGGCTTATGATATGGTAAAATGAGTTGCTATTCTCGAGGTTCTAAAAGCTGTTAATACCCTTCAATACTGGATTGATCCGATAAATCAATGCATTACTATCCCCAAGGTTCTCAGTTAATTTCAATGGTGAATAGGTTGGGTACTTTGCAAGCACAAATGGGCTCCAACAAGGTGACCCTTTGTCTCTCCACCTCTTTATTATGGTTAAGAAAATCCTTAATAAATTATCATAGGGAAAATTGTACCCCATCTTTTAATATTTATTGGCATTGTGAATCGCAAAGGATTACTCATTTATGCATTGTTGATAACCTATTCATATTTCCTCATGGGGATGTGAACTCTGTCCTTTGCCGTTTTGATGCACTTGATGATTCTGCGGCTCTTACTAGGCTTAGGTTTAACCCAAACAAAAGCCATATCCTTTTCTTTGGATTGTTGAGGATGAAAAACTCCTTATATTGGATCACACACCTTTATCCATGGGCACCCTTCCCATTAGATACCTCGGTGTCTCACTTGTTACATGAAGGCTCATGCATGTGGATAGTAGGTCCTAACGGAAAAGATATTCCAGAAAATAGATGGATGGAGCAAAAATCTTATTAGCTACGTAGGAAGACTTCAATTAGCCTAATTGGTACTTTTATCTATTTGCAGTTATTGGATGCAAATGTCTCTCCTCCTGAAGCAAATTATCTACGAGATCGAAAAGAAAATTAGGCAATTCTTACGGGTAGGAAATGCTAAAACGCATGAATCCCACAAAGTTGCATGGAATGTAGTATATTCACCAAAAAAGGAGAAAGGACTAGTATAGCTTGATCTGAAATTCTAGAATAAAGTGTTGATGGGTCGCATGCTTCAGAGTCTCATCAATCTTCTGTCCACTTCCTTGTGGAGTTTGGGTTCATCATATTATATGCAAAGGTACTCCTATTATGCAACTCAACATAAAGGGCAATATGGCTTGGAGTTGGCTATATGTTATCAAACTAAGACTTACCTTGACATAATTATCTTTAGTCAAACATATTGTTGCAAAGAGATATACAAGGAATTTAGACAATAGGGAGTGGCCGTGGACTAGTATTGATTAATTTAGATTGGCAGTATTAGCAAGCAAAATATTATCAGCTGGTTTCTTTGTAGAGATAGACTATTGACAGCAATAGTCATATCACAGTGGTTGTCTTCAATAGATAGTAAGTGTAATTTTTGTATGATTGGTATAGAAGATATAAATCACTTATTTTTTGAGCGCACTTGGACAAGAAGTGTATAGCATAGTATTTTGGCACAAAATGGAATTTGGCATTAGGTAAGAGTACGGAACTTAGAACTTCAATGGTTGATTAGGCCACCAAGGGCAAAAGCTTGGCAGTGAAACTCCTTAAGCTGTCTTTCTTAGTGACAATCTATTGCATATGGATATAATGCAACCAAAATAGTTTCAAAACAAGTCGATTGAGCCTCGTCTTTTGTTGGTTAAGATTCAAAAGGTTGTAAGAGGTAAGGTATCCCCTTACCAAATTGTAGGCCTTCCTAGATAAATATTTTATTGGCTACTATATGGAGGCTTCCTTCCTTCATCTTCCCACATAATTAGTCTCTTTGAAATGTTAGGGGATTCCCCTAAGCTTTTGTACCTCATCTAATTAATGATTTTCACATATTTACACAAAAAATGGTTCTTTTATATATAGAAAAAATGCGATAGCTCCAAAGATTAATCAAGGCTTATAGAACTGCTAAATCGGAGTTTAATGAACAAGTTACGCTACCTGTATGTGTCTCTGAGTGATCAAAATCGTTTGTGTGACTTCTAAACCAAATCATGAACTGGAAAAATAAATAAAAATCAAAGGGTCAGCAGGCACTAAGATCAGGACATGTTATACGTTTCTTGCTAGCTGATATGCGTAGATAAATTTAGTGAGAATTCTTGAGCACTCGCCCTTTCCCAAAAAAAAAAAAAAAAAAGCTAGATAGTTTAAGTGAGAAAATAATCTTGGGGAATTTTATAAGGTATGAGTGCCTTGCTCAGGTCTTCAAACCCTCTTAATTAAGTGTTTGTCTCTACCAGATAATGCCCAGAATCGTTCGCTAAGTTGGTGACGGTATTGATTAATGCCTCCAATCGAAAAAAATACAGTATTATATTTTCTAGTTGATAAAACTTGCATGTCAATACACATCATGTGTGATGTACACATTCACATGTCAAAAGTAAAACACAAAGTTAATTTTCATGGATAGCGTAGAAGTTAGGATTAATACCACGAATAACCTCAAACTAATATGTCTGTGATAAATTTACCCCAAATTAATTTGTGGGTTACCGAAAGCCCCAAATTGATACATCTATCATAAAAAATCTCAAAATAATACACTTGTCATTATCCCAAACTAATATGGATTTTCATGTGAATTGAGTTATTATTACATGTTATCTAACTCAACATTTCATGGTTAAATTTTTATGGAAGCTAACAAAGGATAAATATGTCGCTAGCATACCAGTTTGGAGTTTCTATCGATCCAAAAATTATCACAAATACACAAATTTAAAGTTTTTTTGTAGTATTAACCCTAAAAGTTATTAGTTTGCCTCAAAGCATCAGTAATGTATCAAATGTATATATTTCTTTGGACACGAACTATCCTTAGCTCATAGGTGGATTAATAATCCCCACAAATTTAGGCAAACTACCCACTTCCACATGTATCAATTAAGGTTTCATCCATAGGATGCTAGGCATGGTCCACAAGTTTAATATGAAAGGAAGACAATCATATTCGGATTAGGATTCGCTATATTCCAAACCGACGGTCAATTACTCAAGTCAAATAAAAGGTTATCATGATGCTGATGATAGAAAACTTCAGGAGTTTTCGTGTGAATGCAAAACAGACAATGACTGGTACAGCTTGATGTTGACCTTGTAGCACGTGATGAACGATCATTGCCGCACGGGTTTGTATAACAACTTCGTATGCCCAACTTGTGGAAAACAACATCTCCAAAGTCCATGAATGTCCGCTTCTGTCAATGAGCAATCAAGCACATGAAATCAACTGAACATTGCAAAAGTTGTTGGAGATAGAGAACGCGAGAGCAAAACGTGAACTACATAAATCAATGCAGAATAATAAGGAGATAGAGTGCAAGTAACTTTGGTCGTCGACATATCTCCAAACGCACCCTTCACGCAGTGGGGCATTGGTGCATCCTACTTGTCCTCGCCGAAATGAATCGTGTTGCGTATGGCAAAGCTCTTGCTCTCACTCGTTCTTTTCTATAACTTTGAAGTAGGTCAAGGCTTCTCTGTTATGCAATTTTCTTTAGGCTAAAAACTAAAGGTTGCCCCCTATCGGATCTCTCCAAAGATAATACAATCAAGCAAAATTGGAAGGATTCATACTTCATTTTGACCCCACAAATTGATAAAGCTTAATAATTAGAATCATGAAAAGGTGGTTGCTTTACACAAACCAAATCTACATAGAACACTAATAAAAAAATAAAAAATCAATCACGTACTATTTAAGAAAACACTAAACATTTCTAGATCCCTATGTGTGGCAAGCCCATCTTTATGCACTTCCCTGTATATATAAGTTTAAGCGAGAAACCCATTGTCTAAGCCCATGATAAACCTTGCCTCTCCTGGACATCGTAGACATTAATTTTTAAGTTTTTCTTGGCGGTGCTTGGTTTATGTTTTTTTTCCACCAGTTGTCCTGTCAGAGTTAGGAGCATGCACTACTTGCTGTTGATGATCGTTTATTCTCGTATGGTCATGCTTTGTCTTAGCTAGCAGATTTTACGAGCTCGTGTGCTTAAGGTGAAGTTCCAAGTTCAGTTCAACCGTGCAAGTTAGTTAAGTAACCACTAATATCTGCCTACAGGCCATCTGCATCAGCTGAAGACTTTATGCGTCATAAAAGACCCTAACCTGGTGATTTAAATATGGTGACAGTAGTTTGCTCGATAACCTTTCCTATATCACATAGTGGAATGCAAGCACGAAGAGAAAAGGGATGATCGGACTCCGTTTCAAACACTTGCAGCCTCAGCTACAGAGATTTCTCAGCGTGTTCCTACTTCCTAGCATTAGAGTCTAGTCTGGTCCGAAGGACGTTCGGATCTTCCTCGAGTTCTCTTGTCAGCTATGGTTCACATAAAAGATTCAAACCCACCACTGACGCAACATTCTCTTCCATGCTCTCGAAACCTCATATTGCATCTACAATTCTACAACCGTATCGCCATAATAGGTTCATTTATCGCAGATAGCAATGCTTAGTTTAGGATCCCTCGGTACAGTATTCAATAATCAAGCAAAAAAGAGTTACATTGTCCGGTATTATCAAACCAGGGAAAAATATGGAAACAATAGCTCCAACTTCGTGCGCAAACTTTGCAATCAGGACAGATACCTTATCACGATCTCTATTGAGCATTGTCAGCAGCTCAAAGCCAAGCAGGAGATTGCAGAACCAGCCGCAGGCTCAAATGCATACCAATCTGAAGCAGGATGATCCAAAATCTGAAAAAGGAACTTCTTGACCGCAACCCCGTTGTTGAAACTCTGATAATCATCATAATCCAGAATTGCCACTTAACACAATTTACTCACATGGAAAATGAGTACTCCTCAGGGTACGTTCATGACTTGAATAGACTGCAACATGTCGGAAACAGCAATGACAAGATCACCCGATTTGATCATCCCCCTGGCCTTGAGAAGAGAGAATGTTTTATTGAGGTTGCTTTCCATGTCATCAGAGAAGCTTAATCTGAACGGTATCAGACCCCACTGAAGGTTCAGACGCCTCCTCACTGATGTTGTAGTTGTGAAAGCAAAAATTGGGCAGTCAGGTCGGCATCGCGAGAGGAGAGATGCCATGTGACCGGATTTTGTGTAGACAAAAAGTGCATCCACCCCCAAATTGTTAGCTGCACATCAAATAATAAAATATATTAGACATGAAGAACCAGAAAAGTGTCTCTTTGCAACTGCGGAAAAGACATAGGTAATGGCACAACAGAATTTGTGACAACATGAAGTATCACAGAATGCCAAAAGAGTAATGCAACAAATCAGACCAACATCTGACGACATGGAACAGTTATCCCCTCCAAGTTATATTTGGGCAGAGTTTTCACTTAAGCTTCATGGGAATTTCAGCAATCAGAAGCAAGGCAGAGTTATGAATGTCCTATCTTTCAATGGAGAACAGCAATGACATTTGATATTAATTTAAGACACAAAGAATAATTATATGCCATAAACACAACATCTGCCAAAAGTCTGCTGTCATGGATGTCTCTTTGGAGTCAAGTCCTACAGCCTTCGTTTTTTTTTTCTAGAATGTATGCCCTCATTTGCCAAGCTTTGAAAGTATTTGTAAAGAAGAGCTAAGCCACAATTACTCACCCATCTTGGCAGCAGAAATGCATATCTCTTCCGAAATGTTGTCTGCAAATGAAGATCCTATATGTGGAAGTTCCATAGCTTCATGGCGTTTCTCTTCCCTCCACCACTTCTCTATTCTCACACTGACACTCCTCAAGACTGTCAATGCCTTCTCTGGGTACTGACCCATGGCTGACTCACCAGAGAGCATCAGAGCATCGGCTCTCTGTCTAACTGCTTCTGAAACATCGGCAACTTCGGCTCTAGTTGGTGTAGGGTACTCGATCATAGATTCAAGCAATTGAGAAGCAACAATAACTGGTCTATTAAGCTGCCTGCAGACCTGAACAATTTTTTGTTGAGCTGACGGGACCTGCTCAAGTGGTATCTGAGCACCCAAATCGCCTCTGGCAACCATAGCTCCATCTGATGCTAGAATGATCTCTTCTAAGTTCTTCAATGAGTCAATACTCTCTATCTTTGCAATGACAGAAATGTCCCTGCATATTTGAGTGAACAAGACACACAATTGGCCCTTCACAATACAAATTACATAAAACTAATACACTATAAATGAGTGGCAAGGTACATGTTCTTACGCATCACGAGAGCGGGCAGCAATGTAACTCTTAAGATGAGTTATAACATCAGCAGACTTGACAAATGATATTGCAATAAAATCAACACCCTCGGCGATCCCAAAATCAATGTCCAGCCAGTCCTAAACACAAGTTCAACATAGGTTCATAAAAAAAAAAAGGATCAACATTTTGTTTGGCATAAATAGTTGGATGGTAACTTATTCTTTTTCAGTTTTCAACATTATAAGTCAGCATGTAACAAATACATAAAGACAGAGGTAAACCTTTGAAGAAATTGTCGGAAGCATTGCATTACGTTCCCGAACTAGACTACCATTTCTCCAGAAAGTCAAATTAGCACGTGGAAGCAAAAGTCCGGGATCAGTACATTGGCATTTAACATCTGGACCAATTTTCTCAATCACTTCAAACCTCACCATTCCACCATCCACAAGGAGTTCATCCCCAACCTTCACATCTGTGAATTTCAGCAGATTGACAAAACAAAAATACAGTAAGCAGTGCACGATCTCATAGAAGTAACTACTGTTTCTTTAATTAATGAGATTTTTTATAAGTCATTACCTTCAGCAAAACCATCATAATTCACAATGATGGTTCGTTCAGGGAGAGTGGAATCAAAAGCCCTCACGCTAAAAGTCCATATTTCACCATCCTGACAAAAGCACAATCAGTTAAAGAAAATTTTCTTTACAAGCAATGCCATCTGCGACAAAAACTGCAACAGGAAAAGATTATAATGGTTCTCTGCAGAACTATTTCAATCCAACTGTTATCTCATGGGATCACATTTCAAGTTTAATTCTTTCCTCTAGGTATACGAGCAATCACTTACATCCAGGCAGAACCTCTTGCACTAGCCACTGTAAAAGGTCTACTTGTGCTCCACTACATAAAAGATGCAATTTTGACCGGCTTGAAGGGCATGGAAAACACAGTAGTGCCACAGTTTGGATTAGTTTGATTAATATATCAGAAGATAACTGCTCTTGGCCATGTTATTGGTTAGACTGCTTTCTAGTTTGGCTTTTTCCTTTTGATATTTATCTCAGTTGTCCTGTTTTTTCCATATACTTCCTCTACTACTTCGTAATGTATACTTTCTGTGTGAGTATTTAACTTGGTTCTATTTCAATAAAGCGATCTTCATTACCCCAAAAAGCCCTGTACACAGGATAAGCAGCTTGCCCAGGGAAAAAGATAAGAACTATCAATCAAAAAAGAGACCACCATTCGCCATAAAATTTCATTCCACAAATACAAGCAGTTACCATTGAAAGAACAACAGAACCTAACATAAGAAAGCAAAAACATTCACATTGTTCCTACAAAGCACGAACCCAAGACAAGCACAAAAGCACACATAAGCAAAACTCAGTTTCCTAGTCAGTCTGTACTAAATCCTATTAAATAAAAAAGAAAAAAAAATCACTAGCATTGAATCAGCACCAATGCAATTTCAAGTATGATGCTCACAAATTGGGTATAAATTACGATAGAGGACGGCGTAGCTCCCATCTTCCCCTTGACTCGGCATTTAATTGGAGAAATGTTATCTATCATCAGATAGCTATCGAGTGTCGTGCATTAAATGGTAGGGTTCCATGATTGAATGATAAATCAAGCATGAGCTATAATAACCAGTTCCAGTTCACTTAGACACATTGGTAAAGGCCTTTGCATCATGCAATTTAATATTCCTCACAAATTTTTCTGCAATTGAGTTGCACTATACGGAGAACAATGAAAATTAACAAAAACAGAAACGTAGTTTTCATCAAGTCCCTTCCTTTTTCTTCTGGAACCGGAGGTATCACAATCTTCTACGAATGCGAATTCGGTCGGAACGAAAGAACAAACGAACCTCGGCTTTCGCAGAAGCAGCCCCGCCGAGATCGCCCATGTGGATCTCGCTCCCTTCCGTGTCCATCATTATGGCGACGGCGTAGCCCTTCTCCTCGTTGAGCCGCCGGACCAGCTCGATGACGCGGCGGTGCCACTCCCGCGTGCCGTGGCACATGTTGATCCGCGCCACGTTCATCCCGCCCACCGCGAGCGCCTCCAGCTGCTCCGACCCGCACGTGGCGGGGCCGATGGTGCACACGAGCTTCGTGCGCCGCGTGCTCCGGAACCCGTTCTCCTTCAGCTCGGCCTCCGTCACCGCGTCCACCTCGATGGCCGCCGCGTCGCCGGCGGACGCGGGCCGCGAAATCACGGCCCCTGCCCCATTGTCCGACACCAGGACGCGCGGGGCCGACGGGGACTGCGGGTTGCCGTCGGACGCGGAGGCTCTGATGGAGAGGCCGGAGAAGGCGGCGGCGGCGGCGGCGGCGGGGGGCAAGGGGCGGAGTGTGGCGGGGAAGGAAGGCCTGGGGTGGTGGTTGGATTTGCTCAGGAAAGCCACGCTCGGCGAGCCGGTGAACAAGTGGAGGGACTGCGCCGACATGGCTCGATCTCCGGCGGAGGCGAGGGCGGCGGCGGGTCGGAAGCAGTGGTGATTGCCGCGGAGGAGGAGGAGGAGGAGGAGAGTGGAGACGACGGGAGCCAAAGGCGGAGTTTTTAATGGGTTTTTGGGGACAGTGGCGGAGTTTCCGAAGAGGGAGAGAGAAAACGGAGAAGCGCTTTCTCGGCCGTTTTGGAGCTTTGCGAGTGTCGTTTTGGAAGGAAAAGCGTGCGTTCGAAGGGCGCGCCGTTTCGCTCCAAAACGACCCAAACCCCAGCCCCCCCCCCCCGACGAAGGGAGCGGAAAGAGCAATGACGAACGTGCGGCAGGATGCGCCCCGGGGGGGGGCTTAAGCCACGCGGCGCGTGGCTATTGGACTGACTGAGCTAGGGGGAGCGTGGGGCCCCGAACGATGGGGGCGGTTGGATCAACCCCCGCTTTTTCTTTTCGAGACTTTAGGACTTGCGTGAGATTTTTTGCTTTTCCTTTCCTTTTTTTTTTTTTTTTGATACTTTCTAGGTTTCCTTTTTCTGTTTATTTTGGGCGAACCTTAAATTGGAAACTATTGACGAGGATATGCCTCCTAAGATCCGGAAGCGGATCCAGGCTTCTCCCGCCTGGCTCGGTGGGTGAACAGATTTTCACGGACTTTAATGAACTAATGAGATTATGTTAAGTAACAAAAAAAAAAAAAATCCTAAACTTATTATATTATTAATATTTAATTCTAACCATTTTCATATTTCATTGGACCGATGAATCGATCCGACTAATTGCGGTAAGATATTTCAGATATTATACAAAGTCTTGGGCTCAAACATAAACTGGAATCTGGATGGCTCATGAAATACTTGCACAAGCCAACGTGGCACGCCACGTCATCTCCACGCGCAGGGGGTGGGGCCCGGTCAACTCCCCGTCACGCCTCCGCCGATCTCCAAGTCATCATCACCGCCTCCGCATCGTCAAAACTTACGACGGTCTCAAACCCTCTCCTTCCTCTCTCCCCTCTCCTTCCTTTTGAGAAAATATTAGGTGCGCCGGGCGCTCCACGTCACCGTGCGCCCCGCCCTATCAGAATGCGACACGTGTGGCCACGTGGAGCCGGGTCCCGCTTTTTCTTTTAGCCAAATTTTTGCCGCGTCCTTCTCTCTCTTCATTAATGACTGCGTCCTTCTCCCGCCCTTCGCATTTGAAGTCCATTTGAAGTGCCCTTTCTCTTCTGTCTTCTCCCGCACGAAGTCTCTCTCACAAAAATCTTTCTCCGCCTCCTTCGACACCGACGATCAGCACCGGCCGAGCGCCCTCCTCGTCCGGCGGTACTCGATCTCCGCCGCCGCCACCGCCGCCTCCTCGCCGCCCTCGCAGCTCCCGCTGGCCTCCAAGATCCAGAGCGGCTTCGAGCCGCGGAAGTCGTTGTCGACCTTCGCCTCCTTCGACGCCAACGACCAGCACCGGCCGAGCGCCCCCTCATCCGGCGGTACTCGATCTCCGCCGCCGCCGCCTCCTCGCCGCCCTTGCAGCTCTCGCTGGCCTCCAAGGTCCAGAGCGGCTTCGAGCCACGGAAGTCGTCGTCGACCTCCGCCTCCTTCGACGCCGACGACCAGCACCGGCCGAGGGCCCCCTCGTCCGGCGGTACTCGATCTCCGCCGCCGCCGCCGCCTCCTCGCCGCCCTGGCAGCTCCCGCTGGCCTCCAAGGTCCAGAGCGGCTTCGAGCCGCGGAAGTCGTCGTCGACTTCCGCCTCCTTCGACGCCGACGACCAGCACCGGCCGAGCGCCCCCTCATCTGGCGGTACTCGATCTCCGCCGCCGCCGCCTCCTCGCCGCCCTCGCAGCTCCCGCTGGCCTCCAAGGTCCAGAGCGGCTTCGAGCCGCAGAAGTCGTCGTCGACCTCCGCCTCCTTTGACGCCGACGACCAGCACCAGCGGAGCGCCCCCCTCGTCCGGCGGTACTCGATCTCCGCCGCCGTCGCCGCCTCCTCGCCGCCCTTGCAGCTCCCGCTGGCGTCCAAGGTCCAGCGTCTCGCGGACAATGTCCAGGTTTTTCCGAAACGCTCCGATCGTCTCGCGCTCTATTTTGGCTCCCGATTGAGTTGGGGATTTGACTATTTCGAATTTTTGCTTCTTGCTTCGGTTGATTCCTTCTCTGTTGCTAAGAAGAGCGATTTCCGGATGCAGCTTGCGAGGCAGGATTACTTGGAGCTGAGACAAGAGGCGATTGAACTGCAGGAGTATTCCAACACGAAGCTCAATCGAGTCACGCAGTCACGCGCTACCTCGGCGTTCTCGCCGACAAGAAGCCGAAACTAGGTGAGGCGGTGCGGCGTCTGTTGTGCCTCGACGCACGTTTGCTTTCTCATTTTGGTTTTTGACAGGTTCTGTGCTTTGTGTCAGATCAAGTCGCCCTTGAAGGTGAGGCTAGGATAGCACCGCTCGTCTGTGAGAAGAGGAAGTTGTTCAATGAGTTGTTGACATCCAAAGGTCAGTCTTTGGTTTCTTAATTGAGTTCTCCCACTTTCCACACCATTATTTGAAGATGAAGGTCCCTCTGCTGTAGAATTCCCGGATGATCTTGCTATCCGTGTCGACACTGGTGATGGGACCAGTACCAATCCTAAGAAAGATTATGAATTTGATAGGGTGTATGGACCTCATGTTGGACAGGGTGAGCTAGAAAATGATTAATTTTGTTACATAACAGGCATCATTTGAAAAAAAAATTGGTATATACTAGCTACATGGCTGGTTTGCGTGGAGGTTTGTTATCTTATAGTAGGACTGGTGCATGTGCAGCTAATATATTTAATGATGTTCAACCATTGGTTCAATCAGCTTTGGATGGATTTAATGTGTCAATATTTGCTTATGGACAAAGTAACTCAGGAAAGACGCACACTATGGTCTCTCTCTCTCTCTCTCTCTCTCTCTCTCTCAAACATGCTCCCACTGAATATTATCTCCCTATGAGCTAAATATCCAAATATTTGGGTATGGCTTTTTAGATAAAGTATTTTGTTTTTTATTCTTATTGCATTCAAAAGGGTACTGATCTGGAATGAGGATGTGTTTTGTGAATTATGCATGTATGGCTGCCATTATGGGCACGGTCCATTAATGCAGATACTTCTGTCAGATATTGGTCTTATGTCATGTCTGAATTTAAGGAGCTAAAAGTTCTGCTGCTTGCATTTCTTAGATCTGATTGTCATTGGTTTGATCTTTGGCAATCATAGTTATCTGAACAGGGGCCTTTGTAACATTATGATGAACCACGTTCACCCACCATATCATTCCACAAAATTCTGATATGGAAGTTGACATGATGGTGTTTTTTGATGCTTTTCAGGAAGGATCTAGCCATGATCGTGGTCTGTATGCTCGTTGTTTCGAGGAGTTCTTTGATTTAGTGAATTTAGATGCAACTGCTACATCTAGATATGACTTTTTTGTCACAGTTTTGAACTCCACAATGAACAGGTTTCTTTTCTTTTTTACTCACCGTAAATAGCTTCAAGTTAGGTGTTCTGAATGTGTATGTTTTGTCTTGATATAATCGTGCTTCCACATGCTATGTAGGTATGAGATTTGGTGCATGAATCAGGAAAGCTCTAGTGCTTAATGGAGAGTGAATATGATGTCCCTTCTCATAATTGTGGTCTCCAAAGCCTGTCATGTGCCTCCCTACTAGCATGTCAAATAAAATATAGCAGATCAGAAAAGTTTTCCACTTACGGATGTTTGGCACTCCAGCTTGACACATATTGAATAGCTGACTTGCCATATATAACCTCACCCTTTGTTGGCTGGAAATATTTTAAAACTTTATGGACGACCTATCCATGCCGAAATTTATGTAAGGATTTCCAACTTCTGATTATGGATACTGTCTCCCATTATATGATTGTTCTCACTCACTTAATCTTGCAAATAGTCAAGTCAATTTAAATCTTGAAGAAGTGTCTGCAATCTGCACAGTGCAAAAACCTTTTCCTTGAAAAATAGCATGTACTTTCTTATTCAGTATCTTTTCTTATCTTTCGGATCTTTTAGGAAGAATAACTTATTACACTTTATCTTGCTTAAAGTAATTGCAGGACATGCTTGGGAATTGGAGTATAAAAGCAAATGCTCCCGGGGACAATCTATTTGTGGCTATTTCAGTTCAGCATCCCAAGCTTGGTAACTACTTCACAGCTACCCTGCAAGCCAAAAGAGTTTCCTCATCAAGGGTTTGTAAATCATGGAATATTCTTCTGGTTGAAACTGTCTTTACAGTCTGCCTGTATGTTTTCTTATCAGCTTAGACAGTCAAACCCTTTATTTTCCTCTCATTTGGGTATTTTTTAACTTTACTTTCCTGAAGTCATGCCAGAATTGAATTAGGCCTTTATTTTCTTGTCGTCAGCTTTGGTTTGGGTAAACCTATGGAAGATCAAATTCTTCCAGGTGAAATTATTAAGAGGAGAGATGCCTGACATTTAGGTACAATAAATTTTTGTTGGGGAAGACCATGTCTCATATAGATGTAGTACCCAACAAAGTGGTCAGGGGTCAAATTTATGAGAAAGGTCGTTCCTCAGGAGTTTGTGAAGGTTGGGAATACTTCCGAATGTGCGTTCAGAACTCCGATTGAGTTTCACAAGGATTTAATCACATGCAACACCTCCAAGTGAACATCTTAGCTACATTATAAAGACGAAAATCTCATTGTTTGCTTCTATCTTGTAGTCTCATAAGCTTGCTTCTTTGACTTTCTTCTGACCAACTTACTATGAGGTCATTGGATCGAGCTCCCGAGTTAAAATTTGGTATCTTTAAGGGTTCTCTCTTACTGGGGCTTTTTACTCAAGGATGGGTTTGGGGGTCTAGATCGATTTGTGCTGCGAGTCTCATGCTTGTTGAGATTCTTGTGTCGGTGGTGTTTGGAAGGATGTTTCCTGGATTGTCCTTGTATCTGTTTGATTTCTTGTTATATTTAGAAAGGTTGTTGATCAATCTATGGAGTGGATGCTCGTTCACGCGTCATCGTAGGGAGATACCCGTGTCATGATGCTTCAATTTCATCTGATTGAAGCAAATTTTGATCGGTCGTTACATGAACTAGGGTTAGAGATCTTCTGGGAAAGAACACTAAGTTAGGACAATGTGATGGCTTGCCTTGAAGTCCTGTGTCCGGAGGTAGCATTATGATGTTGCTTCATAACCTGTTGAATGTCTTTCAAATTCCACTTATCATGGGATTATCAGATTTGGTTGCTCTTTTCCTCATAAAGGTTGGAGTTGGAGTTCATTGATGGTTAGATTTGTTAGGTTAGAGCTGAGATAAGCGACTGCTTTTGCATACTTGCTGTCAAAATGATTGCTTTACCTGAAAAAAATTTCGACTTGAGTTGATTTTCTCAAACACGGGGAAAAGTTTGAGTTGAAATGGTCCTTTACTATCCGTGAAGATATACCGTCCTTTATGTGCCATTGATTATGGTTGCTTTTGAATATTTGCAGGAGGGGCATATCGAAGTTCTATGATGGCAAGTGAAAATCTTTCACAAGCTTAGCAAATGCTTCTATTTCTTCATCTGTTAAAGAGATCGTAAAATTGAAAAATGCTTACAGCAGAAGGCGTAGAAATATCTTCGCGTCCAGTCACATGTTGGACAGAAGCTGCAATTTTTCCTTGGGAAGCAACGTGGTGGGGATATCTAAGAGAAGACCGCTCACCTTGAGCAACGGTGCATTGTTTTGAAGGTTGCTGCTATGTGCAACTCAGAGAGTTTTGAAGGTTGCTGCTATGTGCAACTCAGAGAGTTTTAGTTCCGCAAGTGAAGACTCGATGACTGAAAAAGCTGACCCTGATGATTTAGCTTGAGATCTATAGATTGTGCTCGGCCTAGTTCGGTTTCATACCCACGAGGTTCATTTGCGTTTGGGGGGTGTATGGTTTTTATTCAGGTTTTGGATACATCTTCCACTTGTACTAAGTAATTTATTTCTCCACGAGGATATTAGGTTGTTGCAAAACTACGAAGCGAGCAGGGCAAAGCCACATCTGAGGTGCAAAGCCATTGCCCATGTATTTTGCGGGACGATGGACTGGTAGTATGTATATATGTTCACTTGCATCAAATAAAAGTTAGTAGTCCATTTCAGATGTTCGTGTATTTTCTGCTGAATCAGAACCCAAGACTTTTTACTAGAAAATTTGGAAAGGAAGATTCTTGAGGTGCTAAAACCTGAGTTAACTTTAAGTCGGTACTTCTAGCCAGATTTAGATGCTGTGTATTCCACTATGTACCAAAATCACTTGGCAAACGATCTTTGATCTATTTTGCACTGCATCCATTCATTGGTACTTTGTACCATCAGAGCTAAGAGTACTCGACAACTGATTACATCTATGTGAAAAAATTAGTATCATGTACTTCAACACAGCGCAACGCTTATGGTAAGAATCGGGGCACAACCCCATTTGACCTATCAGTATCAGTGAGTTTGTTCAACCTTTTCACTTCAGCTAGAAAGCTGATACTAACTAGATAAGTACAAAAACTAGCTTGCTAACAAGAGAGAGTCGAGTTCCACATATATACATTTTCCCTCTTTGCCTCCATCCTACCTAAAAGCCTACCCATCCTTACTTAAGCCGACTTTTCAAGGTCCAGGTTGCTGTTATGAGAGATCACCTCACCAAATTCACGGAAGAGTTGGGCATCCGAGGTGCTCATGGCTGAGCAATTTACCAAGTGCAGAGTCTTCAAATTTGCATACTCGTCCATGTAACTAGCGATCTTTGTGCTCGGAAGCAAAGCGGACCCTACCGCAGATAACTGCTTCAGTGGGGTTGTGGACAGCAATAGGCTTCCGAGGACTCTAGCCACTTCATGCATGGTAGGACGTTCCGATGGTTGCCTCTTAGTGCACAAGAGAGCAAGTTGGAAAACCTTCTTCAACGCTCTGAGATCTTTACATGGGGCAGTGACATCGGGATCAACCGTTTCCATTACCGAATCGCTTGGAGTTTTGGATAAGATCTAATGAGAATCCAAAGCAATTTATATAAGAGAAATCTCGAGATGTACTTATTTTGCATTATGCAAGTAGTCATTATTGTGAACAACAAAACTGCAAAGATTGACCAAACATGCAGAGCCCTAGAATTCTAAGCAGGGAATGACAACCTTGCCTTTCCTCACAGAGCGTGCAAAGAACATGTTTGATACCATGACCAGATCTAAAAAAAATTTTAGTTGGGCAACTAAACTGCCGATATTATGCAATTGCCCAAGATTCGGCTATCCGCTACTCGCAACAGTCTCGTTCATGTAAGAGTTATGACCTAAAAGAAAAACAGGAGGTAGTCAAGGATTTTGGACAAAAGACAAACCAGGTGATGGGAGATTGGATTCATTGTCCACTGCTTTCCTGCCAGTCAGCAACTCCAGTAAAACAATTCCATAGCTGTAGACATCTGACTTCTCTGTGAGGCGAGAAGTGCGGGCATATTCTGGGTCTATGTAGCCAATGGTCCCCATTATGTATGTAGAAGTATGGGACAAATGAATAAGCTCAAACAACGAAGAATTTGTGAATAACATCTCAAGCACCAAATATATCCCAGTTTAGGAATATTATGAAAACCATCAAAGGCCTATCAAAGGGAGTGAATGCGTATAATGAGAATATGCTTTGAAGTTGACTAAGTTCTTCAGGGATCAAGCCTGATAGATGATTATTTGAAAGATCTCTGCAACATAGAGGCTTAAATTAGAGACTCCGGAATTTCTCAGTCTTCAAAAGGAAATTATGGCAACTAAGATAATAGGTTTTACACATATCCATGATGCTTCTCAGATTGCCAAACTCAGCAGGAATAAATCCTGTCAAGTGATTTCTGCTAAGATTCCTCTAAAGAGAAAAACACTGAAGTCAGCACAAGATCAGATGATACCTCCCATCTCCATGTGATCGTTGTTTTCTAGTTTATGACACTCACAGCTTTAGCAGATGTTCCAAGTCACCAAGAGAAAATGGGATAGAACCACTGAGCTTATTATTGGAAAGATCCCTGCGTAGAAGTACAAATAAGCAACAATCCAAGCATGTTGACCATGGGTAATAAATAAAACTAAAGAACTCTAAACTTACAGGGTATCTAAATACCCAAATTCGGGAAAGCTCAATTGGAATGGAACCCTTAAGATTGTTTGACAAAAGAACTCTCCAGTGAAAGCTCCACCTTTCCCAGTCCAAGAGTTTTGAGAAGCTATCTCAATTCGTGGCGTTAATGAATTCTTAACCTGGTCAATGTATACAAAGGGAGGTGCCACAACGACATCTGCACAGGCCACAAAAGGAATATCAGGCAAAATGAACAGCGCATAATTAAGGCGAACATATGTTAGTTTCAGTTTAGCAGAGTGCATGCGCGCGCGCAGCAATGCCCTTGATTATCAGCTTCTTACCCATCCACTTGCTACAAGTTACTAGCAGGCAATAAGCCGCCAACTACAGCCATTAAAGAGAAGCAAAAGATGCTTCCCAATAACTCCATCTAATGCATTTAACATTATACTAGTGATAGTCAATCTCGAAAAGGATGGACACATAAGCATCATTTATCAACTCCATGGGAGAGATAGTCAAATTTTGCTGTATAGGTAGATATAATTACCGAGACAATAGTCTCGAACTCCAATTTTTGGATTTAAGAATTACTGAGACAACAGTCTCGAACTCCAATTTTTAGACAATAAATTTTGCTGTATAGGTAGATATATATGCATATATATTTCCTGATAAAAGAAAAGGCCAACAACAACAGCTACTCGCACTAGCCTCAGTACCTTATGGGTAGCGGCAACTGGCGAACTCTATAATCTGCACAGATCATTTGTTTTTTAACAAATCGAACTAAACAATGAAAGACAAGAAGCTCTACCGCATTCCTGCCTTCTTTCTGATAACTAATCTACTATGAAAGATGTCTTCACAACATGTAACAAGCAACTGCGCAACACGCGCTCAAGGGTATCCAAGGACAAGCACTGCACACCTTAGCTGCAAAAAAAAAATTTAAACAAACGAACCACTTCCCGCGTCCTCAATCCCTCGTCCGACAACACAGCCCGACCCCACAAGACGACAAAAATTAGATTGCGACCAAACTGTTCACGCTCCATCATCTTCCTCGGATCAAACAACCCCCACCCCACGGGAACGCCGGAATCATTGCGATCGAGACGCATCCACTCAAACGATCGAAATTTCCACGGCTCGCGAAGCTCCAAAGCAAAAGACATCAAACACGAGAGGAGACGGGGAAGGCGAGGAACCTGAGGAGGAGCCAAGAGGCCTGGGTGGTAGAGCGACTGCTGCTGGAGAAGGGCTCGCTGCATCAACGCCGGCTGCTGCTGCTGCTTTTTCTTATAGAACTGTTGGTTCCACCTCCCCAATGCTTTGAAAACCAATCCTCAATCCTTGCTGGACGGGCCCGGTGAGCTTTTGGGTGTCGGCGATCACCGAGGAGGCACACGCGGCGAAGGTTAGAGCTTGGGACGCAGCCACGACCGGCGGGGCTCTTCGGACCGAGTAGCACCTGGTGGTGACAGCGGAGGCGATCGAGCTTGGAGGCAAGCAGCGGGCTTTTGGGTGTCCACGCTCGCCGAAGAGGCCAAGGCAGAGATGGTCGGGACCCAACCACGATCGGCGGGGTTCTTGGGAGTGAATGGCTCTTGACGGCAACGGCAGAGGTGGCCAAGCTAGGAGGCGACCGGCAGAGGTGGCCAAGCTCGAAGGCGACCGGCTGGATTTTGAGCGTACGCGATCGTCGAAGAGGCCGAGGCAGAAATGGTCAAAGCTTGGGACCCAAACACGACCGGCGAGGCTCTTCGGAGCGAGTGGCTCCTGGCGACGATGGCGGAGGCGGCCGAGCTCGGAGGCGACCAGCGGGCTTTTGGGTGTCCGCGCTCACCTTAGAGGCCGAGGCGAAGATGGTTAGAGTTCGGGACCCAGCCACGACCGGAAGAGTTCTTCGGAGCGAGTGGTTCCCGACGGCGACGGTAGAGGCGGCCAACCTTGGAGGCAACTGGCGAGCTTTTGGTCGAGAGAGATGAGGTTGCAGGTTTCATGGAGAAAAATGCAGAACAAAAAATTTTGAAAGAGAACGCGAGGGGAAGGGGTAGGACGGCTTGCGTGCAAAGAGGAGAAAAGGACGCAGTCATTAATGAAGAGAGAGAAGGACGCGGCAAAAATTTGGCTAAAAGAAAAAGCGGGACCCGGCTCCACGTGGCCACACGTGTCGCATCCTGATAGGGCGGGCGCACGGTGACGTGGAGCGCCCGGCGCACCTAATATTTTCTCCTTCCTTTTGCCCTTTTTGCCAGAACAAAAGCAGACCGATCGCGATCCAAAACTAAAACTCAGCTAGAAATTCCAATGATCAATTGCCGATTACCTCCCTAGAGAAGCGATTTTTTCCCTCCTCTACCCGACGAAACGACCGCCTTCCTGACCTAATTCTTCCCCATCTCAGGTTCGGTTTCATGGATTCTGCCTCCTCGTCTTGTCGATTTCTTGCTTCCCTTCTTGTTGGCGCCAGCTGATCGAAATTCGATTGCTGGGCCTTTTGAATCGCTTCGCGATTCGAGTGAATTTCCGATTCTTGGGTTTGGACGGTTGCAGGTGCTTTGCGGGCGAGGGGGGATGGGGGCGTTCATATCGAGGTTCTGGTTCATGATGTTCCCGGCGAAGGAGTACAAGATTGTGGTCGTGGGGTTGGACAACGCCGGGAAGACGACCACCCTTTACAAGTTGCACCTCGGGGAGGTGGTCACGACGCACCCGACCGTCGGGAGCAACGTCGAGGAGGTGGTTTACAAGAATATCCGATTCGAGGTGCGGTAATAACGAATCCTTTTCGTGCGTTTGTTGTTGTGTGCGAGTTCTGGGGATTAGTGGTGGGAAAATGCGATCTTGGATGGTGCTGCCATCGGTGCTTAGGGTTGGGATTCAGAGTTCTGTATGATTTAGATGATTTAAGCTTATGGGCTGCCATTTCGATCGGTTGCTGTGAGAAGGGGAGTCTACTTTTGTTGGAGTTGTGATCAACTTTGCCTAGTTTAGCTAATTGGGTGGTTGAACTTGGTGATTTCAGTTCTGATCTTGACCCTCTCAATATGGATGTGTGTGTTTATATGTGGTGATGGCTTCCTTTAATGGGCCGTGGAGTGTGGATTTTTTTGTTGACCATTGCTTGAATTACTTAAATTAAAGATTTCAAGCTAACAAGAACTTCTCTTGCCTTTTCTTGTTAGAGATTTGGATGTTGTGTTAGTAATTGCAGACTATCATAGCTTGTCTTGCCTCCAGGACAACTCTTTTGCTTAAGGTTCTTTATTAAAAGAGTTCTTTCCACCATATGGTCAAAAGAATGTAAGCTCTGGCAATAGGGTTTTGTTGCTGACATATGACTTCATTTGCAAATTGATGTTCTATCTAATAAGATGGTTTTGAATTTCCCATGTTAGTTTGTTGTCAAACTCTGATGATTGTTCATCTTAGGTACTCGCAGCACATGCTGCCTTCATTGTGTTGTATGCTGCATTTCTGTTTCGATGCATCATTTTTAAGTTAGTTGGATGATGGCGTACTTGGATACTTTGGATTGTGATAATCTGTTTTTGTCCCTCAATATATTGTCTCAGCAATTTCAGATAGTCCTCTGTATGTTTTTATTATATTACTTTAGCATCCTTGGTAGAGCCAGTTCAAGCCAACAATTTCACACGAGAGTCAATCATGCCATTCTGTTATATATTTGTTTCTCTGTCATCTTGTGTTTTCACTAATCAAAACTAGTCTGATTATGAAGAAATAATTCATGGATTAGTCATTAAGATTTTTCAAACAAAATGGCGCAGGAATATGTCTCAGTTTGTTAGTGAGAAATATGTTGGAGGGTAGATGAGTCATGAGTATAAAGGAAGGTTGACAATCAATAGATACTCTAACATTCTAACATATATGCAAGTGATTTTGGTCTCATGGTGCATCTGTCAGATTTAGCTGGACATGGAAGTTACTAGACAGCTCATGTACTAAGAAGATCTTATGGTGGCCAATGTTCTTGAATTAGTAGAAAAGTGTTGGTTTAACAAATTTGGTCCGTCAATGAACTGATCTTGCTATCCTTGTGGTTATGCTTGTTATCAGGTCTGGGATCTTGGTGGACAAGAAAGATTAAGGACGTCATGGGCCACATATTATCGGGGAACTAATGCTGTTATTGTAGTGATAGACAGCACTGACAGAGCACGGATTTCCATTATGAAGGATGAACTATTCAGGTTGCTAGCAAGTGAGGAACTTCAGCAGACCGTGGTGTTGGTGTTTGCGAACAAGCAAGACCTGAAAGATGCCATGACCCCGGCAGAAATAACGGATGCGCTCTCTCTTCACAGCATCAAGAACCATGATTGGCACATTCAAGCTTGTTCTGCCCTCACAGGTGATGGGCTTTTCGACGGTCTTGGATGGATTGCTCAGAGGGTCACCGGTAAGGTGGCTAGTTGAAAAACAAAGAGAAATCTCCAGTTTTCTTATGTATTTGCTGGAGTTGGATGGGTCTCCTCTGTAACCAAACAAATTTGTAGATTGATCCTTTTTTTATTTGCCTTCTGTACCTTGAAATGACAAATCTGTTTCATCAAATACTTGTCATGGAGAAAATTTGCTGAATGAAACTCACATTCCAATATGAGGTTACGTTTGCCATTAGCTATCCATAGCTGTAAAGATGTATGGTCTGTATGTATCTTAATTTACTATAATTTTTGCCTATATAGTTCCTTTTGATTCCGACATTACTGGCGGTCCTGTTTTCAAGAAATAACGAGTTTAGTTTGTGTGAAAATCAGCCTTTTTTCTCATTTTTAAGCGGATGAACAAATCGTGTTCTCTGTATATACATGGCCGCTAATTTTTCAAAACTACTATCTATATACCCACACGAATAATTTGCCGGAAGATCATCCTTTATTGATCATCCAGATTCACCGAAGGGCCAGAAAGATCATAGTACTTGGAGCACATTCACGGTGTAAATTCAGCATCTCCCTTTAAATGTACGTGAACTGTGCCATGTACGTTGTTTTTAGCTGGTTCGCTTGCCGAGTTTCCCGTTCGAAGTGAAGGCTTTATCGGCAAGGACGGTATAACTATTCTTTATTGCCTCAATGACTATGTGCAAGATTCCGACGGCCGAAGAAAGAATTGCTCTCCGTTGGGCTACATGAAAGCTCGAGCTCAAATTTCGAAGACAACATGCAAATGCTTCCTGTTGTGTCCGAAGCAGCTCGTCCCGGAATCAGATTGAGTACGTGCGGATGGGCAGAGCAATTAGTGTCTGTCGAGTAAAATTGGCTAAGCCGAAACTACATTATTTTCGTAATGTCCAGCATCAGTATGTCTGCTCTGTCCCTGCAACTGGTGGTGACCGAGCTCATGATCTGCCGGAGGATAGATTTCTCTGCATCCCCGTTGCAAGCATCATTCTCTTCAGCTCATAAGGCTGAATGAACAAGAGAGATTCCGGCTGAATGAAAAAGAGAGATTCCAGCAGGCCTTAAGTGGCACTAGCAACCGTAGCTTTGCCATTGCTGTGGCGAGCCTCCTGACCAACAAATGTAAGACACTACCAGAAGTTATATCGCTGTGGGTAAGGACTGCGATGCCATTCTCACCTTGTCTACTTCCTGTGAAGTAATGTATCGATGAACTGGGAAAAATTACCTGAACGGCTGCCATGCCGACTTTTCCTAGTGAAGAGATGAGCCTGCTCAATTGAGCCTGTAGAGGCGTTTCCTCACTTCTGTGATGACTACATGAGCTTGTCAGTGCTCCCCATTTTGAGGTCACAGCGACAGATGTTACTAGCATCCTGGCCAAAACTTGTCACCGACTTTTGTGCCAGAGAGCAAGAAAGGGTGCCCTTCTAGGAACAGTCCGTCTGCTGGAACATTGTCCTGTATTCAGACAGACGATATCTCCCACAACGATATTTTAAATTGACAAACCAAAGGACATTGACTCTTACGTCATTTTCTATATGAAACCAATCATACTGCTTGCATGACCAGATATTATACCTCGCAGAGACCATGATTACAGGAGGTAGAACAAAAGATATGCTTACAGCTTCGTGCCATCCTTCTGTAACTCCAAGTCTTTTTATGCCATTACCAAAACCAATGGAAATTGGCACACTTTCAGAAGAAAAAATAAGGTTTCGTCTTACAAGTTCCCATATAAAACGAAAAAAGCTCCTATTGGGTAGCTCCTAGTACGTGTTTGATCCAAATGACTTCAGCAACGGTCCACGTCTTCCACATTGCCGCTGATTCCTCGCTCCAGAATTGTTCCAAGAGCAGAGTCAACAAAACGGGAACCACCAATCATGCGAAGCCGGTCTAAATCTCTATTTAGATGGTAGTTTGATCAATCTTGAAGCTTCCCTCTCTCGAAATTGTATATAACACGCTGGTGCTAGGATGTTCATGTGAGGAAGTATCTTTAGGGCAACTGCAGAAGAAAGATTTACGCCACTGTTTGGCTTTGCTAAGGGTGGCAGCTGGGAGTCTGAGAGTATTCCGAGGCTGAATCCCATTTTGAAAGCAAGTGCCTTCGTCAGTTTGTACTCTGCTCGTGCTCTCTTCATCGGCTTCAGGGCAGATCATCCATTCATCGATCTTATAGTGAGGTGAAGACAATATAAAAAGGGAAGGACCAACACTCCACTGCCCTTTTCATACTCTACAGTTTTGGTGAGATTAAGCTTGATCTTGACGATAAGGATGATCCCAATTGCCGATCGCCAGCCTTCACTGAACTTTTTGAACATTGTCCCTGCAGATGCCAAGCACCCTCAAAGTAGGAAACAGAGAAGATGATTAAAGAATCAAAGAAGCTTTCACAAAGAAAGGATGCTATGTAGTCCACCAATTGCAGGAATTAGTTCCCAATGCAGGAATCCTCGAAGAAATGGAGGTTTATACTGAGAGTGATATAATGGAGCAAAAACATCGGTCTTGTTAATGGAAAGTATGTCCATATGATAAGACAACACTCGCAATTCCATGGGATTGACAGGTAACTTCTTTATAGAACTCCTGATCAATGAGGATTAGATAACATGGAGTAACTGATAAGCAAGAGCCCGGAAATTGTTGCTGTGAAGGAGGAAGGATGAATTCTGACATGATGCACGGGCGCGCACCCTAAGAGCAGTCTTTTGTAATTGGATTGGTGCCCCAATTAGATTCTCAAATGACACTGACTAACGTCAATAATGTTTGTCTTGTGAAGAGCAATGAACGTGTCTCTGTTTCAAAAACAGGTCCAGGAACCACTCCAGGATTTCTTCGTTTATGGAAAAAGGCTTCTCCCCTCTCGCTTTGGCGTGGCTTGCCCACCAATCGGCAATGGAGCTGATCCAACTAGAGATTACGTACTCGTTGAGTGAGCATTACTTGACCATGTTTCTTGGCTGATAAGTGGAATCTGTCAACTGCTGATGATCGCAGAGGGTTTTTTAGTGATTGCTCTGCATCAACGCATGCTGATTACACATATGCAAGTATGCTTTCAACTGGAAATGTCTTGGCTGTAGATGTTTTCTTTCCTTGCCTTGACAAATAAAGATGATGGTGAGGATGTTGGATAACGTTATGTTGAGGTAATGGTGTCTTGCTTTGGCTTGTGACAAAGATCACATCCAACCAAGTAGTTGGGCTGAGTTTGATAATGAAGACCAAAAGTGAATACGAATTTATAGATTTCGCAGCTTTTCTGGCTTTTTTAAGCATTCGAACCATACAGATTTCTATTAATAAGTCCAATTACACTCATATCATTCTCTTTTCTTCACTTTAATTATCAATCAGTCGTGATATAGAAGTTTCTTATAAAGTATTGATAACTTGAGATCTGATTATTGGGTTTGTGGAAACTCTTGATATAAACATTACCCACATTTATTCCCTTACCAAAGAAAAAAAAAACATTACCCACATTTATGATATTTGGTCATCTATTTTTTACATATCATATCTTTGGTTAAATTTGTTAGTCAAACTTTCAATCAATTTTGATTGCATGGTGCTGTTTGGCCAAAAATGGAGGTACCAATAGTGGTCTTTTATGTTCAAATTTAGCACAAATGAATATGAAGTGTCACATTAAATATTGCTGGCCTTTAACCATTGATTCATCGCACGTTTCATTCGTAGATTATCCCTAATTTGTAACTTGGGTCAATTCAATGCAATAATTGAGTTTGAAATCAAAGGAGTATCGCTCAATCAATTCTGACTGCATCTAGATTGATTGGATATCCAGAACCTTAAATAGTATTTGGGGCCAAAAGTGCATGTGTTCAATGTGTTGAAGTCTTTTTGCGGGAAACCTAGAAATTTAGGAGCTTCTTCCTAAAACGAATATAAGCCACGTCATCATTGGGGGCAGGGCAATGACACTTTCTCCATTAGCGGTGACACGTCATAGGTGACGTAGCGTAGCGTGTGATGTGTCATGGGGCATTGTATGACGTGGCGTGAATGCAAACGAACAAGTGTCTCCCCACCGCCTGCTCGGTTTCCTACTTTAGTCCTTCCCGGAATCACCACCGTTCCGCCGCCCACAAAATTGCTCGCCGGCCGCGCCATGAAAAAGATGCCTCCTCCCTCAGCACCAACATCATCCGACTCACTCAGAAAATTAATTGCCTCGAGGAAACTAATTGCCACGAGATCAATTGGGTTGCTGCTCCACGATCCGTCTGACCCACCGGACTCCCCCGGCAAAGCTCCGTCTCAGTTCCCTTCGATGCCGGATGTTCCAATCACTCCGGTGCCATCACCACCGACTCCCCATGAGCCTCCGCCGGAGCCTGAAGTGCCACCGCCTCGACCAAACGAGGATGCGGGAATCCATCGACCGCCAACAAAGCCGCCAGACTATGTGCCTCCACCAGTGATACCGCCGGATATTCCGCCCCGGAGAGGTCCGGCCGTAGAGTAGATTTTGCAAGAGTCACTGACGGTGTGAGATGGCAGTGTATTGCGTCTAAATTTGGAATTTAAGCGCTCGGCGTTGCTCTTAACCGCTAGCAGTATTAATAGTAAATAATAGTAGATTCTTGCTTAGTGTCACCTTTTGACGGTATCGATAGCTTTTGGCGCTTTGTAGTGCAAATTGTTCATTGCTGCTTTCGAGTTCTATACGAGAATCGATTGGTTTGCTGATAAATCATGCGGTAATAATGTATTAAGACTTGTTATATAAACAAGGTTGTGCCGAAGGACAATCCCGGAACAATCTAATAGCTCCGGCCCACGTCGGAGTAGCCGCCGGACCTCCTCCGGCCCAATGCATCTCGTAGCTGTATACGAGCTTCCCGAATTCATCAGTTGCTTAAATCTCTCTCGCGTCCGGTTTCTACGGGTGGTTGGCTCTTCAAGACCTTCCGGAGCCTGGTCGTTTCAACTTTCTAGAAGAGCACGAACCTTAATGAAGACAGCCTTGGACTCTTCTTGTCCGTCTTCTCTCGTTCCCAGTCTTCACTTCATCGCAGACCGTCTGTAATTATTACTTGCCCTTTCGAAAGTTCCGATCTTTATCGTTGAACACGACCGAAGCCACGAACGAAGACCGTTGACTCATTCAACCGTCCGACCCCCACTCTCCATGGACAGAGGTCGTCGTGGCAGTCTGATCGCGTGTGCGTCGACGGTTGATCGCGTGGTTCCCGCGTGTGGAACCCGCGTAATCAAGGGTCGTCGTCATTTTGAGTAAGTCAAGGAAAGAGGTTAGTTGGGCTTGTTCTCTCGTGACACGATTTGAAAACCAAATAATACCAAATACATATATCCGTTCGTTTCGCGGAAAATAGGCATTTTTCGAAACTATTTTTTTTCATTTTTCGGAAAATGACAATATTTTTTACAGTGTTCGCTAAAATCTAAAAATGTTTCGAAAAATATTTTTCGGTATTCGATAAGGAAAATATTAGGCTCGCTAGATTGACGAGCGTGAGTTTGAGATTGATGAGCTTGAGGTTCACTTGTCTGGCGACTAGCTAAGAAAGAAGGATATGGAAAACAAAGAAAAATTAATACATATTATTTTCATTTATGTTGTTGTTGTTGTTTTAATACATATTATTTTCATTCATAAATCTCAAGTTTGATCATACATTAGAAAAGCTTCAGAACAGATTAGAGTTCAAGTTCAACCGAAAAATTAAGAGTTCAAAGGGCTTCAAGGATTTGGGTAGTCCAACTTGAATAGACTTGTGAAAATAGGTCATAGAGCTATTTCCTAACCCATCTTTAATGGGTTATAAAGATTAGTATATTCAGTAAATGGTTCATAATTAGAATGGTAAAGTCAATAATAATATGAATGTTAAATAAATTCATGACTTATTTAGGTCAAATTCATTTTGAAGAATCTCTTTAATCTTCATTTAATCTCACGCTCGCTCACTCCTCGCTTTCACCTTAGTTTAAATATGAATTTTCCTATTTTTGATTAAATATTGAAGTATGTTATCAATGACAATGGGGTTGAATATGTGTTGGGTATGAGTTGGATAGGTTATAGATCATTAAATTTACATTACATGGAAATGAATCAAAATGGATTAAACTAGTCAATTTGGGTTGGGTCATTTTCTATTTGACCTAACTACGGTTTGACTAGTCTAAATTAAAATGAATGACAACTCAATCCGTTACTTGATTCACTTTACAGTTGGACTACACTAAGAAAAAAAAAAGTCTTATTAGGCTCGAGCATCATTGATAAGAGCACTTATGTTACATCTTGGTTGATCTACACTTAACACCTCTATTATATGTCAGATCGATATGCTTTCAACTCCAAACGCTCCTCATATCGCGGTTGAAAATGGATTAGGTTTCTAGGAGAGCAGTTGCTTCAAAAGAAACCGAGTTATGGTTGTATTCGACCAGCCATTCCTCTACTTTTGAAAGCCCAGTGTTTGAGATGTCGATTTTTGGGGATGGGTAGAACCAAACTTTTTTGGTCCAGGGGACATAGCAAAAAGACATGTCTAATCGTCTCAGTTTACTGGTTACACAAATTGCATATAGGATCAGGTACAGTTCTCCTCTTGCATAAATTATCCTTGGTAGAAATAGCATTTTGAAAAGAAAAAAAAAATAGCATTTTGACAAATACTCGAGGAAAAACCTAAATTTTGGGTACTGCAGGGGTTTGCCGTACTCTGGTCCAAAGAGCACAAGGTACTTGAAAAGCGGAGGAGGCCATGTTAACATCCGGTTTCGCTTGTTTCTGTCTGTTCTCGTCGTACACACTTTTTCACAGTGAAATTCCCAGAGTCTGACTGCATCAACTTATCCTCTGTAAGTTGAGAATCGAGAGGAACAGCAAGAATTTCCTATGTAGTCTCTTTTAAAAAATGCCCGTAAGATCTGCTCTTCCCATTTAAACGCCTCCTTATCTATCAAATCGGGAGCCATACTAGGCTCCCCTTGGCTAGCAGGTCGCCTGATCAATCTCCTTTCGAGTCGTTCGACCTCTCTTATCTCGATGCTCTCCCCATTACCCACAACCCACATAATCAAGGGTCATATTGCTTCACGCCCCATAATCAAGCTCTACGACCCTCCAGATGGGCGAGTGCCTTTTTTTTTTTTTTTTATCGGAATGGGCGAGTGCCTTTCCCTGCATGGTAGAAGTCGCATAAGTTGACTCCATAGACCTGTGGGTTTTTGTATTATCCTCCAAGCTTTGCTTCCCCAGCATGGCTCTAGTGAAGGTTATCATATCCCTAAACCCCAAATGGCCATTGTTCATTTTTTGGATGTCAGCAAATGGGATTTTCGAGTAAGAGTAATTCAAAGTGTTAACCCAAGCTAACGTAGAATTTTGTACAGCTTGCATTTTTAGTCGAGAGATTACGTTTTAAGTTTAGCAATATAACTCCGACCAAAAAATAAAAAGCTTAGTCGGACCATATATATATATAAACGTTTAGCAATATAACAAAACTTGAATACGAGTAATACAGTGATCACTCAATTCAAAGTCAAAATCTCGCCAAATATTTCTCGTGCATTGGTATCGAGAAAATTATTCATAAAAACTTAAATATATTGTACAACGACAATTCAGTTTTAAAGTTTTTAATTTGACCAATTTGTTCTTAAACTAATTAACAATTTGCTAATAGTCTTTTTCACTAATTTTGATTAGATATTATTGATGTGGATGATTTTGCAAAATTTAAATTTTTTTGCATTATTATATTGCATTTATTTTCCTATACTTTTTTCCCATTTCCCACCACTGATTGCCAAGCCTCGACGATGCTCGATGGAGGTCGCTTGCCACAGGCAAGGGTTGCCATGCCATTGTCGGCCACAAAACCTCACTTGTGACCCACGAGGGTGTCTCAACCCTCGCTTGTGGCCAGTGACCTCCGCCGACCATTGCCAAAGCCCCAGTGATCAGTGGAGGGAAATAGAAATAAAGAAAAGGGCAAAAAGAAAGGAAAGAAAATTATGAGTAAAGAAAAAAATCAAGAAATTTAAAAGAATTGCAAAAATCATCCACGTCATTGCCCATCTTGCCATATAGGACTACCGGGATCCACATTAGTAATTTCTCGCTAAAGTTGGCTCAAAGAGCTACATTGATGAATCATCAAATGATTTAGAACTAAATTTATGAAATTGAAACATTTATGATTAAATTGACTATCATATAATAAATGTAAGACTTTCTAAATAATGATGTCCTCCAAAATTTGACAGCAAAAATATATACATACGGAGGGTCTTTGTGTGAAAAGTTGTTTGAGACTCACTTCTAATGCATGTGAGCCCAACTTGGATGCACACTCCAGATGAGATGGATGCCACCTCTCATGTACCGAAAGCATGCAGTAGACTGGCTTCGTACTTGTGATCAACTTTCAGGTGGATCAATGAACATGTAATAGCCGAGTTCATTAGTTAAACGGTCATGAACAGGTATAGTGTTGAGATTTGAATGAATGAAACAAAAAGAAAACCTCTTAAAAATATGCAAAATTCTTTCTCGTCGTCGTATCAAATTGGACTTAACCTTCATTAAAAAAAATTAAACTAATAAAATATGAGCTAGCTAAAACATATTAACCACTGACCATATAAATTCTTAAATAGAAGGCTTTTCTAACCTGATTCACGTTCGCATCTTAACATTAAGTTAAAAGGGAAATAGTACAAAAAGAAAAAAGAACTATAGACCACGACTTTATTTATCCTACGAAAAAGAAATGGTATGGAAATAGTAGCTACGCTGTCCACATGAATTCAGCAAAATCTTGGGTGGCAGTGGCACACCGAATGGATCGAAACTCGCTCTGAAAACATCTATTCCTGTTGTCGTGTCGGTGTCCATGTTGCCGAAATTCAAGAAAACGCGTTCGACAGCCATGCGAGTCGCGCATCCCCCCACCGACCATCGGCCCTCATTTATGGAAAAACGTACAGGTTACAGGGCGACCAATTCTGATTGCGCGTATGACCTCCCACGCATCTTGGTTCCTTATAAGATGAACTATAATACCTATGAGAAAAACAAAATCAATTTCTCCAATTCGCCTCGAAAAGAAAGTCGTTGGAAGCATGCAATTTACTTTTGAATTGTCAGCTTTTGTCTCTTTAAGTTTTAGAGCTTGGAATGAGATTCTTATTTAATTTTATATTAGATACTTAAGAATGTTCAAATCTTCGGAAGCATTACAAAAAATCACATTTGGAGTCATCGTGAATTTGTGAATCTTAAATTTTTGAAAGCTAGAATAATTTATTTTTTTGTTAAATTTGTTGGGAAATTTAAAGGGAGCTTATTTAGTTTCTTTATTATTATTATTTTTCTGGGTGTCTCCTGGTCAAGATCCACTTGCCACCAAACCAAACAATATTTTCTAGAGAGAGAGAGAGAGAGAGAGAGAGAGAGAGATCCTCGCCAAAGGGTAAATGCCATTGTGGTCCTTTTGGTTTCCTATTTTTCTTGTATTCATTTTTGGTTCATCTATCTTTTCTGAGCCCCACTCGTCGTTTGATGTTTATGCTAGCTTCAACCCATATGTTGATGCTGAAAATAAAAATTTTAATTTTTTTGACGTTTCCTAAACAACAGTTTTTTATCAACTCCCGATCAATAAATGAAAGAAAAACAAAAAGATGAGCCAAGGATGAAGTGGCTTTTGGGAACCACAAAATTTTGGCCAATTCCAAGGGCATGGCAAATTTTAATGTACATATGGTGCACACTTGAGTCGGATTCAACTTAGGAACTAGACCGAACCCAACTAATTTGGATCGATCTTTTCAAGTATGGTTCTTAGGAGAATTGGTACAATAGCCGATTTCGCAATCATATAACTAGCCTATGACCCCTTTGATTCTCGGTTCCAAGGCCACAACCACTCATTTTTTTGGGAAACCGTTTCAACCCCGACTCCTTTATCTGGTTGAATCGGTTTGAAATGTCTCCTAGGAAAATAAAATAATACTCCTGCACACATCAAGAGTAGACTTATGGTCTCTAACTTGAACAAACAACAATAAATCACTTGATAATCAAACATAAATCAATTCTGTTTTTACAATAGCTCCATCATGGTCGGCGAAAGGCGATCTTGACATGACAGGAACGAGCTCAAATCTGAAACCCCCCTCCATGTTTTCTCGTGATAAAGAGATGATCATATTCATCATTGCAACGTGAAAAGGAAAAGGCCAAAGACAAAGACTAAAAGAGAGAAAAGCCTTTTGATTTTGACTGGTCGCCTACTTTCTTTGGTGGAGATGTGAACGCTACTAGTTTTTCCAACACGAGGAATTCCATCCCTACTTTCAAGTAAGACACCAGTCAAAACTTCTGAAGATTCTAACTCCCCCGTGTACGAAAGGCCCAAACCTCTTTTACATGCATCGTCGACGTTCCCGCTTTTTACTCTTTTATGTTCATAATTATATCCACCATATCTCGCTAGTATATTACAAGAAGATAAATGTTGCTGGTAGATTTTCTCTTTCCCTTTTTGACTCAGCCCGCCTAGATTGAAATAATTCCCCAATTCATAGGGTACACCTCAATGACTTTGTCAATCAAGAAGATGCATGATATTTTGGAGAGATGATATCTTGAGCATTGATGGATGTACGCGCCATCCTAGAGCTCGTTATCACAAGCAAACTCCTATTTTCCTAGGCATCTGAGTACACTCTAATTTCATGGGAAAATTCCTAAGGTCATATGAGTTTTCATCACGATATTACTTTGCATCCTCCGTTTTCAAGAATATGTATTTTTATTCTTACTTTTGTTACTAAGCACCAAATTTCATTTGACGATCACCAATCATGAATGATGTTGAGTCTCGAGGAGATTAATGCTTTGTAAATGGCTAAGGGATTGGGGCTCGTGAGTAATTTTGGAAAATTTTGGGATTTTTCACATGAGGCAAATCATGGTATTTTGTTCCATTGAGGATTTGTCTCAAGTTTGAGCGCAAAACAGATTTTTTTTTTTTTTTTTTTTTTTTTTAATTTCAAGTGAGTTTCCTAGCTAAAGTAGGATTCCTAAAAGTGATTTGCTAATTTGAATCAACTCTTATCTGTATATAAGAAGTGCCTTGCGAAGAGTATTCAAAAGACAACTCCTTCATGAATTACACCCTAGAGCAATTTGATATTGTTTTTTTTTTTTTTTGTCGACATCCGAAAGTGTTGAAGATGATAAATGTTGTATTAAATCTGTGAATTCCTTTGTGAGATTAGGAAATTATTTCATGAGGAACTGTGAATGTTAAGTATTGTGTTAGTTTTTGGGTGTAATTGGAGTTGTAAAATACTCATATTGTTTAAGTGACTTGAGCATAATTCTAATCTCTGTAATATTGATCTACAGAGTAATTTTTATTGCTTTCCTTGGACTTAAATTGCACATATTGAACCATGTAAATTTGGTGCTTAATTTATTTCTTTGTTCTATTTATTTAATTGTTTGATCATTTGTTCTCTGCAATAATTGGTATTAGAGTCACGCTTGTCTAACTTGAAGTGAATCAATAACAATAGAAGAAGGAAAAGTGAAAATTTATAGACTTAATAGAAGGAGGAAAAGTCAAAATCAAAAAGTTTGATAAGAAGTATTTTGCCTCTTGGAAGATGCTGATTGAGCATTATCTATACCTAAGAAATTTGCACTTACCCCTATCTAGGAAGAAACTAGAGTCAATAAAGTAAGCTAATTAGGAGTTACTGATTAGACAAGAGTTGGACTAATATTCTCTCGTAACATTACATTTAATATCATGAAGGAGACGACTATTATAGGACCGATGAATGTTGTGTCAAACATGCATGAGAAGCCCTCTATGATCAATAATGTCTACTTGATGCAAGGTCTATGTCACTTAAAGATGGGTGAAGGCATGTCAGTTGAGCGTATCAATAAATTTAGTGTGGTCATTAGTGAATTGAATTCAATCGAGATTGACTTTAAGGATGAGGTACATGCTTTGATTTTATTATCCTCATAGCTTGATTATTGGAGCACCGCTATTACTACTATTAGCAATTCCTCTAGGTTAAGAATTGATGAGGTTTGCGATTTGAAGTAAAGAGCCCTAGAAAATAATCTAGTGAACGTGTTCTTACTTTTTTGTAGGTAGAGAAAGAATTAGTACTTGTTTAGAGTGAGCCACAATCCAAAGATGAAGAAGAACTTGATTTCCTTGAATGCTCTAAGTTCAGCTACATGTTAATATGGTTTAGAAGATGGAGTTCCAAAAGTCATTCGAGGTGCCTTGGTAATAATAAGAGGAATCAAGCATAATGGCTTATATGAACTTTAAGGGGAGACAGAAAAGAATTTTGTTGCTTAGACATTGGATACATCTGTTTGAGAGTCTAAAATTGTGACATATACATGTGGGATACATTGGTGTGGGAAGACTGAAGGTTACTAGTAAAAGAAATATGCTATGTGGTTATGTGGTTGAGAAATTGAATGTACGCGAGTGTTGTGACTTAGAACAACTCCGAATGATTGTCATATTACAAAGTTAATTTACTTGAATATTCGTAGGTTGTCGCAATTTCCTTGAGGTAAGAGTGGTGGATTTATGCTAATAATTGCGGATGATCACTTAGGGAAGACATGGGTGCTTGTGTCAAGGTACAAGTTTGATGTTGTTGTTAGAATTGGATAATTGAGACCTTTGATCTAAACAGAGATTTGTAGGACAATCAAACATGTTCGGAGTGATAGCAATATGGAATTATGCTTGAAGCTATTAGATGAATTCTATATAACATAAGGTGGTACAGTGAGACATCATGTTAGTGCCAATGAACCATAACAAAATGTATAGTTGATGAGTAGGACATTAGTAGAGACGGCCCATAAGATACTCTCTAATATCAGTATGGTTAGCTAGCGAATAGATCCCCATCAATGGTGATTAGATGTTGAACTTTTGAAGAAGTGTGATTAGACAACGTTGCTAATTTTATCATAGATATTTTATTGTTCATGTCATGTGTTGAGTGAGTGATGTTAAGATTGATGGGAGGGCAATAAAATGTATATTCCTAGATTATGAACAAGGCGAGCGGGGCTATCAGCTATGATGCCTGGTATTGAATTCACATGTTTTGAATTTGAGCTCAAAAAAGACTTTCTCATTTCAAGTAGGTTTTCTACATTAGTGCTTTCCTAGGTGGAGCAAGATTCCTAAAACGGGCTTCCTATCTTGGTTCTAACTTTTGTTTATATATGAGAAGTGTCTTGTTGGTCATAGAAGTAGGTTTTCGGCAATATGTTCGAGGACACAAATGAGACAAATCTGAAAATAGAGTCTATGCATCGCGATATACAAAAATTAGACACATAAAAGCACTTTTTCTTAATTACTTCCCGAATTATATGCTTTTCACTAGCCTTGCCATGAAAAAATTTGAGGTGCCCCATTGCACACGAGCTTCTGACTTTTGGAACGGTCCTAAATTACGTGAGATGAAGTTTAAGGCAATGTCTTGAAAGTGAACATCGTTCGGGAGTCGTTCAACGGCAAAATCCAAATCCCCTTTTGGCTAAAGAACACGTACACACCTTCGTGTGCAACGACTAATCTGCACAAGGACATGGTCCGACTTCAAAACTACAGTGGACGCGACGGATCTCGGCCAAGTTGCTTAAACAAAAGAAACCCTCGTGCAAGCAACGCAGCGTGCCAACTGGGGGTTGGGTCGAAGTTGTAGAAAAAGAAAAGTCATATTGTGGAAACAATGTACACGCCTCCCAATACCTTCTCTCTCTCATACTTTCTCTCTCTACCATTTACTTCTCTCTCTCTCTCTCTCGTTTTGAATGCTCTCAAGTCTCCACTTCTTGTACTGTCCCCTGGACATCGAACCCTAACAGCTGTCATTTTGCTTAGTCTAATCGTTTTTCTTTTCACACCTCCGAGCAGAAAACAGTAGGAAGGAAATTACAGAAAAGGGCGAGACTTTGTTTATGTTATTTCACCTGCATCTTCCCCAAAAGTCCATGTCTATCTAGAGAAACATGAACGGTCATGGTCCGAGACGGCTCCAGAGAGAGAGAGAGAGAGAGAGAGAGAGGGCATTTGATTTGATTCTTCTCTGCAAAAAAAAATTGACCATGAGAACCCAAAAGTTCAGTAATAACTTTAATTTGACTATTATTAAATTATTTTTTTGCAAAAACTTAATGCTTCCCCCAACTTTCACATTCTTGGGAGCCTACATAAGCCCAGCTAAGCTTGAGCTACACATTACACATACTCAAACACCAAACCCTCCCTGCCTCTCCATCCCTCCCTCCTACCTTCCTCCCTCCCTCCCTCCTTCCCTCCCTCTCTCTTTCTCTCTCTATCTAAAAAACCAAGAAGAAGGCATGGCAGATATGCTTACTCAAGAACAGATAGTTGAGTTCAAGGAAGCTTTCACTCTATTTGACAAAGATGGCGATGGTCAGTCTCTTTTTCTTGCTTTCTTGTTCATTCTTTCGTGAAGAATCTCACTCGTTCTCCAAGAAAAGCTACGATCCAATTTCATGCCTTCTTTGCGGCTTACACTTCGCAGGTTGCATTACTCTTGAAGAACTAGCGACGGTCATACGGTCGTTGGATCAGAACCCCACAGAGAAAGAGCTTCAGGACATGATCAACGAAGTAGATGCTGATGGGAACGGCACGATCGAATTCGCTGAGTTCTTGAACTTGATGGCCAACAAAATGAAGGTAACCAGATTGTCTCCTCCTTCTCTTTTTCGGTTCTCTCAGCTTTTTGTAATTGCTCTGTTCAAATGATATTGCATGATTCGTGACCAGGAAACGGATGCAGAGGAGGAACTGAAAGAGGCTTTCAAAGTGTTCGACAAGGACCAGAATGGATACATATCCGCTAGCGAGGTACGCAATAATCGATTCATCATCCCCATATTGGGGTCACGCGAAAAATCGAATGAGTTATCAACATTACAACATGACTATCCGATGCCCGGGCCATTTGACTAGTCTGCGATAGCAAGCAAAGATTAGTTACAAAAGCACGTACGAGTGAGGGGCTTCATGTTAATTGATTAGTTGCAAGAATTGACATGCTGTAGTGGGTGGATGCATGAAATACTTTCTTGTACAAGGAAGAAAAATTAATCACTGCAGAAAGCCAACAGGGAGAATTTCTCCAGAAAAAGAACAAAAACTGGGTTCCTCTTTAGTTTCCATGTTGATAGCAACTTTCGCAATTGACCAACTATTTAGGTAGATGGATATATATTCTCTAAATTCACACTAATTGTTGATTTGATGGGTCTCATGTAAGATGATGAATAAAACCAAATGAAACAGTTCTTATGTATCCTTCAGAATTGGACAGGCATGAAATTTAGATCTACTATATATATATGTGCAACCCCATGATGTCCTATGTTTAATTGCTAATTTGTTAGTATTCTTCTACTCAAATGAATACGGAAAATTACAAATATCACCCTAAACTTTGCTCTCCATATCAAATACTCTCCTTACGTTACCAGCTACACTTTCCACCCTCAATTCTTTCGTTGGATTTCAAATTGCTCATGAGTTTGGGAACCTTGTATATGGACATGTCAATGAGGGCAGCTTCCAATATCCTTTTTGTTTACTTTAGGGAGAGGTCCATGCATAAACTAAGGATAAAAGCCCACATCAATTTCCTGCCCCTTTGTCCCTGTGCAATGAACATACATTGTACGGAAGGAAAATACAACTAAAGTAGTGCTCTCTGACTTCTGATTTCCCCAAACTCTTAGTTGACATTCGAATTTTAATTAGTTTCCTCGATTTTCACTTAAACAAATCATAAAAAACTAATTAGTTAATTAAAAAAAGTAGAGGAGTATATTGAAAATGATGAGCTTTTTGTTCGTTGTGCAGCTTCGGCATGTAATGATAAATCTGGGGGAGAAGCTGACGGACGAGGAGGTGGAGCAGATGATAAGAGAGGCCGACCTGGACGGCGATGGGCAGGTCAACTACGATGAATTCGTCAAGATGATGATGACCATTGGATGATGAAAAGAAGAAAAAGAAAAGGAGCTTCTTTCGGGTCAACCTGGTTGAACCAGAGAAGATCGGAAAGCCTCGATCCCTATTCATATTCATTCGTTGATTATTCCTTCGTCCTGTCGCAATCCCTCCCCCCAAAAAGGACCTTGTTCATCTGTATCTTTATTTAGCTAAATTCATCTTTTGAACTTGCAGCTTCTTCTCTTTTTCCCTCTTTTTTTCTCAGGCATTGAGTTGTTGACTTTTCCTTGCCCTCAAATTGGACCCCAGTTCACGTTCTTAGATCTTTCTTATCCCTAAGAGATTGGAACTTTGTGGACTCGGGATAAGTGGTGCGCCTTAACATTAGTATTGTGTCGCTGCTCTGTATTTCATGCGGTCTTTAGTAATATTAATATGTCATGATTTATGAAAATCGTATGTGAAAATTTAAAGTCGTACATTGTGTGTTTTGTCACATCTTGGAGACCTGCTTCGATGGATCACCAAATGTCAAACCGATTATCGCTAAAGTTGAAACGCCAACATTAAAAAAACTAAGGACTTTTCTTTATATTTCGCTTGCGAAATGACTTGGCAATATCTCACTGGATCTTTAAACAAATGAAGCCTTTTACATGGGATTATTGTCTCATTTAAATGCCCAATCAGATGATGGTTATTCACTTAGTACACAAATTGTAGTCGGCAAACTTGTAGTCACTTTTGAGGTTCCAAATTCATTGTTGCCCATCAAAAGGTTGTTCTCTCTACTTAAGTTAGATTAAGGTTGATCTACAAAACCAGCATATGAACTAACATGACACATTATAAATCGGGCTTTAAATAAGTCATCCGTGATTACCGTATCCAGCACTAGTCTATCACATTGCTTAATGCCAACATTAATTCTGTGCATCAATTTTTAAATCATAGTATTCCTAACGAAGTTCTTTTTTTAACTTTCATGTTCTTCTTTTGCTTTCGGCCCCGCTGATGGGCAGATGGTTGAAGTGCATAGAGGAGGTTCAATGGGCCTCTTCAAGCTTCATTAACAGTCCAAAGTGGTACCTGTAATAAGCCCATAATTCTTTCAAAACGAGGCCCAACACGCTGGTTTCATGGGCAAGCCCTGACCGTTGCTGCTATGCAATTTAGATCGCCAATGATCCAAAGCTTGTCCAAGTTCAGTTCACATGGCATCCTGCCACGTGAGCTAGCCGGGGGGTACCAAGGGAAGAAGGATTGCAGGTCATGGAAATCAAGAAGCTCGATTCTTTTCTTTTCTTGAAATGGTGTTTGATGCTGTGAATTGCTTGAACTTGAACAATAATTTCTTTGATGGCAATTTTTTCTTTTTGAATGAAAAGGAATCATCCATTGAAACAGCAACACTTTCAAGGCCAATTTTTTTTTTTTTTCTAATTTTGTTCCTCATTTCTCTATGTGCGTACGGCGGTGTTATTCACACATTCTATCATTTTCATAATTACACACACCACTTTTTTTTTTGTCTGTTTTTCTTTTTTTGGGATGGATCCGCTCATGGTTATTGGCCTAAGGTATAGGGAAATTTGGACTTGTGTTATTTAAAGAGTGGCTTATTTGTGGATCAGCGATATTAGAAATCTTGAAAGGGCACATTTAGACGAACCTGAGAGGATTCCATCTTTGTGGTAAGTGGTTCGAATCTTTCATGAGTAACTCTAGGCTCATAGGCTGGTTCTTAGGTAGAACCGGCCGATTCAAAGCTTTGCACCGATAACCTATCTAGACTAGACTAGTTGTCAAGTTAAAAAATGAGGGACAGACTGATTTATTGCGGAACTGAACCAATCAGGCTGGTTCTAACTGGTTTTTAGAGGATTGAACCAGCCATAAGACTCATCCCCAAATTCAAGATCCAATCGCAGCAAGCCAATGCCAAGCACATAATGGAATTGTGAAGTCTGATAGGGAAGTGTACTGTTAAAGCTGAAGTCTAAATAACTCATGAATCCACCTCCGCAATAAGTTAGTGGAGGGTGCGAATGCAGCACCTCCGCCTGCAAAATGGGGTGCAAATGCCCCCCTGGTGAACTTTTTTTGTCATGAAATGGCATACACGTACTTTCTCCATAATCTTATATGCTCCAAACTTCTGTTAAAGTGTTAAAATTACTTAGTGCAGTATCGTAACTCTATCTTTTTGGTTTTGAAGATTTCTTTTACGTAAAAAAATTGTGCATTTTCTTTTCTAATTTTTTTCTCTTTTGCGTTTCTCGTTACCAACAAAACATGTGTAAAAGAAAGATGGAGATAAAGATATACATAGAGTCCAAAATAATCTGGACCGAAGATTATAATATTTGATCGGGTATATAAAAGCAAGTAGGAGTCTAGGAGACAGAAAATCATGAACTTTAACAATGGGAAAGTGTCCTCTTATGGCTGCTTCTTTTGCCATTCTTCGTCTTTTTTCGATTATTTTCCTTCCAATGGAAGGCACATTTCACTGTTTCAGGCCATAACCCTGCCTGGGGCCATGTGTAGCACGGGAAATCCTTAAAAGATCAGATGCCCAGCGCGAGCAATTATAAAATCATCTTTGTTATGTTTTCCTAAATCTCCTAATTGTAATTCAAGATTGAAGGTGATTGAAGGTGAGTTTGTCTGGTAGAAAATTAATGATTTGAAAAATATTTTTTAAAAAAATCATTGTATTACTTGTAATATTCAGTCAATGAAAAATATATTTATTATTAATAACAATCTATATTTAAACAATTCAGTAGATTATGAATATATATATTTTCGTTCATTTTATACACGATAGATAGAATTTTTTTTTAAGAATTTTTTTTTCTAAACCTGAACCCTGTACCCGACCCTATTATAACTGGTTCATCTTTTATGGACCATGTATTCGACCCTGTTTGTATTTGACATTGTATTCGACCCACCCTGTTTTTCTGATCCGGTTCCAAGGTCAACTCTATTTCCACTGAAACCTATTTTGCAATCTTTCCGATATCCCATATGACTTCGAATTTTATATTAATATGCAAGAAAATAACGTAATCATCTTAATTTGTATTGAAACATTAAGTACTTGTAATAAATAAATACATGAACTTTTTGACTAAACAAAAAATTAAGGATCCACAGGGCCAATTATAATAAATAAAATCATAAGGCAAATGATTAGCAACAAACACGGGTCTAATATTAATTTTATTCCCACAACTATTACATGAAGCTACTTATTTATGCAAGCATAACTCCTCCTACCAAAGATAAATTAGGCGAGTTAATCCACGTGGTACACAAGAATTTGCGGTGATGAACATTGTCCGTCAAACGATGTGAGAGGGAGCCGATGAGGGAAGGAAGCAAGTCAAGAAGAGGAATGACGAAGGAGGAATGTCATGCGTGTTCGAGAGAGCCAAGAGGAAAAACGTTGTGTGATTGCGGGAGTAAAAATAAAAATAGAATAAAAAATAAGGTTTTGAACCTATATTTACAAAACCGGTTCCCAAACCGGTTCCAAAACCGGTTCGGGAACTGATTACTAGGTGGGAAATAGACCAGTTTAAACCGGTTTGGAATTTTGGGAACTGAACGGGAATGATTCCCAATCATGTTTTTCAGATAGATCGGTCTGGTTTCAGGTATACTTGGTTCGGTTGCACACCCTTAACTTCAATGGTGGGAATGGGACTACATAGCCCCCAATATTACCTGGCCCTAAATAAAAAGAAAAAATGATAGGAGTAAATAGCTATAAGGAAAAGGAAACCCGAAGAGGGTTGTGCGAGATTTCTCAGGGAAATCGGACAAGCAAGATTGTCTTTTTCTCCTTGTGATAAATTAGGGTTTGGAAATGGCGCCATGTGATATGTCCTAAAAAGGAGCACAAAAGGGGTTTTTAATTTCCCTCTGACAAGGCAAGAAGCAGAAGGAGGTCGACGTAGACTCCGAAATTCGAGCATCGCTAAAAGTGGGCACGGATGCACTTTGGCAAAAAGAGTGCGTATAATAATATTTCTGTTATTGACAAGTTCTTTTCAAAAATATTTTTTTCTATTTTTATTCTTAAAAATAAATTTTGAGCATTTTAATGTGTTTGATAATTATAAAAAATTTCTGTTTCAAAAACAGAAATACATTTGATATAATCCAAAATATTTTTATGACTTAGAATTTCTTTTAATATATTAATAATTGTCGCGACCAATTTTTGAGTGTGAACCACCTAGGGTTTGGCTAATGGATTGTTAAGCCTAGACTTAACTCGGGCTCTCCCAAGCCCATACCAATTCGCGACTTAGGTTCGAATTCTTAACATGCAAATTGATTTTATTTAGGAGTCGCCACTAATCAGTTTATGGTAGGTCGATTAGACACCTAAGTAAAATAATGGGAGAATTACTTTACTCCTACGAACCAGAGACTAAGGGTATGGGGACTTGATTACATTAGATTTCTCTAATGCCCTTTCGGTACCATTCTTTTTATTTTCAAAAATGTTTGGCAATTGAATTGATTTTAAATAAACTTCCTAACATGTGAGGTGATCATACATGTGCGCATACCACCAATTTAACACTAAAAAAAAAGCAAATGAATAAATGATGCAGAACTTACCTCAAAGCAACGAAAGCATTTGCAATGTTAAATTAAAATCCACATCAACAACCCTAGATATGGTTTCTAATTAACACACAATTTTTGTTTTGTTTTCATTTAATTAATGAGAATCATGCTTTATGCAATGCATGCCACTAATTTAACATGAAATGATATGACATAGCAACATGACTTAGCTATATGACCTAAGCAATATGACATAACCAAGCATGTAATCTATTCTAAGCATCAGATGATTTATTCTAAATAATTTTTTTTTTGTATTTTCTATGAGATTCGAAATTTAAGAAATGCAACATTTAAATATGCAATCTAAATTAATCTAATGACCTAATTCTAATGACGGGCAATTTCTAATTAAATGCACCTAACAAAAATCACTAAATGACGTGCATTGTATGAAACTAATTCTATATGACGTGCACATGATTTTTATTTTCCTAATAAGCATGCAATCTATTTAGGAGAAATTATCTAAACCAATAATATGCAATCTTAGTATGCAATGACATGCAAAGAATGCCCTAATTCTACATGACATATGCATATGACATTTTTTATTTAAAAAAATGCAATCTATCCTAGAAATTGCAACTAATTTATCCTAAGACAAATTTTATGAAATTTCAAATGATCTAGCTAAATTAAGATTCTATCTAATTTAAACTAGGGATTAAGTCATATTAAATCTAATTTAAACTAAGACATTATCTAAATCTAAAATGACATTTATCTTTAAAAGATGATCTAAATTTAAAATGAAGCATGCAATTCTAATCTAATATGCACAATGATTTTTTATGGTTTTTTTTAATTAATTTCGAAATTAAAGTTTTCACATAATTAACATGCAATTCAAATAAAAAAACTAACAACCTAAATGATTGCACTTTCTTTTTTTGGATTTTTTTATTTAAAAATTCATAATAAGATTGCAATCCTAAATATGCAAGATGACAACAAACCTAATCCTAATTAAGATTTTTTTGATTTTTTATTTTTACGAAAAATAAGATTCGACTTAACTAACTTGACGATGGCAAATCAAACAAGATAAGATTGATATCTAAAAATTAGTGAACCATATCTCGCGCATGAGATCGGGCTGACCAATTTTAAATTAAATCGCGAATCGAATCTCGAGCTTGAGATTAGATTGTCGATTTTTATAAGGGATTGCGAGTCGGACTTCGGGCGCGAAAATCGGACTGTCAATCCCTAGCTTGAGGTCATTTCATATTGGGATATCAATAATATATCAAGGAACAATTCCACTAAAACAGAATATTAAAAAAAAAGGTAAAATAAAAGAAAAGAAAAACCACCTAATCAGATTTTCTTTTTCTTTTTATGTTTTTCTTCTTTTCCAGACACCGCTAGTGGATTTCCAAGGGGAGCCGGCTAATCGGTTCGGCAAAGGAAGCTCCGGCCAAAGTGAACCAACGGTGGCAGCAACACAGAAGCAGAGCTAGGGAGGCTCGGGTCCGGACGGGCAGGGGCCGGCGTTGGGCGGATCAGCGTTGGTGCTCGGCGGCGTGGGTGCGGCAGGCTTAGGCGTTGTGGGTCGTTGTTGGCGGACGAGCGGAGCAGCGGCGGGTCGGATCGAGCGGCGCGGGTCCACCTGGCTTGCAACCTAGGTCGCTGATCAGAGGTCACGACGGTCGGATGGGCGTCAGAGCAGAGGGCTGTTCGGGTCAGTCAAGCTCGGATCGGCAGCAGCTTCGGTGTCGTCGTTCGGGCAGAGCTGCAGGAGACAGTGGCTGGCGATGTCGCGGGCGTCAGTGGTGAACTCGCGGGTGCAGAGACGCAGCGGCGTCAGTTGCTGCAGGGACGGAGTCGCGCTGGCTGAGGCGCGACGAGTGCCGGGCAGTCTGAGACCCGGTTGTTGCGGATCGAGCAGGACCAGCGTTGGGCTCTCGGAACAGCTACACGGGTGCGGTGAACGGCGGTAGTCGCTTGGTGAGGCGGAGTAGCTCCGGGTAGTCACAGATGGAGCAGCAACGCGGGGGCAGCAAACTTGGAGAGATGATGAACAGTAGGGGTCAAATCACCCCGTTTTTCTGCTTTTCCGCTTCTCCTCTGTCTCTTCCTGTCACTCTCCCTCTCTCACGGCAATGCTCTCTCTAACTTTTCCTTTTCCCTGCAGTTTGTCAGGAAAAAAGAAAAGAGAAAGAAACCCTCTTTCTGCTAAAGATGGACGAGGAAGAAAACCTTTCTCTCTCTTTTTACTTGACCCTTTTTTTTTACCGAAGAGAAGCCCCCTGTTCATCGTACACGGTTGCTTTTATAGGGATAAGAGATAAGCTTTCAATTTCCCCTTCAAATCTACATCCGCAATATATTTTCACCAACCGATCACTATTGATAAAGATTTAAGATTATGATGAATATTTTCTCGAAATCCAAATCTTGCAAAGATAAATCGCAATATTTTTTCACACATGTGCTCTTATCCAAAATATTCATATCCGGAAAAATTTCAAAATATTATATTTCCATGAGATAATTTTTAATTATTAAAAACGCGGCTTGGGCCCTGTGCTTTCGCTTTGTGTGCCTCGATTCTAATTCGAATTCATCCGCCACCGGGTCCAATAGATAAAATGCAAATAACAAAATAAATGCAATATAAATCTATATGCTATGCAATTAATAAAATTAACCCCTAATTTCCTATGTAATAAATAAATAAACTAAATCGTCAAAATTTAGGTGTCAACAATAATTTTATTATTTTTATTTTTCTTCTCCTTCCTCTTAGCCGGTTTCCAACCTTGGCCATGGCTAGACGGCAACTAACCAGACGAGGGCCAATGAGGTTACCGGCCTCGAGGGAGCCTTGTTGGTCACTTGCAAGGTCCCCTCGAGCCTTGCTGGTGGCTAAGCGAGGTCAAGCCTCGTCGGTGGTTAGGCGAGGCTCGGGGGGGGGGGCTCACCCAACCACGATGAAGCTTCCCTAGCCTCACCGAAGGCCAACGAGGCTTTGGCAAGGTCATCGGGCCTCGTTTGGCCGGTCATCAGTGATCACCGAGCCCAACAACTAGCTAAGAAGAAGAGAGGAAAAGAAAAGAAAAACTTATTTTTTAAATTATTCACAAAAACAAGAAGTAACTTTTTTTTTTTTTTCAGATTTGTTCCCAAGAATAAAAAACTTATCAAACACGTTTCTATTCTATTTATACTCTTGGGAACAAAAAAACAAAAACATCTATTCCCGGGAGTGTTACCAAACGCGCCCAAAATTAACCTTGTTCTCTCATTTTCAGTTATCCCTGGAAACTTTTTATTGCCTTCTTTTCATGCAAATTCATGAACTCATCATTTATGTGAATTGCTTCTAACTCAAGAGCGCTCGTCAATAAGTGTGGTTTCTCACCCGGTCGTACTTTAGTTGTAGTAAAAAGTCTCATGAAAAACCTAAATCTTTAAATTTTATGATAAATTTTAAACACACCGGACTTACTAATACACACCCTAAGTCTTCAATAAGTCTTGTGTATATATATGGTGATGCCCGAATTCTCATTCTTAACAATACCTACTATCATGTCTAGCCCACGACATCATGACCACATTGTTATCCCCTCTAAGAGAATGATTCAAAATGCTAAAAGTTTTTTACTCACTAAGAAGTAAGGACAATTAATTCCGCTCATTATATAATGGTTTTAGCGCCGTGTGTTTGTCCTATCAATCAAAATAATTAAATTAATACTTAATATATGCTGGAAAAAAAAAGATATGTCGGATGGAGTGAGATTTCTTTTGATTATTGAAAGTCAAAGTTATATATTTAAAAGAAATATTCACGAATAATCAATGTTGCACAACAATTTTTTATTTTTAAAAATTTATGAGTAATGCACATGCAATGCAATCTTGAAAACTGAGTAAACAGGTCATTTGGGTTTCGAATAAAATTACGAGAGGTTGATGATTATGTCTCTTTCATCAAAATAAATGGAGTCCTCATCTAAGCATTTCTTTACTCACTATTAAATATATCCTTGTTAGCCAAAAGCGCTTTTTAATGGCATTTTCAATATATGCATGTTCCCTTTTTTCTTTTTCTTTTTTTGTTGGGGACCCGGGGGAGGGGGGGGGTGTTTAATAATAAAGGCATGTCCAAACATTGAAAAGTACAGCAAAATTTTATTGTCGTTATCGTTTTCCCTATAGTGAAATAACAAAAAGTTCCTCCGAACCACCTTCTCTTCAGATTCCATCTTGGTCAAATTTAATTTTGGCATTACTCACTGATTCCTTTTCAAGATTCCGTCTCTTCTGGAGTATACTTTGCTTTGGCGGCATTGCTTTGTTCCCGCCTCTTCCCTTCCAGAGATCAAGGCCCACCCAATGGTGGAGAAGTAGAGCTCTGTCAAGCCTGGGGTGGTGTGGTTAAATACACCGGAGGTACCCCCAGCGGTTTACCCTTTCCGTTTTTGTAACCCAGGACGGGGCTCCGATAACTGGGGCCTTTCTTTAAGTTCATCTTTACAAAGAGGGCAAGGAAAGTTCCTAGCAAATCCCCGGAATTTTCGGAATCATCTATTTTTGAAAATTACAAATTGTTATGAAAATTACTTCTTTAAGAATTTATGATTTATAATAAATTGTTTTCCTCATAATATCAAAGGATTATTATGCTAGGAAAACCATTTAAAAAGCCAGGGAACAACCCAGAAATCTTCACCCTATTCTCACGCTCAGTCTTTCTCAGTGGATCACTCTCTTCTTCTTCTTCTTCTCACTAGGGCCATCTTCCTCTGCATTCTTTCTGGCAAAACCTCCGGTTGTTGCCTCGGTCATCCCCTCTGTTTTCTTCTTCTCCGCAAACCATGTTTGAGAAACTCAGCGAAGGGTGGCAATTGGCCATGATTATGATCTTTACCATGAAGGCCGTGCTTGATATTGCCGGAGCCGTTGCATATGAAAAGGGGAGTGAAGCTCTGGCCATTCCATGTCATACTGTGGTCCGTTCCTTCAACTATAACGAGAGCATGGACTTCCCCGAATCCTACTTAGAGAGCGGAACAGTAAACAAGGAAGGCGATATCCTTGCAAAGCTGGTCTGGATCGAGTGCGTTCTTGACCTCCCATCTGCAATTCTCAGTAAGGCCAAGCAGCTTCGGAGATTCGCCTTTCCCACCCTTCCAGAAGATGCATCCATTCATGACCGTGCGAGCTCGAATCAGGGCATCTTCAGGATTGATCAAACTCTTCTCGGGGAGCTCTTTCAAATTAGAGATGGTGACCAGCTTCAGAGGATGGGTGGAGTTGCCGGCAGTCGCCTCTGCATTAGGAACCGACATGGAGAAAGGGATCAACGGTGATGCGGAAGATGTGCATCGCCGGGTGAAGGATTCGGGTCTAATGTGTATATGAAGCGACCCAAGAGGCGGTTCTTAAGTTTTTTGTGGGATGCTTTCAAAGATGTCTTGGTGACCCTTTTAGTTTGTGCTGCATTTTTCTGGGTTTTGGTATAAAGAAGCGTGGATTCAGAAAAGGTTGGTACGATGGTGGAAGCATATTTTTGGCAGTCTTTGCAGTGATCACGGTATTTGCCGCGTATAACTTCTGGCAGTACGAGCAACTTGACTGGTTGTGCGGACAAAATTACATCCTAGTTAATGTCGTTAGAACCGGAAGGCGCCAAGAAATTGACATATCCGAGATCGTCGGTGGAGATGTTGTCTGTCCGAGTATTGGAGTTGAAGTTCCGGCGGATGGACTATTCCTAGATGGGCATTTGGTGCAAGTCGATGAGCCTAGCATGGCAGGAGAGAGCAAACGTGGAAGTCGATCGAGACCACCCTTTCCTGTTATCTGGTTCGACTGTGGCTGATGGGTATGGTCGGATGCTGGTCATTTCGGTGGGGATGAACACGACATGGGGCAAGATCATGAGCTTGATCAACGGCAACAACAGCGAGCAGACCCCGTTACAGGCTCGGCTCAACAAACTCAACTCGTCCATCGGCAAAGTAGGCTTGGCGGTCACTTTCCTGGTTCTCGTGGTCCTGCCAATTCACCTGCTGATTCACTATTTCATTGGAAACACGCAGGATGAGAACGGGAACCGAGAATTCGTGGCAGGCCAAACAACAGGTGATGATATCATAAACTCTGGTGGGAACGATCGTGATGGTTGTGTTTCCCTCTTGCTTATTCGATGGAGAGGATGATGGCGGACAAGGTGATGGTTAGGAAGCTGTCAGCCTGCGAGACGATGCGTTTGGCCACCGCTATTTGCAGCGACAAGACCGGCTGTCTGGCACTGAACCAGATGTGCGTAGTGAAATACTGGGTTGGCCAGTACTATGAGCAAGAAGAGTGCTTGGCCTCCAAGTATGCTCTGGATTTGAATCGGGACAGGGTTGCTTCGAACACCACGGGCAATGTCTATGGGCCATCTTCAGGATCGGAGTACAAGATCTCAGGTAGTCCCACCGAGAAAGCAATTCTTTCTTGGGCAGTTGCACGGTTGAAAATGGACATGGAGAAGACAAAAAAGAGCTGTGAAGTCATCCAAGTTGAGGCCTTCAACTCGCAGAAGAAGAGAAGCGGTGTCCTAATAAGGAAGAGTGTGGACGACACATTCCATGTACACTGGAAAGGGGCGGCAGAGATGGTCTTGGTTATGTGCTCGAGCTTCTACGACCAGCGGGGGATAGAGAGAGATTTGGATGAAGATGAAAGGATCAGATTCGAGCAGATCATCCAGGAGATGGCAGAGAGCAGCCTCAGGTGCATCGCTTTTGCTCATAAACAAGTCTCATATTTGGACGAAGATGAAAGGATCGGATTAGAGTATATAAGCTAGGAGAGGGTGGAGAGCAGTGGCAGGTGCGCAGATTTCACTCATAAAGAAGTCTCAGAGGTAGTGAACAAAAAAAGATAAGATGGGAAGAGGATCCGGGAGGACGGCCTGACATTACTAGGACTCGTCAGTATTAAGGATCCGTGCCTTCCTGGTGTGAAGGACACCGTCCGGATTTGTCACTCTGCGTGAGTGAACATCAAGATGATAACGGGAGACAACATCTTCAATGTTAAGGCCATCGCCAAGGACTGTGGGATTCTCAAACCGGGGAAGGATACCTGGAACGGAGCCATTGTGGAAGGAGCTGAGTTCCGCCGCTACACGCCTGAGGAGAGGCTTCAGAGAGTTGAAAAAATCCAAGTCATGGTGAGATCCTCCCCTTTTGATAAGCTTCCCACGGTTCAGTGCCTGAAGCAGAAAGGCCACGCCGTCACCATCACAGGGGACAGCATGAACGATGCACCGGCCCTCAAGGAAGCCAACATTGGACTTTCCATGGGGATTTCCGGCAATGAAGCAGCCAAGGAGTGCTCTGATATCGTCATCTTGGACGATAACTTTGCTTCCATCGTGAAAGCTCCAAGATGGGGAAGATGCATTCGGTAAAATGTCTCAAACTTCATCCAATTCCAGCTTACGGCGCTCACCTCAGCTCTAGCAATTACCATGGTAGCTGCACTTTCATCAGGCAGCTTACCGCTAACAGCAGTCCAGTTATTATGGGTGAGTCTAATCGTGCATATATAAGGCGCCGTGGCCCTTGATGGTCTACCGACTGATTACCTCATGCATAAGCATCCTGTGGCTGGGGATGATCCACTTGTAACCAACATTATGTGGAGAAACCTGGTAGCTCAAGCATCATATGAGGTGACAGTCCTTTTGATACTGCAGTTCAAGGGGGAACTTCTCTACGTGAATCAACAGGTCAAGAACGCATCGATCTTTAATGCTCTCATCCTCTGTCAAGTTTTCAACCTATTCAATTGCAGGAAGCTTGAAGAGATCACGTCTTCGAGGGGACGTTCAGATGCGACAAAATGGGTTTGGGCTGCTTCAGGAGGGATAGTCATCACTCAGGTGGCGATGATGGATCTCTTGGCGAGTGCATCGCAATGGGAGCCGTTTCATGGCATCTCAGTTGGGTTGTTAAGTGCAACCCAGTACCTGAGAGACCCTTCAAAAGCTACATGAAGTGGAAGAAGTAGAAGCAGGCTAAGCACATCCCGAATGAGAACACAATGTTCAGTCTATTCCTACTAATTAGATTTGGGCTTGATGGATTTATGAGATGGGCTTAAGGCCCATCCGCTCAAGTTGGGCCCAAAAGGCCCGGCCCACGGGAATAAGGCCCGTGGATGGGGGAAGGTATAAAAGGGAGGAGAGAGAGAGAGAGAAGAAAAACCTTGGTTGAAAAGAACGTACGTACGTCTTCCCTTCTCCCGCTCTCTCTCTCTCCCAAAAAAAAAAGAGAAGAAAACAGTGAAGCGCAAACGGCGACACCGTCTTCCCTTCAAGGTGCCGTCGGATCGAACAGGACCAGAATTTCTTCTCGATCTTCAGCATTGGTGTCTAATCTGTGGCTAACAAGGTATGCTCGAATCCGTGGTGTGCTTTACGATCGATGATACATGTTTTTCCCGGGCTTCGTCTTCCGCATTGATTTAGGGGTTTGATTGAGTGTCGAATCCGGTTTTCGGGGATCAGTCATTCCCAACATTGGTATCAGAGCCCTAGTTCATGTTTTTCCCGATCAATTTGATGTTTTTCATTGATTTTTCGTAAAAAATTCTCGGCCGTACGGATCGGGGCGTGAAATCCCGACACTCGAGCACTGTACGTCCTTTTTTCTGAGTTTTCGTAAGTCGGAATCAAATTCTCAAGGCACTGTGTGAAAGGCGACGTCGAGACGAGTCCGGCGACATGTCGTGCGTCGCCGGACAACGCCGCACGCGCCCACACGCGCGGCCACAAGCTGCTGTGCGTGGGAGCCACGCGCCCGAAGCGCTGGCTATGGCCAGCGCGTGCGCCACACGCGCCGGTGACGAACTGGCACGTGCGCGCCGGTGACCGGCGAAACGGCACTCGCCGGTCCGCGGACCGACGCATGCTGACGTCATCCAACGGTCGGTAACCGCTCGGATGACTTCACCGATGACGTCATCACCGACGACGGTTGGCCGGCCGGTGACCCGACCCGACGGCGATCGACCCGACCCGATCAGCCTAGCGCATGCTGCGCACGTGCGGATGACGTCTGCGTGACGTCAGCACGCTCACGCGCGAGGCACGTGCCAGATGACGTCTGCGTGACGTCATCCAGCGCACGTGCGCGGCACGTGCGGTCGGTTCGTCCGACCGGCCCGACCGGTCCTCCGACCCGCGCGCCCGTTGACCCGACCCGTGACCGGTGACCCGACTTGTTGACCCGTTGACCGACGACCGTTGACCGACGACCGTTGACCGTTGACTTTGACCGTTGACCCGAAAAAAAGAAAAGAAAAGAAAATGAATTTGTTTCTTTTTTCAATTATGTCTGTGTGGGTTGTAGGTAATCCATTTTTATTCTGCATTTGTTGCATGAATCATGGAAATTTATGTATTTTCCATTTTTTTTATTATGGATTATAAGTGATCCATTTTAGTTATGCATTTTTTGCAGGAACTATGATGCGTTATGCACGGATACCTGCAATCCCAAGAACGGACGAAGGAAGAGCTAAACTGAAAAGGCCGATGAAAGAGTTAGCTGATTATCGGTGGCTTGATGGTGATTTAGTATCACATATGGTCAAGGTCAATCGGATGATACAGGAAATCATATGGAATGGTTATCTTATGCCGGACTTTGAGAAGGTGCCGGCTTTGATGAACACTCTTCCACCTGAATGGCAAGCAGTGTTAGATCGGCTATGGGAGGTCAACGTGGTCCCGGGTTATAGGGGGCTAGTGGAAGCTTTTGTAAGAGAATACTATAGGATTGAGTTGGCCAAAACTTCAACCCTTAGATTGAGCGCCACATGGCGCAAAGCGAATGGCCTTGGTGGCGACATAAGAGCTCTCCAAAAGTTTTTCCATGATTGGCAAATGTGCCTTCGGTTTTCTCAGATGTTTTGACTGATAGATTAGAAGGGACTTTCCCTAATTATTTCTTTGATTAATTATGTAATGTTTACTACCTGATTGTTGTTGATGTAGCAACCGATATATTAGTTGTATCATGTGAAAGCGTTGTTATTTTATTTGATGTTAGATAATATTTGCTTTCATTCTTCTGCTGATTCTTGTGGGTAGTTAGTTGTGGGTAGTTATAGAAGTTTTTGTAACTTCATAGAATTGATTTTGCATATGACAATCATATTAATGATGGTTTTAAGTTAGGATTTTTGGAGGATGATTGGAAACGTAGTGACCTTTTGATTCGAAGCCTTACTTAAAATTATTCATTAATATGATGGGTCTATGTAAAAGTGGATGCATAAATGATAGGCATTAATAATTCGTGCATGTATGTCTGATGTGTTCAGATCGATATTTTCAGCAACTAAGAACGTTATTACTGATATGAACGGTAACAATTGTGAAATATTGAATATGAAGATTCAATATGTGCTGGAAAAGCAATAAGCACTAGAAGCTCTTGACCATATTATGGAAGATCTAGAGGATGTTGTGCACCACCTTGAGCTAGTAGAGGACTGCCTATCGGCATTTGAACCGAAAATAGACATTGGCTATGCTGGTTCTAGCTCAGAAAGGGCTTTGAGCTCTAAGCGCAAACGTATTGATTCGTTCAATATGTGGGAAAGCAAAGGATCAAGTCCTTATTACAAGAGATCAAGAGTTAACCAACACAAGAGAGGAAAACGTCCTCAAGTGAAGAAAATGTCAAGGGTGAGGTGTTACAATTGTGACAAGAATGGTCACTATGCTCGCGACATTTGTGAGCCAAAGAAGGTAAACACCTCTTGTACATTTGAGAACTTTGATTATGTGTCAAGTTCTGAATTATTGGCTGAATCCAATCCTTTATGGACTGTAGATTCAGGAAAGACAGACCATGTAGCGAAGGATAGAGAATCCTTCATGGAATTCCGACGATACCGACTCGAACTAAGTGGATCTATGTGGAATATAACTCCAGAAATGAAGTTAAAGGGATTGTCACCTGCCAATTGAACATGCGTGGTGAATGCATCTTGTTCCTACATGATGTTCCATATGCTCTAGAGATTCGTTGAAATTTAACGTCTGTTTTGGTATTGGTTAAACTTGTTTTTTATATGAACTTCCATAATAGAGGTGTAGATTTGTGTTTAGATACAAACTGCTATGGTTGTGGTCACTTTCTGGATGGTTTCATTGTACTGAATGTTGACTGTGGTGATGTCAATATGTTATTTCATTGTTTCACGTCTCTTACTTCATGTGATAATGATGTGAATGTGTGGCATGCTAGACTTGGTCATATTGGCCAACAACATATGAATAGACTAGCCAAAGAGGGCTTGTTGGGCAATATTGAAAAAGTCGATTTGTCAATATGTAAGTATTGCCTAGAAGGGAAAACGACAAGGAAACCATTTGAAAAAGATAAAGAGCTGAATTTCCTCTACATTTAATCCATTATGATGTCCGTGGTTCAATGAATGTGAGAAGAAGGCATGGGGCTGTTTATTTCATCACTTTTATAGATGATTATACTCGATTCGGATATGTCTATTTGATTTCTCATAAATCTGAAGCATTATGTTGTTTCAAAAGGTTTATGAACTTGGTTGAAAATCAATTAGACAAGAAAATAAAAGTATTTAGATCCGATCGAGGTCGAAAATATTTATCGATGAGTTCAGAAAATTATGTGATGAAAATGGAATAGAAAGACAGTTATCTATTCTATATACTCCTCAACAAAATTGGTGTTGCAGAGAGAAGAAACAGAACCCTACTAGAAATGGTTAGATCCATGATGGCGCATGCTAACTTACATATCACTTTTTTGGAGTGATGCGTTGTTAATCTGCTGCCTATGTACTTAACGAGTGCTTTCCAAATCGTTAGTTCCACTCCATATGAGTTATGGACAGGTAGAAAACCGGACTTAGGTTTTCTTAAGTCATGGGGTTGTGATGCCTATAATGAATCCTCTCACAAATTTAGGAAATATGGTCCCAAATGAAATAAGAGTATTTTCATGAGATACTCTGAACACTCGAAAGGGTATGTGTTCGTAGGTGAGCAGGAAAGTGAGAGTATAACTGAATTTGAATCACGGGATATCACATTCTTAGTGGATGAATTTCCTAAGAATGGCGAAATAGGGGAATATTACTCCCTATTTGAAACCTTGGATCAAGATAATGATATTAGTGGAGTTTGTCCAAGTGGGAGTAATATGAGAAGTGATTAATTGAATTCAATTCATTCTTAATTACAACCACAAGATGAGATGATATCGTCATTATCTAATCCGAGTGGGAGCATAATTGGGAATGATGTGCTAAGTGTACTATCTCCCATACGGCGAACAAGTCGCCACTTTTATAATTGCTCCACAAGATGAGGATGAGCCAAGAAATATTAATGAGGCTCTAAATTGCCCTAGTAAGGAAAAATTGATTTATGCAATGAAAGAGGAGATGGAGTCAATGAAATCAAACCAAGTCTGGGAACTGGTTGATCTTCCAAAAAGGATGCAGAGCTTTTGGGAACAAGTGGGTTCTCAAAATAAAGCGAAAGGCTGATGGCTCGATAGAAAGGCATAAGGCTTACCTTGTGGCGAAGGGGTATAATCAACAGGAAGATATCGATGATAAAGATACATTCTCTCCTGTAGTGTGATTTACCTTGATTCGCATAATTCTGGCAATAGTGTTTGGTCTGGATCTTGAGTTACATCAAATGGATGTAAAGACTGTTTTCCTCAATAGAGAATTAGAGGAAGAAACATATATGGAACAATCTGCTGGTTTCATAGTGAAAGGCCAAGATGAAAAGGTATGTCAACTTTGGGGGTCGATATATGGCCTTAAGTAGTCGTCAAGACAATGGTATATACGATTTCATAATACCATAATAGCATATGATCTTACAATGATAGATGAGGATCATTGTATATATATCAAAAGATCCAATGATCAATTTGTGATCATATCATTATATGTTGATGATATACTAATTGCCGGAAGCAATATGGAGCTAGTCAATACTGTCAAAAGTTGGTTGTCTTCCAAATTTTGAATTGAAGGATATGGGATTGTAAACCCATAGACACTCCTATTGCAAAAGGTGAAGGATTGAGCTATAAACTGTGTCCAAGGACTCCACAAGAGAATGAACAAATGAAACATGTTTCTTATGTTAGTGCTGTTGGGAGCTTGATGTGCGCTATGATGTGTACAAGACCTGACATATGTTATGCAGTTGGAATGGTGAGTAGATACCAATCCAATCCAGGTCAAGCACATTGATAAGCCGTTAAGAGAATACTAAGGTATCTAAAGGGAACTGCTGATTATATGCCGAGTTATTAAGAAAATGATCTGCAACTCTAAGGCTATTCTGGTGTTGATTGGGGAGGAGATTTAAATGAAAGAAAATCTACCTCTGGTTTTGTTTTCTTACCGAATGATGGCACCGTATGTTGGAGCAGTAAGAAACAAAAGTGTATAGCCTTGTCCACGATGGAAACTGAGTTCGTGGCATTATCAGCAGCAGTATAAGAAGATGTTTGGCTTAAGAGATTATTTGATCATTTAGGTGTTATTGGAAGTGCTGCAGATTTGTTATTAGTTAACTATGATAATCAAGCAGCAAAAGTGTACACTAAAGATCAAAATATCATGGCAAGACCAAACATATAGATACCAAGTATAATCTTGTCAAGGATATGGTTGCACGAAAAGATGTGAACTTAGAGTACATACTATGCATAGAATGGTAGCAGATCCTATGACAAAGCCAATACCTAGAGATGTGTTTTGTGGCCATATGAAATCTCTAGGATTGCATAGAGGCTAATGTACTGAATATTGTAATTTCCCTAAGTGTTCACATTTGATGAATTTGTGTTTTCATCATTAATGCCTATGAATCTTTATGTGATCTTTATGCATCTTAATGCTTAGTGCATTACATTTAGTTGAGAAAGTATGTCGGACAGATATAAGATTAGCCCACTCACGCGGGTAATCGCCTCTATTTACTGTGTGATAAATAGAGATGAGACTGTTTTTAAGCTTATTATCTAGGTGATAATCGAGAGCTCAAGCTTAAAACACGTATGTCGCCTTAACTAAGTGTTAAGATGAGGACATGATACTTACTATGTCCGAGAGTAAAATACCCCACATATTTTACTTTATCTGTCTATGATGCCGAGATGTGAGTTCGATGAATTTAGTGAATGAGTAGATACGTGAACTCAAGTTAGACATTGGGTATGTCTGAACTATAATATGTACGGTATTGAAAGGTGTAGACATACGCTCCATGGGAAAGGAGTTAATATCGTAATACGTATTTCATACTACATATGCATGAGACGACCAATAAGAGTGGCAAAAGTTTGATCTCAACTTTTTTTTATGTCGTGTGAGACTCTTGAGGAAAAGAGTTCCTCAATTTTTTAGTCCCCTCATGACTCTTACTTATTCTCAAGATTTCTATTTAGTGTTTGCTATCTTAGGATGTTGCCAATGGTCATGAGTTTGATTCGATCTAATGGGGCATTTCTAGAAAAGCAAGTTGAACTGAAATTGAGAGTTTGAAGGAAAGAGGAAGACCGATTTTGGAGAATCACATTGTAGTTTTGTATTCACCAGTTAACCAATTATGACTGTCTTTGTGATAATCATAATTGTGAATACAATATATATATCATTGTTTGAAAAGAGATCAAGAGAGATATAAATGTGATCGATCGATCTAGGGAACTGCATACTAAATCTACTCAGGATGTGATGCCCATTATGAGCTGCTATATATTCCTAACAGATGTATAGCAACGAGCTCTCAAAGTATGCTGGTCGCACGGATTATTCACCGGTATGAATGTTGAAGAGAGGAAAAGAGGATTATGTTCGGCCCACCATGTTAAGTGAGAGTCTATGATGGATTTTTCTCTGATGGGGTTGAGTAGGGCCTGTCCGCCCATGTTGGTTTTGGACCACCATGTGCGAGTGGGAGATGATGGATTTATGAGATGGGCTTAAGGCCCATCCGCTCAAGTTGGGCCCAAAAAGGCCCGCCCTACGTGAATAAGGCCCGTGGATGGGGGAAGGTATAAAAGGGAGGAGAGAGAGAGAGAGAAGAAAAAGCTTGGTTGAAAAGAACGTACGTACGTCTTCCCTTCTCCCGCTCTCTCTCTCTCCCAAAAAAAGAGAGAGAAGAAAATAGTGAAGCGCAAACGGTGACATTGTCTTCCCTTCAAGGCGCCATCGGATCGAACAGGACCAGAATTTCTTCTCGATCTTCAGCATTGGTGTCTAATCTGTGGCTAACAAGGTACGCTCGAATCCGTGGTGTGCTTTACGATCGGTGATACATGTTTTTCCCGGGCTTCGTCTTCCGCATTGATTTAGGGGTTTGATTGAGTGTCGAATCCGGTTTTTGGGGATCAGTCATTCCCAACAGGGCTCAAGTCCAAAAAAGAGCAGCGAGTCTACTCCTGTCCTGACCGTGTTTCCTCCAACAAGGAGCACCTAGTGTCTTCAAGTAGCAACATGTTTCTGAAGACGTGATGCCCCAATGTAATGCCCTCTGTTTTCATCTTCCCTTTAGGTTTCTTGCAGATACTACTATGATCATATCTCAAACAATTGAAGATTTCTATGACCAGAACTAAATTCCATATAGTACTGCAGGATAATAGTTGAGGTGAACACTATATATTTGGCATTGAATGTAGTAATAGCTACTCAACAAGAGCTCTTCTCAGATGATAGGATCAAAATTGCAAATCATTTTCGCCAAAATCAGAGTAAATTCTGATGTTATATACATTTTGGTATTACTTATTGACAATGGCAACCAAGCGTAATCAAAGATACTCCCATCATGTGGGACGGCGAGTCTCACAGAACTATTTACCGGTAGCCACTATCTGCTCTCGCCGAGCCTCGTGAGTGTTCCACGATCCACGCCAAACTCCTGCGAGGACCACCTCCCTCTATCTCCTCCTCTGGTCCGGAGGGGAGAGGGGAGTCAGCAAGTCATCGAAAGAGCAACACATTGAAGAGTGAAAATCAACTAAAAAACTCAATCGTTCAGGGAAATTTCACTCATCGAAACCTCCTGCATCGAGCAGCCTTAACTGCCTCAACGTTCCAACGAGAAACCGGAAAATATTTCAGATCTGCTCGTTTCAAAACAAATCGTTACCTAAATTTCCGGATCTTATGCTCGTGGCCAAAGTTCTGTAAATAATTGTGACACCTCAAATCCTATAGGAATAGGGTAATAACACTGCCATTCTTCTACCCGAAGGATGCGACTCAAACTATACCCAAAAGTCTAGCTCCCAAAAGTCTTCATCGATAAGGCTCTCGCTCAAATGGCCATTACCCGAGGGTCTTGATAAAACGAAAGATGAAATGAATGAGCAACCATAGCCTAATGAGTAATGTATATCTCTTCTAAACAGATCGAGCATATACTATGCATGTTTATAGAGCTATACCAAAACTCAAGACCCTAAATCCAATGTATAGCAAACTTACAAGATCAAATTACAGCATAATTATACTAATAACATAAATACTATTTTCATCAATAATATCAAAATAGATAATCAACGGTCTAGTCAATTGACTAATCTCATCAAATCATATATCAATAGTTCATTCCATCGACTAATCTCAAATCACATATCAATAGTCTATTTTACTAACCAAGCTCGTATCACATAACACCTTAAGGCCTTAGAGGTGGCTCTTAGGAGAGTCATGTCATCATGTAGCACTTAACCACTAAATAATAAAAGGCCCTAGAAGTGACTCCCACGAGACTTCCATCACCATATAGCACCTAACTCTTGACTAGCTCATATAAACGATACAAGGTCCTAGAGGTGCCTCTCACGAAACTTGCATCACTGTGTAGCACTTAGTCCTTGACCTGTCATGCCTCGAACCTCTACGGCCGCCTGACAATCCACGCTCATTGAACCTTTACTTATCCTTTGGTCATTTGATTGTGACATCCCAGGAGGTGTCGCTGACCCAATTCGTAATAACATTAAAATGCACAAGCAGAAATGTGAACAAATCTTCAAACATCAAACAACAGAGATAGTTAAAAACATATATATATAGAAAAACGTCACAAGTCAACATTTCATACAACACGAGTTCGAGAATTAATCAACTAGCTTCTTCACCTTCTACACGCCTAACTCCTTCGCCATGACCCCCCTTCAAAAAGGGTCCGGGGGTATACCTACTCCTTTAATACTACGAGGGTGGTTCAAAAAGTGCTAACACTCCACATCTACCTAAGCCCCAATGGCCTACAAGATCCAGGCCTCCAACTCGATAATCAATGCGGGGTTGATCTCAGGGTTGGACATCTCTCCATCAGGAACGTCCCCATCCTTGGCATCCCAACTAATGCCCCCTCCAGATCCTCTGACACTTGGCAAACCATCAAAGTCACGGATGGGACCATGGTTCTCACCACCTACTCAAAAGTATCAAGCCACGAATCGGTGTGGCACAAGGTTAGGCAAATCCTCATTGACCCAAATGGTTGAGACATATCGCGTATAGTGCGCATCGGCCGCTCCCACTGCCAATACTTCGTCACCTCCTGACTATGCTTGATAGGAATGCCAAAACGTATATGACGGAATGGTTCAACCATTCTTAAGGCCTGAAAATATTTTAACAAACAAATATGAGATAAACTCAATGAGTGAATTTCCTAAATCTCGCATAGGGAAGTTGTTCACCTCTAATATCTATTGATGGAAAATATCTATTGATGGCAAAACATGGCAACACACTTTTCATTTTACTCTCATCAATCTCGTAACAACTCGTCAACCATACAAGACCATCAATGTAGATGTATAGGCAATTTCATAACATAAACTTCGTGTTCTCGAGCCAAACATATGAATATGCATTATGATCTAAGCCATGCGCTCATGTCATGCAATAATCCGGACGTCATCACATATGAATCTCATACACTTCCTATACACATTTGTCAAGATTATTACGGCCACTCAAGACCCGAAGCCAACACGAAAGTTTGCAAATTATCTGGCATAATTGGGCATCGTCTCGCCCCATCGAGCACGGTATCCCAATGACTTGGGGGATTCCTATAAGGAGCTTCGTTTCGAAATCCATCCGCAAAAAATATCTTATTGACTTGGAGGCATCCGAACTTAATTATGCATCATCTCTCATAAAATGCCTCAGGATGAGTTCACACCCTGCGTAAAATACATTAGGGTCTTAGGTGATCACACGAGCATGCCATCACATACTCCATTTCTTATCTTTCTTATTTAACCCATGTGATGTTCATGCGATAAGCAATTTTACTTGTCAAATGCCATAGTTCCATACACATACATCACTTATATTACCCACATATGCACCATTTACTTCCCAAACTCATGATACATAATCCATATATCATGTTTAACCACTAATTCACATGGCACATATTCTAATTATCATTTTTAACCATTAATCTACATGGCACATCATCCAAATATCATGTTTAACCCCTAAATCACATGGCACATAACCCAAATAACATAGTTAACCACTAATCCACATGGCACATTATCCAAATGACATAGATAATCACTAATCCACATGGCACATCATCCAAACAACATGTTTAACCTCTAAACCACATGGCACATCATCCAAACGACATAGATAATCACTAATCCACATGGCACATCATCCAAACAACATGTTTAACCTCTAAACCACATGGCACATCATCCAAACGACATAGATAATCACTAATCCACATGGCACATCATCCAAATAACATGTTTAACCCCTAAACCACATGACACATAACCTAAATAACATGTTTAACCACTAAACCACATGACACATCACTTAAATAACATAGATTACCACTAATCCGCCCTAAAATACTCCATAAATGCAACGAAAGCCCTAATCAAAGGCTAGAAAGCTACTCACGGATGACTTGGGCCTCGAAACACATCGGAGGAGAGGACTACAAGGCCATACAGTAACTGGATGGCGATCTAGTGGTTGCATGATGGTGATCCGGCGGTGGTATGATGGAGCAAGAGGGTAGTCCAGCATTGGGGGTTCGACAGGTGGTCGCTGGTGAGGAAAACAAGAGGAAAAATGGAAGAAACAAGCTTGAAAAGAGAGAAATTGAAGGGTGGGGTTTGGTGGTGGTGAGGGGAGAGAGAAAGTAAGCTTGAGAACAAACAAGTGAGGAAAAATGAGAGAAAATGAGGGGGAGAGAGAGAGAGAGAGTGCCTGCGTGAGGGGGAGAGAAAGGGAGGAGAGAGAGAGAGAGGTATTGTCTCTCATTAATACCCCGTCACTTCCATTGTCTCTTGTCCATCAAGGTTGCCCAATTTAGAATCAAAATCTAGTATTAAATGGGAGGATTTGTACTCAAGTGGTTAGGTTAGGTTTAGGTTAGGCGATGATTCTTCATCTCCTTCTCACGTTTCGTAAATAGATAGCCTTTTTCCCTTCCTCTTTGCCACCCAATTCAAGTGCCGCCCCTTTCTTGCCCTTCTTCCATTTTTATCATTTTATCTTTAGTCCATTGGAAGGGCACTTTGGTCATTTCACTAAGATCTTGCACTATTCATGTACTATTCACGTCTTTTAGTGCATTTAATGCCAAGATTGCATCAAAAAGAGCTTGATGGGTTTTGAGAGGCCCATGGGCCTCCCTTGGCTGCCCATCTCTTAGGCATGTGGGCCTCGGGCCACATGAGCCACCCACTTGGGCTCGGGCCCAATGGGTTCTCGTCCGTGGCCCATTTTCATTTTTCCGCACTCATATGCCCTTACTGATGAAAATCGAGTTTTCACCCCTAAATGTTTTTTCCCGATGTCCTTGTGGCCTATCAATCCTCAAGACACTCTCGTCTAACGATCACTTGTTGAAATAATTTCATTATGAAAGACCAGGTCGGAATGAGGATGTCACATGACCAGTACATATCATTGGTACAAGGCCTCGGAGGTCACAACCACAAAATTATGTTATCAAATAGCACTTAGCTCTTGACCGACTATACCAAATATTACAACGCCTTAAAGGTGGCTCTAACAAACTTTTGTTGTCGCGTTACACTTAAAATCAATCCATATCACAATTAGTTTCATAAAACAAAACATGGCCTTTTAATTTTCACAAAAACCAATCCAGAATTCGTATCATAAATCGATTTCACATATCAAACCAAATCATCTTTCATAAACCACACTCAAAGTTAACATAATTTTTTCGCAAAACGGTTTTGCAAACCCATAATATATCATCTTTCCCAACTTAATTCATCATACATAATATATTTCCCAAGACATTTCTCACACTATTTCAGAATTCATTAATGAACTAATATCATCTAGAAACGTCTTTCATTAAATGCTTTCCAAATCATTTTAAAACTCATTTCATAAATCATTTCACAATGTAATACATATTTATAAACTTTCACAACACCTTCCATAATATATTTCTCAAACCATTCTCAAATAATAAAAAAGGAGTAAATGCCTAATCTAGATTTTTATGCAATAAAAATGTCATTTCATAACTTATTCACTTAAACCGACAACACGTGAGTAAACAAAGTGACGATTTCATAATCCTACAATTAAATGAGAATTGACGTCAAAACTTAATAAAACATTACCTTAACAACGAAATTGCTATATTAAACTTAAATGCTTAGCGACTCCTACACGCTAACAAAATGACTCGAACATGTCCAAAAATTGCTCGTCTAAAGTCATCAGTCAAAACCATTCGCAATGCGAACTTAAGCGCGGAGCTTGGTTGTGTCATAACTCTCTCCACCGAACTCCATTTTTAAACGATTTAATAGTCAAACAAAAGCCCTTTTGAAACACTAGAAGACCCACAAATCGGCTACTCAAAATTGTGGTGAAAATTGCCAAAATTCAGCTTGAAAGTCACTGGATGTGCTCTATTCATCACTCATAGCCTACTTTAAAATTTTGTTTTGGGCAAATCGTATGTCTAAATCGAGTTATGTAAAATTCTACGGCTCCACAATAGCTTAAACTAATCGAAACTTGCAGCTTAAAATCGACCTAACTTCGAATTTGTGCCCGAACTTTGAATATTATTTTGATTAGACGAAAACAATGGTGGGATCACTTACCAGACGTGCGAATAGGAGTTAAATTGGCTTATCGAGGTTTCCTTGGTGAGGAGGGGCGAAACCCTCTTCTTTCTTTTCCTTTCTTTTTCCACCCTTTCCTCTCTTTCCTTTTGCGAGCTCTCGGTCTTCCTTCTCTGCATTGCTTTTCCTTGTAAGTGATACGAAGTCCACGTTTTTCTTTTTGTTTTGACTTTTCAACTTTTTCTCTTTCTCCCTTTTGACCTGGTCAAAAACCCATATTTACATAATAATTAATATCTCTATCTAACATTTCAGTTTAGTTTCTTCGTAGACAATCGGAAGGTAACGGGTCCGTCACTGTCCCAAATATGACCGAGCCGTCCTCACCTTTGAAATTTCTCAGGAAACCAGCTAAATTGTGTATCCAATTTACGGGGAAAACATCCCCTAAATTTTAAAAGAAAGTTAAAAGTTCCACGTGGTGAGATGTTCAAGGTGGCCAAGTTTTAAAAGAAAGAATACACATCGGTGGCGACAGGAAAAAGTAACAGAATAACAACAGAGAAAAAGGAAGACAAAATTAGTAATCAAAACTTCGATATAATTACGGGATGCACTTTCTGGGATTTAGAAAATATCCCAATTTTACAGATGATCTGGGACATTTTTTCAATTTGGATGTCGTAAGAACATTTTCTAAGCCATCAAAAAGAATTTGTAAAGGAATTTCTAAGTTTGAGATTTGAAAAAAAAAAAGATATACATCTTTGTTGCTTCAAGGCAATTCAATGTTCCACGGTCTTTTCTTTTCCTGCTAAAACAATTTGCTTTTCAATATTTCTTTGGTTTTGGACCTATGATAATCAATATCTCTCTGATTTCGTAAAGTTTCGACTGCCAATTCCTCACAATGGAAATTTGTGGTACTGTAGCACCGTTTGTCATGTTAGTGGGCTTAACACCTTAAAAAATCTTTTTTTAAAGAATTTGTTGCAATTATGTCCAGAATTCTTTTTTTTCCCCTCTAAAATAAAAGCCACAAACTTTCATTTATGTCTCGTATCCGTCCGCCGTTGATTTTTCCAATTCAGCAAAAAATCCACGTCAGCTGGATTTTAGTACTGTTCATGATTACTGTTCATCTTCTTCAGTCTTCTGATTAACAGTAAACATTGGGCCTGCTTTGATTAATTTTTTTTTTCCGAGGGTGTCCTTTACATTTGTGATCTGGGAACGGATTGAGGGAGTGGTTTGAGGCCAACAAGACCCATGTAACTCGACGAAGAGAGCTTCGCTCGGGTTTTCAGAATTCCCTCTCTCCCGAGCGGGAGAGCGATCTTGAGACGTTAGAAAGGAGAATTTATGGCAAAGCCGAAGGTGATGGTGAGCAATTGAGTGGTCTTCTGTGCAGGGAGAGGAAGAAAGAGGAGGAAAAGGGAGGATAGCGAGAACGGAGATGGAAGCAGGGAAGGTGTTCTTAAGAGAGAACAAGTTTTGCTGCGGTGGAGGTGATTGGAGATGAATGAAGAGGAGGAGAGGATTACAAGTCAAGTTTTGCTGCGGTGCTCTTATCCGTCGGGAGCTGACGTGAGAGTCCACGTAACATATTCTCTTTTATCTTAAAAGCTTTGACCAGTGAAGAAGAAGAAGAAGAAGAAGAAGAAGAAAAGAATGTGCAGGGAAAGAAAGAAAGGGCTAGGAGGACATGGTGCGTACACGTCACAGGTTAGCTAAATATGACCTGGAATTGGATCTGTACGCTAATGGTAGAGGGAAAAGGCGGAAACTCCTTAGCTAAATATTCTCCGGCTCTCCCCATGGTTGGAGCATGTTAGTCCTGACGACATAAGCATTATGAAAGAGAGCAACTTTCATGCGTCCCTCTCAAGTCCCACGTTCTCATTCATTAATAAATAATACATAAGGCTTTATTAGTATAATAGTATTTGAATTATTATGAGTATAATAATTTATTTTGAGTCATAAATTTTTAAAGTAAACCTCACAATAATTTATAATTATTTGTTATTTGATTTTTTGTGATTCGGAATATATTATTATTCTATAGTAGATTAAAGACTATTATCCAATCAATTTTTAATACATATGTTTCTGTATGAAAGGGGAGAAAATCAAGAAAGAGAAATGATTGGGTGACAATATTTAGTTCATGTGGGAATAACAATATATTTCGATTATTAAAAATTAAATAATAAATTATTATAAATTATTATGAAGTTTTTTTTTTTTTTTTTTTTTTTAAATTATGACTCACAGTAGACTAATTGGGCAAGCTGTGGTTCCCATCGTGGAATTCAAACAAAAAAGAAGAAACATATGTGGAAAGAGAAGAGAGAGTTCCCATGAAATGTTGGCAGACGTGTCGGCCCAAACGCGGCCCAAACGCGGCCCAAACGCGGCCCAAGACCCGGACACGTTGGTCTTCAACCAGTCGACCAATTAAAGGAGCAGCGATTGAGAGATACTCTGACAATGCCTTTCATTCGAGACGGTGGGAATAAAGCAGGAACATCGGATTACATTACCTAAACGAACGATATAAAGATGTCCAATATTGGATTACTTAATGAGGTCGGTAACCACCTGCAAAAGTCCAAAGAAACAACCCGGCGTCAGCATTTGGGTACCGCCATGATTGTCAAAACAACAAAAGGGAAAGAGGAAGATACGAAGCAAATAGGGTGCGTCGCCGGAGAAGTTTTCTTAATGCTCCACACGGTTCCCCTCTAGTTCATGTTATATAAATACAATGCTAGTGTTGTCCCAAACATTATTCCACATATCACAAAATTGCACTTTTCGTTGCTAAACTAAACAGAAAACATTGAGTTTTTCTCATCTTGCAATTTGCATTGTGCGGCCCTACCTCATTTGAGGATCACCAAAGCCTGTGTGTCTCTTTCGAGCGATGACGAGCATTCTCCGTCGCAACTTTGACTGCTATGAGGTCTCTCTCAACGTGCCCGCCATGCACAAGTTTGCCAAGCAATGGCGCTTGGCCTTCGCCACCATATATTGCTCCCGAGCCATTACTACCTCCCCAAAGAAAGCCAAGAAGTTGTCCCCACGGAAATCTCCTTCCTACGCTTCCATTTCGATCCACGATCTGGTCCTGAGCACCTGCTCTGATCATCCCAGCTACTTCGACATTGATCAGTCACAGCTCACCAAGCTGGTCAAGGACAAGGAGCTTGGCCACCTCCAGGAATTCGGCGGGGTCCAGAAAGTCGCCTCAACACTCGAAACTGATGTCTCGGCCGGAATAAACGGCGACCCAGACGACGTCTCTTGCCGGCAAAATGCATTTGGCATCAACTCATACAAGAAGCCGCCTGCCAAGAGCTTCTTCCACTTCGTGGTCGAAGCTTTCAAGGACCTCACAATCATGATTCTTCTTGTTTGCGCTGGGCTTTCACTTGGGTTTGGGATCAAGGAGGATGGGGTCAAGGAAGGATGGTATGACGGTGGCAGCATATTCGTCGCCGTGTTCCTTGTGATTGCCGTGTCTGCTGGGAGCAATTACCGCCAGAACCGGCAGTTCGAAAAATTGTCTCAGGTGAGCAGTAATATTCTCATTGATGTGATAAGGAAGGGTCGGCGGCAGCAGGTTTCCATATTTGAGATCGTCGTTGGAGATGTCGTTTGTTTGAAGATCGGCGATCAAGTTCCAGCAGACGGGCTGTTCCTGGACGGGCATTCCTTGCAGGTATGGACGACAATTTGTACTGGTTTGACGCATTATTTGCATGTTAACTCATGTTCGTTTCCTCCTGAAACACACGTAGTGTTAATATTACCAAGTTCGAGTGCAGTTTCCGTAATTAGTTGACTAATTAGTCCAAAAAATTGTAGAAGTGTATCATTTTTATAATCTTGATTCTATGAGAAAAAGGATAAGTAATAATTTGTATTCGTAGTCCTAGTTATAGTAGAACAAACTCTATTATAAAAACGTGATCCATTTGTTCTTGTTTCCTGTTTGTTCATGCTTCATTTTCTTTGCTTCAAGTTAAGACCAGAACGCTTCGTATCGTGTCATCCTAGCGTCACTAAACACATGCAACGTTTGTGCTGTGAATCTAGATTGATGAATCGAGCATGACTGGGGAGAGTGATCACGTAGAAGTGAACCACAAGGAGAATCCGTTCCTGTTCTCGGGAACAAAGGTTGCTGATGGATACGGTCAGATGCTGGTTACATCCGTGGGCATGAACACGACGTGGGGTGAGATGATGAGCTTGATCAGCCGTGACAATGGCGAACAGACCCCTTTACAGGCTCGGCTCAACAAGCTCACCTCGTCAATTGGCAAAGTAGGCTTGGCAGTTGCTTTCCTGGTTCTCGTGGTCTTGCTAATACGCTATTTCACGGGAAACACGCAGGATGAGTATGGGAACCGGGAATTCATTGCAGGCCAAACCACAGGTGACGATATCATAAACTCTGTGGTGAGCATCATTGCAGCTGCAGTGACCATCGTGGTGGTTGCGATTCCTGAAGGCTTGCCGCTTGCGGTAACCCTCACTCTTGCTTATTCGATGAAGAGGATGATGGCAGATCAGGCGATGGTGAGGAAGCTTTCGGCCTGTGAAACGATGGGGTCAGCCACCACCATTTGCACCGACAAGACTGGTACTCTCACAATGAACCAGATGAAGGTGAAGAAATTCTGGGTCAGCCAGGACTCTGTGGCGGAAAACACCTACTCCTCTGTCTCCAGGTTTGTCCTGGATTTGATTCAGGATGGGGTTGCTCTGAACACCACGGGCAGTGTCTACAGGTCCTCTTTGGGATCGGAGTACGAGTTCTCTGGTAGTCCCACTGAGAAAGCGATTCTCTCTTGGGCGGTTTCGCAATTGAGCATGGACATGGAGGAGAAAAAGAAGAGCTGTGAAGTCATCCAAGTCGAAGCCTTCAATTCGCAGAAGAAGAGAAGCGGTGTCCTAATAAGGAAGAGCTCGGACGACACATTCCATGTGCACTGGAAAGGAGCGGCAGAGATGTTATTGGCAAAGTGCTCGAGCTTCTATGACGAGTCGGGCATAGTGAAAGATTTGGACACACATGAAAGGATGAGATTCGAGCAAATTATTCAGGGGATGGCGGCGAGCAGCCTCAGGTGCATCGCTTTCGCTCATAAACAAGTCTCCGAGGAAGCGATCAAAGAAAGAGAAGACGGGAAGAAGATCCAAGAGGACGGCCTGACATTACTAGGACTTGTCGGTATTAAGGACCCTTGCCGTCCGGGTGTGAAGAGTGCGGTCCAAGCTTGTCAGGATGCGGGAGTGAACATCAAGATGATAACGGGAGACAACATCTTCACCGCCAAGGCCATCGCCACGGAGTGCGGGATTCTCAGGCCCGAGGATGATGCCTCCAGTGGAGCCATCGTGGAAGGAGCCGAGTTTCGCAACTACTCACCTGAGGAGAGGCTTTGGAGAGTTGAGAAAATCCGGGTCATGGCGAGATCCTCGCCTCTCGATAAGCTCCTCATGGTTCAATGCCTGAAGCAGAAAGGCCATGTGGTCGCTGTCACTGGGGATGGCACGAACGATGCACCAGCCCTCAAGGAAGCCGACATAGGGCTTTCGATGGGCATCCAAGGCACCGAGGTCGCCAAAGAGAGCTCGGACATCGTAATCCTCGACGACAACTTCGCCTCTGTGGCGACAGTGCTACGGTGGGGTCGATGCGTCTACAATAACATCCAGAAGTTCATCCAGTTCCAGCTCACCGTGAATGTTGCTGCCCTCGTGATCAACTTCGTGGCCGCGGTCTCTTCCGGCGATGTCCCCTTGACGGCTGTCCAGCTATTGTGGGTGAACCTGATCATGGACACACTCGGCGCCCTTGCCCTGGCCACGGAGCGACCCACCAGGGAGCTCATGGAGAAGCCCCCCGTGGACGGACCGAGCCGCTCATAACAAACGTCATGTGGAGGAACATTGTGGCCCAAGCAACATACCAAATGGCCATCCTACTCACTCTCCAGTTCAAGGGCGAATCAATCTTCGGCGTGGACGAGGCGGTGAAGCAGACATTGATATTCAACGCGTTCGTTTTGTGCCAGGTCTTCAATGAGTTCAACGCGAGGAAACTCGAGAAGAGGAATGTGTTCGAGGGCATTCATAAGAACAAGCTGTTCCTCGGGATCATCTTCGTGACAGTGGTCCTCCAGGTGGTGATGGTTGAGTTCCTAAAGCGATTCGCTGACACGGAGCGGTTGAGCTGGGGACAATGGGGTGCATGTGTCGGGATTGCGGCCATGTCTTGGCCTATCGGTTGGGTCATCAAGTGCATCCCGGTCCCTGATATACCAATCTTCATCTACTTGGGATTGAAAAGCAAGAAGCTCGCGAGGAAAATCGTGCACAGAGAACAGTAGCAACTGTTGGAGACTGGATTTGATTTGATTCATTTTGATTCTTTTGATTGATTCAGATTGATTTTCGATTGTGATTTGATTTTGTAATTGATACAGTAAATCTTAGATATAGGATATTGGGTATATTTTTTCCGATTCATTTCTTGTACTATAGATTTGGGTACATTCTCGTACATAGAATATGATGAAATATATGGAGAACTCTTTTCCTTCATCGTTCCACATTTCTTGTTATGGTATCAGAGCAGTGTCTCTAACCCCTTGTCAATGTATCACAGTATCACAGCAGTGTCTCTAATCCCGCTTTCGCAAAAATCCTTCTGAATTACCTTCAATTGTTTTTGAGTTACTGACACTGTTGTTGCACCTGCAAAACAAAGCCAGCACAACAGGTATGTAACCGACTCTGAATATGCAGAATCCACACAGCAGTGAAATCCAAGATCCGACGCTACCTATAATGGAGGAATCACCTGACCAATTTTCGGGACAATCCTCCGCCCCTACTCCAATTGCTCCAGTCGCTCTAGCGGCCCCCTAGTTTCCTCCAGTTCAATGGCCATACATACCATGGGTCCCGATTCAGGGCCCATGGGCTACTGAACCGAATTGGAGGAACCATTGGGTCCGGCCAGCAATGGACCAATTTCGGCTCACCTGGACAATACCCGAATGGAGATTTGGATCCCTTGTCTTCGGGTCAGAGAACCAAATTGAATCTGGGTGGGGCAGCGACAATTCCTTATGTGATATTCGGATCTTCGTTCGATGAAATCGTGAGCCTCAAGTGACTTAGTAGCTATTGCCACATCATCAAAGACCAAATGATTTGTTTTTGAAGCCCTGAGTTTGTTCAGTTGTCTTTGAATTTTCCAAATACTTGATCTATAAAATGTTTTCAAATGTCTAGTGTGAGTTCCAAATATTTAAACCTTTAAATGCTTGATGTGACTTCCAAGGGGAAAAGTGCCAAAAAAGTCCTAAACCTTTTGTGTCTGTGCCAGTTTAGTCCTAAACTTTTTTTTGGTGCCAATTAAGTCCTAAACATTTTTACTTAGTGCCGATTCAGTCCTTTCCGGCCAATTTTAGCCGGATTTTGCTGACTGGACGCCGGTTGGTTGACATGGCTTAATCGGTGCTGACGTGGATAATTTTTAATAATATTTTAATTTTTTTTGAAATTTTTTTGAAATTTTTTATTCTTTATTCTTTTTTTGAAATTTTTTATTCTTTTTTATTTTTTCTTTTATTCTTTTTTTTCTGCTCTCCTCCTCCCTCCGGCCGGACCACGGCAACCGGCCAGAGGCGACGGCCGACCGGCGAGGCTCGCCGGCCACCTCGCTAGTGGCCGCGAGGGCAGCCTCGCGCTGGGCGGCGAGGCTCGCCCTCGCCGGATCTGGTGAGGGTCGAGCCTCGCCCATGGCTGGCAAGGCTCGACCTCGCCGAGATCCAACGGGGCGAGCTCACCCTCACCGCCCGGATCCGCGATTCAGCGAGGTCGGCCTCCCGCCGGCCATGGGCGAGGGTCGAGCCTCGCCGATCTAGCGCGAGGCGGCCTCCCGGGGCTGGCGAGGGTCGAGCCTCGCCGAATCCATGGGCGGGGCTCTCGAGCCTCGCCAGCCCAGGTGCGAGGCGAGCCTCGCCAGCCCGGCGGGAGGCCGCCTCGCGCGGGATCTGGCAAGGGTCAAGCCTCGCCCATGGCCGGCGAGGCTCGATCTCACCGAATCGCGGCTTGGGTGGCGCCAGCGAGGCTCGCCCTCGCGGCCATGGCGAGGTGGCCGACGAGCCTTGCCGGCGGTCGCCTCTGGCCGGTGGCCGTGGTCCGGCCAGCGGCCGGAGGGAAGAGGAGAGAAGAAAAAAAGAAAAAAGAAAAAAAGAAAAGAGAATAAAGAAAAAAAGAAAAAAAGAATAAAAATATTTAAAAATATTAAAATATTATTAAAAATTGTCCACGTCAGACCAATTAGGCCACGTCAGTCGGCCGGCGTCCAGTCAGCAAAATCCGGCTAAAAAGACTGAATCGGCACTAAATAAAAAGGTTTAGGACTAAATTGGCACCAAAAAAAGGTTTAGGACTAAACTGACACAAACACAAAAGGTTTAGGATTTTTTTGGCACTTCTCCCGACTTCCAAGTGTACAAACATTTGATGTGATTTCCAGATGTTTAGTAAATTTTTTCAAATGTTTGACATAAAAAATGAAATTTTTGGAATTCAAGTACTTGATATAATTTCCAGGTACTTGGAATATGATGAGAGTTCTTTCAATTATCTTAAGGGAGTTCTAAATTTTTGTCAGGTACGTGTTCTTCTTTGCATTTACATTTCATTGAGCGTAGACACATTGTGATCTATGTTATTGACCAAATCATTGCATTTACATTGCATTCTTTATTGCATGACCTTGCATTTAAAAAGGGATTAAACTCATTTGAGTCCATTTCTTTTTTAAAAAAAAAGAGTCATTACAATTAACATTTGCATATTTATTTTGCATGGCTTAAATTTAGGTGTTATTTATCTTTAAAGGAAACTTCTATGAGCCTCCCTTCAAAGAGGGGCAGCTGTTAATACCTAATTTTGACGTTCATCATATAAAAATTATATTAAGCATTTCATAGCATTACATTTTAGGATCAAACTTATCTTTTAGAAAATAAAAATATAGGATGATAAATAACATATAAAATAAAACATTTGGTTGTTGAGGGAGATTTTGAAAGATTTTGGATAATGGAGCTTTTTTCTTGTTGAGCGTATCCCTCGTTTCAAAATACGATTTGTGTGAATTATCTTGAAAAATCTTTACAAAAGATTTTAGATTTTGGAGTCATTTTCTTGTTGAGCGCATCCTCTTTTCAAAAGATGATCTTAGGCGGTTGAGTGAATATGTGTAATCATATTGGAAAATCTTCACTTGCAAAACAAACTTGATTTTTTCAAATATAAATAGAGAGTGCAAAGCTTCGTTCACGGGAGAAAAATGGGCAAACGGCTGGCGAAGCTTCAGCGCGGGGAGAGATTTGTTTAACGAGGGAGAGAGGGTTTGAGTTTTTCCTTGAAGGCCCACCACCGAACTGCTCCAACTTCTGTCGCCATAATTGCGATGATGCGTTGCTGCTGCACTCTCTTGGCCGTCGAACCTTAAAAAAGTTGCGCTGCTATTGCACCTTCTTCGCCGCTGAACCTTAACGAAGTCGCACTGTGAGGAAAATACCAACATTCTCGACGACAGTCCAACCCAGCCTCGGCCTTCCGGTGAGCCAACCGGAGACTTTCGCCTCACCAACTATCCTCTCCCGACGCTCCTTTTTGGCAGAATTGTTGCGACCGCGTGGTCCTTTTCTGGCATCTCTACGTTCATGGTGGCATCTCAGCCTTGCCAACCGGCACCATATAGCCTTGCTGACGCTGTTCAACCATAACACATTCCCAATCAAGCGTCGCCATCCTTCATCCGAAGTAGTCCAGCAAGTTCAGTACTGTTGGTACCATTTTCCTTGTGCAGGTCACTTGGGCTTGAGAAGGGAGAACTTGGCATCGTTCCTTGCTAGTCCCATCTTGGAGATAATTTTTCTAAGCTACGTAATCTCTTTAGATTGTGATTCTGATTTGATTTGTTTTGATTTATTTTATCATTATCTGATTAGGAAATTTGTCATATTAAGTCGTAATAATAAAAAATATTGAGCTGGTTAGATTTTTGATTATTTCGACTTTTCATAGCAAATTTACGGATTGCTTTGCGTAATTGATTTGTATTAACATAATATGTTATTGATTTGTATTGGTGGATTATCAATGTGACATATATTTTGATGCGTCATCGTCACATGCACATCACATATCATGATTATATGGCATACCTAAAATATAGGTCCATACACATTTCATGTTTAAAGCAAATGTCAGGATAATTTTCCTTTAATAAAACAAAAAAAAAAGAATAAAAAATGTTATTTAGGTCATATAGATTTCATAATATGCACACCACATGTTGCGCTTTAGTTAGTGAGTCATGGTTTAATGTTTGAGTATTCCCATCGTGTCGTATTTTTAATTAAAAAAAATGCCAAAAGATTAGCATTGCATCATTATGTTACTTTCTTTTTCTATAAAAATTATTATGTCATTTTTAAAAAAAACGCAGAGGTCATTTACTTGGTTAGTTAATAGGTTAGTTCATAATTAATCCCATTTCATGTCATCATTGTTTAGTGTAGGTTGCACATATGTATTAAAAAAAAAGAATCATAAAAAATCATAAAAAGAACATACATATAGAATTATCACGTCATACATCCATATCATGTAGCACATGCATATTTAGGATTATGTAAATTAAATTGTACTTATGGTGATGCTTTAAGTTATGCTATATGAATTGCATCTCACATGTCATTAAAGTAAAATTCATGCATATTAAGTTTAAATTACGATTGCATAAAATTAAAAAATGAAAAAAATTAGGTGTCATGTCATTTAAAAAATCATGTTTAGGGCATGCATTTTTATTAGCATTTTTGTAAGTATTTTTTTTAGATAATAGACCTTAATAAGGTTGTAGTTTATAATTTCTTACAATCTATCACTTCGGTTTATTGAATATTATTTCATTGATTGTGCACTCGGACCACCATTTGCATGTCGAAGCTTGAAAATTAAAAAATGAAAAAAATTAGGTGTCATGTCATTTAAAAAATCATGTATAGGGCATGCATTTTTATTAGCATTTTTGTAAGTATTTTTTTAGATAATAGACCTTAATAAGGTTGTAGTTTATAATTTCTTACAATCTATCACTTCGGTTTATTGAATATTATTTCATTGATTGTGCACCCGTATGACCACCATTTGCATGTCATAAGCTTAGGTTAAAATTAATCAATACTGCTTGCCAAATATTTTTGAAATTAAAATGAGAAGATACTGAAATGTCGTTAGATTAATCTAGTGTAACCATGTCCCTAAACCCAAAAGTAAGTATTCTCCCATACTTTACTTAGGTTTTTAATCAACCCTAATTGGTTAGTGGCGGCTTCAAATTGAGTATAATTGCATGTTTAAATGAGTTAATTTCTTATCGCGATTGGTAGGACTTTGGATGGTCCATACCAAGTCTTCGGACTTAGTTATTCATTTTGAGTAATTCACTTTCGGGAATGCACATCTTTTAACCTTGTAGCATTCTCATTGATAAAAACAGATGTTTCGGTATGAAAGGGGGAAAATGTATGTGTTGATTTAACCAAATCTAGATTCCCTCTCGTGGCGGCATCCTATTCTTTGACTACTTTTATCGTCTCGTTATCTTAGCGCGAAGGATCATTTGACCTTTGGAGGATGGGTCTTATCGTCAAGATCCCTGATAGCTTGGTTACTATGTATATATATACACACACATATACATATACATATACATATACATACATACATACATACATATATATACATATACATATATATATACATATATATTTGTTCACCACGACTTGACCAATTGAGATGTGTTATATGTCACTTGGGGTGCATGACAACTGCATATTTATGTTTCAGAAATAGGTTTGAAATAGAAATAAGAAGTTTCTACTTCTATATTTCTAGAACATAAATGAGAAATAAAAATTTTTCTCATCGTTCGTCAACCGGTTCTTCATCCGTTGCCGCCAACTACTGTCCGTCGATCGTTGGTTGCTGTCGCCACTGCTTGCTGCCGGTCGCCATACGTCACCCGCTGCCGGTCGCTAGTTGTTGACCATCGGTCGTTGATCATCGGCCGCCGCCGGCTGCCGATTGCGGCTGCCAGCCTCCGCCACCGCCGCCACGTGTCCGTCACCGCTATCTACCAGTCTGCCACTGGCAGTCGGTCACTGGTCGCCGGTTGCCACCATCGCCGCCACCCGTCCATCACCGCTATTCATCGGTTCATCACCAGCTGTTGCCGCCACCACAATCGCCGTCGTCCGTCACTGCTATTCGCTGGTTTGCGTTGCCGTCCGAAATGAAGAAATTTTGTGTCGTTATCAAAAGAATTTATTATAAACTTTGTCTTGTTATCAAACAAATTTTTATTTTTAGAGTAGAATTTTTGCGTCGTTATCAAATGGTTATTTTTGCTTAGAAATTCTTCTAGAAATAGAAATAGAAAAAATCTATTTATATTCCATAAATTATTTCTGGAACAAAATGGTTGTCATGTGCGCCCTTGGTATTCATATTCGTTTTTCTGGAACATAATAGTTGTCATGCGCACCATTGATATTCATATTCGCTATAATCACATATTACTCTTTCATGCCATCTCTATTTCAACCTGATCTCTTCAGCATTGCTCGTGCATAATGCTAACCCTTGCTCGCACCAAATGATCAAGTACTAACCTCAAGATAAGGCCTTTCGATCACAATATTTTCCTATGCATGTCAAGTGACTATTCTGAGTGTGGGTCCAACAATATGGCTCATCAAAATATTTTTTGTCTAATTACTATCTAATTTGATATTAATTCATAAATTTGATAGTTTGTATGAAATTATGAAATTGATTTGTTAATAAACACTATTACAATCATAACATCATTTGTGAAGTAATAAATTTTTGCTGTTTCATTATACTAAAGCCTAAACAAACACATTACCATTGTCTATTCAGATGTGACCACATTATCTCATGCATGGCTTCTTTAACCAAACGTGCAATGAGAATTGACATCTATAGAGGAAGTTTTAGGTGGGCCTATATATCGCCCTCACTTTTTTTTTTTTTTTTGTCGATCCTACTTCTATTATTATTCTAACTCTCGTTCTCAGACTTTTGTATTAGGGTATGGAAGTCGAAACTCATACCTAAAATTATATTGTCCCCACCTCACCCTTCCATGTTGGAAGGGTGGCTACTAGTACAAACTCTAGTGGTTATTGCCCTCACTTTAAGATGTGTACTTTGTACAGTGGTGAGAGGAAAAGTTTCTTTAGCTAAATTTTTAATCGGCACATTTTAAATACAACCATCATTAGCAATCAAATTGAAAAAAATATAAAATAAATGCAAGTAGTATTTATATTTGTAATTTACCAAATCACATGATTGAACGAGGAATAAAGGAAAATATATAAAGCTACCGCGTATTCAAAATCGGTGGGGGCTAAAAAGGTCAACATAGCCTTCCTTTCCTCAAACGAATGAGAGTAACACCGTGTCTAAAAAGAAACACCGCAGCATTGCGCTTCTCTTGTATCTCCGCATCTTTTTGACTTTTCGTTGACTCTACGTCACCAGCTTGAAAAATATTACATAGAGCTCGTGTGGCCACCTCAGAAGTCCATTCGGAGAAAGCCGTGAGCAGCTTGGCCCATCCCTCGTCCCTCAATTTCTCTGTAAATCTGACGACGACTCCCAAGAAACGTGAAGATACAAAAGCCAAAAAAAAAGAAGAAGAGAAAAGTCCACTAAAAATCTCAAATTTTATCCAAAATAATAAATTTATTCCAAACTTTTTTTGTGATATGAAAAACCTTAAACTTTATTAATTGTGACACATTTACCCACTAAGGGTATTTCCATCTTATTTTTTTCTTTTTTAATAAAAGACAAAAATGTCATATAATTTAAGATAAATGTGTCAAGAATACAAATTCATGGTTTTTTGTGTCACGAAAAATAGTTTAGGATAAATATGTTACGGTTAGTAAAGTTTGAAATTTTTCATGTCATAAAAAAGTTTAGAATAAATTTATCACTTTGATTAAAATTTGAGATTTTTGGTCATCTTTTTCCAAAAAAAAAAAAAAAAACGACCCGCCTCATAAGGAAAGAAAAGTTGCTTGATCCCTTGAGCAAATGACGTCAACCTCTAGTCCTAGTCCTGTGATTTTTTTTTTTTTTTGGTCTATGATCTTTTTTGGTCCAATTACATGAAAACCATTTTTTTTCAACATGGGGGGAGGTGAGGGAAACTATGATCTTTTTTGGTCGGTAAACAATTACATTATTCAGTGGACACCAAAAAAAAAAACAATTACATGATTCAGTGGACACAGTTTTCAAGGAAGAAAAATTCTTAGCCAAATATTTCCAATATGTCCCCAAAAGTTGAAGCATCATTGAAAGAGAGCAATAGTCTTGCACATCTCTCAACTTGAACGTTCTCATTGATCAATAAATTACCGAAAATTAAATCCATTGAGACACAATCTGCAAATGTTAAAATGAATTATCAAAAGTACTCTAACAGGGATTCTTGGTTATCAATAAGGAATAACTAAAAGAAATAAATTCATTGAGATGACTCAGATTTTTCTCTTACTAAAAATTTCAATTTTTTTTATTTGCATATTAGCCATTATGATAAGACAATAGTTGTATTAATTGACTATTCGAGCACAAAGTAATTTGTGGGTCTCCTTTTCAAAGCAAATAGTATCATTACTTAATTTACTTGTGACACGCTTCATGTGAGTAATATAAAGATAGAATGATTCACATTGGTAAAACTATAAAGTAATCGTCCTTATGTTCATGTCAAAAATGTATCATTGTTAGGGGATTTTCCAAGTAATAACTAATGTAACATAACAAGTCCGATATTATTCGGTGCAATCAATTGAGAACTTGAAGAGAAATTGTGATGAACAATTACTCAAAATGAGTAAACTCTCTAGGCATCACACTTGAAGCTTCCTAAACATCACTTCTATGGTTTCTTAATCATCACACTTAAGAAAAAATTATCATACAGTCTCTTTTGTAGAACAACACAAAAAGATGCTTCAATTGAAGTGCAAGTAGCAAAAAATGAAAGTAAAATCAAAACCACAAAAGACATAAAGATATGAGACATAAAGATATATGTGCAAATCCAAATTAGGCAAAAGCCATGAGGAGATAAAAGACTTCCATTATCTTTAACAACGAATATAAGAGTAACAAAAACTCAAAAAAGCCACTTGGTAAAACACAAGATCTGAAGATCTAGTAAAAAGATAGAAAGAACAAAGAATTGAGATAATGTGGAGACTAGGGTTAGAGGTGTGTTGTTAAACACATCACTTCTATAGTCTCCCTTCAAAAAAATCTTAAAACAAATGTGCATTGTTCAAAATGCCCTTAACACTAATTTGAAAGTCAAAACTTAATAATTTCCAAGCAAGAAATTGTCATCTATAATTAGTCAATAATTTTACAGAGGAAAAAAATTACAACGATATATATTGACTCCCTAAGAGTTGTTCTTTGAAATAGGAAACTTCCAGACAAGAAGCACGATTGAAACTTTCTTATAATGTTTAATGAAGCCATAAAAATAAGCTATATTGACTCCCTAAGTGTTGTTCTTTGAAATAGGAAACCTCCAGACAAGAAGCACGATTGAAACTTTCTTATAATGTTTAATGAAGCCATAAAAATAAGCTATCGGGTATGGATTTGATTAAATTCCTTGGGGGGCGAAAAGGCATTTATTGCACGAATTTTTTAAAAGTGAAATCTGTATTTAAAGGTAAAACTTGCGAATTATCAATCTCGCTCAGCATTTTTTTTTTTTTGGCAATCGATTGGTAGTGTACATGCAATGTAGAGCTCTTACCTTGAAACTGGATAAACGAGTCATCTAGATTTTATGTAAAATTGCGTGGCCTGGATTGTTTTCTCTCTTTCATCAAAATAATATAGCGTCATCTAAATATATCCCCACTTGCAAGTAGAGATTTAAATAGTTCGGTTCGATTCGATTTCTTAAAAAACTTAACCGAACCGAAATTCTGGTTTACTTTAGTTCGGTTTTTTGGTTTTTACTTTTATTTATTTTTGTTTTGTTTTTTCCCTACATGCATTCCTTTTGATAAATTTTTCGTCTTTTAAAAAATCATTTTTTAAATTATTTTTATTAATTTTCTTTTCTTTTCTTTCTTTTTCTTCTTCTTCTTCTTTATTAACCAGTCATCAGCCACGTTGGTAGCTAGTGATCGGCTAGTTGCCGGAGGATGACCAGCCAGAGGCGAGTTGAAACCTTGCCTAATCAAGCAAGGCCAAGCTTGCCCAACTCCAACAAGCTAGGTGAGGCTCAAGCTCACTGACGTCGAGAAAGCTTGGTCTTGCCGATCGCGAGACTCCACCCGCCTCTAGCTTGTTGCTAATCGCCATCGTGACTAGCGACCGGCCAATGAAGAAGAAAAAGGAAAAGAAAGAAAAGGAAAAAAACATTAAAAAAGAATTTTTTTTAAAAATGAAATGAAATTTCTTTAGATTTATCGGTTTGGTTTGGTTAACCGAACTGATAAAAAACTGAACTGGTTAAAAAGTTTCGATTTTTAATGAAAACTAAATCGAATGAGAACCAACCAAAAAAAAAAAAAACCTGAACTTTTTGATTTGGTTCGGTTTTTGACACCCCTACTTGTAAGTAACACCTTGTGAATAGGATAATCGAATGTGCTTTCTAAATGCATATTCAATATGCGGACGTAAATATTGAAAAACAACATAAAGTTTTTATTTTCATCTTCCATTTTCATCAAAACGAGAGAGTAAGAAATTGCCCACGAACCAAAGGGCCCTAAGTTGTCTTTAGTTTCCATCGGAATTTCTCACACACTACTTTTTAAGAGCCCAAGGAAAGTTCCTGGCAAGTACGTGGGGATTCCCGGAACCATTGCCCCAATACTTCGAAGTAAGAATCGATAACTGCAGAGTAAGTTTCAGCAGTGGAGAAAAAATCTGGTGACAGTTCTAATTTATTATGAGAATAATAATTTGTTTTAAATTATAAAAAATTAAATAACAAATAATTATAAATTTTTATGGGATCCATTCTTTTAAGAAACAAATGGGAGCAATGTTTATATTCATCCTCTACCCATTAATTGATTGAAGGAGATATGGGAGAAAATACGACGTTAACCGTGTTTTTGGGACGGTGGAACTTAAAGGCCAGGGTATCGGATTCCTCTTTAGCAAAAGAATGATAACGATGATATCTGGCATCGGATGCTCCCGATGGCGTCGGAGAAATAATTGCAGAGCGTCTACGAGAAACTACGCGGCGTCGGGGGTTCGTTTCGGGGAAACCCGTCGGCAGATAACACCTTCCTCCATCGTCGCTCGATTTCGAAGACCAGTAAGCAGACACAGCTGTAGGTCCCCGCGTCAGGTAAAAGAAAAAAGCATACCTTACAACCTCGCACAAATGACGACGCCCTCTTTTTCAGCTCGCGCGTGGATATAAAAAAGCATACCTTAAAATGAAATCCATGATCTTTGTATCCATCACCACTCCACACGAATTCGAACGCTGCACTTTTCGCGGCCAACGCAACGCCAAACTTACAGAGTTTTTTCTTTTTCCTCGTCTTTCCCATTGCACTGTGCTGCCACCCTATCTCGTAACAGGACCATGGGCCGCTAATGCTGGCAGTAGCAATATTTGAATCAAATCACGTAAATTTCCAATATCATATTATTAATATATATATATATATTTTATGATTTGGAAACTACTGTATAACAGGCAGCCGGCGACATAAACCCGGGGCGATGCTAATGCAGGGACCCACTTCCCACGACGCTACACTTAAATCGCACAATTGCGCACGTGGTGACTCGAACCTCCCCCCAACTGGGATGAGGGGGAAACGCCTGAACCAACGCACCCACAACAAAGTGGGTCCGATATCATATTATTCATCATTTATTGCTCTAATATTTCATTGACTTATTTATAAGATCATATTGTTTCCACATTAATATTATATTATTGTCTGGACCCATCAAAATGGGTCATAAATTTATTTCTTAATCCATATAACTATGTGGCTGGATTTCTAATCATAATAGAATTTGGTCAACTAAACAATAATTTGTGGATCTCTTTTTTTAAAACAAATAGCATCATTGATGAAATTACTTTTGACATGTTTTGTGCGATCAATATAAAGAATTTACTTCCTGACCAAAAAAAAAAAAATTACTTTATTATTTAAGAAAAAAAGACAACGTAATTCCACTCGTTGTAGTGTGTTTTTGAGCACCATGCGTACGTTCACATCGATCAAGATGAAAAAGGATATCGCAGACAACGGGATGAAATTTCTTTGGCTGAAAATATTTGTTAGCTGAATTTGTATTTGAAGAAAATACTCGCTATTTACCAATGTTACTCAACAATTTTTTTTTTTTTTTTTTTTTTTTGCGCAATTGATGGCTGGTGCATTCAATATAGATCTTTTAGAATGGAAAGATAAGAACTCAAGACCTATATTTCCGACATTATGAAAAATTTTATGTAACCGCCACTAACTATTTAAACAATTAAAATCATTAAATTTAGGTGTGATTTAATATTGAAATATTTTAAGAAGGGGAATTTAAGAAAGCTATCGACCACATCAAATCAGACTGGTGGGTAGTTGATAAAAGGCCAAATGATAATGAGACGTGAATGCCGAATAATTTAGAACTATTTCTGAGGCGAAACTTCCCCCACAGCCTTTCCATCTTTTACACTCTTATGCTATATCTCCTTGGCAAAGAACATTTTGAATGGCCCACCTGCACGCAATTCTGGATTCTTTGCCCAATCTTTAGAAAACACCGGTCACTGTTCAGCTGCCGACGAGGTTCCTTCGTCGTTATTACTCATAGGTTTTGCCGGGGTCGTACCTTTGATCTTGAATCATGAAGGGTAACTTTCCATGTGCTTCATCCCCGACCGTCCTCCATTGGTTTCATTTGGAAATGATATCGTTTAGGATAACCAAATATCCTTTCTAAACGCTTTTTCAGGTATTGAATTAGAGTTTCGCTTTTCCCTAAAATGAAAAAAAAAAAAAAATCCCTTGAACCGAAGGGACTCCCAATTTAAAGATTTCATAGATTTCCCTAGGCTAGTCATTCTTTTCGTCACGCCATTTTTCCATTTTAACTCGTCTTTATACCCTGATTCCCAAAATGATTCGTCCAAGATATCAATTATTTCATCACTTTGAAGTATCATCTCACATATCAACAAAAATAAAATAAAATACTATCTCATATCACTTGATAACGTGATTCAAAATATTCTTTATATTCATGTTGTCTCCATCCATTTATTAATTTAAGTTTTTGAGTTAGGCTTTTTAAAGACGTGAAAGTGCATCCATCCCCATTTATAAAAGAAAAAAAATGACGTGGCATCAAGAGCGACCTCAGCGTACTTTCACAATGGAAAGCATCTCATCAACTGTCTTCTTATCACAAAGGGAAAAAGGGGGGCGTCTATAGCAGAAAAAGGTTTCGGAATATTGACTAGGATAATCTAGACGTGCGGAATCACATAAAGAACCAAATCATCTTTCATAAACCATACTTAAAGTTAACGTAATTCTTTCGCAAAACGGTTTCACAAACCCATAATATATCATCTTTCCTAGCTCCATTCATTAGACAAAATATATTTCACAAGACATTTTTGACACTATTTTGGAATTCATTTGATAAACTAGTAACATTTCGAAACATCTTTCATTAAACGTTTCCCAAATCATTTTAAAACTCATTCCATAAATCAGTTTACAACGTAATACATATTTATAAATTTTCACAGCACCTTCCATAACATATTTCTCAAATCATTCTCAAATAATCAAATAGTAGTAAATGCCCAATGCGGATTTTTAAGCAATGAAAATGTCATTTCATAACTTATTCACTTAAACCAACAACGCGCAGCTATACAAGTTAACGATCTTGTAATTCTAACGATTAAATGAGAATCGACGTCAAAATTCAATAAAATATTACCTCAACAACAAAATGGCTATACTAAGCTTAAATACTAACAAAGCGACTCGTATACGCTAACAAAACAACTCAAACGTGTCCAAAAATCACTCGTCTGGAGTCATCATTTAAAACTATTCGCAATGCCGAGCTTGAGCACGGAGATTGGTCATGCCATAACTCTTTCTATTGAACTTTGTTTTCAAACGGATTTATAGTCAAATAGAAGCCCTTTCAAAATCCACCCCACGGTGGACACGCTGGTTTGTGCCCTGCCCCCTCATCTGGGAGGGGAGGGGTTCGAAACTCCGCGCCCCCATTGTGTGACTAAAGTGGAGTGCCGTGGGAGGTGGGCCCCCGTGCCAGTGCTCCCCTCACCGGAGCTCTGGCTAGCCCGCCTAGCTCCGTTTTTCCTCCAACAGTCTAGTTTTCCAGAGTTGCAGAGTAATTTCATAGTTTAATAACTTCAAAATCAAATCTCGCACTTCAAATTTTTGCATAATTTAAGCGTTGGAGAGTCTAGCCGCTAAAATAGGAAAGTCCAACTTTGACCGGACTTGAATTTAATTTAAAATACACAGAGATATGGATTGCCGTGGGAGGTGGGCCCCCATGTTAGTGCTCCCCCTGGTTTACGCTGTCGGCTGATGGTTATACGGGGGTCCTAGGGTAAAAAATAAAACATAAGCCCTTTCAAAACACTAGAATACCCACAACTCGGCTAACTCAAAATTGTACTAAAAACTGCCAAAATTTGGCTTGAAAGGCACTGGATGTGCACTGTTCATCACTAGCAGCCAATTTCAAAATTTTCTTTTGGGCAAATCATATGTCCAAATTGAGTTATGTAAAATTCTATAATTCCACAATAGCCTAAACTGTCATTTATGTATACATACATAATCCAACAACTCCTCAATTGAAACTTGCAGCTCAGAATTGACCTAATTTTGAATTTGTGCCCTAACTTTGAATATTATTTTGATTAACGAAAAAATGGTGGGATCACTCACCAGACGTGCGAATAGGAGTTAAATTGGCTTATCGAGGATTCCGTGGTGAGGAGGGGCGAAACCCTCTTCTTTCTTTTCCTTTCTTTTTCCCCCATTTCCTCTCTTTCCTTTTGCGAGCTCTCGGTCTTTTTCTCTGCGTTGCTTTTCCTTGTAATTGAACCGAAGTCCACATTTTTCTTTTTCTGTTGACTTTTGAACGTTTTTTTCCCTTCTCCCTTTTGACCTGGTCAAAACCCATATTTTACAATAATAATTAACATCTCTCTCTAACATTTCAGTTTAGTTTCTTTGTAGAAATTGGGAAGGTAATGGGTCCGTCACTGTCCCAAACATAACCGAGCCGTCTCCACCTTCAATATTTCTCAGGAAACCGGCTAACTTGTGTATCCAATTTCCGGGGAAAACATCCCTTAAGTTTTAAAGGAAAGTTAAAAGTTCCCACGTGGTGAGATGTTCAAGGTGGCCGAGTTTTAAAAGAAAGAAGACACATAGTTGGCCACAAGAAAATGTAACAGAATAACAACAGAAAAATGGAAGACGAAATTAGTAATCAAAACTTCGATATAATTACGGGATGCACTTTTTGGGATTTAGAAAATATCCCGATTTTTCAGATGATCTCGGGATATTTTTTTAATTTGGATGTCCTAAGGACATTTTCAATGCCATCAAAAAGAATTTGTGAAGGAATTTTTAAATTTGAGATTTGATATATATCAATGTTCCACGGTCTTTCTTTTCCCTCTAAAACAATTCGCTTTTCATTATTTTTTTTGGTTATGGACCTATGATAATCAATGTCTCTCTGATATCGCAAAGCTTCGATTGCCAAATGGGAATTTGTGGTAACATGGCTTCGTTTGTCATGTTAGCATGCCTAATACCTTAAAAAATCTTGAATTATAGATTTTATTGCAATTATGTCCTGAATTCTTCCCCCACCCCCGCTGCAAAAGTAAAAGCCACAAACTTTCACTTATGTCTCGTATCTGTCCGCTGTTGTCATTTCCAATTCAGCAATAAATCCACATCAGCTGGATTTTAGCACTGTTTCATGCTTACTGTTCGTCTTCTTCAATATTCACATTAACAGTAAACTTTGGGCCTGCTTTGATGAAAAGATAATTTGTTATTTTTTCGTGGGTGTCCTTTGCATATGTGATCTGGGAATGGCTGGAGGGAGTGATTTGCGGCCAACAAGACCCATGTAACTCGACGAAGAGAGCCTCGCTCGGGTTTTCAGAATTCCCGCTCTCGAGCGGGAGAGCGGTCTTGAGACGTTAGGAAGGAGAATTTATGGGAAAAAGCCGAGGATGATGGCGAGCAATCGAGCGGTCTTCTGTGCAGGGAGGGGCTTGCGAAGACGTTCGATTCGCAAGGTTGCATGAATTTCTAGGAACTTGGCCAAGAATTCGCGCCCGAAGAAAGAGGAAGAGAAGGGAGGATAATGGAACGGAGACGGACACAGGGAAGGTGTTCCTTTTTTTGTTTTTTTCGGTCATGGAAGGTGTTCTTACTAAATTTGCGGGAGGCGATTGGAGATGAATGAAGAGGAGGAGAGGATTCCAAGTCAGCTGCTTATCCGTCGGAAGCTGACGTGAGAGTCTACACGTAACATATTCTCTTTTATCTAAAAACGCTTTGACCGGTCAAAAAGACGAAATTCTGGGTCGGCCAAGACTCTGTGGCAGAAAACACCTGCTCCTCTGTCTCCAGGTTTGTCTTTGATTTGATTCAGGATGGGGTTGCTCTGAACACCACGGGCAGTGTCTACAGGTCGTCTTTGGGATCGGAGTACGAGTTCTCCGGTAGTCCCACTGAGAAAGCGATTCTCTCTTGGGCGGTTTCGCAATTGAGCATGGACATGGAGGAGACAAAGAAGAGCTGTGAGGTCATCCAAGTCGAAGCCTTTAACTCACAGAAGAAGAGAAGTGGTGTCCTAATAAGGAAGAGCTTGGACAACACATTCCATGTGCACTGGAAAGGTGCGGTAGAGATGGTATTGGCAAAATGCTCGAGCTTCTACGACGGGTTGGGGATAGTGAAAGATTTGGATGAAGATGAAAGGGCGAGATTCGAGCAGATTATTCAGGGGATGGCAGCGAGCAGCCTTAGGTGCATCGCTCTCGCTCATAGACAAGTCTCCGAGGAAGCCATCCTGGAAAGAGAAGACGGGACGAAGATTGAAGAGGACAGCCTGACATTACTGGGACTTGTCGGTATTAAGGACCCATGCCGTCCCGGTGTGAAGAGTGCGGTCCAAGCTTGTCAGGACGCGGGAGTGAACATCAAGATGATAACGGGAGACAAAATCTTCACCGCAAAGGCCATAGCCGCGGAGTGTGGGATTCTCAGGCCCGGGGACGATGCCTCCAACGAAGCCATTGTGGAAGGAGCTGAGTTTCGCAACTACACACCTGAGGAGAGGCTTCGGAGAGTTGAGAAAATCCGGGTCATGGCAAGATCCTCGCCTTTTGATAAGCTCCTGATGGTTCAATGCCTGAAACAGAAAGGCCACGTGGTTGCTGTCACAGGGGATGGCACAAACGATGCACCAGCCCTCAAGGAAGCTGACATCGGGCTTTCAATGGGCATCCAAGGCACCGAGGTCGCCAAAGAGAGCTCTGACATCGTAATCCTCGATGACAACTTCGCCTCTGTGGCGACGGTGCTGCGATGGGGTCGGTGCGTCTACAATAACATCCAGAAGTTCATCCAATTCCAGCTCACGGTGAACATTGCTGCCCTTGTGATCAACTTTGTGGCTGCCATCTCTTCCGGTGACGTCTGTTAAGTATAAAGCTCAAATGCAGAAGCAGAAACAGAGGAACAGAGGATCTCCTCCTGAACAAAGATGACTCAGATCGCCAGATGATCAATGAACGAAGATGATCGAGGGCTTAATGACTTGGATCGCCAGATGATCAATGAACGAAGATGCTTGAGGGCTTAATGACTCGGATTGCCAAAGTCTTAAAGCTTAGTCAAATAGATTCTTTCTGTTAAAAGTAGTTACTATATTCTGTTCTCCTTTTGTAACTAAGTTCAGTTACATATCCTGGTATAAGTACTTCGCTTTGCTTTACATAAGAAGTAAGAAAGAAAGATAGAAAGAAAGTAAGAGAGAGAAGTCACAAGATCTGAGAAAAGAGGTATCGAGATCATCAACGAATGCAGAAGGAATCTTGATACAGAAGAGAAGAAAGTTTCGGAGAATGAAGAAAAGCTCAAATCCGAAATACTGAAGCAAGTACGTTTGATCTTAGAAAATAGAACGACAGAAGTTTATTCACATTCTGTCTTTCAATTGTACTGAGATACAATGATATGATCATCATTCGGAAATACAAATTGTCTTCAGAGTTGTGCACTTGATCTTGTTTGAAGTTCTTCATCTTTCTCATGGTATCAGAGCTGTAGGTTGTTTGTATAACTTGGTCTGATCTGAAAGTCTGAAGCAATGGCAATAAGATCACCAAAATATTCTTTTCCGATTCACGTAAACATCTCAAACTTTGTTACAATCAAGCTCGCCAAAAACAATTTTCTGTTATGGCAAGCCCAAATTCAAAGGTTTCTGAAGAGTCAAGATCTCTTCGGTTTTGTTAATGGTGATGTTGTGGCTCCTTCACGAATATTGCACAACGATGATGAAGAATGTGACTCAGAACTTCTTAATCCTGATTATGTTGACTGGACAAGAACAGATCAGTTGATCTCATCATGGATTAGTGGGGCTGTCACTGAGAATATTCTAAGCCTAATCATTGGTTTAGAAACATCCTTTGAAGTATGGCAGTCTCTTCTAAAACGATTTACACAAAAATCAATAGCAAAGGAGTTCGAGCTTAGAGGAAAATTACAATCCTGCCAGAAACTTGATCAAAACCTCTCTACTTATCTCAGAGAATACAAAAATATATGTGATCAGTTGAATGCTATTGGTAAACCAGTAGATGAAATAACCAAGATCTTTGGTATACTAGAAGGACTAGGTCCAGAATATGAGCAACTTCGGACCACCATATACTGTTTGAAGCCCCAACCTGACTATGACGAAGTTATAGCTCAACTAGAGAGATTTGAATCTAGAATGAAGACCTACTCCAGAAGTCAGTTCAATCCTAGTCTGGCCTATTTTGGCCAAAGAAAGACTCAAATGTATCCTAAAGAAAGTATTGATGAAGAATATCTTTCACAACCTACTGGTTTTCTAGCTCAGAGAGGAAGCTATAGAGGTGGTGGTCGTAGTTTTGGTCGAGGCAGAACTGCTGGTAACAGAGGACGAGCGTTTGGTTATACTGAAAGAAATCAGAATTACAGAGAAGATGCAGCATTACAAAGACCAGGAGATCAATATCTAAGGCAAAAGAATGTCTTTCCTCCAACTACACAAGGATTTCGACCTTATGCCACACAATCTCAAAGGTATCAAAACAACAAATCTTATCCTCCTCTGTTAAACTCAAAGAAAAGTTTGCAAGATGAGAAAGACACAGAGGTTGCTAGACTAGAATGTCAAATATGTAAGCGACCTGGGCATGATGCTCTCCGCTGTTGGTACCGTTTTGACAATTCCTATCAAGTAGAAGAAATTCCAGCAGCTCTGACAGCAATTCATATTGAAGATCCAAAAGGAAGTGAGTGGTACCCTGACACAGGAGCCACTGCTCATATCGGTCTGAATTCTGGTATTCTTCATACTTCTTCTAAATATCAAGGTCTTGATACGTAATGGTTGGAAATGGATCTTGTTTACCTGTTACACACATTGGTAACACTTACCTAAAAGCAGTAAACACATTACCTCTTAATGATGTTCTTATAGTACCAGAAATAAAGAAGAATCTTCTTTCTGTATCTAAGCTTACTGATGACTATCCTTGCACTTTTATCTTTGATAAACTTGGTGTTTATGTAAAGGACAACAATACCAAGGCAACAATTCAGCTCAGAAAGAAGACTAAGGGCCTTTATCAAGTCAATACACGACGCAACAGCCTTTTCACTCAAAGACGAAGGCAGTCAATGCAGGAAGTATGGCATCAAAGATTGGCTCATGCGAATACTCAAATAGTGGATTATCTACATCATCGAAACTGATTCATGTTACTTGATTACTTCAGTTTCTTCAAACATTTGCAGCAGCTGTCAAATAGCGAAAAGTACAGCTCTATCATTTCCTTTGTCAAATTCCATATCAACTTCATCTCTAGAAAAGGTCCACTGTGACATCTCGGGGACCATCACCGACTCCTTGCAAAAGTTTAGATACTATGTGATTTTTGTTGACAATTTCTCACGATTCAGTTGGTTTATATCCAATGAAGTTGAAATCTGAATTCCTTGATATCTTTAGTCGATTCCGGACATTAGTCGAAAAACAATACAATCACAAGATTAAGATCTTTCAAAGTGATGGAGGTGGAGAGTTTGTAAGCAGAAAGTTTCAAGATCATGCAACGTTGTGGAATAAAACAACGATTATCTTGTCCTCACACTCCTGAACAGAATGGAGTTTCCGAAAGAAAACATAGACATATTGTTGAATTGGGATTGGCTATGCTGTATCATTCCAAGATCCCACTAAAGTTTTGGGTTGATGCTTTTGTTACAGCAAACTACATCATAAACAGACTTCAACACCAAAGCTAAACATGGATACACCATATAGAAAGATTCATAATACTCGGCCACGGTATGATCATCTACGGGTATTTGGCTGTGCTTGTTATCTGTGCTTAAGATCTTATTCAAGACACAAGTTCGATCCTAGATCACTTCCTTGTATTTTTCTGGGATACAGTGATATACATAAAGGCTATAGATGCCTTATACCTACTGATAATCGTATATATATCGGTAGACATGTTACCTTCGATGAAACATCATTTCCTTTCACAAAAACTGTGATCAATGAATATGGTCAATATACTCCTTTGTATAGACGGTGGATTGAAGGAGTCAAATTGCTCGAATACTGCAAAAAGCATACAGCAAAGCAAAGTATCTCCCATCGTCGAAGGGAGAAGTCAATATCATCCTACCATGGATAATTATGAAAATCAGCGAGATATATCAACAACCTTCATCGAATATTCCTCGACATCAAGGCAAAATGATGATATCCCAAACTCAATCCGGTCGGTTCTACATCTTTCGCGGGTAATCTACCTAGCACTATTAACTCGACACGAGAACCACATATTCATGATCTGTCTTCTTCTCGAGAGAAATGTTAGTAGTCATTCTATGCAAGACCATTAAGTATTAAACGTCTCGGATCAATGGTATTATCAAGCCAAATCCAAAGTTCAAGATATGCATGGCTTCGGAGAGTTGAGATTTAAAAAATCCGGTCGAGTTCACATGTTCCTATGGAACCAAGGTCATGGCAAGATCCTCGCCTTTTGATAAGCTCCTGATGGTTCAATGCCTGAAACAGAAAGGCCACGTGGTTGCTGTCAATACACCAACTTGGGGATGGCACAAACGATGCACCAGTCCCATCAAGGGAAGCTGACATCGGGCTTTCAATGGGCATCCAAGGCACCGAGGTCGCCAAAATGAAAGATCTCGCTCTGACATCGTAATTCCAAACAAAATCGATGACAATGATAGATTGTAAATCTTCGCCTCTGTGGCGACGGGATGCTGGTGGGTGGTCTTCAATACTTAACCATCACTCGATGGGGTCAACATCCCACAATGGTGCGTCTGTTCATCAATCTTCATTCTACATCAAATCATGGTTTTTCAGAGTTCATCCAATTCCAGCTCACTCAAACTTGGTGAACATTGCCGCCCTTGTGATCAACTTTGTGGCTGCCATCTCTTCCGGTGACGTCCCCCATTTCTGACGTTCCAAGCTGTCCAGCTCTTGTGGGTGAACCTGATCATGGATACAAAGAGACTTGGCGCCCTTGCGCTGGCCACGGAGCGAGCCCACTAGGGAGCTCTCTTGGAGAAGCCCCCGCTGGCCACGTGGGACGGATTGAGCCGCTCATAACCAATGTCATGTGGAGGAACATTGTGGCCCAAGCAACATACCAAATGGCCGTCCTCCTCACTCTACAATTCAAGGGCGAATCGATCTTCGGCGTGGATGAGGCGGTGAAGCGGACGCTGATATTCAACGCGTTCGTCCTGTGCCAGGTCTTCAACGAGTTCAACGCGCGGAAGCTTGAGAAAAGGAACGTGTTCGAGGGCATACACAAGAACAAACTGTTCCTTGGGATCATTTTCGTGACGGTGGTCCTCCAGGTGGTGATGGTTGAGTTCCTAAAGCGGTTCGCCGACACAGAGAGGTTGAGCTGGGGACAATGGGGCGCATGTGTAGGGATTGCAGCTGTGTCTTGGCCTATCGGTTGGGTCGTCAAGTGCATCCATGTCCCAGATATGCCAATCTTCAGGTACTTGGGATTGAAAAGCAAGAAGCTCGTGACAAAAATCGTGCCAATAGAACAATAGCAACACTAGTTTAACTCGATTTTTTTCGTTGTACAAGTATATTGAATTCTTTATTGATGCCAGGTGATTTTTTTGTTTTCCCTAGTGTTGACACCTCAATTTTAATTAGGTTAATTTTATTTTATTAAGTTTTAATTTTATTTCGGATAGATAAGATAATTAAAAAACCAACAACAACAAAAAAAACAAAAAAAAAAGCCCAGCCCCTCCCTCTCTTCTTTTCCTTCACAGGCCTGTGAGGCCCAGCTGCGTGGCTCAGCCCGACCCTTTCTCCTTGTCTTCTCCCCCAACCGGATAAGTAGCACGCGCTGGAGAAGAGGACACGCGCGACGCCGGAGCAAAATGGAGGAATAGTAGCGCACGTGGAGCAAGGGGGCGGCTGGCATCGGATAGGGACGTGCGGGGAGTAGCTGGCGTCGGATGGGACACTGGTTTGGCCGTCGAAGGCTGCTCGGTGCACGAAGGGGACCGGCGGTCGAGGTTCCGTCGACCGGCCACCCCCTCACCTATAAATAGCCCCCGATGTCGATGACGAAGAGGGGAGCGAGTTCTGAGATCTTCCCACTGAGAGACTTCGGGGGAAAAATCGAAGAGCGAGCGAGAGAGAACTCGGGTCGCGAGCTCGGCTGACCTCCCACTGAGAGACTTCGGGGGAGGCCGCTGGCGAGCGAGTCCGAGAAGATCAGATCCAGCCGGTGGAGGCTCAGATCTGGCCTGAGTGAGAGAGAAGCGAAGAAGGTGAGATCCGAGCGGAAGGAGCTGAGTGAGAGAAGATCCGGAGGAGAGAGGGTCGAGATCTGGGCGCAGATTTGGAAATCCGCCGTGCCGAGTCGCCCCAAGCCAGGCCGCCGCCGTCGCTGTGGCCGAGCACCAGTCCCGACGCTGTCAAACCGTACTGTCGCCCTCACGCCTCGCTGCTGCTGTTTTTCCCGATGCCGTCCAGGTTTAAGGGCCGCCATCATTGCCACAAGCCGTGCCGCCGTGCCGTGCCAACGCCGAGAGCAGGTGACGATAGATCATGCCCACACCATACCCATTTCTGCTCGAAGCTCTTACCGTCATCGTCGCCGTTGCCGCCATCGCCACCGCGCATCTCAGCCTTCCCCTCTCCGGTGCCGCGAATCGAGAACCCTAGGGTTCTCGATTTTCTGGGTTGCGGCCTCGGGTCATTGGGTCGGACCCGGGGCTACGAGTCGGGTAGGGTTTCTCCATATTTTGGGGGGCGGCGGAAACCGGGTCGGGGTTCGGGTCGGATCTGGGTAGGGTTTCACCGGGGGAGCGGGTTGCGAAGCCGGGTCATCAGGCCGGGCTGGGCATCTCTAAATGCCCGGCCACGGCCTCGTTTTAATAAAATAAAATAAAAAATGAAGAAAAAGATGAAAAATTCGAGTCGGGCCCGCGTTTGGGTCGCCGGCCGGGTCGAACCCAACCCGCGGATCCAACCTGGATCGGTTTTATTTTGTTATTTTAATATAAAATAATTCTAATAAATAAAACATAAATATTTTATTAAAAAAATCAGAAAGTGTTTTTTTTTTCAAAAAAATATTAAAAAATGTTTTAATTTCCAGAAAATCGAAAAATATTTAAAAATGTCGAAAAATGTTTTATTTTCTAAAAAATCGAGAAAAATAAAAGATAATTTATTTTCCAAAAATATTTTGAAATATTTTATTTTATTTTCCAAAAAATGCCAAAAATCCAAAAAAAAACAAAATTTTCATGAAAAAGCCAAAAAATTCAAAAAAAGCCAAAAAGACTTGTATTTTTCCAAAAAATACCAAAAAATCCCTTTTATGTCCAAAAATGAGAAAAATACTCAAAAATGTTTTTCCTCCTAAAAATGCATGGAAAATTTCTCAAAAATCCAAAAAGTCTTAGGGTTTAAACAAGGTTAGGTACCGAAAGGGAATTAGTGATTAACTTGTGTAATTAAGTCCCCGATCCTAATTTCTCTGGTTGCGCAGGAGCAAGTATTTCTCCCGATACTTCGTTTGGGTTTCTAATCAACTCACCCAAAACCGATTAGTGGCGATTCCGTTTTAAAATTAATTTACAGGTTAAAATTTTAGATTATTAAAGTCGTGAATTGGTGGACTTAGGAGAGTCCGGGCATAACAAATTTCAGCCGAGCCATTAGCCTCCTTAGGCGCTTGTACCCAATTGCGGGTGCCGAAAAAAAGAGGTCGCAACAGCTTGGCGACTCCGCTGGGGACATTTGAGGACTTAGGCCATTTTATCTTGTTTAAACCCTTTACTGACTTGTTTTTTTCTTTTGTGCAGGGTAATAGCTTAGATTTTTTTTATTTTATTAAAATAAAATGTTTTGTGATTATAAACTGCTGTGCATCCTTAAATGTTTTAGCACTACACATGGCACACACAACCCGACCGCCGGACCTGGGCCGCCATAGGATTTCTAGGATGGTGTTAAGAAAGATACGACCTCGAACGCGAGACTGCGATGTAGAGGTTGCCTTTTTTTTCCCCGAATTTCTTAGCCGAGATTAGGAGGGTATGCTGCTAACGCGAGACTGCGACGGGCGGATATCATTTTAATCTCAACAATCTTTCTCAGTTAGAAATCGAGCCGCACGTCTCACGCGCATGTCTTTGTACTTGCCATTTTTCTTTAAAAAGCAAAAGTAATTTCTTTACTTTTACTCAGTCTTTTTATTTGGCCCATGGCAATTTAGGATAAGTTTTTCAAGTCCCAGTTTATATGCGATGGGAAAAGACGATATCCAGTTCATTCCTACTCCCAAGGCGGAGCTCTTCAGATGGTGGGGTCAGTTAGATCAGTTTGCCCAAGAGCTTGTGAAGGCCAAAGTCGGTCATCTCCTATCGTTGATCCAAATCATTGTTCGCCTTGAAGTCATACAAGCCATAGCACATTTCTGGTGCCCGAAGACGGTTACTTTTATGTTTGGTAAGTTTGAGCTAACCCCAACCCTGAAAGAATACAACATCATCACTAGAATGCCTCTTGAGAAAAAGCTCGTCAAACCATCAACAGGCATCATCCCAATACGTGGGTTAGCACGGCTTTTAAGAATTGAAGTCCATACTATGATACAAATTCTTGAAGATAACCATAAAACCTACCCACTGGAATTTATGAATGCATGTTTCCAAAATCAGCCTATGATCTAGAAAAGTGAAATTTTTCTCCTGGCCTTTTTCAGGCTCATCATCTTCCCCCATCAAAGAAATGCCATAACTCCCAAGATGGCATGGATAGTTGATCAGATCTTAAGAGGGGGGAATTATGTCAACATGATTTTAACCGAAACATTCTTGTCCTTTAATCGTTTTAAAGACAACTCAGAGAAAATCATGCGAGCCTCTCCTGAAATTTTACAAGTCTAGTTCTTTTCTCACCTAAGCGAATTTCGAGACTTCATGCGATCATCTGAAACGGATGCTTTTGAAAATCCATTACAAAAATGTATGGTTTTAGGACCGTATATTCCCAATCAAAGCTGTTTAAATTGGGTAAACTTCCTAAGAGACCTAGCTCCTGAGGCATTCCAATGGCGTGCTGGTTGGTTCCATGAAAAAAGAGCTCGCTTCGCTTATAAGCGTGATCTCCCAATTCTGTTGCTTGGCCACACCGGCGCCATTCTCTATCACCCTTATCGGGTGGCACGACAATATGGAGCCCTTCAGGAGATCCCATCGTCTTCCATCAGGAAGGTCTCTTCAGTTCTTTTCAATACAAGCCGTGACTACGCATTTGAAGTTTCTACCGCTCAGGAAACCTGGGACAAGTGCCATCACAAAAGGATATAATAAATCTTATCACAAAAGGATAAAATAATTTTCCTATTATGGACATTAGAAATTCTATACACATTTATCCCATCTCTCCCATGAGATAATTTTATTTGACCTATATCTCCCTTATATCCGACTTTATCCAGTCCTAAGTAAGTACCAAACATAGGATATATAAATCTTATCATATCCTGAATTTTATCTCGATTGTCAAACACAACCTTAAGTCCTTAGAGGTGGCTCTTAGGAGAGTCATGTCACCATGTAGCACTTAACCATGAAATAATAGAAGGCCCTAGAAGTGACTCCAACGAGACTTGCATCACCATATAGCACCTAACTCTTGACTAGCTCATATAAATGATACAAGGTCCTAGAGGTGTCTCTCAAGAAACTTGCATCACTGTGTAGCACTTAGTCCATGACCCGTCATGCCTCAAACCTCTACAGTTGTGTGACAATCCATGGTCATCGAACCTTTACTTATCCTTTGGTCATTTGATTGTGACGTCTCAAAGAGGCGTCGTTGACCCAATTCATAATAACATTAAAATGCACAAGCGGAAACGTGAGCAAATCTTCAATCATCAAACAACAAAGATAGTTAAAAAAATATTTGTAAATATAGAAAAACGTTACAAGTCAACGTCTCATACAACACGAGTTCGAGGATTAATCAACTAGCTTCTTCACCTCCGACACACCTAACCCCTTTGCCACGACCCCCCCTTCAAAAAGGGTCCAGGGGTATACCTACGCCTCTAATACTACGAGGGTGGTTCAAAAAGTGCTAACACTCCACGTCTACCTAAGCCCCAATGGCCTTCAAGATCTAGGCCTCCAACTCGATAATCAATGTGGGGCTGATCTCAGGGTCAGACATCTCTCCATTGGGAACGTCCCCATCCTTAGCATCCCAATTGATGCCACCTCCAGATTTTTGGACACTTGTCAGATCGTCGAAGTCGTAGATGGGACCATGGTTCTCACCGCCTACTCAAAAGCATCAGGCCATGAATCGATGTGGCACGAGGTTAGGCAAATCCTCATTGACCCAAATGATCGAGACATATCGCGTATAGTGCACATTGGTTGCTCCCACTACCGGTACTTCGTCACCTCTTGACTATGCTTGATAGGGTGGCCAAAACGAATATGACAGAATGGTTCAGCCATTCTTAAGGCCTGGAAATATTTTAACAAACAAATATGAGATAAACTCAATGAGTGAATTTCCTAAACCTCGTATAGGGAAGTTGTTCACCTCGGAAGCACCCTAAACATACAAATATCTATTGATGGTGAAACATGGCAACACACTTTTCACTTTACTCTCATCAATCTTGTAACAACTCGTCAACCATACAAGATCATCAATATAGATGTATAGGCAATTTCATAACATAAATTTCGTGTTCTCGAACCAAACATATGAATATGCATTATGATCTAAGTCATGCGCTCATGCCATGCAATAATCCAGACCTCATTACATATGAATCTCATACACTTCCTATACACATTTGTCTAGATTATTACGGCCACTCAAGACCTGAAGCCAACTCGAAAGTTTGCAAATTATCTAGCGTAATTGGTCATCGTCTTGCCCCATCGAGCATGGCATCCCATTGACTTGGGGGATTCCTATAAGGAGCTTCGTTCCGAAATCCATCCCCAAACGGTATCCTATTGACTTGGAGACATCTGAACTTAATTGGGCATCGTCTTTCATAATATACCTCAGGATGAGTTCACACCCCGCATAAAATGCATTAGGGTCTTAGGTGATCACACGAGCATACCATCACATACTCAATTTCTATCTTTCTTATTTAATCCATGTGATGCTCATGCAATATGAAATTTCACTTGTCAAATGCCATAGTTCCGTACACGTACATCACTTATATTACCCACATATGCACAATTTACTTCCCGAACTCATGATACATAATCCATATATCATGTTTAACCACTAATTCACATGGCACATATTCTAATTATCATTTTTAACCATTAATCTACATGGCACATCATCCAAATATCATGTTTAACCCCTAAATCACATGGCACATAACCTAAATAACATAGTTAACCACTAATCCACATGGCACATTATCCAAATGACATAGATAATCACTAATCCACATGGCACATCATCAAAACATGTTTAACCCCTAAACCACATGGCACATGACCTAAATAAAATATTTAATCACTAATCCACATGGCACATCATCCAAACAACATGTTTAACCCCTAAACCAAATGGCACATAACCTAAATAACATGTTTAACCACTAAACCACATGACACATCACTTAAATAACATAGATTACCACTAATCCGACCTAAAATACTCCATAAATGCAATGAAAACCCTAATCAAAGGCTAGAAAGCTACTCACGGATGACTTGGGCCATGAAACAGATCAGAGGAGAGGACTACAAGGCTAGACAGCAGCTGGATGGCGGTCTGGTGGTTGCATGATGGTGATCCGACGGTGGTACGATGGAGCAAGAGGGCAGTCTGGCATCGGGGGTTCGATGGGTGGTCGCCGACGAGGAAAACAAGAGGAAAAATGGAAGAAACAAGCTTGAAAAAGAGAGAAATTGAAGGGTGGGGTTTCGTGGTGGTGAGGGGAGAGCGAAAGTAAGCTTAAGAACAAACAAGTGAGGAAAAATGAGAGAGAATGAGGGAGAGAGAGAATGCCGGTGTGAGGGGGAGAGAGAGAGGTATTGTCTCTCATTAATACCCCATCACTTCCCTTGTCTCTTGTCCATCAAGGTTGCCCAATCTAGAATCAAAATCTAGTATTAAATGGGAGGATTTGTACTCAAGTGGTTACATTAGGTTTAGGTTAGGCTAGGTAGCCTTTTTCCCTTCCTCTTGGCCGCCCAATTCAAGTGCTTCCCCTTCCTTGCCTTTCTTCCATTTTTATCAATTTGTCTTTAGTCCATTGGAAGGGCACTTTGGTCATTTCACCAAAATCTTGTACTATTCATGCACTATTCATATCATTTAGTGCATTTAATGTCAAGATTGCGTCAAAAAGAGCTTGATGGGCTTTGGGAGGCTAGGCCTCCCTTGGCCACCCATCTCTTAGGCGTGTGGGCCTCAGGCCACCCACTTGGACTCAGGCCCAATGGGTTCTTATTCGTGGCCCGTTTTCATTTTTCCGCACTCATATGTCCTTACCGATGAAAATCAAGTTTTCACCCCTAATTTTTTTTCTCTAATGTCCTTGTGGCCTATCGATCCTCAAAACACTCTCGTCTAATGATCACTTATCGGAATAATTTCATTCTGAAAAACCAAGTCGGAATGAGGATGTCACATGACCAGTACATATCAACATTACAAGGCCCTGGAGGTCACAACCACAAAATTATGTTATCATATAGCACTTGGCCCTTGACTGACTATACCAATATTACAATGCCTTAGAGGTGGCTCTAACGAACTATTGTTTTTGCATTACACTTAGTCTTTTATCAGTCCATATCACAATTAGTTTCATAAATCAAAACATGACCTTTCACAAATCAATTATTTTCACAAAAACCAATCCAGAACTTGTATCATAAATTGATTTCACATATCGAACCAAATCATCTTTCATAAACCATACTAAAAGTTAACTTTGAATATTATTTTGATTAGACGAAAAAAAAACCATGGTGGGATCACTTACCATACAAACAAAAGTGCGAATAGGAGTTAAATTGGCTTATCGAGGTTTCCTTGGTGAGGAGGGGCGAAACCAAATTGGCTTATCGAGGTTTCTCTTATTTCTTTTCCTTTCTTTTTCCACCCTTTCCTCTCTTTCCTTTTGCGAGCTCTCGGTCTTCCTTCTCTGCGTTGCTTTTCCTTGTAATTGATACGAAGTCCACGTTTTTCTTTTTGTTTTGACTTTTCAACGATTTTTTCTTTCTCCCTTTTGACCTGGTCAAAAACCCAAATTTACATAATAATTAATATCTCTATCTAACATTTCAGTTTAGTTTCTTCGTAGACAATGGGAAGGTAACGGGTCCGTCACTGTCCCAAATATGACCGAGCCGTCCTCACCTTTGAAATTTCTCAGGAAACCGGATAAATTGTGTATCCAATTTCCGGGAAAACATCCCCTAAATTTTAAAAGAAAGTTAAAAGTTCCACGTGGTGAGATGTTCAAGGTGGCCAATTTTTAAAAGAAAGAAGACACATAGGTGGCCACAAGAAAAAGTAACAGAATAACAACAGAAAAAAGGAAGACGAAATTAGTAATCAAAACTTCGATATAATTACGGGATGCACTTTCTGGGATTTAGAAAATATCCTAATTTTACAGATGATCTGGGACATTTTTTTTTCAATTTGGATGTCGTAAGAACATTTTCTAAGCCATCAAAAATAATTTGTAAAGGAATTTCTAAGTTTGAGATTTGAAAAAAGAAGAAGAGAAGATATACATCTTTGTCGCTTCAAGGCAATTCAATGTTCCACGGTCTTTTCTTTTCCTGCTAAAAATTTTATTTTCAGTATTTCTTTGGTTTTGGACCAATGATAATCAATATCTCTCTGATTTCGCAGAGTTTCGACTGCCAATTCCTCACAAATGGAAATTTGTGGTACTGTGGCACCGTTTGTCATGTTAGTGGGCTTAACACCTTAAAAAATCTTTTTTTAAAGAATTTGTTGCAATTATGTCCAGAATTCTTTTTTCCCCCCTAAAATAAAAGCCACAAACTTTCATTTATGTCTCGTATCCGTCCGCCGTTGTCTTTTCCAATTCAGCAAAAAATCCACGCCAGCTGGATTTTGGCACTGTTCATGCTTACTTTTCATCTTCTTCGGTCTTCGGATTAACAGTAAACATTGGGCCTGCTTCGATTATTATTTTTTTTTCCGATGGTGTCCTTTACATTTGTGATCTGGGAACGGCTTGAGGGAGTGGCTTGAGGCCAACAAGCCCCATGTAACTCGACGAAGAGAGCTTCGCTCGGGTTTTCAGAATTCCCTCTCTCCCGAGCGGGAGAGCGGTCTTGAGACGTTAGAAAGGAGAATTTATGGCAAAGCCGAAGGTGATGGTGAGCAATTGAGTGGTCTTCTGTGCAGGGAGAGGCTTGCAAAGACGCTCGATGGTTGCATGAATTTTTAGGAACTTGGCGAAGATCTCGCGCCTGAAGAAAGTGGAAGAAAGAGGAAGAAAAGGGAGGATAGCGAGAACGGAGATGGACGCAGGGAAGGTGTTCTTAAGAGAGAACAAGTTTTGCTGCGGTGGAGGTGATTGGAGATGAATGAAGAGGAGGAGAGGATTCCAAGTCAGCTGCTTATCCGTCGGAAGCTGACGTGACAGTCTACACGTAACATATTCTCTTTTATCTTAAAAGCTTTGACCAGTCAAAAAGAAAAGGGAAGTGCCGAGAGCTGAGACCTTGTAAAGAAAAGAGCACCCACATCAAAGGGAAGAAAAGAAGGAAGAAGAAGCAGAAGAAGAAATAATGTGCAGGGAAAGAAAGGGCAAGGAGGACATGGCGCGTACACGTCACAGGTTAGCTAAATATGACGTGGAATCTGATCTGTACGCTAAGGGTTGAGGGAAAAGGCGGAAACTCCTTTAGCCAAATATTCTCCGGCTCTCCCCATGGTTGAGAAAAGCTTTCGACCTAATAAGCATTATGAAAGAGAGCAACTTTCATGCATCCCTCTCAAGTCCCACGTTCTCATTCATTAATAAATAATACATAGGACTTTACTAGTATAATAGTATTTGGATTACTATGAGAATAATAATTTATTGTGTGTCACAAATTTTAAAGTAAACCCCATAATAATTTATAATTATTTGTTATTTGATTTTTTGTGATTCGAAATAGATTATTATTTTCATAATAGATTAAAGACTATCATCCAATCAATTTTCTAATACATATGTTTATGTATGAAATGGGAGAAAATCAAGAAAGAGAAATGATTGGGTGATGATATTTAATTCATGTGGGAATAACGATATATTTTGATCATAAAAATTAAATAATAAATAATTATAAATTATTGGAGTTTTTTTTTAAAAGAATATACGACTCAGAGTAAATTAATTGGGCAAGCTGTCGTTCCAATCGTGTAATTCAAACAAAAAAGAAGAAACATATGTGGAAAGAGAAGAGAGAGTTCCCATGAAAATGTAGGCAGACGTGTCGGCCCAAACGCGGCCCAAGACCCGGACGCGTTGGTCTTCAACCAATCGACCAATTAAAGGAGCAGCGATGGAGAGATACTCTGACAATGCCTTTCATTCGAGACGGTGGGAATAAAGCAGGAACATCGGATTCCGTTACTTAAACGAACGATATTAATATGTCCAGTATTAGATTCCATAATGAGGTAGGTAACCACCTGCAGAAGTCAAAAGAAACAGCCTGGCATCAGCATATGTCCCTCATTTCTGCACGTCCTTTACAGACTTTTCGTCCACTCCACGTCCCGAGCCCGCCGGATGAGCAAGCAAGCGCTGGTTTTACACCTTCTTTTCCTGGAAACTAACAAGAGATGAGAATGGAGAACTCAATTTGTGTACCACCATGATCGTCAAAACAACAATAGTGAAAGAGGAAGACACAGAGCAAGAAGGGTGCGCTGCCAAAGGAATTTTCTTATGCGCAACCCAAACGGTTTGGTATAATGGTATATAAATACAATGCTAGTGTTGTCTCAAACATCATTCCACATATTACAAAATTGCACTTTTTGTTGCTAAACTAAACAGCAAACATTGAGTTTTTCTCTTGTCTTGCAATTTGCATTGTGTGGCCCCACCTCATTTGAGGATCACCAAAGCCTGTGTGGCTCTTTCAAGCGATGACGAGCATTCTCCGTCGCAACTTTGTCTGCTATGAGGTCTCTCTCAACTTGCTCGCCATGCACAAGTTTGCCAAGCATTGGCGCTTGGCCTTCGCGACCATATATTGCTCCCGAGCCATTACTAACTCCCCAAAGAAAGCCAGGAATTTGTCCCCACTAAAATCTCCTTCCTACGCTTCCATTTCGATCCACGATCCGGTCCTGAGCACCAGCTCTGATCATCCCAGCTACTTCGACATTGATCAGTCACAGCTCACCAAGCTGGTCAAGGACAAGGACCTCAGCCACCTCCAGGAATTCGGCGGGGTCCAGAAAGTTTCCTCAACACTCAAAACTGATGTCTTGGCCGGAATAAACGGCGACCCAGACGACGTCTCTCGCCGGCAAAATGCGTTTGGCATCAACTCATACAAGAAGCCGCCTGCCAAGAGCTTCTTCCACTTCGTGGTCGAGGCTTTCAAGGACCTCACAATCATGATTCTTCTTGTTTGCGCTGGGCTTTCACTTGGGTTTGGGATCAAGGAGGATGGGGTCAAGGAAGGATGGTATGACGGTGGCAGCATATTCGTCGCAGTGTTCCTTGTGATCGCTGTGTCCGCTGGGAGCAATTACCGCCAGAACCGGCAGTTCGAAAAATTGTCTCAGGTGAGCGGTAATATTCTCATTGATGTGATAAGGAAGGGTCGGCGGCAGCAGGTTTCCATATTTGAGATCGTCGTTGGAGATGTCGTTTGTTTGAAGATCGGCGATCAAGTTCCAGCAGACGGGCTGTTCCTGGACGGGCATTCCTTGCAGGTATGGACGACAATTTGTACTGGTTTGACGCATTATTTGCATGTTAACTCATGCTCGTTTCCTTCAGAAACATACGTAGTATTAATAACCAAGTTGGAGTGCAGTTTCCGTAATTAGTTGACTGATTAGTCCAAGAAATTGTAGAAGTGTATCATTTTTATAATCTTGATTCTATGAGAAAAATGATAAGCAATGGTTTTTATTCGTAGTTCTAGTTAGGGGTGTGCAACGGAAACTGCCTGAATCGGGACTGAACCGGACAAATTTTTTTTATATATATAATTTATATACATATAATATATAAACACATATAATATATGAATATTATACATGAAACTTATTGCAATTGGAATTGCGATTGAGGTAACAACCTCTTATGTGGCCAAGAGACCACCAAAGCTCTTGTTGTTACTCTTTATTTATAGAGAAAACTTGTTAGTTTCATAGAGATTGTCTATAAAACCTAAGCCAAGCACAATCTTTAATCACATTGTTCATGGTTTTTATGCTTAAAATTAAGCATGAAACACATAAACTGTGATTGATATTTACGCAAGTGAAGTTTAAATATTTTGCACGTAAAAACATGTGTGAATAGTTTTATTAGATTGCTCAAGAACCGAATTGAATTGATCTGTTCGAAACATGATCATTCTTTAGTGAATTTTCATTCTTTAGTGAAAAAGAAAGTGTCAATTCTATTGGACCGAACTGGACCGGAACTAATGGTCCGGTCCATTTCCCGGTCCTAGGACCAAATGGTCCGGTCCACGGTTCCCAAAATTGGGAACCGATTCTCCCAGTCCGGTTCCCGGTTCCACCTTGGAACCGGACCGAACCGGGAACCGATCACCTCTAGTTCTAGTTATAGTAGAACAAACTCTATTAAAAACTTCTACCGTTAAAACGTGATCCATTTGTTCTTGTTTCCTGTTTGTTCATGCTTCATTTTCTTTGCTTCAAGTTAAGACCAGAACGCTTCGTATCGTGTCATCCTAGCGTCACTAAACATGTGCAACGTTTGTGCTGTGAATCTAGATTGATGAATCGAGCATGACTGGGGAGAGTGATCACGTAGAGGTGAACCACAAGGAGAATCCGTTCCTGTTCTCGGGAACAAAGGTTGCTGATGGGTATGGTCAGATGCTGGTTACATCCGTGGGCATGAACACGACGTGGGGTGAGATGATGAGCTTGATCAGCCGTGACGACAGCGAACAGACCCCTTTACAGGCTCGGCTCAACAAGCTCACCTCGTCAATTGGCAAAGTAGGCTTGGCCGTCGCTTTCCTGGTTCTTGTGGTCTTGCTGATACGCTATTTCACGGGAAACACACAGGATGAATATGGGAACCGGGAATTCATTGCAGGCCAAACCACAGGTGACGATATCATAAACTCTGTGGTGAGCATCATCGCAGCTGCAGTGACCATCGTGGTGGTCGCAATTCCTGAAGGCTTGCCGCTTGCGGTAACCCTCACTCTTGCTTATTCGATGAAAAGGATGATGGCAGATCAGGCGATGGTGAGGAAGCTTTCGGCCTGTGAAACGATGGGGTCAGCCACCACTATTTGCACCGACAAGACTGGCACTCTCACAATGAACAAGATGAAGGTGACGAAATTCTGGGTCAGCCAGGACTCTGTGGCGGAAGACACCTACTCCTCTGTCTCCAAGTTCATCCTGGATTTGATTCAGGATGGGGTTGCTTTGAACACCACGGGCAGTGTCTATAGGTCGTCTTTGGGATCGGAGTACGAGTTCTCTGGTAGTCCCACCGAGAAAGCAATTCTTTCCTGGGCCACTTCGCAATTGAGCATGGACATGGAGGACACAAAGAAGAGCTGTGAAGTCATCCAAGTCGAAGCCTTCAACTCGCAGAAGAAGAGAAGCGGTGTCCTAATAAGGAAGAGCTCGGATGACACATTCCATGTGCACTGGAAAGGAGCGGCAGAGATGTTATTGGCAAAGTGCTCGAGCTTCTATGACGAGTCGGGGGTAGTGAAAGATTTGGACACAGATGAAAGGATGAGATTCGAGCAAATTATTCAGGGGATGGCGGCGAGCAGCCTCAGGTGCATCGCTTTTGCTCATAAACAAGTCTCTGAGGAAGCGATCAAAGAAAGAGAAGACGGGAAGAAGATCCAAGAGGACGGCCTGACATTACTAGGACTTGTCGGTATTAAGGACCCATGCCGTCCGGGTGTGAAGAGTGCGGTCCAAGCTTGTCAGGATGCGGGAGTGAACATCAAGATGATAACGGGAGACAACATCTTCACCGCCAAGGCCATCGCCACGGAGTGCGGGATTCTCAGGCCCGAGGATGATGCCTCCAGTGGAGCCATCGTGGAAGGAGCTGAGTTTCGCAACTACACACCTGAGGAGAGGCTTTGGAGAGTCGAGAAAATCCGGGTCATGGCGAGATCCTCGCCTGTCGATAAGCTCCTCATGGTTCAATGCCTGAAGCAGAAAGGCCATGTGGTCGCTGTCACTGGGGATGGCACGAACGATGCACCAGCCCTCAAGGAAGCCGACATAGGGCTTTCGATGGGCATTCAAGGCACCGAGGTCGCCAAAGAGAGCTCGGACATTGTAATCCTTGACGACAACTTTGCCTCCGTGCCGACAGTGCTGCGGTGGGGTCGATGCGTCTACAATAACATCCAGAAGTTCATCCAGTTCCAACTCACCGTGAATGTTGCCGCCCTCGTGATCAACTTCGTGGCCGCTGTCTCTTCAGGCGATGTCCCCCTGACGGCTGTCCAGCTCTTGTGGGTGAACCTGATCATGGATACACTCGGCGCCCTCGCCCTGGCCACGGAAAGGCCCACCAGGGAGCTCATGATGAAGCCCCCCGTGGGACGGATTGAGCCGCTCATAACCAATGTCATGTGGAGGAACATTGTTGCCCAGGCAACGTACCAAATGGCCGTCCTCCTCACTCTACAGTTCAAGGGCGAATCAATCTTTGGCGTGGATGAGGCGGTGAAGCGGACTCTCATATTCAACGCGTTTGTCCTGTGCCAGGTCTTCAACGAGTTCAACGCGAGGAAGCTTGAGAAGAGGAACGTGTTCGAGGGCATACACAAGAACAAGCTGTTCCTTGGGATCATTTTCGTGACGGTGGTCCTCCAGGTGGTGATGGTCGAGTTCCTAAAGCGGTTCGCCGACACGGAGCGGTTGAGCTGGGGACAATGGGGCGCATGTGTCTGGATTGCGGCCGCGTCTTGGCCTATTGGTTGGGTCGTCAAGTGCATCCCTGTCCCTGATACACCAATCTTGAGCTACTTGGGATTGAAAAGCAAGAAGCTCGTGAGGAAAATTGGGCACAGAGAACAATAGCAACACTGAGTTTAACTCGATTATTTTTGTTGTTCAGGTATATCGAATCCATTATTGATGCAGCGTTATTTTTTTGTTTTTGTTGGAGATATGCGAGGATCGATTTGTATCAGTCTTTATTCTTTCACTAGTTGTATATCCATTGTATTATAAATAGGAGCATTCTCTCAATTTCTTCCTTAGTTGTATATCCATTATATTATAAATAGGAGCATTCTCTCAATTTCTTCCCTCCTTTCTTTTTGTGAACGAACCTTATCGTGGAGTACCTTCGGCTTGTACAATCTTTAGCCCCATCACTGTCCGGGGTAAGCATGCAACTTCTGATAAGAGGAAGAAGGACGAATTCCAGGAGACGCGTGACCTTATTACATCCAAGAATGTGAAGAACAAAATCATGAGAAAAATGTGCAGCACAAGAGGGCTCAATCGGTATGAATCACGGAGATCGACTATGTCAAGGAACAATTCCCTCTTCGGTCATATTTCTAACTTGAATCGAGTCGGGCCTTATTCTTATTTCGTCCTTCATTCGAGGACTTTTTGGAGGATGGATATTGCCATAGAGAGCTCTGGTAGCTTGGATAATACCTACATCAATGATTCATCCTTCGACTTCATCCAGCCTAAAACGTGCCATATGCCACGAGGCGTTCTAGTTCGTAATAGTCGCCTACTCCTTTCTTGTCCTCTCTATTTCACGAACCCCTACATCTTCAAATTTTAAGACACACTTTAAACATACCGGACTTGTCAATACACAACGCTAAATCTTCAATAACTTTGCAACTACAAAAGGTGACGTTGGAATTCTCAGTCTTAAACTCAATAGCATGACGTCACTATTAGGCCCTCTAAATGATGGTGACTTTATGATCGCAGATTCTCAATCTTAGCTAATTGGCAACCGGAACTTAAGACCAAGACACAACCTGTCAAATATCAGTATATGTTGCCAAAAATGCCCTCAGAGCGATTCTCGATTATCGAAAAGGGAAAAGGAATGACTAGAAGAGTTTAAATTCGATGAGATAGTTTTTTTTCTCTTATAATAGTTGACTTATAATTTCGTTTTTTTATTCATTGAAATATTTTGATGTGTTTGGTTTAGTTTTCCCAAAAGACTTTTGGCGTTTGGTTTAGTTTTCCCAAAAGACTTTTGGCCAAATACCTGAAAGAGCTTTAGCATTAGAAATTTGGTGCCTGACTTTGGTTAGATTTTTTCCCTCTTGCGTAAGCTAAAAATTAAGCTAGCAAGGGGCCACGAATTACCAATATTGTTCAACATCTTTTTTGTGATTGTTCAGACTTTCAACTTTGGCCAAACGTTGAAATTAGTTTATTTTTTTTCCAAAACTATCATCGCCAATTTGTTAGTTCTCTGATTTTCCCCTTGCGTAATTGTTCATCTTCTTTGTGCAACGGTGGCCGACGAAGCCAGATCTAAGCTAGCAAGGGGCCAGCGAAGGTTGTTCAACCTAGGTGACCTCCGCCAGAGGTCGCGTGGCTTGAGTCTTGCGACCTTCAACAACCTTGCGATATCCTATTCATTGACTGCCTTCATGGTCTTGTTATCTTAGTTCAAAGGATCATTTGACTTTTGGAGGATGGGTCTTACCGTCAAGAGCCCTGATAACTTGGTTACTACCTATATATATTTCACTTTCGTGTGACGTGATCAACTGAGATGCGTCATCTGTCTTTTGGTATTCAAATTCACTATAATCACGTATTACTCCTTTACGTCCTCTCTATTTCAACCCGATCTATTTGGCATTGCTTGTGCATAGTGCTAACCCTTGCTCGCAACAAATGATCACGTACTAACCTCAAGATAAGGCCTTCCAGTCACAATATTTGCCTACGCATATCAAGCGACTATTCCGAATGTGGGTCCAACAATATGGCTCGCGAAAACAATATCCATCTAATTACTATCTACTTTAATATTATTTCATAAAATTTGATAGTTTGTATGAAATTATGAAACTAATATGTTAATAAACAATATTAGAATCGTAACATCATTTATGAAGTAATAAATTTTTGCTGTTTCATTATACTAAAGCCTAAACAAACACATTATGGTGGTCTATTTAGATGTGACCACATTATCTCATGCATGGCTGCTTTAACCAAATGCGCAATGAGAATTGATATCTATAGAGGAAGTTTTAGGTGGGCCCGATATATCGCCCTCACTTTAAGACGTGTACTTTGTATGGTGGTGAGAGGAAAAGTTCCTCTAGCTAAATCTTTAATCAGCGCATTTTAAATACAACCATCATTGACAATCAAATTGAAAAAACAAAATGAATGCGAGTAGTATTTATATTTGTAATTTACCAATCAAATGATTGGACGAGGAATAAAGGAAAATATATAAAGATACCGCGTATTCAAAATCGGTGGGGGCTAAAAGGGCCAACATAGCCTTCCTTTCCTCAAACGAATGGGAGTAACACCATGTCTAAGAAGAAACACCGCAGCATTGCGCTTCTCTTGTATCTCCATATCTTTTTGACTTTTCATTGACTCCACGTCACCAGCTTAAAAAATACACAAGAAGTCCATCCGGAGAAACCCGTAGCAGCTGGCCCACGATCCCGTCGTCCCTCAATTTCTCTGTAAATCTGACGGCGACTCAAGATATAATAACACGAGAAAAAGCATGAAGTCAATTCGCGTACCGCCGTCATCGTCAAGAAACGCGAAGATACAAAAGCCAAAAATAAAACTAAAATAAAAAATCCACGCGCCGCGTAAGGAAAGAAAAGTTGCTTAATCCCTTGCGCAAATGACGCCAACCTCTAGTCCTAGTCCTATTTTTTTGGTCGGAAAACAATTACAAAATTCAGTGGACACAGCTTTTCGAGGAAAAAAATTCTTAGCTAAATATTTCCAATCTATCCCCAAAAGTTGAAGCATCATTGAAAGAGAGTAATACTCTTGCACATCCCTCAACTTGAACGTTCTCATTGATCAATAAATTGCCGAAAATTAAATTCATTGAGACACAATCTGCAAATGTTAAAATGAATTACCAAAAATACTCTCAAAGGGATTCTTGGTTATTAATAAGGAATAACTAAAAGAAATAAATTCATTGAGATGACTAAGATTTTTCTCTTACTCGGAATTTCAAATTTTATTTATTTGCATATTAGCTATTATGATAAGACAATAGTTGTATTAATTGACTAATCGAGTACAAAGTAATTTGTGGGTCTCCTTTTCAAAACAAATAGTATCATTACTTAATTTACTTGTGACATGCTTCATGTGAGTAATATAAAGATAGAATGATTCACATTGGTAAAATTATAAAGTAATTGTCCTCATGTTCGTGTCAAAAATGTATCATTGTTAGGGGATTTTCCAAGTAATAACTAATGTAACATAACAAGTCCAATATTAATTGGTGCAACCAATTGAGAACTTGAAGAGAAATTGTGATGAAAAATTACTCAAAATGAGTAAACTCTTTAGGCATCACAATTGAAGCTTCCTAAACATCACTTCTATGGTTTCTTAAGCATCACACTTGAGAAAAAAAAATTATCACACAATCTCTTTTGTAGAACAACACAAAAAGATGCTTCAATTGTAGTGCAACTAGCAAAAAATGAAAGTAAAATCGAAACCATACGGAGATAAAGATATATATGGAAATCCAAATCAGGCAAAAACCGCAAGGAGATAGAGGACTTTCATTATCTTCAACAACGAATACAAGAGTAAAATCCAAAAACTTAAAAAGGCCTTTTGGTAAACCACAAGATCTAAAGATCTAGTAAAAATGAGTGCTGGACATCTAGAGTATCAAAATTTGGCACGAATGAATACTTAAGTATCAAAAGTTAGAAAAGTGATACTTAAGTGCCAAAATCGGAGCAAAATTGATCACTTAAGTGTCAATCCAACCAAAATGCTAACGTAACGGTTTTCCAGTGAGGTAAGTGCAAAACGATGTCGTTTTATCTCTGACATGGTAAATAATTAATATAACAATTAATTAAATTAAAAATATTATTTAAACATTTAAAAATTAAAATTTAAAAAAAAGGGAGAGAGAAGGCACGTGGGCGAGGGCTAAGCCCTCGCTGCCGCTGCCTCCTTGTCGTCGCTGGGAAGGGCTAGCGATGGTGGGGGCAACGTCAGCTGGGGTCATTGGGCCCTGGCTAGGAGTCGGCGACCTTGGCCGATCGGTGACGAGGGCCCGCGAGCCCTCGCTAGACCTAGGGGAGGGCCATAACCCTCGCCCCAGATCTGGGTGAGGGCTTGCAGGCCCTCATTGCCTCCTCATTGTCCGGCATTGCCGGGCCCTAAGCCAGGGCTCGGCAACCCCAACCGACGCTCTCCCTATCATCGTTGGTCCTTCCTGGTGACGGCGGGGAGGCAACGGCAACAAGAGTTTAGCCCTCAACCATGTCCCTCCTCCCCCCACCCCTATTTTTTAAAATTAATTAATTAATTTTATAATTAAATTAAATTACATTTTTTATATTAAAATTTGAATCCATGCCTAAACGGCGTCGTTTTTGTGTTTCTTTGTTGAGTAAGCTTTTTGATGAGCCACATAGGTGAGAAAAGATATAAAAAATTGTCACATAAGATTTCCAATAGGGTTCGCTAGAGATGGCACTTAAGTGTCACTTTCCGCCAAGTTTTGACACTTGGGGTGTACTTTTCCCTAGTAAAAAAAATAGAAAGAACAAAGAATGAAGATAATGTGGAAACTAGGGTTAGAGATGTGTTGTTAAACACATCACTTTTATAGTCTCCCTTAAAAAAAAAAAAACCTTAAAACAAACGTGCATTGTTCAAAATGTCCTTAACACTAATTTGAAAGTCAAAACTTAACAATCCCAGGCAAGAAATTGTCATCTCCAATTACTCAATAATTTTATAGAGGAAAAAAATTACAACGATATATATAGACTCCCTAAGAGTTCTTCTTTGAAATAGGAAACCTCCAAACAAGAAAGCATGATTGAAACTTTCTTATAATGTTTAATGAAGCCATAAAAATAAGCTATCGGGTATGGATTTGATTTAATTCCTTGGGGAGCGAAAAGGCATATTGCACGATTTTTTTTTAAAAAGTGGAATCTGTATTTAAAGGTAAAACTTGCGAATTATCAATCTCGCTCAGCATTTTTTCTTTTTTTGCAATCGATTGGTAGTGTACATGTAATGTAGAGCTCTTACCTTGAAACTGGATAAACGAGTCATCAAGATTTTATGTAAAATTGTGTGGCCTGGATTGTTCTCTCTCTTTCATCAAAATAGTAGAGCCGTCACCTAAATATATCCCCACTTCCAAGTAGGAGTGTAAATAGTTTGGTTTGGTTCAATTTTTCGAAAAAACCGAACCGAACCGAACCGAACCGATAAGGAAGTTCATTGAACCGAACTGAAATTCGATCCAAACTTAACCAAAATTCTGGTTTAGTTCAGTTCGGTTTTTGGTTTTTACTTTTACTTTTCTTTTTCTTTTGTTTTTTTCCCTACATGCATTCCTTTTGATAATTTTTTTGTCTTTTAAAAAATAAAATTTTAAATTATTCTTTTTCTTTTTCTTTTTCTTTCTTTTTCTTCTTCTTCTTCATTGGCTAGTCGCCGACCACGGTGGCAGCTGGCGACTGGCTAGAGGCGAGGCCGAGCTTGCTTGACTCCGGCGAGCTAGGCGGGGCTCGAGCTCATCGGCGTCGAGTAAGCTCGATCTTGCCTAATTAGGGGAGGCTCTAGCTCGCCAGCTAATGAAGAAGAATACAATAAAAGAAAAAAAAAAAAAAAGAAAGGAAAAAAAAATGAAAAAAAGGATTTTAAAAAAATAAATAAAATGAAAAAAATTTAAATTTTAATGGTTTGATTCGATTAACCAAACTGATAAAAATTGAACTAGTTAAAAAGTTTTGATTTTTAATGAAAACTAAACCGAATGAGAACTAAATCGAAAAAAACCAAACTTTTGATTTAGTTCGGTTTTTGACACCCCACTTGCAAATAACACCTTGTGAATAGGATAATCGAATGTGCTTTCTATATGCATATTCAATATGCGGACGTAAATATTGAAAAACAACATAAAGTTTTTATTTTCATCTTCCTTTTTCATCAAAACGAGAGAGTAAGAAATTGCCCACGAACCAAAGGGTACTAATTTGTCTTTAGTTTCCATCGGAATTTCTCACACACTACTTTTAAGATCCCATCTCCTTCGGAGGGAATCACTTTTGCCTAGCCAATCTGTCCATTTCACGCCTCTTTCCATTTCACTTTGTCTTTCGCAGAGCCTAAGGAAAGTTCCTGGCAAGTACGTGGGGATTCCTGGAACCATTGCCCCAGTATTTCGAAGTAAGAACCGATACCTGCAGAGTAAGTTTCAGCAGTAGAGAAAAAATTTGGTGACAGTTTTTAATTTATGATGAGAATAATAATTTTTTTTTAAATTACAAAAAAATAAATAACAAATTATTATAAATTTTTGTGGGATCCATTCTTTCAAGAAACAAATGGGAGCAATGTTTATATTTATCATCTACCCATTAATTGATTGAAGGAGATATGGGAGAAAATATGACGTTAACTGTGTTTTTGGGACGGTGGGACTTAAAGGCCAGGGTATAGGATTCCTCTTTAGCAAGAGAATGATAACGATGATATCTGGCATCGGATGCTCCCAATGGCGTTGGAGAAATAATTGCAGAGCGTCTACGAGAAACTATGCGGCGTCGGGGGTTCGTTTCGGGGAAACCCGTCAGCAGAAAACACCTTCCTCCATCGTCCCTCGATTTCGAAGACCATAAAGCAGACAGAGATGTAGGTCCCCGCGTCAGGTAAAAGAAAAAGGCATACCTTACAACCTCGCACAAATGACAACGCCCTCTTTTTCAGCTCCCGGGTGTGTATAAAAGAGCATACCTTACAATGAAATCCATGATCCTTGTTGACACCTAAATTTTGGCGATCTATTTAGTCATTTATTGCATAAAAATTAGGGGTTAATTTTTATCCCTGAAAAAAAATATTAATTGCATAGCTTCATTTAGTTAGCATATTTTGCATTTTATTTATTGGACCGGTGGCGAATGGGTCGAATTGGTGGTTTTGAATTTTAAATTAATAGGCCGGGCTAGGCCCATGAAAGGATAAAATTAACTAAAGCCCGTCGTTATTTTTAATTGATTATCTTGCGAAAAATTAAGATTTGATGCGATATTATGGTTTTTTTTTTAAATTAAAAAAAAATCGCATTGAAACCTTATTTTTTATCAATATATGATGAAATCGGGGGAGAATATTTTTGAGATAAGGCTTTGGGTGATCGGGAGGTTATAGATTATCTTCGTGCATATTGAAAGAAACGAGATAAAATATTCTACGAAGATTACCTATTTTTACCTATAAAAGCAATGAGAGAGAGAGAGAGAGAGAGGAGAAAAGGTAAAGTAAAAAGGTTGATTTGACTCCTACTGTTCATCGTCTCCCCAATCTTGCTGCCCACGTTGCTGTTCCATCCGCGCCCGTGTAGCTGTTCCGAGAGCCCGACGTGCCTGCAGCGCCTCCATCTCCGACGCCCCTGCAGCTGCCAAGCCTCTGCATCACCGTGCAATCCACCACCGCATTGCTGCGCCTCTCTTCCGCCGCGCCGAGACTCGGCGTTCCTTCGCTCGTCGGACGCCGCACCGACACCCAGCCTCGCGCCGAATCGCCTCCGTCCCGCACGTTGGCTCGAAGCCCACGAGCCCCCTCGTCCAACCTCGGCTTCAACCTCGCGATTCGACGCTACCGCTGAATCCCCGTGCCCGCTGCCCGGAGCTTCTGCCGACGCCGATCTGCCCAACGCTGGTCCTGCTCGATTCGCGACAATCGGGTCTTAGACTGCCCGGCACTCGCCGCACCTCAGCCCGCGCGACTCCGTCCCCGCAGCAACCGACGCCGCTGCGTCTCGCACCCGCGAGTTCACCACCGACGCCCGCGTCATCGCCAGCCCACGTCTCCTACGGCTACGCCGAACGACGACACCGGCGGGCCGCCAATCCGAGCTTAACGACCCGAACAGCCCTCTGCTCGACGCCCATCCGACCGTCGTGACCTCTTATCAGCGACCCAGGTTGCAAGCCAGGTGGACCCACCCCGCCGAGCACTGACGCTGATCCGCCCAACGCCGGCCCCTGCCCGTCCGGACCCGAGACTCCCTAGCTCGCTCGTGTTGCTGCCACCGTTGGTTCACCTTGGCTGGAGCTTCCTTTGCCGAACCGATTAGCCGGCTCCCCTTGGAAATCCACGAGCGGTGTCTGGAAAAGAAGAAAAACAGAAAAAGAAAAAGAAAATCTAATTAGGTGGTTTTTCTTTTCTTTTATTTTACCTTTTTTTTAATATTCTGTTTTAGTGGAATTGTTCCTTGATATATTATTGATATCCCAATATGAAATAGTCCCTCAAGCTAGGGATTGACAGTCCGATTTTCGCGCCCGAAATCCGACTCGCAATCCCTTATAAAAATCGACAATCTAATCTCAAGCCCGAGATTCGATTCACGATTTAATTTAAAATTGGTCAACCCGATCTCATGCGCGAGATATAGTTCACTAATTTTTGGATATCAATCTTATCTTGTGTGATTTGCCATCGTCAAGTTAGTTAAGTCAAATCCTATTTTCGTAAAAATAAAAAATCAAAAAAATCTTAATTAGGATTATGTTTGTTGTCATCTTGCATATTTAGGATTGCAATCTTATTATGAATTTTTATATAAAAAAATCCAAAAAAAGAAAGTGCATTCATTTAGGTTGTTAGTTTTTTATTTGAATTGCATGTTAATTATGTGTTAGTTTTAATTTCGAGATTAAAGAAAAACACAAAAAAAAAAATCATTGTGCATATTAGATTAGAATTGCATGCTTCATTTTAAATTTAGATCATCTTTTTAAAGATAAATGGCATTTTAGATTTAGATAATGTCTTAGTTTAAATTAGATTTAATATGACTTAATCCCTAGTTTAAATTAGATAGAATCTTAATTTAGCTAGATCATTTGAAATTTCATAAAATTTGTCTTAGGATAAATTAGTTGCAATTTCTAGGATAGATTGCATTTTTTTAATAAAAAATGTCATATGCATATGTCATGTAGAATTAGGGCATTCTTTGCACATCATTGCATGCTAAGATTGCATATTATAGGTTTAGATAATTTCTCCTAAATAGATTGCATGCTTATTAGGAAAATACAAATCATGTGCACGTCATATAGAATTAGTTTCATACAATGCACGTCATTTAATTAGAAATTGCCCGTCATTAGAATTAGGTCATTAGATTAATTTAGATTGCATATTTAAATGTTGCATTTCTTAAATTTCGAATCTCATAGAAAATACAAAAAAAATTATTTAGAATAAATCATCTCATGCTTAGGATAGATTACATGCTTAGTTATGTCATATTGCTTAGGTCATATAGCTAAGTCATGTTGCCATGTCATATCATTTCATGTTAAATTAGTGGCATGCATTGCATATCGCATGATTTTCATTAATTAAGTGAAAACAAAACAAAAATTGCGTGTTAATTAGAAATCATATTTAGGACTGCTGATGTGAATTCTAAACTAACATTGCGAGATGCTTTCGTTGCTTTGAGGTAAGTCCCGCATCATTTATTCATTTGCTTTCTTGAGTGTTAAATTGGTGGTCACAAGCGCACATTTATGAGTATCTCACATGTTAGGAAGATAGTTTAAAATCAATTCAAGCTACTTGCCAAACATTTTTCAAAATAAAAAGAAAGGTACCGAAAGGGCGTTAGAGAAATCTAACGTAACCAAGTCCCCGAACTCACAAATCTCTAGTTCGTAGGAGTAAAGTAAATCTCCCGTTACTTTACTTGGGTTTCTAATCAACCCACCAAAAATAGATTAGTGGCGACTCCTAATTAAAAAAATTGCATGTTAACAATTCAAACTTAAGTCGCGAATTGGTATGGGCTTGGGAGAGCCTGAGTTAAGTCTAGGCTTAACAATTCATTAGCCAAACCCTAGGTGGTTCAAACCCGAAAAATTGGTCGCGACAGCTTGGCGACTCCGCTGGGGACTCGAGTTGAAACTCTTAGTGGACTTAGGCCAATTTTCTTTTTTTGAAAAATATTTTTCTTTGGCAGCGAGGATCCCAGGTACGTCCCTAACATTTAGGTGTTAAATGTTCTTACAGATTGGGAGGTATAAGGGGAAGTGATTGCTAACCTTTGCCTTGCAGGTTGGAGTTAAGGAATGTATGGTTTATTTTCATGAACGAAGTGTTGTTTGATTTAAATTGCTATGCATGCCTTGCATTATCACTACACTTTGCACACACAACCTACCACCGGACCTGGGCCGCATAGGATCATTTAGGATGGTGTTGAGATGGATACCACTCCGACCGCATGCTTGCGGTACGAGTCGCCCATCTCAATCCCGAAGTTTCTTTCATGGTGTCAAGAGTACCCACCTCGGTCCGCATGCTCGCGACCCGGGTCGGCTCTTTGACCAAGCCGGAGTCATGAGGACCCGACATAGTCCACAAGCCCGTGGCTAGTCTGATCATCCTTGTGGCTCCACCTTGATAAGCCTTATAGATTAGAAATCGAGCCACTTATCATGCACATGTCTATGTGATTGCCATTGATTCTCCTTGGTGAAGTAAGTGTTCTTTTCCTATACCATGTAATTTATTTTGTCATATTCTTGGGTCGGTCCATGACAATCTAGGTCAATTATTGATTTGATTCATTTGTCAATTGGAAATGAAATAAGAAATTGCTAGGGAATGATGCATTTAAAAAAAAACTTTGGAGAATTTGTTTTTACATCATGTCTAGAAAATTTAATTTCATTAGGATATCCATTTTTAGGAAATTCCTTTCTTGCATAGACTTTTCATGAATAAATGAAAAAAAAATGATGAAAAAAAATAAAAATAACAAAAATAGAAAAATCGATTAGATCATTGTCATGGATTGACTCTTCATTTACACCTCATGCTTACATGTTCCCGTTTATTTCCTTTAGGTGATTATGGAGCGATCTCGCTCACCCATCCGTACACGGCCGAGGGCTAAAATAGCGGATCAAAATGAGCAAAAGGGGTGTGATGACATAGGTACTCTATCTTCAGTGAACAACTACGACTTGAACAAGAGAGCCAAGAGGACTTTTGAACCGTCCTATTTTCCTGAGGTGGCTGAATTTGATGCCATCATGAAGAGACCAGTGACATATATAGAGAGAAAAATATCTGACCTGAAGGGTTCGCCTCACAAGATCAAGGAGGGTGAAGAATTCAAGTACACATGATTCATGGTCCTAAGTTGTTCCATTTCCTCATTTAATTAGGGGCATGCACTTTCCCCTGCATGGGAATTCTTATCGCTTTTAGGGATTGATTTCAATTTCTTCAGTGCTTAAGCATCACATACCAATAAATGTAATTTGATTGATGAATATCAATAGAATTACAAATTTTGTTTTGAGGACATGATGGGGTACACCAAACTAGCCCGGTGATGATATCCAACAATGAAAAGAAAATATCATCCAAGGAGAATTCTGAGGACTAGGCTTCTTCATGCTTCCTCATCCAAAAAAAAATTCCAAAAGAACAAAAAAAAAAGTAAAAAAAAGATCATTTTTCAAGCCATTTCCAAAAAAGCATGCATTAGGTTACCCTTGTTTGTTTTTCTAACTCATTTACTTCATGTCTCAGAGCATAACAAAGAGGCGTTTGGAAATAACGCATCAATTTCCAATGATAGTGGGCCCATTGATTTGGGAACATACATCCGAGAGGAAAAATAGACGTGGGGGCAAATGATCATTTCCTAACTAATCTTGATGACATCTCCCAAGAGTAAAGAAAATCATCTGGATTCCAAAGTGTGATATGTGGCACATCTCATAACAATTTGTGTGAGATGTTATTCTCGAAGGCCAAATGAAGTTTCTCATTTCCATGAGAAAATAATGGAACAAATCAAAAGAGGATAATCTGTCTTGGATGAAATGGATACATTGTGTTCATGAATATAATTAATTCTGGAATTGACACTCTATTCTTTTCCTTGCAGATGATAAATTGGGGGCATGACAAATTTCGGTAGTGACCCGATTGAGATAAAATCTCGATCTGAGCTAAAATGGATGTGTAATTTGAATTTAATTAGATGATGCATAATATCTTTTTCATGCATGTTCTCTTGTGCAAGGGAAAAAGTGGATGATAGGGACAATCCAAGGACACCCAATTGCTGAGATAGTCCCTTCTGTCGTGACCCGATCTCGCCGCCCTCAAATCCCTCATTATCGCGAGGAGAGAAAAGGGGGAAAGATCGGATTTAGGGGTACTTGATCACGAAAGTTCCCTCATAGCTTGCATTTCCAAAAGATATCATCACCTCGCCTTTTGGATCAAGCCTCTCATGAGTTCACTCCACGAGATCGTGAGCTCTCCCAAGCTCGTACCCCGCGTGACAGCGGAATGTCATGATCCATACCCACATAAGCGACATACCTAAAAAAAGGAGTCGAATGTGGATATTGAATTTAAGGGTACTTTTACCATGGTAGCCCTGTTGATAGTTAGCTTCACCCATTAGGATGGCATCACTTCATCCTTTGGGTTATTCCCACATCAAGTATGCTAAACCATAGTGAGTTTTATCAAAACTCATACCCCGCGTGACATCGGATTTATTTATACGATCTACTTATTTATGACAACCTAAAAATAGACGGGAGTCGCCACTAGCCTCATTTTAGGGGGTCGACTAGAAACCCAATCAAGAGTCGGGAGTGTTCCCTCGATTTCTACGCAACCAGATATCTAGGTTCGGGGACTTTGGTTACACTAATATTGCTATTAGCGCCCTTTCGGTACCTAAATAGTATGTTGTGTTTTTCCTAACATGTCCATGCGTTTGTTTTTATATTTTCGGGATCATCAATTCCTAGGCTAAGTGATCATGCGTGGTTGATCATTTTCATGCTATTCTATTTCTTAAAAAAAATGAAAAGAAAACAATCAATGAAATTGAAAGCACAAGACATGAAGTAAACAATCAATAGAAAACAGTAAACCTAATTATGCAATTCTAAAGAATATAAAAGAGAAAAAAAAATCGAGAAAGAAAGGAAACCCGCAACTCGTCGGGCTTTATACAATGCATAAAACCCGAGACATATGTCGGGAAAACAAAAAGTACATGACAATGGTCGGAATGGACATCGACCTCCACCACCTTCATGCCTTCTCCATCCTCAAGGTCCTATTCTAAACCTAATCTAAGAAATTTATGACTAGGTGCATACAAATAAAAAAAACAATCAAACACATCAAGCAACCAAAAACAATACATCATATCAAAATCAATTGTTTAAAAGAAGTTCAATACGAAGTCAAGTTTCGAGTGATATCCTAAAGTTCAGCATTAATGTGTGTCGCACCAAAATCATTTATCAAATGATTACATGCAAAGCATATAATATGACATACATCCAAGTCATATAACTTTGGTTCTCAGTTAACCAAACAAGTGAATTTGCTGATAAAAGATCATTCACCAAACAATACGCATCATCAAGCGTGTTCATGCTACATGTATGTCCATCTAATCAATGCTTAATCCACAATTTCCAGCATGCAATCAATGTTGTAACAGAACACGTGAGACTATAAATTGTAATTGTTTGATGACAAATTGCCATGAAATTGAAGTCATGTCTTGCCACAAGCACGTATGAATTTTCTTGATCAAAATGGCATCAATTAATAACCAAACTAACCTCAAGTTAGAATCAAATGCACACCCAATCATGGTAACAATTTTCACGAGGAAGCTTCTCAAAATTTTAACACGTGAATTTCTAAAAATTCAAGAGCATGAAGAGGTCAATCAAAAATAGAACATGATAGCATGTCACACCATCACTCTACAACAATATTAAAAGCAATTGGACAAATCTACTATCTTATCTTTAAAACTAACAGCAATTAGCCACAGAAAAGACAGCGTTTCTAATCAAATCAACTCCAAAGAATTCTATATATTGTAACCCAAAGGCATTTCATAAAGCACCCATTTATGATCTAAATTCTACTCCATTAGAAATCAGTTCCTCACCAAGCATGATTAACATCCTATCAAGACAACTAGCTTTTATCAATTCATTTTGCACAGAAGGTCATCCGTAACAGAGAAACAAATATTTGGCAGATTCTGGACCTAACTTTGGACAGGCAAAAACCATATTAAATGAAGTTCGATTAGGGCATTTTATAGATCATTGGAAAGATAATCGAACCATCTTCAACCTATATGAAGACTTCGAACACAGACAACCACAGCAACTCGCTCATCTAACGTCATTTTGCACAGAAGGTCAGATCAGAACACAGAACACAATAAACAACACAGGTTCAGTAACAATGGCACAATGAGTGGCATCAGATCTATATGCTCGGTAAATCAACTTCTAAGAAGTATTTCATATCAACACGTTTTCAGATTTGACATTATCATGATCTATTTCTCGCTCATGCTTTTGAGGTATTTCATCAAACACTTCACGTACAACAAAACGATTAATTCAAGCTATGGAACGGGACTGAAGCTATGTTCTCATCTAACATTCTGAAATCAATATTAAAATCACAGAGCCATCACAAGTCATCTTAGTTACAGCTCAGATCTTAAGTGAATCACACCTGAACTACGTGAACGTGATTCTTCTACAAATCTTTTTGCAACAGAGCAGGAGAGAGGGGAATGAGTTTACCTGGTTTATTAGTGATAAGGATACTGATCGAGCCAGAGACAGAGAGCTGAGCCGAGGCTTCCAACTTGGCGTGAACCTGAACCACTGTATCTCGAGCTTCGGAAGGGCGCGATTCGCAATGAGGGCGTTAGATCCAACCGAGAGAGCGATTACCAGAGAAAACGAACGAGAGAGGGGAAGGTCAGAATCCAAGACCCAAACGGATTGAGAGAGAGAACGGAAATTGAAACCCTAACGGATCGAGAGGGATAGAAGGAGAGCTCACCGATCCGGTGAACCCGATCTAGAGAGAAAATCAGTTAACCGTCGTCGTCGTCGCAGCTATCTCCAATCCTCGCCGGTTGACTTCGGATTGAATCAGATCAGGCGAACAGAATCACGGGCGTCATTGTCGATGTCACCAATCCTCGACGGTTTGCTTTGGATCTAAATCCACAGTGCCGAGAGATCCAACGAAAAACCAAAGAGAGTGCGAGCGAAAACAGAGCTCCCAATCTCCAAATCTTGAGAGCGATTGATCGAAGACCAAGAGAGATTCTTCTGGATTGAGCGTGAGAGAATCGACCAAGAGGGAGACCGATTCCGAGAAAGCCAGCCGTTGATCCAGCAAGAAAGAATCAAATCCCGCGAGCCTCTACCCCTCTGATCACGCCAAAATGGAGGAAAAACCCTCACTGTCCACCCCCTGCTTCAAAGAGAGAAGATCGAGCCAAAGAGGAATCGCCGGTCTGGCTAGAGGAGTTCGCTGATGCTCCGTTCGGTTCCCCTCAGAGAATCCGCGAGGGAGCCCCCCAGAGAAAGAGAGTCTCTTCGGCCGTTTTTTTCCCGAGAGAGAGGAAAAAAGCCCCCTGAGCGAGAGAGCCCCACCCTTTTATATTCTTTTTTTTTTCTTTCTTTGTTTTCTTTGTGTTTTCTTTTTATTTCTAATTTTTCTTTTGCTTTTCATTTCGTTTCATTTTTTCTTTTTGTTTTGTTCTGTTTTCTCTCTCTTTTTTTCTTTTTTTGTTTTGTTTTCTTTGTTTTTTTTGCTTTTCTTTTTTTCTTGGCTCTTTATTTATTTTTTTTGTATTTTTTTGCAAAATGGATGATTAAAACGTCGACGAAAATTTCGGGTGTCAACACCTTCGTGGGACAATTCATTGATCGAATTCTTGAAATTATGTTTTTCATATTTATGAGGGCATGTTTTGTCTGTTTGAAGTCATAAAAGCTTTTCATACTTAAAGTTGCTAGACTCTTTTAAAAAGAGAAATTTTCATATTGATTTAGCTCACCAATTTCATGTGGAGATTTGTCAAGATAGACAACTCAATGGAGTGACATCAATGCTTAAGAATGCTGAATGAGATGTGTCAGGATGATGAAAGGCAAGCCTTATCCTATACACAGTCCCATATTCATACACTTGTGAGATGAGTGTAGGAAGGTTCATATTCATAAGGTAAAGAGTTCTCTCGCAAAAGGTACGGCAACCGAAATGATGAGAGGCAATTCATATCTCTATCCCAAACACTACAGGTGATCCGTTGCTTAACCCTATTGAGCCCATACACTTATGGATATTCTTTTCAAATCACCCCTGTCAAGAATCACCCCACATCGAGGCAACTAAGAGATCAAATGGCATCATGAGGTGAGGAAAATGAATTGAAATCTTCTTGCTCTCACTTGCATCAATCTTCAAGTCATGCTATTACATTGAATTCATGTGTTAATTTAAGTGCCTTAGGATGATGAAGATCATTTCTTTCTCTATCCCATACACTTATATCCTTTGCATAGCCCATTTGAGCCTGCAATTTTATTTTTTTAAACCCAGTTGGTGATCATCCCCCACACTGGGGCAAGGCAAGAGACATATGAAGACCTTTGAAAGTTTGAATGTCATTCAAAGTGTAATTGCTTGACACATGCATAGAAATCAAAATAGAATTAAGGGGCATGAAAAAGCAGTGTGCCTGGTAAAAGCAAGGCCAATGCCCATGAAAAAAGTGAAGAAAAAATGAACAAGAACTAGGGGCATGAAAAGGCGGTGTGCCTAGTAAAAGCAAGGCCAATGCCCATAAATGAAAAAAAGAGAGTCAAGATAGATGACTGTCAATTGCTAGAATTAAATCCCAATGGAGTAATACTCAAAGAGCTCAAATGTTGAGTTTTTACAATCAATGGGGCATTTCATGAAGACAATCCCTGATGGTGAACAAGAAAACTGGTGGCAATGCCAAGATGATCATCAACTCTCACCCTTAACACATATTTTGAGCCTAATGATCATGTCATTTCTCAACCCATGAACCTAGCCTACGTTACGTCCTTTACAAAGTCTCTTCAGATTAGGGCACTTGAATTAACATAGGAGTTCACATGTTTTATGCATCGCTCGAAAAAGTGCGAGCAAGATTATTTCTTTCTCATTTTGCAGGGTTCTTGACTTGTAAACCCGGAGATGATTAAAGAGTTGTTCTTTCAATAGCCTTGACTCAAAGAGTCCCTTTGTTAAGCCGTTGACCGAGCCCTCATTATGGTCCCCGTTAAAGACCTCTCGATTGGTAAGGTTGTACCGCTTGCGAAAAACTCGGACCCTTGTTGGTGTGATGATAGTGAGATGGAGCGATTCTCATAAAATAGCCTCTAAATGAGAGTGAGTGAAAGTCCTTTCTAATTGAAGGTCCCTCATTTGGTATTCTTAAGAAATCCATGTCATGAGTGAAGATTGTCTTGAATGATAATTCTCTCCAATGGAAATTTGGGTGATGCAATGGTCATTATACATGAACCCCGATTGAGTTGATGAAAACCTCACTAAATTTTGAAATGTGCATTCTAGAGTAACTCAGATTGTCTATCTCTTTGATGAATGCATATAAGTTTTTGCTCTAAATCATGTCTGACAGGTAATTCAAGTTCCTTTCAGAATGTTTCATGATATTAGGAGATGAGAAACCTCCACCATGAGGTGAAAGACCTCCACAGGATATCTAAATTCCAAAAGACATTTTTCTCCAAGAATTAGAGATATCACCAGGTAAGTATATCTCTACCATACTCTAAAATACTTGTCATTGTACAGGTATTCTCTCTTAAGTGCATCGACACTTGACTTGATCAAGCTGTCCAGTTATATTGACCTGGCGTGCTTTCGTAGCCCAGAGTCTCTTTATCGACTCGGCATGCTTTTGTAGCCCGATGTCCCTTTATATCGACCTGGTGTGCTGTCATAGCCCAGAGTCCCTTTTGAAAACACCGACACTCGACTGAGTTGTCCCCCAAATATTTTCCTCCGGATTCAATCTGATTAAGGCGACCGAAGAATGGTTCGAGTCCTGGTCAGTTGACCTCTGTTGCAAGGTTGGGCGACCGAAGAATGGTTCGGGTCCTAGCCAAGCAAAACCTCGTTTAGGCGACCGTAGAATGGTACGGGTCCTAGAAAGTGAATCCCCGTTTAGGCGACCATAAAATGGTACGAGTTCTAGACACAACCAAACACTGTTATACTAGGCGACCGTAGAATGGTATGAGTCCTGGGAAAGCAGTCTCTTTACAAAGCCATGTTACTATTCTGGGCGATCGTAAAATGGTACGGGTCCTGGACATGTAACACCAACTATCTTGAATCACTCTACCCTCTTTGAAGGTAAGTTATTCCAGGTAAGTTCGTTTACCATTTGCATACAAATTGCATTCCAAAATTTCGACATCTCAGTTTCGATCTGGATGTCTCAATTCTCTTCGTTGAATGTTTCACTCGGATGTGAATGTTTTTCGACCTTTCTCGTTATACTTAGTCGGATCTAGGTATTTCAAGCTTCTAAAATCTTGACATCTCAGTCTGGATCTAGATGTCTCAATTTTTTTCCGTTGAACATTTCACTTTGGATGTGAATGTTCTTACCTATTACGCTTTTCAAGGAACCTGAGTGAGAGTGGGTACTTGTGGAGTAAATAGGGATTTATCATGTACCTCAAAATACTTTACCGCACTAATTGGTAAGTAATTCTAGGTACGTTCTTTCCTTTGACATCATGCATTTGCATTAGCATTTCCATGCATCATATAAATTGCATTAAAAAATGGAATTCATTTTCCGACAAAAAAAAAAAAAAAATTCATTCAGTGCATTTGCATGGTCAAAATTTAGATCTCAATTTGTCTTTGAAGGCAACCTCTTCGAGCTCACCTTCAAAGAGAGGCAGCTCTTGACACCTAAATTTTGGCGATCTATTTAGTCATTTATTGCATAAAAATTAGAGGTTAATTTTTATCCCTGAAAAAAAATATTAATTGCATAGCTACATTTAGTTAGCATATTTTGCATTTTATTTATTGGACCGGTGGCGAATGGGTCGAATTGGTGGTTTTGAATTTTAAATTAATAGGCCGGGCTAGGCCCATGAAAGGATAAAATTAACTAAAGCCCGTCGTTATTTTTAATTGATTATCTTGCGAAAAATTAAGATTTGATACGATATTATGGTTTTTTTTGAAAATTAAAAAAATCGCATTGTAACCTTATTTTTTATCAATAGATGATGAAATCGGGGGAGAATATTTTTGAGATAAGGATTTGGGTGATCGGGAGGTTATAGATTATCTTCGTGCATATTGAAAGAAACGAGATAAAATATTCTACGAAGATTACCTATTTTTACCTATAAAAGCAATGTGAGAGAGAGAGAGAGAGAGAGAGAGAGAGAGAGAGAGAGGAGAAAAGGTAAAGTAAAAAGGTTGATTTGACTCCTACTGTTCATCGTCTCCCCAATCTCGCTGCCCACGTTGCTGTTCGATCCGCGCCCGTGTAGCTGTTCCGAGAGCTCGACGTGCCTGCAGCGCCTCCATCTCCGACGCCCCTGCAGCTGCCAAGCCTCCGCATCACCGTGCAATCCACCACTACACTGCTGCGCCTCTCTTCCGCCGCACCGAGACCCGACGTTCCTGCTCGTCGGACGCCGCACCGACACCCAGCCCTGCTGCTGAATCGCCTCCGTCCCTGCACGTTGGCTCAGAAGCCCACGAGCCCTCTCATCCAACCTCAGCTTCAACCTCGCGATTCGACGCTACCGCCAAATCCCCGTGCCCTGCTGCCCGGAGCTTTTGTCGACGCCGATCTTCCCAACGCTGGTCCTGCTCGATCCGCGACAACTGGGTCTTAGACTGCCCGGCACTCGCCGCGCCTTAGCCAGCACGACTCCGTCCCTGCATGATGGTTTATATGTAATTGGCTCAAGGCCCGTCCGCCCAAGTTGGGCCCAAAAAGCCCGGCCCACGGGAATACGGCCCGTGGATGGGGAAACATATAAAAGGGAGGAGAGAGAGAGAGAATGTACCATTTTTGGAAAAACAGAAAACGTACCTACGCCTCCCCGCTTCTCTCTCTCTCGCTTTCTCTCCCAAAAAGGCAAACAGTGAGGCGCGAAGGCGATTTTGCTTCACCAGATCAACATGACCAATATTCTCTTCCTCTAACGGCGTCGGTGTTTAATTTGTGGCTAACAAGGTACGCTCGAATCCGTGGTGTGCTTTCCGATCGGTGATACGTGTTTTCTTGGGCTTCGTCTTCCGCATTGATTTAGGGGTTCGATTTAGTATCGAATCCGGTATTTCGGGGATCAGTCATTCCCAACATTGGTATCAGAGCAAGGTTTCATGTTTTCCCGATCTTGTTTCGTGCTTTATGATTGATTTTTCGCAAAAGTTCTTCAGCCGTACGGATCGGCCGAGAAATCCCGACACCCGAGCACTGGATGTCCTTTTTTCCGAGTTTGCGTAAGTCGCAATCCAATTCTGATGGCATATAAAGAAAGGCGACGTCGAGACGAGTTCGGGGACAGGTTGTGCGCCGCCGGGCGACGCCGCACGCGCTCACACGCGCGGCCGGAAGGCGCTGCGCGTGGGCGCGACGCGCCCGGAAGCGTTGGCTCGCCCCGCGCGTGCGCACTGCCGGCCGGCGAGCCGGCACGTGCCGGTCGCGGACCGACGGATGCTGACGTCAGCATGACGTCACCCAACGATCAATAACCGCTAGGGTGACGTCATCGATGATGCCAGCACGGTGACCCGACCGGAGACCCGACCCGCGCGAGACCCGGCAAGCGCGCGGCACGTGCCGGATGACGTCTGCGTGACGTCAGCCCACGCACACGCACGGCACGTGCCGTCGGTTCGCGCGAACTGGGCCGAACGGCCCGACCGGTCCGTCCGGTCCGACGACCGTTGACCGTTGGCCGTTGACCTCCGTTGACCACCGTTGACCGTTGACCGTTGACCTGAAAAAAAAAAAAAAAAAAAAAAAAAAAAAGAATTCATGTATGCCTATGTGGTTTATATGTAAGCAATTGTTTATTCTGCATTTGTTGCATGAATCATGGAAAATTATGTATTTTTCATTTTGTTAATTGTGGATTATCAGTGATCCATTTAAGTTCTGCATTCGTTGCAGGAGGTATGATGCGTTATGCACGGATGCCTGCAATCCCGAGAATGAACGAGGGAAATACAAGACTTAAAAGGCTGATGTTAGATTTAGCTAAATATGAGTGGCATAACGGTGATTTAGTATCACATGTGGTCAAGGTCAATCAGATGATACAGGAAATCATCTGGAATGGTTATTTTATGCCGGATTTTGAGAAGGTGCCGGCTTTGATGAACACTCTTCCACCTGAATGGCAAGCAGTGTTGGATTGGCTATGGGAGGTCAACGTGGTCCCAGGTTATAGGAGGCTGGTGGAAGTTTTTTTTGTAAGAGAGCACTATAGGATTGAGTTGGCCAAAACTTCAACCCTTAGATTGAGCGCCACATGGCGCAGAGTGAATGCGCCTTGGTGGCGACATGAATGCTCTCCAAAAAATTTTCCATGGTTGGCAAATGTGCCTTCAGTATTCTCAGATGTTTTGACTGATAGATTAGAAGAGACATTCCCTATTTATTTTTTTGATTAATTATGCAATGTTTACTACCTGATTGTTGTTGATGTAGCAACTGATATGTTAGTTGTATCACATGAGAAAGCATTGTTATATTATTGGATATTAGATTTTGTTTGCTTTCTGTTATTGCTGGTTGCTGTGGGTAATTAGCAGTGGGTAGTTTAGAAGTTTTTGTAGCTTCATAGAATTGATTTTGCATATGACAATCATATTAATGATAGTTTTAAGTTAGGATTTTTGGAGGATGATTGGAAACGTAGTGACCTTTTGATTCTAAAACCCTACTTGAAATTGTTCATTAATATGATGAGTCTGTGCAAAAAGGATGCATAAATGATAGGCATTAATTATTCGTGCATATAAGTCTGATGTGTTTAAATCGATGGTTTCAGCAACTAAGAACATAATTGCTGATATGAACGGCAACGATTGTGGAATATTGAATACGAAGATTCAATATGTGCTGGAAAAGCTAGAAGCACTAAAAGCTCTTGACCATATTATGGAAGATCTAGAGAATGCTATGCGCCACCTTGAGCTAGTAGACGACTGCCTATCGGCATTTGAGCCGAAAATAGACATTGGCTATGCTAGTTCTAGCTCAGAAAGGGCTTTGAGCTCTAAGCGCAAATGTATTGATTCGTTCAATATGTGGGAAAGCAAAGGATCAAGTCCTTATTGCAAGAGATCAAGAGTTAACCAACACAAGAGAGGAAAACGTCCTCAAGTGAAGAAAATGTCAAGGGTGAGGTGTTACAATTGTGACAAGAAAGGTCACTATGCTCGCGACTGTTGTGAGCCAAAGAAGGTAGACACCTCTTGTACATTTGAGAACTTTGATTATGTGTCAAGTTCTGAATTATTGGCAGAATTCAATCCTTTGTGGACTGAAGATTCATGAAAGATAGACCATGTAGCGAAGGATAGAGAATCGTTCGTGGAATTCCGACGATACCGACTGGAACTAAGTGGATCTATGTGGGATATAACTCCAGAAATGAAGTGAAAGGGATTGGCACCTGCCAATTGAATATGCGTGGTGGACGCATCTTGTTCCTACATGACGTTCCATATGCTCTAGAGATTCGTCAAAATTTAACTTCTGTTTTTGGTGTTGGTTAAACTTATTTTTTATATGAACTTCCATAATATAGGTGTAGATTTGTGTTTAGATACAAACTGCTATGGTTGTGGTCATTTTCTGGATGGTTTCATTGCACTGAATGTTGACTGTGGTGATGTCAATATGTTATTCCCTTGTTTCACGTCTTTTACTTCATGTGATAATGATGTGAATGTGTGGCATGCTAGACTTGGTCATATTGGCCAACAACATATGAATAGACTAGCCAAAGAGGTCTTGTTGGGCAATATTGAAAAGTCGATTTGTCCATATGTAAGTATTGCCTAGAAGGGAAAACGACAAGGAAACCATTTGGAAAAGATAAAGAGCTGAATTTCCTCTGCATTAATCCATTATGATGTCTGTGGTTCAATGAATGTGAGAAGAAGGCATGGGGCTGTTTATTTCATCACTTTTATAGATGATTATACTCGATTCAGATATGTCTATTTGATTTCTCATAAATCTGAAGCATTATGTTGTTTTAAAAGGTTTATGAACTTAGTTGAAAATCAATTATACAAGAAAATAAAAGTATTTAGATCCGATCAAGGTCGAAAATATTTATCTGATGAGTTCAGAAAATTATGTGATGAAAAAGGAATAAAAAGACAGTTATCTATTCTATATACTCCTCAACGAAATGGTGTTGCAAAGAGAATAAACAGAACCCTATTGGAAATGGTTAGGTCCATGATGGCGCATGCTAACTTACATATCACTTTTTTGGAGTGATGCGTTGTTAACTACTGCCTATATACTTAACCGAGTGCCTTCCAAATCAGTTAGTTCCACTCCATATGAGTTATGGACAGGTAGAAAACCGGACTTAGGTTTTCTTAAGTCATGGGGTTGTGCTGCCTATAATGAATCATCTCACAAATTTAGGAAATATGGTCCCAAATGAAAGAAGAGTATTTTCATGAGATACTCCGAACACTCGAAAGGGTATGTGTTCGTAGGTGAGCAGGAAAGTGGGAGAATAACTGAATTTGAATCACGGGATATCACATTCTTAGTGGATGAATTTCCTAAGAAGGGCGAAATAGGGGAATATTACTACCTATTTGAAACCTTGGATCAAGATAATGATATTAGTGGAGTTCGTCCAAGTGGGAGTAATATGAGAAGTGATGAATTGAATTCAACTCATTCTTAATTACAACCATAAGATGAGATGATATCGTCATTATCTAATCCGAGTGGGAGCATAATGGGAAATGATGTGCTAAGTGTACAACCTCTCATATAGCGAACAAGTTGCAAAAGTATTCCCCATCGACGTTTTGACATTGAAGGGGAAACTTTTATAATTGCTCCACGAGATAAGGATGAGCCAAGAAATATTAATGAGGCTCTGAATTGCCCTAGTAAGGAAAAATGGATTAATGCAATGGAAGAGGAAATGGAGTCAATGAAATCAAACCAAGTCTGGGAACCGGTTGATCTCGCCAAAGGACGCAGAGCTATTGGGAACAAATGGGTTCTCAAAATAAAGCGAAAGGCTGATGGCTCGATTGAAAGGCATAAGGCTTGCCTTGTGGTGAAGGGGTATAATCAACAGGAAGGAATTGATTATGAAGATACGTTTTCTCTGTAGTGAGATTTACCTCAATTCGCATTATTCGGCAATAGTGGCTAGTCTGGATCTTGAATTACATTAAATGGATGTAAAGACTGCTTTCCTCAATGGAGAATTAGAGGAAGAGATATATATGGAACAACCTGTTGGTTTCATAGTGAAAGGCCAAGAAGAAAAGTATGTCGACTTTTGAAGTCGATATATGGTCTTAAGCATCATCAAGACAATGGTATATACGTTTTCATAATGCCATAATGGCATATGATTTTACGATGATTGATGAGGATCATTGTGAATATATCAAAAGATCCAAGGATCAATTTGTGATCATATCATTATATGTTGATGATATACGGATTGCCGAAGCAATATGGAGTTGGTTAATACTTGTCAAGAGATAGTTGTCTTCCAACTTTGAGATGAATGATATGGGATTGTAAACCCATAAACACTCCTATTGCAAAAGGTGAAGGATTGAGCCATAGATTGTGTCTAAGGACTCCACAAGAGAAGGAACAAATGAAACATGTTCCTTATGCTAGTGCTGTTGGGAGCTTGATGTATGCTATGATGTGTACAAGACCTGACATATGTTATGTAGTTGGAATGGTGAGCAGATACCAATCCAATCCAGGTCAAGCACGTTGGAAAGCCGTTAAAAGAATACTAAGGTATCTAAAGGGGACTGCTGATTATACGCTAAGTTATTATGGAAAGAATCTGCGACTCTAAGGCTATTCTGATGATGATTGGGGAGGAGATTTAAATAAAAGGAAATCTACCTCTAGGTTTGTTCTCTTACCGAATAATGGCATCATATGTTGGAGCAGTAAGAAACAAAAGTGTATAGCCTTGTCCACGATGTAAGTTGAGTTCGTGGCATTATCAGCAGTAGTGTAAGAAAGTGTTTGGCTTAAGAGATTTTTTGGATCATTTTGGTGTTATTGGAAGTGCTGCAGATTAATTGTTGGTTAACCGTGATAGCCAACCAGCAAAAGCGTATACCAAGTATAATCTTGTCAAGGATATGGTTGCACGAAAAGATGTGAACTTAGAATACATACTACGCATAGAATGGTAGCAGATCCTATGACAAAGCCAATATCTAGAGATGTGTTTTGTGGCCATATGAAATCTCTAGGATTGCGTAGAGGCTAATGTACTAAATATTGTAATTTCCCTAAGTGTTCACATTTGATGAATTTGTGTTTTCATCATTAATGCCTATGAATCTTTGTATGATCTTTATGCATCTTAATACTTAGTGTATTATTTTAAGTTGAGAAGTATGTCGGACAGATAAAATATTAGCCCACTCACACGGGTAATCGCATTTATTTACTGTGTGATAAATAGAGATGAGACAGTATTTAAACTTATTATCTAGGTGATAATTGAGAGCTCAAGCTTAAAATACGCATGTCGCCTTAACTAAGTGTTAAAATGAGGACATAATACTTGTGATGTCCGAAAGTAAAATATGTGGGGTATTTTACTTTATCTGTCTAAGATGTCAGATGTGAGTTCTAATGAATTTTGTGAATGAGTAGATACGTGAACTCGAGTTAGACATTGGGTATGTCTAAACTATCATCTGTACGGTATTGAAAAATGTAGACATACGCTCCATGGGAAATGAGTTAATACCGTAATACGTATTTCATACTACGTATGCATAAGACAACCAATAAGAGTGGCAAAAAAGTTTTGATCTCAACTTTTATGACGTGTGAGACTCTTGAGGAAAAGAGTTCCTCAAATTTTTTTGGTCCCCTCATGACTTTTACTTATTCTCAAGATTTCTATTTAGTGTTTGCTATCTTAGGATGTTGCCAATGGTCATGAGTTGATTCGATCTAATGGGACATTTCTAGAAAAGCAAGCTGAATTGAAATTAAGAGTTTGAAGGAAAGAGGAATATTGATTTTGTAGAATCACATTGTAGTTTTGTATTCACTGGTCGACCAATTATGACTGTCTTTGTGATAATTATAATTGTGAATACAATATATATATATCATTGTTTAAAAGAGATCAAGAGAGATATAACATGTGATCGATCGATCTAGGGTACTGCATACTAAGTCTACTCGGAGTGTGACGCCCATTATGAGCTGCTATATATTCCTAACAGATGTATAGCAACGAGCTCTCAAAGTATACTGGTCGCACGGATTATTCATCGGTATGAATGTTGAAGAGAGGTAAAGAGAATCCTGTTCGGCCCACCATGTGCGAGTGGGAGATGATGGTTTATATGTAATGGGCTCAAGGCCCGTTCGCCCAAGTTGGGCCCAAAAAGCCCGGCCCACGGGAATATAGCCCGTGGATGGGGGAACATATAAAAGGGAGGAGAGAGAGAGAGAATGTACCATTTTTGGAAAAATAGAAAACGTACGTACACCTCCCCGCTTCTCTCTCTCTCGCTTTCTCTCCCAAAAAGGCAAACAGTGAGGCGCGAAGGCGATTTTGCTTCACCAGATCAACAGGACCAAGATTCTCTTCCTCTAATGGCGTCGGTGTTTAATCTGTGGCTAACAAGGTACGCTCGAATCCGTGGTGTGCTTTACGATCGGTGATACGTGTTTTCCCAGGCTTCGTCTTCCGCATTGATTTAGGGGTTCGATTTAGTATCGAATCCGGTATTTCGGGGATCAGTCATTCCCAACACTGTAGCAACTGACGCCGCTGCGTCTCTGCACCCGCGAGTTCACCACCGACGCCCACGTCATCGCCAGCCACTTGTCTCCCGCAGCTCGCCCGAACGACGACACCGAAGCGCCTGCCGATCCGAGCTTGACCGACCTGAACAGCCCTCCGCTCCGACGCCCATCCGACCGTCATGACCTCTGATCAGCGACCCAGGTTGCAAACCAGGTGGACCCACGCCGCCGAGCACCGACGCTGATTCGCCCAATGTCGGCCCCTGCCCGTCCGGACCCGAGACTCCCTAGCTCTGCTTCTGTGTTGTTGCCACCGTTGGTTCACCTTGGCCGGAGCTTCCTTTGCCGAACCGATTAGCCGGCTCCCCTTGGAAATCCACGAGCGGTGTCTGGAAAAGAAGAAAAACAGAAAAAGAAAAAGAAAATCTGATTAGGTGGTTTTTCTTTTCTTTTATTTTACCTTTTTTTTAATATTTTGTTTTAGTGGAATTGTTCCTTGATATATTATTGATATCCCAATATGAAATAGTCCCTCAAGCTAGGGATTGACAGTCCGATTTTCGCACCCGAAATCCGACTCGCAATCCTTATAAAATCGACAATCTAATCTCAAGCCCGAGATTCGATTCGCGATTTAATTTAAAATTGGTCAACCCGATCTCATGCGCGAGATATGGTTCTCTAATTTTTGGATATCAATCTTATCTTGTTTGATTTGCCATTGTCAAGTTAGTTAAGTCAAATCTTATTTTCGTAAAAATCAAAAATCAAAAAAATCTTAATTAGGATTATGTTTGTTGTCATCTTGCATATTTAGGATTGCAATCTTATTATGAATTTTTAAATAAAAAAAAAATCCAGAAAAAGAAAGTGCATTCATTTAGGTTGTTAGTTTTTTATTTGAATTGCATGTTAATTATGTGTTAGTTTTAATTTCGAGATTAAAGAAAAACACAAAAAAAAATCATTGTGCATATTAGATTAGAATTGCATGCTTCATTTTAAATTTAGATCATCTTTTTTAAGATAAATGGCATTTTAGATTTAGATAATGTCTTAGTTTAAATTAGGATTTAATATGACTTAATCCCTAGTTTAAATTAGATAGAATCTTAATTTAGCTAGATCATTTGAAATTTCATAAAATTTGTCTTAGGATAAATTAGTTGCAATTTCTAGGATAGATTGCATTTTCTTAATAAAAAATGTCATATGCATATGTCATGTAGAATTAGGGCATTCTTTGCACGTCATTGCATGCTAAGATTGCATATTATAGGTTTAGATAATTTCTCCTAAATAGATTGCATGCTTATTAGGAAAATACAAATCATGTGCACGTCATATAGAATTAGTTTCATACAATGCACGTCATTTAATTAGAAATTGTCCGTCATTAGAATTAGGTCATTAGATTAATTTAGATTGCATATTTAAATGTTGCATTTCTTAAATTTCGAATCTCATAGAAAATACAAAAAATATTTAGAATAAATCATCTCATGCTTAGGATAGATTACATGCTTAGTTATGTCATATTGCTTAGGTCATATAGCTAAGTCATGTTGCCATGTCATATCATTTCATGTTAAATTAGTAGCATGCATTGCATATCGCATGATTTTCATTAATTAAGTGAAACAAAACAAAAAGCGTGTTAATTAGAAATCATATTTAGGACTGCTGATGTAAATTCTAAACTAACATTACAGATGCTTTCGTTGCTTTGAGGTAAGTCCTGCATCATTTATTCATTTGCTTTCTTGAGTGTTAAATTGGTGAGCACACGCACATGCAAAGTATCTCACATGTTAGGAAGATAGTTTAAAATCAATTCAAGCTGCTTGCCAAACATTTTTTCAAAATAAAAAGAAAGGTACCGAAAGGGCGTTAGAGAAATCTAACGTAACAAAAGCCCCCGAACTCACAAATCTCTGGTTCGTAGGAGTAAAGTAAATCTCCCGTTACTTTACTTGGGTTTCTAATCGACCCACCAAAAATAGATTAGTGGCGACTCCTAATTAAAAAAATTGCATGTTAACAATTCAAACTTAAGTCGCGAATTGATATGGGCTTGGGAGAGCCTGAGTTAAGTCTAGGCTTAACAATCCATTAGCCAAACCTTAGGTGGTTCAAACCCGAAAAATTGGTCGCGACAATCCTTGTATCCATCACCACTCCACACGAATTCGCACGCTGCATCTTTCGGGCTGTCGAAAGAGATACCCAAGAAAATGCACGTATTGATTTGACTAAAACTAGATTCTCCCATACCGATGTCCCATCATCTCATTGTGTGTATCGTCTAGCTCGATGGATCATATTTGACTTTTGGAGGATGGGTCTTGCCAACGAGAGCTCTAATAGCTTCGTTACTACCTACATATATTGTTCATCCTCGTAAAACTTGATCCAACCTTAAATGCATCATTTGTCACTTGGCATTCGAATTCGCTATAATCACATATGACACTTTTATGTCTCTCCATTTCATCCAGATCTCTTCGACGTTGCTCATGTGCAATGCTAACCCTCGCTCGCACCAAATGATCAATTACTAACCTCGAGATGAGGCCTTCCAATCATGATATTTACCTACGCTTGTCGAATGACAATTCCGAGTGTGGGGCTCACAACATTGCTTGCCAGCAAAATTTCCAATTACTATCTAATTTGATATCATTTCATAAAATTATATAGTTTGCACAAAATTATGGATCTGTTTAATTAATAAACACTATTTGAACCGTAACATCATTTGTGAAAATATTGGTCATTTCATCATACCAAAGCCCCAAAAAACACATTACAATCATATGTTCCGTTATGATCACATTATCTTGTAAATATATCATATACTTTAATTAAACGTGGAATAAGAATTTATATCTACGGAGCAAGTTTCAGCTGGGCCCAATATACCGTGCTCACTATAAGATGTGTGACGTGCATCATACAGCCTTGCTTTACTCCATCCCGGATTGGAGAGAGGAAAGTTCCTCTAGCAAAATCTTTAATCCGCGCAGTATAAATACGGACATCATCCACAATCAAATTGAAGAAAAAAGTAAATGTGGGTGATATTTATATTTATAATCTACCAATCACATGATGGAACAAGGAATCAAGGAAAATGAAACGAGTAACAAAGGAAAGTTCCTCGAACGATGTCCTAAGTTTCGGAGGACAAGATGATGTCGGAGGACTTAATTGCAAACCGACTAAAAAGGAGCAAACGCAGTATTGGGCATCCCGGACCTGCATATGTTTTGACCTTTGGTTGACTCCACGTCACCAGAAACGTGGTTCTCCACTTTCGCAGAAACCCGTCAGCAGAATCCACGTCCCACGGCCCTCAATTTCCCTGTAAATCTGACGACGGCTCCCAGGATATGATAAGACGAAAAAGCACGAAGTTAATTCGTGTTTCGTATCGACCACGAAACAGAAAACTCGTGTTTCGTCATCGTCAAAAAACGCGACAGCGCGCCGCGTAAGTAAAAAAAAGTCGCTTAACTCCTTGCGCAAATTAGCTCAACCTCTAGTCCTATAAAAGATATGCGATCGACGGGCATCATCTCCCAACATCACTTCACAAATTCCAAAATTGCCCTTTTGAGCGGCTAAACCAAACACCAACAACATCAGAGCTTTTCCCGTGTCTTGCCATTTGCACTGTGCGATACCTCATTGGAGGACTCACCAGAGCCCGAGTGTCCCTTCCCAGCCATGACCAGCATTCTCCGTGGCGACTATGTCCGCTACGAGGTCTCTCTCAACTTGCCTGGCGCTATGCGAAAGATTGCCGAGCGATGGCGTCTAGCCTTCGTGACCATATATTGCTCCCGAGCCATCACTACCTCCGCAAAGAAAACCAACAAGTTGTCCCCACGAAAATCTCCTTCTCACACTTCGATTCTCATCCACGATCTCTCTGATCACCCCAGCTCCTTCAACATTGATCAGTCACAGCTCACCAGGCTGGTCAAGGACAAGGACCTCTGCCACCTCCAGGACTTCGGCGGGGTCCAGAAAGTGGCCTTGGCACTTGAAACTGATGTCTCGGCCGGAATAAGCGGCAACCCAGATGACATCTCTCACCGGCAAAATGCATTTGGCATCAACTCATACAAGAAGCCGCCTGCCAAGGGCTTCTTTCACTTCGTGGTCGAGGCTTTCAAGGACCTCACAATCATGATTCTTCTTGTTTGTGCCGGGCTTTCGCTTGGGTTCGGTATCAAGGAGAATGGGGTCAAGGAAGGCTGGTATGATGGTGGCAGCATATTCGTGGCGGTGTTCCTTGTGATCGCCGTGTCCGCTGGGAGCAATTACCGCCAAAACCGGCAGTTTGAAAAATTATCTCAGGTGAGCGATAATATTCTCATTGATGTGATAAGGAAGGGTCGGCGGCAGCAGATTTCCATATTTGAGATCGTCGTTGGAGATGTTGTTTGTTTGAAGACCGGCGATCAAGTTCCAGCAGATGGGCTGTTCCTGGACGGGCATTCCTTGCAGGTATGGCTGACAATTTGTACTGGTTTGACGCATTAAATTTGCATATTAACTCATGTTCAGAAACATACGTAGTATTATTATTACCATTTTCGAGCATGAGTAATTAGTCCAAAAAATTGTAGAAGTGTATCATATTCTGCTTGACTGGGCAGTCTGTCATTTTCAAAATCTTGATTCTATGACAAAAATGATAAGGAACGGTTTTTATTCGTAGTTCTAGTTATAGTAGAAAAACTCTGTTAAAAAATTCTACTGTTAAAACGTAATTAATTTGTTCTTATTACCTATTTGTTCACTTTTCATTTTCCTTGCCTCAAGTGAAGACCAGAACGCTTCGTATCGTGTTGTCCTAGCGTCCCTAAACCACGTGCGACGTTTGTGTTCTCAATTTAGGTTGATGAATCAAGCATGACCGGGGAGAGTGATCACGTAGAAGTGAACCGCAAGGAGAATCCATTCCTGTTCTCGGGAACAAAGATTGCTGATGGGTTTGCTCGGATGCTGGTTACATCCGTGGGCATGAGCACGACATGGGGTGAGATGATGAGCTCAATCAACCGTGACAACAGTGAGCAGACCCCTTTACAGGCTCGGCTCAACAAGCTTACCTCGTCGATTGGCAAAGTAGGCTTGGCAGTCGCTTTCCTGGTTCTTGTGGTCCTGCTGATTCGCTATTTCACCGGAAACACACAGGACGAGAATGGGAACCGGGAATTCATTGCAGGCCAAACCACAGGTAACGATATCATAAACTCCGTGGTGGGCATCATTGCAGCTGCAGTGACGATCGTGGTGGTCGCGATTCCTGAAGGCTTGCCACTTGCGGTAACCCTCACTCTTGCTTATTCGATGAAGAGGATGATGGCGGATCAGGCGATGGTGAGGAAGCTTTCGGCCTGTGAAACCATGGGGTCAGCCACCACTATTTGCACCGACAAGACTGGCACTCTCACTATGAACCAGATGAAGGTGACAAAATTCTGGGTCGGCCAAGACTCTGTGGCAGAAAACACCTGCTCCTCTGTCTCCAGGTTTGTCTTGGATTTGATTCAGGATGGGGTTGCTCTGAACACCACGGGCAGTGTCTACAGGTCGTCTTTGGGATCGGAGTACGAGTTCTCCGGTAGTCCCACTGAGAAAGCGATTCTCTCTTGGGCGGTTTCGCAATTGAGCATGGACATGGAGGAGACAAAGAAGAGCTGTGAAGTCTTCCAAGTCGAAGCCTTCAACTCACAGAAGAAGAGAAGTGGTGTCCTAATAAGGAAGAGCTTGGACAACACATTCCATGTGCACTGGAAAGGTGCGGCAGAGATGGTATTGGCAAAATGCTCGAGCTTCTACGACGGGTTGGGGATAGTGAAAGATTTGGATGAAGATGAAAGGGCGAGATTCGAGCAGATTATTCAGGGGATGGCAGCGAGCAGCCTTAGGTGCATCGCTCTCGCTCATAGACAAGTCTCCGAGGAAGCCATCCTGGAAAGAGAAGACGGGAAGAAGATTGAAGAGGACAGCCTGACATTACTGGGACTTGTCGGTATTAAGGACCCATGCCGTCCCGGTGTGAAGAGTGCGGTCCAAGCTTGTCAGGACGCGGGAGTGAACATCAAGATGATAACGGGAGACAACATCTTCACCGCAAAGGCCATCGCCGCGGAGTGCGGGATTCTCAGGCCTGGGGACGATGCCTCCAACGAAGCCATTGTGGAAGGAGCTGATTTTCGCAATTACACGCCTGAGGAAAGGCTTCGGAGAGTTGAGAAAATCCGGGTCATGGCAAGATCCTCGCCTCTTGATAAGCTCCTGATGGTCCAATGCTTGAAGCAGAAAGGCCACGTGGTTGCTGTCACAGGGGATGGCACAAACAATGCACCAGCCCTCAAGGAAGCTGACATCGGGCTTTCAATGGGCATCCAAGGCACCGAGGTCGCCAAAGAGAGCTCTGACATCGTAATCCTCGATGACAACTTCGCCTCTGTGGCGACGGTGCTGCGATGGGGTCGATGTGTCTACAATAACATCCAGAAGTTCATCCAATTCCAGCTCACGGTGAACGTTGCCGCCCTTGTGATCAACTTTGTGGCTGCCGTCTCTTCCGGTGACGTCCCCCTGACGGCTGTCCAGCTCTTGTGGGTGAACCTGATCATGGATACACTCGGCGCCCTTGCGCTGGCCACGGAGCGGCCCACTAGGGAGCTCATGGAGAAGCCCCCAGTGGGACGGATTGAGCCGCTCATAACCAATGTCATGTGGAGGAACATTGTGGCCCAAGCAACATACCAAATGGCCGTCCTCCTCACTCTACAATTCAAGGGCGAATCGATCTTCGGCGTGGATGAGGCAGTGAAGCGGACACTGATATTCAACGCGTTCGTCCTGTGCCAGGTCTTCAACGAGTTCAATGCGCGGAAGCTTGAGAAAAGGAACGTGTTCGAGGGCATACACAAGAACAAACTGTTCCTTGGGATCATTTTCGTGACGGTGGTCCTCCAGGTGGTGATGGTTGAGTTCCTAAAGCGGTTCGCCGACACAGAGAGGTTGAGCTGGGGACAATGGGGCGCATGTGTAGGGATTGCAGCTGCGTCTTGGCCTATCGGTTGGGTCGTCAAGTGCATCCCCGTCCCAGATATGCCAATCTTCAGGTACTTGGGATTGAAAAGCAAGAAGCTCGTGACAAAAATCGTGCCAATAGAACAGTAGCAACACTAGTTTAACTCGATTTTTTTCGTTGTACAAGTATATTGAATTCTTTATCGATGCCGGGTGATTTTTTTTTTTGTTTTCCCTAGAAAAATAAAGAATTTGTAATCCATTGATTGATCTTTCGGTCTCATCGGTATGTACACCCAGCCTTGTAAAAGAAATAGTTTTTTATTTATTGCATAACTCATATTTCCAGAGGTAAGCACGCAACTTCTGATATGAGGAAGAAGGACGAAGTTTATAAGGCGAGTGACCATATTTACAGTCAACAATGTGAAGAACAAAATCTTGAGAAAAATGCTAAGAACAAAGGGACTGAATTGGCATGAATCACATACTATTGACGATGTCAAGGTAAGGAAAAAATTCATAATCCGCCTTGATCATATTTCTAATTAACTTTGAATCAAGTTAGACATAACGACAATGATGTAACGACATTAAACATATAGTTCGATAAAAGAATCAATAGAATGATACATAGCAATCTATATCATTAGCCAATGACATCATGATACACGATAACCTACCAATTGTTGACTTGACCATGATAATATCCTATTTGTTAACCACCACCTTCTCATTATGTGTATCCTCTTAGTTCGTCATTTGTTTGAGGACTTTTTGGAGGATGGATATTGCCATCAACAGCTCTAATAGCTTGGATAAATTCAACATGAATGGTTCATCCTTCGACTTCATCCAGCCTGAAAGATGCCAGATGCTACTAGGCATTTAAGGTTGTTACAATAACCTACTCCTCCTTTCATGTCCTCTATATTTAAGAACACACAAATCTTCAAAATTTAAGATACCCTCAGTACACTGGACTTGCTAATATACAACAAGTCTTCAACAACTTTGCAACTAATAAGAGATGACATCGGAAGTCTAATGGGAACGGCTAGCTGAAATACCATCCACAAAATCAGAGGGTCCCGCTTTGACTTCCATCCTTTCTTTTTCATCTTTGCAATTTGTGGCTGACGTCCCGGCCAGAATACGCGGCAACCCAGACGACGTCTCTCGCAGGCAAAATGCGTTCGCCGTTCTGCAATCTTCTTAACCCCAAACACCCCCCCATTCTCTCTCTCTCTCTTCCCTTTCTCTCCTCCCCTCTCTCATTTATTTAAAATTTAAAATTTTAATCCGAGGCAAAAGGATATCATTTGGTTTATTTAACGATATCAATGTGCAAAACGATGTTGTTTTCGAATTATCTAGCCACATCAGCATACAAAAACAACGTCGTTTTGCATTTGTCTTGCCCGAAGAACACAAAGTTAGTATTTTGGCTAGATTTTCAGTGTTGGCATTTAATTTATTCATTTTGCTCCGATTTTGAAATTTAATTGTACATTTCCGATCTTTTGACATTTAAATGTCTCCACATACTAAAGTTTTAACACTCCGGTATCCGTATCCATTTTTTAGGAGATTTTCTGGGTCATTTTCACATTTTAACCATTTAATATAGTACGTTACTTTGAATTGGTTTTTTCGTATGCCCTTTACTACATCCATCAACCGTGGGTTTTTATTCCCGGCTTCCATAAGGTTTTATTCCCATCAGCCATAGGGTTATAGAAGATATACTTGGATAGAGTGAATTTTCTTTGGCTTAAAATTATTATAAGTGAAATTTGTATTTAAAGACAAAACTCGCGAATCATCAATGTTGCTCGGCATTTTTTTGCACTCGATGGCTAGTGCACATGCTATGCGGAGCTTTTACCTTGGAAACTAGATAAACGAATCATCTAGATTTCATGTAAAGTTGTGTGGCGTGGATGGTTCCGTCTCTTTAATCAAAATAATGGAGCCGTCCCCTAAGTATATCCCCACTCACTATTAACACCTTGTGAATATGATAAGTCAACGTGCTTTTTAAGATTTCATCTAAATCAATTGATGTTTGACGGGGCATCGCTCGCTCCGGTTTTAAGATTTCATCTCTTTCGGAGGAGGGAAACGATTTTGCGGGGAAAGTTCCAGGCATGTTCTGGGATTCTCGGAACCATTGCCCCAATTCTTTCCATTGAGAATCGATACCTGCTGCTTAGGTTTCATCAGCAGGATATAACAAGAGATCGCTCGCTTTAAAACGCGCATACTCCATCTTAGATTGGAGGGAGAGAGGAAAGCGCCTTCCTTTGGCTGATATCCTATTCGTTAACCGCCTTAATTGTCTCGTTATCCTGATTCGATGGATCGTTTGACTTTTGGAGGATGGGTCTTGCCATCGAGGGCTCTGATAGCTTGGCTACTACCTATAGAGATGGTTCACCCTCGTTCGACTTGATCAACCGAGACGTGTCATTTGCCACTTGATATCTAAATTCACTATAATCGCATATTACTCCTTTACGTCCTCTCTATTTCATCCCTGTCTCTACGGTGTTGTTGGTGCATAGTGCCAACTCTCACTCGCCCCAAATGATCACATACTAACCTCAAGGTAAGGCTTTCTAGTCAAAATATTTGCCTATGCTTGTCAAGTGACTATTCCGACTGTGGGTACAGCAATATGGCTCACCGAAATAATTTCCGTCTAATTACTATCTAATTTGATAATATTTCATAAAATTTGATAGTTTGTATGAAATTATGAAATTGTTTAATTAATAAACACTATTAGAATTGTAACGTCAGTTGTGAAAAATATTGGCCATTTCATCGTATCAAAGCCCAAACAAACACATTACCATCATCTGTTTCATGATGACCGCATTATTTTATAGCTTTATCATATACTTTAGCCAAACGTGCAATAAGAATTGATATCTACATAGCAAGTATCAATTGGGCCTAATATACTGTGCTCACTTTAAGATATGTGCATCATACGGCTGTGATTTCCTCCATCCCGGATTGGAGAGAGAAAGCTCCTCTAGCAAAATCTTTAATCGGCGCATTATAGATACGGACATCATCCACAATCAATTTGAACAAAAAAACAGAAAAACGAATGAGTGTGGGTGATATTTATTTTTACAATCTATTAATCACTTGATGGAACAAGGATTAAAGGAAAATGAAACGAGTAAGAAAGAGAAGTTCCTCGAACGAATGAGAATAACGATGTCTGAAGTTTTGGATAGCGAGATGGTGTCGGAGGACTTGATTGCAAACCGACTAAAAGGAACAAACGCAGCATTGGGCATCCCGTACCTGAATATATTTTGACGTTTAGTTGACTCAGCGTTACCAGAAACGCGGGCTGTCCCGCTTTCGCGGGAACCCGTCAGCAGCAGCCACGTCCCACGCCCGTCAATCTTGCCGTAAATCTGACGGCGCCACGCGAGAAAATTTTGGCTGCACTTGGGATTCCACTCCTAGGATATAATAACACGAGAAAGCAAGAAGTCAGTCAATTCGTGTTTCGTTTCGACCAAAAAAAAAAAAAAAAAAAAAATGTTGACACCTAATTTTGGAAAAATAAAATTGCTTTTTTGAAAAGAAAAAAAAAAAAGGGGGAAATTGATTCGATTGATTATGAATGGAATGTGGAAATTCTGATTAACCATCCTTGCTCCGGTGAATATTTAATTCATAGTAAATATGGAAGCAAATTTTCAATCAAAGAAATTAGATAAATAAAAAAAGTAAGGAGTTTGATAAAAGGGAAGGAATCGAAATATCCAAGGAAAAATCAAATTGATTGCAAAATTTCGCTCCAATTTACATGAATTAAGGCAAAGGAAAAAGGAAGCTTGAAAGTTGCCATGAAGACCGGCCGTCTAGAAATCACTATAAAATAAGTCGATCCGTACGGATGCGAGGGGAGCGAATTCAGAAAAATTTTCAGAGGTGTGAAAAAAAATTGAGAGATTTCGTGAAGTGAGTGCGGGAGAAAGTGAAAAGAGAGAAAAAGAGAAAAAAAAAAGCTTTCTCCGCAAAGAAGTCTTTTTCTTTTCCCTTCTGACAACCTGCAAAAAAAAAAAGAAGAAAGAAGTCAAAAGTCAAAAACGTGAGAGAAAGAGTAGGAGAGAAAAGAGAAAAGCAGAAAAAAGAGAAAAGTTGATTTGACATCTTCTTCCTGTTCATTGTCTTCCCCAAAGTTCACTCCTCACCCGTGCGCTGCAACTCGCGGGTTTCCCGACGCCGGAGCTCCGACGAGTCCGCCGCTCCCCGACGATCGCCGAGCGCCACCCACCACTGCCCACCGCCGCTCCTGACCTCGCACCGCGCCCCGACGACCGCGCTCTCACCTTCGCCGACGCCGCGCCGCTGCAACACCCTGCTCTGCCCGCGACGCCGCCCATTGATCTCCAAGCTCCGCCGCGCCTCCGCCAGACGCCGTCGCTGCCCCGCCCGACGCCGCCGCGTCTCTGCAACCCGCGACCAGCGCCGAGCACGGCCCAGCCAACGCCTGCAGCTCCGGATCCGCTGCCCGACGTCGCCGGAGCCAGCACCGTCGCTGCTCGCCTCGCTCAACGCACCCCAGCCGGAGCCGCGCCACCGCGACACCCCCCCCGCCTCCGCGCCGACCCGAGCGCCCCAACCCACCCGCCCGTGCCGATCCACTCCAACACCGCCGGTTGCCTTGCCAAGCACCTACAACGTCGGCACCATCCTGCTGCTGCACCACCACTCCCGACGCCTCCGCCTTGCCTCGCGCGACCCGAGTCCCTCGCCGCCGACGTGCCACCTTGGTGCCTCGCCGCCTCCGGTCCGCCATCCTTGGCGAACCCCACCGGAGCATCCATCATCCTTGCTTGGAAAAAAAAAAAAAAAGAGAAAACACATTAGGTAGTTTTCTTTATTTTATTTTATTTAATTTATTTTACTTTTATCTTGTTTTTTTAGTATAATTAGTCTTTAGTATATGATTGGAAATTCAACATATTACCGGATTCGCAACCGCGCCAGGATTTTTTATTTCATCTATAAGGCCTTAGATGAAATAATTAATTAAGCGGGAATAAAATTGATATTTTGATCTTTAAGGCTTAAGATCAATTTATTGATTTTATTAGCGAAATATTGTCTCTTGATCCGAACGATGTGCGATATTTCTAATGATTTTGAATGAATTGTCTCGTCTTAATTGCCTTGTTTATCTCGAGATATGTTTGAATTAGAATATTGCATGTTTTAGGGTTTACATGTTTAGAATAAGAATTTTATTTAAAAAATCAAAAATCAATTTAGGTTGCTAGATTTTAATTTAGGTTGCATGTTTTAATTATTTGGCAATTATTAATTTCGAAAATTAATAAAAAAACAAAAATCATCATGCATATGTAATGTAGTGTTAAAGCATATTTTGCATGTCATTGCATATTAGGACTAAATTGCACTTAGTTCAATTCTAGATTTTTTTAATTTGTTATAAGTTTAGGCATTTTTTAGATATATTGCATTTTAGGATTATTTAGGTCAAGATAATATTTTAGTTCAAATTAGGATTTGGCTCAACCTAATTCCTAATATAAACTAATTAGGATCTTAATCTAATTAGGTAATCTTCACATTTCACCTAATTTCGAATTTCATGAAAAATACAAAAAAAGTCATATTATTTAGGATAAAATACATTCTTTTAGGAAAGAGAAAAATGCAATATGCATGTCATTATTAGCTTCATTTAGATGCATGTCATTTAGGGATTGTTATTAGATCCATTTAATTAGAAATTACATGACATTATAATTAGGACATTTAGTATTGCATGATTCTCATTAATTAAGTGAAAAATAAAAAAAAGAAATTGCGTGTTAATTAGAAATCATATCTAGGGTTGATGATGTGAATTTTAATCTAACCACGCAGATGCTTTTGTTGCTTTGAGGTAAATTTATTTTTTTTGCAATTTATTCATTGTTTATTTGGGTGTTAAATTGGTGAATTGCACATCCGCATGATCACCTCACATGTTAGGAAAATAGATTTAAAATCAATTTTAGCTGCCTTAAAAAAATTTTTTGGAAAATAAAAGAATGGTACCGAAAGGGCATTAGAGAAATCTAATGTAACCAAGTCCCCGTACCCATAGTCTCTGGTTCATAGGAGTAAAGTGAAACTCCCGTTACTTTACTTGGGTTTCTAATTGACCCACCAAAAATAGATTAGTGGCGACTCCCGATTAAAAATCAATTGCATGTTAAGAACTTGAACTTAAGTTGCGAATTGATATGGCTTGAGAGAGCCCGAGTTAAGTTTAGGCTTAACAATCCATTAGCCAAACCCTAGGTGGTTCACACCCGAAAAATTTTGGTCGCGACAGCTTGGCGACTCCGCTGGGGAATTGTGTTAAAACACTTAGTGGACTTAGGCCAATTTTCTTCTTTTTGAAAAATGATTTTTGTTTGGCAGCGAGGATCCTGTGTACGTCCCTAACATTTAAGGTGTTAAATGTTTTTGCAGATGAGGAGATATAAGGGGAGTAGTCTTTGCTAACCCTTGTCTTGCAGGTTGGAGTTAGGGATGAATGTTTAAATTCAAGTTATCGAAGTGCTGCTTGATATAAAACTGTAGTGCATGCTTTGCATTTTTCACTACACTTTTGCACACACAACCTGCTGCTGGACCTGGGCTGCACTAGGATACATAGGATGGTATTGAGTTGGATACGACTTCGACCGCGAGGCCGCGTAGTAGAGGTTGCCCAACTCAATCCCGAAAGTTTTTCTTGGTGTCAAGAATGTTTACCTCTGCCCGCGAGGCTGCGTTGCATTGGGGTATCATTCTTGACTGAGCCGGAGTTAGGAGGACTTGACTTGGTATGCGAGGCTGCAACTAAGTCATCCCACCCTTTTAACTCCACTTTGCTAAGCCTGTCTAGATAGAAATCGAGCCCCACACTTCATGCGCTTGTCTATGTGGTTGCTTTAATCGTATGGTAAAGTAAGCTCACTATCCTTTACTCTTGCAATTTATTTATTTACGTATTTGGTTGGTCCATGACTTAGGTTGGTCGAGTCCCGATCTATAAACAAATGGGAAAATCCGACATTCGATTCGTGCCAGCACCAAAGGCTGAACTCAAATCATGGTGGGATCGTCTAGGCCACGAGGGCCAAAGCTATGTAGAGAGCAGACTCGGTCGCCTTGTTCCCCTCCTTGATGTTGATGTCCAGAGTGGCGTCATGCAAGCACTTGCTCATTTCTGGAGCCCCCAAACATCAACGTTTATATTTGGTAAGCACGAGCTGACTCCGACTCTTGAAGAATACAATATTGCCATAAGAAAACCCTTGGAATTAGAATTAATAAATCCACCCATCGGACTAGAACCAGAATCAATTTTGTCAGATTTTCTTAAGATGGATAAGAATTTGATAAAAAGAGTGCTGAAAGATAATTGTCTTGCATGTCCTTTTTCTTTCCTAGATCAAATTTTTGCTAGTGCTAACACTCTCTTAAAAAGTAGGATTTTCCTCCTAGCTTTTTTTCGGACTTGTTATTTTCCCTCTTCGAAATGGCGCCATTAATCCTTCTATTGCATGGGTGGTCAAACAAGTATGTGCTAGGATTAGTTTTGTCAATACTATTCTAGCTGAAACATTTTTGTCACTCACCCGGTTTAAGGAAGATGAAGATAAAACCTTTCGTGCACCAATTGAGCTTTTACAAATCTGGTTCTTTTCTCACATGAGTAAGATCAATATTCGCATGAATATTATTAATGTCACTGATTTCCATCATCCCATCGAAGTATTTAAAAATCATCGGGATCGAACTCCAAATCTTTCTTACTCAAAATGGGTCAAATTATTGAAAAATCCGAATACCAAGATTTTCCTATGGCATGCTAAATGGTTCAAAGTCTCCAAAGCACGTCTCTCTCATGGAAATGATGAACCGATCCCGCTATTGGGGATCACCGGTGTCACTTCCTATTACCCACTCCGAGTGGCCCGTCAATATCGAGTTGTGCAAGATCTACCGCCCCCTCTCAAGCTGGGTTTGTTCCAAGCCCAATTCACTGCTAAGGATGGCGATCACAAGAAGGAACTCCGCTGTATCGAACAAGCTTGGATTGCATGTCGCGAACAAAAGTTGAGCTTACCTGAAGATGAGCTCGAGGGGAAGGAAAAGACTTACTACGCCACAGCTCGATACATCCGTCGCACAAGATCCCGACCGAGTATCTCCCAAAAGTGCCGATGTGACCAAGAAGCCCACTCGACAAGCGGAGCTTAATCATCACAAGAGGAAGATTGAAGAGCTTGAAGAGCAAGCCAAGAAGGACGCTAAGGAGAAGAGGCAATTACGTCGAGCGTTGGCTTCCCATATGTTTATAGATCAGGCCAAATAAAGTGGCTTGAATCTATTCGGTCTTTTTACTTTAAACTAATGTTTAGGAAGTTGAGTCGTTTACTTGATTAGTTTAAGATTTTGCAAGCTCTTTACATTATTAATGTCAAAAACAATTTCATTAATGAATAAAAGCAGTTAGACTTTCGTCATGGACCGACATGTTTTACGTGAAATGCTCATATGTATTCATATCAAATTAGGTGGCAACGGATCCTCTACGCTCACCCATCATCACACGATTAAGAGCAAGAATGGCCGACCAAGGCGAGATGCGTGATCGCATGTCCTCCGTGGAAGATCAACTCAAACAGCTAGCCGTTTCCTTACAGCTTGTAACAGCTCAGCTCCAATCCCTCCAAGTGAACCCAATTCCTCCACCTGCTCTCCCTGAGATAATAGTCCCGAGGCAAGCAAATAGGGCCCAAATGAGTGATGACGAAATGCCCGAGCTGGAAGATGACGTGGTTCCCAAGACAGATCAGGATGGGCGCGTTACAAAGCTGGAAGAGAAAGTGAGACAACTGCAGAGTCTCAAAGCTCACTCCCGTTTGACCTCTCGCCTATGAGAAGGTTAAAATGCCAAGTAAGTTCAAAATGCCGAGTTTGAGAAGTATGACGGGACATCTTGTCCAAAGTCTCATTTGCAGATGTACCACGTGCGCATGGCCCAGCATGTGAAAAATGAGCCTCTTATGATCCAATCGTTTCATGCGAGTTTGATCGGGCCCGCATTAAACCGGTACGTGATGAAGAACGTAAACCTCCTCGAAACCTGGAACGAAGTGGCGGACGCATTCCTTAAACAGTACAAGTTCAACATGGACATCGCGCCTTCCCGAGAAGACTTGGAGCGGATGGAAAAGAAAAGGAGTGAGTCATTTAAAGAATATGCTGTGAGATGGAGAAACTTGGCGGCTCAAATTACTCCTGAGCCTACCAACAAGGAGTTGATGAAGTTGTTCGTGAAGACCCTTCCATCTGAGTTCCGAAATCGAATGGCCAGTACGTATGTTGAGAGTTTCAATCAGCTTATTCCTGTAGGAGAACAGATCGAGATGGGGATAAGAGAAGGATGGTTTTCTGAGCCATCTACTAGGAGGTTCTCTGCCAAGAAGGAGAAGGAAGCAGCCGTGGATGTAAACGTGGCTTATAGCCAAGAAAGTGCCAAACGTGCCCCGGCTATACAGGTGAACCAAAGACAACAACAACCCGCTGGCCGTCAATCATTCGCCCAAGCGAATAATAGAAGGCAGTTCTCCCCTCTCCCTGGGTCTCCATCCCAAGTGCTGACAGTCCTCCGAAAGAAGGATTTGCTTACTAGTGAGCCAAAGCGGCCTAGCCGTGAAGGCATGCGTGGTTACGACCCGACGAAGAAGTGTGACTACCATAATGGTGAACTGGGGCATTCAACTGATGAATGTTTCACCCTCAAGCACAAGATCCAGAATCTTCTGGACACAAAGGCCTTTTCATTTCAGACTGCTCGGCCGAATGTTCAAAAAAATCCGCTACCAGAGCATGAGGGTACAGTGAATGCTATCCTGGAACCTGAAGTTGGACGGATCAGGAATTCAAAAGTGCACGTGGCAGATGCCTACAACGGGCTAGTGAGAGCTGGGTATTACCGAGGTCAGGAAGATGTCCCTCTATCGGTGATGAGAGAAAGAATTGCCAAAATGGTGGATGATGGCATCATTGTGTATGCTGATCATAACTGTATAGTCTCTACTATCTCCCACCTCATCATCGATTGGGAGGAGGAGCAGGCTACACTTGATGCCGACAAGAAAGAGGTTGATCCTTCGCTTGTAGACATGCCCCCATTAGAGGATGCATCTGACGAAGAGATAGTGATAGAGGTGCCTCAGCCGTATGAGTATGTCAATAATAAGGCAGTGCCGTGGTCCTATGACTTGGATGTGGACCTTGTTACAAGATCTGGACGGAATTATGGTCAAGCCAGTACTCAACCTGCAAAGTTGGTCACTGATGAAGAGGCTAAGGAGTTTCGGCCGTAATCAAAGCAAGTGAGTATAACGTGGTTGACCAACTACGAAAGATGCCCGCTCGAGATCTCCCTACTCGAGCTCTTGATGACGTCCCCGTGCATCAAAAGTCACTAATGAAGGTGTTGAGTGAAATCCGTGTGCCGAGAGATTGTGGAAGCGGACAAGCTGGAAGAATTCGTGGGATCGGTCCTTCTCAAAGATTTGATTGCCTTTTCTGATGAGGAATTCCCTCTCGAAGGCAGGGGACATAACAAAGCACTCTACATATCCGTTAAACACAAGTCTTCTCATATGTCCCGAGTGCTCATCGATAATGGGTCCGCTTTGAACATTTGTCCGTTGGCCACTCTTCACCGCCTTAAGGTAGACCCGTCAAGGATACATGCTGCGAAGACTTCGGTGCGAGCTTTCGATGGAACAAAAAAGGAGGTGATCGGGGAAATCCATCTTGATGTCCAAATAGGGCCGGTTGTCTTCAACATTCCCTTCCAAGTGCTGGATATCCCTACCGCATTCAATTTCTTACTAGGTCGTCCATGGATACACACTGCAGGAGCAGTGCCTTCAAGTCTACATCAAGCTGTGAAATTTGTGATTGAAAGGAAGTTGGTCACCGTGTATGGTGAAGAAGACCACCGGATTTATCACGAGACGGCTATCCCCTATGTAGAGCCGGATTCCCGTTTGAATCAAGTTACCACTCATTCGAGTTGGTGTCCACTATACATACTTCTCGAGATTCATCACCGCCAGCCCCGAAGTATCAAATGCTGCCCTCATGGTGGGAAGAGTTATGGTTGGGAATGACTTTGTCCCGGCAATGGTCTTGGGAGAAATGGTCGGGGCATTCGAAGCCCCATTGAAGCCCCTCGAGATCTCGTTCTGCTGGTTTAGGGTACCATGGACGAGGTGGAGGGAGTTCTCGAAAGGACGAAGACAAGAAAGGCGGAGCTCGCCACCCGACCAAGGGCGAGGGAGGCAAAACCCACTACCCCCGAGCATTCACGAGACATTCCCTGGTCCTCCAAGAATGATGCATGAAGAAGCAGAAGTGATAGACACTTTGGGGCAGCCTAGTGGCAAGTTTGATTACCTGGTGAAGTATTCAACCCCTCCTAGCTACTACATTGATCCTAATGAGATAGTCCCGGATGGATGGGGTGGCATGGATGATTCGACACCCCCGAAAGCAGAGAGCCCTAATGATGAGCTGGAGGGAGTTGCAAGCTTATTCGACAACCTCATCATAGGAGCCATTAATGAAGGACCCCCTGAAGAGATGGGCCTTGGCCCTCGAGAGTAACTCTTTTACTGCTTTTGTACATTCCCCTGGGCTATTATTTTCTGAATGATATTTTCAGCCCTCTTCTTTTATTGATTGAGTGTTGCATTTTTTTCCATTCAATAAATGTAATTGATTGATTTCAATGAAATTACAAATTTTAATTTGAGGGCATGATGAGGTATACAAACCAGCCCGGTGATGATATCCAAATAAAAAGAAAAGAAAATCCAAGGAGAATGAGGCTTGGGCTTCATCATGCTTCCTCATGTCAAAATGTTCAAAAAAATGTTTTTGCCAAAGATTAAAAAAAAAAAAGCAAAGATCCCGATTACTCTTGTCTTTCTAATTTATCTACCTCATGTTTCAGGAACAATCCTATAGCATGCAAAGATGTGGAAATGGTCCAATCCACTACAACAAGTGCTAATGATGATGATCCCGAAGACTCGATCAAAAACTCCATTGAAGTGCAATATAGTTGGGAACAACATGAAAAAGCTAAGGCTCTCACATCTGAGCAGGCCGTCACTATTAATTTGAGTGACATTGGAGAAGCCAAAGAAGTAAAAATTGGGGCGAGTCTACCCAAGAATGAGGCCGAGCGCCTAATTCAATTATTGAAGGAATATCAAGACATTTTTGCATGGACCTACGCTGACATGCCTGGACTAGACCCGTCAATCGTGGAGCATTGCCTACCTACTAATCCAGATGTGCCACCTAAGAAGCAAAGGCTGCGGAGGACTAAGCCCGAACTCTCAAAGAAGATAGAGGAGGAGGTGATGAAGCTTTTGAATGTGGGGTTTATTGAAGTCTCACAGTACCCTGAATGGGTGGCTAATATTGTGCCGGTGATGAAGAAGGATGGTCGAGTTCGAGTTTGTGTTGACTATCGGGATCTGAATAAGGCTAGTCCAAAAGATGATTTCCCATTACCACACATAGATGTCCTTGTGGATAGTACTGCTGGCTTTGAACTATTCTCATTTATGGATGGTTTTTCTGGGTACAATCGATAAGGATGAATGAAGAAGACAAGGAAAAGACTGCATTTATTACCCCGTGGGAACCTTTCGGTATAAAGTCATGCCTTTCGGACTCGGGAATGCGGGGGCAACCTACCAGCGAGCCATGGTTGCATTGTTTCATGATATGATGCATAAGGAGATTGAAGTCTATGTTGATGATATGATTGCAAAGACTCGACCGGGAAGAAGCCACATCGAAACATTGAAGAAGTTGTTCGATCGACTTCGTGAGTTCAAGCTTCGCCTAAATCCCGCTAAATGCGTGTTCGGAGCAACATCCGGTAAATTACTCGGATTTATTGTGAGTAGTAAAGGGATTGAGATCGACCCTTCCAAAGCTAAGGCCATATGTGAATTGCAACCTCCGTCAACGGTGAAAGAAGTCCGAGCCTTTTAGGGAGATTGAATTACATAGCGAGGTTCATTTCTCAACTCTCTCAAAACTGCCAAGCCATTCTTCAAGCTTCTAAAGAAGAATGCACAAGTCAACTGGGATGATGAGTGTCGAGAAGCGTTCAACAAGCTGAAGCAATACTTGATGAATCCACCAGTTCTTGTTCCACCCTCACCGGGGCATCCTTTGATTCTCTACCTCACTATTCATAGTGAGTCATTGGGCGCAATGTTGGCTCAAGAAAGTCCTGTTGATAGAAAAGAACGGGCCATTTATTACCTCAGCAAGAAGTTTACCGAATCAGAGTTGAAGTATTCGAGGTTGAAAAGACTTGTGTGGCGTTGGTGTGGGTGTTGCATAGGTTGCGACAATACACCCTACATTATCGACGTTCCTCGTGATCGAGAACAACCCTATCAAGTACTTACTTGATCGACCAGCTTTGGTGGGTAAGTTAGCCAAATGGCAAATCTTGATCTCTGAATTTGATGTGCAATTCATGCCACAAAAGTCGGTTAAAGGCCGAGCGATCGCTGATCTATTGGCCGAGAATTCAGGAGTCCCTAATGATGATGACAGTTTCCTTGATGACCATGTCTTGAGTGTAAATGAAGACTCATGGAAGATGTTCTTTGATGGAGCTGTAAACCTATCCGGTTCGGGTGCGGAGCAGTTTTGATATCTCCGGATGGACAACACCATCCGGTAGCTGCAAAATTGATATTTCCGTGCACTAACAATGTGGCCGAGTATGAAGCTTGCATCCTTGGGCTTCAAGCAGCAATTGAGATGGGTGTGGCTAAGTTAAAAGTGTTCGGAGATTCCGCACTAATCATACTGCAGACCGTGGGAGAATGGAAGACCAAGGATTCCAAGTTACTCCCATACCACAAGTATTTAGAAAATCTGGTGAAAGAATTCGAGGAAGTTTCGTTTCAATACTTGCCAAGGTCTCATAATCAATTTGCAGATGCACTCGCAACGTTGTCCTCTATGCTGCAAGTCACTCGATGGGTTGGAGGTTGAACCCCGAAAATAGAAATTTTGCCGAAGCCAGCTTATTGTATGATTGTGACTCGAAGAACCCGATGGAAAACCATGGTATTACGATATCATGAATTACATTAAAAAACAAGAATTTCCCGAAGGAAGCACTCGGGCTGATAGGAAGTACATCATGAAGATGGCCTCGAAATTTTTCGTCGGTGGTGAAAATTTGTACAAGAGGTCTTACGATTCTGTCTTGTTGCGATGTGTAGATGCAATCGAAGCCACTCGATCATGCAAGAAGTGCACGAAGGAGTATGTGGCCCCCATATGAATGGACATATGTTAGCCAAGAAGATTATGAGGTTGGGCTACTATTGGCTCACACTGGAAAGTGATTGCATCCGGCATGTTCGGATTTGTCACCGCTGCCAGATTCATGGAAATAAGATAAATGTTCCTCCAACTGAGCTGCATCGGTTTTGAGCCATGGCCTTTCTTGATGTGGGGTATTGATGTGATTGGCCCAATCAATCCCAAGGCTTCAAATGGACATCGATTCATTTTGGTGGCGATAGACTATTTCTCCAAATGGATCGAAGCTACATCCTTTGCAAGTGTCACTGCTCGTAATGTTGTGAAGTTTGTCAAACGTGACATAATTGCTCGCTATGGTGTCCCTAAAGCAATCATCACTGATAATGGGACCAATTTGAACAACAAGCTTGTTGATGAGTTGTTCGGAAAGTTCAAAATCAAGCATCTGAATTCGTCTCCTTACCGCCCTCAAATGAATGGGGCTGTTGAAGCGGCCAATAAGAACATTAAGAAGATTTTGGCTAAGACAGCTGTGAATTATCGAGATTGGCATGACAGGCTACCCTTCGCACTAATGGCGTACCGGACGTCGATCCGCACTTCCACTGGGGCAACCCCGTTTGCTTTGGTGTACGGCATGGAGGCAGTTCTACCTGTAGAAGTGGAGATTCCTTCTCTAAGGGTTTTATCCCAAATAGAGTTGTCTCGAGGCGAGAATGGTCACAACAAAGATTTGAGCAGTTGAACTTGGTCGACGAGAAAAGACTGAAAGCTCTCTCGTCATGGCCAAGCATATCAACGAGAGAATAGCCGATCTTTCAACCGGAAGGTGCGGCCAAGGCATTTCGAGGTAAATGACCTAGTCCTAAGGAAGCTATTGCCGATCTTTCCGGATCCCGGAGGCAAGTTTGCTCCAAGCTACAGCCCCCATATGTGGTAAAGAAGATATTTCCGGCGGAGCCTTGATATTGGCAGAAATGGATGGTCGTGAGTTTTCCACTCCCGTTAATTCAGATGCTGTCAAGAAGTATTATCCATGATAGAATTTGCCATGTCATGTTTTGAACTGCAAGCATTTCAATGATCAATAAATTGCTTCAATGAGTTAAATTGTTCAAATTTATTGTAAATCTTGCATTTTTTTCCCTTGATGGATTGTGTGAGATAAATTGAATGTGTCAAATGAAATACTTTGGAATGACGAAAGGCAAGCCTTGTTCCATATATTGTTTCATACACTAACCCCCAGTGAGTTGTGTGAAAAATTCCATGCCCACAAGGAAGAGGGCTATCTCGCAAAGGGTACGTCAACCAAGGTGACGAGAGGCATTCGTTTCTCTATCCCAAACACTACAGGTGATCCATTGCTCAACCCCTTTGAGCCCCATACACTTATGGAGATTTTTAAAATTATCCCTGTCAAGAATCATCCCACATTGGGACAAATTTGAAATGGATGGTAGGAATCTTCTTGCTCCCACTTGCATCAATCTTCGAATATTGCTTTTGCAGTGTAATTCGTACGGTAATTTGAAGTGCCTTAAGATGATGAAGAGCAGTTCTTTCTTTATCCTATACACTTTTATCCATTGCATAGCCCACTTGAGCCTATGAATTTATTTCATATTAAACCCAGTTGGTGATCATCCCCCACACTGGGGCAAGGCAAAAAGAACCATTCAAGTAACATGGTTCAGAATGCCGCAAAGGATGGTTGTGCAAGTTTTAAAAAAAAAAAAAAAAAAAAAAAAAAAAAAGCATGAAAAGCAGTGTGCCTGGTAAAAGCAAGGCCAATGCCCAAAAATAAAAATCAAACACTTGATGAAGTGAGTCGTATCCCCAACAAGGTGGTACCAAAAAAAAAAAACTCAAATGTTAAGATGTTGCAATCGGTGGAGTTGTGATGTGAAGAAAATCTTCGAAGATGGGGAGGAAAATTGTTGGAAATGTCAAGATGATCACCAACTTTGACCCCATAAACACTTTTTGAGCTAAATGATCCTTTCATTTCTCAACCCATGAACCAAGCATGCGTTACGTCCCTTGCAAAGTCTCTTCGATTAGGGCACTTGAATTAACCTAGGGGTTCACATGTTTTAAGCATCGCTCGAAGAAGTGCGAGCAAGATTATTCCTCTCTCATTTTGCAGGGTTCTTGACTTGTAAACCCATAGATGATTACAGAATATCACTCATTCTTTCAAAAGCCTCGACTCAAAGAGTCCCTTTTGTTAAGCCGTTGACCAAGCCCACATTACGGTCCTTGTTCAAGACCTCTCAGATTGGTGAGATCGTACCACTTGCGAGATTGCTCAGACCCTTGTTTGGGCATGACGATGTTGAGATAGAGTGATTGACAAAATCCTGCATCAAAGGTCGGGATGAAATTGCTATTTTAATGAGGATGAGAGAAAAGTCCTTTCAGACCAAAGGATCCCTCATTTGACACATTCATGACACTCATGTATTCAGAATGGAAATTAGGTGATGCAAGATTAAATGGAAATCATCATGAACCTCCATTATATTGATGCATGCTTATGATTACAAATGCATGTTGCCTCTCCTACGACCATGTTTTGCAGGAGACATATCCCCAAAGAACGGAGATGTCATAAGGTAAGTCTATCTCTATCCATACTTTAAATGCGTGTCATTGTACAGGTATTCCTTTTCAAGCACCGACACTCAATGGAGTTGTCCATTAAAGATTTTTCCTCCAGATTCAATCTGATTAAGGCGACCGAAGAATGGTTCGGGTCCTGGTCGGATGATTTCTGTCGCAAGGCTGGGCGACCGAAGAATGGTTCGAGTCCTAGCCAAGCAAAACCTCGCCTAGGCGACCGTAGAATGGTACGGGTCCTAGACACCATTAAAGATTTTTCCTCCAGATTCAATCTGATTAAGGCGACCGAAGAATGGTTCGGGTCCTGGTCGGATGATTTCTGTCGCAAGGCTGGGCGACCGAAGAATGGTTCGAGTCCTAGCCAAGCAAAACCTCGCCTCTAGGCGACCGTAGAATGGTACGGGTCCTAGACACCATTAAAGATTTTTCCTCCAGATTCAATCTGATTAAGGCGACCGAAGAATGGTTCGGGTCCTGGTCGGATGATTTCGTCGCAAGGCTGGGCGACCGAAGAATGGTTCGAGTCCTAGCCAAGCAAAACCTTAGTGTAGACACCATTAAAGCCTCCAGATTCAATCTCGATTAGAAAGAATGGTTCGGGTCCTGACGGATGATTTATTGCTCAAAGCTCGACCGTAGAATGGTTCGGTCCTAAAAAAAAAAATCATTTCTTTTTTCAGGCGACCGTAGAATGGTACGGGTCCTAGACAACCTCAGTTTAGGCGACCGTAGAATGGTATGGGTCCTAGACAACCTCAACTCAGGCGACCGTAGAATGGTACGGGTCCTGGAAAATCATTTTTTTCGTTTAGGCGACCGTAAAATGGTACGGGTCCTAGACATAACCAGACAATGCCATACTAGGCGACCGTAGAATGGTACGGGTCCTGGGAAAGCAGTCACTTTGTGAAGTCACGTTACTATTCTGGGCGACCGTAGAATGGTACGGGTCCTGGACATGTAACACCAATCTATCTTGAGTTGCTCTGCCATCCCCGAAGGTAAGTAATTCCAGGTAAGTTCTTTTATTATTTGCATTAGCATTTCCATGCATCATATAAATTGCAGTAAAAAAGGCATTCATTTTCCAACAAAAAAAAAAAATCATTTAGTGCATATGCATAATTAATATTAGGTCTCAACTTGTCTTTGAAGGTAACCTCTACGAGCTCACCTTCAAAGAGGGGCAGCTGTTGACACCTAATTTTGGAAAATATAAAATTGCTTTTTGAAAAATAAAAAAGAAAAAATGGGGAAATTGATTTGATTGATTATGAATGGAATGTGGAAATTCAGATTAACCATCCTTGCTCCGGTGAATATTTAATTCATAGTAAATATGGAAGCAAATTTTCAATCAAAGAAATTAGATAAATAAAAAAAGTAAGGAGTTTGATAAAAGGGAAGGAATCGAAATATCCAAGGAAAAATCAAATTGATTGCAAAATTTCGAATTTACATGAATTAAGGCAAAGGAAAAAGGAAGCTTGAAAGTTGCCATGAAGACCGGCCGTCTAGAAATCACTATAAAAAGAAGTCGATCCGTACGGATGCGAGGGGGAGCGAATTCAGAAAAATTTTCAGAGGTGTGAAAAAAGAGAGAGAGATTTCGTGAAGTGAGTGCGGGAGAAAGTGAAAAGAGAGAAAAGAGAAAAAAAGCTTTCTCCGCAAAAAAGAAGTCTTTTTCTTTTCCCTTCGACAACCTGCAGAAAAAAAGAAAAAAGAAGCACGAACGTGAGAGAAAGAGTAGGAGAGAAAAGAGAAAAGCAAAAAAAAGAGAAAGGTTGATTTGACCTTTTCTGTTCATCATCTTCCCCAAAGTCCACTCCTCACCCGCGCGCTGCAACTCGCGGAGACCCGACGCCGGAGCTCCGACGAAGCCCGCCGCTCCCGACGATCGCCGAGCGCCACCCACCACTGCACCACCGCCGCTCCTGACCTCGCACCGCGCCCCCCGACGACCGCGCTCTCACCTTCGCCGACGCCGCGCCGCTGCAACACCCCTGCTCTGCCCGCGACGCCGCCCATTGATCTCCAAGCTCCGCCGCGCCTCCGCCAGACGCCGTCGCTGCCCCGCCCGACGCCGCCGCGTCTCTGCAACCCGCGACCAGCGCCGAGCACGGCCCAGCCAACGCCTGCAGCTCCGGATCCGCTGCCCGACGTCGCCGGAGCCAGCACCATCGCTGCTCGCCTCAGCTCAACGCACCCCAGCCGGAGCCGCGCCACCGCGACACCAGCCACCTCCGCGACCCGAGCGCCCCAACTCCACCTCAGCCCGTGCCGATCCACTCGCACCGCTGGTTGCCGCGCCAAGCACCTACAACGTCGGCACCATCCCTGCTGCTGCACCACCGGAGCCCGACGCCTCCGCCTTGCCTCGCGCGACCCGCAAGCCCTCGCCGCCGACGTGCCACTCCCGGTGCCTCGCCGAACCTCCGGTCAGCCATCCTTGGCTGGACCCATCACGGCTGCCAAGCCCAAAAAAAAAACAAGAGAAAACACATTAGGTAGTTTTCTTTATTTTATTTTATTTTATTTATTTTACTTTTATCTTGTTTTTTTAGTATAATTAGTCTTTAGTATATGATTGGAAATTCAGCATATTACCAGATTCGCAACCGCGCCAGGATTTTTTATTTCATCTATAAGGCCTTAGATGAAATAATTAATTAAGCGAATAAAATTGATATTTTGATCTTTAAGGCTTAAGATCAATTTATTGATTTTATAAGCGAAATATTGTCTCTTGATCTGAACGATGTGCGATATTTCTATGATTTTGAATGAATTGTCTCGTCTTAATTGCCTTGTTTATCTCGAGATATGTTTGAATTAGAATATTGCATGTTTTAGGGTTTACATGTTTAGAATAAGAATTTTATTTAAAAAATCAAAAAATCAATTTAGGTTGCTAGATTTTAATTTAGGTTGCATGTTTTAATTATTTGGCAATTATTAATTTCGAAAATTAATAAAAACAACAAAAAATCATCATGCATATGTAATGTAGTATTAAAGCATATTTTGCATGTCATTGCATATTAGGGTTAAATTGCACCTAGTTTAATTTAGATTTTTTTAATTTGTTATAAGTTTAGGCATTTTTTTTTAGATATATTGCATTTTAGGATTATTTAGGTCAAGATAATATTTTAGTTCAAATTAGGATTTGGCTCAACCTAATTCCTAATATAAACTAATTAGGATCTTAATCTAATTAGGTAATCTTCACATTTCACCTAATTTCGAATTTCATGAAAAAACAAACAAAAAAAGTCATATTATTTAGGATAAAATACATTCTTTTAGGAAAAAGAAAAAAAAATGCAATATGCATGTCATTAAGGTTAGATTCATTTAGATGCATGTCATTTAGATTGTTATTAGATCCATTTAATTAGAAATTGCATGACATTAGAATTAGGTCATTTAGTTAATATTGCATTGCATATTGCATGATTCTCATTAATTAAGTGAAAAATAAAAAAAATTGCGTGTTAATTAGAAACCATATCTAGGGTTGTTGATGTGGTTTTTAATTTAACTTAACATTGCAGATGCTTTCGTTGCTTTGAGGTAAGTTTATTTTTGCAATTTATTCATTGTTTATCTGGGTGTTAAATTGGTGGTTTACACATCCGCATGATCACCTCACATGTTAGGAAAATAGATTTAAAATCAATTTTAGCTGCCTTCAAAAACATTTTTTGAAAAATAAAAGAATGGTACCGAAAGGGCATTAGAGAAATCTAATGTAACCAAGTCCCCGTACCCATAGTCTCAGGTTCGTAGGAGTAAAGTGAAACTCCCGTTACTTTACTTGGGTTTCTAATCGACCCACCAAAAAAAAAGATTAGTGGCGACTCCTGATTAAAAAATCAATTGCATGTTAAGAACTTGAACTTAAGTCGCGAATTGGTATGGGCTTGGGAGAGCCCGAATTAAGTCTAGGCTTAATAATCCATTAGCCATATACACGGTGACATTGAAAGTTATGATTGTCCCCGTTATCGTTGTCTAAAACCACCTTCACATGATACACTGCGTTACTAGCCAACTCTGTTTTCTCTTGGGAGCAAATGGAAAGGATGTCCCATAACCAATTTCAGAGAACTATTCCTGATTTGTCTGTAGCAGACCTATCGGTCATGAAATAGCCAAACAATGAATCTGTGGATTTATATCTTGATTCAAGCAAGCAAGAAATAAATGCCTCATGCATTTACCCAAGAAAACTTTCGTAGATTTGGTTTTCAACGGCCTAAAGTTTGACATAAGGAAAAGAATCGTAGGACAACTTTATTTTGATCTATTTCAGTAAGCAAAAGTGGCGACCAAACATGAAAGTTTAATAAGAGACAGGGTAGACAAGGTGATGTGAATTTCATTGACAAAATTAAGTTTGATGATGATATGGATCAAGTGGAACTCGTTGAGATAGCTATAGATAAAGATGGTGATCAACAGACTGTACACATGTCAGGCTCTGAGGCCAATAAGAATAAAGTGTTATTTTCTTCGAGATTGTCATGGAAACCTATAAAATTGAACCTCTTTCAGATGATGTTGCGCCCCCAGTACGCTACGGCTAACGTGGGTACAAAAATCTTTTCACTTTTTAAGTATGCAAAAGCGTGTATAGTCAAAGAAAACTCGTGACATACGAAACTCAAAGGAACACACATGCGGAAATATAAACTAGACAATCTCATTTCATATCTTATTTATATACGTTAAGTGACAAGGTCAGGTATATTGGGGACTAGTAAAAAATACCACTACTTTGAGCTATGCCAAAACCTATTGACTGCACCATCTTTAACTAGACACCGTATATGTACAATCTCATTTCATATCTTATTTATATATGTTAAGTGACAAGGTCGGGTATATTGGGGACTAGTAAAAAATACCACTACTTTGAGCTATGCCAAAACCTATTGACTGCACCATCTTTAACTGGACACCGTATATGTACAAGGTCACCAATCTTCCACCCACAGAATGTCCAAAAATTCGCTACCCGGTCCTCCAAAAATGCTACCTCCATCCTCCTATACCTGCCCTACTCGATTCCACTGATACAATCGTTGTCGATGTCGGGAAAGGGGAGAGGTCCCACTAGACGCCTGTCGACACGAGTGTATACGGCGATGCACCGGAGTAGTATCGGGCCTGACGGTACTTTGATAACTACCGTTAATATCGAAATGACCTTGATAAAGACGATGTTGGGGAAATTAGGGTCCATAAACTCGGTCTGGTATTAGGTGAAATCCACTGGGGCACCGTAGAGGGTTGAGGTAGAAGTAGGCAGAAGTGGTACAGCTACTGATCAGAATGAGAATAGTCAACCACGAGTGAATATAAAACTCATCAAGCAAACTACTAACTAGTCAATACTACATACGTCAATAACAAAACATGCAAGGAATTTCAAATATAAAATATAGGAGATCATTTTAAAATCAACTTGCTTGAGAACATTTTTCAAAATCAAAGTAGGAAGTCGGAAAATATTTCCGCTGAAACCAATAAGCTAGTAATATCTTAAAAGGAATTTGAAAATGCCAATAATCATATTTGCTATGATCTAGCTGCCACCATCTTCCTAGAACCCCGTTATCCTTCGGGCATTTCGCATCCATCCAACATCTCAAGAACATTTGGGAGAATTGTGTTACACCCTTGGCATCCGAAGGAACCTAGTCACCCCTCCAAGCATCCTTACTAACACCTGGGCATCGTCATTCCAATGATTGATGGCATTCTCAACACACTCTTATCATGGTGCAGCAATTCGATAATTCAATTTTAAAATACCATCCGCTTATGCACATGAAACAATTCAATTTCTAAAACCAACCATCCTTTATCCATTTGTAAACCAGAGAAATGATACAAAACAGTTAGTTGCAAGTACCAACCCAAAAAGATAAGTTAAAAAGGGAATTATCCCAAAATTTAAAACTGACCCAAAAGGGCGGTTTACCCACCTTCGAATCACCAGCGGTTTACACACGATACCTCGAGGAACATTTTTTGTGAAGAACTAAAATCTGTTTTGGCTTGCACGATTCTCAATAATTTAATTAATTCGGGATAAAACAGGGGCAAATTCCTGAACCAAAACAGATCCAGAAATAGGTGTTTCATAAGCTTAAATGAGTCCAAAAATCATGGAAAAATTATATGTTATAGTTTAAGATATGATCTTTCATGAGAAAATTTGTCCAAATTTCTTGTAAAAATTCTGTAGAAAGTAGAAACCGTGTAAAGGTCTGAAAATTTCAATGAAAACTAATTCAAAACTGCGTTTTTCAAATGTAATTTGACCATATGAAGTCTGAAAAATCCGAAATTAAACTATGTTGTAGAACAAAGTATAAAGTGCAACTTTCATGAAGAAAGCCTCACAAAATTCGTACCATAAAAACTGATATAAAATTTGCAAAACCATGGGTATACAGTAAACTGAATCTGAAAAAAGCAACGTCCTCGGATTTCACCCACAATTCGTGTCATTCAACCTCACATTCATACAAAATTCAACAACCAGCACTTTAACAACACATTCATGAGCTCAATAAACATAAACTTAACAATACTGGTAATGTACATCTCCTAAAATCGCCGACTAACACGAATATGTATGAAGTCAACCGAGACAACGGAAATCCAAGGAAATTGACCTTGATGTGCAATAATCAACTTACGTAGCATAGAACAGAGGACAATTTACTTGCCTCAGGTTCTAAGAAAGTGTTTTCATGGCTTGGTGAGGTCTCGAAGTCCCGACGCTGCTATCTTTCAGCTAGCTGCTTCAGCCGAAAGAGATTAAGTTCTAAAACTTGTCACAAAGTGCAATTAAGTTCTAAAAATTTCAAAAAGTACAATTAAGTCTTAAAACTTGTCAAAGTGGTTCAATCTAAGTGCTTATATTGATTGCATTTTTTGAAATTTTTAGGATTTAGTTGCACTTTCGAGACAAGTTTTAGGACTTTATTTAACCTTTTGAAAGTTTTAAGATTTGGTTGAACTTTCGTGATAAGTTTTAGAACTTAATTGCATTTTTAAAAGTTTTAGGATTCAATCGCATTTTCATAATAAGTTTTAGAACTTTTAATACACTTATCCCAACAAACAATATTTTAGCAAAAATTAAATTCAATTAAAATGCAATTAAGTCCTAAAACTTGTCACAAAGTGCAATTAAGTCCTAAAACTTTCAAAAAGTACAATCAAATCCTAAAACTTGTCAAAGTGGTTCAATCTAAGTTCTTCTATCGATTGCATAATTTGAAATTTTTATGACTCGGTTGCACTTTCGAGATAGGTTTTAGGACTTTATTAAACCTTTTGAAAATTTTAGGACTTGATTGAACTTTTGTGATAAGTTTTAGAACTTAATTATACTTTTTGAAAGTTTTAGGACTTAATTGCATTTTTATGATAAGTTTAAAGACTTCTAATGCACTTATCCCAACAAACAATATTCTAGCAAAATTTTTAATATATATTGGGTTTCTTTTGTGGAAGCAAAATCAAATCAAACAAAGGTATCGAGAATAGGAAATCATACTCATACCAAGCATGGCAACAAATTAGGCAATATATAAATTGACAAATCATATTTCAGGCATAAAATCATATTGGACAACTTTTCATGAAATCGCAAATTGTATCTCAAGCATGAGATCGGATTGTCAATTTTCCATGCAATCGTGAATCGTATCTTGGACATGAGATTGGATTGTCAACTATATATTTTTTTTAAATTTATGAAAATGAGTGGGAAATAAATTTAAAATGATAGGCAAAAAGAAAAAAAAATGAAAGATGAGATTCTTTTTGTTTGAAAAACAAGCTCCATTGCAATCGAAACCCTAAACTCAAGTTTCTTACATTTATTGATACGTCAACTAAAAATATTTGTCAAAGAAGTTTGATAACAATTGGGACTAGACATGGGTGTTATCATACTTGTTTATAGGAAACCACGCCCTATATGGATCAACAATTAGCCTTTTTTGAGAGGTTTCAAAATGTCCGACTTTGCCATTTAAACTGGCGAAGATGAACAATTGGTCATCGAACACATTGTTTGATTTTATAGCCCAATAAGGAGCAGTAAGGATAGATGAGTTTTTAAAACATAGGTTATTTCATTTGCCTTTGTGAAAAACCATTTTTACATAGTATACTAATTTACCACCTAATTCGTTGTGTAATTGAAAAGACAATTCCATTCTCAATTTTATAGAGTGTTCCTAGGGTATCAATTGCTAATTTGGTTGAACTCTATCAATACAATAATGAATAGGTCAATTAATTTTTTGTTCGATTTAAGAAAAGAAAAAGAATACGCCAATTTGGCTTTTGATGGATTGATATTCAATCTAAGTAATTTTTTTTCGAAAGCCAAGACTTTGCCAGTTCATTTCAATTGGCAACTAGAGTAATTAAGTATGAGATGCTTCTTAAAGACAGAGAGATAAACGGCCACCTAAAAAACTTTGCACAAAACGCAGCTTTAATGGAAGATTATGAATTGGAATATGAATCTGACCCAAATAAAAATATTGATAAATGTGGCGAATATGATTCTCAGTAAGTCTTACGTTGTTCTATCCTTGAAGCCTACCAAAAGAAAAGAAAAGGATGGCTAGGGTTAAAGACACTCAGGTTTACCCATTCAACATGAACAAGTTAGATGAGATCTTCGATTTACTCCTAAAAATTGGCTCGGTAAAATTATCGGACGGCAAATTATCCCAAGTAAAGAAGATTTAATAAATAAAAAAATTGTAAGTGGATGAGTAACAAAATCTTTGAGGATATGTTAGTACCTCACGATCCCACCCCATATCATCCCCCATGCAATTCATGGAGAGACAGGCGACCCTCTTTAAAACTTTATAGCTCTATTTTCCAACCGACTCCAAAGATTTGGTGATCTCTTTTCCCATTTCAACAAAATCTAGACAAATATAAAAGTACAAATCAAAAGGGTCTTTTCCCCAAAATCTACGAGAGAAGGATGAGAGTTTTTATCTAAAATAGAGCTAATATCTAGATTTGATTAATGGCTGAGCTTGAACCAAATGGATATGATACCAACTGTCAAGACTAAAACTTTTTGTCAAGACTCACCCGTGATTAAAAAAGTTACTGAGTTTCTTTATAAAATGGCGGTCTTTGGGTGGCCAAGATTGGCCAGTTAGACTCAAGAAGGGATCGCTTGTCTAAGCTCATTCACTTTGCCCTCTGGACAAATCGGCTTTGAGTGGACCGCCAATTCTGTGATAGTATGAAACCAATATCTATACTTCTCTCTAAACCAGATTGTAATCACATCAAAAGCATTGTCAAAAATGCTCAATGTTGCAAGATTGTGCGAGTGCGATAAGAGTTGCCAATATGTCAAAGAAAGCCACTTCTTGCGACATTCGATGCAAATTTCAAAACAAAGAGTCTAATTCCGTTAAGAGAAAGAGACATATAGTCGATTATTTAGATCAAAAAGAAAAGAAACTCAAAATGATCAACCACTCTCGGCCCCATCAGTGCCAGAAGTATCACTATTGTCAACAAGGGTTTTGTTGGCGATAACTTCTTGATCCTTGGAAGAGACCAATTTGGAGAGAGAGACAGGGTATTTGAGGGCGTTGAGCTCAACCTTGCGGAGGGCAGCTCGGCCCAAGTCGATGCCGCAGACGTCAGAGAGCTGGACCAGATAAAGCAGCACGTCTGAGAGCTCCTCGCCCAAGTGCACTCTCTCCTCATCTTTCCAATCCGGAAGTCCCTTTGGAACCTCCCCTTTCCACTGGAATATCTCCGACAGCTCCCCGACCTCACCCACCTGTGTGAAGAATCAAAGACCGAAGGAAACACTAATTTAAGAACCCATTTGGTACGGTTTTGCCTTATCGACTCTGATGTATTCTAGTTGTGCTATGAAAAGCTGGCAGGTGTTTGCCCTATACTTTAACAAAAATGCAACGCCTCTTTTCACAGCTGAAACTGTGAACAAGTGAAAGATGATCGACGAATGATAAATCCCACTTACGAAAGGGCAAAAGTTACCCAGTGTGGGTTTCACATAAGAGTCCTGAAAGAGAGTGCGAAAGATAAGTGGGAGAAGGCCGAGCTTATCTTCATTATCAGACACCCAAACGAGTAAACTTGACGGTCCAATCTAGTATTGAGAAATAAGTAAGGACAACAGATAGCAAGATAAATGGTAAATATCATTGAGCCAAAGCCAAGTGTGCATTCCCTTGCATTGTCTTGTGACATGCGAACGGCGACGGACGCAAAAATCCAGTCAATCCCATCGATTATGATATGTAATAATCAAGTATGCCAAACACCAAGTGATGGGTCTGTGAGTACGAGATCCATTGATCAAAAGACACCACGGAAATGCTGTTGAGTTTGGACTCCAAGTCTACAGAACTGATTCACACGCTTATGAAAAGACTGTAAATATATGCATACGGATTTATCAGATAACTTTGATCTTTTATGGAGCAAAGAAGATCGGCCATAAAAGAATTATTTTTTGAGTTTTTAGCCAACAATTAATCACCCCAAATGGCAAAATCACGAAGACAAAGCAAAGACCTAAAAACGACAGGGAAAAGACGAAGACCAAACAGAAAAAAGAGTGATGGCAACGTAATCTTCTCAAACAATTGGATCGGTTTATCACCCAACATATAAGATTGCAAACAATAAGGAAAGAAGACTACCAGAGCCAAAAGGAGGTTTCTGGGGTTGTGAAACTGACCCCAATCTCTCTCCTTAGCGAACTCGGCCATCTTCTGCTTCAGAAGATCGAGGGTCACGCCATGATCTCCCTCTTTGACCATTGTCTCTTCTTTCACAGGAGTGAGAGAGAGAAAGGAGCCGAAACCCTAAGGCAGGCGAGAGCGTGAGGGTGTTGTCGCCTCAGCGCCAGAATTTAAGGGGGCTAAACTGGCACATCATTTCGAGGTAACTTAATTAAACATTTTTGTTTAAGGTAGGATTAGGAACTGACCAAAAAAAAGAAGAAGGTAGGATTGGATCTCGAGCCATTAGTGGGAAGGTCAAATTAAGTGATTTGTTTTTCGCAATCTAGTCATAAATTTTTTACCAAAAAAAAGAAGAAGTCATCAACTTTATATCTCAAAGTTAATTACCAGGCATTTTTTACGGTATAATCATAGGAAGATTGCCATTCATGAGTATCTCTGAATATTTATGCATATAACTATACTTGACTAAATATTTATTAAATGTAATTGATTTTTATCTTTCATTACAATCATTCATTATTGGCAATGCTTAGTAAATAAGCATCTATTCATCTTCCAAAACTTAAAGTAAGAAGAACATTTGGTGATAAAACATTTAAATAATAAACCACCCTTTATATAATAACTTAAGTTTTTAAATTGGAATTTCCAATATGGTATCAGAATTAGTGGGTGTTGCACATGATCTAACTTGCACATGGCATAACTTCAACAATTTCCCCCTCTCACATCAGACGTCAAAACAGCAACAAACTCTACAATTGATTTCGAGTCCAAACTTGTTGATAAATTGGACTCTAACACTATGTAAGATTTTACGAGATTACTGTCAACTGCTTTAAAATCTTAGGCTAATAAGTGGAAAAAAATCACATGACTATAAAAGCATTTACCCATTATCAAGCGATGTAAGACAATACTTCAACAACTTGTTCGCCCATGATTGACAATTTTTCATTCCATACATAGTGTGAAATGCTTAACACTTTGTTCGAAAAGTTAAAAGAACAAGGATGGAATAACAATTAGGATAATTGTTAAGTCAATCACCTATATATATATATAACTATCTAGACATTCACCGTTGGATGAATATTCTATACAGATGAAGTTAATTCTATAACTGAATTCTTTTCAATATAATCCAAAGACAAGTTTAATTATTTCTTACATTCTCCGTGGATTTGATAAAACTCCCTAAAAGTTACAAGCAATTTTAGATTTCCCTCTCTTCCACTCTCATATAAATTTCATTTTTTTTTTCATTTTGCATACCAATTCTCATTTCCTCCGTTTTCTATTACTTTTAATATGGAGCATTATAGTATTAAAGACATAAACCTTTAAATACACTAAAGTATGTCTTCGATTTTAGTCATATGGGATCCTCCACCTTCTGAATGAATTAAATTTAATACTGATGGGGTCTCTGAAGGCAACCCAAGATTTGTTGATGTAGGGGGTTTATTTAGAAACGAAGGGGGTCATTGGATTGGTGGTTTTGCCACATTTGTAGGAATATGTTGGTTGATGCAAGAAGAACTTTGGATTTTGTGGTTAGGACTCAATTTCACAAAACAACCTATATTTCATAAGAGTTGTCAAAGTAACTGGCCATCTTCCCCAGATAATATTTGAGGTAGGTCTTCGGGCACCCAGTTTCATCATATCTTGTCGCGAACTCAGGCTCCTTAAAGGACTCAAGAAATTTCACCTAAGTGAATAGTGATAATTTGTCTAGACCTTTGAATTGATAGCCATGCAGCATGCATAGGTCTTCTTCCATTTTGGCTAAGCATCTCACGCTCTCTTCATCTAGATGTGTAGCAGGGATCTGCTTAGGAGGAGCTTCAAGGTCTATCACGAGAGGGGTAGTCACAGGGACTCCTTTAGGGAAATCTTTTTCAATGGACTCCACTATCGGTCGATCAACGAGTGCGGTAGGGGTAGATGTAGTAGCAACAGGAGCTACGGGTGTCATTTTCTTGATTCGATTAGAAAGACTCATTAATAACGCCATGATTTGCATCATCTAGTTTTCCATGGTGGTAATGTGAACACGGGTATCCTCATTCTCTATCATAGCTTGTGAGCGAGTCCATATAATAGATTTACTTCCAATCGTGTTTGAAACACCTTTGAAAAAAAAGAAAGGAATGGAATCAATATCCAAAAGAGGAAACTAACAAGAAAACATATGCCTTTCAATTTATATTTCCTTGAGATGAAATGAGGATAAGATACATTTATATGATTTCATTATCATACAAATGTCTTCTTATCACAATTTCCTTTAAGCAAATATTCAATTAAAATGAATAACAATAGACGATTAATCCAAATGCCCTTTTCTATTGACGTTCATTCATGAAAGTGAAATTTGGAATTACATCAAATGCTTACAATTGAAAGAATTCCCTATACATCTTCTAGGGAAAGGAAAACAACAAAGGAAATTCCTATTATACCAAGTGCTAGTGCAACATATGGGAAAATCCTATAAATGCTTTTAAAATGAAGGAAAAAGGCTAAAAATAGCCTAGGGAGTTGATCTGATGCACTTATTTTCTTGTGTCAAGCACTCCACTTTGGCTTTAGCTCCATCTCTTTCCTTCAGAATTTGGACAACATAGGCATGTTGTTGCATTGGTCTTTCAGGAATATTGAGGAGTTCCACTGCGAGCTCAGGCTCAACTTAGCAATGGATATACTCCAATGAGGCATGATGAGTCCTCACCTCTCCCTCTCCCTCTAAGTCATTATCATTGACCATAGCAGTGGGCTTTAGAGGGCAATCGTACCACATGTGGACAATCTTTTTGATGGTGACTTCAATTAGCACACATTGGTCTTCTCTAGGGAAGCTTTTGAGATCATCAATCTAATATAACCCCATATTGAGGGGATGGTGGGATTGTTTGGAGAACGCGATGTTGGCAGATCACCCTTGAAGGGTAATATGATATTAAACCATTCAATCTCAACAGAGGAATTGGGTTGTCTAATCCGTCAATATAACACATCTCTGGTATCCCTAACCAACAAACATGCCATTGGATTTGGTCTAGAGTGATTCTTTTGAGTAGATGGAACCAATCAGCAAAAGACCAATGAGGAAAGAACGAAGCCTTTTCATGGAACAAATGAATAGGATGATAATGGTCATCGAACTCAATGATCTTCAAGTAGGAACTAAGTTCTTTGTGGTAAGAGAAAAGCCAAATTTGGAGAAGTCTTTATCGGTGTCCTAAGGTTTTCTTTTCTTTCTTCCTTGAATCGAATTAGGGACACAAACATCTTTACAAGGATCATTTGTGAGAAGGATTTAAATGCACATACATGACTGTCAATATGTACAACTAAAGGGTGAAGAGGTTTTTGGGTGTATGGGAAGATGACAAAACCAAAGAATGCTAACAGGAAAGTTTTGGGAATTTGATTTGCAGATTCAAGTTTTAGACTCGAGAAATATTGTTTGAGGAAGGAAAAAGGTAAGGTGTTAAAATTGCCATTGAGGATGCCCCTTATTTTGTCACTAGGGATGTTAAAGAATTGGCTTAGTAGGAAAAAAGGATCTAATCCTATAGGAGGAACAACTGGCCCTAAGGATCCTTTGCCTTGTCCAATAGTACACTTATACTCCTAAATGGTAGGGGTCAATTCATTTCGATTAAAAACAAATGTTCAAGTGTTGGTATTCCACTAGTGGAGTAGGGCTTTGATCATCAAGATACATGGCTTGACATATAGTAGCCTTGGGAGGTATCCAATTCCCATTCCACGTAGTCTTTGTACTTCAGTTGAAGAACTTCCCACATGCTTTTGAGGATCCTTGGTACGGGAATGATATTGATTTTTGGCTTATCCATCTAAACCTCCTAAACCTAGTTCGAGCATTTAGATTGATCATTGTAATATCCACAATTCTAGCTCATGAGATGGGCCACTGACCTAGCAACGCTAGGCAAGTTTGGCCACGAACCAACCCAATCAAGGGTGATTCGGCTATGAACCTCGGTTGAAATGGGATAGTCAACCGTAGATGAACATGAGAAACTTTCATCTGACCCTATTAGTGCTTCCAATGGTCAATTTCTCATGTTTGCAATATTCTTTGAAAAAGAACGAAAAAGAACAAAACATAAGATTCTAGAGATTGGCTTGACTTGGAAAGCAAGTTTTGATAAGAACAAAACATAAGCTAAAATAGCTCGTAAGCATATGATGTCTAGCTTGAAGCCGGATGCCCTAGTTGATACCAGAAAGCCCCTAGAATTATGGGATACTTAGCTTGAGGCCAGATACTTAGATTAAAGCTAAAAGTCCTTAAAAGTATGGAAAGAACCGTTGAGATGGTTAACGAACTTTTTATACATATTCTCGTGTGTTGTTTGATAAGTTTACTTAGTAAGGTAGCTTGTTTACTAAGTTGAAAGTAGCTTACTTAGTAAGGTAGCTTGTTCAGAAAGTTAAAGATAACTTACTTGATAAGTTGAGGATAACTTGTTCGAAAAGTTAACAAGTTTGGTAAGTTGAAGATAGCTTGTTAGGTAAGTTGAGGATAGCTTATTTGATAAGTTGAAAGTGGGTAATGCATTAAAGGTAAGCTGGTATGAACGTATGCATATAGTCGAGGCAAAGTAACGGTTTGTTATGGATTTGCCATCGATGTTGTAGTGCATGGGACATCATAACGATAACCCCCATGACTTGGAGTCAAGTTGTTTCATTTTTTGTATCAAAGCAGGGTTATCACCTGGAGTGATAATGTGCGTTGGGAGTCATGAGATAGTTAACTAGGAAACACCTCATGCATATGATTGCTTAATTGATTTTTTTTTCTAATGATAGTTTATAACTACTAACTTCTTATTGTGGTATAGAAAAGTTCCCTTAGAATTCCCATAGTTGTGCTATAGGTTGGCAACATGAGTACTTAGGACTAGGGGTGTCAAGAACCAAACCGAAAACCGAACCGAACCGAATTGAAAAATTCGGTTTTTTTCGGTTCGGTTCGGTTTTCGGTTCGGTTCTCATTAAAAACCGATATTTTTTTTATTGGTTCGGTTCTTATCGGTTAACCGAACCGAACCGAACCACAAACCGATAATAAAACCGAATTTTAATGGTTTGATTTTCTCTCCCGACTCCCGTCTCCTTTGGACCACTTCCCGTTTGATGCCTGTTTTGCCCTGTCTTGCTTCAACCGAGGGGGACTCCTTGTTCCTTGTTTATGCTCGTGTTTAATGTGAAGGAATCGTTTCTGAGTCGACCTTGAGCATTTTTTGTTTGCTGTATGTTGATTTTGGCTTGAGTTTTTGTCTTGAATGTCTTCGAACGCCCCCACACGGTCAACAACCACTAGATGTTCGACATAATGCCCGAACCAGATTTGTCTTGGCCTCATTCGGTTTAGGCTGAAAACAAACCGAAAAGAAAAACAGATGAAACCAAAAAGCTAATGGACAATGGAGGGCGGTCGCGGAGGAGAGGAGAGAAGTGGTCTTTCGACGAGAAGCAGTGGAGTCTCAACGAGATTGAAAAGGCGAGCAGATGGGCCTTGGACTTTGGGTGGCAGAAGAAAGATAAGAAAAAACCAAGAAAATGGGTCTTTGGCGAAGGCAAATACAGCACCCAAAGTCGTGGAGTCCTTGAAAAACGATGATAAAACTTGAATAATGAGAGAGATGCTGAGATACTGAGCTTTTTGTTGGGCTTTTACATGTTGTTTAAGTGGTTTGACTCGTATGCCCGCAAGGGTAATCACCATGTCTTGCATCTACACGCCATCCATGGCCGTCGTCCTCGCCGTTTCCGAGCGTCCCAACTTTTTATCCGCTTCATCCAGCCAAAAATGAAAGAAAAGAACCGAAAAGAAAAACAGAAAAACCAAAAGCTAAACTAAAAACCGAAAAACCGAACCGAACCGAACCGAACCGAAACCAAAATTTCGGTTCGGTTCAGGAGTTTTTTTTTTAACGGTTCGGTTCGGTTCGGTTTTTTTTTAAAAACCGAACCGAACCGAACCATTGACACCCCTGCTTAGGACCAATCGAGTTCAAAAAGGAAAGTTGAAGGAGGACTTCCAACTAGACAAAATTCGGCAAGCTCTTACGATCATTGGAAGCTTAATGGAGTAGCAAGCATAGCATCAAAAAACCTCTACTTCTAAAAATGCCTTTATGGCTTAGAACAATAACGGAAATGGTGAACATCTCATGTAGGGACTGGTCGAGCAGTTCCTAAAGTTGTAACCCCCAAGATTCGCCAAGACGAGAGATTCCAAAGAAGTTGAATTTTGGATCGACGAGTTGGAAAAGATATTTGCACCTTGAAGATGCTTTGATGAAGACAAGGTGATGTTGGCAGCATCATAGCTACAAAATAAAGCTAGTCACTAGTGGAAAGCAACGAAGGAAAGGGTTTTCCTTGATGATACTCTCATAACGTGGAATGCCTTTGTTGAGGCATTCAATGGGAAATATTTTTCTAAATGTGCTTGTGATAATAAGAATCACAATTTAAGGCCGACCTTTACTCAATGTGACAAATTTCGTAATTATGGAAGACAACACGGCAACACTCTGTGCTTGGCTTGAATAGGAGCTTGCTTTTAGCTATAGTCGGCAAGGCCACATGCTAAGAGATAGCCTGCAACGATGACAAATAAGGCCGTTGCAGCAGCCACAAATGACGCCACAAGGTGGAGACCCATAGCACAACAATACCAATCATCCTTCAACTTAGGGCAGAGTGCATGCAATCACTCAGGAGAATTCAAGACAGATACCAAAGAGTGAAGAATAATGCGTGATCAAGCCAGAAATACTATAGAAAATTAAGGCATTATTGCAGACAAAGGGTCAGACAGAAAGGACCATCCAAACATTGGAAGATATGTTAAGAGTTAATGTTATCAACTTAAGGGAAAGTTGGAATGAGCATTTGCATTTCGTCAAGTTCGCCTACAATAACAGTTGCTAGCAAAGTATTGGAATGGCTCCATTTGAACTAATATATGGTCGAGCTTGCGAACTCTAGTCTATTGGAACATGGTCGGGGAAAAAAAAGTCACTAGTCCAGAGTTAGCCCAACCTACAGCAGACGCCGGGCAAGTAAGTAAAGATAGGCTTAGTGTGAAAGCTAGTACGAGCACCTAGAGGGGATGAATAGGTGTGAAAACAAATTTTGCAGAGTAAAGATTATAATTTTACTTTTGAATCGACTATGTTTAACAATAGATTGTGAAAAGGAAATTAAACTCTAACAAACAAATATTATTACGATCAAAGTAAAGAACTTAGGGAAGAGAATAAGAATACAAAGTTTATAGTGGTTCGGCTTGATCCAAGCCTACGTCCACTCTTTTGCACGACAGCCCACCGGCTGGATTTCACTAAGAATCAAAAGAGTTGTTACAGCATAACTCTTTCTTGATTCCACAATGTAGAGACTCTGCTACACTTCCTCAAGATCTCATAAATATAAACGCTTTTTTGAGTACAAGTTTTCGCTTAACAATTGAATTGACAAAGAACAAGGAGCTTCAGACTTTGGAATTTCTCTTTCAGCTTCATATTCACAGAATCAAGAAAATCAAAGTCTACACTCCTCGGATTGATCACCCCTTTTTAGCAACTTAGAGTAAAGTTGCTTCTGTTCATCCGAGCAAAACATATCTCTCATTTTGCTTCAAACATTCATTGCAACACCCATTCCAAGCTTGAATTGAGTGTACATTTTATCATCATCATTCCCATCATGCTGACTAAGACCTCCAACACGTGGATCACTAGGAATTTTCGCAAATACTCAATCTGTCGACCCCGCAGGAGCAATCTCCAATCGTTCCATTGTCCACAAAAAGTGGGTTTCATTTCAATACCCTTTATCTTTCAAAAATTCATCGATATATTTCAAAAGAGTCCCACCCCTTTTTAAAGCAGAGTAAAGCTTATAGATAAAAGCGGGCTTTTGAGATCTTACGGGTTATGCGCCTTCAATGATTTCTTCCTCCAATCTACGAATACGGCCTTGAGGTCTAGCTTGAGGAGATTGATGCTGTTAAACATGTTGTGGGCTCTGCTCTTGTCTCGGAGATTCTTCTTCCTCGGTGATGTCAAAATGTGTAGGACCCTCACGCATTTGCTGTGGTCCCCTGTTCGCAATCCTTGAAGACTTTCTCTGGGATGCCATTCTCACAGTTTTTGAGAGATTCCAAACTCGATTAGTGAAAAAGGTGAGAACTTGGAAGATTAAACTAGAGAGTAAAAGTAAGAAAACGAAGGTCTGTGCTTTTAGGGTTTTGAGGAAGACGATCAGTATATAAAGCGAGTCGAAAAGAGGCATACGGAATGACGTAAAAATGAAAAAAATAGAAAATGTCTTTTAAAAAATAACTGCATTTTTGAAAAATAGATAACTGTCTTTTAAAAAATGACCCCTTTTTCGAAAAGGAATGATTGCAATAATCACGAAAACTGGGGAGATGATCATACCTTTTCGAGATCAATCAATTACAAATTAATAGATAATCATACCTTTTCGAGATTTTATCCAAGAGATAAATTTCTAAAAACGAAAATAACTTAGTTGATTCTTTGAGTCAATAAATTAAATCGAGACTTCCCCATTTTGAACATGATCTCTAATGAAATGATGTCGAATCTCTACATGCTTTGTTCTTGAGTGAAGAATTGGATTCTTGGTGAAATTGATTGCGCTGATGCTGTCACATTTGATCTTAGTGTACGAATCTTCAATTCCAAAGTCTCTTAGCTATTGCTTTGTCCACGGAATTTGTGAACAACTTCCAAGAGCCACATATTCTGCTTCTGCTGTAGATAGAGCTACGGTACTTTGCTTCCTCGAAAACCAAGATATTGTCTTGTTCCCAAACAATTGACAAGTGCCCAAGGTGCTTTTCCTATCAACTCCGCATCCTGCTAGGTCTGCGTTTGAATATCCAAGAAGAGTAAAGTCTCATTCTTTAGGATACCAAAGACCTAAATTTGAAGTAGATGCAACGCATTTGATGATGTGTTTTGCAGCACTTAAATGAGATTCTTTGGGATTTGATTGAAATCTGGCACAAATATAAACACTAAATAGAATCCCAGTCTAGAAGCAGTAAGATAAAGAAGTGAACCAATGATACTCCTGTATAGCTTCTGGTCAATTTTCTTTCCTCCTTCATCTTTGTCCGGCTTCAAGGAACTTGACATTGGTATGTCAATCTTTTTGCAATTCTCCAAGCCAAACTTTTTCACAAGTTCTTTAACATATTTTTCTTGGTGAATGAAAATTCCCTCATTCAATTGTTTTACTTGAAGTCCGAGAAAGAAGGATAGTTCACCCATCATGCTCATTTCAAACTCATCCTACATAGTCTTAGAGAATTTATTGCACAAATTTTCATTAGGAGATCCAAAAATAATATCATCAACATAAATTTGAACAAGCAAGAAGTTTTTGTTTTCTCTTTTGATAAACAATGTAGTATCTACTTCACCTTTAACAAAGCCATTTTGGATCAAAAACTTAATTAATCTGTCATACCAAGCTCGAGATGCTTGCTTTAGACCATATAGTGCGTTTTTAGTCTGAATACAGAGTTTGGTTTCCTTAGGTTTTCAAAATCGGGAGATTGTTCCATATAGACTTCCTCTTGGATAAATCCATTTAGAAAAGCACTTTTGACGCCCATTTGAAATAACCTGAAATTCTTATAACAAGCAAAAGCAAGTAATAATCTAATTGCTTTTAACCTTGCTACTGGTGCATAGGTCTCATCATAGTCTATTCATTCTTCTTGAGTATATCCTTTGGCCACAAGTCTTGCTTTGTTCCTTACGACTTTTCATTTCTTGTTTATCTTGTTCTTGAAAACCCATTTAGCTCCAATGGTAGATTTACCTTTTGGTTTAGGAGTCAATTCCCAGACATCATTGATATTGAATTGCTTGAGTTCTTTTTGCATAGCTTCAATCCAGCTTTCATTAGTTAAAGCTTCTTCTATGCTCTGGAGTTCTACTTCAGAAATAAGAGCCACATCACTAGACTCTTCACGCCTTTTGGATCTTATACGAATTCCCTCATTAATGTCACAAATAATTAGTTCTTTAGGATGACTAGACTTGTGCTTCCAGTTGCTGGATGATTTGTTAGACTGTTGATCATTTTCTTCATTTGATTCTTCAACGATCATTTGTTGCTGGTCTTCTGAAGTCTGAGCTGCTTCTATAGATTTAGACTTTGTAGAGTTAGGAGCAAGTTCAGGTTCTTCAGGTTGAGTCTGAATCGATTGATTTTGCATAAAGTCTTGAAATTTAACATTTATTGATTCCTCCATAGATTGAGTCTTTTTGTTGTATACTCTGTAGGCTTTGCTGGTGGTTGAATATCCAAGGAAGATGCCTTCGTCTGATTTTTCTTCAAACTTACCAATTTGATCATTTGTGTTTTTCAATATAAAACATTTGCATCCAAACACATGAAAATAGGAAACAATTGGCTTCTTTCCTTTGAACAACTCATAGAGAGTTTTCTCCAGAATATGCCTTAAGAAGACTCTATTAATAATATAGCATGCTGTAAAAACTGCTTTAGCCCAAAAACGAGAAGAAATGTTACTTTCAATTAGAAGAGTTCTAACCATTTCTTGCAAAGATTTATTCTTCATTTTCACAACTCCATTCTGCTCTAGAGTATAAGGAGAGGAGAATACATGCTGAAAACCAGATTCATCACAGAATTTAGCAAGGTCTTGATTTTCAAACCCACCTCCATGGTCTGTCCGTATACATAAAATAATATACCATTCTCATTTTGAACTTTCTTAGCAAATTTTATAAAATAAGAAAATGTTTCAAACTTACTTACCAGGAAATATATCCAAGTGAATCGTGAATAATCATCCACAATTACTAAGCAGTATTTTTTACCTCCAACGCTTTGAGTTCTGATTGGTCCAAAGAGATCCATGTGTAATAGCTGATGTACACAATTAATGGATACTTGATTTATTGGTTTGAATAAATTTCTTACCTGTTTTCCCAATACGTATGGTGTACATAGGTCAAACTTTTGGTATGTCGGATTTGGTAGTCCACGAACAAGCTTCTTTGTAGAGATCTTGGCTATTTGCTTCATGTTGATGTGCCCAAGCTTTCTGTGCCATAGATTTGCTTCCTCTTGAATTGAGATTAAACATTGGGATTTTTCTGGTTTAATATCCAAGAGATAGATATTCCCATGTCTTCGCCCCGTAAAAGTCTGAGAGGAGTCTTTATTGGTTCCTGAACATATTCCTTCTTGAAAGTTAATTTTGAAACCGGTGTCGCACAACTGGCTAATACTTAGCAAGTTTTAGTTGAGTCCTTCTACTAAGGAAACGTTACTGATCGTGAGACTTCCAATCTTTACAGTTCCGTATCCCACAATTCTTCCTTTGCTATTTCTCAAAAGAAACTTTTCCACCATTAACTTGAATTTGAGTCTCTTGCATTTAAAAAATCCACTATCCAAGTAATTTAACATTTTTCTTTATAGTGACTTTCATTTAAAAAAGAAACCATATTTTCTTTTTCTTAGGTCCAAGAGAGTTAGTGTGATATACAGTCTTTGCCCAAACCTTCCTCACGGGTTTCCAAACCATATGACATTATTTCTCAAAGTGTTATGAGCTGTTACACTTAGAACATTTAAGAGCACCGCGCGACCTACAGGTTTATAAAACTTTTTGGAAATGTTTTTGTAAAAATATTTTGTAGGTCTTTGTTTAATTATTTCCTTTACCTTAGGAAAATCAATTAGATGAGTGGTTTCAGTAGTCATTCCCAAACCTAATTTGTTGAAGTAAGGTTTTTGTGCTGAAAGAATCTTTTTTAATTTCTTAGATCCTATAGAAAATCTTTTAGAAATACTTGAGATATCATTTTTCAAAAATGAATTTTCTTTTAAAGTAATAACATTTTTATCTAAACTTTTGACCTTTTCTTTCCAAACAATCTCATGTTGCTTTAGTGCAGAATTTTCCCTTTTAAGTTCGGAAATCCTCTTAACAGAGGTTTTGAAACTAAGACACAATTCATCAATATATTTGGAGACTTTAGCATGAATTTTTAAATTACTTACCTCTATTTTACTGTCTGAGTCTGTCGCAGAGTCTGATTCTGATTCTAAGTGTGCCATTAGACAAATATTTGCATAATCATCATCACTTTCTTCACATTCAGTATCACTCCAAGTTTCTGCTTTAAGTGATTTTCGACGTTTCTCAGCTTTTCATTTTTTTCTCTTCAGCAGATGATAATTGGGTCTAATGTGTCCATTTTTCTTGCATTTAAAGCATATTACATCCTTGAGAACTTGTTTCTTCGAATTGACTATTCTTCCTATTCTATTTAGCTTTCTGAATCTTCTTATCATGAGAGCAAGCTCTTCATCATCCATATCGTCTTCAGAATCTGTGACATCAGAATCATCATTAGATTTCAACGCAATGGATTTCTTACCTTTGGGATCTTCATTTTCGTTGATTTACTCCACTTCATAAGACTGAAGGGTACCAACCAAATTGTCAATAGATAGTGGCATGATCCTTTGTGTCTCCCTTATTGAAGTCTTTACGTGATTCCAATCTTTGGAAAGTCCACGTAGTAACTTGTTAACCTTCATAGGTTCAGAGATTGGCTAACCTTGATATTCAAGACCATTCATAATTTCTGTAAAACGACTAAACATGTCAGTGATAGATTCTCCTAGTTTCATCTTGAATGCTTCATAATGACCGAGCAAAATATTGATTTTGGTTTCTTTCACTTGATTGGTCCCTTCATTGGTGATGTGCAATCTATCCCAGACTTCTTTAGCTATTTCACAATAAGATATTCTGTTATATTCAGTAGGTAATAATGCACAATATAAGGAATAAATTGCTTTTGCATCAAGAGCTTGTCTCTTGGTTATCTCTTCTTGAGTCATTTCATTGGACTCAATAGCTTCTTTTCCTCTTTCTGAGACTGTTGCAACTTTAGGAATGGTTCCTTTGTCTACCACGTCCCATTCCAAAGGATCCTTTGATCTTAGGAATGCCTTTATTTTGTTTTTCTATATGTTGTAATCATTTCCATCAAAATATGACGGTCTGGTGTTGTTTTGCCCTTCAACCAGACCTGGAGCCAACACACTAGCTATGGATCTTTAACTCTGAAGTAAAAACACTTCAACTTAAATGAGTACACAAACTCTGATACCAAATATGAAAGTTAGTACAAGCACCTAGAGGGGGTGAATAGGTGCGAAAACAAATTTTGCAGAGTAAAGATTATAATTTTACTTTTGAACCGACTCTGTTTAACAATAGATTGTGAAAATGAAATTAGACTGTAACAAACAAATATTGTTACGATCAAAGTAAAGAGCTTAGAGAAGAGAATAAGAACACAAAGTTTATAGTGGTTCGGCTTGATCCAAGCCTACGTCCACTCTTCTGCACTGACAGCCCACCAGCTGAATTTCACTAAGAATCAAAAGAGTTGTTACAATATAGCTCTTTCTTGATTCCACAATATAGAGACTCTGCTACACTTCCTTAAGGTCTCACAGAAATATAAACGCTCTTTTGAGTACATTTTTTTGCTCAACAATTGAATTGACAAAGAACGAGGAGCTTCAGACTTTAGAATTATTTTATAAGAATACAAAGTTTATAGTGGTTTGGCTTGATCCAAGCCTATGTCTACTCTTCTGCACTAACAACCCACCAGCTGGATTTCACTAAGAATCAAAAGAGTTGTTACAGTATAGCTCTTTCTTGATTCCACAGTGTAGAGATTCTGCTACACTTCCTCAAGGTCTCACATAAATATAAATGCTCTTTTGAGTATAATTTTTCGCTCAACAATTGAATTGACAAAGAACGAGGAGCTTCAGACTTTGGAATTCTTTTATTGCGCACACACTCAAATAACAGGAACGACTTCCTTATATACTCCTCCATGCCTTCATACCCGTTGGCACTTACCAAAGGAGTTCTTCCAATCTACCCGTTGAACATAATCAATTAGGGAGATTTCAAGTTATTTAAGGAATATGACGATAGCCCACCAATCCTACTCGCCCACACAATTAGGATCTAGGTTTCCATAAGTAGAACCTTCCAAGTATGCTCCATCAATCAACGGATCTGAATTACCCAAATTGAAATCAAAACAAATAACAGATTCCAAAATACTATCTCCAGCCGAGAGATCTTCTTCAATCGATAGAATCAAATCCTTAACAAGATACTCAGTTCTGGATAAGTCTTTTTCGACAGTCTAGAAACTATCAATGAGGATAGACTTTGAATCTTGAGTCTGGCAGTTTGGTGATCTTCAGACTTTGATTAAAGAGTCTACCAGTCTTTAGACTAGACTGATGGAAACGTTTTGTTATCTTCAAAACACACAAGAAAGTTTTATCCAACACTTAGAACTGTCTAAAGTAGATAGAATAGTTATGTAGGTAGACGACAAAAGCCTTTAGAATTTCAAGTAGGTGACCAAGTCTTTCTTTTTTGGTGAAAAATCTCATTAGCACGTTTGATGGGACACATTTTCTTGATTTGAGGAGACTACCAAAAATCAACAAGAGTCGAATAATGTTGCCCGCAACAATTATCCAATAACACAAATTAGTGAAAAAATTACTATGAACTTTGAATCTTCAACCGTTAATGGAGGGCTAGAAAGAGACAAACATGAAGGAGCATATCTTCCCAAATGTTACTTCAAATCCTCAGATGTTGGCCACCATGAAAAAGTTATTCGAAGATTAGGGAAAGGATATGGCCAGCCATATTGTGACTCGCATGTCAAATGTAATCAAGCTTATCGTCATTAATGCTACGAATGATGTTCTCTCAAGGCAAAGGATCGTCCAATCAACCATGATTTGTCTATCTAGTGGTAGGTATATTCCTAATCCCTCTCCATTTAATGATGCTAATAGTATTGGTCAAAACCACCAAATTGGTAACCATAATTTGGCAAATCAAACTAGTGGATAGGCTAGTCAATTGACAAATGTTGAAAATATAAGGTCAATGGCTCCATTGGTACCACCCAATGTGAATAGTTTTATTAGGCCTAATATGCCAATTAACATAGTTAATCTGACAAGATTGACATTACAGCCTAGGGGCAAGATAGGCAACAATTCTAATATCGAACCCAAAATAGTTTGTCGAAGTTCAATAATAATTGGGACTAGATGTGGGTGTTATCATATTTTTTTTATAGGAAACCACAGCCCGAATGGATCAATAATTAGCCTTTTCTAAGAGGTTTCAAAATGCCTGACTTTGCCATTTAAACTGGCGAAGGTGAACACATTGTTTTTTTTCATAACCCAATGATGTGGAGAAGTAAGGACAAATGAGTTTTTAAAACTTAGATGTCTAATTGGAAAGACAATTCCATTCTTAATTTAATAGAGCAATACCTAAGGTATCAATTGCTAATTAATATGTCAATTAATATGTTGCTTGATTTAAGAAGACTAGAGATAAATGCTTTACTTCATTCTCAGAAAAAGAATTCACGAATTTGGCTTTCAACGGATTAATATTCAATCTAGGAAAAAATTCGAAAGCCAACACTTTGTTGATTTATTTGATTTGGCCACTAGAGTATCTACGTGTGAGATACTTCTCAAAGACAGAGAGATAAAGGGCCACCTGGAAACCATGCACAAATCACGATTTTAATGGAAAATTATGAATCGGAGTTTGAATCTGACCTAAATAAATATATTGAAATAATTTGGCAAATATGATTCTCAATAATTCTTGTGTTGTTCAATCTTTAAAGTCTACCAAAAATTTTCTGGAAAAAAATGGTAGGTCAAAGACACTCAAGTTTCTCGTTCGACTTGGACAAGTTAGATGAGATCTTCGATTTACCTCTAAAAGATAGCTTGCTAAAATCATCTGACGACAAACTATCCTGAGCGAAGAAGATTTAATAAATAAAAAATATTTTAAGTGGATGAGTAACAAAATCTTTGAGGATATGTCAGTACCTCACAATCCCACCCCGTATCATCACCCATGCGATTGAGACCCTCTTTAAGACTCTATAGCTCTATTTTCCAACCGACCCCAAAGATTTGGTGATCTCTGTTCCCATTTTAACACAATCTTGACAAATATGAAAGTACAAATCAAAAGATTTTTTCCCAAAATCTACCGGAGAAGCACGAGAGTTTTTGTCCAAAATAGAGCTAATATATATCAAATGAACGAGCTCGAGTCAAATGGATACGATACCAACTATCAAGTCTAAAAGTTTCTGTCAAGACTCACCTGTGACTAAAAAAGTTAAAGTTTCTTTATATAAATGGCTATGTTTGGGCGTACCAAGATTGGCTAGTTAGACTCAAGAAGGGATTGCTTGTCTAGGTTCATTCATTTTGTCCTCCGGACAAATCGGCTTTAAGTGGACCACCAATCCCATGACCGCACGAATATCTAGACTCCTCACTAAACTAGATTGTAATCATATCAAAAGCATTGCCATAAATGCTCAATGTAGCAAGATTGCGCGAGTGCATTAAGATCATGCCAATATGTTGAAGAAAGCCACTTCTTGCGACATTCGATGCAAATTACAAAACAAAGAGTCTGATTTCATTAAGAGCGAGAGACATAGAGTCGATTATTTAGATCAAAAAAAGAAAAAGAAGCCCAAGACGATCAACAACTCTCAGCCCCAACAGTGCCAGTAGTATCACTATTGTCAACGAGGGTTTTGGTGATGATAACTTCTTGATTCTTGGAAGAGGCTAATTTGGAGAGAGAGACAGGGTATTTGAGGGCGTTGAGCTCGACCTTGCGGAGGGCAGCTCGGCCCAAGTCGATGCCGCAGACGTCAGAGAGCCTGACCAGATAGAGCAGCACATCCGAGAGCTCCTCGCCCAAGTGCACTCTCTCCTCCTCTTTCCAATCCGGAAGTCCCTTCGGAACCTCCCCTTTCCACTGGAATATCTCCGACAGCTCCCCGACCTCACCCACCTGTGTGAGGAATCAAAGACCAAAGAAAAACTAAATTAAGAACCCATTTGATACTGTTTTACCTTATTGATTGTATTGTATTTTAGTTATGCTATGAACAGCGGGCTGGTGTTTGCCCCATAATTTAAACAAAAAAACTACAACGCCTCCCTTCATAACTGAAACCGTCAGCAAGTGAAAGATGATCGAGGAATGATTAACTGACTCACTAAGGACAAAAGTTACACAGCGCGTCTATCGCATAAGAGTCCTGAAAGAGTGTGCGAAAGATGAGTGGGAAAAGGCTGAGCTTATCTTCATTATCAGACATACAAACGAGTAAACGACTTTGACTGTCCAATGTAGTACTGAGAAATAAGAAAGGACAAACAGATAACAAGATAAATAGTAAATATCATTGAGCCAAAGCCAAGGGGGGCATTCCCTTGCAATTTGTCTAGTGACATACGAATGTGACGGATGCAAAAACCCAGTAAATCCCATAGATTACGATATGTATTTATCAATCATGCCAAACACCAAATGATAGGTCCGTGAGTACGAGATCCATTGATCAAGCGACACAAAAGAAATGCTATTGCTTTTGGACTCCAAGTCTACAGAACTGATTCACACGCTTATGAAAAAGCTGTAAATAAAGATATGCATAAGGATTTATCAGATAACTTTGATCTTTTATGAAGCAAAGAAGATCAGCCAAAAAAGAGTTTTTTTTTTTAACTTTTTGGCCAACAATTAATCACCCAAAATGGCAAAATCGCGAAGACAAAGCAAATACCCAAAAACGACAGGCAAAGAACGAAGACCAAACAGAAAAAGAGTGATAGCACAGGAATTTTCTCAAACACTTGGATGGGTTTATCACCCAACATATAAGATTGAAAATAGCAAGGAAAGAAGACTACCAGAGCCAAGAGGAGGTTTCTGGGGCTGTGAAACTTATCCCATTCTCTCTCCTTAGAGAACTCAGCCATCTTCTGCTTCAGAAGATCGAGGGTCACGTTCTGATCTCCCTCTTTGACCATTCTCTCTCTTCTTTCACACGCAAGACTGACTACAACGGCGATGATCCCAGAGAGGCGTAGGGAGAGAGAGAGAGACAGAGAAAGAGAGTTGACTAAAAGCCAAATGAAGCGATATGTTAAGTGCAGTACTACGATAAAAGCAATCGACGACAAATGGTTCTGGTGCAACTTTCTCGGGAAAGAGGAGTCACAGGTACTTTTGGAGAGAGAGAGAGAGAGAGAGAGAGAGGACCCCAGAAAAAGGGAGGTGAGAGCGTGAGGGTGTTGTCGTCTTAATGCCAGTTTATAAAGGGGCTAAACTAGCACGTCATTTCCGGGTAATCTAATTAATCATTCTCGTTTAGGGTAGAATTTTTTTTTTTTTTGGTTCGGACTTTAAGGTAGAATTAAATGACGAACCATTGATGGGAAGGATTTGAAAATCACAACTAATTTTGGAAAAAATTTAAACAAAAAATTAAAAAGAAATCAATCCTCAAAATAGAACTTAGAATAGGTATTATTTCAAATGAAAATCGGAATTGGCCAAGTCAATTCCAAATAAGGGTGTGAAATTGTGGGCCTGACGAGGAAGTAATTTTTCCGGTAAGCAAAATGGGGGCACTTTTATCTAGAAAAATATTTAAATAAAAAATTGCAATGCCTAAATGTGAAAACCCCCAATTTCTTCTCATTTTCTTGTTCCTTGCTCCATCGCATCCCTCATCGAGCTTCAACGTTAATATCAAGATCCAAGTTCCACATTCACCTCAAGCAAACAATATACGAGCTTCAACGTCAAAAAAGACACATCTTTAGAATAGTTTTGTGGCGATGTAGGGTAAGCAGAGATTCTCTTTTCTTTTTTTTTTGCAGCATCTCTTCCTTTCATGAGAGCTTTCCTCTCCTGATTAAGGTCCAGATCTGATAGTTTTTCCTCACTAAATCCATCACTGCTTCTCTTAGGCCCAGCCTTCCGCCACCTTCTCCTTCTCCAATTCTGACCCTTCTTCCTCCTCCAACTTCATCAGTGAGCTCGATAATTATAAGCGTCGATCGCCAATGATGATCGAGTTCACTATGTCATTCACGAGCTCTTCGTTGCACTCATCGTCAGATCGCCACGTTGCAATCCCCACGAAGCCAACCGTGTTCCATGGGTTCATGGTGAGGGACTCATGTGGGATGATTCATTCTTGTCGGACGACCCGATAGTTACCCTAGCAAGCTTTGCTTTGTTGGTCCACCTTCGGATTTATCGCTCGCTTCCTGGGATTTTATTTTACGGCCTCCTAGACACCTTTCTTCCGATCAAAAACAAATATTCAGAAAAATCTCAGTTTTCCTTCATCAGCGACATCTTGAACATAACTATTATTGTGAATTTGAGCTCCCAAAACAGAACCCTCCGCTTGCACATTCGAAAGAGAGAACATTTGGGGGCAACAACTAAGATTTCTTCCGCAAAAACAATTCGCCTCTAGAATTGCTGAGTTTAGTGCTGTTCAGATACCACATCCAAAAACTATCACTGGGTGAGGCCAAACTTAAGAAGAATCCTACGAGCAATCTCTAAACGAGAAGAGGGGAAGAAATTTTGGAGTTTTTGTTTTGTTGGAATTGCAATTATTCAGATTTTTTTGTGAACAAAAAAGTGTCCCTATTACAATAGCCAGAAAAATTACTTGCTTGTCGATCAGCGAATTAGGCCCTTATTTCAGACTAATTAATCATTTCAAACTCTTATTTGAAATAATATTCATTCTAAACCCTCTTTTGAGAAAATAGCCTTCAAGCTCTTTATCAAAATTTTCCCGTTCTCTTATGAAAATTTGTTTAGTTAAGTGATTTGTTTTACTCAATCAAGTCATCAATTTTTTACCAAAATAATATAGGTCGCCAACTCTATATCTCCAAATTAAGAATTTTTTAATATATAATTATAAGAAGATTTCCATTCTTGAGTATCTCCGAATATTTATACATATAACTATACCTGACCAAAAACTAGTTAAATGTACTTCATATTTATCTTTCATGACATATATTAAAAAATCATTCATATTGAGCAGTGCATAGTAGATAAGCAACTGGTTATCTTTCAAAAATTAAAGAAAGATGAACAATTGTTCTCGCATGATCAAGAATTGTTCATTCCATACATAACCTGAAATGCTTAATGCTTTATCCTAAAAGTTAAAAATTGAGGATGCAATAAAAATTAGGATAATTGTTAAGTTCATCACCAGTAAAAAAACAACTTACACATTTACGTAGGATGAGTAATCTGTATATTCGAAGTTAATTTTCTAACCAAATTTTTCTCAACAAAATCCAATGACAAGTGTAAATTATATATTACATCGTCGTTGGATTTAATCAAAAGCCCTAAGTTATAAGAAACAATTTCAAATTTCCCTCTCTTCCTCTCTTACATAAATTTCTTCTTCCTTTTTTTTTTTTTTTTTTTTTTCAATTTTCCACACCTATTCTCATTTCCTTCCTTTTGTCTTGCTTTTAGCCTCGAGCATTAGTCTATTAAAGACAGAGCTTGGGGCGGGGGTACAGAGATTTCTCCATCTTACAAACACTCTCGTGCTCTTGCGGATCCCGTTTCTGCTTCTTGAGATATATTTCTCCCGAAGGGTATATTTTATTTATGGCATATCATAGCGACCACGCGATGTAATCGAGCTATAAGTCTCTTGTTGTTCGATGTAATAGATGTTACACATATCTCTTTCGATGAACTTGGTATGCCGGGTATAAATGCCACTCTGTGTCACTACATACAAAATAATATTGAAATAGTTTTTTTCTTTGCTAAGTGCTATTCTCATTCTTTTAATTATGTTTTAAACACCGTTTAGCACTATTACACCAATGACCCGAGGTAAATAGGTGGTTCAATTTAGGGATAAACATAGCTCTAGAATAGAATCGAGAACCTTGGTTCTTGTTCTCAGGTTTTAGGATGTGAAGGGTAGGTTCCAAATTTCAAAATTGGGGAATCTACTTCGACAAATAGGTTACAGGTCATAACAAGTTTATATATATATTGTTTTATGTCTTCATGTGATCCTCTAGTATTCTATAGCATCCAATGTTGAGTGTATCATTTAAAATAACTAGTCTAAGCCTCCATTTCCGACAATATCCAAGAACGGGACTTTTACTTTGTTAATATTTTATAATTTTCATATGTCAAAATATGAGTAGTGATCGGTGGATTGTAGCAAATGATAGTCATTAAAGGTGATGGTACATTACAATCATTAGAATACAGACGAAACCCAAGTAAACCTTAGAACTAATTCTAAGTGAAACCTGAACGAAATTTGGAATTGTCCACCCCTAGTTCAATTTATACTACTCTTAGGTTCATTTGTATATGGAAAATATAACAACGTTTTAAAATTTTAACCATTCTTATTGTTAAGAAAACGAGTGAATGAAAGTACTTCGATTGTTAACAATAACATATGCCTAACAATTATTATTAATAATGAAAATATTATCGGTTAACATATTTTCCTCACAATATTTTCTTAAAAGTGTTGTATTTCTATGGAATAACCGAAGTCTCAACTTTATCAAAATAGAATAGAGTACAACTTTTTTTCCAGCTTAAAAAGGAAAACCACCACTAGTTTCAATAATCATCATCCGATGGAAGCTCATCGAAGCCAAGCTAGGAAAAATTATTAAACCATCAAGACTCCATTTCTTCTATGAAAATCTCATGATTTGAAAATATTTTCTTTAAAATGATCACTTATATCACTTGAAATTACTAGTCAATTAAAAATGTTTTCATTATCAACAATAATGTCTCTTTAAATATTTTTATGAATTATAAAAATATTTTACATTCATTTATTTTTATGAGCAATTCAAGTAATTAATTTTAAAATAATATTTTTCAAATTATTCACTTTTTCGTGAAATAGACAAAGCTATTATACTAGCCACTTTGCTCGTTTGGTGGATTGAAGGAAGATTAAATATTGATGTTGCAGCTATTATGAAAGGAAAAACGTCCGCGACTTATTTGGAATTTTGTATTGTTCATATTCGATGGAGACAAAAATATTTGCACACATATAGTTGCAAATGACATCCTAGTGAACGCTTATGTATGATATCGACCATACTCTTGTTTTGCATCAATACAAAGAAAGAAATATTCAGACAAATCTCGTTTCATCTTTAAAAATAAATAATAATAATAATAATAATAATAATGAATAATAATAATAATAATAATAATAATAATAATAATAATAATAATAATAATAATAATAATAATAATAATAATAATAATAATTCAAATGCATGAGTATAGAAAGCCAACTAGTTGGAGGTTGATGGAACACACCACAAGCGCAAGCCCCATGTATAGGTAATTGTTGGTACTTGTTTGGTTAATTGGCATAGCATACTTATCTAGGATGATTGTCCAAAGAGTTCTAAGTCTATTGTACTACTATTAATTCAATCTCAAACCTTTCAATTATGCCAATTTAGTCCAAAATATTTTCAAGATTTACCAATTTTGTCATTTCAGCTAATTTTAGTCCAAAATATTTCACATGAACATTGGGCATTCTATATAGCACGACCTATGATAACCGGCACCGATGCAGACAATTTTTGCAAATTTCTTCAAATTTCATATTTTTTTTCTTTATTTTGTTTTTCTCCTTGTCTTTTTTCTTTCTTTCTTTCTTTCTTCCTATTTCACTCCACTAGTCACCGACTACAAGCGAGGGCCACCCAAGCTACCTAGGCAAGCCTATCCCTTGCGTCCTTTGGCCGCCCTTGCTCAAGCTCGCCTGGATGAGGATTGCCCTACCCCAGGCAATTCAAGGTGCGAGGATTGAGCCCTATGGCCTCTAGTTAGGGCTACCTTTGCTTAGAAGGCCCCACGCAAGCCCTCACTAGAGGTTGTGAGGGGCACAAGGGTCAACCCCTCACCATCCCTTGTTGACCTCCGTAAGCCATCGTCAAGGCTTAGTACCCAAGGGAGGGATCTAGCAAAAGAAAAAAAGGAAAAACAATACAAAAAAAAAGGAGAAAAAAAAGTGAAAAAATTGAAATTTAAAAAAATGAAAAAAAAAATCTGTTTATGTTAAAACTCATCATGTCACATAGAACAGTTAACATTCACATTAGAGATTTTCAGTCAAAATTGACCACTACATTGGTAATTTATCAAAAGGTTTAAAGCTAAATTGGTAAATTTAGAACTGAACTTGTCATTGTAGAATAGGTTTACATATTTTTGAACATTTTCCCATACCTGTCTATACAGGGAAGTGTCCTTTCCAATAGAAATTTATTTATAACATGTTGATATTCTTTATTATATTGAGAAATAGTTGCGCTGATTAGTGCCAATGAAATCCTTGGATCTAACACTAAAAAACAACCTTTTGGCTTTGGCTTGGAATTGTTCATTGTACTTTCTCTTACATGGAACAGGTTATTTTAACCCCTTCTTGTACTTCCAACTGGTAGAAAGCCATTGCAATTTGCACCACTTGGCTTAATCAAATGGTACTTCACCAGGCAAAATTTTAAGGGAATCAAAGCACACCATTAAACAAATTGCATCACAAAGCAGAATTCAATACTTTATAGTTTCTTCATTGTGATTAGTTGCATAACCACTTTGAGCATATGTTGCTGGAGGAAAAAATTGTCCAAAAAATCCTAAATCTATTGGTTTTCTTTCCAATTCATTCATAAACATTTTAATTATGTCAATTGAGTTATAAACATTTTAATTGTGTCAATTAAGTTCTAAACATTTTCAGATTTTATCAATTGAGTCTATCTAGCCAATTTTAACCGGAAATCGATGACATTAATAGTAACTGTCTTACGTGGCATGACTGGAGTTGATGTAAACAAATTTTAATATTTTCTGGTATTTTATTAATTTTTTATATTTTTTCTTTTCTTTTTCTTTTGCTATTTTGTTTTTTTTTTGTGTCCTTTGCTTCTTCTTTTTTACAACTCTAGCCGGTGATGATGTCATGGTCTTTGTCAACTGCAAGGGAGGGCGTAGCCACGATGCCTCACTTGGCTCTTGGCAAAGGCACAAAGGCTCTCAACTGTGGCTAGTGAAATCTACGACACCCTTGCCCAACCCAACCAATGTTGGTCCTTGCATGGCCAAAATTGTCAACAAAAAAAAAAAAAAAAAAAGCAAAGAAAAGAAAATTAATAAAAATATTATTAAAAATTTTGTACCACGTAGGACAATCAATGTCTATGTCAGCAATTTTCAGCCAAAATCGGTTAAATGAACTTCATTGGCATAATTATAAGGTCTATGACTGAATTGGTAAAAGCACAATAGGTTTAGGACTTTTTGGATAATTAAACATCACTAGAGAGATCGCGGGGGGAGGGTGGTGCGGCAGAGAGTCTTCGATGATGTTGTGATTATCTTATGTTAATTAGGGTTGAGATTAAGCGCATTAAGCGCATTGACATAGAGTACCTATACAAAGAAGACAACTTATTTTAGACCAAAAGCTTTGCCAACCCTATAGTTAATAGTAGCAATACAATCAACTTGACAAATAAAGAATTAATTCCGGTACTTGATCACCATGGACATGTGAAGGGGGGTGAATTATTTAATATGGCGGCATATCATAATCGATTCTTTGCACTAGATTACAATCAGATCCTCTCTCGATTATAATGATGTAAAATAATATTGAGGGCGTTCAATCTTTCGATCAATTGATTTAAAGTACGCTATCGACCTGGAGAAAGTTATTAATTAAAGTATGTATCATGTCCTGCACACTAGTGCTGGTGAATGAAATTAATTATGATTAGTATCGTAAAGTGTCGTGAGAGAGAGAGAGAGAGAGAGATTGGGGTCCATGAAAGCGGGAGTGAAGAGTGAAGGGAATAATGTCATTTGGTAAACATTCCCTGGAGAGAGAGAGAGAGAGAGAGAGAGAGAGTGAAGGGAATAATGTCATTTGGTAAACATTCCCTGCCCGTGACATGAGGATAGAGTTTTCCTTTAGCTCATTAAGGTTGGATTCACTTATATCCGGAGACATCTGCATATGTATAGCCCATGAAATTAAGGAGGCTAATCAAACTTATGCTCAAGAAGATAACTGATATTTTGTGTTCTTTGATTGATCAAAATGACAGTTTTTAAAACTCTCAAATTTCTTGAGTTGGAGGACATGTTTCAACCTATAATACATGCAATATTTGTTCTTTCATCATGTTTAAGAATTCTTTCGCGCGTGTGTATATGCATATATACATACATATGTACGGACGTATGTATGTATGTATATTTTTCCCACTCACTTTTCATTTTTGCCTATCAACTTTGCATGATATTTGAAAGGGTTTTCTTTGGGGGGTGAGAAAATCCTTTAGCAAAAGAAAAGCGACTTGCTGGTGCATGTGATCATGCCTTCAATTTGTCCTAGATTTCGTTTAGTTGCAACTTATAGGTCTAGCATAGCATGTGGGGCTAATGCCAAGTTGAGATACTTATGCGCAAGAAAAAAGGAAAGGAACATATGATAAAATTATCAAAGGAAAATTCGTACCCATTATTTAATTACGTCCATTAATTAAAGTATGGATTAAGTATGCCCTGCACGCTAGTGCTGGTGGAGAATATTTATTATCACTATTGTCGTAATGCTTATTGGGAGAGAGATTGGTCTCCATAAAAGTGGGAGTAAAAAGAATAATATTACATAGTGAATTTTTGTTTATGTTACAAACAATCTCGTGCTCTTGTGGGTCCCGCTTCTGCTTCTTGTGATATATGTCTCTCCGAAGGGTCACGATGCAATCGAGCTATAAGTCTCTTGTCATTCGACGTAATAGATGTTATACATATCACTTTCGATAAAGTTGTTGTACGCGTGTAAATGCGACTCTGTGTCACTAACCTGCAAAATAACTTAGAAATAATTTTTTCTTTGCTAAGTGATATCCTTATTCTTTTAATTATGTTTTTTTAACGAAATGGATAAGTTAGTCGTTTAGCACTATCATACTAATGATCCAAGGTAAATAAGTGGTTCAATTTAGGGATAAGCATAACCTCGGATAGAATCATAAACCCCAGTTCTCAGGTTCTAGAATATGAAGAGTACATTTTGGAGTTCAAAATTAGGAAAATTGTTTCGATAGATAGGTTACAGGTCGTAACAAGTTTTTGTATTTTTCTTATTTTATGTCTTCGTGTGATGCTATAGCATTCCATGGCGTCCAATATTGAGTTTATCTTTTGAAATCACTAGTCCCAACTTCCATTTTCAGTAATATTCAATATTGAAACTTTTACTTTGTTAATGTTTCATAATCTTCATTTGTCTAAATATAAGTTATAATTAGTGGATTGTAACAAATGATAGTTATTAAATATTATGGTTTACTGCAATTGTTAGAAAAAGATGAAACCTAGGTAGACCATGGAACTAACCTTGGAATCTGTGATAAGATAGGTTCCAAATTTCTATATATTGGTAGGTTTCAAATTCCAAAAATTATGGAAATTTTTCCAACAGTTAGGTTCCAGGTGGAACCTAAACAAAATCTAAAATTTTCCACCCCTAATTCAATTAATGATAATCTTAGGCTCACTTGCATATAGAAAATGTATTTAAAATTTTAACCATTCTTATTGTTAAGAAAACAAGTCAAGGAAAAGTACTTTGATGGTTAACAATAATATATGCCTAACAATTATTATTGATAATGAAAATAATATTTTCCTAACAATCCTTTCTTAAAAGTGTTGTATTTCTACACAATAACCGAAGTCTCAACTTTATCGTAATAGAACAAAGTACAATTTTTTTTTCCAGCTAAATAAAAAAAGGAAAACGTCCACTAGTTTAAATAATTGTCATCTGACGGAAACTTATTGAAGCCGAAGCAATGAAAATTATTAAATCGTCAAGACTCCATTTCTTCTGCGAAAATTTCATGATTTGAAAATATTTTCTTAAAAATGATCACTTATATCACTTGAAATAATTAATCAATGAAAACTATTTTATTATCGACAATAATTTATGTTTAAATATTTTTATGAATTATAAAAATATTTTACATTCATTTTTCAATGAGCAATTCAAGTAATTAATTTTTAAATAATAGTTTTCAAATTATTTATTTTCTAGGAAATAAACAAAGGTTGACATAGCTATTAGGAAAGGTAACGTTGGCGACTTATTTGGAATGTTGTATTATTCATCTTCGATGGAGACAAAAACATTTGCACACATATAGTTGCAAATGACATCCTCGTAGATGCCTATGTATGATATCGACCATATTCTTGTTTTGCATCAATACAAAGAAAGAAATATTCCAGACATATCTCGTTCATCTTTGACAAAAAGAAGGAGTCAAAGGCATGAGTATAGCAAGCCAAGTAGTTGGAGGTCGATGGAACACACCACAAGCGCAAGCCCCTTGTATTGGTAGCTATTGGTACTTTTTTGGTTGCTTGACATAGTATACTTATCTAAGATGATTGTTCAAAAAGTTCTAAATCTAATGTATGACTATCAATTCAGTTTTAGTCATTTCAATTATGCCAATTTAGTCCTAAATATTTTCACGATTTACCAATTTAATCATTTTAGCTAATTTTGGTAAAAAAATCTTTGACATAAACACTAGGCATTCTATATGGCACAACCTATGATAACCAACTCTAGTGTAGAGAATTTTTGCAAATTTCTTCAAATTTTGGAATTTTTTCTTTATTTTCTTTGTCTCATTTTCTTTTCTTTCTTCCTATTTTACTTCACTGGTCACCAACCACAGGCAAGGGTCACCTAGGCTACCTAGGCGAGCCTATCCCTCGTGTCCTTTGGCCGCCCTTGCTTAGGCCCACCTAGATGAGGATTGCCTTCCCCTAGGCAATCCAAGGTTCAAGGGTCGAGCCTTGTGGCCTCTAGTTAGGTTTACCCTTGCTTAGGAGGCCCAAGGTGAGTCCTCACTAAAGGCTGTGAGGGGTGCAAGGGTCAAGCCCTCGCCAACCCCTATTGACCTCCATAAGCCATCGTCAAGGCTTAGTAGCCAAGGGAGGGATATAGCAAAAAAAAAAAAAAAGGAAAAAGAAAAAGGAAAGGAAAGAAAAGGAAAAAAAAAAAAAAACATTAGAACTAATCATGCCACATAAAACGATTGGCATTCGCGTTAGCGATGTTCAGTCAAAATTGGCCAAAATTATTGGATTATAATGTCTCAGTGCTGCTGGTTTTTCGACTGATGTTCCTCTATTCTGTTTTCTTCTTATGGTTTATTTTTCTTGCTAAGTTGGTTATATTATGCAGCTATTATTTTTGTTATTTAGGAAGTGAATTAGCACGTTTAGGTGCAGTTATATGCTGCACGTGTGCGTGGTTTGTAAGCAGTTATTGTTCTCGTTTAAGTTGTCCTGTACTTGACAGTTTCCTAATTAGAACCAATGTATGCAAGTTCGTGTTCAGTTTCTCTGTGCTTCTCTTCCTCATTCGAAATCTATAGCTTCTGGTTTTCTGTTTGTTGTTTGTTGTTTGATCAGTAACAACAGTGGTATCAGAGCATGAATGATCTTGAGGGACTGTGAAGTGAAGCAAGTATCGAAGTGTAAAGAAGTTAAAGGGTGATGGAGACAGGGTCGAGTGGTTTCTCTGCGATGGCTTCTCCAGTATTTACTGGAGAGAATTATCAAGCATGGGCTGTTAAGATGACAGCATTTTTTTAGGGTCATGATCTGTGGGAAGCTGTGGAAAATGATTATGAAGTTGCTCCACTTCCAAATAATCCGACCATGAATCAAATCAAACTTCATAAAGAGAGAACCACAAGAAAAGCCAAGGCAAAATCTTGCATGTATGCTGCTGTCTCGCCTACCATCTTTACCAAAATTATGAAGTGTGACTCTGCAAAGGCCATATGGGACTTCTTGAAGGAAGAATATGAAGGAGCTGAGAAGATAAGAGGCATGAAGGCGCTGAATCTCTTGAGAGAATTTGAGAGACAATAGATGAAAGAGTCTGAGTCAGTGAAGGAATACTCTGATAGGCTAGTGGGGATAGCTGATAAAATCAGAGTTTTGGGGACTAACTTGAAGGATGATAGGCTTGTTCAGAAGATCCTGGTGTCTCTTCCAGAGAAATTTGAAGCTACTATAGCTTCTCTAGAAAACACAAGGGACTTGGCTGATATAAAACTTGCAGAGTTGTTGAATGCTTTGCAGGCACAGGAACACAGAAGACCAATGAGGAGAGAAGAACATGTAGAGGGGGCATTGCAAGCCAAAGTAAAGCAAAATGATGGAGGCAAAGAGAAGAAATGGATTCAGTTTAGAGGAAATGTTGCTGATTCGAGGTTTTTACCAAAAGAAGGGAACACTGGTGGATCTAGCAAATGGAAAAATAATAAAAAGCCATGTCAGTACTGTGGTGGAACCAATCATCAGTCTTTTAAATGCTAAAGAAAGCCAGATGCTAGGTGCAGAAGATGCTACAAGTTGGGTCACATGGAAGCTATTTGCAAAGGGAAAACTTATCAGCAAGCAGGAGAAGCACAAGTGGCAGTAAATGAAGTTGATGAAGAGCACCTGTTTGTAGCTTCAGCTGGTGAATCTTCAGTTGAAAATAATACATGGCTGGTAGATAGTGGTTGTACCAATCACATGACTGGTAACTTAAAGCTATTCAAGAACATAAACAAGACAGTAAGGTCCAGAGTCAAAATTGGCAATGGACAGCATATTGAAGTGCAAGGTAAAGGTGTAGTTGCTATTGAAGGAAACCATGAGGTAAAGCTAATCAGGGATGTTCTCTTTGTGCCAAATATTGACCAAAATATGTTAAGTGTTGGTCAGTTAATGGAGAAGGGCTATAAAGTGAAGTTCAAAGGAAGGGAATGTCTCATTAAAAATGCTGACAGCAAAGAAGTCTTGAGAATTCCAATGAGGGATAAAAATTTTATGTTCAAGTCACATGAGATGCAACAGATGGCTTTGAAATGCAAAGAAGAAAATACAAAGCTATGGCATAAAAGACTTGGGCATGTTTACAGGAAGAGTATGCTGTTTATGCAGAAAAATGGCTTGGTAGATGACTTGCCAAGCTTGGAGGAAGAACTTCCACAATGCAGAACCTGTTTTCTTGGCAAACAAGCTAGATTTCCCTTCAAAGGAAGAGTCTCGAGGATATGTCAAAAGCTGGAACTAGTTCACACTGATGTATGTGGACCTATGTCCGAACCCTCTCTCAATGGAAGCAAGTATTTTATTACCTTTACTGATGATTTGACTAGGATGAGCTGGATCTATTTTATGCGAGCTAAGACTGAAGTAGCTAATGCATTTATGAAGTTTAAAGCTTTAGTCGAGAATCAAAGTGGGAAGAAAATTAAAGCTCTCAGGTCTGACAATGGATCTGAGTATACAGTTAACAAATTTAAGCTGATTTGTGAGCAAGCAGGATTTGTGCAGCAATTTATAGCTTCTTACTCACCTCAACATAATGGGGTCAGTGAAAGAAAGAACATAAGTATTATGGAGATGGCCAGATGTATGATGCAAGAGAAGAATTTGCCTAAGAGGTTCTGGGCTGAGGCAACCACTAATGTTGTATTTCTATTAAATAGATTGCCTACAAAAGCCTTAGAGAAATTAACACCTCTTGAAGGCTAGCAAGATATTAAACCTTCTGTGAAAAACTTGAAGGTTTTTGGATGTTTGTGTTACACTCATGTTCCTGATGTTAAGAGGGACAAACTTGATAAAAAGGCAGAGATTAGGATCTTTGTTGGATATAGTCTTCAATCAAGAGCTTACAGAATTTTCTATCCCATGACAAGGAAAATAACTGTGAGCAGAGATGTCATGTTTTTAGAGGAAGATGAATGGAATTGAATAGATGGAAGGATCACAGAATTGAAGCACTTCGAAAGACAGCCTGAAACAGATGTGGAGACTAATGGAATTACAGAGGAAATGGAAGAGAGTATAGATGATCAACCTGTGAGAGGCACAAGGTCACTTGCTGAGATCTATGAAAGAAGTAATGTGGCAGTGCTCGAACCATCCAACTTTGCAGAAGCCAAGGAAGATCAGAAGTGGATTGCAGCAATGCAGGAGGAGATAGCAATGATTCAGAAAAATCAAACTTGGGAATTAGTAGATAGGCCACTAGACTAGAATGTGATTGGAGTTAAGTGTGTGTTTAGGACAAAGCTCAATCCTTATGGTTATGTCAATAAGTATAAAGCAAGACTAGTTGTGAAAGGCTATGCTCAAATATGGGGAGTAGACTATTCTGAAACTTTTGCTCCAGTTGCAAGGCTGGACACAATAAGGCTTCTATTAGCTGTTACAGCAGAGAAGGGATGGACTATCTTTCAGTTAGATGTCAAGTATGCATTCCTAAATGGAGAGCTTGAAGAGGAAATTTTTGTTGAACAACCTGAAGGTTTCGATATTAAAGGGCAAGAGGAAAGTGTATTCAGATTGTGCAAAGCTCTATATGGACTGAAACAAGCTTCGAGAGCCTAGCATGGAAAGATAGATCGATATTTACAGGATTTTGGTTTTGCAAAAAGCTTAAGTGAGTTCACTCTTTATATCAAGAAAATAAATCAAAGTGTGGTAGTTCTGTCACTCTATGTGGATGATTTATTGGTGACAGGAAATGATGTAGAACTGATAGAAAATGTTAAGCAAGGTTTGTTTGCAGGTTTTGAGATGACAGACTTAGGAAAAATGGCTTATTTCTTAGGTCTGGAAGTTAAGCAAAGTCCATATGAAATCTTCATTTGCCAGAGGAAATATTTGAAGGAAATTCTAAAGAAGTTTTAGATGGAAGACTGTCGAAGTGTCAGTACACCGATGGCAGCTAAAGAGAAGTTGCAAAAGGTTGATGGAACAGATGTTGTGGATGCCTTGATGTATAGAAGTCTAATAGGGTGTCTCATGTACCTTACAGCAACCAGACCAGACATTCTATTTGCTGTAAGAGTTCTATCCAGATTTATGAGTGATCCAAGTAAGCTTCATTTGATTGCAGCAAAGAGGATCTTGAGGTATCTAAAAGGAACCTTGTTCTTTGGTGTGAAGTTTCATAGGGGTCAAGAATTCAATTTACAAGGTTTTTCTGATAGTGATTGGGCTGGCTCAATGGATGATATGAAGAGTACATCTAGATATAATTTTAGTTTTGGATCAGCTTGTTTCTCTTGGTGTTCTAAAAAACAAAAAATTGTAGCTCAATCTACTGCAAAAGCAGAATTTATAGCTGCTACTACAGCTGCAAATCAAGCTTTGTGGCTGAAGAAGATAATGAAAGGTTTATGGCTGAATTCCAGTGGCTGTATCGAAATCAATGTGGATAATCAAGCTGCTCTAGCAATATCTCAGAATCCATTTTTTCATGGCAAAACTAAGCATTTCAAGGTTAAGTTCTTCTTTCTACATGAGGTGCAACAAAATGGTGAAGTTAAGCTGGTTTATTGTAAATCTAAAAATCAACTTGCATACATGTTCACAAAACCACTTCAAGCTGGAAGATTTGAAGTATTAAGAAAGAAAATTGGAGTATGCAGCAGCAATTGATCCAAGGAGGAGTTTGTTGGATTATAATGTCTCAATGCTGCTGGTTTTTCGACTGATGTTCCTCTGTTATGTTTTCTTCTTATGGTTTATTTTTCTTGCTAAGTTGGTTATATTATGCAGCTAGTATTTTTGTTATTTAGGAAGTGAATTAGCACGTTTAGGTGCAATTATATGCTGCACGTGTGTGTGCTTTGTAAGCAGTTATTGTTCTTGTTTAAGTTGTCCTGTACTTGACAGTTTCCTAATTAGAACCAATGTATGCAAGTTCGTGTTTTGTTTCTCTGTGCTTCTCTTCCTCATTCGAAATCTATAGCTTTTGGTTTTTTGTTTCTTGTTTACTGTTTGATCAGTATCAACAAAAATAACTACATTTGTAATTTGTTAAAAGGTTAAAATTAAATTGGCAAATTTAGAATTGAACTTGTCAATGTAGAATAGCTTTATGTCTTTTTGGACAATTTCCCATACCTATCTATATGGGGAAAGTGACCTTTCCATTAGAAATTTATCTATAACATGTTGATATTCTGTATTATATTGAGAAATAGTTGTGCTCATTAATGCCATTGAAATCCTTGGATCTAACACTAATAAACAACCTTTTGGTTTTGGCTGTAAATTGTTCATTGTACTTTCTCTCACATGGAACGGGTCATTTTTACCTCTTCTTGTACTTCCAACCGGTAAAAAGCCATTGCAATTTGCACCACTTGGCTTAATCTAATGGTACTTCGCCAGGCAAAATTTTAAGGGAATCAAAGCAGACCATTAAACAAATTGCATCACAAAGCGGAAATTAATATATTATAGTTTCTTCATTGGTATTAATTGCATACATAATTTTGAGCACGCATTGCTAGAGGATAAAATTGTCTAAAAAATTCTAAATCTATTGTGTTTTTGTCCATTTTAGTCCTAAACATTCTAATTATATCAATTGAGTTATATACATTCTAACCATGTTAATAGAGTCCTAAACCTTTTCGGGTTTTATCAATTGAGTCTATCCAATCAATTTTGGCTGAAAATCGATGACATTGATGCCAACTATCTTACGTGGCATGCCTGGAGTTGATGTAGACAAATTTTAATATTTTTTGGTTTTTTATTAATTTTTTATATTTTTCTTTTCTTCCTTTTGCTATTTTTGTTTTGTTTTGTGTTCTTTGCTTTTTTTTTTCTTCTTTACAATTCTAACCAATGAGGGTGTCTATTTTTGTTTTGTTTTGTGTTCTTTGCTTCTTCTTCTTTTTTACAATTCTAACCGATGAGGGTGTCATGCTCCTTATCAGCTACAGGGGAGGGCGTCAAGCCTTCACCTAGGTCTAGCAAGGGCCACAATGCCTTCACTTGGCTCTTGGCAAGGGCGCAAAGGCCCTTAACTATGGCCTATGAAAGCCACGATGTCCTTGCCCAACCAAAGCAACGTTGGTTCTCGTCGGCCATAATTGTTTGAAAAAAAAACAAAGAAAAGAAAAAATAATAATAACATTATTAAAAATTGTCTATGTAAACACCAATCGTGCCACATAAGATGATTGATGTCCATGTCGGTGATTTTTAGCCAAAATTGGCTAAATGGACTTAATTGGCATAATTAAAAATTTTATGACTAAATTGATAAAACTACAATAGGTTTAGGACTTCTTGGACAATTTTCCCATCACTAGAGATCAAAAGAGGGGAGAGAGAGGGGGGGGGAGTCTTTGGTGATGTTGTGATTGTCTAATGTTAATTAGGGTCAAGATTAAGCACATTGACATAGAGTACCTATACAAAGAAGACAACTTATTTTAGACCAAAAGCTTTGCCAACCCTATAGTTAATAGTAGCAATACAATCAACTTGACAAATAAAGAAATTAATTCGTACTTGATCACCGTGGACATGCGCGATGCATGTAAATTATTTAATATGCGGCATATCATAATCGGTTCTTTGCACTAGATTACAATCAGGTCCTCTCTCGATAATAATGGTGTAAAATAATATTGAGGGCATTCAATCTTTCCATCAATTGATTTAAAGTACGCTATCGACCTGGAGAATGTGATTAATTAAAGTATGGATCATGTCCTGCACGCTAGTGCTGGTGAATGAAATTAATTATGATTAGTATCGTAATGTGTGATGTGAAAGAGAGAGAGAGAGAGATTGCTGTCCATGAAAGTGGGAGTGAAGGGAATAATGTCATTTGGTAAACATTCCTTGCCCGTGACATGAGGATAGAGTTTTCCTTTAGCTCATTAAGGTTGGATTCACTTATATCCGGAGACATCTGCATGTGTATAGCCCATGAAATTAAGGAGGCTAATCAAACTTTTCCTCGAGAAGAGAACTAATATTTTGAGTTCTTTGATTGATCAAAATGACAGTTTGTAGAACTCTCAGATTTCATGAGTTGGAGGACATGTTTCAACCTATTATACATGCAATATTTATTCTTTCATCATGTTCAAGAGTTCTTTCAAACGTGTGTGTATACATAAATAAATAAATATATATATATATGTTTATTTTTCCCGCTCACACTTCATTTTTACCTATCTACTTTGCATGATATTTAAAGGGTTTTCTTCGAGGGGTAAGAAAATCCTTTAGCAAAAGAAAAGCGACTTGCTGGTGCATGTGATCATGCCTTCAATTTGTCCTAGACTTCGTTTAGTTGCAATTTATAGGTCTAGCATAGCATTTGAGGCTAATGCCAAGTTGAAATACTTATGCGCAAGAAAAAAGGAAAGAAACATTTGATAAAATTATCAAAGGAAAATTCATACCCATTATTTAATTACGTCCATTAATTAAGTATGGATTAAGTACGCCCTGCACGCTAGTGCTGGTGAAGAATATTATTATCACTATTGTAGTAATGCTTCGTGTGAGAGAGATTGGTCTCCATAAAAGTGGGAGTGAAGGGAATCATATTACATAGTGGGGTTTTGTTATCATCTGCACCCCATTATTAATTAAGAATTAATGAAGGAGCTGTAAAAATTTTAATTGATTATTTGTTATCTAGATTGCTTATTTTTAATCATTTTTATCAGGAGCGATTTTTGAACTTATAAGCAATTTGCAGGAGAGATCTAGGGACTGTGTGGAAGTATTGTGTTATGAATAAAATACGAGAACAATGAAAAATCCAAGAAAGAAAATAAAATAAATATGATAGCACAAAACTATTATAGTTGGTGGAATGAATTACTGGAAGGTAGAGATAAAGAAAAATGAGGGACATTTTGACCAAATAGAGCAAGTTGAACTCCGTGAAAATGGGATGGAAGCGAATCAAACTAAGGTGGAATCTGAACAAATTAAGGTTGAGCCAAAACCTACTGGTTGCTTATTAACTATAGAACTGGATCTGAAGTTTCTTTCTGCTAATGCAGGAATATTTTTTCCTTCTACCTGTGGATAACTATAGTATTATATACTTTATTTAATTACTTACAATAGTCTATCCTAGTGATGTAGCGATATGTAAACCCACAGGCCACGTACCAGCCATCATGTGTCTTTGTTAGCAAATGAAAATCACTCAACGTTTGGGCGGCCTACTCGGATTTTGACTCACGTTTTACCTATCCATAAGATTAGTGGAGTATTTCATAAATCCAGAATTTACCTAAATAGGAAGGGTTTCCCTTGCCATGATAAACAAGAGCAAAATGCTAGGACATTACTTACTATCTCCAATACTAAATCAAGCATCGTCTCAATACACACGCCACATCATAAACATCACTTATCAGTCGCGTTCATTTCAAACAAACCAAGGCAATTCACTCTTGATGAAGTAATGCACCTAAATTAAATTGAGGTTTCAATGTTTTTCCAAAAATTGGAACTTTATTCTGTGAACGGTATGTGCTTGCGTCGGATTCAATGTCACCCATACATGTCAATTTTTAAGCGACTTGGGCATTATATAACTCCTAGTTATTCCATCGACTTTAAAAATTGACTAATCATTTGGATTAATGGATTACTTTACCTACTCAAGCCTTCTTCTTTTGGTCCCCCAAATTTTGGTTTTTATTGTGTTTTTCTTCTTCTTCTATATGTCCATACTAAACAATACTAGTCATTGCTTGAAGATCACGCAGTATGCTAACATAAAATATTGCAAGTGAAAGGAGAAAGGCAGTCAGATGTGACTCTCGAAATGTTTTAATTAATAATGCCAATGAGCAGAGAGAACATATCGGTGGATTTTTTGCCGCGTTAGATAGGAGATTATTAAAGACTTCCCCAGTATGAAATTAGAATAAGAAAAGAGAGAACCTCTCATGATATCATCGCTATCAAGAAAAGAAAATCACCGACTTGGAGAATAACAAGGACCGGTTGTTCTCTCTCACCCGTCCTTCTATTATCAGGTTCACGGGTACACATGAAAAATTTAGATGTGACAATAGGTGAGGGATGGGGTTTGGCTAAGAACTGCTCAACAAATCTTGAAAGACGATAGATGCAACTTGTCTTCAAAAAATTAAAAAATGATTATCATAGGGAGTGATTAGTTTTGCAAGAATTGATACCAGAGAAATGCACCCAACACGAAGACAGTGACAACATTGTATCGTTCGAATCATGGTGAGGAAGCCAACATTGAGGATATCGGATTCATTAGAAGTTATCTTTTATGTAATTTATATATAATCAAAACTAGGGCAGTGGAACATGTATGGTTTTTTTTTTTTTTAAGAAGTATTTTTATTTCAATATTCTCTAATCGAGTGAGTGTTTTTATTAGTTCTCTACTCTTAATGTTCAAAAAAATAAACTAGTTTATTTTATTTTATTTTTTGAAATTTTTCATTAAAAAACAAGTTCATTTCTTTTTGGAAAAAAAAAAAAAAAAAAAAAAAAAAAAAAAAAAAAAAAAAAAAGAGGCCTGATGGCCACTCTTAGGTCATGTCCATGCTTCGTGACCCTTCAATCAAACGCCAGATTGGAGAAATTACGACCTTACTGTCCCTTTTTTCCCTTTAAACTCGCTACTAAATCAGATCAAACTCATTTAGCTTCTCGGATCTCGAGGACTATGGATAAGAAGCTACTTCCTAGATCAATATGCCAAAATCCACCCTCGTCTTAGCTTTCTCCGTCTGCTATATTCTCCAAGGGAACAGGCATGCCTTTCCGACGTCACCGTCAAATGGACAACATTATCGAAACCGAAAGTGTAAGTTTCTGTCCATTGAATTTGTGAGAATAGTGCTCAAAAAGCTGAGAAGATTCCTTAAGTTTGGGTTTTTAAATGGACTATAAAATCCATGACAGTCACAGACCCGTGTGAATTCTGTGTGGTGTGATTGGTGGTGTGATTGGTGGTGTCAGATTCGATTGCCTAGAAACCCTTGCAAGTAGCAGAACCGAGGCGGGTCGGGTTTCAGCCCAAAACGGGAAATCTGGATTTTTAGGCGGGCCGGGTATATACTTGTGTTTAACATGATTTAAGCTCAGATTAGTGAGGATTGGACCGGTACAAGTCCAAGTGAGATCTGAATGAAGCCTCTGTCGAGAAGCACCGAACTTCGCTTTTCTTTGTTTCTTTTTGGTTAATGAACATGTTAAACCCGTGCCGTTCTGACTTGTGCTGGTTGTGGCGTTACATCTCCACCGCCACGGAGCAAATGGGAGGGCCCCGCCCTTGCCACGAAGCGAGTTAAGAGTAGTTGCTCATGGGGACTCGAACGCCGCACAGGTCTATAGAGTGAAGAAGCCCAACTGGATGCACTGCTGCCCCTGGGGCGAGCAGCACTTTAATTTAATCTCAGTTAAAAGATCAAATCGGCATTTTTTTTTCGACATGATGATAATCATTGCTTTTCCAATAACGAGTAGATAGGTAAATTTCAAGTTCATTCAGACACCCAAAAAAACACTCAAGTTCATTCTATCAATAGACTAGAGTGACGGAATACACTAAAAAATTAGTGATATTATTTAACAAATTTGAGCTAACACTATAGTGTGAGTATAGCAAGTTAACATATATATTGGGTAATCATTTTCTGCAAACAAAATTTACTACATCATATAGTAAATTAGAATCAATGAAAATTAAAATTCACAATTAGAAGAGTAGTTTTTTGGCTACAACACAGCAATAACTTTTTCTTTTAGCTAGAGTATGAGGAAAATTATTTTATATGTCTATTATATAATTGACGCGGTGTAACAAACCAAACAAATCATCAACGTGGTATACATCACAGCCTATCTTCACATTTCGACTAGAGAATCTCCCCCTTTTATCACCAATTTCTCGATGTTATTGCCTCATTGTCTAATGGTCACACAAAGTGTCATTTGAATGCTTTTAAAGTTAAAACACCTCATTTGGTATCTTTCTAGAGGATCTTTGATATTAGAGAGAACAACGACAGACAGGCTTATAACTCATGAAGAATGTTTGATCTCTTCTACTCATATCACATCTAGTATCATTTCTTTTAACTTCAAGGGTTGGGTCAGCCATCCTAAAGAGGACTTGATTTCTGTATAAGACTCGTGGTTGAATTGGGGCTATGCAATCCAAGTACGTTTCTGATCCTCCCTTCTAAAAGATTATCGGATCCACCTGATTGAATGGCATTGTTGATCCCACCAAGAGTGTGTACATCCGATTCATAAATTTGTCAAGTAAAATGAAGATCCAACATCATGTTTGTTTTTAGAGTGTTCACTACAAAAACATGGGCTAGGAAAACAAAACAAGCTTCTAGTTAAACCCCAATTTCATCTAGTGTAAAGATAGAACAACATGATTGAAAAGGGTTAGATGTCTTTCACGTGGCATAATGGAATGATGTCTTGTGGTCCATATCGAGACAAATGTCCAACATGACTACCAATGTACATGAGTGAAGCATCTCTCTCCCATTACCAAAACAAGCAAGTGGCTCAGCAATGGCTGAAAATGATGGATTTTGCACTCCTGAGGTGCATGCTTTCTCAAAGCCAAAATGCAAATAAACATAGAACAATGCACAAGAAATGGGATATTTTTATTTACTTATTTTTCTCTTTCTGGTACACTCAATGAAAGGACCCTTCACGCTCTAATTGATGGATCCTTCTTGGCTTCATTGAATCCATCTTTGCCATTTTCTGCAAATGAAAACAAAACTCAACCAAAGCGGCGCCCCCCCCCACCAAACCCAACCCAACATGGGATTCCCCCTAAGCATTATTATGTCTTCTTGGGACCACCTTCCATGTGACCAAGACCAGAGAGGACTAATTAGAAGAACACACCCTCTTATCCTCCCAAATGGCCAAAGTGAGGGGCAAAAAAAAAAAAACCCTAGCAGCTCATAAGATTTTGTTTGGAATGTCCTCTTCTACTTCATACTGATGATTGAGTTTATAGTAGAGGAGTTTCCCAACTCTTGCAGAAAACTAAGTCAAACACATCCTTTACTTCCCTCATGCATGTAAATCCTTAGTACGATTGAAGTGTTAAATATCTTGCATCATCTCATATGTCCTATCAAAACATTGAAAACTTTTAATCCCAAATGCCGGTTAAATGCAAATGTCCATACCATTTGAACTCGACCGGTGTCCAGGATGTCACATTTTTTCTACCAATGAATCAAACCCGTGGAACTTTTCCTTATATTATGGTACTAAATGTATGACAAGTATGAAAAATGTGCATAATGTGTATATGAGAGGTAGTAGCAAAGTCAATTTGGGAATGGCTTAATCTAAAACATCAAAGGAAACACTTCAACGTAAAAACGCATGTATAAATTATAGAGGAAAAAGCAATCGCACTTTACACGAGCAACGGCTAGTACACACATTTCACTATCATATCCAGTATCATCACATTTCCTCGGCTATGTTAAAACTTCTTAAAAATTGTAATTTCCCTCCTAAACCACACACTTTTGTATCTTCAACAGCATATTAGCGGCTCAATTTTACTCAAATAAGCTCCTAAAAACAAAAGGAAAATGTGCATGCTTATCTATTCTAGGGTTTTAGTCTTCACTGGGGTTTATAGCATTCCATGTGTATTTAAGGTTAAGAAGGAGTAGGAGGAGATATTGCAAGATGGATATTAAGAATATTTATTTATTTTCTGCATTTTAGTTCTGACGACAGAAGCACATTCTGCAGCTCAACAAAGACAAGTAATTCAGTCCAACCTAGGCCTAAAAGATAAGAATAGCACGTGAGGGACTTCTTTCAACAACGATTCTGCTACAACAATCAAGAATTCGATTGAACCATATCTGACCCTCAAAGAACAAAAGAAAAAAAGAAAAAAAAACTCTCAAAAATTTGGACAGCCACTTCTACTTAACCACTCACTATTATATCTACAATATAGGAAATTTAAAATGAAGAAAAGAAAAGGAAGCATCGAGAGCTTTTTCTTTCTCTTTTTTCTCTTGGGTTCAAACCCTCATTCAAATAAATATGATCAATACCCAAACCCTAGATAAATATTTATTTATCTAATATTTATTTACCTATGACAAACACATCTGTAGTGGTAAGCACTGTTAATGGGATCATTCCCTTCAACAGGAACTTGTTCCGCCCTGCATCTGTACTTGCAACCTCTACATTCATTGTATGTGCATATTGGCCTGGTCGACCCAATCATTAATCTTCTTGAGTCCTTATCTTCGTTCTCATCCTCTTCCCCCTGTAGCTTCATATCCTATAAAAATCACGTAAGAAAATAATTCGAAGAATAATAATTCAAAAAACAAAGAACCCTTCAAAAGCAAATTACAAATAATAGCAAGAGTTAGGCTACGTAGTGTAGAACCAAATGGTGCTATTGAACATTAAGGTATAATTCACTTCGTCATCATGTGTTGTTAAGTTTGAGTTGACATGGCCCATCACTTCAAAAGATTTAACCATTTAATAAAAGATTGGTTTATGTTCATGCGTCAACACTTGCAAGACGTTTCTGTGTGCTCTCACCTGCGAATGCGTGGCTTCTCTCTGTAATGAAGCTACATGATATTCAGGATTTGTTCTTGAACCTGAAATACCAACAAGAATGACTTATCAACTCATCTTGTAATGAAAAGACAGGAGATTCGAGAAAAAATGGTTGAGATTGCAAAAGAACGAAGCTTATAACACAATCATTTAGAGTATCTGCCACACACTGACAATGACCTTGAATAACGGAAGCAGCAAGAATCAAGCTGAAGAGAAGCAGCAGAAAGAGAGGTAATTTAAGTTTAGCCATTTGAAATGCGAATCAGACCCTCTCTCTCTCTCTCTCTCTCTCTCTCGCTGTGAAGTTTCAAAGCGAGGGGTTTGAATTTATGTGAAAGATAAGGGGAAGGGGGAGAGAGAGAGAGAGAGGACTGAAGGGGAAGGTTGTGGTCAATTACTGACCATAAGAGATAGACTGAGCTAAAAAAACCTGCAAGTGTTTCAGAGAAGAGACACACTCCTTCACCACCGAAAACACAGAGAGGTCCCCTACGTACTCTTTTCCGACAGATTGCTTATAATTCCAGGACCCGCATGCAAAAGCCCAAAAAGAAGAAGTTGAATTCAATTGCAATTTGCTCGCAAAATTACTAAATTGCCCGTTGAGTGGGATATAGTAGTGATTTTTATCAAAGGGTAAGAAGGGGCTTTTCTAGATCGAGAATCTTGTGGGTTCATCGTCATCATGTGTTGGCCCCCGAGAAGCAGCTTTAGGAATTGCCTAGAAAGAATAAAGAGTGGAAGATCCTGGATGAGCATGGAAGCCATGTATGGGCTCTCTCAGAGTCAGATATGCAACGTGGCATATAATTCAAGAATTTAATGCTGTTTCCATTAGAAAATAATTGCTCCGCCTAAAGGAAAAAGTAAAATAGTCTTTGCAGTGTGCAGTTCTATTACTTGTTATGCTAGCTAATAGTACAGAGTTCTGTGTAACACTACAAGTCTACTACTAATTTTCGCTTGTTCAATGACAATGTAACGGTTCTTTTTATTACACAGAGGAATCACTTACCTAACCATCCTCGCATCGAAAAGGAGAATGCGAACTGTGGTCCTTACTGTGGACTCACATGCGTATAAAAGAGCATGAGAAAGATCAAGATGCTGCTGCTGAATCTATGCAGACAGAGGCACCAGTGGAAATGATACGACACAGATTGTACTTAAAGCCAAGCACAGGACCACCATCAACGTGAACTTCTGTGTTAAAATCACGGTGCTTCTTTGAAGTGTCATCCAACAAAAAGAGCTCCACTTACTAGTACAATGAAGGTCCTCCATAGTTCAACTGGAATTGGCTTGATCAGTACAATAGCAATATCCGGATACATCAAAGTGCAATCCAAAGTTCAAAAATCAAGGCAACTGATTTCATTTATTAGATACAATTACAGTGAGCTCATCCCTATCAATTTGTACTAAACGTTACAACTATGGAGAAATGTAAACATGCAACTTCCTTGAAAAAGGAAACGATTCACAAAAATTTGGAGTAAAGATGTGAAGATGCAGTTCGAACATATCAAAAATGATTAGTGGCATGCTCTTCCACGGGCGACGGAACCATACAGAATCCAGAACATGTCTCCAAAGTCTCTACAAATCCTCGAAGCCATTCACTTCGCAACAAACAGATGAAACTAAGGAGTTCCAAACAGGGACTTCCGGTACGTCGCCCCGGCTGACCATCTCCTCCAACCACATGACAGCTTGATATTGCCTGCCAATAGCACAAAGACCTTGAATAATTGTACTGAAAATACCACCATGAGGAAGATGCGAATTGATAATCATCTGCTCCAAGACTTTGCTTGCTGTCCCAAATCGACCTTCGCGACAGAGCCCATCCAACAGAATTTCATAAGACGTCTTGTCAGGGGCGCAACTTAACTTTTTACGCATCTTTTCTAGATAATCAACAGCAACAACTGAAAACCCTTGATTACACAGTCCTTCAAGCAAAATATTATATTGTCTTTGTGTTGGAACAGAGTTGTCCTCCACCATCTCCACATCAATGACATTCGCTGCTCCTTCCACTTCACCGTTTCTGCAAAAAGCAGCCAATTTCGCTTCATAGGTAGAATTCAGTGGCCTAAAGCCTTTTCTGCGCATCTCAGAAAGCACCTTTTCTGCCTCTTTAATCTTTCCTTCATTGTACAGGTCAACCGCCATGGCACTATAACTAGCAGAACTGGGGACCCCGCCTGTGATCAAAGAATCATTGATGGTACACTTCATCACCTCTAATTCTACAGCTTTGTTACATCTTGAAAGATCAAGAGGCTGAACATGCTGCCTAAGTGCTTTGAGTCCCTTCTTTAAGATTTTTCTAACAATTTCTACCGCTTCTTGAACTTGGCCATTATCACATAATGCAGACAAGAGGGTTCTATAAACAGCAATATCCTCACCACTTCCCTTTTGGGATATCCTCCAGAACATCGAGTACAGCAAATGGGTGGCTTCATTCAACCTCCCATCTTCGCACAGTCCTCTCATGAGAATACCGTAACTCTCTCTGTTAGGATAGCAATTTTGGTAATCCATCTCCTGGAAAATACGAAGCGCGAGATCAGAACGCCTTCTCTGGCATAGAGCATCCATGAGCAAATTCAAGGAACGGAGACGGGACTTCACTGCCCATCCATGAGAGTTCCGTAGGAACAGATGATGAGCATCTTCAAACCTGGAATCTTTTACCAAAATCTGTAGAAGGGCATTGAAAGATTCCGTCTGGTTCACACAATTAAACTGTGGGAGAATTCTGAAAAGACCAACAGCTTTGTCAAGCAGTCCATGTTTCGCATAGGTGTTAATTGCAGCTGCAAAAGTGGAATCTGCACACTCGCATGAATCCTCTTTCATCTCATTGATCACCTCTTCCATCTCACTAATTCGGCCACAGTTTGCCAGAATCCCAATTATGGTGGAGTATACTGGACCATTATGACGATAGTTTGGGTACTTATGTCTAGCTTCTCTGAAGATTTCAAGAGCTGTAACTGGATTTTTCTGGCACTTTAGTATCTGAGAAAGCTGAGTAGGATTTAGAAGTCGTGGCCATCTCACATGCATGGTTTCCACAAATTATCTATGCCAAAAGATGGGGCCTTCAATTCTCAGCACACATCAACGTCATGGCAAAAGTCCTTCAGAACAATCCTACAAATTAATCTATCCGTAACTTTACAAGGCCCAGTGAAAGCTGTAAGCATAGGTTCCTACGTGAAGCCAAAAATCTTCTATTAAGAGGTTGAAATTTGACAGTAGATGTAATTCTAACAAATATGAGGTACTGGAGATAATGTATCACTAAAGAACCTCAACGAATAGATCACCAATGCAGTCTGATTGACTGACTGTGATGGACCATTCCATAATCACCCACGAGAAGCCTAGGTGAGATCAGCATTGCAAGTATTTGAAACTCTGGTCAAGGTTCACCTGATCAGAAGAACATTTTAAGAGCCAAACTGATCAGCAAATGGCCCACATGCAAGTGCCCTAGAATCAAATTTGATGTTTCCTCCAATCACTGGCCCCCTGCAAGGGCATATCAAGAGTTGCACAGTGACTAAAAGCATAAGAACGGCACTCCTAACACAAAGTGATTGGTCGAGCCAAATGGGCAGATTGTATACACCGCAGGAAACTGGATTAGTCGTGTTGCACCTCATAAATTAAAGAGTTACACAATCATGTTTGGATGTTGAATTCGGATCATCCTGTCATCCATATACGCTCAAAAATCCGAAGCAACTATACGGAAGGATTATCCACAAGCTCGTAATGCAGACAAAGGAGAAAGACTTAATACGCAGCACGGATTTTTGTCAAGGCGTTCTAGAATCCTGCAGCAGCAATTTCCCACTATTTCTTACATATCGAATAGCTATATAAAGCACCAACATCCCATAAACAGTGTAGAGACTTTGCCAAGTGCGGTGCCCTGATTGAGGACTTTTATCAAACATCATGGAGGCAATCACGAATCAAACATATGGGAACGGGGGTATGAAGATTGAACATAATGTCGGGAGTTGACGAATCATAATTCCAAAGTGCAACTTCTTATCTTTGGCGATATCATAACCATAACCACCACACTAGCTCTACTAGATCGCAACCCAACACTTGAAATTCAGCGGCAAGAAGCGTGTTTTCTCTTTAAATTGGTTCACTATGAGTCAATTTTCATGCATTTTCTCGACGATGGGTAGTTAAATGATCAAACTTAAAACCACCCGCGCAAACCCAGATTCTGCAATACGGAAGAAGAACGGAATGAAGGAGCAAACTCGAAAGAAGTGGAACTGACCACGCTTCTCTCCTCATCCAACGAGTGAATCGAGTGCGTCCGCGGGCGTGCGCGAAGAGAGAGAGAGAGAGATATCAACTTCTTGATTAAATTTATGTCGCAATACCGGATACTTATTTGGGTTCTTGCTTGATGCTGAATCTTCAAATCAACTCCCTTATTGTATAAACAACTCTGTGTTTTCTTTTCGGGAAAACCCATGAAATATTTCAAACTATATAACACATTTAATATAAATTTTCTTTTGCGCTATAAAAAAATTGTCAACACCATTGCCATGGCAATATATTTACCTTAAAGTTTTTTTCTTGTGAGATCAAAAACCATAAAATTTTATTTGTGTCACAAATTATAGAAGTCTAATGCCTTTTGAACTCTCTATCCTAACAATCTCCCTATCATGTGATTGATCACTAAATTCCTTCATTAAGATATTCACCAAACAAATTGGAGGCTCCCTATTATACTATGAGCTTGGATATCATTTGTTAAAAGTACGCAATAGAAAATGAATACCTTCATCAGAAGATAGTCAAAAGTCTAAGCCCATTAATATATCTAATTGATAAGTTATGGATAATAATAATATATTAACTGTTCAACACTACACTAATTCTTCAATTTCTAACACAACTTATATATACATCATAAAAATTTATCTTTAATTAAGGTTGAATTAGATAAATTTTCAGCCAAAACCACATCGCTTTTTGTTTCACATTCACCATGTCAACACAATTTGTCTTTTGTCATATATGATGCCAAATTTGTAATGGTGCTTATTGACCAAATATTGACATAAAATAAATGTATCATATAAATATAAGTTTGAGAGTTTTTGTTTCACAAAAAAAAGAGGATAAATATGTCAAGATAGGCATAGTTTGACGTTTTTTGAAGATTTTTTCCTCCTTCTTCTTCTTCTGTTTTTTTTTTTTTTTTTTTTTTTTTGGGAATCAAGTCCTATTTTTAAGTACTATCAATCTTTTGTGATTGTCGTAAAATAAGGTAAAACCAAAAGAAATCAACTTTTAAATGGTAAATTATACACGTTGAAGGCGCTGGCCGGACACAATGATCGATGTTTAGTAGCAAATTGCAATCTCTAGCTCTCTTATTTCGTAATATCGCATTTTCGTTTTTGTCACCCTTTTGTTTTATTAATCTTGAATTAACTCCTTTGTTCGAAACAAAAATGATCATTGGACTCACCTGTCCCGTGGTGTCAATTTGTGGGCCTAAGTACATCATTTGTCTCTTGGACCCAGATGGGCTCGCCCCAAGCTCAATAGTTTACATAAGAAAATTTAGTATTCTCTAATCACCAGCAAATCAGACCGAGGATATTATTCCAAACCCAAGAAATAATTAATCAAGTCTAATTTTCAGATCGCTGAACTCATTTCGCCAATAAGAAAAGTCGGGTCACGTATCACGTCGCTTCGTTGAGGATATTAGTTAAAAGGACTTATTTGCACAAATCCTGAAATCACTCGATTGCACGAAATAAAAAAACAGCGGATCAAATTCAACAAATGACAGGGAAGACCAAAAAGGAAAGATGGGCTTGATTGAAAGGATTATCCATCGGTTTCCTAGAGTTTCGCTTCTCCAAGGACACCCAATATTTTTATAAATTAGCGTGATCCCCCCTCAGAATTCTTGTGCTTTTCTTTTTTGCCCTCCTTCGTACTAGTTAGTAGTTACTGCTTCTGGTTCTGGACAAATCCCGTGAATCATTGCAGACAATTTGCTCTTCTTTTGGTTTTTCTCTGCACTCGTTACTGCTTCTGTTGAACGGTGGTGCATGAAGGAAGGGAATATTCTGCAAATCATTGCGAACATCAATGGCAAAATCCCATTCTCATGCATGGCCCATGGATCACACAGGACTTGGGATGAGAATGAGAAGGGAATGGCTGTTGCAGTCATATGACCCTACTGCTTTTTATTGAGTGGAGCACAAAGGAAGCACTTCATGTGGCTGGTTTTGTGACTTTGTCTAATCTCGCCCAATCGTTGGACCTTACGAAGAAACAATCATTAAATGCCCTTTTGTAATACCAGAGGCAAATGCACTATGCTACTGTTGAATGGTAAGGCTGTGGAATCAATTACTGGATACAAAGGCATAGCGAGTGAACCATATTCGATGCCCATAGTGCATCTTTTATTGTCTTGCGCCTTCGGCATCAGAGTTACATCAGCCATCAAACGGGTAGCTTTAACTATAATAGCAAGTAATTTGTGTAGATGTAGTCTATGGATGGACCAACTTCTTTATAGTTTGCCCGCTAGCAATGTTACTGTCATTTCTATCGAGCGGAAAGAAAAACGGATAGAGCTCATATCTGACGTAACAACTGCTATACAGAACTCGACAACCCTTGCGGCTATTGCAGATACCTGGGAAATTCCCGACAGCAATGGCCAAGCACTGAGCACAGGACAGCTTGGGCAGATCTCTGGTGCATTGGACCAATGCATAGAGAGTGATGAATGGTGTGAGCTTAGTCTCGCTTTTCCCGAGCCCTCTGTTCTCAGGCACGACCGCATCGGCTTTGATCCGGTCCATCAGCCTCCCTAGCTCTTTATTGAACTTTCCGGGGTCAGTCACATTCTCGACATTGATATAAAATATCCCAGAATACGTGTCGACCTTACCGATGAAAGTTTTGTCGTCATACCGTAGAAAGCAATAGTCATACCAGATCCTCGCATCAGCCTGGTCCGGGCAGAGCTGGCGGATTTGCTTGCCCGCATCTTGGATGCAACTCGAGCAGTCATCTTGGCTTACATCTCCTCTGCATTGCGCTAGGCCATATACCTTGTCATGGCCTGAGCCGTAAGAGGTCGTGAGGAAGCCAGTTGATGGGGCTTTCGATACCAACGTGGTCAGGACATGGTCGATGTTCGACCAAATCGAGCTGGCCTTGCTGATGACCGTGTCTTGGTTGCAGAATTGGCCCAAGGGATCATCGGATTGGGCATTAGAAACAAATGGGAGAACCAGGAAAAAGAAGAAGAGCAGGAGATTGAATAGAGAAGTCATGGCACAAACTTGTGTTTCAATTTCAATTGAAACTTGTGACTTTGCAACCTTTTTTATCAGGAAAAAGTGGTAAGAGTTGATTGAGTCAGTGGGCATCGAGACAGCAGGCATATTTGACTGAAATAATTGAGTCACACAATCATGTTGAGTTTGAAAATCAAGAAGCACAGTATTGTTTCTAGAGGGTCTCTAATTTTCCTTCCCTTGCATCAATCGATCTGATCATTTCATTAGTAATGCCTTCTTAGTAATTGCTCTATCCACACAGATCCACTGCACTCGCACAACCTTTGTCCGACTCTCAATAGCCATATTTTCAGAAGAAATATCTCTCAGGACAAAATTCAGGGTTCTGCTGTGGATAATGGTATACAGTTTTGCTGTAATTTTCTTCTATTCAGAAGCAAAATTTGATTAATCGGGAGCTCACACTTGAGATGTCTCCATTCCTAGGTGTGTTTGCCTTTTTTCCAAGTCTCATCCAAAAATCACGCCTTGGAGTCTTGAGGGTGGGTTGACTTGTGTGCGTCGCTATTGAATACTTTGTTGACTTGGGCAAATCAGTGTGAATTAGCCCTAATCCCAATTAACATGATCAGCTGACACAGAATGAGTGAAGACAAACTCCTGTTTAAATCCAAAAAACTTCTGAACTCCATTACAGGATATCATGTCTATACAAACTTCAACTGCATCGTATGACGGTTTAATTTGCTTCTCAGAAAATTTCTTTCAATTTTAAGAATATTTTCTTTCTGTCCCCAATGTCCATGACACAACCCAAGACCAACATCGCATAATCAAAGTGTAGTCACATAACCAAGTTCATTCAAACTATAGTTTATGAACTGGTTAAATTAAATCAATTGAATTCATCTCATTCCACTTGACAATGTTTTGACAGTTAAAAAAATAGGGAGAATTACCAAAAAAAAAGTCATAATCTTATTACAATCGTGCCAATTCAGCCATAATTTTTTTTTAGCTAATTTAGTCATAAACATTTTGCATTTATGATAGTTGAGTCCATCCGGCCCACTTTGGTTGGCCGGCACTAACGTGACACTATCAAATGTTGATATGGCATTTTAAAAATAATTTTAATAATTTTTTGAATTGTTTGAAATTTCACAATTTTTTCGTTTTCTTTAATTTTTCCTCCTTCCCTTCCCTTAGACCCAACGAGGGTCACCGGCTAACCCTCACTGGCAACAAGTGAGGGCTAAGATACCTTTGGAAGCTGGAACTGAGCAAAGGCATCGCAACCCTTGTCGACTCTAGAGGAGAGCCACAACGCCCTCGCCAACCAAGGTGTAGGCACATGGCCCCTCACCCAAATCTAGCCAGACAAGGGTTGCAACCACCTCGCCTAATTTGGGTGAGACGAGGGCAAATCGGGTGAGGGTCGATGCCCTCACCTGTGGCTAGCAACCCTCACCGGTGGGAAAGGGGAAAAATTAAAGAGAAAAAGAATATATATAACTCAAAATTATTAAAATATTATTTTAAAAATGTCACGTCAGTGTCGGTTGATCAAAATTGGCTGGATGGACTCAACTGATACAAATGTAAAAGATTTAGGACTGAACTGACAAAAGAAATTAAGATTGAATTGATATAATTGTAATAGATTTATGATTTTTTTTTAATTTTCTTATAAAAAAAAATAGCAACAGTCGGCCTACTATTTGCGACCTAAAAGATCCAATTTGACATCCTCCGAGAACGAAGCACCACCACATCAAATCCAATCGTGGAAGCTGATGATTTTTTCCACTTCATTCCAAAGACTGCTCATGTCCGGAACCTTTTCGAATGCATGCGTCTGCAGGTGGTCCTTCCTCTAGCCCGTGAAGGTATGAACAGTCATCCCTTTCTGAAACGGGCTGAAAACCACTTGCATATTTCGACGCAAATCACGGGTGTATGTTCATGTACATCTCGTCTGTCAATCCATGACACAACCAACGACAGTGATTGGACGAACGACAGAAACAACATCTCTGGACAATCAAATTCAAGCGAAAAAAACAGCGAAATGAAAGCTTCCCAATCTCATATATGTCCAGCCACTGCGTAGCTGTGTCACCTTCGTGCTTTATGACCGCCTTATAATGTACATCTTGAACTTGTACAGATCATACCCCGTTTCGTGCCCAATTCATTGACCGTAGCTCGCGCCTTATAAGCGTGTACAGACATCGTCCAGAGCCGGAAGTCTCGACTTTATAATCGAAAGCTTTGAAAGCTTGTGTCGGTGGGACTTATGTTGGTCTGTAAGTCACCCAATAAGTCGTATTTAAACTTCTTTTCTCGCCGACATAAGAATAACATAGGGAAAAATAAAGAACGAGAATATCCGAAGTTAAAGTCGAAGTCGCTCTCTGTGACTCCACGCCAGGATCTGGAGCCCCCCACATGGCCATACCCCACGATCCATCGGCCCAGTGCAGCTATTGTTGAAAGAATTGCAGTGGAATTTATGAAGTTCAACTAAAATCGGCCAGGCCCACAACTTTCCGACGTCATCCTCATGTCATCCGACGTCATCAAGCATTTTTGGACCAAAAATGATATACAGTCCCTAACGCGTCGCCGTCGCCGATTCGCCGTTTGCTGCATTTAATATCTACGGCGCAAAAGATAAAACATTGATTATTTTCCCTAACCACACCCTTCCTTTTAGGGTTTTTATGTTATTCATTTTTAATTGCAATGATGTTGACCTTCCGACAATGCACGTCCACAAATATCTTCTGCAACAGTGAATAAACCTGTCATATGGAAATAAGAAGAAAAAAAAGGAATGACAGATATTTATGGCGTGACAAATGAATTGAAAATATCTCTACGAAAAAAAAGGGTTGATATAGAATAAAGAGAGTAGTGACTAAATAGGAGATTAGCGAAATGATCAAGAAATTATTATTAAGGTACAGTATGAGCGGAACTCTGGATGGCATTGCTTTTCTTGAAATGTACTTAGACGGGCGGAAAATTAATGTTTTGGAGATGAGTAAGGACGTGCAAACTTCATTAAAAAAAAAAAAGCAAAGAAATTTGGTACACGACTTATTGGTGTCCACGGGAATTAAGGTCATCGATTTATGGGATTAATGAAGATAAAAAAGCATCTCGAGAGTTTAGGGTTGGCATGTCAATCGAAGTTATTCTCACTCAGTCCACACTAACTAATAAAACTCTTCATAAAAGAAGAAGAAGAAACTCAAGTAACATATTTTTACATTGTAATACATCTTGACGGCATTATATTTTATCGTGATTTTAAACACGAAAATGTCAAATCATACATACATAAGAAACGTTCTTAGTCAACTATTAAGGTATAGAACATCACAGTGACTCACCTGACTTGGAAACGATCGCATCCATCCTCTGGTACATTTGGAAGGCTCGCAACAACTTTTTCTTTCGCCAGCAACAACTCCAACTGTACCGTATAGTGCAGACAACCTTAGCTAGCGCCATGGCAAATCAGAATCAATCTCAAAAGAAATAGAGAAAGGGCACGCAGCAAACAGATCAGCACTCCTTTTGGCGTTTGCCAGATCACGATGAACTGAAACTAAATATCGATGCCGCTTACCAACCTCAAAGCAGCGAAACTTCGATCGCCTGTGTCTATCGAACCTCATCAGGCCTTTTAATCGATGGCTTTGCTCGATCGGTGGTTGCCTCCTCAGCCCTACAAGCAGAGGCGACGTCGTTAAACCACACGCTACACTTTGTGTAGGACAAGGGCAAAACCTCAGATCGGATAACCTTGGAAACCGATTGCTCGTTCTTGTTGAGACGATCTGCCGCAATGCACTGCCGCCGTGGGAAATCAGAGCTTTGATTGACGAATGCGTAGAGCTGTCTTAGCATTGCCCTAATCTGCAAATCGCATCCATTGCAGGAGGGGAATGAACAAGGTGGCGGACCAAGCCGCAAAGGCCCATCAGGCCGGTTCGCTACCTGCGGATTGGGTCTTTAATCCTCCTTTGTTTTTACGTGAACTGTTATCTTTCAATTTGTTGCAAAACGTTCCTTCTACTTTTCGGTAATATTATTATCTTTCTGACACAAAAAAAAAAAAAAAAAAAACTATTAAGTTATGTTTATGATTCAGATACCCGCCAGCCAACTCTCTCACAAATGGAGTCTTGATGAAAATAGAAGGGCTTCATTATGTCCTTAACCATTATTTCTCAACAGTGAACTTTTGAACTACTAAGCCTAGGGATTAGGGGCTCTAGTAGAGGAAAAGATGCGGTCCCCTAACTTAACCACACACACGTATAGGTGCCATCTATCAATTATAACTCCTCGAACATGGTCACTCTGGCCACCAAATCTGTATATAAATGCTTTAGCTAAAACAAGCTTGAAAATTTACCATCAATGATAAAGTTAGTCCTGCGCAATTAGAAAAATTACCAACTACTAAAGTGCTCCTAACACAAGCCTCTTAGACTATCAATAATGACATTTGACAATGATAGGTGTAATGAGTTTGGGGTTAAACTAAGATGGACTGGGGCCCCTTTTTCATCTATGGGTTCATTTGGAGTCGCTTAGATTTTTAATTTCTTACTTTATTAATTATTCGAGTTCTCACTTTTGTAAAATGTCAAGCATGGGAAATCTTAAAAAAAAAAAAAAAAAAAAAACATAGGAAATCTTGCAAAACATTTAAATATTCGAATTATTATATATTTTATAAAAATATATATTATCTAAATTTTTAAAATGTATTTTCTTTGTCTTCAAAATTTGGGAAGAAAAGCAGAAATTACTTTTTTTGCCTAAAAAACAAATGGTCGCTCTGTAAATCTATTTTTATTTTTAAAAAGGGTTAATACCTTGAAAACCTTAAGTTAATATACTTTGATAAATTTACCCAAAACTAATTTTTTTTTTACCACAAAAAACCCCAAAATAGTACACTAATGATAAATTTATCTCAAACTAATTTTTTGACTACAAACAATCCCCAATTAGTACACTTGTGGATTTAAACGTTAAATTTGATGACGTAGATGACATATGGTGACGTAGTATAATGACATGGCAAGTCCATGTGGAAATCCACAAAAATTCTAAATTTGTACAGCTATAACAAATTTAACGATATTCTTGTGATAAATATAACGATATATCTATAACAAATTTGGAATTTTTCGTGGTTATAACCCTATAGATTTTCACATGCACTTGCCACGTCACCATAACATGTCGCCATGTGTCATCCTCATTAGCAAATTTAATAGTTAAATTTGATAGAAGTTAATAGTGGGTAAATTTGTTATGGGTAAACCGATTTGAGATTTTTTTATCAAAAAATTAGTTTGTAAATATGTCATGGGTGTACCGATTTAGAATTTTTGCTGGTCAAAAAATTAGTTTAAGATAAATTTGTCATAGGTATATCAATTTGGAATTTTTCAATATATTAACTCTTTAAGAAAAAGTAGATCCATGTGTAATTGTTTAGGAATAAGAACACAAGATTTAACCCTTTGAATAGGGTGAAATCTGGAAGAATATGCTGAATAGGCAAAAAATAGCTATGAAAAAGACGAGCTTAAAGATTTACCATTGATGTTTCTTATTTATCTTGGCTAGTATTTCCATCAATGTGCTAAGATTATGCCTGGAGATATAATATTCTTAAAAAATTAGGAAATCATCATCTTTCTCTCCATCCGTAATTGGAGGAAGTTACTTTGACCCTCTTTTTTTGCTCCATTTTCGCTCTCTTATTGGCTCCTCACACCCCTTTTACATTGAACTGACTATATTGACCCATACGGATCCAACTCTTGATTTAAGATTATTTATTATATTTTTTCATCATTTTTTTTTGTCTCAATTTTATTGGAGACAAAAGTACACATAATCCTCTCAGACAATATTTATTAAGGTTAAATGTGGGACTCATTCTTGATTTAAGACTAATGCTTGCCTTCTTTTCTTCTTTTTTGGTTTTTTTTTCCTTTTTTCTCCATTTGGAACAAAATCAATGTGCCTACTTTCCAAAAAAAAAAAAAAAAAAAAAATACTTCTTATTAGTAGATAGCTCCTTAATTATTGTGTTTCTGAAAAAGAAAACAAAAATTATTTGGTTAATGAGTTATATTGATATGTAATTTATTTTATACTAGGATAATATTGCCAAAAATAACTTGAGCACAAGCAAGAAGATGATCTTTAAATAAATTGTGTATGATGAATAGATCAACCACAACATTCAATCTTTGAGTAAATTCTCGTAAAATTTTGCCAAATATCAAAGTTGAAAAATCACAATCATGAAGATAATCTAGGGAATAAAGTGAATAATTTGCACATATAACCAATATTATCTCCTCTGATATATAATTAGTGTTGCTTAAATTATAATAATGCAGATTAAGTTCAGAAGAAGACAAACATTAAGGAAACGTTAAAATGTAAAGGGTGTGAAAGAAATGGGTATTGTGAAACAAAGCTATTTATAATGGATGCGGATGTTTTTCTTTTAGGAAAATTGAAAAAAAGAAAGCAAGAAGAAAAAAAAAGGGGAAAAATATTCTCAATTCAAGGGTGACACCCATGAGGAATAATATGTTTGGTTGTTTGAATTTTTAACTAAAATAAGACTAGATATGATAATATATAATTCATGGATTTTACTATATTCTATCTATAGTTAAGTGAATCACAGTAATATAGTCAAATATATTTACATCGCATCATATATATTAGTTAGGATAAACGGTATATCGGTGTAAATGAATATAAAAGTTTACAAATGGAGATGGCGAAAATCTCTCGTGACACATTTGCTTACTTTATTTTCATTTGCTTTTTTTTTTTTTTTGGTTATATTTCCTCTCTTTTATTAATTAGTTTCCTTTCTATTTCTTTTTCCCCTTTCATCATTCTTTAATGAAATTTTATTAAATATTAAATTGTACTAATATGCCTAAAATATGTAAATTTATATTTATATCTTGAATTTGTTTTATGAGATAGATTTAATTTCGAATATAAAAATAAGAATAAGATTAAATTTTAAAAAATAACTTGTTATTTTTTGTTATTTTGAATTTCTTACACTAAAATTCAAATATTATTTTATTGAAATATTATTTTAATTTTATTAATTTAACAAGCTTTTTATTAAAAAAAAAAATTTCTTATCATGGATAATAGAAATCTTATATGCCTTTATCCCACCTCCTCCATGTGATAATTTTATCAACCAATATCCCTTACATATTTAACTTTATCTTGTATTGAGTAAGTATCAAATGCAAAATAGATTAAATTTTATCTTATCTTAAATTTTATCTTAATTGACAAAGACAATCATGTGATAGGGGTTTCACAAGAGCCAATAAAAGAATAGAAATAGGGCGTGTCCTTTTTTATTTATTTATTGAAGGTTTAAAAACTTGACAACAACCACGTGTAATTTAATTGGATATAAATGAGAAGATATACATTTTGAACACATCTAGTAAATAAAGTTAAAGTTAGAGCTGAAAAAATATTTTCTCTTATGCTGATCATGGGACATTTAACTTTATACATGTGTGATCATCACCGGCAAGTCACATGCTACGATTTTTCCCCGTCAGCCAATTAAAATTTTTTGTTGATTTGTCGTCCCAAAAATTCTATCTCTAATTAATTCAAATTTAACCAATGGATAAGAGCAAGTAAATTCAATTCCTTCTTAAATCGGCCAATAAAACAAATAAAGATCAAATACCTTGAATAAATTTACGTTATCCTTCACAATCATTTTTTTTTTTTCGTTTGATTTTGAATTGTGAAAGAAAGAAAATAGGAAAAAATTACTTTAAATGTATAATTTTCCACCAATTTAAAATTAAGATGAAAATACCAATATTTCTTATAACATATAACATTCATAATTTGAAGTATAGCATTTTTAGTATGTGGATACATGTATTATTCATTCGTTTAGATTTAAAAAGTTGAAGGATAACTGATATGATCACATGAATAAATTTGATTTAATATTCACTAATTTTAAGTATTACAACAAAAGAAGAACAATTGCAATTTATATGAATTATGCATGCTTACATTTCATTTAGTTCTGCTTCCTTCTTCTAGAATCCACTTATTTCAAATATAGATCATTATTTGAAGAAATTTTTTTAATGAAAATGAGAGGATATATTTTTTTTCCCAAAAAATCCACTTAATTTGAAATTGAGATATTTTTCAGGAAAATAATTAGAAAAGGAGAAGCTCATGAGCTTTGACTTATTTGTCTATTATTTGACAACTTTCGTCCTTTTACAAATTTCAATCAAACTTAAATTTTGGATAAAAACTTATGGCCTCGAGTTTTAACTTTGTGGCTCAGCCATTACAAATGCTAGTGACAAAATACATTTAAAGAATAAGGCACAGTGTAATACACATACTCGAGGTAATTCTATATTTTACTATGTAAGCGCGCGCGTTCTTACTTAGAGTTTTCAACTTTCTCCTTATGCATGTGTTTTAGTGTGGCACCGATAGGGCTGAGTGTCCATGCAAAAGAGTTGATGCTACTATACTGCAGCAGCTAAATCTCTTCCAGACACAAAAGTAAAATAAAAAGACAACTATAATGACGACGACGAAGATATAGTGAAATTACAATCTCCAAGGTTATTGCAAATCCAGATGTAGTCACTGACTACACCATGATAACACCAATAAAAAAAATAAGACTCATAAAGAAACCCGCGTCATTTCTATTCACCCTCCATCCGTCGTTGCTAGGTCCAGGAGCAGGGGCAGTTGCAGGGCCCATGCCGCCGCCGCCGTTCAGCATGAGCTTCCCCTTCGCCTCCCTGTTGGCTGGGGCCAACGGATGAATTTGCGGTTGGTTCGTGATGACTGTACCACCTACGTTCCAGACTTGGTTAACACTGGTCGCATTCTTCGGCACTTTGACCGATGCGAAGACCCTCATCATCCCATTCTCCTGATCGGCACTCAGGTCCCACACCTCAAACGATAACTTGGACTCCGTGATCGCCATGTAACTATTGCAGTTGTAGGTCTTGGCAGCGAGGGAGCCATCATCGAGCTTGAGCGCCATTAGGGCTTGAGCGCCAATCATGCCGGTGCCGACAGGATTGATGGCCCAGGAGACCCATTCGCCAGAAGGGGCCGGCGCAGCGAGGTATGCGATGGCAAGGGAGGAGTTGGAGGCGTTGTAGGTATAGTGGAGGTAGGCGCCGAGGTATGGGAGGTCGATGCAGTTGGCATAGACCTTGTTGGTGAACTTTTGGGACGTGCAGGTGAGGCAGATAGCCGGCGAGAGGAAGAGAGAAAGGAGCGAGAGGGAGAGGAGGAGAGAGAGACTTGTCATTGTATTACGCAGAGAGTTTCGAGAGAGAGAGAAAGAGAGAGAGAGAGAGAGAGAGAGAGGCTGAATGATGTAGCTATGTAATTCATCTAACCATTCACATCTATATATATGCTCTTTTCCTCGCACAAGACATGCTTAGAGTTCGCATTGCTTTGATGAAGAGAAAGCTCACTTTTAATTACATCAACATTTGTTAAATATTCCATTAATGTCATGGATCGAGTAAGACGTTGAATATTTTGCCTAACTATGGCTCTGTATATTTCTTGAAAAATAAAAATAAAAATTGAAAAATATATATTTTTCAAATGATTGCTTATATTGTTTAAAATAATTAGTTGATGAAAAATATATTTATTATTGATAATAATTTATGTCTAAATATTTTCATAAGTGATAAAATTATATATATTATTTTTATAAACAATACAAGCAATTAACATTACGAAAATATTTTCCAAATCAATTATTTTTTGCCAAGCAAAGGGAGCTTATATGTTATGTTTAGTTGTGGTCCATTCATGTCCCGTCTACCATGGTAACAAGCCGTCTACCAAATCCGCATATAAATGCTTTAGCTGAAACAAGGCTACAAGTGAGTTATGCCTTTGATATAATTTTCCAAATCAAAAAAGTAAGATCTCACTTGACATATTTTCATTCATCTTAGGCTATCTATAATGACAACCGACACTAATGCAGGGCCAATATAACATGAAAATGAGCTTTTTCTAGATAAAGTGATTCGGATGAGTCAGAGCCGGCTGACAAAATTATGTACTTTCGCCAAATGTGGAGAAGTAGGAAGACGGGACAGCAAAAATCCTGAGTGAATTTTATCATTTAGGGCTTGTTTGATAAAAACGTCAACTTTTCTTATTTTCTTTACAAAAGCAAATTCCAACGTAAGTTCTTCACAGTTTGCTTCCGTTGACCCCAAATTAGTTTGATTGATCCTAAAATCACCTCTAATTGCGTTGAAGTATATTATTGTTATTATTTGTTTCAAGTGTTTTTGAAGCGGCTATAGATTCGCCCATTTTTCCTCGAGCTACAAGGGCTGGGTGAGCGAACATAAGGTTTGGGAGCCCGGATGCTTGCACGGAGAGACCAATCCATTTCGGCCGATGTTTGGGCAGCTGGATAATCGTGTGGATGCCCAAAAGGTATAATAGCAAAATATGAGCGATTTAAACGGGTAATTAAGCTTGAGCGGTACAGACAATACACTCTCTTGCTAGAAATTAAGACCCACAAACACATCCAAGCTATCAACTCAGGATGCGTTTGGTAATATTTTTGTTTAGAAGAATAATGTATTTTCAGAAATAATGTTTTTTTTTTTTTTGGTGAGAGGTAACTATAATAAGCTTTAACCAATAATTACAAACAAACGGCACTAAAACATACATTCATAATGAACAAAGGCATAATGAGTGGAAGGGTGCCAAAAGGAAAAAAGAAGGCCAACGAGGCAAAAGCTACACAGCACAGTCAGCACAACGGCGGCCACATCCACAAGAAGGACCAAAAACAAAAGAATGCGACTAGCCAGCCAAACAATGGCAACCCAAGCCCAAAAGCCCCACACAAAACGATAGATCGGATCCCCTTGGCGAAGGCCATGGCCACTAGGGAAGAATCCATGAAGTTCTCCATTCAAAGAAATCGAAAACTTAGGAGTGTGAACATATACCATAATGATCCGAACAAAGTGATTTGGGAAGCCAAAAGCATGAAAAACCAGCTTAAGAAAGTCCCAGTCCACTGTATCATAAGTTTTCTAAAAGTCCACCTTGACCGTACACTTGGGCTTGTATGGATGAAGGTGGAAACCAGCAAATAACTCCTGGGCAAGAAGGATGTTATCTCTAATTCACCTGCCTTTGACAAAAGCATTTTGATAAGGGTTGATAATATCAGTAAGGACTATAGCAACTCAGTTAGCTAAAACCTTAGTAATGCATTTGTAGATAGTATTACAACAGGCAATAGGCTTGTAATCATTGACAGACGTAGCATTAGGAACTTTTAGGATCAACACTAAGATGGTATTGTTGATCTCCTTGAGAAGTCTTCCCGTGGTAAGGAAGTCCTTGACCACTTCAATGACCAACGGCCCTACCATCTCCCAATTATGCTTGAAGAACTCGACACCAAAACCATTTGGCTCTGGAGCCTTCCCCCGAGCAAGGGAGAACAAAGTTTCTTGAATCTTCATATCAGAGAAAGGATGAGAGAAAAAAACTGATGTGTTCCTCGTTGAGAGGGCACCAATATGACCTCCCAAAGATCCAGCAAGGAGGGGCTGGAAGACAGAGGGCGCAGTGCCAATAGCTCTTGAAAATGAGAGATGAATGTATGCAGCACCAAGCTTGGATCCAATATTAAAACACTAGAAGAATCCGTAACAAAAAGAATCATATTCCTCAACTGTCTCCTAATAACGAATGGTGAAAGAATTTGGTATTCTAGTCACCTTCCTTGAGCCACCTGATCTTGGACTTATGCTTGAAGAAGGACTCCTCCTGATTCCTTAACTCCAAAAAAGTCCTATGATGAGTCTTCTCTAAATTTGCAAGAAGCTCACTAGTCGGATCCTGCTGAAGGCCAACTTGAGCGAATCTAAGAGCATCCCTTGTAGCAGTAACCCTCTTAGAGATATTAGAGAAAGATTCTCAGTTGAGTTGCTTCAAACAGCCTTTAAAGTCCTTCACTTTACTCACTAGCCTATACATAAGAACCCCTTCACCCGGACTCTCCCAAACTTATGAGATAGTGCTGTGGAAGGATGGGTGCTTAGTTCAAAAATCGAAGAACTTAAAAGGTTTCCTTGAGAACACCGGATGCATCACTCTAACCACCATAGGAGTGTGGTTAGAAATATCAGGTGCAAGAAAAGATGCTTCCGAATAAGAGAACTCATGACTCCATTTAGCATTCACAAGCACTCGATCAATCCTCATAGCCTTGCAGTTAACCCCCGAGGAAGTAGACCAAGTAAAGCGAAAGCCAACATACCTCAAGTCCTCTAACTCAGATAAAATCAAACAATGATTGAAATCATCAAAGCAATGAATCCAAGTGTCAGAGCTACCAATTTGATAAGAGGGATCCCTGATAGCATTGAAATCACCTGCCACTAGCCAAGCCACATCCCAACATAAAACACTCTCTGAATAAGATCAGCCTTCTAATTACAAAAGTATGTTCAGCATATACTACCAAGACATAATAGCAAATACTAGGGGATAAGTACACTAATGGTGCCATAAGTTGTGTACGGCGCTCACTTTGGTGCCAAAAGTTTCCGTCGGATCACTTAAGTGTCAAAAAATTTGAAAAACGCTCACTTTGGTGCCAACGCCGATTTGAACCGTCGGAAATCTGACGTGGCGTTTTTTTATTAATTTTTTAGGCCGACGTGGCTTGCCGGAGAGCACAATCAACATCTAAACCACAAAAACGACATCGTTTGGCTTCTTTCCCCCAAATCGAAACCCTAAATCCCCAAATTGAAAGAGAGAGAGAGAGAGAGAGAGAGAGAGAGAGAGAGAGAGAGAGAGAGAGAGAAAGAGAGAGAGAGAGAGAGAGAGAGAGGAGGCACGCCGTCTTCTTCCTCGAAGAGCGACACTAGCAGCGAACGGCACCAAGAGAACACCATCAGCGCACCGCAGCAGCACCAACAACGGCACTAGCGACGGCGCACCGGTTGTGGCACGTTCAACCCTTCTTCTTCGTCCTCCTCCTCCGCCTCGCCTCCTAATCTTTCTGCCACTTTTTGTTTGAGCAACGATCTCGTTCCCTCCTCGCTCACCTAGTCGAGCATCTACAATGGTGGCCGAGCGACGGTGGCCGAGCGTTGGCGGCGAACAATGGTGGCCGAGCGGCGAGGAAGAAACCCTAACCCTAATTTCAACCCATGTACGAGCTAAACGGCGTCATTTTTGCGAGGGTGTCCACGTATAAGAGCAAAACGACGTCGTTTCTTGAAGAGGATGGAAAACGACGTCGTTTATAAATAAAAATGCCACGTAATCATTTTGGCCGGAATTTCTCGCCGGTGGCACCAATGTGATCGTTTTTCCTCCGATTTGGCACTTAAATGATCCGGCGGAAACTTTTGGCACCAAAGTGAGCGCCGTACACAACTTATGGCACCATTAGTGTACTTATCCCCAAATACTAGACATGAGAAACTTCAAACTACCATGAATTGCCTTAGCTATTGAAAATTCAAAATTCACCATAGAAGGGTTCCAACCAACCCAAATCCTACCCCTATGAGATAAATCATAATTGGCCACCCAATTCCAACCCAACAACATTTTGGCAAAGATGGAGTCAAACCGAGAATCCGAACTTTGGTTACTAATAAACCGATTAGACAAAACCCATTAGAAAACACGAGGTTCCTAACTTATGCTTGCCTCATGGGGTCAAGAAGACCTCTCACATTCCTAATACCAACACACACACACACACACACACACACACACACACCAAAGGGAGGAACGGAGGACCTACCTTCGCCTATTCAGCTTTCGTAGTAAGGCTGCCGAAATAGCTAAAGTCGCGACAGGAGAAGGGGTTGGATCAAGGGCCATAAGTTTCTCTTAGATGGTCTCGACCTTCCTTGAAATAGTAAGAGTCTTTGGGGACGAGGCAAGCAAGAGCAAGTCATCATTAGAGCTAAAAAAGCTGTTCAAGAGCACTGAGTCCCCACCGGCACCAAGAAGAGCAAAATTGGAGGCTTCGATCTAGTCCTTGTCCTCCACAAGAAGTGAGGTAGGAACCTCCAGCAACAAGCTAGGTCTCTTCTCCAATGGGCTAGGAGGAGGGGACGCTGGCCTCGACGCACTCACACTCCTCAGGATGGAGGAAGACCTTTGTTAGTAATGGAGACCTTGAGCTTCATCAAGCTGCGCATTTCGCTGGAGGAGGGCAACTGGGATGAGGGACGATCCTTCGATTGCAAGGACTTCTTTTTTTTCCCCTTCACCTAATTCCAACCATGCTGCGAAGCCTTCGGGTTCTCCACCACAACCGGAATCGGTTCGGGAGCCTAAACAGGGGCGAGAGGGTCGGAGGCGGGTTGAACTGGCAGCTCCACTCTATTTGTATTGTCAACGGCAGTGGCATTCTCGCATCTATGCCCGAAGGTGCCACATGAAGGACATTCAACTGGCTTCCATTCAAATTCAATTGCGATTGAGCGCGATACCCCATTCAAGACCACATCAACGGCAGGGCATCTAAGTTGATTGGCATAGATTTCAACACAAATCCTTACAAAGGATATCACCTTTGTATGCTCCGTGCATTGGTCAACATAGATGGGTTTTCCAACCGCATTTACAATGCCACCAATAGCTGGAGCTAACCAAAGATTAAGGGAAAGGTTGTTCAACCTAATCCAAATTGGAACGACGGTTTGATTATCCTTCTTTAAATCCATAAGTGGCTATTATTGCTACAAAATGAGAGGAACCCTCACCACCGTGAGGGATCCATCTTCGAGGATCTTACACCGGAACGCCGGGTCCGGGATATGGAAGAAGAAGAAACCTTGATTATCAGCCATCACTTCTACAAGCTTCGAGCCACTAGTCTGCATCAAAGCTTATTATGTGAGTTTGAATATAAGCTTTTTTTTTTTAACATAATAACCAATAAGGCACTCATGCCACTTGGGATCGAATGCCTCCAAAACTTCCTCCGTGAGGTGAACAATTGGCTTCCTATCCACAAAAGTAGGAGGGGAGTAGGCAAGGTCGTATAGCCCTTCGCAGCTAACTTTGCCACATTGGCCCAAGTGCGGGTGGGAGAAGGCTTCGGGTTTTCTGGTTGCTAAACAGGGCCACTCGGTCACTTGGAGGAGGACCGAACACGGCTCCAGCCCTAGAATGACCCAAATGAGAAGGAGCCCTAGGGGGCGCTTGCTGTTTGCCAAACCGAACTGCAGGGCTAGCTTTAGAAGGGTTGGACTAACCTAAAGCAAAGGGGTTATGCCCCAAAGAGGCACCCACAACAGGCTGGGCCTCGCGGGAAGTGCCAAACAAACCACCCATGACAGAGGCCTTAAGACAAACACTTGGTATAGCCTAAAATCTACCATAAAAATCCATCAATAGAAGAGAGGCGTACCAAGGAGGGCTTCAGCAGCACTAGGGAGAGGAAGACGCAAGACACTCCTGCTCTAAGAAGGCCCAAAGACACGGACGAGGCGACACCAGCAGGGACGAAACGAGTACCAGTAAAACGAACTCGCAAATGGAGCCCAAAGGAAGAAGGTCCAAAACAGGGGAAGATCTTCAAACGGGGTAAGAATGGGACCGGGGACACCAAACCCTTGAAGCTTGCCCCCCCCTCGAAATTCCAACACCCATAGTCGAACTGAACTCCTGAGTAGCTGAGAACTGAACTTGTGGGCTAAGATAGGTGGAGCGGCTTAGAGGAGCAAGAGAGGTAAGGTAGGCGACCCTTCCCTCAAAAGCTCGAGCTCAACGACTCACCAAGTCCCCCACACTGAGCAGAAATCAAACCAAAAGAGCAGAACGCACTCAACTCCTAGGGATAGTGAGATCTCAAGCTGTAGACCAACCTAGACAAATTCGTTCAGTGGAAAGGAAGAGGGAGGTTCAAGGAGCCTACCCTCCAAATTTCAGCTAAAATGGACGGCTAGAACTCTATGAATGAGCAGCAACCAGTCGAATGAATAGTAACTCGGGAACCCAGTAAAGAGAGTGCCCGTGAACAATACCCGCGATTTAGAAATAATGTCTTTATATTTCTACTCCCTAAACAACTTTTGAATAAAAGAATGCGTTTGGTAACTATACAAACTTTCTAATCTCGGAATAGAAAAATAATAGGAATGTGTTTGTACGACCTACAATTTTTTTTTATAATGTAGAATTTCTTTTAATTTTTTTTAGATTTTTCCTTTTTCCTTCTATTCTTCTTCTTGCTCCTCCTTTAGCGAGTAGTGGTAGTGGCGATCTGCAATTGGCAGTGGCGGGGGCAAAAGGGGGTGGATAACGAGGAGGGGGAGAAAAAAACATAAAAGGAAAAAAAGAAAAAAAGACTTATTTCTAGAAATTGTTCTCGAGTGAGTAGTTACTTTCTTCAACTTTTTGTTTCTATTCCAAATTTGATCCTTGGCTACTTTTCTATTTCGGAGAATAAAAAAATTAGTTGACGTTATCAAATAGATTTATATTTTTTCTATTTTAGGAAACAAAAGAACAAAAAAAAGATCAAGGATTAAAAATGTTACTATGTAGGCCCTCAGTTGACTATTAACTGTTTTAGTTCACATCAAAATCAAATGTAATCTCTAGCTTGCACTAAAATCAAAACACAATCAAAATATTCACATGATAAGCAATCTAAGATTGATTCCATCATTGTTTCCAACTTGCACCAAAATTGGAGCACAATCAGAATATTTGAATGATTAGCAATTCGAGATTGATTCCATATCTCTACTAATGGTTACTGCTCCCGCAGTCAATATTTATTACTTAAGATTCTTTCTAAAGTGTATGTATATAGAAGCCATCACTGATTGGAAAATTCACAATTTTGAAATCAAAATATAGAATTCTTATATGTTATCTTTGCTTTTTGCAATTATTCATCGTTGCCATATTCCTGGTCTTTTTCTTGCGTTCTCTTTTCTCACCGATGGTAGCCCCCTTTTATTTCTTATATTGACATCAAAGCAGAAAAGGAGAAAGCCGATCGATCCAAATATGAATGAATGTAATTCCTACTATTTTAAACAAACTACCAATCAACAACGTCAACCTCTCACTACAAACATCATCACACCCATAACACTTGCAGTTGGTATTTCCGATGGTCTCTTCTCCATCCTTCAGTGAATGCATAAATGAAACAAATTATGTTACTTGGCACACACGAATCCTACTATATGTTCAAGCCTTTGAACAAATTTTATGGTATATGGCACCAAACCAGCGTTACCCATTCACCTTTCTCAATCAAATCCACAAAATATTGGTCAAACCATACTCACTCCCAACCCCACCTACAAAGGCTAATTAGACAGCCTTGGTTGGATCCTAAGTACTACAACAACTTCCATAGTAGCACAACCAATCGACCACTAAACTTTTGTATCAATTTTGTCTTGTATGGATGACGCATACACTTCTCAATCTAGTGCCCGCTCCCTTCCCTTCAAATACAACTCCAATTCATGATAAAAGGTAATTAGAGTGTGATTGAACATATGTACAAGAGGCTATCCAAATTGCCAATCAATTGCTAGCTATTGGGGAAACTATTTCTATTGAAGAATACCAAACCCACCTCTTTTGTGGTTTTGATTTAGAATTCTCCACTATGGTCACTATCCTCTTAGTCATTTTGTCTCATACCAAGTCCTCCACTCTCTCCATAAATGAGCTACACAATTTATTATTGTTTCATGAGGGTCGTTTAAAGCTTTTGGTCTTAGATGTTGGTCAGCTACCACTATTTGTACTTGTTGTCTATGGTAAAACACCAACTTTTGCGCTTTTGAGGCAAAATCAATAATTTTCAGGCTCATAATCATGCCAATTAGCATCCACCCATGGCTCGCCATCTACTAGTCTTTTACTTATCCTGCCATCACATGTCACATATTAGTCATCGAGAAGCTTCTTTTTATCGTATTTGTCATTGTTGAGATTACTACGTTACAACCTATCGGGAATGATATAATTCTTAATTTGTGGTCACACCTCCTCCTTAAGCTCATTATGGTGCACATGCTTCACAAAATCATTATCATACTCCTACTGACCCACATAAATATTTTGTCATTTCTCCATCTCCACGGACATATTATAGCTCCTTACCACCACGTATGGTTCAATACCCCTTAGTTCCTCCGCCTTAACCTCCTTCTACCCATCCTACTCTAGTTTGTTCCTAACTTCGATACTACCCATCATATCATTAACAATACCGTTGGTCTTACCAATGTAACTCCTTTTACAGACTCATAATAATTCATTATACGTGATGGCATCTCACTTCCTATCACTCATACCAGTACTTTTGTGTCTTCCACATCTCTTTCATTTTCCTTATCCTTAAGAATGTGTTAGTTATTCCTAATATCACCAAAAATCTATTATCCGTTTCTCAATTTTCCTTTGATGATAATTGTGTTTTCTTATTTCACTCTACATGTTTTTTCGTGGTGTGCTTATGTACTAGTCAAATCCTTCTTAGAGACAGCCTTGATTCCGACCTCTACTATGCCTTGCTCTTTAGCTCAGCAACTTCTCTATCTACTTTTGTGTCTTCTCACACTAATTTAGTCACTACTTGGCATTACCATTTGGGACATGCCTCCTCAGATATTGTAGTTTGTCTTTTGAATTTCACAAAAACCAATTTTTCTCGTTCTCCCCCTCTTCCATATGTATGACATCCACTTTTAGTAAAAGCTATCGCTCTCCTCACCCTACTACCCAATCTAGGCCTACTTCCCCTATTCAACTATTTCATTCAGATGTTTGGGGTCCATCACTTGTGACCTCTCTTTCTAGTTAATAATATTACATCTGTTTTATTGATGATTCTTCTTGATTCTATTGCCTCTATGCCTTCACATTTCAAGATTGCTCATCATGCTCTTGTGGAGACTCAACTTCGATGTAAGTTTAAGATGATTTAGTGTAATAGAGCACCTTAGCTCTTATCCTCTGCCATGCGCTCTCACCTTCTTGGTCATGATATTCATCAACACATTTCTTGTCCTCACTCTCCTCTCCAATATGGAACTGTTGAATGCAAACATCGACATATAATGAACATTGGCATTATTCTCATGACCTAGACTGCTTTTCCTTCTCATCTTTGAGAATTTGCCTTCATGATTGCAATTCACCCAATCAACTGGCTTTCAACTCCTATTCTAGACAACTTGTCTCCTTAGCAGGTTGGTTTATGCATCGCTTTTGATATATCTCACGAATGAGTGTTTGAATGCACAATATTTCCATACTTACAATCGTATGCCCCCACACAAGCTGACTGTTGAGTATGTCTTGAATTTTTTTTTTTTTTATGGGCTAGAGCCAACATTAGGGTTTAAAGGCAATATAAATACATCTTTTCTCAAATTATTAGATGAAGAAGTCGAGATAGAAAAAGTCTTAGTTTTTTATAGCCGCCTTTTGTAATCCTTGAAATTCTATAGTGGATTTTGTTTCTCCTCCCCTCGTGGTTTTTCCCACAAGGATTTTCATGTAAATTGGGTGTTCTTTTATTCTTCTCAGTTTCAATTCCGTTTTAGTTTCTGCATTTGTCATAACAAATCGGTATTAGAGCCTTAGGGGTTTTCTCTATCTTATAGTTATGACTTCAAGTTCAACAACGAGATTTGATATTGAGAAGTTTGATGGGAGCGGCACTTTCAACCTACGGCAAATTTATATGTTGGCTACTCTTACGCAATAGGGTTTGAAGAAAACTTTGTTTGGGAAAAGGGAAGAAACCAAAAAGAACATTAGATGAACATAGGAAGAATTGGATGAAAGAGCCATGTTTGTTATTCAATTATGCCTTGCTAATGAAGTTCTACAAGAGGTATTAGATCAGAAAACAACTGCAAGTTTATGGAATAAATTGAAGAGTATTTGTTTGACAAAATCACTCACAATCAGTTGAGACTCAAGGTATTCATATAGCTAAAGGTGTTTATCTTAAAACTCATATTTCTAAATTCAATGCTATTATCTCTGGATTAAGAAGTATTGATGTTAATGTTGAAGATGAGGATTATGCTCTCTTATTGTTAGTTTTACTACCTTCCTCTTATAAGAATTTTAGAGAAACCATGATTGTTACTAGAGAAACTATTAATGTTGAAGATGTTAAGACTAGTCTTCTAAATAAGCAGAAACTAGATACATAATTAACTTTTGAATGTAGTAATGATCATAGGGCTAATTTAATTGCTAGAGGAAGGTCTGTTGAAAAAAGTAATGGTGGTAGCTCCCCATCAAAATCAAAGCATACGGATATGATTTTCAATTATTGTAAGTTTAAGGGACATATCAAGATAAATTCTCTGAAACCGAAGGCAAAACAATAAAGAGAAAATAACATGAATCAGCTAAATTAAGGGAACGCAAATCGGTATAACAATCAAAATTACAAATTAGGCGGAATTAGGGAAACGAAAATCTTGCTCAAGCTGGTGTTACTTGACCAAGAAAACAAAGATTGGTTATTGGTTGCAAATGACAAAGATAAATTCAGGGATAGGTGGATTCTTAATTCAGGTTGTTTGTCCCACATGTACCCTAATTGTGACTAGTTCCCCATGTATAAAGAATTTAACGGTGGAGTTATTCTAATAGAAAACAATGCTAAATGCAAAGCAGTTGGGATTGGGACTGTCAACATTAAGATGTACAATAGCATCATCAAGGCTTTAGATGATGTCAGACACTTTCTTGATTCGAAAAAAAACTCATCTCTTTAAATACACTTGATGCTAATGGTTGTAAGTTTACAACTAAAAGTAGAGTTATGAAGATTACGAGAGGTTCACTTCTGTTGATGAAAGGACTAACAATCGACACCTTGTATTAGCTACAAGGCACTATAGCTATTGATTTAGTTGCAGTCTCATTTGCTATACAGAATCACACAACACTAAATGATGGCACATGAAATTAAACCATATGAATATTAGAAGGATGGAGGAGCTAAGTAAGAAAGGTCTTCAGTGTGGTCAAAAAATTGGAAAACTAGATTCTTTGAGTATTGTGTCTTTGGAAAACATAAAAGGATCAATTTCAAAATAGGAATCCACATAATGAAGGGCACTTTAGATTATCTTCACTCTTTGGGGCCCATGAAAGGTCCTTTGAAAGGCCTTGGTTTGAGATATTTATTCACTTTCATTAATAATTTTTCAAGAAATGTTTGGGTTTATTTTCTAAAACATAAAAGTGATGTTTTTGTTATATCTAAACAATGGAAAACATTAATTAAGAAGCAAACTGGTAAAAAGATTAAGCGATTGAGAGTCGATAATGGGCTGAAATTTTATGGATGTGAGTTTAATGAGTTTTGCAAAATTGAAGGCATTACGAGGCATCATACTATAATGAATACACCACATCAGACAGTATTGCAAAACACATGAATAGAACCTTATCATAAAGGAATAGGTGCCTATTGTCTAACGCTGATTTAGGCAGGGAGTTTTGGGCTAAAGCAGTCAATATAACTACTTGGTTGATAAATCGTTCTTCGTGTGCATCTATTGAGTGCATGATACTTGGGGAAGTATGGTTAGGTAAACTTGTTGATTATTCTTCTCTTTGAGTATTTGGATGTCCAACATATGCACATGCTAGTGAACGCAAATTAGAGCATTGAGTAAGAAAATTTCATTTTTCTTGATTATGCTTCTGGTGTAAAAGGTTATAGACTTTGATGTGCTAATTCATCTAAGATTATTGTAGTTGAAATGTTACTTTTCATTAATCTGCTATGCTTCATCCTAAGAAAGAATCATCTATTTTTTGTGATGAAAATTTGGAAAATGTTGCAAAGAAAGTAGAGCTTGAAGTAATTTTTTTCGCAACCAATTCAATTATCTATTGATAATATTGAATCGGAAAAACTTGAAGAAGAACAGCATTCTATTGCTAGAGATAGACCAAGAAGGACGGTGAAGCCTCCATAGAAATATGGGTTCTCAAATTTTGTTACTTATGTTCTTTCTATTGCAGAGTTAATAGAGTATAGTAAGTCTAAAACTTACAAAGAAGCCATATTTTTAAAAGATTCAGAAAAGTGGTTAGTTACCGTGAACAAAGAGATGAAATCTCTTGAAATGGGAGCTCACCAAGCCACCAAAAGAAAACAAAATTGTGGGTTGTAAATGTGTTTTCAAAGAAATGAAGGTAATCCTAGAGTTGAAGACATCAGATTCAAAGCTCGTCTAGTTGCTAAAGGTTATAGTCAGATTGAGGGAGTTGATTTTAATTATGTGTTCTCAATTGTTATTAAACACAGCTCTATTTGGGTCTTGCATTAGTTGCTATGCATAATTTAGAGTTGGGAAAACTTGGTGTTAAAATAGCTTTCTTGCATGATGAACTTGAAGAGAAAATTTATATGGGTCAACCAAAGAGTTTTCAATTTAAAGATAAGGAAAATCATGTTTGTCTATCGAAAAAGTCTATATATGGCTTGAAGCAATCGCTTGGATAGTGATATAAAAGGTTTGATTCATTTATGGTGCAAATTGGCTATTGTAGGAATAAATATGATATATGTGTATATTTGCACAAACTTCCAAGTGGCTCTTTTACTTATTTGTTATTATATGTTGATTGCGACAAAAAGATAAATATGATATACATAATTTAAATGCACGATTGAGTGTTAAATTTGAGATGAAGGATTTAGGTGCAATAAAAAAAATCCTAGTCATGGAAATTCGGAGAAATCAAAAAGGGGAAAATTATATCTCTCCCAAAAAAGTTACATTGAGAATGTGTTAGATCGTTTTGGCATGAAAGATGCCAAACTAGTAAATACTCCTTTTACTACTCATTTTAGATTATCGGCTAATTTATATCCACAAACAAATGAGGACATAAAATATATGTCACAAGTTCCATATTTTAGTGCAATTGGTAGTCTTATGTATGCCATGATTTGTACTTGATCCGACATTTCACATGCTATTAGCATGGTAAGCAAATATTTATTATGCCTAGGCAAAGTTCACTAGCAAGCTATGAAGTGGATTTTGAATAATTTGAAGGGTATTTCTGATTTTGGTTTAGAGTTTGGGAAAACACATTTTGACAGGATATTTTGATTATGATTATGCCGCTGACCTTGATAAGGGGAGATCTTTGACTAGGTATATCTTTACTATTGAAGGTTGTGCAATCAATTGGAAAGCTACTTTGTAACATGTTGTTACTTTGTCTACTACAGAAGCAGAGTATATGGCTATTGCAGAGGTAGCTAAAGAGACCATATGATTAAAAGGTTTGTCAAAGAGCTCAATGTGGATCGTGGTGTGATTGTTGTTCATTGTGATAGTTAGAGTGCTATACATATTACTAAAGATTAGATGTATCATGAGAGGATAAAGCACATTGATGTACGGTAATATTTATTCAAGACATTTTTGCCAATGGCTATTTAAGGTCTTGGAGATATGTACAGAAAAAAATCAAGTTGATATGTTGACGAAGCCTTTGCCTATTGCCAAATTCAAGCATTGCTTAGATTCGATTGATGTTTGCTGCAATTGAGTTTTACTCTAATGGGAAGAGAAGATTATTTATTACTTATGTGGAATTCAAGCAACGGTGGAGATTTGTTGAGTATGTCTTGAATTTTTTTTTTTTTTGGGGCTTGAGCCAACGTTAAGGTTTGCGGGCAATATAAATATTGCTTTTCTCAAATTATTAGGTGAAGATGTTGAGACAAAAAAAAAAAAATCTTAGTTTTTGATAGCTGCTTTTTGTAATCCTTAAATTTTTATAATGGATTTTGCTTCTCCTCCTCCTGTGGTTTTTCCACAAGGTTTTCATGTGAATCCAACGTTCTTTTATTCTTTTTAGTTTCATTTTCATTTTAGTTTCCGCAACTACCATAATACTAACTCCTTGCTCTCAAGCCTACATCTTTCTTGGTTAACCCTCCAAGCTACCAATGCTTTTGTCCTTAGACCCAATTGTACCTACATTGCTGATGATATCCTTAATAAGACTGTGTTTCCATTTCAACAAACTGCATTTGTGTCTCCACCATCACCACCTGCTTCACACCAATCTACTTACCATTGTCGTCACTGCTAATTGCTCGGTAGAAGAACAGCCCAAGTGCCATAACTTGGCACAAAGGGACACTTAATTGCCATAACTTCAAAATGGTACACTTGAGTGTCAGTTTTGAAGTTAAATGGAACACTTAAGTGCCACTCCGGCGAAAATCCAGCCAAATGGCTGACGTGGCAACTTTTCGGCGAGTTTGGTCCAAAACAGCGTCGTTTTGCACGCTAACGTGGCGGAGATAATGCAAAAATGACACCGTTTCGAGTAAATAATAATATAAAAATTAATTAAATTAGATTTAAACTTAATTTTATTTAAAATATTCAAAAAAATTAAAAAATTAAGAAAATTTAAAAAAAGGAAAGGGGGAGAGGTCGAACGGGCGGCCGAGGGCTGAGCCCTTGTTGCCGCCACCTCCCCCGCCGTCGCCGGGAAGGGCCGGCGACGGAGGGGGAGGGTCGGCCGGGTCGCCAATCCCCGGCCGATCGACGGCGAGGGCTTGCAGCCCTCGCCGGATCGCGGTGAGGGCCGCGACCCTCGCCCCGAGATCGGGTGAGGGCTCGCCGACCCTCGTCGTCGACCCTAGCCAAGGCCCGACGACCCGGCCGACCCTCCCACTCCGTCGCCCTTCCCTTTCCGGGGAGGCGGCGAGGGCCCGCGAGCCCTCGGAGGATCTGGCGGCGAGGGCCGTGACCCTTGCCCCAGCGCGTGGGGTGAGGGTCGCGGGCCCTCGTAGCCTCCCCGTCGTCTGCCGGGAAAGGCCGGCAACGGAGTGAGGAGGGTTAGCCGGGGTCGCCAGGGCCTAGCCGGGGGCCCGGCGAGGGCCCGCGAGCCCTCGCCCAGATCGGAGTGAGGGTCACGACCCTCGCCGTGATCCGGCGAGGGCTCGCAACCCTTGCCATCGCCGGCCGGGGGCCGGCAACCCCGGTCGACCCTCCCCCACCATCGCCGGCCCTTCCCGGCGACGGAGGGGAGGTGGCAGCGGTGAGGGCTCAGCCCTTAGCCGCCCCGTTTGACCCCCCCCTTTTTCCTTAATTTTTTAAATTTTTCTTAATTTTTTAATTTTTTAATTTTTAAATAAAATTAAGTTTAAATCTAATTTAATTAATTTTATATTATTATTTACACGTAGACACGAAACGGCATTGTTTTTGCATTTTCTCCGCCACGTCAACATGCAAAACGATGCCGTTTTGTACCAAACTCGCCGGAAAATTGCCACGTCAGCCATTTGGTCGGATTTTCGCTGGAGTGCAGTTAAGTGTTCCATTTTACTCCGATATTGACACTTAAGTGTACCATTTCAAAGTTATGGCACTTAAGTGTCCCTCCGTGCTAAGTTATGGCACTCCAGGTGTCCCAACCTCTAATTGCTCCAAGCTCTCATGGTCACTAGACTCCACTTCACTAGCTCTACCATTCCTGCCTTCATCCTCACCATCTCCAACTGAAGTTCCTAAGTCATAGTCTCCACCATCATTGGCAACATCTTCACAAGAATCTACTCACCATATGGTTATTCATCTCCTTGCTGGAACCATCTCTCACACAATCCCTAATAGAAATCAAGCTTTTGCTCTTGCGGCCTCTAGTCATCCTTATAGTGAGCTTGGTTGTTTTTCTCAAGTACCACGAGATTTAAAACGGCAAGCTACTATAACCACTAAGTACATTGCACTTATCCAAAATAATACTTGGGGAATTGGTTCGGCTCCCTTCTTATGCTCACCCTATTTGTTGCATATAGGAGCAGTGCCTTCACAGTCAAACTTCACTTCGATGGTACACTAAAACGCTATAAAGCCAACTTGTTGTTAAGGGATTTCATCAATAAGCTAGCATTCATTGTAGCAAGATTAAGCCCAATGGCCAAATCAATCACCATCGGCATTGCTTTTTCACTTGCTTACTCCCAAGAATAATCTATCTAACTACTTAATGTCTCTAATGCCTTTCTACATGGATACTTATCCGAAGAGGTGTATATAGTACAATTATTTGTTGACACCAAACGACCTTAGCACATTTGCCATCTCCTTCCTTGTGCTTGGCATCGGCAGCTTAGCTTCTAACTCACTAACATTGATTTTATTATCTCAACTGCTAACTCATCCTTATCCATTCATCATTTTACATCCCACACCATCTTATTAGTTTATGTGGACGACATCATCCTTACCGGCTCTCCCAATGCTCCACTACTAGCTCTTCTACATGCTTTAGATGAGAATTTGCCATCAAGGATCTTGAACCTATTCTCTATTTTCTAGGCATTGAGGTACAATCTACCTCCAACGAGCTTCATCTACATCAAGCCAAGTTCACTCATGAGATTTTGGATTGTGCAAAGATGCCTACTGCTCGTGCTGTGTCCACCCCACGCACCACCTTTGAGTTGTTGTCCATTCATCAAGGGGATCCATTACCTAATCCTTAGCTCTACCGCAACACTGTCAGTGCCCTTTGTTAGGAATTACTGATCCCCGAAATACCGGATTCGACACTAAATCGAACCCCTAAATCGATGCGGAAGCGAAGCCCAAGAAAATGACACGTATCACCGATCGTAAAGCACACCACGGATTCGAGCGTACCTTTTAGCCACAGATTAAACACCGACGTTGATGGAGGAAGAGAAACTGAGCAATTCGATCCAATGAAGCCTTGAAGGGGGAAGAATAAGCCGTATGCGTTACTGTTCTTGAGAATACGCGGGAGAGAGAAGACGTGAATTCTGATTTCAACCAACCTCTTCTCTCTCTCTCTCCCTTTTATACCCCCTTCTTTCCACGGGCCCTATTCCCGTGGGCCGGGCTTTCTGGGCCCAACTTTGGCGGATGGGCCTTAAGCCCAAATCAAATAAAGGATGGGCCTTAAGCCCAAATCAAATAAAGCCTTCATCTCCCACTCGCACATGGTGGTCCAAAACCAACATGGGCGGACAGGCTCTACTCGGCCCATCGAGAAATAATCCATCATAGACTCTCTCTTAACATGGTGGGCCGAACAATATTCTCTTTATCTCTCTTCAACATTCATACGGTGAATAATCCGTGCGACCAGCATACTTTGAGAGAGCTCGTTGCTATACATCTGTTAGGAATATATAGCAGCTCATAATGGGCGTCACACTCCGAGTAGATTTAGTATGCAGTACCCTAGATCGATCGATCACATTTATATCTCTTAATCTCTTTTAAACAATGATATATATTGTATTCACAATTATAATTATCACAAAGACAGTTATAATTGGTCGACCAGTGAATACAAAACTATAATGTGATTCTCCAAAATCGATCTTCCTCTTTCCTTCAAACTCTCAATTTCAGTCCAGCTTGCTTTTCTAGAAATGCCCCATTAGATCGAATCATCACATGACCATTGGCAACACCCTAAGATAGCAAACACTAAATAGAAATCTTGAGAATAAGTAAGAGTCCCGAGAGGACTAAAAATTGAGGAACTCTTTTCCTCAAGAGTCTCACACGTCATAAAAGTTGAGATCAAACTTTTTGCCACTCTTATTGGTCGTCTTATGCATACGTAGTATGAAATACGTATTACGGTATTAACTCCTTTCCCATGGAGCGTATGTCTACACTTTTCAATACCGTACAGATGATAGTTCAGACATACCTAATGTCTAACTTGAGTTCACGTATCTACTCAATCACAAAATTCATCGAACTCACATCCGGCATTTTAGACAGATAAAGTAAAATATGTGGGTTATTTTACTTTTGGACATAGTAAGTATTATGTCCTCATCTTAACACTCGCCATTAAGGCGACATACGTGTTTTAAGCTTGAGCTCGATTATCACCTAGATAATAAGCTTAAAAACAGTCTCATCTCTATTTATCACACAAGAAATAGAGGCGATTACCCGTGTGAGTGGGCTAATCTTATATCTGTCCGACATACTTCTCAACTTAAAATAATGCACCGAGCATTAAGATGCATAAAGATCATACAAAGATTCATAGGCATTAATCAATGAAAAAACAAAATTTCATAAATGTGAACAACTCAGGGAAATTACAATTCAGTACATCAGGCGAGCCTTATGCCTTTCAATCGAGCCATCAGCCTTTCGCTTTATTTTGAGAACCCATTTGTTCCCAATAGCTCGCGTCCTTTTGGCGAGATCAACCAGTTCCCAGACTTGGTTTGATTTCATTGACTCCATTTCCTCTTCCATTGCATTGATCCATTTTTCCTTACTAGGGCAATTCAGAGCCTCATTAATATTTCTTGGCTCATCCTCATCTTGTGGAGCAACCATAAAAGTTTCCCTTCAATGCCAAAACGTCGACGAGGAATACTTTGGCGACTTGTTCGCCTAATGGGAGATTGTACACTTTGCACATCATTTCCCATTATGCTCCCACTTGGATTAGGTAATGATGTCGTCTCATCAAGTGGTTGCAATTGAGAATGAGTTGAATTCAATTCATCACTTCTCATATTACTTCCACTTGGACGAAGTCCAATAAGGTCATTATCCCGATCCAAGGTTTCAAATAGAGAACAATCTTCCCTATTTCGCCCTTCTTAGGAAATTCATCCTCTAAGAATGTGACATCTCGTGATTCAAACTCAGTTATACTTCCACTTTCTTGCTCACCTATGAACACATACCCTTTTGAGTGTTCTCCGAGTATCTTATGAAAATACTCTTCTTTCCTCTCGGGACCTAATTTCCCAAATTTGTGAGATGACTCATGTGTGTAGGCAGCACAACCCCATGGCTTAAGAAAACTTAAGTCCGGTTTTCTACCTGTCCATAACTCATATGGAGTGGAAGTAACTGATTTGGAAGGCACCCGGTTAAGTATATAGGCAGCAGTTAACAATGCATCACTCCAAAAGGTGATAGGTAAGTTAGCATGCGCCATCATAGACCTAACCATTTCTAGTAGGGTTCTGTTTCTTCTCTCTGCAACACCATTTTGTTGAGGAGTATACGGAATAGACAACTGTCTTTCTATTCCTTTTTCATCACATAATTTTCTGAACTCATCAGATAAATATTCTCGACCTCGATCGGATCTCAATGTTTTTATTTTCTTGTCTAATTGATTTTCTACCAGGTTCATAAACCTTTTGAAACAACTTATTGCTTCAGACTTATGAGAAATCAAATAGACATATCCGAATCGAGTATAATCATCAATAAAGGTGATGAAATAAACAGCCCCATGCCTTCCTCTCACATTCATTGGACCACGTAGACATCGAAATGGATTAAATGCAAAGGAAATTAAGCTCTTTTCCCTTTCCCAAATGGTTTCCGTGTTGTTTTTCCTTCTAGGCAATGCTTACATATGGGTAAATCGACTTTTTCAATGTTACCCAACAAGCCCTCTTTGGCTAGTCTATTCATACGTTGTTGGCCAATATGACCAAGTCTAGCATGCCACACATTCACATCATTATCATAGGTATTAGAAGATGTGATAAGGGAATAACAAACATTAGCATTAACATAATCAATATCTAATACAATAAAACCATCCAGAAAATAGCCACAACCATAGTAATTTGTCTCCAAAAACAAATTCACACCTCTACTACGTAAGTTCATATTAAAACCTAATTTAACCAACATTAATACGTACACTAAATTCCGACGAATCTCCGGAGCATACAATACATCATGAAGAAACAAGGTGCGTCCACCACGCATATTCAGTTGGCATGTGCCAATTCCTTTCACTTCAACTCTGGAGTTGTTTCCCACATAGATCCACTTAGTTCCAGTTGGTACTCGTCGAATTCCACGAAGGATCCTCTATCCTTCGCTACATGGTCTGTCGCTCCCGAATCCACAGTCCACAAAGGATTAGACTCAGTTAGGAACACGAACTCGACACATAAGTAAAGTTCTGAAAAGTACAAGGGGTGCATACCTTCTTTGGCTCACGACAAGCCGCGAGCATAGTGACCCTTCTTGTCACAAGCTTGTAGCATTTCACCCTTGCAAGCTTTTTCATGCGGGGACGCTTCCCTCTTTCATGTTGGTTAAACTTGGGTTTCTTCCCTGAAGGACCTGCTTCTTCCTTGCCTTTCCCCTTATCAAACCAGTTAGGGCGCTTGCGTTTGGAGCTCGAAGCTCCATTTGAGCTAGAACCAGCATAATAGAGTTCAGCATTCGGCTTAGCCGCCAACAGGCGGTCCTCTTCCAGCTCAAGATGACGCATCGCATCCTCAAAGGTTTTGATGTTTTCATTATGAGTCGTGCACCTTCATATGCTCCCAACTCGAGGCAAGGAACGAATCACTGCTTGCACTTGCTGCTCATCCGTGAGGACATGGCCAGCATCTTTCAGCTCGGCTTATCATGTTTGACATCTTTCTAAGATGTTGCTTCATGGTCTGACCATGAGGCTTCTTATAAGAGTCAAACCTGATAGTGAGCTGCCTCAGTCTAGTCACCGAAGTATGACCATATCTAGCTGCCAATGCCTCCCACAATTCCTTAGCATTGTCAAAACGCCGAAACTCTCGCATGACGTCATTTTCCATGCTGCTCAGCAACGTGATGCGAGCTAGAGAGTTCATTCTTTTCCACGCAGAAAAAGCTTCTTTGTTTCTTTTGTGCTGTGCAAGTAGTTCCCTCTTCGGGTTCTACCATGGTCATGACAAGAGCCTCAAGTGCTTCTTGCTCTTCCAGACATACTGGATTTTCATTTGCCAAATTTCATAGTTGTCTCCATTGAGCTTTTCACCTTTGTTCAGCTCGGCAACTATGCTCTTTGTGGCAAGCCATTGATCCGAACAAATCGACAAATATGCACGAATTATTAATGCCTATCATTTATGCATCCCTATTTACATAGACCCATCATATTAATGAATAATTTCAAGTAAGGTTTCAGAATCAAAAGGTCACTATGTTTCCAATCATCCTCCAAAATCCTAACTTAAAACTATCATCAATATAATTGTCTTATGCAAAATCAATTCTATGAAGCTACAAAAACTTCTAAAACTACCCACGCCTAATTACCCACAAAGAAACCAGCAATAATGAAAAGCAATATATAATAGAACATTCAATAAAAACAATAATGCTTTCAATTAACACAATTAGGTAGTAATCATTACATAATATGTCCACAAATCATACTTAACATATATCAACAAATACAACTAACACCAAGTCAGCACACGAACTGGGAAAGATCCTCTTTTGTTCAATTTCTTGATCTTTTCCCTTGAAACAATACAATAATATTCATTTACAAAATCCATCACAATTTTCTTATAGGAAGCAGCTCCGTTGACATCCCATATGCGATTTAACACATCTTGCCATTCAGGTGGAAGAGTATTTATGAAAAATCGCACCATCTCTGACTGTGACATAGGACGACCATTCCATATGACCTGTTGAATTTTCCCGTTGACTTCAAGGACGTGATCAATTAAGTCTCCACTCTCCCATCGATGATCGATCGGCTCGCCTATCAACTTAGATGGCCTTTCCTTTTGTTCATCGGTCCCTTTGCGCGAATAGGTGTGCGCAACCTCGGGGAGGCATTGTTCCTGCAACAAATGCAGAACAAATAAGGGATTACATATAATCCACATAGACTTAATTGAAAAAGAAACACATTCTTTTCCCCTTTTTCCTTTTTTTTTTTTTTTTTTTTTTTCGGTCAACGGTCAAAGTCAACGGTCGGTCAACGGTCAAGGGTCGTCGCCGGTCAACGGTCGTCGGTCGTCGGACCGGACGGACCGGTCGGACCAGACTGACCGGTCGGACCGGTTGGACCGTTCGGGCGGACCGGCCGCACGTGCCGCGCGCTTGCGCGGGATGACGTCACGCAGACGTCAGCGGCACCTGCCACGCGCGTGCCATCGTCAGCCGGTCGGGTCGGGTCGGTTCGCGGGTCGGGTCGCCGCCCGGCCAACCGACGTCATCGATGACGTCATCCCAGCCCGATTCCGACCGTTGGGTGACGTCATGATGACATCGCACGCGCGGGTCCGTGGACCGGCGCGTGCCGGTGGGCTGCCGCCGGCGGCGCGCACGCGCCGATTCGCGACCGGCGCGTGGGAGGCACGCGCCCGGGCGATCGAGCGCTTCCGGCGCGTCGAGCCCACGCGCAGCGCCTTCCGGCGGCGCGTGTGGGCGCGTGCGGCGTCACTGGCCGCGCTCGAGACATCTCCGCACTGTCTCGACGTCGCCTTTATCCCAGTGCTTTCAGAATTTGTTTTTGACATTCGAAAACTCATGAAAATGGCCGAAGAAGTCTCGGGTGTCGGGATTTTCGCCCGGTTCCGTACGGCCGAAAGTTTCTTCGCGAAAACTCAATCAAAAACATCGAATTGATCGGGAAAACGTGAAACGGGGCTCGATACCAATGTTGGGAATTACGATCCCGAAATACCGGATTCGACACTAAATCGAACCCCTAAATCGATGCGGAAGCGAAGCCCAAGAAAATGACACGTATCACCGATCGTAAAAGCACACCACGGATTCGAGCGTACCTTTTAGCCAGAGATTAAACACCGACGTTGATGGAGGAAGAGAAACTGAGCAATTCGATCCAATGAAGCCTTGAAGGGGGAAGAATAAGCCGTATGCGTTCGTTTCTTGAGAATACGCGCGGGAGAGAGAGAAGACGTGAATTCGATTTCAACCAACCTCTTCTCTCTCTCTCTCCTCCCTTTTATACCCCCTTCTTTCCACGGGCCCTATTCCCGTGGGCCGGGCTTTCTGGGCCCAACTTTGGCGGATGGGCCTTAAGCCCAAATCAAATAAAGGATGGGCCTTAAGCCCAAATCAAATAAAGGATGGGCCTTAAGCCCAAATCAAATAAAGCCTTCACCCTTCAATACTGAAGTCTAACCCAGCTGACATTGCATACTTAGTGAAACACAATGAGTGTCGAGCTCAAAAATTGAAATTGAATACAACCCATATTAATTATGTTATACAATTACATTTTCCATTCAATTGGAATTAGAATTTTAAAACATGGCTAGTGTTGGGCTCAAAAATCGAAAGGGTGGATAGCCTTGTGTCTTTTAAAAAATAGGTTAGCACGCAATTCTTGTCCCGCAGTCAATGTGGCAAAAAGTTCTCGGGGGTGTTTTCATTCACAAGTCATCAGTCTGACTTCTATAAGAGATACAAGTTTGAAAACTGCAACAACTGCTTTAAATTTTGCTTTATCTTCGCTTTGTCCCCCGTTGCTCATCTTCACTTCACTCAATCTCTACTAGATTAGCTCACCGCCATGGCGCCGTAAGAGTTTGCCTCCCTAGTTTGAATAATAATTCCAACTAGGTTAAAAAAAAGCCCAACCCAAAAACCCTATCAAATCTTTTTTATCCACAAATAACTTCGATTGAAAACCTTTGCCGGTAAAATTCAAACTTCGAGAAACAAATGAAGTTTAAAATAGTTTTCCTGATGCACAGACATGATAAATTACAACACTTCTTTTGGTATTGCCTGGGGATATGCAATCCTTGGTTTAGAAAATTATATAGAGTCAAATCTGTGTTATGGTTAGCACGTTTTTCATAAAAAGGAAAGAAAGTTTGAGCATTAGAGTCATTAGCGATTCTTCGCCAGGTAATGACTATTGAAACGAAAGCAACCCATTTAATATGGTCAATAATTTAGTTGAACTACCTTTTCAACATATCTTTCGTGTCAGCAATTTTTATGCTAGTTAAACGCGAATTAATAAGTTTTCCGAGGATCAAGTAAAGATCGGCTACTGCATCGCATTAAGCTTTCGTTTCCCCCCACGTGATCTGGGAAATTGGCGATGGGACGAGAGCCAAGTGAGATAAAAAGCAGCGAATCTGTTCTCGAAAGAAAAGGGATTCTCGCTGTACAAGAAAGGGAAAACTCAGAACCTGCCGCCATCAAAATCGCCAGCTCATGCTTCCATCAACACGCTATCATCATGTCCCACAATTTAAAGATCTTGCCTTTTTCAACGCTTTACACTTCCAAAAAATATTAATATTCGCCCCGCAAACTTTGGTGATCGGGAAAAAGGTATTTTAACTTAAAAAAGAATTAAAAGGATAGATCGTGCCTAAAGACACTTATTAAGTTACCACGATTAAAATGTGGTTATTTTCAATGCTTTTATTTTCTTACCGACATATGATAAATACTTATAAGGTTAACCATTCTTGATACGTATTTACTTAAAAAAGACACAAAGATCGCACTAAACACACGGTAAACGAAGCATATCCATGAGCAACAGTTTGGGAAGATGTTGCTCCTTCATCGTAATCCAAAACAAACCATATCAAGAAGAAGAAGATAGGAGAAGCCTAGTTTAAGTCGGAATCTCTAAAATAGGTGCAAATTGAAAGAGAAAATAATATCGGATCCCGATCCAAATCGTTAATTACTCGACTAGAGTACCGCAAAAGTCCCCATCAGCAAAATCACACTCGCCAACAGACCCACATTGACCCGACCCGCCCTCACTCCGCTCTTGCTCGTTGCCGGAGCAGGGGACGAACTCGACGAGTCCAGCTGAAGCTTCCCCGTCGACTCCTTGTTGGCCGCAACAAGCGGGTGGATGCTTGGTTGGTTCCCGCTGACGGCGCCACCGACCTGCCAGACCTGGTTCACGCTTGACGCCTTCTCCGGCACCTGAACCTTCGCAAAGATCCGCATCGTCCCATTCACCTCGTCGGCGCTCAGGTCCCACACGTTGAAGGAGAGCGTCGACTCGACGACCGAGTGATAGCCGGAGATATTGTAGGTCTTGGGGACGACGGAGCCGTTGAGCCTGAGCGCCATCAGGGCCTGCGATCCGACCATGCCGGTTTTGGTGGGGTTGATGGCCCAGGAGACCCAGGCGCCGCCGGTGGCCGGGGCGGCGACGTAGGCTATGGAGAGGGAGGAGTTGGAGGCGTTGTAGGTGTAGTGGAGGAAGGCGCCGAGCTGGGGGAGGTCGGTGCAGTTGTTGTAGGTGTTGTTGAACTTCTGGGACGTGCAGGTGAGGGAGAGGGCCGGAGGGAGGAGGAGAGAGAGGAGCGAGAGGGAGAGGAGAAGAGAGAGAGAGGCCATTGTTGTTGCAGGGGGAGAGAGGGAGGAGGGGGAGAGGGAGGGGGAGGGACTCTGTGCCTGTGTGGTTGTGGATACGGGATGGTTATAAAGAGAGCGTGTGCGAAGCGCGCGGCGGGGTGACGTATCGGCTAAAGATATACATGCTTTAAATGGTAAGATAAGTTTTACGACGCTATATTCTCTATGCATAAATTTAGGATGTGATCCTGTTTTATGTTGACGAATTGACGAGGAAATAAATGATTATGTATATTTATCAATACATCTGAACTATATTTGGTAGTCAAGATAAGTTTTAGATTATGATAAAATTTATGCTATTTTGTATTTGGTTCTTACCCAAGATAGGTTAAAGTTGAATATAAAAGGACTATAATTTTAATAAAATTATTTTATGAGGGTAGTCGGATAATGATGAATAATTTCTGATATTTATGGTATGAAAGTTATTTTTTACTATTTAACAAAATTGTATTGGAGAGAGAGAGAGAGAGAGAGAGAGAGAGAAATAATAAAAAATAAGAAAACAAAAATGAAGTACGCAAGAGTGTAGTAAGAGATTATTGCCATCTCCATTTGTGTAAATTTTAAGTTCATTTGCAATGATATGCCATTCGTATCAAACAATGGACATTATGGAACATGTAAATATTAAGTTTTATTATTGTGATTCAATATATAACAAAATCCCTACATTTCATAGTATCCAATCCTATCCTGGCTATGAATCTAGATGATTAAACGTAGCCAAGATAAAAGTCGGGATATGATCAAATTTATCCTATTCTATATTTTTACTCAAGATAGGATAAAACCAAATATAAGGGGATATACCAAATAAAAATATATAATAGGGAGGTGAGATCAAGATGAATATGATTTTCTATATATATAGCATAAAAGCTATCTCTCTCAAATAACAAACTTATTAAGTAAAAAAATTAAAATAAAAATTTATCTATGGTTATTACATATCTTAGGTATATTAGTATAGTTTATTATTTATTAAAAATTTATTAAAATTTTTAATAAATATGGAATAAAATAAAATAAAAAGAAATTACGAAATAGAGAAATAATTTCAAAATTAAGTAAATAAAAATGAAATAGAAAAACCCCAATTCTAAATAAACAAATTCAAGCTTGAAATAGATCTTTCTAATTCACTCCATCTCCTTTTCCTGTGTCTCTAGTTTATGCGGCTTCTCCATAGTTCTTTATTCACGTCAAAACTTCACAAAAATGAAGAGAGTCGGAGTTTCTTCTTTTTCACAAATCTCTAGTTCACGTCAAAAGTCCATGAAAGCAATAAAAAAAAAGTCAAAAATCTCTTTTTCATAATTTTGGGGTTCATGTCAAAGTTTTATGAAATGACGAGAGAATCTAATCACTATACTTTTTTAATATGCGAAGGTGAATAATCATGTTTTCTTTCTTTTACTAAATTTGACATTAGCTAATGTATCTACCTCATCGATATTGTTGTGATCCATTTATATTTTCTTTTTATCATTATTGAACATGTGGCTCGAACTATTGTAATGAGCTATTTTCCTATTTAAAATGTAAACTGCATGATTATTATGAATTGATTGACGAAGGTTATTTATGATTGTGCATTTGTGTTTTCTTTAGTAGTGAATTATGAGAGATTCTTGTTATCTTTGTTTATGCATTTCAAATTGTTTCATACCACATAATGGACGAAATATGATATGAAGGAATCTAGTTTTATTACTACGATTCACTAAGCGATGAATATGATATAGTAAAATTATTGGATTTTTTTGTCATATTATATCTGGTCCTATCCTAGCTAAAAATTTAGATGACCAAACGCAACTTAATTATTTAGAAAGCTAATTTTTGCATCAATTAGGTTATTGGCTATCGAAGTGATGGACTTTTTTTATAAGAACATAGAAATGTGCAAATGTCATGCAATAATGAATGGCACATCATGCAACACGTGTATGAGATTTTTTTAAATCTATTTTCGTGCTCAAAATAAAAATAAAACCATAGTTATTATACATTTTTGTTGCTGTAAATGGTGCGTACTTGGTAGAATATAACCCATATATGATATTTTAGAATTTGCATGAAAATATTATCATCGATGGAAAGCGATTTAATCTAAACATAATAATGATGTATTAAAAGAATATAAATTATCCAAAAGAGGGTGAGAATGGATGATAAGCGGCATCAACTCCCTTGAGTGTTATCATAGAAGTTTGAGACCAACGAAAGGATTTTTGGTTTGAGTTATGACTATTACTCATTTTGAGCAAACTCTATCAGTGCATCATAGCACAACCAAATCTATTGAAGATGAATCAAGGCATCCTAAGGTCGAAGAGCAATTAGGAGAATTGATGAACCCGTGACCTAGAGACCCCAAACCACTTGGAAATAAACACCATACCACTAGGCTAACCACCATAATGACATAAAAAAGATTTATGCGTACTTGTTAAGAAATTTGTATCCCGCTCCAATTATGTATTTAATCAAGCATACCAAATTTGAACATCGAATATAGTCAATGACTCTAAACAATTGTATAAATTGATTTTGGCATATTGACTATTATTATATATTATGAAAATGAATATTGTCTAAATATATTCTTACTTTTTCTGTTTTAATCTAAATTTCACGACTAATACTTTGACTTTTTAATTCCAAATACTTAAAAATTTAACAATATACAAAAGTTCAAACGTAGATTTCACAGATAATTTTTCATAATATTTTGAAATTCGGATCATATTTTAAATTGTGATGGGGAAGCGAAAAAAATGCTTTATTGCTAGATATGATCCAAAACAAAGCAAGCCTGAAAACATTGCATTTTTAAAAGTAGTAGCCGGGGGGTATTCCCGGCCTTTACTTTAAGCTTTTCCCGTTACTTAGGGCGACACACCGCGCAAGGTGGCGTTGAGAAACACGAATCACGATCCGCCACGTCACAGAAATATCCAGCAAGTGGTGACGTGTTGCTCTTGGATTGGTGGGGTAGGGATAGCGAGGTTGGACTATAAGCATCTAGGGCTCTGGGGCCCGGGGTTTTAGTAGTTGACCAACAGGAATGCAAAGAGCCCGGGAGTCGCGGACGAGAATATGAACCGTCGGGATGTATAAGGTGACCGGAGGTTGCGTGCTACCCTGACAGGTGTCGTCCGAGAGCTGTGATAAAAGTCACGGTCAACTCTGTGGAAAGTTTGCAACTTCGAGTAGGCTCACCTAACTTTCTGGAGTGGTAGATTATTTTTATAATTTTAATTTTCAATTTTTTTATTATTATTATTCTTATTATTATTATTATTGTTATTATTATTATTATTAACACGAGTTCTTATTAGTCGAGCCCAGGGTCATCTCAGGGCATTAAATAGCCACTCTTTTTTTTTTTTATCATTTTGTTAAGACTTTATTTGGAGTTATTCCAGGTGCAGTTTCTAGATATACTTGTTCATCATCTACCATAGTCTAAAAAATACTGTTCAATATACAAAGAATGCGCAAGTTTCCAAGAGCATTTGCGTATTTATTTTTCAAATACCATGTGGATCGTGTAGATTACAATGAGGATTTTGTTAACAAAGTTCTCCGAAAAGCATTTCTTGAACACCCAAAAAGGAAACGTTGTTGTTCTATAGTTCATTAGAACTGATATATTCAAAATCAACATATATATTTAACAAGTGTCTCAATGACACTCATTAATAATACACTTACAATAAATCTCACATCGTAGAATTACAAAGAAGTTTCGGCGTATGTACAAGCCTTTTAAGTCGTTCCCACTACACTAGACTTGGATAATATGGGGTCTAGATGGCTCCATTATCAAGGGGTTGAATTTATTGTATTGATATTAATTTAGTTTTAAATTTTTAAATTTACAAATTTAACTCTATACATTATGCATTTGTACTAATTCAGTCAATTCAATCAATTTAGATTAGAAATTGCTACATAGATGTCAGCTGTCTTACATGACATGATTAGTGTTTGACGTGAACAATTTTTGTAATTTCACATTTGTGCCAATCAGGGGTCGCAACCCTCACCGAGCCATTGTCGACCGCAGGCAGGACTTGCTTGTAGCAATGAAAAAAAGAAAATAAAAAAGAAAAAATGAAAAGAAAACATCTTTAAAAAATTCAAAAAGAGGTTGTAAAATTTGTCTACATCAATACCAATTATGCAACATATGATAACTAGAATCTTATGTCAACCATTTCCAACTAAAATTGGCTGGATAGACTTAATTAATATGAACATAAAAATGGTTATGACTAAATTGGTTTAAATGAAGAGGCGTGGAAAGTAATTTCCTATCTGCATCACCATAAATGAGGTTTCTAGCTTCCAAATGCAAAGCTCATTCGCCGCTGTCTTCGCCATTGCCGTTCACCTGCATTCTCCTCGGACTCCACCCGGTAACCTTGACTACAACCACATAATGAAGCCCCCACGTGCGTGCCATAAATGTTCATCTTTGGATCCATCCCTCTTTCATCGTTTCTCTGAAGTGAGGAAGACAACCGCCGCGTATGCGCGTGCCTGCTCTTTTCAATATCAACCCATGCAGTTGTTGGCCAAAATAAAAGGTGAACATCGTCATACATGTTCCCTTTGAAGAGGGTTGGTTTCCAAGTGGCTTCTGGTGAGTGGAGCAATCTTGAATCGGTCTTAAGAACGGCCCTGCCCTTTCCGACAGCTATTGGTATTGACCCTTTTGAATCGTTGTCGACACGCGTGCCTTGTTTTCTCATGCATTTTTTCGTAAGGGACGTCTGGTTTGATATTTTACACATGTATAATTTGAGCTCACAAAAGGAAAAAAAAAAGGAGATTATACTTAATGTGTGCTTTGCAGTAATATTCAGGTACTATATTTATGACGTCAGCGATCAAAGGAAATCACTAGAAATAGGAGCGCATCCGAAGACCCCAGAAAAAAAAAAAAAAGGCCCCTTTCAAAAAGCGTGCAACCCCTGCAAGTGGCACGTTTCTTAGCTTGAGTTGTTTCGTGCATACATGCATGGTCCCTTAAAGATGCCAACCATGTTCTTCCAAAATAGCAATGATGCTGACAAGAGACAACCTCAAGTTTTGGCCCCCAAAGGAAATGGGAGAGGCTTGGGTTATATAGTAGCATTATGAATATTACAAAGTACAATCTAAATGTTTAAGTATGCAAATGATATGTGTAAGCTGGATAAAAAATGACATGTGAAATTTGACAAATGGAGTGAACACAAATATGAAATAATAACCCAAAAATTTGAGCTGATAAATGGAGAGAGGTTTTATATAAATGCCATAGTCAAGTGACATGAGATATTTAAACAAAGAAAGTAAATGCACCTACAAATTAATAACAACGATCCAATTGAATTCGCTATTCTTATCGCATTACTCTTTGATCATTCAAAATTTTGTTTCTAATGTCGTTCCTTTGAATTAGAAGCTTCACAACTACCCACTATGGTGGCGTTTGGCAAACACCCGTGTGGGGCATTAAGAGCCTTTGGTCTAAAGCATATGGAGTTTGACAAATTTTCTTGTATAGCCTTGGGGAGATGCAATTGTATTTCGCCTCTAAAGGCTTTTAACCTAGAGCAAGTTCAGCTAGAGTTATGAGTATTGAGCATTTCCAAAATGCTAATACATTTTTTTTTCAACTTTGCCCTTGCTGCACTTTCATAATTTAAAGAAATGCCTTCACTCGCATGACGTCATGGGTAACCTAAGCCTTTCAGGTGACTTGAGCCTTGCTAGCGAAGTTTGTAAAATACTGGAAAAAGTCCTTTACAAGTGTAATTTTTTTTCCTAAACATCATTTAAATAAAATAAAAAAATTCTCAATGTATTTTTAAATTACACTTTACTGAATACTAATCGTATTGGGATGAAACCTTTCACCTAAAGTCCTTTGTATTTCCCAAAAGTTTTCCCTAAATGCCTTATCAAATGCAGCCTATGTCATACTGATGAATCGCTCACGATGTCGAACTAACCCTTGTTGTTCTCTTTTGTTCTCATGGTGGTGGAGGTGGCTCGATCCAGTTACTTATTATTAATGTCTTCTGGAAAGCTTCTTGATGACAATGATGTCTAAGGTACAGAACAAACTTGACGGCCGCCACTTAAGAATGGTTCATCTTAAGGGGTTTCACACAGGTGGAGCGGTAAATGACAAAGGGAAACCAATTCCAAACACAAAATCCTCATTCCGGCGTCGACCAAAAAGAAAAAGGCAAAAAGAGGATCCAAAACCATATCCTGCAACCTCCAAATGGACCAATAAAAAGCGTAACACAAAAGTCAGTTTAAAACTTTTTACTTTTATCAATGTAATTTAAAATATTTACATTAAATTTCAATATAATTCTTCCGGCTTATTTTTATCATGAATCATTAACACGACGATATAATCATTGTTAGTTGTCAACTAGTTGAATTGATTTTTAGAGCATAGACCATTTGGAAGTGTTCAAAGAGATGGTCGATTTTCAACAAAAATTCATCAAAAGGATAATATTGAATTTTGGCGTGAAGGTATAAAATTAAATTGACATTCGTATAATAAGTTAAAAACCAATTAATCAATTTCCTGAAAAGCCGGATACGCGAATTTCACCCGAGTCAAAGTGCTGACTTTAGCCGCTAAAGAGATTTCCGTCTTTTTACTTTTCTAAAGTCTTGTCTCTCTTAATTATATCTGACCATATTCATTTCCATAATCCATGTCTCCGATTTCCTCGTCGGTGCTGGAGGGTTCACATATGTAGGTGGGACCATCCTTCGTCTGAATGGTAGAACTTCTTGGTGGGAGTGTTTGTCCTGTTCACAAAGCCCAATTTGAAAAGTTTGCATCGATTACAATTTAAATCTAGTTTGGCCGTGACGGCAACGGCGTAGAGATGGCCTTAGAGATTTCTCTTTTCTTAAGAAGCGGATCATACGGCAAAGTCGCAATTTTAATCTTTCTTTGTTTATTCTGGCTGAGATGGAACTTGTACCACGTATGGTTGGGTAAATCAAAGAATATCAAACAGAACTTCCTTGTTCATATAAAACATTATACGGTTGATTTAAGTGGACGACACTTGAAAGAAAGCGTGGGAATCGGTGCCAAGGTTTTCGGCATGTGGAACCGTCCTGCCTCGGATCTTGAGTCTTTTGTTGTCGGTCGAAGGAACTTGAGTCTTGACCATTGAGCAAAACCAATAATTTCGTCGGTGAAGCCAATCATGTTGACCAATTCAATTAGCCCATTGGGCTTACTTCTCTTCTATACCTCTGAAGTTCTGAACAACAACCCAGTAACTCTCACCGGAGACCTTTTCGCAAGGACCTAAAGTTCTTTTCAGCAGGGAAAAATATCGAAAAAAATCTAAACTTATTAAATTAATGTCGATTCAGGTTTAAACCTCTCAATTGAACTAATTTAATACTAAACATTTTTTACATTTGTACCAACTAAGTTGATTCAACCAATTTTAACCGAAAATCGCTAGTGGGGATGATAACTATTCTACATGATGCAGTTGACACTGACATTAATAGTTTTAATAATATTATGAGATTTTTATATTTTTTTATGATGGAAGCCCTTGCCTAGTGCTAGTATGGGTTGGCCGGCAACCCTAGCTAGCCCTCAACCCCCAAAAAGAGTGAAGAAAGGAAAAGAAAAATAAAAAACCATAAAAGTTATAAAAAAATCATAACATTTTATAATATTTAAAAAAATTCACATTAGCGTTGAGCCAGCGTTACATAGGATAGTCAGTATTAATGTTAGCAATTTCAGTTTAAAATTGGCCGGATATACTTAATTGACACAAATACAAAAAGTTTAAAATTGAATTAATACAAATGAAATAGGTTTAGCATTTTTTTTTTTTATACTTTTCTAGTATGGATCATTTAGAACAAATCAGAAGAATCGCTATATTATATTTATGTTGTTTGTTAACCGTACTCAAGAGCTCTATACGTTAGAACGTTACTGTAAGAGAGCTGGTCAGATACATCCTGTGTGTGCCTTGCTCTTCTCGAGAGATTTTTAGGTGGTCAAGGAGGATCATCCTACTCATGGACTCGACCAATTAAGAAGCACAAAGTTATGAATTCATTGCCATTTTCACACAAAATTTTATCCACTCGTCATTTGGTATTACATGATAGTTCGGACGAATGGATGGTGTGATATCTAGAAGGATCTAAAAACTTTTCTTTCCTCTCAAATTTGATTTTTTTTTTTTTTCTGGTCGAAAAAGAGCTTCAGTTCATTCAACGAGGAAAACCAGATGTGCCCTGTAACTGGATTCAGTAGCCAAAATGTCTTAAAAAGAGTCGGAGGAGGTAAAAGGAACCGATTTAAGAATAGAGAATTGCATCCGTGGGCTTTGGTGGTCTGGTCCCGTTGTAAAATTTGCTTCTCTTCTACAGTGTTGGATCCGGATATGTGGGTATTGCTCTAGCAGATCAGTACATTCTCAAATGTGACCTCGTGTTGGACCCAAAAGGCCGAAACTATGTAAGCGGGCCATGTATGCACCCCATTTATCTGAAAGCCTTTTTAAATAAAGATTTAAAAGACCACATGGAAAAGTCATATTGATTAATATTACGAAAAATTACAAACGGGTATTTATGATAAATTTATTCTCCGTTGATTTCCATCAAATTTTACTATCAAATTATTAAGTTAGATAATATATGAAAATTTATGAGTATAACCGTTTGAGGTTTTATCTTACATTTGTCATAGGAGTATCAATTTGTAGTTTTTCGTGATATTATTTCAATTTAACAAAAATTAATGGAGTGCAAATTTATCACACATGTATCATTTTTAGGTTTGGAGTGGTTAAAAAATTAGTTTGAGGGTCAATTTATCACAAGTATAACAATTTATGGTTTTTTGTGGTAAAAAAATAGTTAAAATTAAAATTGCCATACATGTACTAATTTAAGATTTTTCCAAATGTTAACCCAAGTCATATTGAAATGATTTTTGTTTTCATGGTCTTTTTGTTTAAAACTTATGATGCCGCTTAGTGTTTTAATCTTTATTTGTTGCAACCTAGTTTTAAAGATGAGGTCAGATATATACTCCGCAGAAGAATTTATAGGTAAATGAGTAACCAAATTTCAGTGGGGTCAAGTGGCGCTCCATCCGTGTCTCTTTGCCTACTCTTTTTAAGGTCCAATATTCATTTTCTTGATATTGACATCCTTCGTTACAAGAGACAGCCTCCTGGCAAATTGTAAGATTATACGAAGTCCGTATGCTAATTGACGTGGCAAATTATTATTGACTATTTTAAATAATTAGGAAAAATAATTCTTAATAAAATTTTGGTTTCCCGAAGGCTAAATAAGGGGTAGAGCTATGGATGAAATGGGCTTCACTAGTCCATCGATCCACCACTTAGACACTTACAAGATCTAAAATTTTTTGGAACAAATTGATTTCATTTCAAATTGAAAAGTTAGAAATTTTCTTTTGGAATAGAAATTTGTTCCAGAAATAAAAAAATAAAAAAATCAAATTGCGTTACTAAACAAATTTCTATTCCAAACCTGTTCCGAGGAACAGAGAAACAAAGAAATAGAAAAATAGAAATGTTATCACGCGCGCCCTTACAAGATCTATCTAACTTGATCATCACTTTAGGCTAGGCTTTTAAGGGTGCACATGGCAACGTTTCTCTTCTTTTGTTTTTATGTTATTTTGCTTCCTAAAATAGAAAAAAGAACATAAATATATTCGATAATGTTAATTAATTTTTCTATTTCGCGAAATAGAAAAGTAGCCGGGGACTAAATTTGAAACAAAAACAAAAAGTAAAAAAAGTAACTTATTGTTCTTGGAAACAATGAAATAAGTATGTTTTTTCTTTTCTTTTCTTCTTCTTCCTTGGCGACCAGTAGGTGGCGACGGTGAGGGCCTGCGAAGGGCGGGGAAGAAGAAAGAAAAAAGAAAAAAAAATCTTGGAGAATTTTATGTTACAAAAAAAAAAAAAATTGTGGAACATACCATATACATTCCCGTTCTTTTATTTATTTATTTTGAAAATATAAATTTTATATAGTTATTAAATGCATCATTTTATTCAAAAATTATTTCAAGGAATATAAAAAGAAAAAAACTATTTTTGAAAAAATTGTTTCCCAAAACAAAAGTGTTACCAAATTCATTCTAAACATGGCTTTTGATCATCTTGCACTAATCTTGTTTTGCGATTGAACAAGACGTTATAGCCAAATCATAAATCCCTTCGATAAAGGCTTTTTAAAGAAAAAAATACTAGAAATAAAAAGCCAGATTTTAAAAATTGGACTGTAAAATGACGCAGTAGACTTTTATTAGATTAATTTGTTCGAGTGTTTCTACATATTTATGGCGTCACTTTATAAATAAATTTTGTACTCCGGCCTAGAATAAAAAGGCAATTGAGGTTCATATTATTCATGAGTTGCTTCTTGTTTTTCGTGTAGCCACTTCATCATTTTCTTTATAAAACACCCATTCATAGCACATGAACTTAAAGCCCATAAAAATAATCTACAAGCAATATTTGCTCGGTCAATACCGTTTTGAGTACTGTCAACCCCTTTCATTCCCTATTTTTCTCTCTCTCCATATACATATGTTATTTATTTATTTATTTATTTTTATACTAAGGATCCGGCCTAGCTCATCTTACAGGAGCACAGCACCGACTATACCTCAAGGAGACTGACCCAACAACCCACTGTCGGGACCCCCCACTTAAATCACGGAGCATACCTTGGGAGTCGAACCCTTAACCTAGTGGCCAAATTCAGGGAGCAAGCCTCAACTGTTTACCCTCAAGTTAATCTCACTAATCACATTTTCATCTATAAAAACATATAATATTCCTCTATAATATGCTTTAGACATTTCACGTGTCCAAACAACACGCTCAATTCGTGAGTGCACGGCCCTTAGGAATTGAGGTAATATTGTCATAGTTTTCGAGTTAAACTTGGTGAGAATATTGGTTGTAAAACCTTTCACTGGGTTATGTAGAGGGATATTTTATATTCAAAACAAGTTAGTATTTAGAATTACTTCGAATCGCGTCAATTGAAAGACTTGAGCAAGATGAGAATATTCATGAATTTACCTGAAAAGCTTGTTAACAGAACTACGGGCATTACACTATACTCTCGTTTCAGTATCGGAGGCCTAAGGTTAACCTGCTCATATCAATACTCTTGTTTTAGTATGGGAGGCCTAAGTTTCCCTTAATGTGACCTACTCATATTCTCGTTGCTGCCTTTTTCCCTCTCCATGATAAGGAAGCATGAAAAGTACTCTGCAAAAAGAGAGCCAAGCTCTGTTCACGTATCAATTACTCGATCTTTAGCACAGGCATGTAACAGAACCGAGTCAATTGTGCGTCGATTGAAAACTTTACGGACAATCAAAGTCAGGCCGATCTTTTTACAGAATATTAGTTTGAAAAGTAGCGCCACCACCTCTGGGAACATATAGAGGTCTCAGAACCTTGATTTCACGGTTTATAATCCCTTCCAATACCTTCGTCATCTACACATCTCCCCAAGTGTCAATTTTGATCCATATAGCCCCTCATGGTGTCCATTATGGTTCAAGAATACCGGTACTCAAATTGACCATTGTCCACAAATTTGCTTGCCATGTCAATTTCACCGAAGACTAGGAAAAGGAAGTGGAGCTTGACTAGCGATTGAGCCTTATCATTCTGTGCTATTTATTCATTATCCCCCACGGGGAACTTTAAACTGATTGAAAAAGGTACAGGTTTTATCTTTCAACGATACATCATTTCGGGAATGATGTTCCATCCATAAGTATGGCCATCAATCTTGTTAACAATATGTAGACCTGCACCATCCTCCCTTTCAAACCCAACCACCCCCTCCTAAATCATGGTTTCTTCCTTATTGCTCTCCTCAATTGAAAATTTACTCTTCAAAGCCATAGCCAATTTCTCCTCTCTTCATGGCATGACAACGATCCTTGTGGGTTTACTGGTGTTGCTTGCGACTGCTACGCCCATCACCCATCTAAATCTTTCCTTTCTTAATTTGAGAGGAAGTGTAGATGGCCTTGATTTCTTGCGCTTAACCAGTGTGATTAGCTTTGAATTTCGCAACAACTCAATTTATGGCTTCGTCCCCTCAAGTATTGGTAACCTTCCCAAACTCAACTCCCTTGATCTTTGTGGCAATGAATTGTCTCTGGGGACATTCCTCCAAATATTAGTATGGTAGAGAGTCTTCAATATTTGCATCTATGTGCAAACAACCTGAGTGGACACATCTCTTAGGAGATTGGACGATTTGATTCTCTTTTGGGACTTGATTTTTCGCAAAATCAACTTTTAGGGCACATTCATACTTCTCTTGGAAAATTAGGCAATTTAATTGAATTAGACATCTCACTAAATAACTTTTTGGCTCCATTCCAAGATAGAGAACTTGAGAAATTTGGAGGCTCTTTTCTTTAGGCAAAATAGACTTTTGGGATCCATACCTTCAAAATTGGCAGGCTTGCTTCACTTATTGTGCTTGACCTATCTATTACTTAACAATCTCACTAGCTCAATCCCTTGTTCCATCGGAAACTTGACAAATTTCTCTTATTTGTGTCTCCCAAAATGGAATCTCAAGCTTGATCCCTGGAGAAATAGGGACTCATATATCCATGGAAAAGTTAAATTTGTTTGAAAATGGTTTGGCTAGTCCAAATGCTACTTCTCTTGGAAACTTGGGCAACTTAACCAAAATAGACTTTTTAACTAATACCCTTTCCGGTTTCATTCCACTAGAAATATGCAAATTGAGAGGAGCTTGAAGATTTTAACTTATGGGAAAGTAGATTGTTAGGAACCGTGCTTTTGGAAGTAGGGAGGCTTGCTTCTCTTACTAAACTTTACTTGGTAGAAATATTCTTACTAGCTTGATCCCTCAAGAAATTGGGAGATTGACACCTTTTAAATAATTGGATTTGTTAGTGGATGATGTGGTCGGTGTAATTCCATTGTCTTTTCAAAACTTGAGCAACTCAACATTTTATACCTTTGTTATAATCATTTGTCTAGCTCAATTCCTAAAAATGTAGGGAAATTGATATCTCTTACTGCATTACATGTAGTGGATAATAATTTGACCGATCCAATCCTTGCGTCGGTTGGAAGCAGACCAATCTAACTTTCTTAAACCTTGGTAACAACAATTTCTTTTGGTTCATTGGCTTCTAAATCTAGGAAGTTAACATATTTGAGTCTTTTGAGACTATCTAATAATGAACTAGAGGGGGAAATTCCAGAAGATGTAAGCCTTGGGAGATCATTGCAATATTTCACCGTAATAATCATTTCATGGGTCCCACCCCAATAAACTTAGAGAACTGTAGCACATGAATCGATGAGGCTTGACTTAAACCAACTTACTGGAAACATAATAACCAAATCTAGAGTTAATGGGCTTGAGTCACAATCATTTCAATGGTTGACTTTCCTAGAAATGGGAGCATTGTTGTAATTTGACGAGCTTAAGGATATCAAACAACAATATTTTTGGCGAGATGCCCACGATATTTGGAAGGATGGCTCGTTGTAGAAATTAGACCTTTCTTCAAATAATTTAAGGGAGAGATTCCAGTGGAACTAGAGAGCCTGTTGATGTTGTCAAAACTTGATATAAGTAACAATGCAATCACAAGAAATGTTGTCACCAAGATTTAACTTTTATCCCATCGAGAACATCTGAACTTGGCATCGAACAATTTGAGTGAATCAATATCGATGTAGTTAGACTCATGCAAAAGCTTGTTGAGCTTGAACTTGAGTAGAAATTGTTGGAAGTTTGTTTGTAAAGAGAAACCTAGTGCATGTTTCCTTGTCCCACATAAGAAAAGTGAGAGGAAGTTGGCCGATTAATAAGTGTGGGATTTCTTTAGTGTACCTAAAGAGATGATTGGGTGTGGGCTAGACCCCACCATATCCGTGTGCAAGTGCGCGATTTTGCCGCACTTAGCACTCTGCGGTTTAATTAGCACTAACCCCTTTGTTATTTATTTATTTTTCTTAAGGTTATGTTATTAATTTTAATCAATTCAAAGGTTGTTTTTGTTTTTGAGAATTTTAGGAAATTATTAAAAAAATTCGAAATTTTATTTTATTTTTAAAATATTTAATTATTCCGAATTTTTGTTTGTGTCTTTTCAAGACAACCTTTGGAAAAGATACTCATTCGTTCGCAACTTTTTCTGAAGGGTTGCATTTGTTCGTTTTTTTAACTTCTTCCGAATGGACGCCTTTGTTCATCTAGGCAATTTTCGAAATGACATGTTTGTTCATTTTTGCAGTTTACACGAAGAGTTGCCTATGTTTTAAGATTATTATATAAAATTATTTGACCGACGAACAAAGAATACAAATTTTAACTCGCCTATAAAATCGATGACTTTGGCCAGCGCATGGATGATGATCAAGGACATCTCATCCAAGATGCGGTCAATACTCTTATCTATTCCATTTCACAACACTTCATAGGAGACCCTTCACATATTAGATATAGAAACTAAGATCTCTTATCCAATATGCGTGGTAAATCCTTAGGGAGATTTAGAGAATACAAAGAACTCTTCCTTCAAAAGGTTCTTATTAGACCCGATTGCAATCAACCTTTTTGTAAAGAAAAATTCTTAGCAGGTTTACCCCAAATTATAGGTGACCAAGTTAGAGATAGAATTAGAGAAGAATACAATGGCCAAATACCTTATGATCTTCTTTCTTATGGAGAAATAGTCTCTTATGTTTACAGACAAGGAACACAAATGTGTAATACTATCAAATTATAAAGACAGCTCAAAGAAGAACAATCTCTCACCAATAGAAGTCTACGAGATTTTTGTGCTCAATACGACCCCTCTTATAATGAAAAAACAAAACCAAAATGTAAGGGGTCTTGTCCTTCTGAAAAAGAAACAAAGAAACATCACAACAAACCTCCACCTCGTAGGAATACACAAAGACACAAGAATAACCAAAATAGACCTCATATTGATGGGAAAATTTTTAAAGATATTAAATGTTATTCTTGCGGTAGAAAATGTCATATTTCAAATATTGTAGGATTAATAAAAAATTGAATGAACTCTCTCTTGATGACAATACTCTTAACCAGTTAAACAACATCTTCATAGAAAATGGTGATACTTCTTCTGATGAACTTCTTGAGGAAGAAGGTCTTCAGATTAATGAAATAGATTCCTCTTCTGACACTGATTATGAAGATGCCTCTCTAGAAAAACCCGTTCCTGAAATAAACATGTTAACAAAAGAAGAAGAATTTCTCCTTAGCACTGCTGATAAGATCACCGACCCGGAAGCCAAGAAAGAATACCTTGATAGACTACATTCTTCCTTGAATATTTTTTCCAAACCCAATACTTCCTACAGTCTAAAAGACATTTTGAATAGAAACAAAAACCTCGGTCCGATCTGTTAATATGAATGACCTTCAAAATGAAATAAAACAACAAAAATTAGAGATTCAAGCCTTGAAAGCTACACAGCTAGAAATGAAACAAGAGATTTCTGACATAAAATCTCTTGTCATAAAAGGAAAGAAAAATTTAGAAGACCAAAACAAAATCACCAATACATTAGATACTTTGGACCTAGCCTTTCTTATGTTATTAACAGAAATAACGTCTAGGAAATGGATAATAAATATTATGATAAAAATCAACAATGAGTTTATTATTGAAACAATAGCACTCTTTGATACAGGAGCTGATCTCAATTGTATCAAAGAAGGCCTTGTTCCAACAATATACTTTGACAAAACTTCCGAATCCTTAAAATCAGCCTCGGGTGATAAACTTAACATCAATACAAATTACCATAAGCCTTAATAATAAAAGATCAAATGTCCTACAAAACATCTTTTCTTTTAGTAAAAAATATGATGCAACAAGTAATACTTGGAACACCTTTTATACAATTAATACAACATTTTACAATTACTAACGAAGGTATTGAAACCCATACACTAAATAGAAAAATCACCTTCAACTTCATAACAAAACCACAGAAGAGAAGCCTAAATATTTTACAAGAACATTCTATTTCAGAAATAAATTGCCTTATAAAAGACAAAGAAAATCAGCTTGAATTCTTAAAAGAAGATTTAGAACTCAAAAGAATAGAAGAAAATCTTATAAAACCAAACATCATAGAAAAGATAGCTTCCCTACAAAAACACAGAAAAGACTATATGCTCTACTCTACCCAATGCCTTTTGGGAAAGAAAGAAGCATATCGTTGATTTACCTTATGAACATGATTGTTCTGAAAACAAAATACCTACCAAAGCCCGCCCAACACAGATGAATCAAGAAGTTTTGAAATTCTGTCAAGCAGAAATACAAGATCTCTTGAATAAAAAGCTCATAAGAAAAAGCCAATCACCACAGGTTGTTCTGCTTTTTATGTCAATAAAAATGCTGAACTAGAAAGAGGAGTTCATAGATTAGTTATTAATTATAAACCTCTTAATACAACCCTTAGATGGATAAGATACCCTATACCCAACAAAAAGATTTACTAAACATACTCTGTAGATCAAAAATATTTTCAAAATTTGACATGAAATCAAGATTTTGGCAAATACAAGTCAGTGAAAAGGATAAATACAAGACATCATTTACAGTCCATTTTGGTCAATATGAATGGAATGTTATGCCATTCGGTCTAAAAAATGCCCCTTCAGAATTCCAAAGAATTATGAACGAGATTTTCAATCCTTATTCAGAATACATCATAGTTTATATAGATGATGTTCTAGTATTCTCTTCCAATATAGAACAGCATTTCAAACACTTATTTACTTTCATAAAAATAATCATACAAAACGGTCTTGTAGTCTCTCCTATTAAGATTGCACTCTTCAAAACCAAGATTAGATTCTTAGGTCATTACATTCATTTAAGCACCATCACACCCATAGAAAGATCAATCTCTTTTACTTATAAATTCCCCGATGAAATCAAAGACAAAACTCAATTACAAAGGTTTTTGGGTAGTCTCAATTATATTTTAGATTTCTTTCCCAATATAAATATCCTTTGTAAACCTTTACATCAAAGGTTACGTAAGGATCCTCCACCACGGACCTCTGTCCATACGGACATTGTCAAACAAATAAAAATGCATGTGAAAGACATACCTTGCCTACACCTAGCTGACCCTTCCACTTTCAAAATAGTTGTACAGATGCATCAGAATTAGGATATGGTGGCATTTTCAAACAAGTCAAAAACAACAAAGAACAAGTTGTTTAGTTTATATCAAAACATTGGAATTCAGCTCAACAAAATTATTCGACAATCAAAAAAGAAATACTTGCTATAGTTTTATCTATATCAAAATTCCAAGGAGATTTATTAAATAAAAAATTTCTCTTGAGAATTGATTGCAAATTAGCCAAAGACGTTTTACAAAAAGACGTTTTAAACATTGCATCAAAACAGATTTTTGCCGGATGGCAAGCCATACTTTCAGTATTCGATTTCGACATTAAATTTATAAATGGTTCTTCAAATTCATTACCTGATTTTCTCACAAGAGAATTTTTACAGGGGATACCAATATGCCAAGATCCAAAAAGACAAAGACAAAGGCAAAGGCAAAGCCACCGCCGAACCCTCCAATACACCACCAAAGCCAAAAGGCTTAACATCTGTCAAAACATGGCTCCAAATGGCAGAAAACAACCAGACAGTCTTACAACAAACACCTTTGACAATAGAACCCATATCATCTGAACCCATGCTAGCCTTTAAACAGTTAGCCGACATACTACCAAAAGAAACAATATTGTTACTTGCCCAGTCTTTACAAAAAGACGTAAAGAAAGAGCCATCTAGTGCCGTCGAGGTAAGTAACAATCCTTTCCCGATTGCTACACAAAAGCAAGCGGAATACAAAAGAATTTCGAATGAGGTGGTTATTAGGCCACAGGCAACCCCTCATTCTCAAAGATCAAAATTTTTCTCCAAAACATCATTTCAAAAAATATTGACTGTAGAAGATGGATTTTACGATGATAATCCAAACAAATTCGCAAAAAAATCTTCCCAAAAAATTGGTTTTTCAAACCACACAATACAAACAAAACCCTTATTATGAGCAAATCCTAGTGGAGACAGAATATGCAAGGTTTACTTACTTTGCTGACAAAACCAATACAGAAAACATTCTATACTCCACTATATCCATCAGTAAAGTCATACACCCCTTACACTGGGCAGATTCACCTCATACACCCAGAAAATTCCCAATTAGGCTTACCAAAATCTTACCATATTCCTCCTCCTATACCTATTGGGACTACCAACAAGCCTGGTGGAATGTTTTCTACAGACAAAATACAAATTTCCAACATACCTGGCTAGTATTCTTCAAAGACAACTTTCCAAGACAAAGCCTACCAAACTGGTTCAACTCCTGGTGGGATTTTTTTGGTCATTTGGACATTATACTACACCCCACAGTCGATCAAAGATACTAAACATTTCGTAAACACTTTGTACCAAATCAACATGATTCAAGGTTCCTATGCCTTATGCATTTCTTCATAATATTCAAAATCTCATGGGTAACAGCCTGAGAGTTTGAATACGTTACATCCACCAATTCTATACCAATACTCATCCGAAAATATAAGACCAAATGGTGGGATGGATTCAATAGACATCAACAAGGATCCGAGGCTGCGGTTAAGACATGGCTAAATAGCCAGAAAAATCAAATAGCCATAGTCCCATCAAATACATCTTTTCTACAAGAAAAATCCATTGCAAGCGCAGCACTGGCTGCAGTCCAGAGCAAGGAGGAATACTGCAACATCCTCAGAACAATGCTCTCTGAAGCGGAAGGATCACAATGTGGATCTTCCAAATCTCAAAACAATACAGACGGATCCTCACAGCCACATCACAGTGGAAACACCAATGAAGACGACTACTACGGGATCAACCTAGATAGAGATTAAAATCAAGACATCATATGCCAGCACTGTTACAAGCGGCGCAAAGGCTATACACTGTAGCATAATAGACATACACTGTTCATACACTGTTCACTATTTACTATTCACTTTACATTGTTCACTAAGTACTGTTCACTTTACACTGTTCAGCACTGTAGCACTTTCACTGTAGCACCCCCTATAAATACACCACCTTGACATAGAAGAAGGGGACCCGAAATTTTTCAGATTTCTCTCTTCTTCCTCTCTCTCTCTCACTTGTAAACCATCATCCCTTCCATCCTCATCTCTTCCATCTTCAAGCTCTCTTACCTTGTATCCCTTGGTTTCAAAGTAAGTTAGTTTTTCATATACATAGTTTTATACAAGGTTACCAACTTACATGATAGTTGGTTAACCGTTTCTTGTAATACAAACATCAATACTCCCTGGAGTGCGGATTATCGCCCTAGAGGATGACTTGATGCTTTAGTTTCTGCATCCTTCAATACATGTAATTTCAGCTTTTCAGCTTTATATAATACAAGTTCATACCACCTTCATGGATGGTTTTTGTTTATGCATAATTTTACTTTATATTTTATATATTGCCTTTGCTCTTTACATTATTTTTAATTCTCGCGATTTTATTTAAGTCATTTACTTACTTTCTTGTTCTTATACATCCTTCCCTGCTTTCATATAGATCTGTTAACCTCTTATACTTCCTTGTTCTCTCATATAGTACTCCGATCCTAACCCCTTTATATATATATATACATGTCAGTTTTCGGAAGAACGAGTGTGTGATCATTTTTATCTTTTCAAGCCTTCTTTCTGAAAAAACTATAGCCATCCTTTCAATTGTTTCCTAAAGAGATCCTGGAGAAATACTATAATTGCTATATAGTATTCTCATTTTTGAGACTTTGTTGTATCCTTGAGGATATTTGCTAGTGACCATTAGCAACGTTGTAGGCAAATAAATCCTTAAAGAAAGTGATATCACGCCTCAAAGTTTGACTTGATTACTCTAAAGATCTGACTTCATTGTTCTACCCAATTCGAAGCCATATTTTCCCAACAGAAATATGTTATGACTCTCTCAAATGGGCATCGAGAAAAAGATGGGATTAGAGGGAGTACAGAGTTGGGGACTAGTGATGCTCAATCGTGGGAGTTCTCCCAAACCCTTGCCACGAACAACCGTTGGAAATTTCATTTTCGTTCAATTAATCCTATAAAACTTCTATGTTAGTGGAGCCACCGATAGATTATTTGGGCCCAATTTTAAAAAATAATGAATTGCAAAATTTTAGGAGACATCCAACACTTTCGAACGAAGTAAATTTCATAAACTTATGAATTCATTTATTAGGTCAATTTATTTTTCAAATTCATATTAGGCGGATTGTCAAGGAATTTGTGATTGCGGTCACTACCTGGTTGTTTTTAAATTGAGATTGCAGTGAGTTATGCTTGTTGAAGTTACATCAGTTTCTTCTTCCTTCCTACATTCTCGTGGATTTGGCCATTAAAAAATTAAGATGGGCCCTTGGGCTTGGTCTATTACACTGCTCGCTTCACATTTTTCTAATTGATTTATCGACTAAAAATTCAGGTGATGACATAACAAATTCTGAGAAGCATTCCCCCTAAAATAGGCAACATACAAATCCTTGAGGTTAATGACTTGAGTTACAATATTTTGTTTGAAAATATATGAAGAGAGCTTGCAAAACTGAGAAACTTGCAAGCTCTAATTGTCTCTCACAATGGCTTATTTGGTTCCATCCCATACACTATTGATGATATTTTGGCATTGAATTCCATTGATGTGTCTTACAATGATCCGGAAGGTCCTCTCACAAATATCAAGGCTTTCAAGATGATAAAGGGCCTGTGGATATGTTGTTGGTTTATCGAAATGCAATCCTATCGGGAGCAAGAAATGCAATCGACACGTTGGAGCTAGAATCACACTTATCCTTATTACCTCATTATTGGGGTTCTTCCTTCTCTCTTGCACCTTGATTGTTGTTGTAATCGTCAATCATCATCAAAGAAGGATGTTCAAGAAGAGCACAATGAACGGGCAAATTTCCTAGATTTCATGCATATTTTGAGTGATGTCGGCAAAGCTTCCTATGATTGAATTGTCGATGCCAAAAAGATCCAACTCCACACACTTTGTGTGGGTGAAGGAGCATATGGAACTAAAGTCGAGATATTGAAAGGTCAAACAGTTGCCGTCAATAAAATATTGTCATCGTAGGAAGATAGTGAGAACGTTTATTTCATTCCATTTGAAAGGTGATGCGTGCGTGGGCAAGTGATTTTAAAATAGGGGAATTTTATGGTTAAGTATATGAGAACGGTGTGTATGTGGATGGGTGTCGATGGGTAAATATAAGTGCTGGATAGAATACAACTACCACCAAAATATAAAGGATGCACCACCAACCAAGAAGAAGATTGGCATTCACCACCAAGGCTTAAAGGACAAGCCACCCGCTAAGGATATAGGACTTTGGGATAGAAGAAGTTCACCACCAAGACTTAAAGTAAAACTACTAGCCAAGGATTAAGCATTTTTTGACTTACGTAATTCACTCTCCAATGATAAAGAAACCAAAATAGGAGTTATCCACTCTCCAAAAATATTTGCTCACATAGAGAAAAATCTCATGTATTTTCATTCATCAAAATCATCCGCTTACAACTGAGAACTCTCCTCGATTTAGAGGAGAACTATGGCATAGGAAGTAGACAAATAATTAAGAGATATAGGAAGCACCTAAACATTAAAGACATGGGAACTATAAAGTAATTAAAGACCTATGAACTTAGAATTTTGACTTTTGAAACTTACATAACAATAAAGACTCCTAAAATTTAGAGATGCAATTAAATGACTTGAGAACTTGTATTCTTGTCTCTTTAGCCTTGAGCTTTATCTTCAAAATTCGTTTGGCAGCTTTGACTATAAAACAACCACCTAAAAAATTCATCAAATATCCATGGAAATTTCCCAAAATAGCCTTGCATCAATATGTTGTTGTCTAGTCTTGAATCTAGCATTTAATATGGTGAATCGAAAACTCCTAAATCATTTCATGATCGATAGTCTTTTCCATTGATAATTTCATTTTTAGAGCCATCGAATCACATTATGCCCAAATTCTATTTTGGCTTGAATCATCATCGATGGTGCTAAGTTTGTTGATGGAGTTAAGTTGGATGGTCCCGCATTATTGTCCCCAGGTTTTTGAGGTCCTTAAATATGAGAAGTACTCATCATCCAAGTAAGGAGAAAGGTCTCCCAAATTTAAAGTCGTTGATACTCCAAATCCTCTAGGAAGGTCAATCTTATAAGCATTGTTACCGATCCACTCGATAATTTTAATTGGACCATCAGCTCTAGGCATGAGCTTGTTCTTTCAACAAGATGGGAGTCTCTCATTCTGCAAATGAACCTACATAAGATCACCTGGTTGAAAGTGAACCTTCTTTCGATACTAATTAGCTTTCTTCTTATAAGACTCATTGGCTCTCTCGATCTTAGATCAAATCTATTCATGAAGCTTCTTCATCGATTTAACTCGCTCTTTGCCATCGAAGTTCACTTGCAAGTCGGATGGAATTGGAATCAAATCGATCAGTGTGGGAGGGTTGACTCCCTACACGACTTAAGGTGATTGACAGTAGTATAACTCAGTGATCGATTACAAGCAAATTCAACATGCGCAAGCTTAAACCCCAATCTTTTAAAGCCTTACTTTCCATACTTGGAAGAATAGTGATAATGGTGCGATTAGTTACCTCCATTTGGCGATAAGTTTGGGGATGATAGGTGGTGCTAAATAAGAGTCATGTACCGAGCAATGCCTATAGTGTCTTTCTAGAAGTAGCTCAAGAACCTAGAATCGCGAGCCGACATGATGGTCTTTGGTACTCCATGAAGGTGAATGAATTTTTTTTTTAAAAAAATATAACTCAACCACGTAAGATGCATCATCGCTCTTGTGACATGGCACAAGATGAGCCATTTTAAAAAACTAATTGACCACACCATGATGGCATCTTTCCCCTTTGAGTTCTCAAAAGAGCCACGATAAAATTCATATTAACATTTTCCCAAGGCTGCAATGAAACAAGAAGTGGAGTATACAATCCCTGATGGAATTGACTATTTGCTTTTTGACACATTGCACACCTTGATATGATAGCATGCGCATCTCCATTCATCTTTGGCCAAGTGCTCTTGAAGAACCTTAAGAGTTTTATTAATGCCGAAGTGACCAGCCAATCCTCCACCATGTGTCTCTCAAAACAATAATTCTTGAAAAGAACTCTTTGGCACACCGAATCGACTTCCTTTAAAAAGAAACTCATCGTGTAAATAATAAGTACCTTGCACTCCTCGCTTATAGTTGCCGATGATCAATGAGAAATCTGGGTCTTCTGAATATGATTCCTTGGTTTATTGGTAACCATGAATCCTAGAGTCTAGAATGGCTAGCATAGAGTATCTACTTGATAAAGTGTCCGCTATGACATTACTGTGGCTAGGTTTATATTTTGAGACAAAAGAAAAAGATGGAATAAATTCTACCAATTTTGGCATGTTCCGAATTGAGTTTGTGTTGACCGCTAATAAACTTGAGAGCCTCATGTTGAGAATGAAAAGCAAATGGTTTTGGCCTCAAATAATGGCTCCAATGATTGAGAGCTCTAACAACGACATAGAACTCCTTATCATAAGTTGAATAGTTTTTCTTCAAATATGTCAACTTCTCATTTAAATATGCCAAAGGTTTTTGGGCTTGTACAAGAATAGCACTGTCAACTTCACTTGCGTCACATTTAACTTCAATTGCCTTATTGAAATCAAGAAGGGTAAAAATAAGGGACTCACAGTTTATACTTGATCGCTTCAAAGGTGTTTTGTGAAGCCTTTATCCATTCGACATATCCATTCTGCATGCATTTAGTGATTGGAGCCATGATGGTACTGAATCAATCTAGAGATCATTTCGATTCCATTAGTAATGAGGATTCGAATATCACACATTGATCAATTAAAGAGAGATTCAACAACTAAAAGAAAGAATGAACTGTCGGTGGAAAGAAACAAGTCCATGAAAAGTCCTTACGTTAGGAATGGACTCCAGAATTAGGTGTCTTCATAGCTTCTACCTTGGATTGATGAATGAAGTTCACCATCAAGGCTTAAAGGACAAGCAACCCGCCAAGGATATAGGACTTCGGAATATGAGAAACTCTCCACCAAAATTTAGAGGAAAGCCACCAGTCGAGGATAAAGCGCTTCTTGGTTCACCACCAAGGAGTAATCAACTCTCCAAGGATAAAGAAACCGAAATATGAGTTATCCACTCTTCAAATATTTCGCTCACATTGAGGAAAATCTAATATATTTTCATTTATCAAAATCATCTGCTTACAACTAAGAACTCTCCTCAATTTAGAGGAGAACTATGACATAAGAAATAGACAAACAATAAAGAGACATGGGAGATACCCAAACATTAAAGACATGGGAACTAGAAAGGAATTAAAGACCTATGAATTTAGAATTTTGACTCTTGAAACTTACATAACAATAAATACTCCTAGGAACTTAGAGATGCAATTAAATGACTTGGAAACTTGCATTATTGACTCTTTATCCTTGAGCTTTATCTTCAAAATTCGTTCACCGGCTTTGACTTGCAAACAACCACCTGAAAAGTTCATCAAGTGTCCACAGAAATTGCCCATAATAGCCTTCCACTGATATGTCGTTGGTTAGCCTTGAATCCGACAAATAACATGATGATCAAAAACTCCTTGTAAGTTTCATGATCGATAGTATTTTCCATTGATAATTTCATTTATGGACCCATCAAGTCACATTATGCCCAAGTTCTACCTTGGCTTGAATCATTATCGATGGTGCGGAGTTTGTTAACGGAGCTAAGTTGGATGCTCGCTCATCAAAAGGGAAATTTGAGCCTTGACAAATATACACCACTACAGCATCATGAAATCTTATGGGTTTTGCAGTCATGCCCAACACTGTTTTTTGGTGTATGAGTAATTTGGAAAGAGGAAGATGATGAAAGAGTAACAGAATTTCAATGGGACAAGAGGGTAAATGTGGTCCAAGGAGTTGTGGATGCATTGTCCTACATGCATCATGAATGTTCACCTCTATTGATTCATTGAGACTTGACTAGCAACAACATTCTATTGGATCGTGAGAGGCTTGTATTTCTGATTTTGGCACTACAAGACTATTGAGGCTAGATTCATCAGGCTAGACTACAATTACTGGCATCGTAAGGTATATTGCCCTAAAAACTTCGTAATTTTTCCATTTTGATGGCATTTATTGTTAGGCATCCCTTATACAATTGAACTTTTACTAGTTTTGTGCAGTTCAGTTATTTAATCTTCTTACGGATATTTGTTTACTCATTTAGGGCTTTCGAGTTCAGTGTTGATGAGAAAGCTTTCCAATTTCCTTGATAAGGAAGAATTGGCAAAGTGAGGAATAATATCATAATTGATCCATTTTAAGGATACTGAACGATGGTTGTACATTAGTCATCGAAACAAAATCGGTAAGACTTCATTGGAGCATAAACTCCCATGCTCAAATCAGTGTTGTAAAGGTGGATTGGGTTGAAAGTTGTACTTGCAAGAGTAATGTCATAGGAAGGAGTGTTGTCAAGTTTAATACCACTAATGATTGAGGTTATAAAAAGAATGAATTCACCACTTGTAGAGCTCGCTTATTCTACAATTCCTACAACTAAGAAAATAATATGTATAACTTTAGAGTCATTGTATTAGTGACAATAATGAGGTAGCATCTGGAAGATCATGTTTATCGAAAATGTTCATCGTCCACCCAAACTGAGTCGTCGATGTTGATAGATGTGCTGGATCAACCTCTCTTGCCTTCTAGACTTCGTTTTCAAGAGGTGCGGGACGTGGTATCTCAATTGCCAAGCTAGTGTTCATGTGCTTGCGAGTTGATCCGCGGCTTCGACCGACCATGGGACAACTGTTAGGGAAATCCCTTATGATGTTTTGAAGATGACAAAATAAATCAAAGGCTACTAACATATTTGATGGTTGAGTAATAGGCCATGCAGATGTTAGAACATGTAGAGGATATTATCAAAGTCGAAGACTGTCGGACTCAAGACTCAAAGTCTAAAGACGGTTAGACTCTAGACTCAAAGTCGAAGACTGTTAGACTCAAGACTCAAAGTCGAAGACGCCGGACTTTAGTGTCAAAGTACGTTCTACATCGAGTCTGTTCACTCGACAAATTCCAGACTCGAACGTGAATGATGAACCGGAAGACGGACTCTATGCTGAAGCTGAACTGGGTACGACCTTAAAGTCTGAGACTCAGATTGTAAAGTCTACTGAGACTCAGATTGTAAAGTCTACAGACTCATATTGTAAAGTCTACGACCCAGATTGTAAAGTCTAAAGACTCGGATTGTAAAGTCTATGGCTATCGACTTTACATCCGGATTCGATGAATCGTAACTCAAGCCCAATCATACAACGGCTAGTGATCTGGTTTGGATTCCACATCAAGATTGATTTGATTGATTCAATCTAATTGATTGACAATTGGATGTTGAAGACAAGAACTTTCTATACGAAGAAGCTTTACTTATGGAAACCAAGATTTCGTTTGTATGGGCGATCGGAATCAATTTGGGATTTTACCTTTGTCACTCAACGGCTACCAAATCTTCTAGATACAGAGCTGTCCAATGGGTATATTGGAAGACGATTCTCCGGGATACTGTCCAACGGTAGTTTGGAAGTGGAGGAGTATTTAAGAAGATGAAGGACCGATGAGCAAGTAAGAGACGGAGCGTAGAATTTATAATTCCAAAGTCGAGCGACTTTAGATCATATACTTGTCTCTTGAGAGCTTAAACGTTTGTAATCGTGAGAGAAATACCAAGAGAGTGACTTAGTGAGATAGTGTGATCTACTAAGTATTTGCACTCGGAGTTGTAATCTCTTGTTGATTGCATAGTGGAATCCAGCCAAGAAGGCTGTTATCGTGGGAGAGTGGACGTAGGCTTGGATTAAGCCGAACCACTATAAATCTCGTGTTCTTATTCTCTTCCCTAACTCCTTTATTTTGTTCATACTAGCACTCTCAACAACTCTCTGCATTCAGCTTCAAGCAACTTCGCCAAGAAATTTGGAGTATTCGCAAGAGATGGTTAAGTCGTGAAGTTATTCTTTCATGTGTTATTATGATTAGTCACCATACGGCCCCAAGCGGCAAGGGTCGCAACGTTTCAACTTTTGTTTTTTTGTTTTTTTTTGGGTCTGAATGTGTATGTATTTTCTATTTATTTTGTTTTAGTTTTCAAAAGTTTTCATTTTCCTTTTATATATTATTATATATACTTATTGTATTTTAAAATTGAGCAATTTTAAAAGCCATGTAGGATAACTCGTCAGCATATAATGACAAATCAGCGGTCACATCAGCATTTCCGTTTACTTAATAACTAAATATCCCAAAAGAGAAAGGGTATGCATTGATCAAAGAAAAAGTATAGAGAAAGTATAGAGAAAGTACAAGGAAATAGCGGTGCCTTTATCCTCTTTTGTTCATATCAAAACATTTAGAATAAGATTTTGCTAAAGTTAATTTCCATTTAAAAGATCAAACGAAATAAAAACTTAATTGAATATTGTTAAAGACGGCAAATGCGGGCTCTTTTTCTTAGTTATGACATAATATGATGGTAATATCCCATAAGTGAATACAGGATTCTAGACTCAATGTTACATATAATTATATGTTAATAACATGCAAATGGTTCCGCCTAAAAAATCCCCTAAATGTTACATCAGAGTCCGACATCGTTGGAGGATAAATATGACGAGAAAAAGCAATTAAATCAGTTTGGCCTAAATTAAAAATAAGAATCATTATCAAGTACATCCATTCGGGTGAATTACCCCAAATCAAAACTAAAAATCTCGGCCTTAAATATGATTGATCGGATCTATAGACCAACCAAGCCCAAACGGCTCTAGATTTAGGGGTTACCACTCCTGATCTAACCAAAAACATACGAGCCCAGGTGAAACGGCGAAACCTATGCACGAACGGCGCTTCGGCAAAGCGGGCAATTCTAACATTGGTGGAGCCATTTGTCGATGCAATTCTTATGGTAGGGGTGGCTGCAGTTCTTGAACACCCAACATTCATCTCCTTTCTCGATCCCAAGCAAATCGCGCAGTCCTCGCAATTGATCTCCCTAATTTTGTCGCCTGGATATACCACAGCCTCCACCTTGGGAGGCGCTTGCAGGAGCTCAATGTTGCCGTCAGAGGGAGTGTGACTATTCAACGTTGCGGGAGCCACTTGTTGAAGCTCAACGGAGGGAGGACTAGTCGCCGGCCGATTCCTCATCTTGTGACAACAAAGCTGGATGCTAACATAGGTGTAGCAGCAGAATGCAGTATCCTAGGAATATTTTGAAGGCCAGGGGCAAATTTTCGAGATGATGAATTAGCGGAAGCATGGTCACCCTAGGAATTGTAAACAATTGATGGTGGATTTTGGATTCAACATAGGCTTCACTATATACCCAGTGAGTGCAATGAACTTGCTTGAGTTAATGAAGTTGGATATCATCTGCATTAGGGATTTTCCAAAGAGATTAGGTTTGGAAAGTAAGATCTACTAGAAAGTGGAAAGTGAATAATCAATTTTAGATTTCGAGCTGTCGCATCTTTTTAGCTCAAAACATGTCTGGTAAGTCGAATAGAGAATTGCCTTAAATAGTGAAAATGGGAGGGAGACATCAATGCATGTGCTTAATGAGAACAAGCATCGAATTTATTGTCACGATTTCGAAGGCGTTGCTGGGCACGTCCCTCGTGCTGTTTTGGCTTTTCAAATGAAAATTTTCAATTATAAAATACGGAAGGAAAGCATCAAATTTCATCCATTACACTTCCGCTTTCTGTAATGAATTTGTTTTTCGTATAGGAATTTTATGTTGCTTCAGGCTATAAAGTTATCTATGCCAACAAATATGTAACTAAGTAGCAGTTTAATGGAAATATAATATCTTAGCCATCGAAGTGTCGATTATTAGAATAAAAAAAAAATTAAAAACATTCTTCCCTTCCATCAATCAGTATTAATAAATGGAATAAGGACAGATGTAGATTGCTAAGATTATTGGTAGTATCCTATTTAGTTTTGGATTCTAGGAGATATCTGATGGTTTTATGAGAGATGGGCTTAAGGCCCGTCCGCTCATGTTGGGCCTAAAAGCCCGGCCCACAGGAATAGGGCCCGTGGATGGAAGGACGTATAAAAGGGAGGAGAGAGAGAGAGAACGTACCTTTTGGAAAATAAACGTACGTACGTCTTTTTCTCTCCCTCACTCTCTCTCTCTCTCTCAAAAAAGGAAAACAGTAAGGACAAGGCACGTTTTTCTTCCCTTCAACCACGAATTGGAGTCATCGGATCGAATAGGGCTAGATTCTCTTCCTCACATCGGCGTCGGTGCTTAATATGTGGCTAAAAAAGTACGCTCGAATCTGTGGTGTGCTTTAGGATCGGTGATACGTGTTGTTTTCCCGGGCTCGTCTTCCGCATTGGTTTAGGGGTTCGATTTGAGTGTCGAATCCGCTTTTTGGGGATCCGTTATTCCCAACATTGGTATCAGAGCCCTAGTTCATGTTTTCCCGATCCCTTTGATGTTTTTTGATTGATTTTTTGCAAAAGAAATTCGGCCAACACGGATCGGGGCGAGGAATCCCGACACCCGAGCACTGTTCGTCCGTTTTTTCGAGTTTCTGTAAGTCGAAATCGAATTCTGATAACACAAGGTGAAAGGGCTCGTCGAGACGAGTCCGGCGACATGTCGTGCGTCGCCGGGCGACGCCGCACGTGCCCACACGCGCGGCCAAAAGCCGCTGCGCGTGGGCGCCACGCGCCGGTCGGCGAACCGGCACGTGTACGACGCCAGCGGCGAACCGGCACGCGCCGGTCGGCGAACCGACGCGTGCTGACGTCACCCAACGGTCAGTAACCGCTGGGCTGACGTCATCGATGACGTCAGCGCCGACGACGGTTGGCCGGGTGGTCACCGGCTGGCGACTTGACCGACGACTTGACCCGATCCGACCCGCGGACGCCTGGCACGCGCGCGGCATGTGCCGGCTGACGTCTGCATGACGTCAGCCCGCGCACGCGCGCGGCACGTGCGGTCAGTTCGCTCGACCTGGCCCAATCGGCCCGGCCGGTCCGACGACTGACGACCTGACCGTTGACCCGTTGACCGTTGACCAAAAAATAAAAAAGGAAAAGAATGTGTTTCTTTTTCAATTGAGTCTATGTGGATTATTTGTTGTCACTTATTTGTTTTGCATTTGTTGCAGGAAAAATGCCTCCCCTCAAGTTGCGCACACCTATTCACGCAATTACCGATGAGCAAAAGGAAAGGCTTTCTAATTTGATAGCTGAGCTGACTGATCATCGATGGGAGAGTGGTGACTTAATTGATCATGTCCTTGAGGTCAATGAAAAAATTCAGAAGGTCATATGAAATGGTCATCTTATGCCACAGTCAGAGATGGTGCGATTTTTCATGAACACCCTTCCACCTGAATGGCAAGGAGTGTTGAATCGCATATGGGATGTCAACAAAGCTGCTTCTTATAAGAAAATTGTGATGGATTTTGTAAATGAATATTACTGGATTATTACAAGGGAAAAGATCAAGAAATTGAACAAAAGAGGATCTTTCCCAGTTCGTGCTGACTTGGTGTTAGTTGTATTAGCTGATTTTTGTTAAGTGTGCTTTGTGGACATATTATGTAATTTTTACTACCTGATTGTTGTTCATGTAGCAACCGATATGTTAATTGTATTATGTGAAAGCATTATTGTTTTATTGGATTTCAATTATCTGTTGCTTTCTGTTATTGCTGGTTGCTGTGGGTAATTAGTTGTGGGTAGTTATAGAAGTTTTTGTAGCTTCATAGAATTTATTTTGCATAAGACAATTATATTAATGATAGTTTTAAGTTAGGATTTTGGAGGATGATTGGAAACTTAGTGACCTTTTGATTCTGAAGCCTTACTTGAAATTATTCATTAATATGATGGGTCTATGCAAATAGGGATGCATAAATGATAGGCACTAATAATTCATGCATATATGTCTGATGTGTTCAGATCAATGGCTTCAGCCACAAAGAGCATAGTTGTTGAGCTGAACAAAGGTGAAAAGCTCAATGGTGACAACTATGAAATATGGCACATGAAAATCCAATATGTGCTGGAAGAGCAAGAGGCACTTGAAGCTCTTAACCTGACCATGGTAGAACTTGAAGAAGGAAAAACTGCACAGCACAAGAGAGATAAGGAAGCTTTTGCTGCATGGAAAAGAAAGAACTCTCTTGCTCACATCACGTTGCTGAGCAGCATGGAAAATGACGTCATGCGAGAGTTTAGGCGTTTTGACAATGCCAAGGAAATGTGGGAGGCATTGGCAGCTAGATTTGGTCATACTTCGGTGACCAGACTGAGATAGCTCACTATTAGGTTTGACTCTTACAAGAAGCCTCATGGTCAGACCATGAAGCAACAGCTTAGAAAGATGTCAAACATGATAAATGAGCTTAAAGATGCTGGCCATGTCCTCATAGATGAGCAGCAAGTGCAAGTAGTGATTCGTTCCTTGCCTCAGAGTTGGGAGCATATGAAGGTGCACCTGACCCATAATGAAAATATCAAAACTTTTGAGGATGCAGTGCGCCGTCTTGAGCTGGAAGAGGACCGCCTCTTGGCGGCTAAGCCAGATGCTAAACTCTATCATGCTAGTTCTAACTCACATGGAGCTTTGAGCTCTAAGCGCAAACGCCCTAACTGGTTTGATAAAGGGAAAGGCAAGGAAGCAGGTCCTTCAAGGAAGAAACCCAAGTTTAACCAACATGAAAGAGGAAAGCGTCCTCGCATGAAAAAACTTGCAAGGGTGAAATGCTACAACTGTGACAAGAAGGGTCATTATGCTCGCGACTGTTGTGAGCCAAAGAAGGTATGCACCCCTTGTACTTTTCAGAACTTTGCTTTTATGTCGAGTTCTGTGTTCTTAACTGAGTCTAATCCTTTGTGGATTGTGGATTCGGGAGCGATAGACCATGTAGTGAAGGATAGAGGATCCTTCGTGGAATTCCGATGAGTACCAATTAGAACTAAGTGGATCTATGTGGGAAACAACTCCAGAGCTGAAGTGAAAGGAATTGGCACATGCCAACTAAATATGCGTGGTGGACGCACTTTGTTCCTACATGATGTGTTGTATGCTCCAGAGATTCGTCGGAATTTAGTGTCTATTTTAGTGTTGATTAAATTAGCTTTTAATATGAACTTCTATAATAGAGGTGTGGACTTGTTTTTGGATACAAATTACTATGGTTGTGGTTATTTTCTGGATGGTTTCATTGTATTAGATATTGATTATGTTAATGCAAATGTTTGTTATTCCCTTCTCACGTCTCCTAATACATATGATAATGATGTGAATGCGTGGCATGCTAGACTTGGCCACATTGGCCAACATTGGCCAACAGCGTATGAATAGACTAGCCAAAGAGGGCTTGTTGGGCAACATTGAAAAAGTCGATTTGCCCATATGTAAGCATTGCCTAGAAGGGAAAACAACAAGGAAATCATTTGGAAAATGTAAAAGAGCTGAATTTTCTTTGCATTTAATCCATTCTAATGTCTGTGGTCCAATGAATGTGAGAGGAAGGCATGGGGCTGTTTATTTCATCACTTTTATAGATGATTATACTCGATTCGGATATGTCTATTTGATTTCTCATAAATTTGAAGCAATAAGTTGTTTCAAAAGGTTTATGAACCTGGTAGAGAATCAATTAGACAAGAAAATAAAAGCATTGGGATCCGATCGAGGTCGAGAATATTTATCTGATGAGTTCAGAAAATTATGTGATGAAAAAGGAATAGAAAAACAGTTGTCTATTCCATATACTCCTCAACAAAATGGTGTTGCGGAGAGAAGAAACAGAACCCTACTAGAAATGGTTAGGTCCATGATGGCGCATGCTAACTTACCCATTACTTTTTGGAGTGATGCGTTGTTAACTTCTGCCTATATACTTAACCGGTGCCTTCCAAATCAGTTAATTCCACTCCATATGAGTTATGGACAGGTAGAAAACCGGACTTAAGTTTTCTTAAGCCATGGGGTTGTGCTGCCTATACACATGAGTCCTCTCACAAGTTTGGGAAATTGGGTCCCAGAGGAAAGAAGAGTATTTTCATAAGGTACTCAGAACACTCGAAAGGGTATGTGTTCATAGGTGAGCAGGAAAGTGGAAGTATAACTAAATTTGAATCACGAGATGTCACATTCTTAGAGGATGAATTTCCTAAGAAGGGCGAAATAGAGGAAGATTATTCCCTATTTGAGACCTTGGATCAAGATAATGATATTAGTGGAGTTCGTCCAAGTGGGAGTAATATGAGAAGTGATGAATTGAATTCAACTCATCCTCAATTACACCCACATGATGAGACGACATCATCATTACCTAATCCAAGTGGGAGCATAATGGGGAATGATGTGCAAAGTGTACAATCTCCCATACGGCGAACAAGTCGCCAAAGTATTCCCCGTCGACGTTTTGACATTGAAGGGGAAACTTTTATGGTTGCTCCACAAGATGAGGATGAGCCAAGAAATATTAATGAGGCTCTGAATTGCCCTAGTAAGGAAAAATGGATTCATGCAATGGAAGAGGAAATGGAGTCAATGAAATCAAACCAAGTCTGGGAACTGGTTGATCTTCCAAAAGGACGCAGAGCTATTGGGAACAAGTGGGTTCTCAAAATAAAGCGAAAGGCTGATGGCTCGATAGAAAGGCATAAGGCTCGCCTTGTGGCGAAGGGGTATAATCAACAGGAAGGAATTGATTATGAAGATACATTTTCTCCTGTAGTGAGATTTACTTTGATTCGCATCATTCTGGCAATAGTAACTAGTATGGATCTTGAGTTACATCAGATGGATGTAAAGACTGTTTTCCTCAATGGAGAATTAGAGGAAGAAATATATATGGAACAACCTGCTGGTTTCATAGTGAAAGCCAAGAAGAAAAGGTATGTCGACTTTTGAGATCGATATACGGCCTTAAGCAGTCATCGAGACAATGGTATATACGTTTTCATAATACCATAATGGCATATGATTTTACAATGATTGATGATGATCATTGTGTATATGTCAAAAGATCCAAGGATCAATTTGTGACCATATCATTATATGTTGATGATATACTAATTGCCGAAGTAATATGGAGTTTGTTAATACTTGTCAAGAGTTGGTTGTCTTCCAACTTTGAGATGAAGGATATGGGTGAGGCTGCATACATTCTTGGAGTTAAGATTTCAAGAGATCATTCGAAGAGATCGTTGTCTCTTTTGCAAGAAACTTATATAAATAAGGTTCTTGAACAATTTCATATGCAAAATTGTAAACCCATAGACACTCCTATTGCAAAAGGTGAAGGATTGAGCCATAAACTGTGTCCAAGGACTCCACAAGAGAAGGAACAAATGAAACATGTTCCTTATGCTAGTGCTGTTGGGAGCTTGATGTACGCTATGATGTGTACAAGACCCGACATATGTTTTGCAGTTGGAATGGTGAGTAGATACCAATCCAATCCAGGTCCAGCACATTGGAAGGCCGTTAAGAGAATACTGAGGTATCTGAAGGGAACTGCTGATTACAAGTTGAATTACCAAGGAAAGGATCTGCGACTTGAAGGCTATTCAGATGCTGATTGGGAAGGAGATTTAGATGAAAGAAAATCTACCTCAGGATTTGCTTTCTTACTGACCAATGGTGCCATATCATGGAGTAGTAAGAAGCAAACGTGCATAGCCTTATCCACGATGGAAGCTGAGTTGGTGGCATTATCAGCAGCAGTATAAGAAGGAGTTTGGCTTAAGAGATTTTTGGATCATTTAGGTGTTATTGAGAAAGCTGCATATCCATTATTGGTTAACTGTGATAGCCAAGCAGCTATAGTGTACACCAAAGATCCAAAATATCATGGCAAGACCAAACATATAGATACCAAGTATAACTTTGTCAAAGATATGGTTGCACGAAAGGATGTGAACTTACAATACATATCTACGCATAGAATGGTAGCAGATCCTATGACAAAGCCAATACCTAGAGATGTGTTTTGTGGTCATGTAAAATCTCTAGGATTGCGTAGAGTCTGATGTACTGAATTGTAATTTCCCTAAGTTGTTCACATATATGAAATTTCGTTTTTTCATTGATTAATGCCTATGAATCTTTGTGTGATCTTTATGCATCTTAATGCTCAATGCATTATTTTAAGTTGAGGAAGTATGTCGGACGGATAAAATATTAGCCCACTCACACGGGTCATCGCTTTTATTTACTATGTGATAAATAGAGATGAGACTGTTTTAAGCTTATTATCTAGGTGATAATCGAGAGCTCAAGCTTAAAATACAAATGTCGCCTTAACTAAGTGTTAAGATGATGACATAATACTTACGATGTCTGAAAGTAAAATACCCCACATATTTTACTTTATCTGTCTAAGATGCCAGATGTGAGTTCTGATGAATTTTGTGAATGAGTAGGTACGTGAACTCAAGTTAGACATTGGTTATGTATGAACTATCATATGTACGGTATTGAAAGGTGTAGACATACGCTCAATGGGAAATGAGTTAATACCGTAATACGTATTTCATACTACGTATGCATAAGACGACCAAGAAGAGCGGCAAAAAGTTTGATCTCAACTTTTATGACGTGTGAGACTCTTGAGGAAAAGAGTTCCTCAATTTTAGCGCCCTCATGACTTTTACTTATTCTCAAGATTTCTATTTAGTGTTTGCTATCTTAGGATGTTGCCAATGGTCATGAGTTGATTCGATCTAATGGGACATTTCTAGAAAAGCAAGCTGAACTGAAATTGAGAATTTGAAGGAAAGAGGAAGATCGATTTTGGAGAATCACATTGTACTTTTGTATTCACTGGTCGACCAATTATGACTATCTTTGTGATAATTATAATTGTGAATACAATATATATATATATATATATCATTGTTTAAAAGAGATCAAGAGAGATATAAATGTGATCAATCGATCTAGGGTACTACATACTAAATCTACTCAAAGTGTGACGCCCATTATGAGCTGCTATATATTCCTAACAGGTGTATAGCAATGAGCTCTCAAAGTATGCTGGTCGCACGGATTATTCACCAGTATGAATGTTGAAGAGAGGTAAAGAGAATTCTGTTCAGCCCACCATGTGCGAGTGGGAGATAATGGTTTTATTAGAGATGGGCTTAAGGCCCGTCCGCCCATGTTGGGCCTAAAAGCCCGGCCCACAGGAATAGGGCCCGTGGATGGAGGGACGTATAAAAGGGAGGAGAGAGAGAGAGAGAGAGAGAGAGAGAGAGATGTATCTTTTGGAAAATAAACGTACGTACGTCTCTTTCTCTCCCTCACACGCTCTCTCTCTCTCTCCCAAAAGGAAAACAGTAAGGACAAGGCACGTTTTTCTTCCCTTCAACCACGAATTGGAGTCATCGGATCGAACAGGGCCAGATTCTCTTCCTCACATCGGCGTCGGTGTTTAATCTGTGGCTAAAAAGGTACGCTCGAATCCGTGGTGTGCTTTAGGATCGGTGATACGTGTTATTTTCCCGGGCTCGTCTTCCGCATTGGTTTAGGGGTTCGATTTGAGTGTCGAATCCGATTTTTAGGGATCCGTTATTCCTAACAATATCGATACCGTACTAGTTGGTTGAAATGGCTTCACATAGAAAGAAGTGGGCACTTTCCATCCACGAAACAACTCTGAGAAATTATGAGTACAATCACTTAACTCTTATTTATCTATTTTTTGCCGAGTTGGCAAATAGGCCAACCTCTCTCCACCTGTACAAAAAATTGTGTTTGTTGTCGCTCAAAATGACCCAAAGTTTAGAAGTGTTAGAAAATTTGTTGACAAGGAAGTCAATTAATGTGATTGCAAATCGATGAGGGCTAAATATCAACGTCATGCTATTTATGGTGTCATCGATGAGAGGGAGACTAGAGCACTTGTCGATGTACAACGACAAGTGGTTAACCACATTCAATAAAAAGTCAAACTGAAGGAAAACTTAAAGATTATAACTGCCTATGGATTAGAGTATACAGATAAAGATAGTGAGAGTGGAGCCAAGAATCTCGGAGGCAGTTGAAGTTTGTGACTAGGAAATAACCACACATCAACGGTTATACTTTATACAACGCTATAAAAGGCCGAGGAGTGTCAATTATAAATGGTCCACAATCAATAACACTTACAAATTTCTGCTATTCAATTTATCGATTTATCATTCTTATTCATTATTCTTTATTCTTTGGGCTAATACCACTAAAAACTTCAAATTGATAAATCTATAACAAACTTACTTACCACCAAAAATCTCAAATTGGTATACCTATTATAAATTTTCCGTCCATTAGTTTCCATTAAATTTCATCCTCAAATGGCTAAGGTGGATGACACATAATAGTTAACGGGTTTATTAGTTTAGGGTTTTACCCTATGGTTGTGACAAGTATATCAATTTGTGATTTTTTATGATACTAATCCAATTTAACATAAACTAAAGAAGAGTGAATTTATCATAAATGTACCGATTTTGGGGTTTTTGTAATAAAAAATTTGTTTTTAGTAAATTTGCCAATTTGGGATTTTTCTTGATATTAACCCTTATTCTTTCAGTTCCATTAGTATTAGTAATTCATTTCATATGCATTGTTTCTTGTCACGTCCCGATCCTCCGAATACGTACCCATCCCTCCGCAGTTGATTAAATAGTGACGTCCCAGGACGCGTCGCCGACCCATTTATATTAATGTGCATGCGGAAGCGAATAATTAATCCCTAGACAACAACAAGATGGGATAGAAAAGAAGGGCCATAACTTTTCGAACTGAAAATCACAACACTCTTATTTATATATATATATATATATATATATATATATATATATATATATATATATATATATATATATATATATATATATATATATATCAAGCCGTGTCATTACAAAACCAGTCTATAAAAACAAGGTCTGCAAAACAAGGGTTTCATAAAACTACATATCCTCTTCCTCCACCTCCTCACTCTCATTGGAGCCTTCAGCCGAGTTCACTGGAGTTCCTGGATCTTCAAGATCCGGGTCTACCGGGTTTACCATCGAATTTTCAGGGGATCTGCTATGCCTTTCCCAAAAGCAACCTCCAGCACGTACACAAGTACCTCAGATTCTGGTATGGGCCCCTCTCTCTGTCCATGCCACTCACGATGGTACCATGATTTGTATTAGTGAGGTACCTTATGGGGTAAAGCCTCATCAACCCAGACCACGAACTTCACGAGCTCATAGACCAAACCCCTTGGGTGCCCATGAATCAGAATATAGGCTACTTGCTCTATAACCTTCTTCGGCTGACCAAAACACTCGGGAGGAGCTGCCATCTAGGGACCTGAAATTGTTATCCCACAACGGGGTGAAATGACGTCTCAACAAGTTCACCCCCTAAGACCCAACTAGAAAGAAAATACGCCCCAAGGGTTGCCTAAGCACAAGCGCAAGTCAAAAGAGTTACCTTTGCCTCAGTTCCTTTATGCAAATTGGTATAATTCATATTTCATATACGTGCAATCATCACTCAACAATTGGAACGCATCATATCATATCTCAATCAATCACTCGTTCCAACTATTAAACACGGCCCCACGGGCACGGCCTACTAAATGTTCAGCAATAAATCACGGCCCTATATGCACAGTCTGCTTTGGCGGTTAATCATGACCCTATAGGCACAGCCTGCTTGGGCAGTTCTCTTAACCCATCCCATATCGTCTCACACAACATACATCACCTTATCTTTCATTAGTCATCTTACTACGACTATAAACAATCTCATATTCCCACCATTTTTATCATACTCGATAAAAATAATCGTGTGTGGGTACACGGTCGACCTGAGCCAAAATATAGTATTTTCCCTCTTGAAAATCCCACTAATTTCACTTATCCATAAACACATTTTTGTCGTTGTAAACCTGTTGGGAAAAATATGGCTTCGAATTGGGTAGAACAATGAAGATGGATTTTTTAGAGTACTCAAGTCGGACTTTGAGGCGTGATATCACTTTCTTTAAGGATTTATTTGCCCCACAACGTTGCTAATGGTCACCGGCAAAAATCCTCCAGGATACAACAAAATCTCAGATGAGAATACTAGATAACAATTTTAGAATTTCTCCAGGGTCTCTCTAGGAAACAATTGAAAGAATGGCCGTAGTTTTTTTTTTTTCGGAAAGAAAGCTCGTAAAGATGAGAATGATTACTCTATTTCTTCCGAAAACTGACATATATATTTATATAACACTCTTAAAACACAAGCAACTCTTTGAGAAAATTGTAAAAATGAAAAAACGCGTCCTTTCAGAAATTGCCCAATTGAACAAATGCGTCCATTCAGAAGAAGTCGAAAAAATGAACAATTGCAATCATTCGGGAAAAATTGCAAACTGAATAAGTATCTTTTCCAAAGGTTGTCTCAAAAAGACAAACGAAAATTCGGAATAATAATTTTTTTAAATAAATAAAATTTCGAATTTTCATTTTTATATTTTATTTGCGAAAATTCTCAAGACAAAAGGCAACCTTTGAATTGATTAAAAATGAAAAAAAAAAAAACCAAAAAATAAAATAAAATAACAAAAGGGGTTAGTGCAAATTAAACCGCGGGTGTGCGAGCGTGCTAAGTGCTAAGTGCGCCAAATAATCGCGCACCCGCACACGGGTATGGTGGGGTCTAGCCCTACCCAATCATTCTTTGAGGTACACAAGAAAACCCCACACTTATAAATTAGCCAACTTCCTCCCACTTTTCCTATGTGGGACAAGGAAAACGCACTTAGCTTGTTTTGACAAACAAACCTCCAACAATCCCCCACTTTGTTTGTAAAACAAAGATTTCAACGTACAACTAAAATTTCAGTAAGATTAATTTACATACATAAAAGGTCTCTTTCGAGTTAAATTTTTACTTAGTGCAAGTATATCAAAGCTCTATCAAAGTGACAAGTAGCTCGGCTTTAAACTTGTACTTTTATGTAATAGAACCGGTTATACCGCACATACACTAGCCTCTTGTTTCAACGAGAAGTTTTTTATTACTCCGCACTATTATGGTCTTGTGCTTGATCCTGTTTCATGAGCTCTCTAGAAAGCAACCCTAACTTTCGTAAGAAGTGGCACCACTCCTAAGATCATATAGGTGAAGTATCTACCATGTGTTTCTGTTACTATCAACACATTACAAATTTGTATCATACTTCATTAAGAATTCATTTTAGCCTACAAAACATAACATAAGATACTGACTTCTCATATCAAGGCTACATCAGTATTAAGGGCCACGTTAGTATTAAACAATCACATTCAATAACTTGTTCTTACCCATTAAACCTTGTAACAAGTGATGTTCTAGAAAAAAGGTCGGGTTACCATTATTGGTGATTTCAAATAAAGGGTTTTAGCCCCATTTCTTGTGAGGTCATTATTACCATGTGTCTTGGTAAAGCCTTCGTCAAAGGATCGGCAAGATTATTATTTGACCTCACATAGACAATTGTTATGGTACCATCTTTAATCAATAGTCTCACATATTCATGTCTTAAACTAATATGTCTAGACTTACCACTATAGGTGCTACTATATGCTCTTGCCAAAGTGGCATGACTATCATAGTGGATAGAAATAGGAGGCATAGGACTAGGCCATAATTTGATATCCAACAACAAATTCCTAATCCATTTAGCCTCATTCCCAGCTGCCGCTAAAGCAATAAATTCAGATTCCATTGTCGAGTGAGTTATACATGTCTGTTTCTTGCTCGCCCAAGATACAGTACCTCCAGCTAGTGTGAAGATCCATCCAGAAGTGGAACGCTCATCTCCCACACCTGTAATCCAACTAGCATCAGTGTATCCTTCTAATACAGCCGGATAATTATTGTAGAACAATCCTAAATTTTTAGTTCTCTTAAGAAAACCAAAAATTCTGGTAATAGCTCTCCAATGTTCTGTACTTGGACTACTAGTATACCTACTCAACTTGCACAGATAATAAGTAATATCAGGTCTAGTACAATGCATCGCATACATTAAAGACCCTATAGCACTTGCATATTCTAGTTGTGACACCACTCTACCAGTATTATAATTTAATTTAATACTGGAATCAAATGGAGTACTTATTTCCTTAAAACCAAGATGTTGAAATTTATTTAATTTTTCAACATAACTACATTGGCTTAAAGAATAACCCCCACTATGTTTCTTAACTTTAATGCCTAAGATAGTATCTACTTCACCTAAATCCTTCATTTTAAACATGGAAGTTAGATACTTCTTAGTCTCAATAATTCCAGTTATATTTGTTCCAAAGATAAACATATCATCAACATACAAGCACACTAAAACACCATAGTCTTTAGTGAATTTAGAGTATATACACCTATCAACACTACTGTTGATGAAACCATTTGACAATATGACCGAATTAAACTTTTCATGCCACTGCTTAGGAGCTTGCTTAAGTCCATAAAGAGACTTAATCAATTTACATACTTTTCTTTAATTTCCAAGAAGAATGAAACCCTTCAGTTGTTCCATGTAAATCTCCTCATTTAAATCTCCATTCAAGAAAACAGTCTTAACATCCATTTAATGAACACAAAGATCATAAATGAAAGCTAGAGCAAAAAGAACTCGAATAGAAGTTATACATGCAACAGGAGCATATGTATCAAAATAATCTATTCATTCTTTTTGTCTATATCCCTTGGCTACAAGCCTAGCTTTAAAAGCCTGAATAGAGCCATTAGAATGATATTTTCTTCTAAAAACCCATTTGCACCCAATAGGTTTTGATCCTTTCGGTAAATCTACTAATACCCAAGTATTATTGGACATAATTGAGTCCATTTCATTGTTCATATCTTCTTTCCAAAAAGAAGCATCTCTAGAAGACATGGCATCATCAAAACTTCTAGGATCATCTTCTAAATTTAACACTAAAGGGTATTTATTTATCATGTTATTACCTCCATCTCCTTAAATAAGAAAAACACGAGTAATAAAATCATGACCTAAATCTTTTATTTTCCTAACTCTAGTACTTCTCCTTCGTCCAATCATGTCTTTAGAATCATTCATTTCTTTCTTTTGAGAATCTCTTTGAGTTTCCATAGATTTTGAATTATTTTCAATAATTTCAGAACTTGTAAAACATTTATTCTCAAAGAATTCAACGTCTTTCGATTCTACAATGACATTGGACTCTAAATCAAGGAGCTTATAAGCTTTACTATTTTTAGCATACCCAATGAAAACACTTTTGATAGCTCTAGGACCGAGCTTTGTTCTCTTAGGATCTAGTGCTCGGTAGTATGCCAAACACCCCCACACTTTAAGATATGACAAATTTGGTTTTCTATCTTTCCATATTTCATAAGGAGTTATGTTATTTTTCTTGGAAGGTATTTGGTTATGAATATAGCATGCAGTAAGTAATGCTTCTCCCCATAGATTAATTGGTAGCTTTGAATTTGAAAGCATACAATTAACCATTTCTCCAAGAGATCGATTTTTCCTTTCAGCCAAACAATTTTGTTGTGGAGTATATGATGCCGAAACTTGATGAATAATACCATGTTCTTCACAAAATGAAGAGAATGCATTTAAGAAATATTCTCCACCTCTATCTGATCGTAGAACTTTAATTTTATTTTTAATCGATTCTCTACTTCAGCCTTATATTTCTTAAACATGTTAAATGCTTCATTCTTCAATCTCATGAGATAAACATATAAGAACTTACTGCAATCATTCACAAATGTAATAAAATACATTTTACCTCCACGTGTTAGCATACCATTGAATTCACATATATCACTATGAACCAAATCCAATAAATTCGAATTCTTTTAACACTAAAAATGGTTTCTTAGTAAGTTTAGACTTAGCACATATTTCACATTTATCAAATTCACCATTGAAATTTATCAAGTCTAATTTTCTCATATTCTTCAAATAACGAATATTTATATGTGCCAACCTACTATGCCATAAAATTGAAAACTCGACAATATAAGCAGAACTAGCAATATTATTATTGATATTCAGTTGATACATGCCATCATTGGCATAACCCTTTCCAACAAACAGCCCATTCTTCGATAGGATAACCTTGTCAGATTCAAACAAAACCTGAAACCCCCTCTTACAAAGTAAATCAATAAAAACTAGGTTCTTCCTAATTTCGGGTATAAATAACACATTAAGAAGAGTTATCTTCTTTCCAGAAGTGAAGTCTATCTCCACCGTGCCTTTTCCAGCAACCTTTGCAAGAGCATTATTCGCCATCAAGACCTCTTGAACATTTGAGTCAACAATCTCTTCAAATTGCTTGAACATGTTCTTATCCTTGCACACGTGGAATGTTGCTCCAGAATCTAACCACCAACCGGATTGGACAGTGGCAAAATTGATTTTAGAAACCATAGCCATCGCATCTCTAATTTCAGAAATTTTCATGTTAAAAAACATGGTTGAAATCATGGCTACGTAATTTTCTTCAACCAGATTTGCATCTGCCTTCACTGTCGGAATGTTCTTGTCCTTTGAAATGCTCTTGCGGTGAATGCAGTCCTTAGCGTAGTGTCCCTGTTTGCCACAAACAAAACAGCAACCCTTTTTCTTCTTTTGTGTTCTCTTAAATTTATGCCCACTTTTTACTTTGAAGTTCTAGCCAATTCTCGGTTTTTTATCCATAGCATTCACCTTGGAATTGTACAAAATAGAATTATCATGTAAACGTGACTCTTTCTCAATGCAAAGATGTTTCTGTATTTGCTCCAAAGTAAAGTCCTCTGACTTGTGAATTAGCCTTTTTCCATAGTCTTTCCAACTTGGAGGCAATTTCGCAATAATTGCTCCAACTTGAAAAGCTTCTGGAATATCAATCTTGAGGGCACGAATCTTATTCACAAGCACCTGCAATTCATGGAATTGTTCCAGCAAGGGTTTAGTATTAATAAACTTGAAATCAAAATACTTTGCGATTAGATATTTGTGGGAGAAGTACACTATCAGTGCCATAAGTTGTGTACGGCACTCACTTTGGTGCCAAAAGTTTTCGTTGGATTACTTAAGTGCCAAATCGAAGGAAAAACGATCACTTTGGTGCCACCGGCGAAAGATTCCGGCCAAAATGATTACGTGACTTTTAAAAAAAAAAATTGACAATGCCTTTAAACAACGTCGTTTAAAGGTCCTCCTTAAGAAAACGATGTCGTTTTGCCGTCCTACATGGATGGCCTCACAAAAACGACGCCGTTTAACTCATTTGGGTTTATTTATTTATTTATTTGGGGATATAAATTAGGTTTTTCCGACCTAGCTTGCTCGGCCGTCGTCACTTGGCCTCTGCTGTCGCTAGGCCGCAGTCACTCGCTCAGCCGCCATTGCTCGGCACTATTCGGACGCCCTCGATGGCACACGAGGGAGCACCAGCCCCAGTCGTGGGAGCTTAGGTACTGGAAGACGCAGGCTAGGCACTCGTCGAGGAGATCGGAGATAGAGAGGGAGACATCAATGGTGGTGCACTCTTAGGCGGCCTCCCTGAGCACCGACTAGATCACAACCTTCGACTTGGCCGCCGAGTGGCTATTTTTGGGATTGGGGTTGAGGTCGGGGTCGGGGTTGGAGCCGCGGCCACCGAGTGGCCATCGTCAAGGTCGGGATCAGAGCTGGGGTCGGAGCCGCGGCCGCTGAGTGGCCATCAACGGGGTCGGGGTCGGAGCCGTGGCCGTCGAGTGGCCATCGTTGGGGTCGAGGTCAGAGCCGTGGCCGTCGAGCGCGGGGGCCGTTGAGGACAGCGACTGGCCGGAGATTTAGGGTTTTGAATTGTGGGAGACACCAAACGGCATCGTTTTGGTGTTAGGATGCTGACTGTACTCTCCGGCAAGCCACGTCGGATTTCCGGCCAACCAGATCGGAGTTGGCACAAAAGTGAGCGTTTTTAAAACTTTTTGGCACTTAAGTGATCCAATAGAAACTTTTGGCACTAAAGTGAGCGCCGTACACAACTTATGGCACTGATAGTGTACTTATCCCGATATTTGTTGGTACCTTGCTCCTCCGCTTTGTACTTGATGCAGAAGCATCCAACGTAGCTCCATCGACCAACTCAGAATCATTGATGCTTATCCAAGCCAATAAAGAAATTGGGCATTATGTGCTTCGATGGATCATTTTGAATGAATAATGTTAATTACTTATCGGTACTTTATGGTATATCGATAACTTCAATGGGAGGCCATTTTAGATGTCTTGTATGACCAATTGATGAAGTTTCAGGAGGATTATTTTCTGGTCAAAGGAGGATTACGAATCGAGAAGGCTAAAGGTTCACGAATGCGGTTCAAGAATATGGAAAGCCAAAGGTTCAAGAATACGGAAAGCTAAAGGTTCAAGAATGTGGAAAGCTGGAGATTAAAGGCATTTAGTTCCTGTGTTAATAAAGGCTTTTCTTAAGTTACTAGGTGTCTTTACTTTTATGTAGCTCAAGAGTCAAATGGTCCGTGTTAATAAAGGCTTTTCTTAAGTTACTAGGTGTCTTTATTTTTATGTAGCTCAAGAGTCGAAGGTTTAAGTTCCTAGGTCTTTAAAATCTGTTTTTAATATTTCCTAAGGCTAAAATCCTCCCATAAATAGGGGAAAACTATCCAATGTATGGGACATACGAATTTGATCAATGAAAATTGTGAGATTTCCTCTACTTGAGTGAACTCATTCGAAAAGTGGATAATTCCTTTCGGTCTCTTTATCCTTGGAGCGTAGATCACTCCTTGGTGGTGAGCCAAGAAGCCATTTATCCTTGGCTGGTGGAATCTTTAGGCCTTGGTGGTGAGCTTCTCCTATCCCGAAGTTCTTTATCCTTGGCTGGTGGAAGCTTTAGGCCTTGGTGGTGAACTTTGTAGATCTCGATCCTCATCCTCGGTTGGTGGCGTGGCCTTTATACCTTGGAAGGAGATCGTTCTATCTTTTCTTAGTCCTTTTTGTTTCTTCCTTGTATACACTACTCCATACACTTAACCACAAAAATCCCCTCTAAAAAATTTCCATTCTTGAATCACTCACCCCATCACGCATCAAAAGATTGGTATCAGAGCTCAAGGTTCAACTCATTTGAGTGATTTCTTTCTTTCTTTTGTTACAAATTCCTTATGGATGATCAAGTTCCAAGAGGCTTGACTTTGGAGCAAGCGCACAACGAAAGGAGAGATCGTACAATCCAAAATCTTCAACAACAAATGGAGCGAGTCCTCAATCTTCTAGAGAATCTGGCGAGACAAGGACAACCAGCAAGGCGTCCCAACGAACGGCATCGGCGTGACGATTCCGAATCTCGACAAAATTCTGATGGCGATTCCGAGTCCACTGGAGACAACCGAACGATTTTGCACTCTAGCGATTTTGAATCTCCAATTCAAAGACAAAGACGAAGAGGGAGACATAAGGAGAATGAAAGAGACATTAAAGTGGAGGTCCCTGAGTTTGACGGTAATCTCAATCCCGACGACTTTGTGGATTGGCTACACATAACCGAACAAATTTTTGACTTCAAGTCCTATTCGAATGAGAAGAAATGTAAGCTTGCTGTCCTAAAGCTGACCAAATATGCTTCTCTATGGTGGGAGAATCTAAAGCATCAACGAGCAAGGGAAGGAAAATGCCAAATCCCGTCTTGGGAAAAACTCTAGAAGTTGATGAAGAAGCGGTTCTTGCCCGACAACTATAAGCAAGATCTCTTCCTCAAACTGAATTCCCTAAGACAACAAGGGATGAGTGTTGAAGAATACATTCGTGAGTTTGAACAACTCAAAATGAGGAGTGAAGTTCTAGAAGTTCATGAGCAAACCATCGCTCGTTTCCTTGGCGGCATGGATCGAGAAATTGTTGATATGGTTGAACTTCAACCGTATTGGTCCTTTGAAGACGTATGCAAGTTAGCCATAAAAGTTGAAAAACAATTGAAGAGCAAGAGGTTTTCCTCTAGAACCTCAACAAAGGCGACATCCTATTTTAAGGGTACTTCCTCAAGCAAGGGCGAGAGTACGTCGACAAAAGACAAAGGCAAGGGAAAAATTGCAGAGCCTTCCAAAGAAGTCCAAAAGAAGTTTGAAGGTGATGCAAGGAAATGCTTTAAGTGCTATGGTTTTGGGCATTTACAAGCAAATTGTCCAAATCGGAGAGTTATGACTCTTCAAGAAATTGAGGAGATCAATTTGGCGCTTCAAGAGGTCGAGAGCAATCAAGACCAAAATATTGCTGAATCAGATGGGGAAGAAGAAGTTGTGAAGGAAGTCGATGATGGTGAGTTGTTGATCATCCCAAGAGCATTGCATGTTGAAGTTTCTCCTAATAAAGAGCAAATGGAGAATATATTTCACACGCGTTGCACTATTAACGGAAAGGTGTGTTCGGTGATCATCAATGGTGGGAGTTGCACCAATGTTGCTTCGACAACTCTTGTCGACAAGCTAAAGCTTCCAACAACGAGACATCCTCAACCATACAAGCTCCAATGGCTCAATCAAGGGAATGAACTCAAGGTAACCAAACGCGTTCTTATATCATTTTCGATTGGGAAGAACTATCGAGATGAGGTTGTATGTGATGTGATTCCTATGGAGGCATGCCACTTGTTATTGGGTAGACCATGGCAATTTGATATAAATGCTATGCATGATGGTCGGAAAAACACATACTTTTTTCATAAGGAACAAAAACGCATTACTCTTTTACCATTGAGTCCTTCGTCAATACATAATAATCAACCTGGGGAGGGAAACACTTGTAAGGAAAATCTATTCTTAAGTGAGACACGGGTTGAGAGAGCCATTAGCAAACAAAAGAATGTATTTGCTTTGCTTGTGGTCGAGAAAAAGAGTGAGATAGAGCGACCCATACATCCAAATATGCATTGCTTGTTGAAAGAATTTGCGGATGTGTTCACGGAGGATTTGCCACTTGGATTACCTCCCATAAGAGGTATTGAGCATCAAATTGATTTGATCCCCGGTGCTCCACTACCAAAGAAGCCAGCTTATCGATGCAATCCAAAGGAAACAAAGGAGTTGCAAAGACAAGTCGATGAACTTATCGTCAAAGGATACATCCAAGAAAGCATGAGTCCATGTTCTGTTCCGGCTCTTCTTGTACCTAAGAAGGATGGTACATATCAAATGTGTGTTGATAGTCGGGCCATCAACAACATCACCATTAAGTATAGGTACCCTATACCTAGACTTGATGATATGCTTGATGAATTATATGGTTCCTCTGTGTTTTCAAAGATAGATTTGCGGAGTGGTTACATCAAATCAAAATGCGAGAAGGTGATGAATGGAAGACGGCTTTCAAGACCAAAGGAGGCCTTTATGAGTGGTTGGTTATGCCATTCAGATTATCTAATGCTTCGAGTACCTTCATGAGACTTATGAATGAGGTTCTTCGTTCTTTTATTGGTCAATTTGTCGTTGTTTATTTTGATGATATTCTTGTTTATAGCAAGAACGAGGAGGAGCATATCTTTCATTTAAAACAGGTCTTCAATGTCTTGAGAGATCAAAAACTGTATGCTAAAATGGAGAAATGTGAGTTCTTCTCTCCAAGCATTGTGTTTCTTGGTTATGTGGTTTCCAAAGATGGAATCTCTGTTGATCAAACCAAGGTAGAAGCTATGAAGACTTGGTCGGTTCCCAAGTCCAGGTTCCCAAGTCCATTTCTGATGTAAGAAGTTTTCATGGACTTGTTTCTTTCTATCGACGTTTTGTCAAAAACTTTAGTACCATCATGGCTCCTATAACTGAATGCATGAAGAATGGTGCTTTTGAATGGACAAAGGCTGCTTAAAACACTTTTGACATAATCAAGCAGAAACTTTGTGAGTCCCCTATTCTTGCACTTCCTGATTTTGATAAAGTATTTGAAGTTGAGTGTGATGCAAGCAGAGTTGGTATTGGTGTTGTTCTGGTGCAAGCACAAAAACCATTGGCATATTTCAGCGAGAAGTTATCTGATTCCAAGAGGAATTATTCAACTTATGACAAAGAGTTCTATGCCATTGTTCGAGCTCTTGATCATTGGAGTCATTATTGAGGCCAAAGCAATTTGTCCTTCATTCTGATCATGAAGCGCTTAAGTTTATTAGCGACCAACGCAAGCTTAATTCGAGACATGCAAAATGGGTAGAATTTCTTCAATCCTTTTCTTTCGTCTCAAAATATAAACCGGGCGCACTAATGTTGTAGCAGATGCTTTATCGAGAAGATATTCTATGCTTGCGGTTCTGGACTCTAGGATTCTCGGCTTTCAATCAATGAAAGAACTTTATTCTGAAGATGCGGAGTTCTCATCCATCATTAGCAATTGCAAGCGGGGAGTTCAAGGTATATATTCTTTGCAAGATGGGTTTCTTTTTAAAAGAAATCAATTATGTGTGCCGAAGAGTTCTTTTCGCGAATTGCTGATTCGAGAAGCGCATGGTGGAGGATTGGCTGGTCATTTTGGTATTAACAAAACTCTTGAGGTTCTTCAAGAGCATTTCTATTGGCCAAAGATGAGTGGAGATGTGCATGCTATCATCTCAAGGTGTGCAACTTGTCAAAGATCAAAAAGCCATTTCCATCAAGGTTTGTATACTCCACTTCGGTACCATTACAGCCACGGGGAGATGTTAGCATGGATTTCATTGTGGCTCTACCAAGAACTCAAAGAGGAAAAGATGCTATCATGGTGGTTGTCGATCGAGTTCTCTAAAATGGCTCATTTCGTGCCATGTCACAAGACCAATGATGCATCTCATATTGCTGAGTTATATTTCAAAGAGATTATTCACATTCATGGAGTACCAAAGACTATTGTGTCGGATCATGATTCCAAGTTCTTAAGCTACTTCTGGAGGACTCTATGGAGAATGTTTGGTACAAGGCTCTTATTCAGCACAGCTTGTCATCCCCAAACGGGTGGCCAAACGGAGGTAACAAATCGTACTCTAACCACTCTTCTTCGTGGTATGGTGAGTAAATCATTAAAAGATTGGGATTTAAAGCTCATGCATGCTGAATTTGCTTACAATCGATCACCAAATTATATTACTAGTCGATCGCCATTTGAAGTTGTGTATGGAATTAATCCTCTCACACCCATTGATTTGATTCCAATTCTGTCTAACTCTCAAGTGAGCTTTGATGGCAAGAAAAGAGCTGAATCAATGAAGAAGCTCCATAAGCATATTCGATCCAACATTGAAAAGGCCAATGAATCTTACAAGAAGAAAGCTAATCAACATCACAAGAAGACTCAATTTCAACCGGGCGATCTTGTATGGCTTCACTTGAGGAAGGAGAGATTTCAATTTCGTCGAAAGAACAAGCTCATGCCTAGAGCTGATGGTCCTTTTAAAGTTAGTGAGCAAATTGGTGACAATGCTTACAAGATTGACCTTCCTGGAGAGTTTGGAGTTTTGGCAACATTCAACGTGGGAGACCTTTATCCTTACTTGGAGGATGAAAACCTTCTAGATTTAAGGACAAATCTCAAACAACCTAGGGAGGATGATGCGGGAGCATCCAACGTAACTCCATCGACCAACTCAAAACCTCGATGCTTATCCAAGCCAATAAAGAAATTGGGCATTATGTGATTCGATGGATCATTTTGAATGAATAATGTTAATTACTTATCGGTACTTTATGGTATATCGATAACTTCAATGGGACGCCATTTTAGATGTCTTGTATGACCAATTGATGAAGTTTCAGGAGGATTATTTTCTGGTCAAAGGAGGATTATGAATCGGGAAGGCTAAAGGTTCACGAATGCAGTTCAAGAATATGGAAAGCCAAAGGTTCAAGAATACGGAAAGCTAAAGGTTCGAGAATGTGGAAAGCTGAAGATTAAAGGCATTTAGTTCCCGTGTTAATAAAGGTTTTTCTTAAGTTACTAGGTGTCTTTACTTTTATGTAGCTCAAGAGTCGAATGGTCCGTGTTAATAAAGGCTTTTCTTAAGTTACTAGGTGTCTTTATTTTTATGTAACTCAAGAGTCGAAGGTTTAAGTTCCTAGGTCTTTAAAATCTGTTTTTAATATTTCAATAAGGCTAAAATCCTCCTATAAATAGGGGAAAACTATCCAATGTATAGGACATACGAATTTGATCAATGAAAATGGTGAGATTTCCTCTACTTGAGTGAACTCCTTCGAAAAGTGGATAACTCCTTTTGGTCTCTTTATCCTTGGAGCGTAGATCACTCCTTGGTGGTGAGCTTCTCCTATCCCGAAGTTCTTTATCCTTGGCTGGTGGAAGCTTTAGGCCTTGGTGGTGAACTTCGTAGATCTCGATCCTCATCCTCGGTTAGTGGCGTGGCCTTTATACCTTGGAAGGAAATCGTTCTATCTTTTCTTATTCCTTTTCGTTTCTTCCTCGTATACACTACTCCATACACTTAACCACAAAAATCCCCTCTAAAAAATTTCCGTTCTTGAATCACTCGCCCCATCACGCATCAATACTTGAATTCCAGTGCATTCCAAATTTCTCTAGCCGACTTCATTTCAGTGAATAAGTCGTACAGACGATCGGAGAGTGTATTCAGAATGTGTCCTCGACAAAGTAATTCATCCTCAGCACATTTCTTCTTCTCCTTATTAACCCTCTCAATGGCTTCCGCACTTGGCTGTCCTCCCTCGGCAGTAGGCTTAGGATCTTCTATAGGTGCCAAATTAGGATCCAGTATGTAGGAAATCTTCAGAGCAGTGAGTAAGAACATCATCTCGTCCCTCCAACGAGCAAAATTATTCCCATCGAACTGGTCCAATTTGACAATATCTTGATTCATGACTTTGATTGTCTTTGACTCCATTGTAGCAAAATAAATCCTTAAAATTGTTGGGAAAAATATGGCTTTGAATTAGGTAGAACAATGAAGACGGATTTTTTAGAGTATTCAAGTCGGACTTTGAGGCGTGATATCACTTTCTTTAAGGATTTATTTGCCCCACAACGTTGCTAATCGTCACCAGCAAAAATCCTTCAAGATACAACAAAGTCTCGGATGAGAACACTAAATAGCAATTCTAGTATTTCTCTAAGATCTCTCCAGGAAATAATTGAAAGAATGGCCGTAATTTTATTTTATTTTCGGAAAGAAAGCTCATAAAGATGAGAATCATCACTCTATTTCTTCCGAAAACTAACATATATATTTATATAACACTCTTAAAGCACAGGCAACTCTTCGAGAAAATTGTAAAAATGAACCAACGTGTCCTTTCGGAAATTGCTCAATTGAATAAATGCGTCCATTCAGAAGAAGTCGAAAAAAACGAACAATTGCAATCATTTGGGAAAAATTGCAAACTGAATAAGTATCTTTTCCAAAGGTTGTCTCGAAAAAACACAAACAAAAATTTGGAATAACAATTTTTTTTAAATAAATAAAATTTCAATTTTACATTTTTATATTTTATTTGCGAAAATTCTCAAGACAAAAGGCAACCTTTGAATTGATTAAAAATGAAAAAATAAAACCAAAAAATAAAATAAATTAACAAAAGAGGTTAGTGCTAATTAAATCGCGGGCACGCCAAATAATCGCGCACCCGCACCTGGGTATGGTGGGGTCTAGCCCTGTACACAAGGAAACCCCACACTTATAAATTGGCCAACTTTCTCCCACTTTTCCTATGTGGGACAAGGAAAAGACACTTAGCTTGTTTTGACAAACAAACCTCCAACAAAACCGACACCGAGTATTTTCTAATTAATTACCGAAAATAATAAATTTTTGGATAAATACCGAAAATCACAAATTATACTCAATCAGCACAAATTAGCGGTCAAATAAATAATTCAATCACACCATTGCAATCAGCGTAAAATTTCGGTCACCGACTATCCCGGTCTAATTTTCGAAAAATAATAATTAATTAAATAATTCCAAAAATTAATTATTAAATACCAAAAATTCAACTTAGGCCGGAAAAGCCTAATTAAAAGCTGAGACAGGCCCAGAAAAATTCTGAACCACTCTAGAAAAATACTAGAGCTTGTCTAGGCTCTAATTACATTACTTTAACCACCTAACATGCAATATCGAACGATTAAATTGCTAATCTATTCTAACTATCCACCTAAACCATACTTAATTTAAACTAATCAACCCTTAAGCGTTATTAACTTACTAAGCAGGGATTAGTGAGTTAAACTCACTTGATTGATGAACCAGTCGAATCACAACGACGAGGACGCGGAGAGGGTCCACAAATCCTAAAGCGGGGATGCCTTTCGGGGTCCGGAAGAACTTGAAAACGGGCCAAACAGTGCTAGAAATACCCACTCTATTTGGTTCTGGTCGGTGGCTACAGAAGCTGCTCTAGTGGTTGGCTGAGGCGGAAACGGCGACGGTAGTTGGCGGAGGGGCTGCAACGGGTTTGGCGGAGCTTGGCAGGCTTCCAAGTGGCTTTGGCGACGGCGGGGCAAGGTCGAACGACTTTAGAGATGGCCTGGGCTCACAGCTAAAGCAAATGGCAGCCAGGGACGTGCGAGTCTAGCGCGCGAGTAGGTGGACGACAAATGGGCTCCGGGGCGCGACGGGATGCGAGTGGCGGTCCGACGGATGGTGAGCGGCATCGATGGGAGAGGAGGAGATTCTGGTCGGTTTTTGCAAGTTTTTGAAGCTCTCAAGCTGCTAGAAGGGGGGAAATGGTCGATCGGCTGCAAGGAGAGAGGAAGGGGGAGACAACTTGGCTTTGGAGAGGGCCACGTTGGTCTTCCCTATCACCTTGTCCCCTTGACCTTGGTCCTACTCCATCTAGCTGGTTTCCTCAGCAAATTGCAGCCTTCAATCTTCCACAACAAGCTAAGGAAATGGTCCAAAAAGTCATGGACCATGGGGCATACGAATTTGCACATTTTACACTTCAATTCCATCCAATTCCTTCTTGAATTAAACCAATTCGGCTCCCATAAAATCCACCGACATGTCCTCAATCAAATTGATATTTTTCCTCACCAATAGATCCAACTTGCATCCCAATTTCGTGATAAAAAAACGGTCCTCTGAATTTCCTGGTTGAAAACAACCCTATGTCGACTTTTCGCCAAAAATCTCGGTTTGCAGAAAAATCTTCGAAGACGAGTCGACATTCCTAAAATGACTCGTGACATGACAGAACTTTCAATTTCTAAAATTGGATTCAAATTTGTGGTTAATTTCAATCTGGCGCAATTTTAGCGTGACCTAGGCTACCGAGTAGCTTTTAGAAATTTTTAGTGCAAATGACTCGTGGTCGATTTTCTTCAAGCCACATTGAACCTCTTCGACACATTGGCGACTCTCGGTTGTTGTGAAAATCTTGAGGATTCAAATACGGACACAGGGTACCAAAACAACAGAAAAATCAGTCCTAATGCCGATCAACGAGAATTTTTCAATTTGGTGGCATCACTCACATTTAACCACACATCTTAGTCGAACCAACCCATCTCTGATTTTTAATCGATATTTACTGTGCTGAAATGATCTCTGCAGATAAGCACAATCGAGTAGTCGATTCCTGATCGAATTCTCACGTCTAATGCGTTAAAATTCCTTAATGACTTCTCCAAATAGTCCAGTTATCTCAGGAGTAATCAGTTCTGAGAATAGCACTTTAGGCGTGTCGATGAAAGGCTCGATTTATTAAATTGAAAACAGGACTGAAAAATTCATGATGTCACATTTCTTGTCCAAGTTGTTACATTACCCAATCCACTGAAAAAGAAAAAAAGAAAAATCAAATGTCCAACCTTGGATGAAAGGCATTTTTGACAACCATTTTCGGTGAAACAGTGCTTTACCCTTTTTTTTTTCCTTCAAAGTTCATAGAGAATGAAAAAGTCATTTGTATCTTTCCTCCATTTTTTTTTTATATAAGCGATAAAGTACGACAAAAAAGAGAATTTTAATATCTTCAAAGAGGGAACATGAACTTGTCATTCTTGTACTCTTTATTGCAAAATCCTTCAAAACAATACGAATAAATCAATATGAAATATTCTAAAGAAAAATTCGATACGTGTACGATACAAAGAAAAAATGATAACAAATCTGTCAAACAAAATTGGCGAATGACCACCGGATCTCATGAGCACATGCTGAAAAATTCCTTCTTTAATAATTATGATGTTATCAGTTGGTGGTGCGCCAACATTTGGCTTCCTCTACACCATCATCATACGGAAACAACCATAGTAGGTTAAATAAACATAGATCTAACCTGTGGGTGAGCAAATTTTCATAATTCAACGAAATGCCAAAACTCTTGCGATCATCAATTGAGACTAGAGGCAGAGAATTTGTATACAAACAGAACAGAGGGACATCAAATCTCCAAAAGCATATTTATTAAACTCCCAAATCTAGATTGGGAGAGAATAGCACACAAATCTAGAGTGAGACCAAATGCTCAAATCAGGAACTAAACCAGGAGAAGAGAACTCCCAAATCAAAATCAAGAGAGAAAAAAAGTTAGAAAAGAACAATAAACCGTGAACAAAATTAACAAAAGAAAGAGGGGAGGGTGAGACTAGTTCAAACCCTCCACCATGGCTAAGGTTGAAGAAGATGATGGGAAAAGAGAAAAGAGAGAAAAAAGACTTTCCGGCTCCATCCTCAGTCTTGTAAACAACATGTAAACCTAAACCATCTCCACCTCCAAAACCCAACCATCCCCTTCAAATCACGGTTTCTTACAACCATTCTCCCCCCCCTCCCCCCAACAAAAATAAATTCATGGTTTCTTACTTTTGCTATCCACTCTGTCTCTTTTAACTGTCTTCTTCTTGTCACTTGTCTAGATTGGCACCACTTCATTTCATGGTACGGGTGTTTTTGCTTCCTCCACTTCATTTTCCAACTATCCACGCATCTAAGAATACAAATGGAGCAAACGCTCTCCTGAGGTGGAAATCTGCTCTAGCTAGTCTCTCCTCTCTTCATGGCACGAAGACAATCTTTGCAGCTTTATTAGGGTAGCTTGGGACGACTTAGGAGCCATCGCACATATAAATCGTTCCTATCTTGATTTGAGAGGAACTTTAGACGGTCTCGACTTCTTGCGCTTAACCAATATAGTTAGCTTTGAACTCGCCAACAACTTGATCTATAGCTCCATTCCCTCAAGTATTAGTAGCCTTTTTAAACTCAACTCTCTTGATCTTTGCTTCAATGAACTGTCCGAGAACATTCCTTCAAGCATAGGCATGCTAGAGAGTCTTCATTATTTGTACCTATGTGCAAACAGCTTGAGTAGACACATCCCTTGGGAGATTGGATGGTTGGAGTCTCTTTCGGAATTTGGTTTTTCCATAAATAAGTTCACCAGTCCTATCCCCACTTCATTAAGGAACTTGAGTAGCCTGGTTCATGTTTATCCATGGAAAAATCAACTTTCAAGATCCATTCCTGCTTCTCTTAAAAAATTAGGCAATTTAACCGAACTAGGCATTTCGCCCAACAATATTTCTTGTTCCATTCCTAGAGATAGATAAGTGATTTGACGAATTTAAAGTCTCTTTTCTTATGGTAAAATGAACGTTCGGGAGCCATACCTTTAGAAATCGGGAGGCTCACTTCTCTTACAGATTTAAGCTTTCGGGATAATAATTTGATCGATCCTATCCCTGCTTAACTAGGGAACTTGAGCAATGTTATTCATCTTAATCTTTGGAAAAAACAACTTTTTGGGCTCATTCCTAGCTCTCTTGGAAAATTAGGCAATTTAATGGAACTCGGCCTTTCATAAAATAATTTTTCTTGTTCCATCCTAGAGAGATCAGTGATTTGAAGAATTTGAAGTCTCTTTTCTTATGGCAAAATGGACTTTCAGGATTTATACCTTCAATCGAGAGGCTCACTTCTCTTATCGAACTTGACCTATTAGACAACAAACTGATTGGCTCACTTCCTCATTCCATCAACAACTTGACAAGTTTATCTGTTCTTCACCTCTTTCAAAATGGACATCCGAGACCGACATCTTTAAAAATTGGGAGGCTCGCTTCTCTTATCAAACTGGACGTATTAGACAACAAACTCATTGGCTCAATTCCTCATTCCATTGGCAACTTGACAAGTTTATCTATTCTTCACCTCTTTCAAAATAGACTTTCAGGACCATACCTTTAGAAATCGGAAGACTCACTTCTCTTATCAAACTCGACCTATCAGACAACAAACTCACTGACTCAATTCCTCATTCCATCGGCAACTTGAATAAATGATCTATTATTTACCTCATTCAAAATGGACTTTTGGGATACATACCTTCAAAAATTGGGAAGCTCACTTCTCTTAAAAATTTATCTTTTTGGGATAATACTCTGATCGGTCCAATCCCTGCATCGGTCATAAGCCTGGCCAATCGAACCTTGCTGACAATAACTTATTTGGTTCCTTGCCTTCTAAATTCAACAAGTTAAGATGGTTGACTAGATTGCAGCTATTTAATAATGAACTAGAAGGGGAACTACTGGTTGATGTATGCCTTGGGAGATTATCGCAAAATCTTTCCGTCGACAATAATCATTTCATGGGTCCCATCCCCACGAGCCTAGAGAATTGTAACACATTCATCAAATTGAGACTTGACAGAAACCAACTTACTAGAAACATAGCGGATGCTTTCGAAATATATCCACATCTAAATTTTATGGACTTGAGCCACAATCATTTGAGAGGCGAACTTTCATGGAAATGGGAGCATTGTCATAATTTGGTGAGCTTAAGGATATCAACGAACTCTTTGTTATGATACCCGCAATATTTGCAAGGATGGCTCAATTACAGTTATTGGACCTTTCTTCAAATAATATAAGCGAAGAGATTCCAAGAGAAATGGGAAGCCTGTCAATGTTGTTGGAACTCAACCTAAGCAGCAACGCCATCATGGGAAATGTCCTCATCAAGATTGGACTTTTATCCTTTCTAGCACATCTAAACTTAGCATCAAACAATTTGAGTGGATCAATACCAATGCAGCTAGGTTTATGCAAAAGCTTGTTGAGCTTGAATTTGAGTAGAAACAAATTCTAGAGAAGCATTCCTTCTGAGATAGGCAACACACAAGTCCTTGAGGTTCTTGATCTGAGTTATAATATCTTATTAGAAAATATACCAAGAGAGCTTGCGATGCTAAGAAACTTGCAAGTTCTAAATATCTCCCACAATAACCTATCCGGTTTCATCCCATATACTTTTGGTGATATGTTGGCCTTGACTTCTATTGATGTATCTTACAATGACCCGATAGGTCCTCTCTCTAATGTCAAGGCTTTCAATGAGGCTCTATTTGAGGCAATTTAGCATAACAAAGGGCTTTGTGGAAATATTGTTGGTTTATCGAGATGCAATTCTACTAGAAGCAAGAAACTTAATCGGCACGTTGGAGCTAGAATCAAAGTTATCCTTATTCTTTCATTCTTGGGGTTTCTCCTTCTCTCTTGCCCCTTGATTGTTCTTGTCATCATCAATCATCGTCAAAGAAAGATTATGAAGAGAGAGAACATTGAATGGACAAACAATTTGGATTTCATGAGTATTATGAGTTATGATGGCAAGGTTTTCTATGATTGAATCGTTGAGGTCACAGAATGATTTGACTCCAAGTACTATGTGGGTAAAGGAGCAAATGGAATTGTTTATAAAGCCAAGATATCAGAATGTCAAATAGTTGCTCTCAAGCAAACCTTGTCATCTGAGGAAGATACTAAGATCGTTGATTTTATACCATTTGAAAGGGAAATTTGAGCCTTGACAAATATACACCATCAAAACACCGTGAAATTCTATGGCTTCTCCTTTCATGTCCAACATTGTTCTTTTGGTGTATGAATACATGGAAAGAGGAAGCTTGAGAACAACTTTGAAGGATGATCAAAGAGCAATAGAATTTCGATGGGACAAGAGGATAAATGCGATCTAAGGAGTTGCGGATGCAATGTCCTATATGCATCACAAATGTTCTCTTCCGTTGATTCATCAAGACTTGACCGATGACAACATTCTATTGGATTGTGATTATGAGGCTTGTGTTTTTTATTTTGGCATTGCAAGACTGTTGAGGCCAGATTCAACAAACTGGACAGTTATTGTTGGTACCATTGGGTATATTGCTCTAGGTACTTCGTAATTTTTTGGTTCAATTTCGTGGCATTCAGTGTCATGCTTCTAGATTTGAACTTTGGCTAGTTTAATGCAATTCATTAGTTATTTAATCGTTGGAAATTTGTTATACTTATTTAGAGCTTTCGCATTTAGTATTGATGAAAAAGCTTTTCGATCTTCCGCCTAAGTTAGAATTGGCCAATGAAGAGAACATCATAATCAATCCATTTCAAGGATATTAAGTTCGTGTTACCTAGAAGATGCTAGAATTGTAAGCAACGAACAAAATTTTTTGAACTTTGCCAAAGCAGTGTTGTAAGTATAGATTAAGTAGAAATTTGTATTTGTAATCGTCACACATCACGTTCTGGAAATAATGTTGTCAACTTGAACACAACTTATGATCGAGGAAAAAAAAAACAATGGATTCTTCACTTCCAGAGTTGGCTTATTCTATAGTTCCTATTGAAAAGTGTGACATGTATAGTCTTGGAATCGTCGCATTAGATACAATCATGGGAAAGCATTTAGGAGATCATGTCTCTCGACAGTGTTCATCATCTGCCCAAACTGAGTCATTAATGTTGAAGGATGTGCTGGATCAACGTCCCTCGCCTTCTACACTTTGCCCTCGAGATGCACAGGACGTGGTCTGATCGCCAAGCTAGCATTTGACTACTTAAAAGCCGATTTGGGGCGTCGACCGACCATAAGAGTGAGCTTTACTTTTGATACCCCTGGATATGCCACTCTCTGTAGTCAATTTAGAGCAACTTCGCGATCTAAATATAAAAAATTCGGAGTATTTCAGGAGATGGTAAGCTTTGATGTTTTTACGTGCTGTTGTGTTTAGTTTTCAATTAGGATGGCGGTCACCTTTTGGATATCTTCTTAGTTTTCACTAACCCCAATAATGTAATTTTTTGTTTTCACTGCAAAGCTAGCTTCTCTATGGAAGTCACATAAATAGTGCGGTTGTAGTTTGAAGTCGTGATACCGCAAATAATTATGGGAAGACTTATGGGAAGATCTAATTTTACGATATTTCCATCCTTTCACAGAGTGATTAGGAAGTGAATTGCAAAATGCTCTAGATCAACATCTCTTGCCTTCTCTGATATGAGATGTGAGGAATATCTAGTTTCTATTGCTGTAAGAGATTATGGTACTAGAATACTTGAACTTTTATCGATGTGTAGTGTGTTCTATTTGAACTTTCAATTGATTAAATTAAATCAATTTTGAGTAATGTGCGCTATTGTCCCAAAACTTTCAATTGGTCCAATTAAATCTCTAATGCATTTTAACATGTTTATGTCATCGCATTAATTAATTTAAATAACAGCATGTACACCAATTAAATAAAGCTGGATTTTGAATTGGAGAAAACTCTGTGGATTTCCAGTGTGTCATGTTGACTTGTAATTGCAAAACTGTAATGCTTGATTTTTTTTTTTCTTATGAAGCATGCCTCCCTCATTCTCCATTAGACGCCATATCGGTTGAAAGCCTAAATGACAATAAGACCACATTATTCATATTAAGGGTGCGTTTGGGAGTGGCATTGAGAAGCCACTTTGAGCCCCTAAAGATTCTTGGGCCAATGTAGGGGTGTTTGGTAAAAAAATTTCAACCCCCATTTGAAGAATGCTAGCCTTCTCGGCATGCTGAGTTGAGGGAGTAAAATAAAAAAAATTCATCCCAAATTATCCTCATTGGTTTTTTGTTTTTCCGATTTTGTCCTCATTATTCATCATCTTCTTCTTCTTCTCCGTGAGCAGTAGCCAGGAAGGGCAGGCAGTTGCACAGCGATCGTCGCCCAGACGACCGTCGTCGGGGGGAGGCGCGACTGTCTCCAGGGGGTGGCATGATCGCCGCACCATCTGAGTCGCGGCGAGGTCTAGCTCACCAACCTTGTCGCAACCCAAATTTGGGGTGGCAAGGTCGCGGGAGAACCGTGCCACCCCCGATTCTGGATCGTGCGACCTGCCGGCGAGGTCGTGCGACTCCATGTCCCAAATCCGAGGCGGCAAGGTCCTCCCACGACCTTGCCGCCCTAGATCCCCAGGCCGCAGTGGGGTCGCCGAGAGGTTGCGGCGGCGTCACGCGACCCGCCCCGCACCCTGCATCCAAGGGCGGCGAGGTCGCATGACCTCGCCGCGACCTATCCGGGGCGGCGAGGTCCTCCCACGACCTCGCCGCCCCAAATCTAGGTCACGGCGGGGTCGCCCGAGGTCACCGACCTCGAGTGGCCTTTGCCGGTGGTCTTCGAGGGTCACCGGAGGTCGCCTGACCTCGGGCTGCCTTTACCGGACCTCGGGCGGCCTTTGTCGGTGGTCTTCGAGGGTCTCTGGAGGTTGCCCGACCCTGAGCGGCCTTTGCCAATGGTCTTCGGGGGTCGCTCGACCCCGAGCAGCCCTTCCCAGTCGTCTCCGGGGCTGCCTGAGTCAGATGTCGGCCCCCAGCAACAAATTTCAATCGCCGGCAACCGTTGCCCTTGCCGGCCAATTTTCTTTATTTTTCTTTTGATAATTTTTTTTATCACAAAAAGTCATTTGCAAAATATAATTTTTCCAAATACTATTTGCATTCTGAATAGCCTCTTTAACCCAAAGTACTTTGCATTTTCCCAATGCCTCTCCCCAAAAGTCTTAGCAAACGCACCCTAAGTGAGTGGTTTTATCCTGGCATGGAAGCTTTTCTTCGACAGTGCACGACATGGTTCTAATGTTTTTGTTTTAATGAAATATTGCTTAAAATAATTTCAATTTTTTGTAGTTTTCTTTTGTAGAAATATGTATGTCTTTTATATTTATTTTCTTTTATTTTTAAAATTCTTTTATTTTCCTTTTCTTTTAAATATTCTTTACGCATTTTAAATTTATTAGAAAAAATTTCCAACAAAAAAATTAAAAACTAAGTAGGATGACACGCCAGCAAATAACGACAAATTAATGGTCACATCAGCATTTTCATTTACTTGTCTAATGGAATGATCAATCCCAAAAGAGGAAAAGTACATATAATCCAGGGACTTCATTGGCCACAAAAAAAAAAAAAAATTATAGGAACAATAGTGAGCAAATCAGAACATTTAGAATAAGATTTTGATCAAGCTAACTCTTGAAAATCTTTGTCGAATAAAGTTAAGGAAGACAAATGCGGGATTATCGACATGGTTCATCCTAAAAGAGAACTCATAGATGTTAAGTTAGGGGCAATTGGATCGAAAAATAATATGAAGAAAAAAATCATTTCAACCAGTTTGATCAGAATGAAAATTAAAGATCACGCATTACATCAATTAGGGTGAAAATGTCCTAACACCATATCAAAATGAAAAATATCGATCGGATCCATAAACCAACCAGGCCTTGATCTGACCAAGAACATAAGAGTCAATTTAGTCAGCAAAATCGGTGCCCGAATGGCGGCCGGCAAAGCAGGCAATTCAAACATTGGTCGAGCCATAGCCTCCACCATGGGAGGCACTTACAGGAGCCATTCGACGCCGCGAGAGTCGCTAGTTGAAAGCTCGACGGGGCAAGCACTGGTCCCAGTACGATGCCACGTCTCAACGGCAACTTTTGGAGATGATGAAACAGGCTAAGCATGATAAGAAATCGTAAACAATCGATGGTAGGCTTTGATTTTCAACGTGGCCTTCACCATCTACCAGGTGAATGAATCATTCCCTATTTTCTGATTTATTAAACGTTAATTCTACAAATCTTTTTCGATTTTCTTTTCCTTTTTTCTCCCTTCATTTTCCTTTATGGTACTCTAAGTAAAGATAAGGCCCTTTTTTCCACCCTTTTTGCTTTTGTTTTTCTTTTTCCCTCTTTCCTGTCTTCTTTCCTTTCAATTTAATATGAGACAAATCTTTTTACCTTATTTGTTTGTTCAACCTTTCATTGAAAATAATATCGTACTTTCAATTTCATATTTCAGAATTAATTCATTCATGTGTACTTTCTGATTCTATGGTTTATATATTTGTGCTTGTGGATAGTCTTCTACAATATTTGCAATCAAATCCAAATATAAGCAAATCATTTCATTTTCTTCTTGAATATTCTTACTGAATGAAAAAAAAAACAAAACAAAAGAAAAAAAGAAGAAGAGGTTTTAGGAAGTGCTTTATCGTTATGGTCTAATGCTATAGTATCTATAATTTATTCGTTTAACCGAACTCTACATCCTTACTTTGATGTAAACAAAGAGAAACGAGCCAAAAAAATATTTTATTAAGAGATGGCAAGTTCTATTCTCTGTTAAATTTAAAAAAAAAAATTGTAATTCGGTTACACGGCATCGGACAGGTTTTTGCTAGTTCAGATGCATTATGTTTGTACTTTTCACATAAAAAAAATGTATTGTATTGTTTTCCTTGTCATTCAGATATATTAGGGATATATTCACTAAATTTCTAAAATTTATCGCCAAAGTGCAATTGAATTCTAAAACTTGCAAAATTTTACTTAAAGAACAAAAATAGGAAAAAAAATGGTAGGGCTCGCCGGTGGGCATTTCCACCATTGCCGCCCATTGGCGAAGGGGTCGAAGGAGGTCACCCGCCCTCACTTGAGGTCAATGAGGCTCACCCAAATCTGAGCAAGACTCGCCAACCCTAGGTGACGGCCAACTACTCTCACCCTCGACAATTGGCCGCCTTCTAGCAATAGGCAGCAAAAGCGTCCAAGCCTGCTATTCTCTCTCCCTTTTCTTTTTCAATTTTGTTTTTAAATAAAATTTTAGGTTTTATTTTTAAATCTTTAAATTTATTTGAAATAAGAATTGAATAAAAATATGCCATGTAGGAAATAGAAATTAAATAAAAAAAGGCCACGTCAAGATTTTCCATTAGTCAACTTGACAATGTTAGTGGAAGGACTTGATCATACATTTTACAAGTTTTATGATTCAATTACACTTTTGTGACAAATTTTAGAATTTCCCGTGAACATATCTCGATATATAACTATTATAAGATATTAATGGCGGGGCATTAAGGGAACTTCTCATTAACCTCAGTCGAGCCTAACTGGCCCAATCAAACCCGACCTTCACCAAGCCAACGTCCTCGACGCATGATCTAATGATCACTTATGCATTATTAAATTAACTCCTTTGTAAAAATAAAAAGAAATAGTTCACTTCAGGCTTTATTTAAAATAAGATCCACTTCAATCATCTATTTAAGAGTAGAGTCAGGAATGTCGTCCCAAAGAGGCGTCATGGTAACTTCACGTTCAGATTTCTCCTTGCCAGCCAATCAAAATGCTAGTTAACTTTGGTTAATCCTAGCTGGCCCCATCAAACCCGGCCTTCACCAAGCCAACGTCCTCGACACGTGATATAGTAATCGCTTCAATTGCACTCAATCAAGCCTTGTGGATTAATTATCACAGCTTGACCACCCCCGCTCAGGTTAACTCAAATCGAATTGAATTAACTCTTTGGCCAACCAAAAAGAGAGGGAGAGAATTTTAAATTTTATCGCTATGCTTATTTCATTTTTGCGTTAGTTTCTTTCCTAGGCGAAAGCTCCTGAATTTGCCGTCGTCGCAAATTTTCTCTCGAATCTCTCTCGTCTCGACGGTGAAAAAGATTACGAGCAAACCAAATTATCAATCCCGCCGCTTTCGGAAGAACTTCTAGAGCGAGAAACCAAGAACTAGACTAGAGTGATGGAGGTATAGAATCATATTAGGACAGTGGCGAGGCAAGTGGCATGTTGAGAGTAGAGGTTTTCCAAAGGATAAGATGCTAGAGATAATATGCCCGATTAAACTTTGACTACAAGATGATATGGTCGACTTTTATTAGATATTTGAATTTTTTTTTCACTTTTTAAGTATTTTTACGTATTTATCGCGTTACTTTATAAAGTAATTTCAATACTCACTTATAGAATAATGAGGTTCACATTCATCCGAAGTTGGTTCCTATTTCTCATGCAGTCACTTCATTCTTCTCTTTATAAAGTAATTTCAATATGTTTAGCAATGGACTTGCGTCAACTTAAGGACCTGATCAAACGAGAAGGCTCCCTGAATAACTTGTTAACCGAACTTTCAGCAATTCCCGAAATTCTTGTTCCAGTATTGGAGGCCTAGGTTCCCTTATGGTAACCTACTCACAATCTTCTTGCTGCTTTGTTTTCTCTCCGAGATAGGGAAGCATAAATATTACTCTGCAAAAAGGGATCCAAGCTCTCTTCACAGACCAATCACTCGAAACGTCATAGAACCGTTTCGCCGGAATTAAAACCGACTCAATTGGATGTCAAATGGAAAAATTATGAACGATCAAAATTTGGTTGATTTTTACGAGACATTACTGGGAAAAAAAAATCCCAGTGTATATTCCCTTTAAATACCCCACTCATCTAACCCAAAATCGGCGAATTAAAACCGACTCAATTGGATGTCAAATGGAAAAATTATGAACGATCAAAATTTGGTTGATTTTTACGAGACATTACTGGGAAAAAAATCCCAGTGTATATTCCCTTTAAATACCCCACTCATCTAACCCAAAATCTGAGTTTCGATTTTGAACCATATAGCCACCCACGATCAGGACCTCATTTTCCACAAATATGGTTGAGGTGTCAATTTCAAAGAAGACTAGAAAAAGTAAGTCAAGCATGACCATTTAATGAGACTTGCGTGGCTCCGCGCAATTCACTCATCATCCCCCACGGCGCACGCTAAGCTGACTGAAAAAGAGGAGGACTTTTTATCTTGCAAATATATCGTCAATGAGAAGGACCATTCTCCGGAAAACGCGGTCCACCGGTTGTAGGAACTGCCCTCGATGGAGGCTTCATAAGTATACTCATCGATCCTGTTGACAGTGTGCGTACCTGAACCATCTCCCACCTCCCAAAACCCAACCATCCCCCAAATCATGTTTTCTTCCTTCTTGTTGTCCGCCCAGTCTCCTTTAGCTGTCTTCTTCTTCTCGCTCTTCTTGATAGGCACCACTTCATTTCATGGTGCAGGCATTTCTGCTTCCTCTTCTTTTTCCACTATCCACGTGACTGAGAACAAGGATGGAGCAAAGGCTCTCCTAAATTGGAAATCTACTCTCGACAACCGTAGCAAGTCTCTCCTCTCTTCATGGCATGACGACAATCCTTGCAACTTTACTGGTGTTGCTTGTGATGACTTTGGAGCCATCACCCATCTAAATCTTTCCAATGTTGGTTTGAGAGGAACTCTAAATGGCCTTAACTTCTCGTGCTTAACCAGTGTGGTGAGCTTTGAACTTGCCAATAACTCGATCTATGGCTCCATTCCCTCAAGTATCGGTAACCTTTTCAAACTCAACTCTCTTAATCTTTGCTTCAATGAACTGTCGGGGGACATTCCTCCAAGTATAGGCATGCTAGAGAGTCTTCATTATTTGTACCTATTTGCAAACAACCTAAGTGGACACATTCCCTGGGAGATTGGACAGTTGGATTCTCTTTTGGAACTTGATTTTTCCATGAATAAGTTCACCGGTCCTATTCCTGCTTCACTAGGGAACTTGAGTAGCCTGATTCATCTTTATCTATGGAAAAATCAACTTTCGGGACCCATACCTTCAGAAATCGGGAGGCTCACTTCTCTTTTAAAACTTGCCCTATCAGAGAACAATATCATCGGCTCAATTCCTCGTTCCATCATAAACTTGAGGAATTTGCAAGTTCTTTACATATGGCAAAATGGACTTTCGGGACCCATACCTTCAGAAATCGGGAGGCTTGCTTCTCTTTTAGAACTTGACCTATCAAAGAACAATCTCATTGGCTCAATTCCTTGTTCCATCAAAAGCTTGAGGAACTTGCAAGTTCTTTCCATATGGCAAAATGGACTTTCGAGACCCATACCTTCAGAAATCGGGAGGCTCACTTCTCTTTTAAAACTTGACCTAGGAAAGAACAATCTCATCGGCTCAATTCCTCGTTCCATCGGAAACTTGTCAAGTTTATCTTATCTTAGCCTCACCCAAAATAATTTGGCTGGTCCAATCCCTACTTCTCTCGAAAAACTGGGCAACTTAACCACATTGGACATTTCAAGAAATACCCTTTCCGATTCCATTCCTAGAGAGATAAGTGACTTGAGGAATTTGGAATTTCTTTACATATGGAAGAATAGACTTTCAGGACCCATGCCTGCGGAAATCGGGAGGCTTACTTCTCTTATCGAGCTTGATCTATCAGAAAACAATCTCAATGGCTCAATTCCTCATTCTATTGGAAACTTGACAAGTTTATCTATTCTTAAACTCTATCAAAATGGACTTTCAAGACTGATACCGTCGGAAATTGGAAGCCTAGCCAATCTAACTCAATTGAACCTTGGCAACAATAAATTATTTGGTTCCTTGCCTTCTGAATTCAATAAGTTAACGCAGTTGACTACTTTGCACCTATATAATAATGAATTAGAGGGGGAACTACCAGAAGATGTATGTCTTGGGAGATCATTGCAAAATTTCACAGTCCTAAATAATCATTTCACAGGTCATATCCCCACAAGTCTAAAGAACTGTAGCACATTAATTAGATTGAGGCTTGATGGAAACCAACTTACAGGGAACATGGCAGATGTGTTCGGAATATATCCACATCTAAACTTTATGAGCTTAAACCACAATCATTTGAGAGGCGAACTTTCATGGAGATGGGAGCATTGTAGTAATTTGATGAGTTTAAGGATATCAAACAATGACCTCTCTGGTGACATACCCACAATACTTGGAAGGATGGCTCAGTTACAGGAACTAGACCTTTCTTCGAATAATTTCAGGGGAGAGATTCCAAGGGAAATGGGTAGTCTGTCCATGTTATTAAAACTCGATCTAAGCAACAATGCGATTACAGGAAATGTCCCAATTGAGATTGGACTTTTAACCAATTTGGAAAATCTGAACTTGGCATCAAACAATTTGAGTGGATATATACCAATGCAACTAGGCTCGTGCAAACGTCTCTTGAACTTAAACTTGAGCAGAAACAAAATCCATAGAAGCATTCCTCATGAGATAGGTAACGCACAAGTCCTCGAGGTTCTTGATTTGAGTTATAATATTTTGTCTGAAAATATACCAGGCGAGCTTGCACAGCTGAGAAACTTGCAAGTTCTAAATATCTCCCACAATAACTTGTTTGGTTCCATCCCACATATTTTTGGAGATATGTTGGCCTTGACTTCTATTGATGTATCCTACAATGACCTTGAAGGTCCTCTCCCTAATGTCAAGGCTTTCAATGAGGCTCCGTTTGAGGCAATTCAACATAACAAAGGGCTTTGTGGAAATGTTGTTGGTTTACCGAAATGCAATTCTACTGGGAACAAGAAAAGTAATCGGCATGTTGAAGCTAGAATCATAGTAATCCTCATTCTCTCGTTCATGGGGTTTCTCCTTCTCTCTTGCACCTTGATTGTTCTTGGAATCATCAATCATCGTCGAAGAAGGATTGTGAAGAGAGAGAACAATGAGCAGGCAAAAGATTTGGATTTCAAGAGTATTATGAGTTATGATGGCAAAGTTTTCTATGATCGAATCGTTGAAGTCACGAAAGGATTTGACTCCATGTACTACGTGGGTGAAGGAGCATATGGAATTGTTTATAAAGCCGAGATATCAGAAGGTCAAACGTTTGCTATAAAGCAAACCTTGTCATCCAAAGAAGATAGTGAGATCATTGATTTGATACCATTTGAAAGGGAAATTCAAGCCTTAACAAATATACGTCACCGCAACATTGTGAAATTTTATGGCTTCTGCTCTCATGCCCAACGCTGTTTTTTGGTGTATGAGTACTTGGAAAGAGGAAGTTTGAGGGCAATTTTGAACAATGATGAAACAGCTAGAGAATTTCAATGGGACAAGAGGGTAAATGTGATCCAAGGAGTTGCAGATGCATTGTCCTATATGCATCATGAATGTTCACCTTCATTATTACATCGGGACTTGACCAGTAACAATATTCTATTGGATCTCAATTATGAGGCTCGTGTTTCCGATTTTGGCACTGCAAGATTGTTGAGGCCGGATTCATCAAACTGGACAGCTATTGCTGGCACCATCGGGTATATTGCTCCAGGTACTTTGTAATTTTATTTTTTTTAATTTCGATAGCATGTGGTTAGTGCAGTTCACTAGTTATTTAATCGTCTTATGGAGATTTGTTGCATTATTTTAGAGCTTTCAAATTCAATATTGATGAAACAGCTTTTCGATTTTCCTCATAAGTAAGAATTGGAAAATGAGGAAAACATCATACTCAATCCATTTCAAGGATATTAATTTGTTTTACCTAAAAGATGCTCGTATTTTAAGAATCGAACAAAAATCGTTGAACTTTGCCAAAACATAAACTCCCATAGTCAAATCAGTGTTGTAAGTGTAGATTAAGTAGAAATCTGCAATTGCAATTGTCATACTTCACGCCATGAGAATACAACTTATGATCGAGATTAAAAAAAATAGTGGATTCTCCACTTGCAGAGCTGGCTTATTCTACGGTCCCTACAAAAAAGTGCGATGTATATAGCTTTGGAGTCATCGCCTTAGAGACAATCATGGGAAAGCATCCAGGAGATCATGTCTCTCCGGAATGTTCATCGTCCACCCAAACTGAGTCGGTGATGTTGACGGATGTGCTAGATCAACGACTCTCGCCTTCTAAACTTGGCCTTCAAGATGCGCAGGACGTGGTCTTGATCGCCAAGCTAGCGTTCGAGTGCTTGCAAGCTGATCCAAGGCTTCGACCGACCATGGGACAAGTCTCACGCAAGCTTTGCTTTCAAGTACCCCCGGATATGCCACTCTCTACAATCAGTTTAAAGCAACTTCACGTTCCTAATGTCAAAAGAAATTGGAGCATTTCAAGAGATGGTAAGATGACAGTCACCTTTTGAACATTTACTTATTTCTCACTAATCCTAACCATGTGATTTTTAATTTTCACTACAGAGGTAACTTCCCTATGAACATTACAATAATAGTGCGATGTTTAGAATTTGAAGTCATGGTACCAGAAATAATTATGGCAAGACTTCTGGGAAGATCTAATTTCACAATTATTTCCATCCTTTTGCCGATTGATCAAGAAGTGAATTTGGAAAATGCAGTGGATCAACATCTCTTGCCTTCCCTAATATGAGATGTAAATAACATGTAGTTTCTATTGCTAGAAGAGATGATAGTATTAGCAATATGTAAACTTTTATCGATGCGTAGTGTCATATTTAAACTTTTGATTGATTCAATTATATCAATTTTAAGTAATCTTCACTATCGTCTCAAAACTTTCAATTTTTCTAATTAAATCCCCTATTTATTTTAAGAATATGTGCATTGAAAGTCCTAACACTTGTTACGAAGATGCAATTACATCCTAAAACTTTTTTAAAAAGTAATTAAGTTGTAAAACTTGTCACAAATGTGCAATTAAGTTTTAAAACTTTCAAAAAGTACAATCAAGTTCTAAAAGTTATGCAATTGATCCAATCAAGTCCTTCTATTGATTGCAATTTTTTAAAATTTTAGGATTCGATTATACCTTTATGACAAGTTTTAAAATTTGATTGTATTTTTTGAAATTTTTAGGACTTGATTGTACTTTCTTGACAAGTTTTAAGACTCAATTGTACTTTCGTAATAAGTTTTAGAACTTCCAATGAAGTTATCCTTATATTTTAATATGTTTATGTGATCCTTTGATTAATTATTTCAAATGATATACAACATGTACACTAATTAAATAAGGCAAAAGAACACCCAGAGTGCCAAAACTTGGTAAGAGACACTTGAGTGCCAAAAGTTATTAAAGGTACACTTAAGTGCCACTTTAAAAAAAAAAAAATGGGACACTTGAGTGCCAAGTCCGGTGAACCCTACCAAAAATCTAATGTGGCAATTTTTATTAATATTGCTCACCTACGCCTACGTGGCTCACCAGAGAGCTGACTCAGCTCTAACTCACCCAAAATGATGCCGTTTTCATATTCGGCCAAAATAAAAGCCCTAAATTGGCCACAATGACATCATCTCCCAATTGCCCCAAACCTAAAACCCTAAATTAACCAAAATCTCCATTGAAGCACTTGAACCCTAATCCCGAATCCTAATTTTGATTTGCCCCAAATTTCACTGTCGAATATTGAAAATGGAGAGCAGGACTTTCAGCAGCGGCTCAAATTCCTCTCACCAAAGCGAAGGAGAAAGTGAGTACTTCTGTTTTTGTGAGTTACCGAGTCCAAGAAAAACATCGCGAACTCAAATGAATCCTAAGAGAAAATTCTATGGATGCGCCCGATATAGAGAAGGGTTAAAGTGCAAATACTTCAGATAGGTCTATGTGAGGTTCTCTCACTGAGCCACAAGGGTAATATAGACCTACTTGATAGACAACATCAACCTCCATCTATGTTCATGGACGACTTGGATGATATTGACTCAACGCAAGCTAAAGCATCTTCGATTAACCATTTGAAGAATGAAGTTTCAATAATTAAAATTGAATAGAACTGTTACCAAGCGTTTATTATGGTGTTGTTTTATTGTCTATCCTACTTTATGATGAAATGTAAAATACTTGAAGATGAGAAAAAGTTTCTCCTATTGCCATAATTGAAAGTGAGTGGACAAATGAGATTATTTTGGATCAAATGTAGACCATTTTTTTTAAGATGAGAAGAAGTTTGTGTTGTCCATAAGATCGTTGTGACTTTATTATTGTTTATCCTATCATAGGCTTACTTCTTGTGCTTGTGAAAAGATCAAAGAAAGGGAATGAGTGAATGAAATGCTGCTTTTGCTTGTTTTTGAATATAAACTAGCAAGGATGTGTATTGGGTCAATGTGTTGTGGTGACTTCTTTACTTAAGCTAAATGTAAACCAGCAAATATTAAATTGAATGAGTTGCTTCTCTGGTTTGCTGCAAACTAGCATATACATAGGATAGACATGAGTGATTACTCGAGTACCATAAGTTGTATTTAGTAATTACTTAATTGTCAATCATGATAAATAAATAAATAAAAAGTATCACTTAAGTATCAGGTTATTACGAAAAGTCATTATATAAGTGCCAAGTTTTTTAAAATGTGATCAATTAAATGTCAATTTTTATAGATTTCCCTGAAAATTACACCAACCGCCAACCACCATGAGCTACACTAGGAACTCTAGCCATCAACTTGAGCCACCACTAACCACCAATGTACTGGTGATGTATTTGAACAAAATGTGTCGATGCAAGTTAAGCCTTGTACTAGCTTACACCAACACCACTTGGTGCAAGATGTGCACATTGTACACTTATACCAAGTGCTATGGGAGCTCCTAACCTTAACTAGCCATCAGCCATCATCAGACACCACTAACAGCCACATCAGGCACCCTAGCCACCACTAAGGACCTACCTGCTATTACAGAAGGTGCTGATGCTGGTGCAAGCTGAGCCTTGCACCAACTTTTGCACCAACTTGCACCAGGATCACTTGGTGGACACTTGCATCAAGTGCTACATGAGCCCCCAACTGCCCTCATAGACCCACCACCAAGCATCATCAGCCACCATCACTAGCCACACTAGCACCCCAGCCGCCACCATAGACCCACCACCAAACCATAGACTCATAACTAGCAGCGACTATGTTGGTGGTAGGTCTGCTGCAAAAGGTGTTGGTGCATGTTAAGTTTTGCACTAGCTTGCACTAAGTGCTGCATTAGCCCCTAATCACCACCACCGACCCATCACCAATAGCCACCAGCCACCAACATAGCCACCAGCCGCCGCCACAGTACGAACAATCAAAACCACCATCAACCACCAACTAAGACAAGTAGCAAGCAAAAGTATAATCCAAAAAATGAAAATGGCAAAAAAATTTGATAGCTAGTAAGATTAATCCATTGATATTAAAATTAAGTATCATAACCTCAATGATAAACTAAGAAAGCATAATCCATAGCAAGTTATAAACAAAACTGACTCCTAGGCCCCACAAATCCATCCCATCTCATCTCATCAATCAATATGCACAACCCCTCCTATCCGTGCTCCTTTTGATGGACTTTTCATCCGATTCATAATCCTTGTACTCTTTCTAACTAGACGTGCAACTTCTTCTTCAGCTGTCTCAGGATGCACTAATTCAAATGGAGTTATAATTGTCCCAGGCTAAACTAATTCAAATGGAGTTGCAACTAGGTTCTTCTTCTTTCTTGTTGGCACAGCTAATGTTTTTTGCTTTGTTGGTGTAGCCATTAATTCTTGAGTTGGGCCCTGAGAGATAGGAACCTTCGAACTTCTCCCAAGCTATAAAAAGACAATTAAATTGTCAGCAAAATTTTACATCATAAATTAAATTAAATGCAGCCAATAAAACTGTAACGACCCCAATTCCATCTCCAGGATCTTGAGCGACAAGGGTTATTTTTGCGACATTCCAAACTCATTGCTATCCTGATTCCTTTTATCTTGCTGTCATGCATGTGCGGAATTGTAAATAAACAACTCTCCAGACAAACAACAACTAGAAGACTGGGACATATATTACATAGAACACAATAATATACATTGTAATAGTACTTTTATAAGCCCTTTCTCTACGGGCCTTCTTTTCTTTTTACATCACACTACAAATTTCCATATAGGCCCGGGGAATTCCTATCTCCTCTAGTGTGATTGTAGCTCCCAAAACTGATGTGAGACTTCCATGCCTATAAGACTAAAAGATAAGGAAGTGAGTCTTGGGAATTCAGTAAGTACAATTCCTAATTCTCTACTAGGAAAGCATCGCATCATTAAAGCCTGGCAAGTATAAGACTTGTAAACAGAGTCGATGGCAGATCAATAACAAATCCATTGCTATCTCTTAACTATCTATATATGCTCCACTTTCAACTTACCAAATAAGCCATTTCACCAAACAAGCTTATCAATCAGCACATAGTAACATGCACAATAAGTTCATTAACCATATCAATGGTTCTTCCCATACTTTCAAGGGCTTCCAACCTCAGGCTGGGCATCTGACCTCAGGCCAGGCATCCCATACTCTTAAGGGCTTTCTATACTTTCATGGGCTTCCTGGCTCAACCAGGGTATCCAGCCATCAAGTCAAGCATCCCATACTTTCAGGGGCTTCTTGGCTCAACCAGGGCATCCGGCCATCGAGTCAGGCATCTTATACTTTCAGGGGCTTTCCATACCTTCAGGTGCTTCCTGACTTAACTAGGGCATCCCATCCAATGAACGATGTATCGCCACACGTTATGTGACGACGTGCGTTTTTTCCTCTTTAAGTGGACATATATGCATCATACAAACTGGTTCTTATCTTTCTTCTTAGCCAACTCATACATGGCCTGAAGGCGTGTTAATTCATATATGCGTGCCATGAATCCTTGTACTACACTAATAAATATGTCGAGAACGACTATTCGTCCGTGACTTGAATTGATTACTTAGCACCGATCCCTGCACCGGACAAGGCTCGAAAATGGCATGCCTCAATACCGATCCAAGACCTTGAGGCTTGGGTACACCTCACTTTCATGAAGATCCTAAGCCCGACGGACCTTGGCTTCAACCCAATGTGAACATACTTCATGCCATGAATAACCATTGGTTCGTGGTTTGATTCAACGCTAAACTCAAAGTCCCCACACCAAATCGAACTATAGAATTTGCATGCTTTAGTACCTTACCAAGACCTTGTGGGCTTGGGTGATCCCCATACCGATTAAGACTTGGAACGTACACCCCTCAATGTCAGTCCAAGACCTTGTAGTCTTGGGCAATCCCCACACTAAGCGAGACTTAGAACTGGCATGTTATTTATGCCAATCCGAGGCCTTATGGCTTGGGCGACCTTGCCTTATGGCTTGGGCGACCTTGCCTCATGATGAACTCAACCCGAGCAAACGTTGGCTTCATTTTGGACGCAAATGACTCAAGCACACAACTAAGCACAATTGTAAGCAAAGCCAAGCAAAATATTCTACATACTACCCATGGCTAGATGAGTGAGCACCTAACTAGCCTCAACGATGGGATCTACTTTCCTAGAGGAGAAAGGGGAATCTTACTTACTTGGATGAACCTCAAGAAAGCAAAGGCGAGTGGCTTGGTGAGGGGCGGCAGTGCAAGGTCGAGAGAAAGAGAATGATAGCATGTAAAAGGCAAGAGAGGAGATGAGGACTCAAGGTGAGAATGAATGGGGTGGTTCCCCTATTTATAGGCTCAAACCTCACCATTACCTTTCCAAGTGACCCAATCATATTTCTTGGAGTGGCATGGCTACGACATTGAGGTGGCAAGCCTAAGTTGTAAGGTGTCATGCCTATTTTGAAAGGTGGCACACCTAATGGCCTAACGTAATGATTGGAGGCTTACTTGTTCCCTTCCCATTAGACCACTTATATAATGACATCATGACTTGCCCCACTTGTTCTCCATGGAGAATCTTATGGTAATGATGACCAAATCTTCATAGGGACACCTAGGCTAATGACTAAGCTTCTTACATTTAATGCTTGGATTTTATGTAATCATTAGGCCAGATATTTCCTACATGTCCTTAGCAAAACTTACTTCCCAAGTTGTCTCTCTCTAGAATATTTCATGGGACACCTAAGCTTATGAGTCACCAACTTTTCTTCCAAGCCAAATCTTTTGGCCATCATTACATAATCTTCCTAAGGCCACCTAAGCTAATGACTCACCATCTTCATTAATGGCTTAGATTTAAGTAATCGTGAGGTTTGGTTATTTACCATATGCCTAAATTAAAGAACTTGCTTTCTAAGTTTTGGCCTTCTAAAATATTCCACCAAGTTCTCTTCTAATTGGTTCATTTAAGCCCTTGAGTCATTTGCTTCTTCGTCAAGGAAAATCTTGAGCCATCATCATCAAATCTTCAAGGGACACTTAAGCAGGGTAACCCATCCTTGCATTTAATGAGGTATTCTAAAATCTTCTATATGCCTTCTCTTAATTGATCAATTTGTCCAAGAGTCCCTTACTCAATTCCCAACCCAAATTTTTAGTAATCATTACCAAATCTAGAATGTCCACCTAAGGTGATGAGTCATCTCCTTCATTAAAGACCTAGGGTGTTCTAGAGACTTTCCTTTTGTCCATATCCAAGTAATATGGCAACCATGGGAAATAAGCCATTGGAAGTGCAACTGAGATCAGGTAAGGGCTTTTTATGTACATCCCCTGATGACCATTCTGACACACCTAAGATTCGTGGCCAAACCACCCTCGGTGTGGTTGTCATAGGCAAAGTTTGACTTCTTGGTTAGATCGGTGGCCCAAGGCACGAGCTTAATGACCGGCCCTTATCAACTCTAGACGAACAGATCGGATCCTAGATCAGCCATAGGCCTCATCCAAGTCAACTCTCGATTGTTGTGTGGTCATTTGAAACAGGTCAGATTCGTACCCAACACATGGTCATATCGAGTCGAATCATGGTCGTACACGATTGGTACATGACCGAGTGGAATCATCTACAATCGAAATATGACCATTTGGGACCAATTCATGATTGTTGATTGATACGTGGTGGATATGACCATTCCTCGACCAACCCTTATGGTGGGTTAGTCGTCCATTGACCAAACTATTCGGGTCCATTAACATGGTCATTGAATTGGTCCACAACCGTTTCCTTGATTGATCCATGATCGGTCCATGGCCAATTCTTGGAACAATCCATGACCTATCCTTGCCATCGGTACACTAGATTCACACCAAATTTCTCATAAGTTGAAATCGGGATGTTATAACAACTTACATTAAGAATGACTATTCTAGTATGCTCATCTATATAAAAGCTATAACCATATTGTCTTAACCTTTTCCCAAGAGCTCCTCTTATTCGAATTGGAGCGTCACTTTCAGCAACCTATAATTTGTTGACCCTTCTTCTTGCTTGTAATTTCTTGGGTTGTTTGTTTGGCCTTTCACTTGGCCATTTAGCTTCAGCTACATTTGGCTCTTTAGCTATAGGATGGGCTTCTTCGGCCAATTCTTCAACTGGGCGTATTCTAGATGGCCTTCTTGTAGCTGGCCCTTCAGTCGGCCTTCTTCTAGTTGCCCTTCTTCTATTTAGCCTCTTAGGTTCAGCTTCAATGACACATTCAGTTAGCCCTTGTGGTGGCCCTTCGATTTGCCCTTCTATTGACAGTTATGCTCTAGTTTGCCTTGTACGAATTTGAGAAAGAGGCAAAAGACATCATAAATATAATATTAGGCCATATAATAATGTAAAGGAAAGCTAAACACAAATTGTTGAACTTATTAGGTCTTTTTCTCTACTAAAGAATAGTCAACTAAATTGACATTTCAACTACTTTGGGTAATCCTTCAACTGGCCATCTTCTACCTTGCCTTCTTTGAACAAACCCTTCAATTTCAAGTACAGCAGAGGCTTTCGCCAATCCTTCAGGTGTCCTTCTCGTCACCTGATAAAGACATTAAATACAAGATAATTGAGGTTATGCACAAATATGTAATAAACCAAAAAGTAACATAAACACAAATATCACAACTTACTAGGTTTCTTGTCATTGACTGTGTCGCGACCCGATCTTGTCACCCTTCAATCCCTCATCATCATAATGAAATAAATTAAAAGGTCAAGTTTAGGGGTACTTGATCACGAGAGTTCCCTCATGGCTTGCGTTCCAAAAGAGGTCATCACCTCGCCTTTCAAATCAAGCCTCTTGTGAGTTCCCTCCACGAGATCGCAAGTTCTCTCAAACTCGTACTCCGCGTGATAGTGGAGTGTCGGGACTCGTACCCATATGGGTGACACACCTTGAGAGAGGAGGTCGGATGTGAATATCGGATTTAAGGGTACTTTTACCATAGTAACCCTCTCGATAGTACACTTTGCCTATAAGGATAGTATCACTTCATCCTTTGGGGTACTGCCACATCAAATATGCTAAACCATGATGAGTTTTATCAAAACTTGTACCTCGCGCAATGGGTTTATTTATACGGTCTAGTTGTTTATGACAACCTAAAAATAAGATGAGAGTCGCCACTAGCCTCGTTTTGGGGGTCAGCTAGAAAACTCAATTGAGGGTCAAAAATGTTCCCTCAATTCCTACGCAATCAAATATCTAGGTTCAAGGACTTGTGTTACGCTAATATTTCTATTAGCGCCCTTTCGGTATCTAAACAATATGTTGTGTTTTCCTAACATGTCCATGCGTTTTTCTTACTTTTTCAGGATCATTCGTCCTAAACTAAGCAATCATGCGTGGTTGGTTATTTTCATAATATTCTATTTCTAGAAAAACAAGAAAAGAAAGCAATCAATGGAATTGAAATTACGAGATAGTAAGTAAACAATCAAGGAAAGCAGTAAATCTACCATACAATCCTAGAAAAAATATAAAAGAGAAATACAATTGAAAAAAATGAGAAGAAAAACCCGCAACTTGCCAAGCTTTATACAACAAATGGAACCCGAGACATATGTTGGGGGAATGAATAGTACATGATAATGGTCGGAATGGACATCGACTTCGTTTCGTGCTTTCTCCATCTTCGGGTTCTAATCTAAACCTAATCTAAGAAACTTATAACTAGGTTCATATAATGGAAAGAAACAAGCATACACATCAAAACAATCAAAAACAATACATCATATCAAAATCAATTATTTAAAGAAAGTTCAATACGAAAGTCAAATTTTGGGGCCTTAGAGTTGGCCTTTGTCTTTCATGTGAGGGTCCCACTAAAACACTTACCCAATTCATTTTTTATGACTTATAGCACTTGTTGACCAATTGTGTCCTCGTATGGCCAATAACACTTATAAGTCTCTTAATCAAGCGATCTATGTGATCCTAAGGTTTTCCATCAATATCATACATCGACCCTACCATTCATCTAAAAGTCACATGCATTGTAGAAATTTAAACATGCATGCAGGTCTTTTGAACCTTGTTTCTCAACCAATCAAATAAGAAAGTGAACCATCGGCGAATCACTTATTACCAAGGGCATGCGCCAATCATAAACACAAGCAATTTTTAGTGTGTGATGGGATTATATGTATGAGGGATATATGTAATATTTCAATAAACATATTTTGAAATCATTCATGAAAATTTTTAAGATAAAATGATGTCTCAGAGATAAAAGGCATTCAATTGCCAAGACTAGCTCGGGACTTGCATAAATGCACTCACAAATATCACAGGTATTTTGAAAACAATTCAAAATGTGACTTTCACAATATTAAATCAAGATTTAAAAATGTTTGAAAATATTTAGAATTAATGAATATCTAGGCTATGGAACATATTCGATTACCAAGGCTAGGTTGGGGCTCGCATAAATACACTCATAAGCATCACAGGCATTTTAAATATTGTCCAAACCATGATTTTTCCTTAAGCCAAATCGAGCTTTAAAAAAGAATTTCCTAGAAATTGTTATTTTTGGGAAACATCATATGTACCAAAGTATTTTTTTTTTAAAGATGTAATTTGAAAATGCTGATTGTTTAACAACAAAGATCAAAGCATTTAGAAAAATTTCATTAAGATGGCATGATCTAATTTCATGCACAAACTGACCTAAAAAATGTATAACTAATCAATCACAATCATGTTTATATCAAGAAATTTCAAAACAAACGTGTAAGAACAGCAAAATTGGGCAAAACCTAATGATAATTTGGCAATGAAAAAATTCTCTAACATGCATGACATGATGATGAACAACTCTCGTGAAGAAAGTTTTCTTAAATAATCTATACATGATTTTACAAAAATCAAATAATAAGCAACAACACATCAGAAATTTGTCAAAACAATAAGACATTCAACTAATGTCACAAGGATTTGTCCTATCAAAACATGTCTAAAAAACATCAAATTTACACACAACATGGCCAACATGATGACAAGCAATTTTTATTGAGAGGCTGAGTGCAGATTCCAAATAGAAAAAATGTAATAAAAATATCAAAGGTCTGTCTAAACATGGGTTAGAATAGGGTCCGAATTTGATCCCTTGTCCAGATTGTGATCTGGCTTTAGAAAAATGGAAAATTAGTCCAAACAATGAGCGATTGGCATGAAATTAGTGACATTGGAAACTTCTAAGTGTGCCTTACGTCTTCCTAGAAGAACTCGAGTTCAAATTAGGTCAATTTGGTATCCTAAGATCAAAATTTCTACAAGTGTGCACATCAGTAACTAAGAAAACAAAACATAAGCATTCATTAGAAAACCTCAAAATCACTCAAAGAATGCATAAACGGCATGAAAAAATCACACAGGACTTAGGATTGAATGCGACGGAAATTTTGGATAGTCATCTAATTCTAAGTCGGTATACAAAATGTCATACAATTTAAATGAAATGATTCTTGATTCCTAATGGTATGCTTGGGAATCATAAGTGTGATAAACACTTTTGTGAGACAAATTTAATATGTAAGATAATACTTCAAAGGATATGATCAAACATGTATGCAAACCTTGCAAACCTTGCAACATGCGGTTCAATCATCAAGAAGACATAATCATAAGATGACTCAAACAAGTATCGAATGTGCACATATGACAAGTTTCATTTCAGCATTAAGTTTATAGAACAAGCATGATTTCAGCCATTCTCAAGACGTGCATAAATCCTACCAAAAATCTCATATACAGTGCATACGATGATGAAGAGTTTTTGTGAAGAGTTTGAAACTCAATTAAGATCATATGAATTGTGGCAAAAAAGGCAAAACCGACAAACTATATGTTCAACACATGTTGTTGCAGTTCCTTTTTCTCTAATGCATGCAATTGACTCATCTTGCCAATATAAAAACCCTGCAAAGCATGCATCAATTGAACATATGTATCATGTATTTCAATTCTCATGAACAATTTGAGACCAAACAGGTGCATTTATGGACTCAATTTCATCAAAACAAATTTCGGACTAATGCGACATGACTGTCCTATGTTCGGATCTAAGAGATTTTGACCTAGCTATACATGTCTAAAAATTTTGAAAAAAATATATAGGACATGTATATAACACTTATACGAGCAACTTTTATGAAGAAAAGTTATTCCAAAACTCAACAAAAAAAATCAGTACAAAAATGGAAAAATCATAGATCAATACGTAACAAATTGACCTAGGCTTAGATCTGAGTAAATCTGACCTAGTTGAACACATTCAAAATCATGAAAGACAATTTTGTCAAAAAATGATCACGAAAGTCGAAAAAAAAAAAAAAAAACAACAAAAAAAAAAAACAAAGCAGAAGCTGAAGAAGAGAGGAAACCTACCGGATTAAAGAAGAGAGAGAGAAATGAGGCTCTTGGAGCTAAAAAAATAGAGAGAGGAGAGAGAGAAGCTGGAGAGAGGAATTTTCATGCCAAATAAAAACCCCCCTCTGAAAATGGAAGACATTTCATTTATATACTCCTCACATTAAGCGATTTCGGCCGTCGATTCGATCCGACGGTCGAAATTTCTATCCAACGGTCAAAAAATCCATTTCGAATGCTTCATCATGATCTCGAGGTGTCAGGTAATTGATCTAATGGGTTTGATTTGCAAAAAACCAAGCCAAAATCGAGAATTGCGTCAAAATGTACAATTAACGGTTAATTTGCAATTTGACGAAATTCGAGAATTAATTTATAAAATTTTGGGAAATTGAAGTTGTAAAAGTGAAATTGGCATTGAGAGGGTTCCATAATTGGTGGCCGAAGGCCAAGAACCGGCCGACAAGGGCCTGAACCGGCTAGTCTCGACGGCGATCAGTCAGACCCGTCAAACCGATTTAGTCTGGTTCAGCTGGATTTTGACCGTTCTTGATCGGTTTGGTCCGGTTCCTGCTATTTTATCCACTTGGGACCCTGTGGGTCAAAAATTTATGCAATTTGGCCTATAAATGACCAAATTGAAAAGGAATTTTATCCTTTTTAAGAAGAAATTGGCCAATGAAGATACAATTAAGCTAACCAAACCTTATGAATGTGATCTAGGAGTCTTTTATTGATCTAATTGAATGATTATCATGAAAAAAAACGAGTCAAAACCATGGGTGCTTTGAATTAGGCATAAAGGGCTAAAATGGTAAAATTTGCAATTCAATTGGTAAAATTGCAAATTAACTAAAATTGAACTCAATTAGTATCATAATTGTCATATCTAATGAGCTACCTATATGTAAGATCACTTATAATATTCAAATTGACCTTGAATTGAAGCACTCGACCTTAGGTGAAAAATGGATCTAAACCTAATATTAAAATTGAACCTAGATTTATGAAATTAAACCATAGTTATGAATGGGTCCATTCGAATTTTGTTGATTGAAACTTAATTGCTTGATTTTCTAATGCTTGGGAGGATAAAATTCTTCAAATTGATGAGTTCTAGTGTGAATTTCCCAAAATCAATCTCAAATTTGGACTTATCTTAAGAAAATGAGTGAGAAATAATCATCCATTTACAAATTATAAATGATCAATTTTGGTCTCCTAATTAGGGCTCAAAACGGCAATTCGCATTTTGACTAGATAAATCGCAAAATTGAATGCTCAAGCAAATTTCGGATAGTTCCTAAACCAAATATCAAAGAATGAACTACACCTAATTATGACTAGAGTATCAAGTTATCCTAATTCTCTCTCGCTGGTAGAGCTTTCCTCTCCCGAATCCATGGGAGCTTTCAACCCTAAACCCTAAATAACTATTCCATTATGAAGCTTCGTGGACTCCATTCCATACGATTGCAGAAGCTCTTTGCCCAATGTCATGGGTATCCAGTACCCAAACCCTAAAATGCTCCAAAATATGCATCCCCCTTTTTTCAAAGGAAATCGAGCGTGAAGCAGCAACAATCGACAGATAACGACTCCCATCCAATCATTTGCGGAGCTCCCTTCAATCGCCCCCTACCTAAAGCCACAAAACTTCCACAAAGCAGTCCCAAAGCAAACTTCAACCTTGTTGAAGATGACGCCTGCAACCATCAATCCCAGAAAGAGTGCCTGATTTGTTGCCGGAATGGAGCACGACGAGGAGAATCAATGCCGTCTTGTTGCCCTGTGCAAGAGTTTAGGCCATTTATGGTCAGCTAATGATGTGATTGAAGTACAGCAGGAAATCCCCCACAACAAACGTATAGAATGCAGTCATACTCTCTTTGGTAAGTTATATTCGAAACCCAACGTGAATTTTCAAGCATTTTGCAACACTATGAAGAAGGCATGGAAGTCAGAGGCTGTCGTATGTTCTCAGAAAGAACCAGGCCTATTCTCATTTGTATTTGAGACAGAGGAGGAAAAGGAGAGAGTACTAAAATCAGGGCCATGGTCCTTTGCAAGCAACTTGTTAGTGCTAAAACAATGTGAGCCAGATATTCCAAAACACTGCTATGATTTTTCTAGATATGATTTCTGGGTTTATATTATTGATTTACCCCCGGGATGGATATTAGAAGAGGTTTTCTCTGATGTTGCTAGTAAAGTGAGAGCAGTAAAAGAAATACAATTAGAATCTAGAGGCTACGGCCCTTATAAGACAGGTAAAGTCAAAGTGGAGATGAATCTTACAGCTCCTCTTAAAACAGGGGCTTTAGTCAAGATAGGGAATAAGAATTTACGGGTGAAGTTTAAATATGAGCGTCTCCCTCACTTTTGTTACTCATGTGGGCGAATTGGTCACTATGCATCGTATTGTGAGGAGATACCATATGAAACAACAAATTGGGCAGCAAACAAGGTAGGGAAGTACGGGCCTTGGCTCAAAGCGGAGCTAAAATATTATAGCCCGTATTAGGAGGCATTTTATGGCAAGGTTGATCTTAATTATGAAGAAGAATAGTCTGTACCTGAAACTCCCTTGGAGCTAGTCAATATGGAAATTGCTGCAAGGGCAGAAACTGAAACAAATAACCCCCTTTCTCGGAACAAGAAAAGAGTAGATAGCCCTTCTTCAAAGGAGGGAAGAGATGGAGGGGAGATGCCTTCAACAGCCAAAGAGGGGAGTGGAAAATAGTTGTTGTTGCTAGAAGGCCCAACTGATAAAGGATTGAACATTATAGGTGATGCTGATAAGAAGATGATGAAGTATCAAAAAGCAAAAAAACAGAAAAGAGAAGAAGTTTCTACCTCATCTATCCTTGATGATATGGAATTATTAGAGACCCCTATGCAGCTAGTAAAAGAGGGGAAGGATTGGGCTTTGGTGGCTAGCCCTAATAAGCCACCAAAGACACCATGAAGATCCTAAGTTGGAACTGTCAAGGGCTGGGCAACCCCCTGACAGTCCAAGAGCTTAGAGCCTTAATGGCTCAAGAAAAGCCCAACTTGGTTTTCTTGATGGAAACCAAAAACAAGGAGTCGATAGTGGATAAAGTCAGGAAAAGATTGAAGTTTCAAAACATGTTTGTAGAGCAACCAATAGGAATTGCCGAGGGCTTGGTGCTAATGTGGAATGAGGATGTGGAAATTCAAATAAACTCAAGTTCGAAGGAGCATATGGATGTGGAATGAGGATCCTAATAGTGGACACATAATGAGAGTTACACTCATGCATGCTTCCACAAACTTCCAGGAGAGACTTCTGTTATGGCAAAAGGTTCGGAATATTCACTCCAACAATCAACTTCATTGGCTTTGCATGGGGGACTTTAATGAAATTCTATACAGCTGGGAAAAGGTTGGGAAAAGGGAAGCTGATCAACATAGAATAACGGCCTTTCGGGAGATGCTTAATGACTGTTCCTTGATGGATATTGATACTAAGGGGTGTGCTTTCACTTGGGCAAACAATAGAGAAGGTGAAAATTTAGTGAAAAAAAGACTAGACAAAGCCTTATGTACAATGGATTGGAGAATTACCTTCCCAAATGCTGAAGTTGTGGCCCTTCCAGCGGTAGGTTCTGACCATAGCCCCCTTGTGCTGTCTTTACATCCTATTTAGGAGAAAAAAAAGAAAGGAATTTAAGTTTGAAGCATTTTGGATGGAGGAAGAAGAATGTCGGGAGATTATTAAATGCTATTGGGGAGGCTACCAGCATTGTTATATAACTTTTTCTCAAAAAATACATCATATTACACAGGAATTGACCGCATGGAGCAAAAACAAGTTTTCTAATGCCTCTATCCAAATCAGAAGTCTCAAATAGAAACTAACTGAGATCACGAATGGGGATCATCAATTGTCCAGAAAAAAAAAAGTCAGGAAATCAAAGAGAAAATAGAATGGCTTTGGCGGCAGGAAGAGATGTATCTAGTCACTAGGGAAATGAATGAAAGCCTGTTGGTCCCGATTTCAATGGAAGAGGTTAAAGAAGCGGTGTTCCAGCTAGGCACCGTAAAAGCCCCCGGTCCGAATGGTCTCAATGGACAATTTTATCAGCATTATTGGGAAGAGATGAAGCTAGACGTGCTAAATTTGGTCAGAAACTTCTTTGAATCAGGTAAATTTGACCCCATGCTCAACAAGACTCATATATCTCTCATTCCAAAAGTGAAAAATCCAGAAAGTATTTGTCAATTTAGGCCAATCAGTCTATGTAATTTTAGCTATAAAATTATCTCTAAAGTGCTATCATATAGACTGAAACCATAGCTTGTTGAGATAATAGCTACTGAACAAAGCGCCTTTGTTAAAGGACGACAAATACAAGATAACATATTTATTGTTCAGGAGGTATTGCATCAATTGAGGATTAGAGAACGAAAAAAGAAATTCCAGGCAATCCTTAAACTGGATATGCAAAAGGCTTATGACAGGGTTGAGTGTGATTTCTTAAAATGAGTATGATGAAGATGGGATTTAGTGAAAAATGGATTGAGCTTGTGATGTATTGTGTTTCCACAATGTCCTTTAGCGTCAAAATCAATGGCGATCACACACGATATTTTAATCCCACACGAGGTTTACGACAATGAGATCCATTGTCCCCCGTACCTTTTCAGATTAATGGCAAATGCTTTCTCCTGGATGATGCACAAAGCGATAGAAGATGGCAGTATCAAAGGAATAAAATTGAACAGGTATTGTCCCACACTGTCTCATCTATTATTTGCCGACGACACTATACTTTTTATGGATGGGACAGTCAGAGAATGTCAAAATTTGGCAAATATTCTGAGCCAATATTGCTATGCTACTGGTCAAGCTATCAATCTAAACAAATCAAGAATGTTTTTCAGCGAGGGCTGCCCTTTGAGTTTGAAGAGGAATATGGCATATGAGTTACGTGTGCCTATTATCGACAAAACAGGGAAATACCTAGGAATTCCATCTGATTGGAGACAAACAAAAAAGATGTTTTCATGGATTCTTGCTAGAGTGAACATGAAGCTTGAAGGATGGAAAGAAAAATTATTGTCTAAAGCCAGCAAAGAAATATTGATAAAAGCTGTGGTACAGGCTCTTCCTCAGTATGCAATGTCCATTTTAAAATCCCAATATCAGTATGCAAAGCCATTGAACAAATGATTGTAGCTTTCTGGTGGAAACAAAATTATTCTAAAAGAGGTATGTATTGGAAGAAATGGGAAGTTTTGAAATCCATAAAAGATTAAGGGGGTCTCGGCTTTAAAGACCTAATTAAGTTTAACAAGGCTATGTTAAGCAAACAAGCATAGAGATTATCACAATCACCCTCAACACTATGGAGCTAAATTCTAAAAGGCGTTTACTATCCCAATGGGGACTTATGGAGGGCAAAACTAGGACATCGACCATCTTAGGGCTGGCGTAGCATCCTAATAGGTCGAGACACTATTAAACCGGAGGTAAGGTGGATTGTGGGGGATGGGAAGAGTATTCTCATCCGGCAAGACAAATGGCTTCCAAGGGGAGTAATAGGAGGCCTGGCGAACATAGATGATCCTGAGAAAGTTGCTGAATTATTGAGCAATGAAGGAAGAGCATGGGATGAGCCTAAACTTTGTGAACTTTTTGATGACCAAGTAGTTAATGAAATTCTTTCAATCCCCATTTCTGCAACACCACATAAAGATAGGTTGATATGGACGGGGAACAAGTCAGGCTCCTGTATAGTTAAAAGTGGCTACAACAGGATTTGCGCATTAACTAATTAACCTGATCCCAATAAAGCAATAACTTCCTACTAGCCGCCTAGATCTCTATGGACCCCATTATGGAGTACTCCAGTCCCTCCCAAAGTAAAGTTTTTTCTATGGAGCATATGTCAAAACGCAATACCCACAAAGGACAATCTTTACAAGAGGCGAGTATTACCTAATCCTTTGTGCCCCTCTGTTCTTGGCATCCTGAAACAACAGAGCATCTCTTCTTCCTCAGCAAAAGAACTCAACACATATGGCTGATCCATGCCTCAACCTCTATAACAAAACAACCTTAGTAACCCGAATGGACAAGTGGTTTGAAGAATTCTTTGCTGCAAAAACTGACTTACCCTCAGCAGAAATGGTGGCCAGCACGATCTGGCTAATTTGGAAGCTCCAGAATGACCATGTCTTCAGATCTCGACCTCCCAAAGCCGATTCCATAGCAAATCTCGCCTACGCACAAGTCCAGGCCTTCTCTAGATGGGTTCCGAGTAAAGAGCAAAAGAGAACCAGCAGCCGAGTCTCACCTGAGTTTTGGAGACCGCCAGACAGCAATAGCTTCAAACTCAACATCGATTGTTCTGGGTGAAGGGGGAGAGAAGAATTCTGTGGCCGAGATTGTGCGCGACTCAAGAGGTCTGCTAATTGATGGATTCGCTGCTAAGATCTAAGCGGAGTCTGCTCTGTGCGCTAAAGCCCCAGCTCTTTCACACGGTCTGCGCTTTCTAACCCTCCGAACAAGAACTCACGTGGGATCAGTTCAGAACAAGGGAAGTGGATAGGAAGTACAAAGTGACAATAAAGCACTTATCGAAGCAACTTTGGGCCGGGCTAAAGTTTCCATGGGCTGTGAGCAACTTGATTAATAAAAGCAGAGTTATGCTACAAAATCTACCTTTTGTTAAGCTATCTTATTGCTCAAGAGAAGCCAACCAAGCCGCCGATTGGGTAGCGAAATCGCATTGTCTCAAATCCCTTCCTATAAATTGGTTATATGCACCTCCCCATCCTTTTTTTTTAGTATTTTATGCTCTGAATCCAACCCATTGTCTACTTGTAATCCTTGCTTATGAATGAATGAATTACTTATCTTAGACCCCAAAAAAAAAAAAAAATTATGATTAGAATCAAAGTAATTTTATTTTTGGTCGATTTATAACCTAAAATTTAAAAATTCAGAAATTAGGGTTCTTAATCAAATTTTGTGAAATTTTTTACACAAAATTCAAATTGGCATTAAAAGAAATGTATTTGTACTTTTTTATTTTTTATTTTTATGGGTTAAAAGTTTGACCAAAAGTCAACTATTTAGTTGACTTTTCCTAAAATGTGGTTTTTGGTCAAATTTTTGAATTTTCAAGAAATTGAATTGACAAAAGTGAAATTAAAGTTAAATGGAATCTTTTTGGGTAAAAAGTCAATTTTTGACTCGGAGTTGACTTTTGGTCAAAGAGTTGACTAAAAGTCAACCTAAAAGTCAACCGTTTGACTTTTCGAATTTTTCTTGAAAATGAGGTATAAATTGCTTAAAAACAATACATTTTGATCGAGAAATGGGGCTCCGTCACAATCAGAAACCCAAATTTTGATTTTTTTTTACATTTTAATGATGCATCGACTAAAAATCAAGTGTTAACAAACCGAAGACTAGTCAACAAACTTGGCCTTTTTATTTAGCCTTCAATTGGCCCTCTAGCTATCTTGTCACTAGGCCCTTCAACCAACCACTCACCTAATTGTTCTTATTGTTTTCTCAATCGACAACCTTTAATATTGTACCCTACTACGTGGCATTAAGAGCACATCATTTTTGTACATGTCCTACTTGTCTTTTGCTGACTCGAGACCTCTCCCTCCACCATTCTTTGTCTTCATTTTGGCCTTCTCATTTTCTTTTTCAATGGCAAAGGCTGACGTGCTTCACAATTGATTGGCTCTTAGAAATTGCTACTTCTAATTAGCTACATCATAAATTAATATGAAGCAAGATATTTTGCTTTCTTATACCAATTATCAAGGTAATCCTCTGCGTTGTGGCCATTCAATTGGATGGCACATATGGCATGTGCACAAGAAATTCCACTTAGTTACCATGCTCTACATGAAGACTTCCCCGTACATAGATGGACAACATACTTATCGAAACCCTTCATTATCTTATATCATTCATCCATATTCCAAATGAGATGACAATACCTACTTACACCTAAGTTTTCATTAATATCTTGGCAATCCTAGGATCACATTGCCTAGTTTACTTTGTCGCCTCATATCTTTGTTTGTACAGTCGAGTCATGACCATAACTCATATATCTTTGAGCATCGAAATGATTGATTTGCATCTAGCATCTATTATCCTCCCATTGAATGATTCACAGATGTTGTTGATGTTATCACACTTGATTTCCTCAGTGAAGAAGGCCCTACACCAATGATTCAATTCTGTTTAGAATAGGGCAACAGACCCTTCCTTGTCAACTCAAGCAAATCTTCTTTGGCTATCCTAACGTCTATCATGTTTGTGCTTTTTGCTAACTACCAAAATTGTGACTACAACTTATCCCATTTATAGATCTTTGCCCGATTTGCATATTGGCATAGAGCATCAACTTAGCTAATGCCGAAACAAGTCTCTACAATAATTTAAAATAAGAAAGGTAGGCCAATAACATGTTGTTAGTATCAAAAAGCAAATAATTGACCACAACATTACCTTTTGTTGGTCGCTCATGAACACCCACCCTTCTCCATTTGTTATCTCCAAGTCAATCATCGGATTTTTCAAGAATCAGGATCAATTGTCCTTGTTCTCTATCCTCACAATAGCCCAAGCTAATGGAAACATTAAGTTATTCACATCTCTTCCAATTACAGCCAGCAATTCTCCATTGCACAAGCCCTTCAAGAAATAGCTATCCAATCCTATAATATGTCTACAACTAGATAAAAATCTCTATTTGCATGCATCGAAGCACACATAGAACTTATCAAACTTAATCCCGCTATCAGGAAGTGGCCTCTCCACGGCCTCTACATACATTCTACTTGAAGAATTTTGCAGCCTACACTCCTAAGCATAATCTCACAGCTTGCCCGTATTCCTTATTGTACTAACCACTGAGTATCCTCATCACCTTTTGTTTCGATTTTTTGCACTGATTCCTAGACACATTGATGCCTACATGCTCCTTCACTGATAGCATAAACTTAGTACTCTTCATCTCAGGCATCATCTTAATTAGATCGAAGAAGTGCTTGAACAGCCATGTACTTGTTACTCTTTTGTTTTCAAAATTAATGGAACAAATATGTTCCTCTTAACAGGCCCTAATCTAGAAGGTCTCACTCCTCCTAACGAACTCACCGTATATCTTCCATAGACAATTTTGCTGCAAACAGCAAGCTTTTACAAAGGCCATAATGTTTCTAATGAAGTTAATATTTCTTTGTGCAACAATAGAGTTCTTCAGTATAACTTCCTTAAATTGTTTCGCATATTGGAATCATACTTACTAACAAAGTAGGAGAGGCAATGGATGGATCATAGGAAGTAAACTTAATTTTCTTTCTACGCATAGCTCATTGATCTTCTTCAAGCTTGTCCTGAGAAGTAGCATTATCAATGCTTTTGCAAATCAGTCTCCTCCCCAACAACACTAGTATCTACAACTCCTTTGGCCCTGTTTGGAACTTGATCAATTACTTGCAAAGTTACAAACCTATCTGACATAAACTCCCTTTACTTTTTCCTTTGATTGTGCAAGCTCCTCGTCGTCATCACTTAAGAAATGTTCAAAAGCAAACACTTCATTGTCATCATCACTGGATTCAACTATGTCCCAATCTAATCCAGTGATTGTGACATTATATATGTCATCATCACTTTGGTGAACTGCATCTGCACCTCTCTCCTTCCCATCCTATTTATCTCGATGTCCTTCATCTCTATTCTCAGTACTAGATTGAATACCATCTCCCATTTCTCCTACTTAGGTGTTTTCTCCGTCATCATCTTTTTCCTCAGTATCGATATTGTACTCAACGTACACTTTTGTTTTTTCACCATGAAGATAATGGTATAGTACATCCCTAAAACCATTATTATCTTCTAAACTTTTCAAACCATCTCTCAAACCCTTCCCAAGAACACAATACATCAATTTATATACTTTGCATGGCAAATAATTCACTAGATCCCTAACAAATACAATATAAGATGCCTTCCTTATATCAACAAAAATAGTGCCATCCGAGCCCTACGTTTCCCAATTGACCCCCACATTTCCCAGCTGAGCCCCAAATTTCCCATCGGAGCCCTAATAGACAAGTCCAAGCCCTAATTTCACACCACAGGGAGGGGGAGAAGAGGACAAACCTGGGCAAGCGACGACGGCAAGCGATGACCGACCTAAGTGAGCATGAACAACAATAGTGAACGATGGACAAAGAGAATTTCCTGAGTGTGAGCATGAGTGTAAATGGAGACGGCTAGATCTGATGTCTAAAAGTAAGCTAAACGACATCGTTTAGCACCGAGGAAAACTGACATCGTTTAGCTTGCCCAAGCTAGTGTGGCTGGGGCGATGTCGTTTTTGTTATCTATGTGTGCTTTTAGATATTTGCCGCATTAATAAAGCATGTCGCCGGAAAATGGCACGTATGCAATTTGGTCGGTTTTTTCTCGTCGTTGGCATTTAACTGATCCATTTTGCTTCGATTTTTGCATTTAAGTCTCTCCCGTACCAAGTTTTGGCACTCCAAGTGTTCAGCTCCCAGTTAAATAAAGCTAGTGTTTAATGGAGAAAACTATGTGGACTTCCAGTGTGTCATGTTGACTTGTAATTGTAAAACTGTAATACTTGATTTTATTTTATTTTCCTTTTGAAGCGTACACAATTTTAACTTTTTGTTTTAATAAAATATTGCTTAAAAGTATTACAGTTTTAAGCAATATTTTGTGGAACTACTATTTGCACACGCAAGATCTCACTAGGTCCCTGACCCACGTCATGCCGCTGCAGTGGCCACAAGCAACAAGGGTTGCAATTTTTCAATTCTTGTTGTTTTGCTTTGTTGGAATTTGTATGTCTTTTTTTTATTTTATATTACTTTTGATAAATTTGTATTTTCATTTTCTTTATATTTTATATATATTTATGCTGTTTTAAATTCATTAGAATAATTTTCTAATAAATTAAAAACTAAAAGTTATGTAAGATGACACATCGGCAAATAACAACAAATTAATGGCCACATCAGCATTTCCATTTACTTGTGTAACGGAATAATCAATCCAAAAAAGGGCATAAGTATATATAATTGTTTCATCGGAATTCCTCTTGCAACGAAATATCTTTCACTTAGAGTCGTTCTTTGATTTTTAATTAAAAGGAACCAGGGTTCTGCGCTAACTCATACTAGAAATAGCACACGCAAAAAAAAAACCAATGGCTTTAATTTGAACAGAATTGTACTAACGCAAATGTGCTAGGATTTGATTAATGATAAGGCTTTGAAGATATAAACTCAATGAAGCAATCAAATGTAAACAAGCTGTGCTGAAATTTAATTGACAACATATTGGAACACAAAGATACTATGCTAGAATTTAATAATCAACACAGATCCGGGATTGAGATTATACACTGAAATTTAATCGACGATGCAAATTAGAAATTTACAACAAAGGAAATAAAGTGCAGTACAGGAAAGTACAGATACTAGAAAGATAATCAATTATTTGGCTTGTGCAGGGATTTGGATTTAGCAAACGACCGGTGGTATTTATAATGGTCTGGTACCTTCTGACGAGTTGCATTTCTTCGAACGGTTCTCGTTGATTTTCTCTATTTTTGCAGACTTCGTGCCCATGATTCTGTTTTTTTCTAGATGACGCATTAACTGCTCCATGATCTTACTTTTGCCTGATCGTTGGCCTGTGTTTTCACTTGAGTAACTCTTCCCTCCAAAATGCATGCACATTTCTCCTCGGTCTCGGTTAATTCGTTGATTTTGAATCTCCATATTCGCACTTCAACGTTCCCTAAGTGAACACGTACGATGCCTTTATTGTTTACTATTCACGAATCAGAACAGCTGGAATAAGATTTTGATAAAGCTAACTACTCTTCAAAATCTTTGTTGAATATTTGTTAAGGAAGACAAATGCGGGCATATCGAAAATGGTCGTCCTAAAAGAAAACTCATATATGTTTAGTTAGAGGCTGACGTAGTTGGATAAAAAAATATATGAAGAAAAAAACAATACAATCAGTTTGGCCAAAATGAAAAATAAAGGTCAGTATGGATTACATCAATCAGGATGAATTAACTGAAAAACTTATCAAAATGGAAGAATTTTGATCGGATCCATAAACCAACCATGCACTTGATCTGACCAAGAACATAGGAACCATAATGTTAGTCGGCAAAATCTGCGCCCAAATGGCGCTAGGCAAAGCAGGCAATTCGAACATCGGTCGAGCCATTTCTTGCTGCAGTTACCACTCGTGGCTGTAGGTGTTGAGTACCCAATACAATCTCCTTTCTCGAAAGATCCGTAGCAAATCACACGATCTTCACAATCGATGTCCCTAATTCTTGTTGCAGCGGTATACCGCAGCCTCCACCATGGAAGGCACTTGTGGGAGCCATTCGACGCCGTGAGAGTCACTAGTTGAAGCTTGACGGAGAGAGCACTAGTTGCCGCCTGATGCTTCGTCCCAATGGCAATTCTTGGAGAAGATGAAGGGTCTATTTGGTAATGATTTTATTCTTTTGTTCCTTAAAAAAAGAAAATACATTTAGTAACTTTTTTGTTCTCAAAAACAAATTTGTTCTCAAGCATAAATTTGGGATAGAATCAAGAAGTAAAAAAAAAAAAAAAAATTACTTCTTTATTTGAGAACAAATTTAAAATCAAGCCAAACCATTTTCTTTTTTTTTCTCTTTTCTTTTCTTCTCTTTCTTTTCTTTCTTCCTTTTGTTCTACTTCTTCTTCTTCCTTTTAGCCTATCACCAGCCTCAGCCATGACCAATGACCTCACTAGAGCATTGCCAATCCCCGACGAGGCCAAGCTTGCCCCGCCACCGGCAAGGCTCAGTTGAGCTCAGCCTTGTCGAGCCACGAGGTCGGCATCGCCAAACCATAGCAAGGTCGTCAACCCTCATCTAGCTGATCACCGACCATGGACAAAGCCGATGATTAGCTAAAGGAAGAAAAAGAAGAAGAAAAAATGTAATAAAATTATTTAAAAAATAAAAGAAATTTTAAGTCACAAAAGAATTTGAAGGTCATACCAAAGATATTTTTATTCTGAGAATAAAAATTTTATATAATTATCGAACGCGATACTTTTATTCTGAGAATAAAAATTTTATATAATTATCGAACGCCTTGAAATACTCAAAAACTCGTCTAGTTAACAAAATAAAAAATATATATTTGTGACCAAATGCATTCGGAAATAGGCGGAGCATGAATGTCATTAGAAATTGTAAACAACCGATGGTAGGCTTTGATTTTTAACATAGCCTACACCCTCTACACCCGTACGAAAACATAAACTACTTCGACATGCGTGTAAATTGACGACATTACACACACCTCACGCTTGATCGTAGCCACGAAGCTGAAGAAAGTGTTCTTTAAGGAATTGCCAAGCTTGCTTTTATACATAAAATCCCTTAGATTCTATGCTATTTGCTAGATGTGGGACTCTTGGAGTGGCTAGACTCTTGGAGGAGAAAGGGAGTGGGGGAGGGGGAGTGAGCTTGTGATAATGAACTTAGTCCCACGTCAATTAGGAGAAGAGGCTAACAAGCAAGTTGCCTCTTTAAATAGCGAAGATGAGGGACGAGTGAACGTGTTCTTTATCTCTTAGCTATGATCAAGTGAAATGTTGCGTCGGGGGAGGCTTAAAGAGAGGGATTGTCATTACACGAAAATTTTAATTTAAATGATTTCTTAACTTATTTTGAAGAAAAAATTCAAATTTATAAAAATAATAATCAGATACGAGCGGTCGATTCTATCTCTAAAATAGAGTTTTGTGGAATCGGGAACCAAGAGAAACCACTCGAACCTAGTTCGGGCATTTCTCGCCGGTCGGTTTTCTTTGCTCACTCCTAGTTTAGATGTGTTAATGTGTACTTTTCATATAAAAAAAATTGTATTGTTGTTTTCTTTGTAGTTTTTCTTTATCAAAATTTTCTTTGTAGTTCACATAAAAGAACAATGCATAAGACACTAATGAGGGGGCAATATGGGAACTGCGCGTTCAAATTCCTCCTCACCAGCCAGTCAAACTCCCGTTAACCTCGGTCAAGCCTAGCCGGCCCAATCAAACTCGACCTTCACCAAGCCGAAGTCCTCGACTCGCGATCTAATGATCACCTTTGGATTATTGAATTAACTCCTTGGTTAAAAAATAAAAAATAAAAAAAGAGAGAGAGAGAAAAAAGAAATCTCGCTACGGTCGTTTCATTTCTCCCCGTCAGCCCCTTTTCCTTCCGAGAAAGCTTGTGAATTTTTCGCCGTCAGAAAGTTTCCTCATCGAACTCTCCCCTCGCTCTCAACAGAGACAGAGAAAACGAGCAAAAACCCAATCCCCAATCCCCGTCACTTTCATTCCTTCTCAAAAGAGAAGCTTTTCAAATGTGTTTTCGACCAAACAGCATTTATCTCAAAATTGCTTCTCAAAACATAATTTACGGAACGCTCTTTGCATTTATCCAAAGTTCTTTAAGCTAAAATATTTTGTATTTTTCTAATGGGTTTTGAAAATGCTGAACTAAACGCAATCATAATGCACTTTGTCCCACATCAATTAAGAGAAGAGGCTAACAAGCAAGTTGCCTCTTTAAATAGCGAAGATGAGGGACAAGCAAAAGTGCTTTTTATCTCTTAGCTGTGATCAAGTGGAATGTTGCGTTGAGAGAGGCCTTAAAGAAAGGGATTGTCATTACATGAAAATTTTAATTTAAATGATTTCTTAATGTATTTTGAAGGAAAAAGTCAAATTTATAAAAATAATAATTGGTTCGAGCAATTGGTTCTATCTCTAGAACCGAGAGCTAGATCGATAAAAAAAAAATTGTGGAATCGGAACAGGAGAAAACCTCTCAAACTTGGCTTGTGCTATTGGTTCGGGCGATTCTCTCAGTTCAATCAGTTTTCTTTGCTCACTCCTAGTTTAGATATATTAATTTGTACTTTTCATATAAAAAAATGTATTGTTATTTTCTTTGTAGTTTTTCTTTATCAAAATTTTCTTTGTAGTTTACATAAAAGAACAATGGATAAGATACTAATGAGGGGGCCTCATGGAACTTCGCGTTCAATTCCTCCTCACCAGCCAATCAAACTGCTCGTTAACCTCGGTCGAGCCTAGCCGGCCCAATCAAACCCGACCTTCACCAAGCCGAAGTCCTCAACTCGTGATCTAATGATCACCTTTGGAATATTGAATTTACTCCTTGGTTAAAAAAAAAAAAAAAAAAAGAAATGATTTTTTTTTCTCGCTACGCTCGTTTCATTTCTCCCCGTCAGCCCCTTTTCCTTCCGAGAAAGCTCGTGTATTTTCCGTCGTCGCAAAGTTTCCTCATCGAACTCTGCCTCTCGCGTCGCGACAGCGACAGAGAAAAACGAGCAAAAACCCAATCCCCAATCCCCAGTTCCCAATCCCCGTCGCTTTCGTTCCTTTCCCGAAGGAGAAGCTTCCGGAGCGAGGAACCCGGAAACAGACGAGACCGGCACAAGGTATATAATCGCATCCAACATAGAGAGAGAAAAGGAGAAGAAGAAGAAGAAGAGAGATGGGGCCTGATGCGGCGGCGTTGGCGGCGGCGGCGAGGCAAGCGGAGAGGCTGCGAAAGGACGGGAACGAGTACTACCGGAAGAATCGTTTCGGAGCCGCCATTGATGCGTACACCGAGGTCCCGAATTCCATCCCCAATTCAAATTTATTTCGAACATTTTCGAAAATGGGATCTCTTGTTCGGTTTTTTGGGCTTCCGTCGACAGGGGGGTTTTAGGGTTGGGGTGCGTTCGACCTTTTTTTTCACACGTCTTTGCTCTGGGAGAGGGAAAGGGGGCTTGCTTGTAAACTTGGATTCGAATGCGTTTGATTCTGCAGCATGAAGTTTTGAGGCTTGTAGTTTGATCGCTGGGTTTCCTTCTTTCTTTCCTTCCTTGCCTACTACCCTTTTATGATCGGGTGCTGTTTGCTGAATGTGAAGGCCATTACCCTATGCCCGAACGTGCCCGTATACTGGACGAATCGTGCGCTTTGCCATCGCAAGCGGAAGTATGTACGAGTTCTGACTCTCTCTCCCTCTTCCAATTGTCTCTGCAGAATTCCCCCGACATTGATTTCCTTGCCTATAACCTTTCGCTGGTCGCCTTTTTCTTTTTTTCTTATTTCCTTTTTTTTGCAGTAATTGGCAGAGGGTCGAGGAGGATAGCCGAAAAGCGCTTCAGCTCGATCATGATTCTGTCAAGGTTAGGGAGTGGGAGATATCCTTTTCCTCATTTTACTTTGCGGAAAGTGGTGCATCAGTATTATTTGCAAAATTGTCATGCATCGTTTCTTGTCATTTTGTACGTTAGTTTCGTTGTCATTTTGCAAAAGTTTTATATGGAATAGAAAGACCATGTGTGCGATCAGCTTGACTATAATTGAAGCTAGGATTACTCTGATCCAGGCTACAGCGGAAAAGAAGCGTGATATTTTGTTTCCTTCAAGATAATGCAAGCTAGATGGCAGCTTGGTTTATGTTTAATATGAACTTGATGGCTTTTCTGCTGGTGGAATGGGAATTAGAATATAAATCTCTATTTAGGAAAACCAAGGTTTTTCAAAAAGTTATCTTAATGAATGGGTATAATCTGTGAAATCCAGTTGTTTCTTTTTTAGGTTGCATTTGAAAGTACAGTTTTTTCTTTTATAGGTCGGGGTGGGGGGCCAGCTCTAACGGTTTCGACATGTTTTTATGAAAAGCAGCCGTAATGAATGGGTGTAGTCCGTGAAGTACTCAGACATACCTTGCATGGAACTTCTTACTAAGCCATGAACCGTTTCTTGTGTTATAGAGTGGAGAAAAACATTTATAGCTTGTTGAATGAGCCCATTGATATAAGTAGAGAAGCCAACCATTCTGGCATGGCTCGAACTTTTGACACATGGCTTTTGCACACCTTCTGCTGTTAAGCCAATTGTTCCCATCAATGTTACTTTTGAAAATGCATATATTTCAACAAATGTTGAACTAACAATACAACATGTCAAAGTGGTTCGCACAGGTCTTAACTTTGAATTATTTCTCTCATTTAGGGAGAACCATGCTTAAAAGGCTCAGCACTTTTCACCAGTCCTGCAATTAAATTGTCTTTGGCTGTAGTTTCTTTTCTCCCTTTCTTTCTTTTTGCCAAAATTGTTATTTAATTTGAGGAAGAGTTTGGCTACCATAAATAGAGATGAAGTTATTTTGTCATCAAGATAGCTGTATATTAACAAAAAGACTGAGATCATCTTCCACTGATGTTGCAGCATGATGCAATATCAGTGTTGGTGACATTAGAGAGAGAATTTCTTGTTTCTCTTTTTTTTTTTTTTTTTTTTTTTTGCCAAATTTTTTATTTAATTTGGGAAAGAGTTTGGCTACCATAAATAGAGAGAAATTTATTTTGTCACCAAGATAGCTGTATATTAACAAAAAGACTGAGATCACCTACCACTGATGTTGCAGCATGATGCAATATCAGTGTTGGTGAAATTACTGCCTCCAGGTCCTATTTTGCTGTTATTACCAATATGTGAATTTTGTTCCCAAACTGAGTAGCTCTGTCTGGCATAGAGAGAGAGAGAGAGAGAGAAGTGGTTTAAAGTGTTTGGGACCAGTAAGTTGTGTATTCACGCTGTTTGCTACATCCTCTTACACAAAATAAAGCGTGCAGATTGGCCATGAGGCTTTCACCTTAGTGCTACTCCCTTCTTGGGAAGGAGAGAAGTCAAGTTTTCTAACTTGGACCTTAGGGAGAGGTTAGGTAAAAGTACTAAATATGAGAAATATTGAGCCTTTGTTTTACGTAGCAACAAAATAGTGCATGCAATGGTTAGAAATTCAATGCTTCATTAGCCTATCAAAAATGATTTTGTTGCCTGGTTGGCAACTTGATGCTTTATCATGTTCAGGGGTTATCATTATGTTTCTTTTGGAAAAAATTCAATAGTCTTTGGCCTTGTATTTTTAACAGGAGTATGAACTCTTTGGAATGTGATTGTAGAATTGGAATGACTATGTAAGTGTCATTGCCACTTGTGGTAACAATATGTGTTGCATTGTTGGCTCTTCCATTGTTTTTATTGATGGTGATCCTTTGAGATAATAATAGAAATAAATCATCAAGTTACAATGATATGAAAGATATCATAGAGTTTGAGTTTCTTTAAAGCTTAGGCAAACTTCCCCGCTTATTCTGCATTAGTTAAATGTTGAGGATGATGGTGATAATGATGATGATAGTAATCATGAGTGAGAGAGAGAGATAGAGAGAGAGAGAGAGAGAGAGAGAGAGAGACTATTTGTGACGGCTTATCATTGGATTCAAGAAATCATGCTTATACTTGCAATTGCTCATACCTGTGAAAAGACAGATGGTTGTTTGTGTAACCATACTTATGCAGATTCGTTTCAAGTAATCATATATGTGTGTAAAAGAGAATGGAGGCTTTATTTTCATTCCACTCTTATTGTTTTCAATATTGTGGCGAAGCATTAGTAGTGTAGAGTTGGATTCCAAATGGTTGGATTGGGGAGATCTGCAAAATGATGCGTTGCAAATAGGTGGAAGAACAATAGGTGTGTTTCTTGACACAAATGCGCTCCAGAGGCCATGTTTCACATGCTTTGTCTTGTCTCATTTTGAAATGGCATTGAATTGAGTCAAGGGTCATGTGCATTGGGCAGCCTGAGTTAGACTGGCATTCTAGTGGAGCCACAATCACTCTCTTTCTCGGAGCACATTTTACTGACGTCCTCAAACATTTCGAGTCAAATTGAGTTGTTTGGACATGTGATATGCATGTATCATATTCAAGGCGTGTGACACTGTAATTTAGGAATTTTTATACTTAATCAGATCTTTTAGACATTGTGGAACTAACTCAATCTATCTGGCAGGCTCACTACATGCTGGGACTGGCCTTGCTGCAAAAGCAAGAATACGGTGAAGGTGTCAAGGAATTGGAAAGAGTATGTGGTGATTAATTGCTCCTCTGTTGTTTGTTCCTTGCATAATTAAGAGCTGTTATATGTTGAGACATTTGAAATAAGCATTGTGTGATTAGCTTAAATGTCAAATTGGCAATCTTTTAAGTGAAGGAGAGGTATATTGGTATATATCCCGTTTCACAAGTTTCCATGGGATCTGTTTGATTAACTTTTGGTATTGCTGTACAAGTTTTTTAGGAAGATATGGTTGCCATTGTTTGGCCAGTGTTTATTGCGGTGCAATAATAATCTCTCTTGTTGTTTGATCTATGGCAGTAAAAATAAGACATATGTTATATGCCAAATTATGTTGGCTAAGATCGGTTGGCTTTAATGTAATCTATGACCCTTTCTCAAGAAATAGGGAGTTGGAAAGTTTGCCCATTTCTTATATCTGAGGAGAAAGTCGGTCTCTTAGCCCTGAGGCAAAAGTTTGTGCATCCTGGAGAGCCTTAAATTGCACGATATTTTCAATTCTGTGATATGGCAAAATATAAATGTGGAGAATACTTGTTAGCATTTTTCAACCAAGTCGATTCTCGACAGCTATAGCTCTTATGCCACTTTAATCTATGTGGTCTTTTTCTCATTTCTTTCTTTATCTCTGATGCCTTCATCTTTTGCATGATGATCTTGATGCTGATTTTGGCTAATTTGAGTAAATCGTTAGGCATTGGATCTTGGAAGGGATGCACATCCTAGGAGTTATATGGTAGAAGAAATTTGGCAGGAATTAGCAAAAGCAAAATATTTACAGTGGGATCAGAAATCTACTATGCGATCTTGGGAACTGCAAAGCTTGAAGTATGTAACTCTATGGTATAGATTTCACTGGAAATGTAACTGCTGTGAGTACATCAAGAACTGCTGCTACATATATTTGTTTCCGTTATGCCAGGGCAGCTTGTGAGATGGCTCTTAATGAGAAATTTGCGCGGGATGCTGCCAAGATGGAAGGATTTTTGGATGAACTTGCCAAGTCTCATTCGGAACAGGTAAATGCTGTGGGACAAGTCTTCCAGAAAGCTGCAGAAGTTGACATGCCCACTGAAGTAAGTGCCAGCTGCGATGCTGTTTCTTTTTCTTTATTTTACTTTGTAAATTCATTTGTCATTCCATGGAGGTTGGATAACTATTTCAGGTGCCGGATTATCTGTGTTGTAAAATTACCCTTCATATATACCGTGATCCCGTCATCACACCCAGTGGGATAACATATGAGAGGGCAGTACTTCTTGAACATTTCAACAAGGTAATAGATAATTTAATATGATAAAATATTTTCTCTGTATGGCACTGCAGATTGCTTGATGCTTCTTGTGATATTAGGTCGGGAAATTTGATCCAATTACGCATGAGGAACTCAACCCTTCTCAGCTGGTACCAAACTTGGCGATTAAAGCAGCAGTTCAAGCATATCTAGACGAACATGGTTGGGCATATAAGGCGGATTGATGACCAAATTTTAGGACAGGATAAGAGGTGAGAGGCATTCACAATGGGATAGAGCACAGCCAATTAATTTTCTATCCTGGATGTGTCTCATTCTGTTGGGGTGCTGTTACCGCATGCAAAATGTAAGTCTGTTGTAGTGTTAATGGCAGGCCTGAAAATAGGAGTATTCTCTGAATTGTAAAGATAGGTATCTCGATGCACATTGCATTTTATCATTGCATGTACAGCTGCTTGTTCTTGAACCTTTTTTCACAAGCGAGGGTGTCTTCTGTCATTCAGCTTGTGAAGCATTTAGACTCAACTTTCATTCTTTCTTGTCAAACCTCTCAACTCTATTGATAGAGCAACATAATTTATAGATTATGATCAAAGTGCCTGCATACTGCTTACACTTATTATATGATCATTTAAATTTTTGAGTTTCTGACGGAGATGTGAATCGATTGGGCTGTCATGTCCTTCACACGCCTTATTTGTTTTGTGGCTTTTTAACGTATTAGTTAAGAGTAGTGTCCAAAGCCAGAGGGGGGGAAATAGGGAAAGTAACTAGATGAGTGCTTGTTTTATATCAGTACATGAACAGTGCTATGATAAACAATCATGACCCTCCTAGTCCTGACCCATTATGTTCTTTTTCCTACATGATGGGTCAAGATCATTTCCAACAGATCATGTTCTAGTTGGCGCAAAATTCATGGCTTGCTCCTTCCATGGAAGCATTGATGCATATAATTGAGTTGAACACTTCCAAAAGCCAGCACATTATCAGCCATGCACTCAATTATAGTAGTACCATAACATGAGCTATCTCCATATTTTCTAATTGTCGCATTACTAATTTCTAACTTCTTCCACCTTTGCGGGTCTGATCTTTATCCTGAAAAATCAATCATTAATATTCTGTAAGAAGCAATACAATCAATTCTGACACTAGTTGCTTTTCCTGTCCTAGGCAGTCCCTTTATTATTGGAGGATTGTCATGTGGAACACATGGTGGGCTCACAGTGCTTGAATTTGATTATTATTTCACAAGAAAAGTTCATGATTGGTAGGAATTGATAAATTCATAATTTCAAGAAACTGATAGGAACATGGCATTGTTCTGGTTCCACTTCTCTTCAGTCTATTGCGATATGAAAAGGCAAGCCGACTACCTTTTCCTTTTGCTTTAGCTTGATTTCGAGAATACTAAAAAATTAATACATGTCCAACTTCTTTCGTCATCTTTTGGTCAATCGCAAGATTCAAGCTTAACAGACTATTGTCTTTCTTGTTTGTTTCTTTTGTTCCGATTGTAAATATGTTTTGTCAGGATTGAGATCCAATGCATTTTCTATTTCTTATCAAAGATGTCTTCTTCGTACGAAAGCGGTAGGTAATTAGTAACGGCTGGGTTAGGTTATCTATTAATTTGGTATCTGCTGATTGATTAGATAAATTGCACCAATGTGAAGCCGACATGGCCTCCTTCACAGAGATAGGTATACCCTCGTGCCTGAATTTCTTTATCTGTGATATGATACGGATGAATCATGTAATTGATACTCGACTTGAGCTGTTGGTTTAAAGATGTTTGAGTCGTGTTTGGGCGGGCCCATCGATTGACCTTTGAATATAGACGAAGTAGTTGGGCTTTATTCAAATGCATGCGCCGTCGTGTACAGTTGAGTACCGACGGTGTGTTGCTGTGGTCATGATCGCGCCGATTTTAAAAAGAGCAATAACGAAAAGTTTTAATGATGTTTTATCAATCAGTTGACGCTGTGCATCGATACTGATGTTTCACTAGAAATCTTGAACTAAAGAAAATAGAAGTGGATCAGCATCTCCCTTTTCAATTTGTTCGGCTTTTCAACTGAAACTCTTCTTGTTTTTGATGTACACAATTCCATTTGGAGAGATTTTCGAACCTCGCATGCAATCATCGAAGTATTTGACCGTGGAAGCTGTCTATGGGTCACGAGGTCATATACAAACAATCCGTGTGTTGTTTAGGCGCATCAATGCAAATGACAACGTGAAATTCATTTGTCCCTAAGAAGATAAAAGATTTGGAGATACTAAAACATCAATCATGCTTTTCTCTACATCAAAAACCTGGGTTCCAATTCCAATTAGCCAAAATTCTCAATCTAGGGGATCAAATAATGCATGACCCAACGCAACAGGGGACAAAACAGAACTACGAAATTCCCTTAAACATAGATCTTACCTGAGAAGCTGGACTCTCTCATCGACAGAGAATTTCTCGTGCAATATTGGGCTGACAGCTTGCGAAGATGCTTTCCTTGATGTGTTGTCACTCCACCCCTTGACATCTTCTGGACGACGTCCATGTCAATCGCATTATCATAATTGAGCCAGACCACGAAGTCCGTGATTGAATTAAACCATTCCTTTTTTTAATCAACTAAAGTGATCCGTCGCTTTCGATGTTTTTGAGACCACACGCTAGGGTAATTGTCAATGGAGTCTCCAATACTACCTTGGGAAGAAAACCCCAAAGCTTTTTTTCCCTGGGACCTCCCCTCGCATTCCTATTGAGACAACATTCATGCAGAGTACAAAACCAACCACGGACGTGTCGAGATTCCATATGCTCGTAAAAGAGAGCACGAGAAAAAGAAAACTATATTCTTGGGCTAAAAAAAGCAAAGGGATAAGGAAGGAAATGCGATAGACCCAAACCACCCAATCACCCATCTCTACCTCTATAAGACAATTTCTAGTAGGTTGCTGTCCATCCTTTGGCTCCATCAAAAGGCCAAGGATTTTAACCAAGCATAAAGTGATGCAAGCGAAGGGACGCCTTTAACAGTGCAAAGGTTGTAGGAATCAATGATGTGCTTGTTGCTGTCGCCAAAAGAACACAGGGAGGTTTGGTTAGTCACACTGTAGCATTTGAAGACTTTCACGGAAAAGGGCACATATGGGCATCTTGAATTTGGACCACCACCCATCACACTCATTAAACTCGGGTCACACCGAAACCATTCAACATGGGGGGGGCACAATTCTTCCAGTTCCCATCTCCCACCACCATTCATTTATCTCATCAATCTTCCCGGCGTCGATGATAAACTTTCGGCCTCATTCCCAGATAGAAAAACAACCGAGAATAATCCACACCCTCCTCGAAAAGTAAACCTGCACTTACACCCCATCAACAATTCGACATTTTCTACAGAGAAAATGCCGAGGGCAGGAGTACGGTTGCACACAATCTGTTGTTATTAAGAAGAGAAAGAGCCTTAAAAAAAAAGCAGCCAAATACGTCGTTCTTATTAACACAGACAAGATGAGAGCATATCCCAAAAGAACATTATTCACGCACTACTGAAGAGTGAAGACAGCCTGGAAAAAGATGGAAGGCTATATAGGGAATGACTCTCCTGACTGCAGGCATAAGAATCCAAAACTCACCCACACTGAAGCGCTTGTCCGGGTGAAACGGGGGGGAAAAAACTTGTAAAAATTATAAGCTCTCGTTATATGCACAGTAACTAACTCAGCACAAGAGTGAGACTCTAGAGAAAGGAGAATTTACAATGTAGACACAGAACCAGAAGGATTCTCTGGTGGCATAAGCAGCCAATGTACCGCAAATAGGATGATGAGAATATACAAGCACTGCGTAGCAACTCAATTAAGCAGTGTGCGTAAGGTTGATGCCGCGGTTCAATCTCTCAAGGATCCCGTTGGCTTTCCTCTGAGCCCGGGAGGTTCCATTCTTTGCAAGCTCAGAAATCGTTCTGTGTGAATTCTCCTCTTCCCTCAATTCCCTCAACTTGGTTCGATCACTGAAACATATAGTGTGGAGAATCGCGATGCAGTTCTCCTTGTTACGAGCACATGACGTCTCCCTCGTAACCCCAAGCAAGCAAGAAACTGCTTCAAGCTCACACATTTCCTCAATGGCCCTCTGATGGCTTGACAGCATTGCAAGTATAGCCAACAGCTCATCTACATGGATACGGTTTGCAATCTTATCTAGAATCACACCAACTGCCCCATCCCGCACAGCTTGACCCCTATTCTCATGGATAATGCACAAATTGAATATAGCCGAAGCAACATCCGTCATGGCCAATGGGTGCCCCTCATCTAAAAGATCGATGAGGAGCTTTAGGGCTCCTGATTTCCCAATTAGTGTCTTATTGGAATCAAGAGCAGAGAGAGTAAAAAGGGCTGCAGCAGCATTGCTCCTTGTCTCAATTGTCCCTGATCTCAATGCATCCATCAGAAGAGGGATGACCGACGGAGTTTCGGCCACAAGCTTCTTGTTATTGTCATGGATGGAGAGATTCAGGAGTGTGGTTATGACATCTTCTTGGAGATCAAGGTGCGTCCCACTTTGGGACTGACATTCGGAGAGTGGACTGAGTAACTGAGTGATGGCATCCGGTGACTCCCCAAAAAGCGCACGGAAGGAGGGCATCCTCTTGGTCAGCGATCTAAGCTCTTTTGCAGCTTTTTTTTGCTCAGATATATCGGACGACATCTTCTCCAGCAAATAAAGAAAACGATCTCGCTCAGATTCTGTAGCGTTATCCTCATCAATGCAGTGAACTGGCTCAGACAATTCGAACCCTCGACTCTTACACCATCTCAGAATCAATTCTCTAATCAGATGATTTGGAGTAAGGATTGTGTGCGAAAGAACCTGTTGGGTTTGTGGACACATTCTGTTGCCCGCTTTTAGCCATTTATGGATTGAAGGCCGATCATAAGTCTGCACAGGCAGAAGCAATCAAACAAATCAAGAACCGAAAGAACATGTGTTTTGAAGGTTGAGAAGAGGCCAGCACGGCAATACTGGATAAATCAATTCACTGGAGTGTAAGCAAAGGTATAAACAGAAAATGCAAGAGCCAAGAACAAACAGTTCAGAAGAAAGTCATCCAATCAACACGAGAGAATCAATGGCCAAGTTGCTTGGCCATTGTCAAACATATTTCATACACCGACAATTGATTACTATTGATTTCCCACGGTGGTAATGTTACGAGTCGGGCATCGTACCACATTGTCCATCTTTATTTGTTTTATTTTCCCCGTGACAAATATTTTCACATCCTATAAGATTAATCCAAAGTTAAAAGTGCCAAAGAACAAAAACAACAAAAGGTGGGAAGGTAACAAAGAAACACACGAAAGTTCTTGTTCTGCCCGGTCAAACATCATCGACTCATTTTTCCAAATCCGACTGGCTGGGTAACGTCCGTAGCTCATCAATTTCACCGACCAGATAAAAAGGAGAATAAATTCTCCAACCGTTAAGAGAAAAAAGCCACCGACTAAAACAAAAGGTGGCGGAAACGACATTTGGTTCTGAGAACCGACGCTAGACAGCAAGAAGAAGATAACATATCCTACGCATTTGTCGCATCAAGAACCAGTGTTCCAGATTCTTAACCTCAACCGAGCAAAAGATAAAATATGAACACGATGACTCGATTCGATTCGATTTAAAGGGGCGACGTACAGAACACGAGGCGATCGGAAAGGGAGGGGAAGATGATTTAAGTCCTACTTAATTCGCAGGACTTGACAACGAAGAATCGCCGATTTCCAGTCCTCCCTAATCGAAACCTTCAACATGGTCTTCTCACCTTTAATTCACCATGCATAACAAGATTCAAGAAACGAAAGGAACTGCTCAACAGACTCACGAGGCACGAAAACAAGAAAACGGAATCGCCGATAACGTAAAACAATCCGCCACTCGAGACCTCCATCAACAACTTCCGCCGGCGGCAAAAAGAAGGGAAGAGAGAGGGAAATGGAAACTCCGCGCTTAGAAAAAATCACCATCGAAGCGATTCAGTAATTCAGGCGACTCCAAAAATCAACATCCAAGAGGCAAATTCGAAACCGGACGCGACATTCTCTTCGCTCCGTTCTCCACACAGCGAAATCTCGAAGAACCGAAGGCCAAAAGCAAAGAAGCCAATCGCCCGAGAAATCGAAACTGTGAACAAGGCGAAATTCGACAGGCGAAAGGGCAAAAAGCTCTCACCTGTCCCGTGGCGACAATCACGGGGTCTCTCATCAATTCCTTGGAGATCGGGCACCGGTACTCCTCGGGGCACGCCAGCGTCCTCAGCGAGAAGGACGACCTCCTCCTCGCCCTCAGCTCCCGCAGCGCGAGCAGGGCCTCCCTCGCGTGGTCGATTACCTCGACGCTGCAGTCCTCCTCGTCGGCGATGACCCTCACCAGCCTCTGCAGCTCCTTCTTCAGCTCGGTGGCCCGCGCCGCCCTCGCCGCCAGATCGGCGTCGAACACCCCCGTCTTGGCCATCGGCCACGGCGCGGCGCTGATCGGGTACGAAGGAACGGCGGCCGGCCTAGTGAGCGAGAGCGGGAACGGAGCACATCATCATCCTCGGGGCTATTCCTCCGGCCTCGCCGTTCCGGCTCCGGCGACTCCTCTTCTTCTTCTCCTTCTTCTTGAATCCGAGAGAAGAGAGAAGGAGAACCACCACATACAACTCTTTCTCTCTCTCTACCACAGTCGCAGAGCTCTCTCTCTCTCTCTCTCTCTCGAATTGAAAAGGAGGAAGGTTTTCTCGCTCTAGAATTTAACAGTGGAAGGACGGCCGGGTTTCGTCACGCGCGGGCGGATGGATTCACTTGTCGCTCCCCCCCTCGTATTTCTAAACTCAGCTTTCGCCACGTCATCGCCGGTCGACATTTTGCTACTTTGGTATTACAATTCGTACCTCGAATTTTTCGGCGCGTAGCTGTGCTCGGTACCGATTTTCACGTCTCAAGTCGCCCGTCAATCAATCGAAATACGCGTTGCTCCAATCCGATGCATTGATTGATTTTTGTGAATGCAATTAAAATCCCAATCTTTAAAACCGACTTCTAAAATGTTACTGTATTTCGCATGTAGAATAATATGTAAATAGACGCGGAATTATTTAGTTGATGTAAGAAATTTAAAACGACATTTATGGTTATACATTGTTTTTTTGTTATGGACTGACCTCAGTAAATCATTGAACTGCTTTTTTTAGGTCTTGTGCGACATTAAATATCTAAAAGGTAAAGTCAGGTATTGGACCGATAAAGAAATAGTACCAACGAGGGAAACAAGGTGTGTGAGCACCAAAACATTAGAATGAATAAGTGGAGAGGGTCCCTATTAATGGGAAACGCCCTATCATGGTAAGGTGCTCTGTAACCAAAAACACCATATCAATATATCGGTTTTATAAATGCAATTAAGATCGCGTCTTTAAAACCGATTAAGAAGTTACGCGAATTCCACGCGTTGAATAACATGTGAAAAGGACTCGAAATGTAATTGGTCAATTTAAGAATAGATAACCACATTTATGATTGTACTTATTTTGTTGTTGTTATGGAAGAAAGCGAGTGGGGGGAGATTAGTGGACGGTGGTAAGGCCAAAAGCTCTTCGAAGAAGAAACGCGTTTTCCATGTTGAATTTTGGGCGCCTGTATGACGTGTGAAGATTTCAATTTTGGGGAACTCAAATAGTCAGATCCAAAATGGAAGTTACTCTCCATCTCATTCCCCTAGTTTCCTTCCTCTTGATTTTAATGTCAAAACTTGATGGTGACTCCTTTTAGGATAAGCGTGAGAGAGATACGTAGGTAATCCAAAAATATTATGTTTACACGACCGGTTTTTTAAGAAGGTTGTGTTGCTAATCACGATGCGGATCGTGTCATGCTTCCGGAACAGGCGAAGACTTCTTGACAGAAAAAAAAAATAAAAAATTGTTAAGAGCAATATGGTCTTTGTAACTTGATTCATAGATTAATTTGGGATTAGGGATTAGGGGTGAATTATTCATGTAGGTGAAATTATCACATTGTTTTTTTTTTTTTTTTTTTTTATGAGAAGATAATTTATTGAATTCAAAAGTACTAAAACAACAAAGCCTACATTAGAGGCGTCAAAACAAAAAAATATCTGGAAGGGGGTTTTGATCACTGGACGATGGAGTGTATTCTAGTTCCTCCACGTAACAAAGAGCGTGTCTTGAAGTCCACGGTGCATGGACATCATCGTTCGAGTCGCTCACATGTTTTTTGCACGTTATCTTCCATCCTTACTTTCGAAATGCAAGAAAAAAAAAAGCTATAAAAATGAAATTTGAAGACATTAGATTCTAGAATCGGTAGGTTCTAGATGAAGAATCCAAAACATACTTTCTTAGAATCGATTCTCAATTTTTTGAGTTGAAAATCGAAGTAATCGACTTTGGAATTGATTGGATCTCAATCAACAAATTCCAGAGTCAACTAGCCGAATCGGTCAAGGCCGGTCCACCAATTTTTCACTCCGATGGAGGGGTGATCCTTTTTTTTTTTTATTTTTTTTTTAAAGCTAGTAATGCGGTGAAATAATCGGGAATCCAGGGATTGCTTCAAAAGACAGGGAACCGCTACAACAAAGAGTCAATAATAGCGGGGGAAGAGAATTTCATTCGACTAAAAGTAATCTCGTAATCGCCAAAAAAGAAATGAAAAAGGAAAAAAATAGATGCTCCGAATTACAAAATCTAGTGAAAGGTTTCAAGTTGCCCACACCATAGAATAAATAAATAAATAAATAACTAGAGAAAATAATATTTTAAAAATAATAATTTATGAGATATTGAAAGGGAATTTAAAACGGAGGGGGCGGAGGTGGGGGAGGCACCCACGTGGGTCCCGTCACGTACGCGATCGCAGAATCCACGACCGCCCAGCTGGCACGCCGCGTGGGCGAAGCTTGTGTGCTACTCCGTCCCTCTCTTCCCTCCATTTTATTTCCCCCCAACAAAATGCAAAATAGACAAGTCTCAACAGAAAATATTTAATTTCTACACGCGGCATTTAATTAAACCGCACTAAATGCATTCAATGCAATAGCGCCTCGATCCCAAAAAAAAAATCAAGAAAATTAATCTCCATTAATTCGAGAAAATTAATGCCAACCTCCTCCTTCAAGGAAAAGAAACCCATAATGCAATTATTTCCCATTTAACGAATTCCGGCTTCAATTTATTTTTAGAAAACGATAGAATAAAATCTTTTGGAAAATGAGTACGACAGATCCATAGACTCGGGGATCAGGGGAGATGGTACTTTTTCTCTCTCTCTTTTTTATTTATATATAATGGATCGTGGTAGGATTAAATTTTAATTGAATTGCCGAATTTTAATTGGGGGTTTATAGGTGGCATTGACAACAATGCATGTGGGGGAGTTGAGTAGGACGTGTACAACAGTGGTGAGGTGGATAGCGACGCGTGGCGAATCCTCGGGAGGAGATGGGAGGAGTGAGCTGTGCTTCAGTCGAAAATTAAATGGGCCCTGATTCCGGACAAGATTGGTCAAACCGATCCCAATGGAACGCTTGAAAAAAATGAAAAAAAAAAAAAAAGGAAGGAAAAAACTTATTTATTATGCGTGTGGAATGGATAAAAATCAAATTTTCCCATTGAGCGGATCTATCCCACTTGATTCAACGTCGCAAGTTAAAAAAAATAATAAGGATTCGGGAGATATGTGGAAATAAATCGAGATTGAATCGTTTATTATGGATTGGAATCATAAAGAATGTATTAATTTCAAGATGCAAATCTTTTACTTGCTAAATCTCAATTGCACTCTCTTTATCCATCTCCAAATCCATCATCACCCAAATTTACTCGGGTGGCAAAGAGAGATTTCTTTATCGTCTTTTTTTCCTTTTTTTTTAGCTGTTGGTTATTATAGTTTTTAGAAAAGAATTAAAAAAAAAAAAGAGAGCAGGTGATGCAAGAAATAACCGGGTCACACCTAACATTACTTATTCTACTTGAATTCTTGCAGTTGTGCTTACGCGCTCTCAAGCATGCTCGCTCTCAAGATTTTCATTGGATATTCGGTGATGACATTGACATGTTCCTCTCCGACCAGTAGAACTCGAACTGTCTGGAAACCAAAAATTTAAATTGATTAAAATGATTAATTAAATGAAAGGGAAAGAGAAGAAAAAAATTATAGCTAGGGAACCTTCCTCAGGCGGGCTAATTTAATGGTGAGATTATGGACCACAATCCCACCAACAAAGTGGCCTAAAAAAGGTGAGATCATCAGAGACGCCTTTCAAGAATCGAGCGGGGATTGGAGGAGTAAATCGTCCTATCGACTTAGGTTTTGCCGACTTGTAAAAAGGCCCAATTAGTCAATAATCAAGAATCCCCACTAGATGGAGGCAAAAGGAGTACTGGAGAAGGCTTCTGCTGACAAAGTCAAACCCACTTTTTGGAATTCCCGTGTGTTTCTGTTTTTATGCCCTTTCAGGGTTTTGCCACGAAGCAAAGTTGGGGTCGTGACCGGGCATCATCCACTTACCTAACTTTAATTATCTATATAGCACTAATCTTTCGGATTGCACATAACTTGTTCCTCACAAAACTTCAAGTTGGAGGGAAACAAGGGAGATTTGCTGATTGCCATTTACAAGTTCGATTTCTTAATTAATGTGGGAAAAGTGTAACTTTTCGTGACTCCATTAGGGTTCTGAAATTAAGCATTAAGAAAGATCTAGGGCGACAGATGTTTCCGATTTGCTAGATGGATATTGATTAGCTTGAAGGCCTAATATCCCTTTTCATCATGTAGCCTTATTATCTATTAATTCATAGCCTTAACTAAAAAGTTAGAGAGAGAGAGTGCTCGAGTGGGATTTGAAAATGTGTATTCGAGTTGATTTTGGCATCGAGGAGAATAGTTCCGGATTGAAAGCAACCCTAAACCTACTCAAATTAATTTTTTAATCAGCGGCCCAATCACGAATTCTTGCTGACCACCGACAGAATAGTTTATCCACGTTTACAAAAGAGTATATGTTTAAGATCATTCACAATGATGATGTCTCATCTTTTGCATGGGATGGATAGCGAGAGGTTCTTGTTCTTGTCAATTTTCAATCCACTAAGCAAAACCAGCAATCGGTAATAAATCGGTTAGTCATATACATGGTGGTATTCGTGGATGGCATGATGATCCGAAAAGGTTTTGAGAAGGATTGGTGGAATTTTAGTTGTTGTCGAAGTTTCATTGGATCGGGGGTCCGTCTTTGAGCATCGTTTGAGCTTTATCCTTTCCTTCGCTAATCTCACTTCCATAGTCCGTTCCCGTAGCAAGTAACCGCAGACATCGGTGGTCAATGCCGGCCTCACCGTCGGAGGGGGAGCTCGATGTTTCCATTGAGTTTAGAGAGAGAGAGAGAAGGATGTAAAGAGAGTGGAGAATTGCCAACGAGGCCGACTTGCAGCAGCGGTTCCCATCGACCGAGGCGTAGCCCAATCCTACATTGAGCTATGACATTAGTAACGATTTCTACAAGTGTCGAGTTCAGAGAGAGCAAGAAAAGTGGAGGCGATGTCGGGGGGACTCGATGTCGGGGCAATGACAAAAGTGGAGGCTGAAACGACAGGCAGTTCGAAGGCAAATTCTTGTCTCATCCTGGATCCGCGGTAAACTCACGTTAGCACCACGCAGAGCAGAGAATTCACCTCCGTGTAAATGAAACGTGCACCAACAATTGAGATCGACCGAGATGTCCATGAGAATACCATGCCTAATAGAGAATCTATGTCCTGATTTTGCGAGCCCACAATGAAATGAGTTCACGGACGCACCCTCAAGAAAGAGTGTTGCGTTTCTTCTATTTGTACTGTGCCCAGCTCTAGTAAAAAAATCCAATTTCTACTTAACTGTTTAGAAATTAATCATGCGTCTGTAGCTACTGATGAGTCCATTTTCAGCTTGTATTTTTGTCAATGCAATCCTAAATCTATTAATTATGCCAATTGAATTAATCCAGTAATTTTGGCCAAATATCGTTTACTACGACACTAGCCATCCTACGTGACATGATTTGCGCCAGCATAGATAATTTTGAGAAATATTTTATTTTTATTTCTTTTGAATTTTTCAATATAATTCATTTTTCTTTTCTTTTTACAACTCGCGGACCACCGAGGTTGTAGCTGGCGAGGGTTGTTGGAGCTCGTTGGCCATTGGGGAGGATCAATGATCCTTGATTGCTACATGGATTTCATAGCCCTCCTTTGGCAACCCTCACTAGCTACATTGGAAACAAAAAGGAAAGAAGGAAAGAGAAATGAATTTTTTTTTTTAAATTGCTTAAGTAAGCACTAGTCGTACCACATAGGATGGTTGACGTTTGCGTCAGTAATTTCCGACCTAAATTAGTATGATGAACTCAATTGGTAATACGTAAAAATGTTTATAACTAAATCAATCGAATTGAAAGGTTTAGGATTAATACCAATATGATAAGTTTATGATTTTTTTAATACTTTTCCCTCAATTGTGTCTCCATAACATTAATATATATACATATCCCTTAGCATTGCCTAGGATTATTTAAGAAATTAAAAAGCGTTTGGAGAGACGTCTCAAGGAGTAAAGCGCATATCCATACCATGCTTATTGTATGATGTTAAAGTTTCGATGGCGTGAATCTCTCCGTTTTCCGTGTTAAATCACATCATGAAGAAAGCATCGCCCGATTTTATGTAGCAAAGACTCCTAAGAATGAGATTTCATGCTTACCAAAAGAGTCCACGCATTAAGAAAAGCCAAACCCCCTATAGCGTGCCCCTATACCTTTATTAGAGAAGTGCCAATCGTCCAAAACACGCAATAAAAAAGCAACAACTCATGCTTTATATACACATTCTTTACATATAGTCACTCATGATCACGGAAATCTAAAATCGGTATAATTGTGATAAATTTACTTTAAATTAATTTTTTATCACGAAAAACCTTAAATTAGGGGCAATCAAAAATCTCAAATTAATATATTCATGATAAATCTACCCTATATTAGAATTGATTAAATTAGATTAATATCACGAAAAATCATAAATTGTTTTGGATAAAACCCCAAATAAATAAACCCAATAATGAAATTATATAGAAACTAATTAATGGTAAATTTATCACAAGTATAATTGTTTTGGATTTTATTAGTTTGTGATAAATTTGTCATAAATATACTAGTTTGGATATTATTAATTTGGCGTAAATCTATCACAAATGTATTCGTTTGAAGTTTTTTGTGGTATTATCTCTAATAAAAAAAACTCATTTTTGTGATAGGAACCATTTTTTCATAGATCCTTCTTAGCTAATGTCGATGTAGTCATCACCTAATCTTGTTCTTTGGCCATGATTTTCACTAATATACGTAAGTCGTGTTGCAATGATCATCACTATACATCCGACAACCCATCAAATAAAATCGACAAGCCTTTTTCCTCACTCTCAATGAAAAATTTGGCTTTTATTAAATCTACAAAATCTCCAAGAAACAATGATGAGCACCTTTGATTTTCTCGACGCCGAAGATTTCGATTTCTTTCCTCCTTTTTTTCCCCCCCTTTATTTTGGGTTTTCGTAATGAGTCAACAAAGGCGAGCCAGGGGCTCGAAAGCAAAACCCTAATTCCGCCAGCAAGAAGACAAAGGAATCATCCCCTATTATTGCAATTTCATTGCCTTTTGAGCGGGAGACAAGGAGAGCCACCAGATGACCGTTTGTCGCCATTCGCCTCCCTTTTCATCCCGTCAAAAAAGAAAAAAATGAGGAGAACAACAAATTAAATTTACAAAAACTAGAAAAACACCGTCCTTCCTTTTTACTATATCTCTTTGATTTTTATTTTTATTATTATTTTCCTCTAGTTTTTCCTGCTCATTAATCTTCCCCCCCGAGATTCCGCCATTTTTTTCGACCGAAAAAAAACAGGGGATCCCACATCGCTCTCGATAATTATTAGGGATAAGGGATGGGCGTGGGCCTTGCGATGCGCCGGTAAATGACAGCTTGGGAATCACTGTCCGTACGTTGGGGGCGGAGCGGGCCCCCCACCTTGTTCGGGCCGACGTGTCCTCGTCGCGGCGCGGGTGTCGTGTCCCAAGCAGGGCTGCGATCAGGTCCGGTCCGGTCCGGTTTCGGTCCAGTGCAGCTTCTCTTTTGTCCTCTTCTCTGGGAAGAGGCCCAGAAAAATTGGGATATTTCCATCCCCCCATGAGGGGAAATTGCATTGCATTATCGTGAAATGATGGCGATAAAGCTATGGACAAGCGTGCGTTTCATTTTTTTTTTCTTTTTCTTTTCTGAGAGGAGTAGCCTGTGAAAATGTGCTTATGGAAATTTCTTCTGTTTTGGGTCCTAAGACATGATTAGAGAGGATTTAGAGTGATGAGTTGAGAAGTGCAGGTGCAAACAGGAGGTGGTCTTGAAGAGTCGTCGAGTGTCGTATAGCTTTGCATTTATGAAAGTATTGAATGAGTAACCAAATTAGTTAGTGTAAGAGGAGGAGGGCTGCACGAGTGGAGAGGACTAGCCAATTTGATGCCCCTCATTGATTGATGTGTCACTTCTACGTTACGGTGGGCGCCTCAAATGTGAAATTATTTGCGTTCCGTGCGGTGGAGTTGAAACTTTTGTCAATGTCTAAGGCTTGCACGTCGATCGATATGCTAGTTTGACAAGTCTAATTTGTACCATTTTCATTCCCAAATATCAAGCCCAGTTATACAATTCGTTTTCATTTCCAAGTGTAGAGAACGTTACTCATTATAAGTTTATGTTTCTGTAGAATGTGATTGAATTGAATGGTACTTAATTATCGAATGGATTTGGATTCTGCGCATTTTAGGTGGTGACGAGCTGTTCTCGTTAGACCTACCCCTAACATGGGTCAAGCTCAATGTGTGGAAACTTCTGTCTATGCCCGACTACAGTATTCATCAAGCCTCAAAAAAGCCAGCCAAGCCGGCTCATGCCAGCCTATTCTTTTGCTCAAGCCTGTCCATTCCATGAGCGGGCTGGCCGAACTATCGAATCCGTGATGAGGACCCACCGGCGGACCGAAGCTCGTGAACATTATGACACAATTTCCACAGTAAGAGAAAAAGGATTTTGCATTTTTCATGCTATTATCAAGTAAATTCTTCGGGGATATCTGACGACACTGGCACTGACTGCACGAAGCATTGATTGAAATCAGGAACTGGTTGGTCGTTGCAGTTCAGCACGAGGCACTGATGGATGAACATCGTTTGATTGGTGAGCTGCAAGCATCCAAAGCCCCCTCCAAGTTTCGGTACAGAAACTGTTGACTTTTCGAGCAAGCCAAGGGTCGACTTCGTATTCTACTAATTTCGTAAGCCCTGTCTTCGGATGCCAAGTTCATCCTGCCGTCAGTGCACTGAATTAGAAAACATCCTCAGGAGATTACTTCTTACCGTGTTTCTCTCTTTCTTGCTCCCCAACGAGAGAAATAATCGATTTTTCATGTTTTGCCATCCCTTTGAGAAATGCATGGGGACTGGGAGGCTCCATCTGGTTATTGTAGACTGACTGGCCCTTTGTTTCTTAAGCTTATTTTGCCTTTGTTGAGCACTTAGATGTAGAAGGAATGAGGCCCTGGTGGCCCCTTTTTAATTGGAAAACGAATTTGGGTTTCTTGCAAAGATATCAGTTTGGACTCCAAAACCAGCCCATTGCTTGGCCCTCCGTGCATGCATGCTTTTCTTTCCGTATCCACTCCATCGGACCCGTCGTACCGCTGCAATTTTGGAAAATGACTTATCTTTTGATACAATTTTGAAAAATCTGCTTTTCGATTCATGTACTTAGTGTTTTTTTCTAGTCAAGTTACCGTACTTTTAATTTATCAGCTTAAGACTTCTACTTCAACAATCTTTTATGATTAAGTGCCTTCAGCGCCAAATTCGACTAAATTCAACTTGGGTGGCCAACAAAAAATACCATAATATGATGTGAATAAAATATACGGATGCCTAAGAGGACCTGTAAAGAAAAATTTAGACATCGTAGGCAATGTCACGATATGATGTGGGCATCCATGTGGACATCTACATTGGAAGAATTTTATATATTACGCCACAACATCATCCAACACATATTATTGGAATTTAATCGGGTTTGGTGTTGGAGAGACTTGATTTAAAAAAAAATGGCAAAATAAAAAAGACTTAAGAGATAAATTAAAAGTCGAGGGACTAGATTTAAAAAAGGCGTGAAGTAGGATTTTCCGTATATTTTTTCTGTTTGAAATAAATGATGATGTAACTTGAAAATTAGAGTGTTTTAATCATCAACCGCATCCAAGCTCCAAGGATGGCAGAATGGATCTCAGCTGTACAGTTATCGATCCACCAATCTCTAAAGGCATCCTTGGGAAAAAGGTTATCCAATTTCAATTTTTTAGTATTCTCCATGTTCAAAATGGGACAAACATCAGAAAAATTCTAATACGCTGCATTGGTTTCCATTTAATTCCAAATATTTCAATTTGACCAATTTAAGTCTCAATCTTTTTAATTATTTTTTATTTTTAAGAGATTTTTTTAAATTTTTTTTATTAATTTGTTTGTTTCTTTTTTCTTGTCTCCTTTTTCCTTTTTTTTTTTTTTTTTTTTTTGTCATTGTCGTTGTGCAAGGGTCACCAAAGCTTATTGCACGTTTGGAGAGACGTAGGTGTCCACGAGCAAGGCTAGCCTTGCCATTGTAAGACTGTTCCTAATGTGGGTTACGTTAATTGGTAATGTAATTTACTATTTTACAGTGTTGGTCTAAAGTGAGATAGAGAGTTTTTTAATTAGTCTAATATGTGACTGGTTAATGTGGACGAGTTAAGCTTGACCTGTAATGAGAAAACATGATTGGAAACTTTATAAATAGTATTCAAGTCTCTCATCTAACTCTTATTTCCACAATTATCCTCACAAAAAGCGTTTACCTGGCATAGAAATGTGAGTGGGCCATCTCATTAAGCCAGTGATACATAAAATAATAGAGGAAAATGATTTGCACTTGGATTATCACTTTTCCGTTTTGCATCAATAACGTTAAATTCTAAAATAAGTGTACTAATCTTTCTACTTGATTATATGTGTTATTGTTCTAGCTATAGAGATCACTAGGTTGCGTTTTTGTGTATTACATGTGATATTAGAGCCTCCATAGATTAGAACATGGACGTATAATTTTTGCCCTTTTTTGTGATTTTTCATGTAGTAAAAAATTGATTTTTATTATATAAACAAAAAGAACTTGATGAGACAAGCAAAACCATGGGTGGTGTGCCACTGGGGGAGGCCACATGCACCCCCACCCACGGCCAACCACTGCCAGTGCGTCGACCACGCGCCCTATGCGCTTCCACATGCCTTCACACGGGCTCACATGCGGGTGTGGCTTGCGCATGCACTGCATGTGCTAGGGCTGACGTTAGTAGCTTGGCGACCCGCAAGACCTGACTTGATCCAGTTGATCTATTGACCTAAAGACCTGGCCCGAAATTCGCCCCATTAACCCGCCTGAACTAGGTTACTATTAATCATGCTAGTCATTCAATTGGATCGTATAGTTGAACTAGGAACTGATCGGATCAACATCGATCGGACTAGATTGCAAAGCTTTGAGGCTACTCACATGTGTGCTCCATGCGCCGCGCACTCAGGTGGCGCGTGCGGGCACGCGGAGCCCTTAATCGGCGCGTGGTCAATGGCTACATGCTCATACGGTAATGCTCTACCTTGTGATATATTTATATTACATGTTTAATGATTTTATGAATGTGAAAATACAAATGAAACCCTAAATATGTGCGTTTTTAGTTTCTTTTGGCTTGTTTTCTTGTATTTTTCTATGATTTTGGAAATACGGGTGCTAGTTTATAGGTGAGTCATCACACGCATATTGTGTAAAATGTGATTCATTGATAATAATTATAACATTTAATTTGTATCAATGAATAAAGTAATATAATTAGCGTGATATGTGATTTTAGTGATAAATTGCTATTGTCACTAAAGTTCAAATTACATGTATATGATGTATGTGAGAAGTAAAATTTATATCCCCGATATAAAAGAGTTTCAAAGATTCAATTGAGTTGTGATTATCAAAGTGGCATACTTAATTGAGTTTGAGAAATATCAGTCTCGAATAATGATGGGATGTTTCCTTTTCTAACGCATGGTCATATTCCCAAAAGAGGTAATTGTGTGTTAATTCATGGAGGGATACATAATAATGTAGTCGAGGAGTAATTGATCCTAGTGGTCTATACACCCAAAGATGATGAATTTACGAAAATTAGAATATATTTTCATAGTTGTTGTCATGTAAGGAATATATAACTACATGTCATGTATTCTACCCAATGATAATTATGTGATTATGCATGTAACTTTTTGGATGTGTACTTGTACCTCAAGTTACACAGTACTCACATGATACTAAATATATATATTACTTATTTTTCAGTCACATTTTCTATAAACAATAATTTTGTTACTATCTAGATTCTTACTAGTTCAAATTTTAAGAGTTTGAGAGAATATTTTTGTTTGGTATGGAGATGACAAATGTTCATATGACTCTTATTGCCGATAAACCGGTAGATCTTACAATCGAAAGTACGAACATTTAGAAAGCACAATTTACTGCTTGGGAAAAAAATCGAATTTATTTACTCTTCATGAAGTGTTTCATTCATGAACACTTAAACAGTGATTTGCCTACAAACTACACTACTAGACAGATGATGGAAGCTTAGGTAGCTAGAAATTGTGTCTCATCTAATGCTAATATGGGGACCCACTTGCAAACACTTTTTAATATAAAGTATGATGGTTTTTGTGGAGTTAGAGATTATGGTATTGAGGATGGTAGATTTGCAGATGAAATTTCAAGCTCTTAATGTTGTTATTCTTGTTGCTTGCATTATGCATAAAGTCTTAAATACTCTTCCTTTTGATTATAGTGTATCGATTTGTTGTTACACATTTCGGCATGCTAAAAAGAAAAGAGAGAGAGAGAGAGAGAGAGAGAGAAGAAAAGAAAGAATTGGATAGTCACGTTAGCCGTGACATACTGGGGGTGTCACATTTCCTAGGGAAAAAGGTTACCCAATTTCAAATTTTCGATACTCCATATTTAAATTTGGAAAAGTATTGGAAAAGTCATAAATTGATTGGATTAATACCCATTCATCTTTAAACCTTTCTACTTAACCAAATTATTTATAAATCTTTTTACATTGATATTAATTGAGTCTATTCGATCAACTTAAATTGCTAATGTAGATGTTAATGGTCCTATATGGCATAACTTACGCTAACTAAGGGTGAGCATTGTTCTAAGGTGAACCCTAAACCAACTCTAGACTGGCCCAACCATGTCAATCATGGTCTAATTCCTAAAGGGATTGGGTTAGTCTCTGGTCATGAGATTCCTAGACCAATATTGTGCGGGTTAATCCAAGTTAATCCTTAGTCTTGAGAGTTTCGGGTTGGTCTAACTTGAATCAATCTTGACTATGTATGTATGTATGTATGTATGTATGTATGTATTATACATCTAATATATTAGAATATATCTATTAGAAAGAGCAAATCCTAACTTAAATAGCATTAAACGGCATTAAACGGTATCCTCCTCCTCTAGTACTCTTGTTCTCCTTTCTTTTTTATCCTCTTTTTTCTTCTTTCTCCTCTTCAATTTTTACTTGAAAGAAACAACTTTTCGCTCGTGAGCAATGCTCGTTGTTCGCTGCTAGCCTCGCAGCTCACCCTCATCTCGCCGCTCACCCTTGTTGATGGATATGTAATTTGAAATAATAAGTGTCTTTTCAAAAAATACAAAAAATTAAAACAAAAAAATTGTTGGTTGATTCCGGGTTAACCCTAGAATCGGACCGAATCCATAGGGTTGGTTTGGTCCTCGATCCTAGGCTTAATTGGGTAAGTCCTCAATCCCAAAAATTTGGGACGAATACTGTGTGAGTTGGTTCCTGAGTTAGGTGCTAGATCGGCCCAATCCGGACCATGATGAACCCTAGGAGAAGGTGGCCGGTGAGGCTAACCTCACCCAGATCGTGGTCACCTCGGCCTATATTTGCAATCTCACCATCCCCACCCCTAACAGACAAAAGACAGACATGAAACGGCCTTGAGAACAACTTCCTGAGGCGGACCTTGCTTTTCATTATCCTCTCGATTCTCAAACGAAGACGAAGAATCGTTGCTGGAGGAGCACTTGAGCACTTGTCTTCATCTTGTGGAGTGGAAAACTGGAGCCCCAAGAGGCCTGTAACTACTGCACAGCTTGCGCAGTGGAGGAGACGGTTCCGTGCTCGTGAGGCGAGAGTTGCGAGTGAAGGCTTCCATGACTCGGTTAGGAACACACAGTGCAACATGGTCCCACATTATTCTACACGATTTCAGCTGTGACTTCGATTCTTCTGGTTTCTAGGTTTTATGTGTCGTGCATGAGTGTAGGGCTCTTGGCCTAAAACGTTTCAAGAGGATATTTTTCTCTACTTCAATTCGGTCGAGGGACGCCTATCTTTCGTGAGCTCAGTTTGGCGACCGCAAGCAAAGGCCACAAAGCCCTTGTCCAATGGCTGGCAATCTGACCACAATGAAAAAAAAGAAGAAAAAAAGAATGAAGAGAGAAGGGAAAAAAGAAAGAAAAAAAAAATTGTTGGTCAATACCAATGGTGCCATATAGGATGTCCGGCATTCACTTTAGCAATTTTGGCCTATATTATGGATTTAATTGGTGTCAATGTTAAAAAGTTTATAATCAAATAGGTTCATAATAAAAATTGTACTAATGCAATAGATTTAAAGCTTTTTTTCCTTCTTTTTTTTTTTTTTATATTTTTCCCTATTGAAACTTATTCTACTTTCACCAACTACAAAATTCATGGTTGATTAAACTATTACTAGCTTATGGTTATAATCCTTTAGAAACATTTTGAGATAAAACACTTAAAATGTGATATCGACAAACAATCTCATAATTAGGCTTTCATTTTCAACGGGGTTTTTTTATAGCCGTAAACTTTTTTATTTTTTTTGGTGACTCGGGAACCCTGTACAGCTGGCAACCGGTTTACTCACGTAAGCGGTAGGGGTGATCGGTTCCCGGTTTGGTCCGGTTCCACCTTGGAACCGGGAACCGGACCGGGAGCACCGGTTCCCAAAATTGTGAACCGTGGACCGGACCGTTGGTCCTAGGACCGAAACCGGACCGGACCATCGGTTCCATCGGTTCCTGGGCCCGGTCCGGTCCGGTCCCAAAATCAACTATACTTTTTTGCACTAAAGAACTAAAGAGTGACCGCGCTCTTGACTGATCAATTCAATTTGATTCTCGGGTAATTCAACAAAACTAATCACACGTGTTCCACGTGCAAAATATTCAAACTTCACTTGTGTGATTCACTAGATCTCTTGAAGTCTTAGTCCCACGTCGAAACTATCAAGGAGATTTTTTGTATAAATAAAAGAGTAATAAAAAGGATTTTAATTGTCTCTTGGTCACATAAGAGGTTGCTACCTCAGATTGCAATTTTGGTTGCAATAAGTTATCATGTTTATATGTTTTATTAATTCTATGTATATAAATTATATATAAAAGTTTGGTTCGGTCCGGTCGGTCCGGTTCGGTCCGGTTCTCACCTTGAAACTGAGAACCAGACTGACCGGCCACCGGTTCCAAGATTAGGAACCCCGGACCGCCGGACTGTGGGAACCGCCCAAAACCGACCGGTTCGGTCCGGTCCGGCCGGTTCCCGGTTCGGGCGGTTCCCGTTGCACACCCCTAGTAAGCGGGAGGACCCACCACTCCCGGCGTCCCACTTAAGACCCCAAGCGACAGTGAGGAGATTCGAACTCCTCTCCTTCGTAAGAGGGAGAGAGCCCAAACCATCGCAGCCACCAAGGCGGTGGTTATGCCCTTTATTTTGTATTGAAATGTATAATTATACCCAAGATTTTAAAGCACGCATTTCACATCTTGAAATAAAAAGGAATTATAAAAAGATATAGTGTGAAGTGTAACATCTTAGAATTGGATGAAGTGAGATTTTGATTTTGAAAATAGAAGATGGAAACCATAACAATGGAAAAAATCAAGACCAAGTGTATTAAGAGTCTTAAAACTTGTCATGAAAGTATAGTTGAATTCTAAAAAGCATAAAAAATATAATCAAATCCTAAAATTTATCAAATTGATACAATTGAGTACTTTCGTTAATTTCATCCAGCTTAGTTAATAGAAAATGCTAACTTGGTTTTTTTTCAAAAAATTATGTTCTCTATTATACGTGGCAATGATGTGACTAAAAATGATGTCACTTTGGTCTAAGTCTAATTTTTATTAAAATTTTTACTTAAATTAAATTAAAATGTGAGCTAAATATAAAAAGGTGAGAACTAAGTGGCTTAGGCAAGGGCTTGCAGGCCCTCACTTGCAATTGACAAGGGGCCGGCCATTGGCCAGGGCGTAGTGGCTCTGCTGGCCATCCCCCACCCTCGTCAGCCCTTTCTGGTAATGGTGGGGCGGTGGCGGCGGCAAAGGCTGCAAGTGCTCACCACTTGGTTTCTACCCCCTCTCTCCTCTTCTTCTTCTTTTCAATTTATATTAAATAAAATTTGAATAAAAAATCAAATTTTGACAAAAATGACATCGTTTTAGCCGTATGTTTCATATTTTAGTCATACCATCACCACTAAGAGAGAGACAATATTAATAAAAAGCCATATCAACATTTTCTATTATTCAAATTAGACAAAATTAACAAAATGAATTAATTGCACTTTTTACAAGTTTTATGAATTACACTTTCGTAACAAGCTTTAAAGCTTCTAATATACTTATCCCAATCAAAATCAAAGTTCTTTTTTTTCTCTCATGCAACTCTTGTCGATCTCTAACAACGTAAGCTTTTTGAATCAATTAACATATCTTGTGGCATGGGAGTCCTAAATTTGTTTTCCTCATTTTCCTTTCACTCGACTGAAGGGTTTGTTTCGTTTCATATGTATGGGCTTGTTTTGGCAAGATTTGCCCTTTCAAGGTTTTGGTCGTCGATCCACTTATGTGCCGACCAATCTTCAAAACTCCTAACCCTAGTCCTGTTCACCAGCCCCAACATATTCTCCCCGTACCCAGCACTTCAATCCGATTTTCCACGTAACACAGGGAGGTCAAAATCATGGGTCTAGATATCAGAGGGACACGCGTGTGTGGGGTGTGTTCTCACACGAGTGGCACGAGGTGCTGCACATTGGAGCGAATCTCATTCCAGACCCTTCCCCGGCGCCCACGCCTATCATACCCCACCGCAAAGGAACGTTGGAAAAGACCTTTGGGAACTGAAAACTCGAAGGGGCGCCCCTCCGACCTCTCCTTAATTTGATGGGACCCGGCCTTTGCCCCTTACCCACTCGATTGGGACACTTGTCATTGGGTGTCTTTGCCCAATGAAAGTGACCCCCCAATGAAAGTGACCCCGCTTTGGCCCAGAGTCAAAGCAAAAGTAGTTTAGCCTTATCTGCTCCTCCTTCCTTCTCTGCCCGATCCAGCAAATCGACAGCAAACGTATAGCACATAACCTTATCCAAAATGCTTTCTTTCATTCTCAGTCCTCGTCTGTATCCCCATCGTTTCGAAGCGCATAGACATTGCCCATGTTTATGTTTATTTAAGTTTACATTTTACGTATGGGCGTTATTTATAATTATAACCTACTGATAATTATGTCATTGAAACAGGATAAAAATTGAAACATTGAATTCGATGAAAATTGCAAGAGGAGTCGCATAGATAGAGAGAGAGAGAGGATATTAGATCAAGAAATTGCGGTATCACTGTTGCAATGCATTGTCTGGTGATGATTATGTTTGATTTATAATTACGCAATCAAGTGTCCATTGAGATAAATGCAACTCTCAATGTAAAGTTGTCATTGAAAGTTACTGCTCCTATGTTGCCGACCGGTGATGATTATGTTGGATTTATAATTACGCAATTGCCAATTGCCCATTGGCAATTGCGATAAAGGCAACTCTAGAGTTCAATGATCAAAAGTTGCTGCCCCTATGTTGCCAAACGGCGTTAGTAACGAGTAGTGTGAAATATGAAGAATTTTAGTTTAGATTTGGATAGGTTAAAAGGAAATCTTGCAAACTGGCAAGACAGAAATCTCATATGAAGTTTGAACAAAGTTTATGAAAATTTGACTGAGGGCCTAGTGATTGGGAAGGAGGACAACAGCCACTCCTTGTCTCCTTGGTCCCAAGTGCTTTCAAAATATACAATATTAAAGTATTAACTAGAAATAACACAAGATATAAGTAATATATCAAAATCTGTAATGATTGGTATGTGAATCTAAATAAATATATCTCGGACCCTATTTTCTTTATCTATATTTCTAACTGATGGGTCATGAACATATATATGTGTAAATGCAAATTTCACTATATAAATGAATAAAATTTTGCGCATCTCTGGTATAATTGTTACTAGAAATAAATGGGACTCGGATAAGGATCAAACTTCAGATGAAGATGAGGCCCACAAAAATATTCCACATGCACATCTGTTGAGTGTAAGTTGGGGCCAAAAATTAATATTATTTGAGGATCCATCATCACGCGTGAGTTCTATCTACACATGCCTTTCGCTGCATTCCACCTTATATCTTTATTAAATACCAGTACGTGCAAATCCACCTCTTATACTTGTCAAACGGTAGATATGATTTATTCCAAATCTATTTTAATCATTTTTTTATACCGAGATCCACTCTGGCACACCTTACGGGTGCTCGCGGCCCCTGTAGGACACCAGCCAGCGACTATACCTCGAGGAGAACTAGCACGAGACCCTACCACCCATGACCCCTTTACTTAAGTCGTAATCAACCATTGGGGGAATCGAAACCAAGATCTTAAGGTCGACTAAGTCCTAATCAACTGGGCTACCGGGCTGGACATCGGCCAATGAAGACCAGCGACTATATGTCGATGGGAGCTAGCACGGGACCCTACCACCCATGGCCCCCTACTTAAGTTGCAATCAATCAGTTGGGGGAATCGAAGCCCAAGACCTCAAGGTCGACTAAGTCCTAACTAACTGGGTTGCCTACGAGTAAGTTATTTTAATCAAATTTTCATACAATATAAATCTCATTAATCATATATTATCAAATTTGTACATGACACATACACGTTCCAATCTATATTACTAAAATACATCTATGTTTAATCAAATTTAGAAATATTTAAATCTAAATTGAAAAAAAAAAACGAGTTCAAAATTAAGTGAGAATAAAAAAAAATTGAAGAAAATTCATAAAAATAAGTTAAATTCAAATATGTTATAAACTCATTTGATACTTATATTACTATTGGTTTTATAATTTTAAATTTATTTATAATTCATTTAATGAATATGATTAACCTATGAAATAACTTAACTTATCAAATATGGTCTATATGTCCATTTTGGTAGTTTCACCCGTCGCCCGTCACATCGGCTCTGGCCACGTCATCCCTGTCCATGTCAATCCTCGAGACGACCTACGAGGCTTTGACCGTCCGATTTCTTTAACCGGACGACTTGGCGCAGCGGACGGTTCAGATCGCCCAGAGAGGAAGCGTCCGGGTGAAGTCGAAAAACAACCACGCTGCACGGCACGGGATTCATAGCTCCACTGTTTGGCCGCCACCAATCCGAGGTTCGTTTTGCCGCGTACAGTTTAATTAACGCCAATTTCTTTTACTCAACAAGACCGAGAACGTTAAACAAAAAAAAAAAATCCACAAAAAAAAGAATATCCGTTTATTCGTTTATCTCGTGCGCACAAACAGACGGCCGCTCATGGATTGGTCGAACCCAACCGATCGGCACATCACGGCGGTGCCAACGGAGGTGGTCGCCGCCACCCCGGCCGCCGCATGAGCGAAGGTGCTCGCCGGCGACGAGTTCGTCGTCCGACGGAACGGCCCGACCCACTTGTTCTGCATGTACCGGTTCTTCCTCCACGGGGGCAGAGAGAGGCCTCTGCTCTTGAGGGACCGCCTCGCCCCGTCGCACATCGCCCTCACGATCCTCTTCAGATCCTCGATTCTGCCGACGAAAACCCTCGGGACTCGCTGCAACAGCCGCGTGTACTCCGGCGCCGGCCGCGCGATCGCGAACTGGCCGTCGAAGTCGACGTCGACGAAGTACCGGCTCGGGCTGCCGCCCGCGGACGGCTCTGGTCGGACCACGTCGATGAACTCGTAGCTCCCGGCGGTGAGGCCGCCGGAGGAGTCCCACTTCGTCTTGCAGATGGCCGCATTGTACCCGATCTCCCTCAGGTACGACATCACGTTGCGCCTCAGCGCGGGCTTGTTCGACCTCAGGCCTGAAAACACCTCAATCGCTTTCGAGACGTGACTCAGGAGGAGGCTCCGGTACGAATCCGCGTTGCGGGCGAGCGCCTGCTCGAGGGCGCACTCGATCGCGTCCGTCCAGTCGGCGGCCGAGTCGGGTCGGTCCGAGTCGGAGTCGCAGTCGCTGGGGGACCGGCTCGCGGCGGGGTCGTCCGGCTCGACCTCGAGAAAGCCGTGGACGAGCTCGGAGAGGCAGGGGGAGTCGTCCTCGCCGTCGTGCTCGCTCCCGCTGCTGTCGGCGCTGAGGCGGCGGAGATCGGCGCCGACGAGCCGAGCCCTGGCCTGGGCGTCGAGCAGGTCGCTGCCCCGCTTCGCTCTGACGAAACCTACCATTGCAGCAACGCACAGTTCGAGTCGCGTATGCTCAAACTCCTCCGTCGGTGCCGCTCACTTCCAGATTGATTTCGAGTGCCGATTGCTGATGCTCGTCGTCGTCACCGGAATCGAGAGCCGTCCATGGAGAAACGACGGAGCGAAGGAGGAGGGACTATATAGGAGGAGCAGGTGAGGAGGATTAAGGAGAATGGCTTTGATGGAGGATTTGTCGAGGAATATTCGAGTGGAAGTGCGGTTCAGGACTTCAAGACCCGTGGCTTTTTAGCTTCTTAAGGCTTAACTGATTTTTTATTTATTTATTATTCTATCTCAACAACGGACCCTGAAACTCAGTTCGCGAAATTTCACACGAAATCACATCGATCATGAAAATTTATACGAAAAACAATAATGTATTGAACAATTTGAGCTAATCAATTTTGACTTTAGATTACTAAGATGGACACATGTTATCAATGTATAGGGGGGGGGGGTTGGTTAAAGATTGCGAATAACCACATCATGACATTTTGGTTAGGTTCAATTTTAAAATTGATGAGCTCGTACGTTATTTTCCCCCATCAATGCAGTAAAAGAATAGGAAGCGTAGGACCCGACGGGAGGGGAATATGCGGGTAGGATCCGGAGCGAAGTGGAGGGTGGAGATGCCCGGGGGGCATATCCAGCGGCACCTGGATTATTCGGGAGGGCCGGGTAGCTGGTGGGTGACGTGGACGGTCGGGAGTCGGTGGCTCGTGAACCGCGATGGGGGGCACGTGGGTGGGGGGCGAGGGCGCGGACCACCGTGCGTGCGAGCGGAGGGGCGGGATTGGGAAGGGGGGTTTTGCCTCTTGGAGTTTGGGAAAGGTGAGAGATAGAGGGAGAGAGAGAGATATCGTCAATTTGAATGGACATGACCCGAAACGAAGAGCCATCGTGGTTCTTTGATTGTAGAGGATTGGACACTTGATAACTAATGTAAGACAATCCTCTCTTAGTCTTCTCCCTCCAATTCACCCTATCATTTCACTCATTTTTGGGGAACCTTGAAATCTAAATGGCATCTTTGAATTTTTGGAATTTCGGCGAAGTTTCGGTGAAGGATAGATTGAAAAAACTCTCCACAACAACCACTCTGACTGGTTTCACATGCTATATGGGTATCGAGTTTACATGAATTGTGCGCTCCTTCCTTCACGCGCTATTTACTTTATCACACTTTTGGAGTTGATTTCATGACACATTAACGTTTTTGCTAGGTTAAGAAATCTCAAAGGCAAACCTCACCAACGATATTAACGTTGGAACTAGAAACAAAGGTTGAATGGACAAGCCTATAGAAAAAGAGGAAAAAGCATGTCCTACTCTTTTTTCCCCTTTTGAAGGCCAAGATATTACTTTTTCCTTAGTCAAAGAAAAGGATATTACTTTGGCCTAAGTAATATTCTTCAACTTATCCATTAAAACCCCAAATTTTAAACAAATAATGAAAAAAAAAAAAAACTTGTATGTGAGCATGCATGTCAATTGAAAAGTTTTCGGTGCTTAAGATTAGTAGCAAGTCAAAAGCTGTGGACTGCAAAGTTTGCAAAAAGTGGAAATAAAAAATAAAAGTTACTCCACATGAATTTTAAAAATATTTTCCTTCGAAGCTCGCGTTGCTTTTGAGAGGACTTTAACCAGTTACCTCTTAACACTATAGTCAAGGGAAAAATGAAAATTCTTCGGTCAGGAAAGGTGTTATCAGGCCATTTGGAATGGGACTTCGAGAATAGTGAATTTAAAACAAAATTGGATCAACTATGCGAATTTTTAGAATGAAGTATAACAAATTATTCTAATCTGAACTTAAAGCCCTATCTGTTATTTCTTAGAGTTAATTATGTCAAAGCATTATCCTTTTACTTGAACAGTAAAAAATCATCCCTTGCCATCGTCCGAGGTTAAACTTTGTCACGCAATGCTTGACACAGTCCAACTAATTGCCCTCACTAAAATCAATTAACCGCACACAAAGTTAAAACTATTTCAAGTGTAACCCACATAAAGCATGTGATTAACGCTACGGCTGACTGGTACTAAGAAATTTCGTCAGTTGAGTTCGAACAAGACGTAATCATTTCGACCACACGGTTCCGACCAATTCACGGTATTATCCAAAAGCAGCCATGAGTGAGAAACACAACTTTCAATTCAAGTTGCATCATATTTTAATCTTGAGAGACTCTTGATCGTCCGTTCTCTTATTTCGAGAAAGCTGGTGTGATTTACAAATCAATGGTGCAGGGACCTTCATGTGCTAAGCACTTTTAGATTATGATTAATACCACAAAAATCCACAAACTAATATACTCATGATAAATTTATCCCAAATTAATTTTTGATCACCAAAAACTCCAAACTGGTACGTTTTTTTAACAAGTTTACCTCAAACTAGTACACTTGCAAATTAAATTTTACTGCCAAATTACTAAGTTGGATTATGCGTGACAATTAATTGGCATACTAATTTGTCACAATTATACCAGTTGTTTGGGTTTTTGTGAAATTAATATAATTTAACGGATTGTATATTTGTCATAAATATATTTGTTTGGGATTTTTGGGGATTAAAAAATAGTTTTTGATAAATTTATTACGAGTGTATTAATTTATATTTTTTTGTGGTCATTTGGGATAAATTTGTCACATGTATACTAGTTTGGGATTTTTCGTGATATTAACCCTTTAGTTTTAATAGGAAGAGAAATTAAGGTGTCTTTGTCACAATGAAATTGGGGAATTTCACATGTTTGATTTGCTAAAAAAAATAGTTAATGGAAAACCATTTATGGTCAAAGAAAAAAGTGAAAATTTCAAATGAGGACTTAAAGTGCTTTCATTTTTTAAAATAAGAGTTAGAGATGCCCACATTTTCTCAAAGAAGGACATGAAATTGCCTTATCAGTCTTAAAGAATAGCCTAATTCACGGGCTAATAAGAGCATTTTCATCCTTTACTTTTATGATTTTTTTTCCTTTTTTCTCTTTTTCTGTAATAGATGAAAAAATAAATTATAGAAAAGGGGAAGGGGAAGGGAAGACGGCAAGGGATTTGTAGGCCCTCACTATTGTCACTCCGCCATCGTTAGGAAAGGCTAGTGATGGTGGGGGATGGCTAGCCAAGGGTTGATGAGGGCCTGCAGAGTGAGCACTGGCCCTCGCCTAGATTTAGCCAAGGGTTGCTACTCATGGCTGACCCTCGCTGGTGGCAGCTCTTAACTAGATTTGCGTGAAGGTTGACAATCCCCACCCAATCTAGGTGAGGGTTATGACCTTTACTTGCAATTGGTGAGAGTTGACAACCACTGGCCAAAGCTCAACAACTCTCGTTGACCCTTGGTCGGCCATCCCCACCATTGCCGACCATTTTTGGCAATGGTAAGGGGTGGTGGTGAGGGCTACGCCCTCATTTAATCTCTTTCCTTCATTTTATTTATTTATTTATAAAATTTAATTTAATTTTTATATAATTTAAATAACATTTAAAATATATTGGACCAAAATACCATTGATTTGCTGGAATATTTAGTTAGTCAGCAAGTTCAGGTCCTTATTTGAAATTGTCATGATCACTTCAGATCCTTATTGAAATTGCTATAACCACTTTGAGTACTTATATGATATAAAGTTTACTTCGAGCTCTTATTTAGATTTTTTCAAGAAAAAATGCATATTCTTAAGTTTAGGAAAATGAATTCCCTAATTTGAAAAACTTGAAGTATTTATCGCGAAGTTTTTCCCCTAAACAAACACCCTCTTAATGAGTAGGATTCTTACGAAGTGAAAAAGAATATCTAATGTTGATAAGAATGGGAAAAAGGTTGTTAGCAAACTTTTTCCTTTTTTTCCTTTAGGGCACAAATGAGAAACAATTTTATAATGTGGCCCGAAAGAACAACTTTTATTTTTCTAACATTATCTTCTTACACTCCAATCCCTACTACCAAATCTCCAACTTACAAGATCTCTTCTTTTGTATTCCAAGTGGGTCCGTTCGTTGATCTTGTTTAAGAAAAAAACGATAGCGGCATCTCCATAAACAATCTTCGTTTCCCCCTTTTTCTCCTTCTTTCTTTACTGATATTCCGGAGGAGACTTCCGCTGTGCGCTTGATCGGAATGCAGCGTCGTTTCCATCACGGTCGAATTACAGCTTTTTACCTTGAAAAAGTAAAAATCATTTGGAGAGCAATCCAGTTGAGCATTAGGAACAAGATCGACCCAGATTGGATCTGTCGTGTTTTACAGATTTGATCGGTTATCTTGATTGCACTTGTGAATGAAGGACACCGGCCGAAAGGTGGCTTGAAGGAGTGAGGAGGAACTGAGGGTGGTTTGAATACATTGAAAAGAGCTCGAGCAGAAGAGGACGTCGATTGTTGTCCATTTTACCAAAATAGCCGTTGCTTGGTTAGATTTTCTTGACATGGGGAACTAATTAGGGGTATTGAAAAAGGATAACGCATGAATTCTTGTCCATAGAATTAATAAAATGAGAAATCATCATGATAATTTTTCAAGGAACATAATTTATGAAGCCTTTTTCTCTTATATCACGCTTTCATGAGTTAGTTTATATGTATTAACCGTTCCGCACTGCATAATTTATGTCCTACTCCTCGTTGATGTTTCTTTTTTGGGGCCAATTCTTGTTGTCGACTATACTTATGAAGAAAATGCTCCGCCAAATCTCTAACGTGAGATTTCGCCCAACAACCCTATGCGACACGATCCCCAACCCCATCACATTTGAGCCTTAGTTGTCTTCGGGTCCGGTCTTGTCCCCTTAATCTAGTTGTTCTTTTCCATCGACATATCTCCAGTCAGATATTTTCATTACTGATAATGTACTAATTTTGCAGGTTCACACGCATTCGATTCGGGGACTCCATGGCTCCCGTTATCTGCATATTCATAGAGAAAGGAGTCCACAGGCATTTGCTCCTTACAGACCGCCCGATGCTTAAGTACATATGCACACAAAGATAAGAGGAGCTTTTGGATAACCGTGCGTAGTTGGCTCTCGGGTTGGTGTAAATTCCTGCAGCTTTACAAAAGTGTTTTCCATCGTTTAGTACAAGACATTTTATACATGACTCTAACCCATTTAGTTGAGAATTAGTATTCTTGCGTGGCCACATTTCCTACGCCAAAGCGATGACCTTCACCCGTTGCCTTTCTCCCTGAATTGAACCACGATGTTAATCTTCGTGAAAGGAGCATGGCCGATCCAGTCTACCTTAGGCTTTGAAGAGCTAATTGCACTCTATGGCCCATAGATGTTTTTAGTCAGATTTGCTTTTGCTCAAAAGTTTAAATTGATTACTTCACGCCACATCAATTTTGAGAGGTTGAACTTCATCTAGCAAGTATGGTTATGTTATCAATTCAAACCTCTGGCCCTTCAATGCGAACAGAATCTGTGAATGGAGAGACAGTCAGAGCCCATTGGGCCAACGTGTGGCTAAATAAGCAGAAAACTTGGACAGCTTGCTTCATGAACAGAGATTTGGACAAAAGGCTTGCTTTGAGCCCATGTCATTATTCGTTGTCTACACCCACAAAAGCTCTTAACCTTATGTATAATTAAGAGCAAGAGCTTGCACTCTTGCCGAGCCCAAGCCCGTCTTCATGATCAAAATCAAGCTCGTCCCAAGCCATCAACTTCGTTGTTGTGATCCGCGGCATTTATCAAAGTTCGAGATTTTTGCAAGTTTTCATTTTAGGAGGATGAGACATATGATCTGTGAACTTTGACTAAATATATAATGCCATTTCTGAATTTTTGATTTGTTTAACGGGGGTTTTAAATTTTTAGTATATATTCAATTTAGTCCTTGGATTATATGAAAATGTTCAATAATGTCTTTCTATTAGTTCAAGTTAAAGAACAACATTAAACAATTTTAAGATAATCTAGGGACTAGATTGGACATGTACAAAAAGTTCGAAAACTACATTACATATTGAGTTAAAATTCGGAATCATATAGAAGAGACTAAAAGTTTAATGACGACATTATACATTAGACCAAAATTTAGAGACCATTTGTGTAATTATCCCTATGAGATTCAACATTTTTCGATATCTCTATATACGTCTTTTGGGGTTTATTGAATTCAATTTGAACTACAATGTCGTTTCCTTCCGTCCCAACATGCTGGGAAAGTTTACCCATCTCGCATGGATGGTTAAGCCTAAAATTCGGGGGAGAACTTAATGCAACTGAAGCTTAGAGATAATTGGTAGTAATATCAGAAGACTTCGTTGATTAGAGAGATTAGACCTATACTCTTTCCACTTCATAAAAGTGAAGACACCCCTTAAAACTCCATCTATTTAAGCTTGACTTAAGGCTTAGAACAAGTAATCTACTTAATCACGACATAACTGTCATCGGAACCGATTTTAGGGGTCTAATTAAGGCAGCATATAAACTCAAATATTTAATTCCGGCATACCAGGAACATGGAAGAGAGCTAAGTGAAAATAAAAATGAAAAATTTGTTGCTTATGTTTACACGGTCCTCTTATATGGTTATTATTATATTATGAACTTATTGTACGGATATATAATCCTTCCCGGTTTAGATGGTAGCGCCGCTGGTTAACACAAACTTCTGGTTTTGGGACAAGCCACCGTCCATCTAATTTAAATATTCTAAGAACGAATAAATAATGTAGCCGAACAAAAAACTAAAGGAAAAGCGTTGAGGATGTTGTCTTTTTGCAATATTTAAAAGAAATAGATAATAATAAGAATACTTAAAAGGGAAGGTAAAAACATTGGAAGGCCACTTCCCCAGAAGCCACCTCAAAATCAAGTTTAACACCAGGAAAGCATATTCTCCACCTCCTCTCTCCTTTTCTTTTCCCTATTTTTCTGTTTGTTCTCTCTTTTCACCTCTTCGTGTCATCTTAATTAATCTTTTTTCCCTAATTAATTTGGAATTAAACAGTCCATTATCTTCATTTGTGCACACTTCTTTTGTTACCCAGAAATCTGCAAATTGTCAATATTCCACACAAGCAAAAATTTAAGGGCATCGATATATTGATGAGTGTTAGAAAAACCGTTTTCCGTCAAATTTAAGTATTGGCATAGTAAATTTTTCCACGATAAAAAAATCTATGTCGATTGTGATCTCCGCATGATGTTAGCCTTCGACATACACACATACTTGTCCTTATCCTAATGCTTTTTTCTTGGGGTTTTGTCCCCAATGCAATGTCTTGGAGATACATCTCTCCTTTCCAAACTTTTGGGTTTTCTCTTTAGATAGTCCAATCCGACTGCTTTGCTTTCTTTTTGAAGGCAAACATTTAATAGGGCAGTTCCGTAGACAAATGAGAAAGAGGACCCCTTTATTCTGCTTTTCTGTTTGCATGCTTGCGCGAGATGATTGCGCGTTTAAGGGTTTAATTAGTGTTAAGGACAAAAAGAGGTGTCAATTCATGAACAACTTCACGAGTGTTGATCTAGATATGTTTTGCAACTGCTAAGGTTGCATTGCAATAGCTAGGGAAGAAGACAGTCTCTGTGCCTCACCAGATGAACAAGGGGTGACGAAAACCAGACATTCTGGCATCGATCTTTCCCAAATGAAAGATGCGCAATTGATTGAGATAATGAACAAGTTTGTCCTTTTCCCTTCTTTGAGGTTCAAGCGTGCACTTTGGACTCTCATCTAAATACATTGAATTAACTAATTGACCCAACTTCTTTGTGTCTACATTAGTCGTAGCCATGTTAGAATTGTGTCAAATTGCTTGATACGTGGAGAAATATCATGCTTCTGAATTCAATTTGTGTAACCCAAAATAAATTGGAGTGACCCATTAAATGACGGTATAATAAGATTTCTTCCATGTATTATGTATGTCCATACAAACTGATGTGTATGACAAAGAGTATATAAGTTATTTATAAGTTTTACGAAATGACCTATATTAAGATGTTACGATATAAAATACAATCAATTACTTTCGATCAATGATTAACACAGTCAAGGGAAATACAAAGTTGCTCCTAATAATTTCTAACACATATCTAGCTAAATCTGTGCTGACTTTGTTTTGATTCATTTGTTGAACTAGTCCAAAGAAAATAATCTATTCTAAACTGATTCTTACATTTTCTTTTTATCCTTTACAAGAAATAAAAGAAAAGGAAAAGAAGAATTTAAAAAAAAAAAATGCAGAAAATTCAAAAAGTTCAAAAAAAAAAAACTGCCTAAATTAGAAAGCCACGTAGGGCAGTCAGCGGGAGCGCAGTGTCATGAGTTGTTTGCGAAAATTGGTTAACAGCATTATATTAACAAATCGTTGAAATATAACGGAATTGATGGATTTTTTTTTTTTATTTTAATTTTCTGATCTTCCCTGATATTAACAACGAGAGTATGAACGAATTTTGACCAACTCCAATCCCATGCATCAGAAAATAGCATCAGACCAGGGACCTCCCCCTACCATTGCATCGCTACTTCATTAAGATATCCTCATCGTGTGTATTGGAACCCCCACGTGACGAACCATTGTCACTTATATTGTCTCCAGCCTTCAAAACTCAATTCCAATTTCTCCACCGTCTTTTTCTTCTTCCTTTCCCACACCTTATTATAAACTTCACCTTTTCGAGCCATTAAAACAGATTTGCATATTGTTTTGCATCGGCACGACTTTCCATTTAGAAAATACCATCAGATAATTTCAGGTGTCGGCGCTCCAATAATTCGCATTATACCAAAATAACCTTGATAAAAAAAGAAAGAGAAACAGTCAATTATGGGCGCCACATCATCATGGTGAGGTCCAATGATGATATACGGCTCATGATTGCCAAAATGAGAATTAAAAATGCACTTTGACAATGGTCTCTCGACTTTTGGTGCTTCTTTTTGTATTCAAAAGGCATTCGTGAAGATGCAAGTGGCCTTCGGACGAAGGATCCTCCGCCGCGAAATTTTTCATTTTCTTTTAACTATGATTCGGATGAAGACTTTCCATACCGATTAATTGCAACATTGTTGTGAACTGAAAATTATAATTAAGTGCCCAATTTGCACAAGGGACATGACCCAAAAGCGTTCCTATACAAACCCTCAATGAAAAGAATATATCAACTGGTCATCTTGCGCATGGCGTTTTTCTTTCTAACCCACTTGATTAAAGTTGATAAAAGTAGATGAAGAACTTAAGGCACGATGTACTTTGGCGGTGCAATTTGCGGTATACTAATATTTTTTTCTCGTTAAGCAAGTAGCTTCTGAACAGCTTTGTTCGAGCATTCTATTAGGTGGATTAAAAATTGCATTATTGATGAGATCTTCTTATGAAGCACCAAACACGAGAAGATCTTTGCAAGCACTTGTTTTTTTCCCTTCTTTTTCGCTGCCTAATGATATCATTGAATAGTTTTGTAGCAACTTGGGGTTGTTTATTGTGAGGGGTCTTCCTCATTAGTCGCGAACTTCGAGTTTGACCCATGAAATCATTTGGGTTTATGTCATGGACGTAAAGAAATGGCGCCTTCACTAGAAGAAGGATCGGGAGTTAGGAGCCTCTAGATGATGGTCTTCTCGATTACAAAAGTCACGATTAGGTATAATTGACTCAGCAAGCCACATGATCTTACAGTGTCCTCGGACGAAATAAGAGAACATCCACTAATATCGTGGTACGTACCGCAAATTTTCTTATTTGGGTATGTAGTACGAAAATAGCGTAGGTATAATATAATTCCATCGAGAAATTATCATCATGTTTAGGATGTATAGCTTGAAGCGCCCAAGGGCTCACTACCTCCTCCTCCTTTCCTTCTTCATCTCACCACGACAGAGTTGTTTGGCCTGGTAAAAAGTCGTTAACTTGCTATGTTTTGGAAAGCTTAATTATTACCAAGTCAAGCGCGTCTTGAGTATGTTCCGAGCGAGATTTATTGTCTAAGAAGGGAGGAGGAAAGACTCCAATGTGGAAAATTTTGCGGTGCATATTTGACTCATATACTACTCCAACTGGTGATTAGGGCTTCGCATATGATTGGAAATCAAGAATACCGGCCACACATTTTTCATGAGTTTGTGTCTCTCCGTCCCTCAGTGGACAATAGTCCATGTCTATAAAGTGATACAAAGAGGAGTAAATCAAAATCATCTTGAAGTTTATGACCACAAAAAGATCATTTTGAATCAAAAGAAAGACTAAGAAGGAAACCAAGAAACCGGCAATAATTTGATGGGCTAGTCAGTTGAACATGATTTGAAATTAAGTTGCAAATTTCACACTATGAAGCATCGACACTTTTTGAGAACCTTCGTGTTGTATCAGACACTTCGACACATGTCTGATCTCTCCCGCACTCTTAGACACTCTGTCAACATGTGTTAGAAAATTCTAACTGAGTTAAGCGCGTCTTGAATATGTCCCAAGGGAGATTTATTGTCTATGAAGGGAGGAGGAAAGACTCCAATGTGGAATATTTTGCAGTGCATATTTGACTTATTTACTACCCGGGCTTCGCATATGATTGGAAATCAAGAATACCGACCACACATGCGATTGGAAATCAAGAATACCGACCACACATGCGATTGGAAATCAAGAATACCGACCACACATTTTTCATGAGATTGTGTCTCTCCGTCCCTTAGTGGACAATAGTCCATGTCTATAAAGTGATTTAAGGAGGAATAAATAAAAATCATCTTGAAGTTTATGACCACAAAAAGATCATTTTGAATCAAAAGAAAGACTGAGATGGAAACCAAGAAACCGGCAATGATTTGATGGGCTGGTAAGCTGAATATGATTTGAAATTAAGTTGCCAATTTCAGTCTTCATAGACTTATTTGGGATATATTTCATTTTGACATCTCTTTCGAGAAGACGACCCAACTTCGGAAGCTCTGAAATTTTCCCAAAAAGTCTATGACCGCAGGCTTGGCAGCCAGTAGTAACAGAGGAAAGAGCAAGGAAAAGTGAGAAACCGTGGGTGTGTTCATGGAACCCATTGGCCATCGCACATTCCCATAATAACTATACTTCAGAAATAATTGGCATCTTTTGTCGTCTCTCATTATTTTTGGTGTTTGAATAATCTCCTCCTGTCGTGTTCGATAAACGTTTTCACCAACAAGTAGCTGATCCTCGTCTCTCCTTCATTTCCACTCTCTCTCTCTCTCTCTCTCTCTCTCTCTCTCTAGATTTTGCAGCATTGATGGCTTTCCCATGCTCTCAAACGTGAAGAATGCATGGAGATTGTAGGGTGAGAATCCTATACCTTAAACGCTGTCCTTTAGCTGTCAAAATTGGTGGATTGGTAGATATCAAAACCAAATTTCCCCTTCACATGCATGTACCCGGACAGGACACAATGATAGGGGAACTCTGACAAACGCTAGTGCGGTGCCTACGAAAGATGGAAGAATGGAGAACACTTTCTCTCCAAGTATCTTTGCGTCCGTTTCATGTAATTTGCTTGAGTTTTATCAGAAGTGGACCACAAAGAGATACACGAATGCAAGATGTGATGGAAATATCTTATATCGAATAATTGGTGTGGGGGTGGTGTGGTATAGTATGGAGTAATTAATATATTTTAGTCAGCCCATAACTCATTAGCTTAAACTTTTGAGTAAATGTAAGTTCAACTGGTTACGTTAACACATTCGTGGTTAGACTCCCAAGATTTCTTTCATTAAAGGTATAAGTATTGGGCTTCTCTTATATAGGGGTGATTTGTTTTTGATTTGGTCTGGTTCCCAAAATGGGGAACTGAGAACTGGACTGGTTGGTACTAGGACTGGGAATTGGTCACTATTTTTTTCCATGATTCCATTCGAATATCTTATTGTCTAGAGTATGATCAAGAACAAATTCAGAGCTTGAGACAAATCCAGATATCTTATTATCCAATTCCAGGCTCCTATTTCCTTTGAAAGTAATTAATTAAACCCACTACTTCTTTTTTAAGAAATAGAAATGATAAAAAGAAAATTATATGTAGTTGGTTTGGTTCAGTTCTTCCTTGGAAGTGAGAACTGAACCACCCGGACACCGATTCCACTTTTAGGATTAGAAACTAGATCAACACTCTTGGGAACCGGTCCCAATTGGCGGTTCGGTCCAATCCAAACAGTTCTTGGTTTAGGCAATTCATTTACACACCTTTACTCCTCCGCATTCCCATTGTATAATATTAGATGTTAAGGAATTTGCTACACCCATGACATATGGTCTGTAGTATTCTAGAAATTTTAAAAGTGTTCGGCAATCACATCAACCCCCTACTAACATTTGCATGTGTGTACTGCCAAATATTTAAATATTCTGGTAAGGCTTGATTGAATATGAACTTATTTGACCCATCCATAATCTGTTCAGGTGAATATCTCAAGGAAGAAATCTAGTAATCAATGCAGTTTTTGGACAGCCTTTATGGCTCAGTTTGGTAGTAGAGATCGGGTAGTCTTCATAATTCGATCTAACAAAAAGAGACCTAGAGTGAAGGGAGTTGTGGTGTAGTAACGCGATCCCAATGGCAGCCTTTATGGTTTGGTCTGGTCTAGAGAAAGAGACCATATGAAGGTGGACGTTGATGGAGATTCAAGTTAAGATATATTGATGCAGAAGGATACCTTAAAATAATGGAGAGCAAATCTGACATCGAGCTCAATGGTGTGGAAGAAAATGTTGAGACACGTGTGAGTTATGTTAGAAAAGTCTCTGATCATATAATTGATGTGGTGTAAAGTAGTTAATATATTTTGGTTGGTTCATAACTCATAAGCTTAAGTTATTGAATACATGTGGGCCCAAGTAGACATGTTGAGGAGTCTTGGGTTTGGACTCAAGCTTTTGGTGTGTGCTCCCAATTCGGTTATTCACTTTGTCAGGTTGCTACCCTAAACATATACATCTACGCGCTATCTTTTTCAATCTGTTTTGCATTAATGACTGGCCTTTGACTCTGTGGCAATTTGGAGTGAAGTCGTTGCATTAACGTTTCGATATTCGAATTTGGCCGAAAGAGAGGTGGGGATCGGTTGGGGAGATACGACATGTGTCATTCATCTTGATCTTCTACATGAGACGGGCTTAACACGGTGTCCTTATCATCCTTCCAAAAAACACATAGATGCGTGTGGGATTTTCTTCTCTCAAAGCAGATGGTATAGTCGCTTCAGTCAGCCCACAAAGACAATGTACACGTGCTTTTTGCGCACCTCCCTTGAATCTCACGATCTTACCAGGCAACAGCTCACTGCAAGCATGCATGTTAGTGCAGGACGCACGGAAGTGGAGATGCATGAACGACTCAAGAATTTCAAAGGCCAGGGAATTTGATGAATGCGAAAGATGAAGACGGGAAAGTCTCAATCCAGGCGCTTCTGTGGCGGCTATCTTCCACGTTTAACTTGGGTCGTAGAGGGTGTGTACTCGCAAGCAAAAGTGTGGGTCAAGAATGGCAAAAATATTGTATATAATGCCACTGTATATGAAGTTTTAAGGAAAAAATTGTCCAAAAAATCCAAATCTCATTATACTTTTATCAATTCAGTTTTAAACAATTTTAATTTTACTAATTAATTGTCAAACATTTTCATGTTTTGCCAATTAAATTTATTCGGCCAATATTAGTAAGAAAAAAAAAATCATTGATGTGGACGCCGGTCAGTACTGACAAAGATAATTTTTAATAATATTTTAAATTTTTTTGAATTCACTTATTTTCTTTTCCTTTTCTTTATTTTCTACCCTTCTTTCTCCGTCTCCAATGACCGGCTAGAGGCGAGGGTTGGCGAGGTTTGACTCATTGGCCTCAAGTGAACCTTGCTCGCCCCTGGTGAGGCTCGACCTCTCCACTACTAGGCGAGGCTCGACCTCGCTGGTGGTTAGCAAGTGCAAGCTTCACCAGAGGTTGATGACTGTTAGCAGAGGAAGAAGGGAAGAAAAAAAGGAAAGAGAAAAAAATAAATAAAACTTATTAATATTTGTCCACGTTAACACCAATCACACCACATGGGATGGCCAACACCCATGTCAGTGATTTCTAGCTAAAATTGACTAGATAGACTCATTTGGCAAGTCATAAAAAGGTTTAGGCCTCATTAAAAAAAAAAAGAAGAAGCAAGAAGTTTAAGACATTTGAACAATTTTCCCAAGTTTCAAGACCCTTTGGACGATGGTTGATAGCACTAGCATTCATGAAACTTTGGGATCCATCTAGATTTAGGCTGGTGAGGAAAACTATCCAAAAAGTTATGAATTTATTCAATTCTAAATCTTTTAGTTTTAACAATTTAGTCATAAATATTTTGACAATTTGTCAATATATTATTGTCGGTCAATTTTAGCCAAAAATTGCTGATGTAGACATGGACATTGGTTATCTTACGTGGTTTAGCAAACACTAATGTGAACAATTTTGCAAAATTTCTTTTTAATTTTATTAAAATTTCTACCATTTTTATTCATTTTATTTTCTTTCTTTTTTAGTTGAGGGTTAATCGAGACTTAGCAACCCCTGCCGGCCATTGGTGAGAGCCCTCGCTAGCTAGATCCGGTGCGAGTGAGGGTTGTAAAGCCCTCACTAGCCAAATTTGGGCACTCGCTTGCGACCACCTAGGCGTGTAGGCCTTCACTTGTGGCTAGTGATGACCCCTGCTAACCCTCTTTGAGTCAACAGTGGAAAAATAATAAAGGAAAGAAACCATTCGAAAATTATGAAAATAGTCCATATTAATGTTGATTGTACCATATCGGATGCTCAATAGCCACATATGCAATTTTTGGCCAATTTTAGCTAGAAAGACTACATTAACAAATCATCAAAAGGTGTAGGATTAAATTGACAAAATAAAAATTTAAATTTGAATTAACATTCGTATAATAAATTTTAAAATTTTCCGTAATTTTCTCCTAATTCAGCGGATGCATCCGTCTTTTGGTTATAACTTTGCTATCTAGTTCATTTAGCTGATTTATATTTGGACAGGTTATCCTTTTTCGTTTTAATCGATGATGCGTAGTCAGATAAGAACCATTAATATAAAAAGGGCAAAAAATCAAGAATTATATTGGAGATCGAGCTGCTTTACTGTTTGGTTAAAAAATTTGGCAATCCGCCCTCAGTCTGATTTAATTTGATCATAAATTTTAACCTCTCAAGTCAAATTGATTACTGATCGGGTGCTAAACCACCCATGATTTTTTTTAATACCAATTGAGTGTTTAAAACCCTTTAAACATCTGTTCAATCACTATTGAGTGTGATAGTGTTCCATTTGTAAGTAAATACTTCGGGAAAAAATTATTCAAAAAATCATAAATTCATTGCAATTTCATTTTAAAGCTTTGCTAATTGAGTTTATTAGCCAATTTTAGCCTAATTCATTGATGTATATATTGGATGTCCTACGTGGCACGATCGGTGATGGTGTGAATAATTTTTTATTAATTTTTTAAATATTTTCCATTTTTTTTTTTTATTTTTTTTTTCTTTCTTTACTTTCTTTTTCTGTTTTTCCAATTTGTCAGCCATCGGCAGACCTCATCAATGGCCAGTGGAGGTCATTGGCCTCGAGTGAGGGACACCTAAGCCTGTGGGCTGGTGAGGGCGAGGGTTTGCCCCTACTAAGCCAACGAGGGCACCCCTCGCCCAATCTAGCAAGGGTAACCCTTGCCTAAGGTCGGTGGTCACTAGCCATTGACAAAGCTTGTCAATAGTGGTCCGAGGGAAAAAAAGGAAAAAAAAGAAAAAGAAAAAAGAGAAAAAATAAAAATAAAGAAGGAAAAATAAAACAAAATAAAAAATCATTTTTTAAAAAATATTATTAAAAATTGTTAACGTTAGCATCGACCATGTTTTGTAAAACGATAAACTCACATTAGTGATTTTAAGCTAGATTGGCTAGATAGACTCGATTAGTAAAATTTATAAAGATTTAGTACTTAATTAGCAAAATTAAAAGGTTTACGATTGAATTTAATTGATTCAGGATTTTTTGGATAATTTTTTCTACATCGCGTAATAAATCACAAGGTGAGTGGTCCCAAGACTAAGAGAATACACAAAAGTGATGATTCGGTCCAAGGCCAAGAAAGGAGGGAATGGACAAGCTGAACGTTGGGGCAATCCCTTTAGATTTTCATAACCAATTTTAATATTGCAATGTTAAAAGTAAAAAAAAAGTAAAAATATTATGTTTGGTAAAGGTAAGCATAAATTAAGTCGAATTAGCAAAGAAAAAGGAAATAAGTTGGATGAGGATAAGAATGAACAAATTGTTAAAAAAGGGGTCGTTTTTTTCGTCTTTCGTTGGAGAATACTTCACCCAATAAGTTTTCTGATTAATGAGTTACAAATATTGACAGGACACATATTTACTTTTAGTTAAGTTGACACGTGAGTGATGTTCGTAAATAGTAAACCCCTACTAGAGACGTGTATAAAGAGGTTTTTTAAACCTGAAAATGGAGGAACAAATATAAAGAAGGATCCAACATTTCTTTGACTATAACAAAGTATTGACCTAGATATGAATGCTTCTCTTGATTTGGGTTCGTGGCTAAAAATAATGGTCGGAGAAGACCGAAAAACCTATACATGCACTAGTAGCTTTGAATTTTTCTTCAGTAGTGAAAGGAAAATAAGAGGCCCTACTTCCACTCGTGAATCAAATGTGCCTCCAACGTCATAACTCTCAAGCCGAAGCGAAAAAGGGAAAGCATGAGTTGGAATCGTGGTCTTATCATAGTTCACACGCCCAAAAGCCCCATTAGGGTCACCGACCAATAAATTTTTCCATTAATTCAAGCAAATACTAAGGTACTTGTGAAGTGTTTTAGGACCTGTTTGATAACCATCTCAACAATACCAGATTCTGATTTTTTTGTTCCCAAGAGTAGTTTTAGAATAGAATTGTGTTTGGTAAAATTTTTGTTTCTGAGAACAAATCTCTATTTTTATTTTTTTTTTTGTTTCTGGAAGTAAATTTGGAACAGAATTAAGAATAAAAAAAGTTGATTTTTGTTCCTGGGAACAAATCTAAGAATCAAGTCATTTTTCTTCTTGTTCCTCCCTTTTCTCATCTTCTTCTTTCCTTTTCTTCTTCTTCATCTATCGCCACTGCCGCGGTTGCCATTTGCCGCCCACTGCCACCAGTTGTCGGCAATCGGTCCAGCGAGCTCGCCAGGCCAGGGCGAGGTTTGGGGAGGCTTGTTGGTGGCCAAGCGAGCCTCGCCTAGCCCCCCCAAATCTAGCAGACAAGCCTCGGCGGGGGTGGGCGATCCTCGTGATCTAGCAAGACCAAGTCTCACCGGTGGCTAGGCTGGCCTCGCCTAACCTTAGCGAGACCTGCCTAGCCATCAGTGAGGCCAAGTCTTAGTGGGGCTGGGCAACCCTTGCCTAGTTGCTACAAGGCTCAGTCGATGAGGGCCAGCCTCGCCAAGGGCTAGCGATGCTCCAATGAGTTTGCTTGCCCTTGTTTGGCCAATTGCCAGATCGGCAACCAGCCACTTGAAGAAGAAGAATAAGAAAGAAAGGAAAAAAAAAAAAAAAAAAGGAAAAAAATTAATAAAATTATTTAAAAATTAAAAGAAAATGATTTGGAATAAAAATTTTGAGCACGGTATCAAACAGAATCTATTCCGGAATTAGAAATTTGAGATGGTTACCAAACGACTTAAAATACTTAGAAATTATTCTCGAGAACAAAATTGTTACCAAACGCGTCTTTAGTATATTTAATCAACAGGTGGATGGTTGGTTGGGCTTGACTAGGGTTAGAAAAAGTAAAAAGTGTGTTTGTGGAACGGCCTTAGGTTAACTTTGACCTCGACATTGGCAGGTCAGGTCCAAAACACTTCTCTAAACATTTCAAACTATGGGGGACATCGTTGATATACTATACTCAAACTTTGAGCCAAAGTCCACTCAATGATAAGCTTTTCTCAAAATTCTTCAAAACTTTGCTAATTAATTTTGAAGTTATTGTGATTTTGACAAATGTACTACTAAGTACAAAAGTTACAAGTCATGACACTTCACGAATAGTCACGACACATCATGGCTATAAATGCATTTGGCTCCAAAAGGGAATTTACCATAGGTCAAAATTGACTCATCGTTAAATTGCTTTTTTATTTCTTTCTACTAAAATCACGTCCAAAATGAAGCGAACAATTCAACGGTCAATGAAAGCCAACCGATGATGGAACACGGTGCATAGGCACGTAGGCGAATTTCTCCTTCTCCTCCTCCTTTTTTTTCCCCTCAACCCTTTTCTTTTTGTTATAATTAAACTGATTTATTCTCTGTAATTGGATGGCGGGTCGATCCGATATATGAATCCGACCGGAGCCCGGTTAAACCGGGGATGAGAATTTAATGCAATGATTGACTATACCAAAACACGTTAAATAATTCCCCTTTTTTTTAAATACCAATTTCCTCGTCGATCGTGCATAAAAATGTTTATTTATTGCCTTGGTGACCATGCTTTACCGGCTAAGAAAAGATATTTTTAAATTTACTTTGACTTTTTTAACTTAACCCCTGACAAGGTCCTATTGTCCTCACTCCAATCATTGTGAATTTAAAATTCGCACCATATGATAAGACAAGTTGCTTTAATTTTTAGTTAGTGTTTGGCCAATGGGGCAGCAGGAAATTGTACAATCTCTTCAATTCCTTCGAACCGCGAGAAGACTAAGATGAACTCTACCGGTCCCAAATTATAATTTGAGTGTGATTTAGTGAACAGCGTGAAAGGTAGGTTATGGCAGTTAAAAACATTTATGCCATAGTATTTTTTTTATTACACTAGCTTTAATAGGTGGTTTGAATGTAATAAACTTGACTTGAATGGTTGGTTGTCACAAGTAATAATATTATTTGCATTTCCTAATTGTGTGTTTTGTTTTTACCCACTTATTGCGGAAGGAAACATCATCAAGGAGTAATTTAGTGAAGGAACTTGATTGGACTTACAATTAATACAATTAAAAATCTCAAATAAATACCCATGACATATTTATTCTAGACTAATATTCGCCGCTACATAAAAACACACAAAACGATACCCTGACCTAAAGTCAACCTCTATTAACATTTCGTGCAACATCACATTAAAATTACATGTGTGTTAACACGCATGGCAGATGATTGCAAAACAGATCTAAAGAGGTGTTGACACATTCATTTCAATGGGACACTGGACAAAATACTAATTGAGGTTACATTTAAGTCTAAGGTAACATTTTAAGTTTTTGTGTGACTAGAATTAGTTTAGAGTAAATGTATTATCCCTCGGATTTTTTTCCTTAATTTGGATATGAATTGGGCCTTTACATGCAAATTAATGCCAAAACAATATATTTGAAAGAGAAGAATTGTCAACCATTCAAAACAAAAGTATATACCCTCCAAAAGAAATGGGGTCGCCTTCAAATTCTTGAGATATTATTTGGTTAGTACTTGTATAAATAAGATGATAGATGCATATCTGTTGTATCGAAATTATATTATAAATATGAATCATGTAGGAGAAAAAGATATTGCAAAAGTGGCTTTTACATAGATACAAGAATCAAAGTAGTTAAGTTTAATAATGTGCAAACAATCAATCATGTCCCTCAACTGATGATCTGTCCAACCAGAGACTAGAAAATGGGAATGCCCAATCTCAATGTACTCATATGAAAACATACCTTGAGATGCGGTGACTTAGCTCCTGAATATTGGCTCTAAAGTTGCCATTTACAGCAAATAATTTGCAGTATTTATATAAGACTTTAGGAGCTAACTAGCTCAGTTCCCTATCAATTATTCCCTTATGAGGGGAGGGGGTACCGACAGTTTCAATAATATTTCTATAACCCTAGTGATCCGCGTAAGGCCTATTCATTTGCACCCAATTTACTGAAAAGCTATGCCCAATAATGTACTGAAAATTTTATGCCTAATAATGTGAACGTCCCAAGGCTTACGGACTACTAAAAATGGGGATTTGGAGCTACTATGACGTTTTTTCCCCGTCGCCTTTGTTTCAGGTGGCAACTTTTTGTTATCCTGTTGCCAGTAAAAACTGTCTTACCAAAAGGCGATATTTTTTATATTAATTGCCATAGACTGGGCAAAGGCGAGAAACAATTGTCGCATTTGGCGAATTTATGGACAAAACTCTTCTTTTATTTCTTTTTTCTTCTTCCGAGGCTCGATGAGCGGGATTTTTCCAGCCCATTTTTATTTTTGGGCCTACTGTGACGAAGCAAAACTAGGAAAATTAATGGTAGGTAATCAATCAATGTCTTATCTTTTAAATATGAATTCAAAATTATAGTTTTGTATTTAACCTATTCACTCCTGTCTTTGTACGACAATACTAACTTATATTAAGAAGGGGTTAAAGTCTTTACATATTAGCAAATTTACACAAAGTCGCATGTATGCAAGAAGTTGACATTTGAAAGTTTAAGAAAGTAAAGTTATCATTTGCATGTAGCGAATGTATATCTTGTCACGTTTCATAGTATTCTATCTTTCAAAAATAGTGTTTTTTTTTTCAGTATTATACATTATATATTACAAACTTTTAAAATCCATATAAATTTCAAGCAATTAAAAATATAAATAATATCATAAAAAATCATAAACTGAAATGCTTCTCATAATTTGTCAAAAACTAATTTTCTGATTACAAAAAAAATCTCATAGTGGTAAATTTGTGACATATTTTGTTAGTTTTTGTTAAATTTTACCGTTAAATTGCTAAGTTAAATGATACTTAGTAGTTAAAGGCTATACCATTTTGGAGTTTTACCTTCCATAGGCGTACCAATTTATGGTTTTTTTTTTTGGTCAAAAAATTAATTTGAAGTGAATTTGTCACGGTGTATTGTTTGGGATTTTTTGTAATAAAAAAAATTATTTTGATGTAAATGGGTTCTACTAACATAACAATTTTTGAGCTACCGTGAGAGTAATAACTTATTACAAGCTACAATTTTTTAAAAAAAAAGGTGGACCATATAATAATTTATAATTACTTATTATTTGATTTTTTATTATCTAAAATATACCGTTATTCTCACAATAAATACAAAAAAACCGTCACCCAATCATTTCTAGTAAATTTATCACAAGTATATTAGTTTTGGATTCTTTATAGTACTAAATCTTTAAAAATAATTCGAAATATCTTTACACACTTACTTCGTCCGAAATATTAATAGGAAAAATAGCAAAAGAAAGGATTAAACTGTATAATGTGTTCTCTCCTTGCCGTTAAACCTCAAGACAGTTCCCTCTCGGGACGGTCAAATTTGGAGAGAGAGGGCGAAGAAATTTGGACGTTTGGGAGAGCGGTTTGGCGTACAAGGCCCGGCAGACACCGCCTTCTTCCGCCTTTCAAGGAGTGGCGGAGGAGTGGGTTCCGAGTCCATTTACAAATGTCAACACTTCACTTCTTTCTCTCTCTGTGTTTTTTTATTTTTATTTTATTTTATTTTATTTTATTTTATTTGCCCCCTACTTTCTCTTTCTTTAAATTTCTTTTTCTTGATTTTCTTGATTTTGCTTCTCTGTCTATATAACACTCATCTTCTTCCCCTTTTCCCTTCCCTTTTCCCCTTCCCTCTCCTCCTTTCTCCCTCTTTCTGCGTGCCTTTCTTTTTGGGTTCTGCGTTCGCGACCTTTTTCGCACCAAACACATTCCTCTCTCTCTTCTCTCTCTCTCTCTCTCTCTCTCTTCTGTACTTCCACCCACCACTCCCCCAATTCCATACAAATGCAATCATATTGAGCCCCACACATTTCACTCCCTCCAAACTTCTTCTCACTCGCTTTCTTGGTTTCTCCATTTGGTGCCCCCAGAACTTCCTCAGGCCATTTCTTGATTGGCTCATTCACATTCTTTAGAAACGCCATCTTAAGCTCTCTCGCCTCTCTTAAGACTCTGATCCCACCATTCTGATTTCGATTCCCACTTTGCCTCCCCCTGCTTCTTCGCTCCTGAAACATGGACAATGAGTTCTTTATGCCATGGCAACCGCTCTCCTCAGGAATGGCAATTCAGCCCAACGACCTGAACTGTGCTTCCAAGCAATCCCCTGATTGCTTCTTCAATCCGAATTGGGACAGCTCTTCCACAGATCAAGGTGGTCACTTCGAGTCCGCGCTGAGCTCCATGGTGTCCTCCCCAGCTGCCGCCGGTTCCTACCTTTCCAATGAGAGTGTCCTGATCAGGGAGCTGATTGGAAAACTCGGCAGCATTGGGAACCCAGGCGAGGCGTCGCCATCGCCACATTCCCTCCCCTTGTCTGGGAATGCCACCGCCGCGATGCCTTACATTGGTGGAAGCAATAGTACTAACACGTCATGTTATAACACCCCTCTGAATTCGCCCCCAGATCGCGCGGTCAAGGAGAGATTCTCCAGCGTGGCGGAGTTCACTGCTGATCCTGGATTTGCAGAGAGGGCCGCGAGGTTCTCGTGCTTTGGGAGCCGGAGCTTCAATGGCCGGACGAGCCAATTTTCCCCGAACAATGGTGAGCCGCCTTATAAGTCCAACCCGCTGATGGAGAGCGGGAAATTCCAACGGGTCTTGAGTAGCCCATCACTGAAGGCGTTGGGATCTCAGGCAGTGGCCACCGTTCAGCAGAATGTGATTTCGAGACTGTCAGATCGGATTGAACTGACGAATTCTAACGAGGAGTCCTCAGTGTCCGAGCAAATCCCAGGTGGGGAAAATGGATTGAAGGCCTCGAACGAGGCAAATTCCAGGAAAAGGAAGGCAGCTGCTAAGGGAAAAGCGAAGGAATCCGCCCCATCCACACCTGTCGCCAATGCTATGAAGGTATTGGTGTGGAAAGCTTCAATGGCGCCCCTCTTTTGTTTTATATTATCCGAACAGGCAAGATAAGAAAATTCCCATTTCAGGTATCCGAGTCTCATGACAATTCGAGTCCAAAGCGATGCAAGCCGAATGAAGACGACGGAAATGGAAATGACACTGCCAAAGGGGAAGATGATGCCAAAGGAAATAGTAAAAAGAATGATGCAAAGCCGCCTGAGCCTCCAAAGGACTACATTCATGTTAGAGCGAGAAGGGGTCAGGCAACCGATAGTCATAGTCTAGCTGAAAGAGTAAGAATTGCTTGTCAGTTTTCTTTAATGTAGAAATAGGAGTTTTAACTGCAATTTGTTGGGCTTACAATCGAGAAATTGCCATTTTTAGGTGCGAAGAGAGAAGATAAGTGAGCGAATGAAGCTCCTCCAGGACCTTGTGCCGGGTTGCAATAAGGTGCTTGATAAAAGTTCCGAACTTGGAAGATGTCATTTTCAATTCCACATATGCGCAAATTTTTAATCTGTGACTTGAATTCTGCAAAACTTTAGGTCACTGGAAAGGCACTGATGCTAGATGAAATCATCAACTACGTTCAGTCATTGCAGCATCAAGTTGAGGTAATGTCGCAGCCATTTGTCAATGTGGCCTCTGTACTAGAGTTCCTCTTGCTTTGTTTGTGACAAACAAATTTTGCTAAGTGCAGTTCCTTTCCATGAAGTTGGCCTCTGTCAATACCACTCTCGATTTTAATGCAGATGCACTCATGTCAAAGGATGTAAGTTTTATGACTCCTTGAGTTTGAAAGGAACAGCTTGAGATCACAAACTTTCGCCAACGTTAGCGGCTTTAATTTTGCCATTTTCAGATGTTTCAGCCGAACAACTCTGTACCGCGTCCTATGTTTCCATTAGATTCTTCAGCGACCGCCTTTCATGGCCACCACCGACCTCAAAATCAGCCATTGCCACCACCGCTGCAAGGACACGTCTCTAGTGGTACAGCGACCCAAGTAGAGCCATTGAATCTGGGGCCATGTCACACCGTTGAGTCACATTCTCCACTGAATGATCTTCAGGTAAATCTTCTTGAAAGATCTTCTCTGGACTGAGATTCAACTGCATTAATTTCCTTCTTTTTTTTCTTTTCTCGCTTCTGGTTTTATCAATTTGTCTCTGACTGCTTGTTCGATTTATTTTCAGTATCAGAATTTCTGTGGAGATGACCTGCAAAGCATTGTCCAAATGAGTTTTGGTCAAAATTCAAATCAAGAAACAGCATTCCAGCTTCAGACTTTCCATGGTTAAAGATAGTATTCCAAGATTAGGTCTAATGAAGAAGACAATTAGTTGTTTTTCTTCCTTCAATTTTTGTCTATGATCTTTCCTTTCTTTGGGGCTAATTCTTGAGGGGTTTTTTCTCAGAATACCCTCTGTAAAATCTTTGTAACATTTCTTCTGGTGCAGAGTGTGATAGCCATACATGTATCATAATATATAAATTCTATGAAGATGAAGGGATTTATTTTTCCTGCTACCTCTCATTGTCATATCTTTTGGACACTTCACCACATAAACATAAAAGTCATCATTCACTCAATTGACTTGAATTTCGCTCACTTTGTTTAGTGGTTGCTCTCGAAGTCTCGTCACTTGAATGAATCGTTAAATCCGCGTAATCTGGTGTTCTTGATTCTTACTCATGTTGTAACCAGCTGTATATGTCGGGCTTCTAACTTTTCTCTTCTTCTGATAAAGTCTGATTTGAATGATTAGGACATGAGTTATCTTCTTCTGGGGTCAACCAATTTTTTTGGCTTTTCTTTTCCCCATTTTTCTGCATATTCTGAGAGCTCCTGTAATTTCCACAGATTAACCAAGCAGAGAAGCTTCTGTTCCCTTTTTACAGCAGAGAGAATTCAATCATTCAATCAAGCAAAGATAGATGCCAATTGCCCTTTCATTAAAATATTAAGTACAATAAACTACTCCATAATTTTATAAGTTAGCATCAAAAGAATCCCAGGTTGGCAGTGGTGAGATTCTGACTAGACCCAATGAATCACTCGTAGAGCTTTTATTTATTTATTTGTTATAATCACATCAACTTTTTTTATATAATATAGGGAGTATAGAAAAAGAAGAATGAAGTGGGGTTCAGGCATGGAAGATGCTCCTTGAGATAAAGGTTAATAATTTATTTATTTATGTTTCCCATCTCAGTGATGATGTTGGTTAAAATCCATTTCATTGGGTTCACCGAAAAGATTTCTGCTGCAGCCTTAACCGATTTTTTTTTTTTTAATATAAATGAGGTGGCACAAATTATTTTCTGCACATTACTGTTATTTATTTAGCTAAAAGAGATGCTTTTAATGTGGCTGGTGTGTGCAGAACATTTACTAAATGCAAATATCCACAATATAATAACTGGAGGAAGATGTTAGGTGAGAGTCTTGTCCCCACAAGAGTTTCGAAGAGTCTTAATCATGCTGCTATGAGAACGAATTTAAACTTTTTTTCTTTATTTTTATTTTTATTTTTATTTTTATTTTTGGGGGTTTTCTTGTTCATCATCTCCGGCTGTTGTGTGCAGACTACAGGCCAAGGGAGAGGGAGGACCGTCCAGACATTGTTTCCTTAAAATTTAGCTGATGAGACTTGTAGCCGATCCACAAAGACAAACTTGACAATTGACAGGAAAATAGACAGGAGTGGGGTTTTGCTGGTAACAGATCAACATTGAAGAAAGCAGATTGTGAAAAAGTACCTCGAGGTCACCTCTTTTAAAATAAAAAAATATATATATATATATATATACTCACACAATTTTTAGGTCATTGGACATGCCACTGCAACATAATTTTAAACTGTGCTACAATTAACTTCAGTTCGAATTTAGATGTATCATTAAGATAAGATTACTTGGCAAATATTGAAATTTTCACGGCGCTGGGTACAAAATAGAAACCCCTTTTTATTTTAGGCCTTAACTTTGCCTTGAGAAAGAGACTACTCTTTTTTTATTGAACCTTGTCCTGATGTTAAGAACAAGCAAGGTGATATGACTTGTTGAGCAACCTCTTTGTTAGATCCTTCCTTGATCCTAACTATAAGTAGCTAATACATGGTTCTTGCTTCTTCAACACTCATGGCCAAGCTCCTTGGTATTTGCATTCAACAGATGCATTTCTAGGTTTATGGATTTTATGAATGTGGGACTTCATATGAAAGTGGTAATAAGTTAGATGACAAAACTTGGCCTCAGATAATTGGAAGAACAGTTCCAGTGGAAAGACTCAATCAGCTCTACAATTTGACCTTCAGTGAAGAACATTATGCTCAATGAAGATCATAATGATCTCCAAACAGTAGAATGCACATCCATCAAATCATTTAGGAAGATTTACTTGGGACCCTCCTCACGTTTACTCATGTCTATTTCCATAAGTAAATGATGTCAAATGCACAGCAGGCAAAATCCAATTGACAGATTTGCATCATGGCTATCTCCTGATGCCCAATAATGGACGACATTTGTTTAAATGGTCACTCATATTCGCGTAAACCAGTCTCCATGATCTAGGATTAGTTTGAGATTTGGAAGCATCTCCGTTACTCACTGATTATCCGTAGGTCTTATCATTATTTGTCCAACCTTTCCCTCAGCTGATAATGCTTCTGCACATATTCCTAAATAAAGCCATCTTTTTAGTTGGAGCAGAGTATCTACTGGTGAGTGTTCAGCTGGAACTTTATTAACTGTACATTATTGCTCTTCTCTGCATATATCATAGGCTTTGTTCCAAAATTTTAAATTCAATATACTAAATAATGTGATATCTGCCATGCCACTTGTATATTCTTGAAATATCTAATTTTTTCAATTGCTAATGGGTCTTGAAAAGTGTTTTTCTGTTGTTGCTAATTTTAATTAACTTAATCAGCATACTAAAATCAGCTCATTAACGAAACATATTTTTTCGCAGCATCCTCTTGAAAATGTGAAGATGCTGGGATTGGGGCCCAGTGAAGTCCTGGTCAAGCTTTAAATGGCATCAGCAGAGGAGCAATTTTGGAGAAAGGACAGCTAATACGTTGTATTAATGCTAATGATCAGACTAAATTCCACCTTCATCAGAGGTTGGAGAGGCTTTACTCATTGGCTTGAAAACTAGAGAGAGATCTCCAATCTTGACCATTGTGACTGCAAGATCATTGTTTCAGATATTTTGTAGCCTATCAAATTTCATTTTCTTTTTTCCTTTCCAAGAAATAAGAAAAATGGTCAGCAAGACTGGTCCACTAGAGCTATATTGCGTTATAGTCCAGTGCAGCATTTCCTTTCCGTCAATAATAGCAATCTAACCCCTCGTTTTCCTTTTCGTAAGTGGAAGAAAAGCTTCGAGCCTCAGCAAATCATCTGGGTGGGTTTTTTCCACGAAAAGAAACCAAAAGAAGAGACCCTACAAACAAGGATTAGACCTCTCAATTCACTCGATATCACGTTACATCATTCATGCTATATGATGTACCAAACATTTATTCAGTACTGAACATGATCTATTTTTTTCACAAGCTCGCCCACAATCCGTCATGTCATTAGGTGTATTAATTGTGTAAACCGATATTAACGCATCTAACATTCCTACTCCTTGTCAAATTTTTCATATCATCTGTGAATAATCACTTATCCATATTTCCTAGCATTATAGGTGCCTATCAATTCGAGAACTTTTTGAAGTGTACAATGAGTTGAATATATGGAAGAAAATATTCTACTCTTTAAAGAGCAAGAAAAGAGATAGTAGAAAGAGAGAGAGGAGAGAGAAAGTGTGTCACATGATAACTTGCGGTTGGTGTTGTAGGGTAACTGGGGAGTTTATCATTAGGGTAGGTGTCCTTCTAATCAAGAATTGGTCACTGTTCTTTCACTCCTTTCAATAAGGGCACCTCCACCTTTTTGCCCTTTCACCTCATATGAAAGCTTCTCTTTGCTTTTTTAATTTTGTTTATTTTTTATTGGGGGTGGGGGTCAATTGGCATTTTCCTTTAGGAGGGAGGAAGAACAGGCTGGTGAAAATTGAAGGGATCATCATTTGTTTCACCAACCAATGCATTATAACATTTGGGTCTATCCCACTTTTGAGAGTCCACCGCTTGTTTTGTTCCTGCATCACAATTTCGACACTTCATCGGATGCTATGTTACTTTCACTCACTAAACTTGAAGTCAAAAGCATTATTATATGTATGAGATGTTAGAGGTCAAGGTTCAAATCTCACATTCTCCCTAGTGTGCTATGGAAGCCGTGAAAGCACAATCCTTCGATCTCCATAACTAGAAATAAGAATACATATAATTGAATAGAGATATTAACACATCCATTTTGAAATCCATTGTTCTTAATGTGGAATTGGGACGGTCCAAAACTCAAGTGCTTTTTCTCTATTACTCTCTGTATCACTAACTTAATGAGATTACCTTTCACCCTTAGCAATTAGTAAACACTTATTATGTGAGGATAATTGTGTGTGTTAGGGTTAGAGGAGAGATTCAAACACAATTTATATAATTTTCAGCCAGATCCTCTCATTACGGCCTAGACTCAACTCGGCCCACATTAGCCAATCTCATATTAGACTAATTAATAAATCTTTTATCTCACTTAAACTAATCCCGTAAAATGGTAAATTACAATATTAATTAATGTAACCTACATATAAAAACTCTTACATTCTCCACTTGGGCTATATTAATTGAAATTATCTTGTATGTACATACCTTGATCTAGAGATAATTCTTAATAGTCAATCATATTATATAAAGTTTCAAACACTAAATCATGATGGTAACTGCATGTATATACATAAAACCTTCCATGGTCATAAGTAATTTTAACTTTACTGATATGGATTTAATATGGTAGTGTCATAAATAAATAACACCGCTCATAGAGTAATATCTTATGTATCATCCTCTTTGTCAGTCAATATTCTCTTACATTAAGTGTTATAAAAATCTACGTCACTAGAGAACATCTTTATGATTCCAATGAACTCACATATATCTTATCCTTATAATTAACATTTCTTTATGTGTAACAAGACATATACTTAAGACTAATAACCGGATGCCCCTAGTTTTTGTTCAAGATTTACATAATACCTTGAGATTTTCAACAAATATGTGTATTCAACTCAATAACAATACATTCAAAATCATTTTATTGAATGCATAAGGGTTGATATATATATATATATATATATATATATATATATCACAATGTTACTAAATATGTAAACTGTAATAGAGTAAAACTGAAATAATTCCCACTAAACAATAGCATCTTATGACATGTCATGAGATGCTGTTAATGACATGTCGTTCAAGAACTCAAGAGCGAATGCTTTTAGTTAGTGGATCTATAAATCATATCATTTGTAGAAATATGCTCTACTGTAATGTCAATATTTCGTACCGTTTCTTTATCGTAAAAAATTTGATCAGCATATGTTTAGACCCCTTAAGACATATACTATTGTATAAATAATACTACAAAATTATTATCTAGATACAATCATACATAACTCTCCATAAAATCAAATACGGTCAATTTCCTAATAAGGTTCCGGAGTCAAATAACTTAAGTAACTGAAAAGTATGCTACAAACTCCGCTTACATGATAAAGGATGACATAAATTTCTATTTCTTACTTTTCCATGATACTGCACTTTTTGCTAACATAAAGATGCATTTTGTTGTTGACTTCATATCATCATAATAGCAAAGTCTACATTATAACACCGTATTAGCTAAAAGACTTGAACATGTTTGTAAATTGGTACATGGTCTTTTGTCATATTTAAATACTTGAATATATTCTTGGCAATAATCTAGTGTTTGCGTCTTCGATTTAACTATATTTGCCTAGAAGTCCTATTGTGAAAGCAATATCTAGTCTAGTGTAAATTTGAGCATACATGATACTTTCAAGTGCATTAACACAAGGTATATCATTTAATTGGATTTTCTCAATGTATGAATGAGGACATTGTGACAAATTTAATTCATCACCCTTAATGATATGAGTAATTCTTTGCTTGCAATAATATATACTGAATCTCTCCAAAATACGATCAATATATGCATTCTAAGAAAAAAACAATGTACGACAAGATGATCATTATAGATCTCAATGCCAATGGCAAAAAATGCCTCATCAAAGTCCTCTATATCAAAAATTTTCGGCGATGTCTGCTTTGTCTCATGTAATAATTTAAGGTTATTGCTTGCAAACAAGATATTATATACATAAAGTGTGAGAAAAATAAATTTCCTCCCACTAACTTTGTAGTGTATATACTAATTTACTTCTTTTCTTTTTTTTTTGTAAAATTGAATAAAGTGACAATGCTATGAAACTTGTAGTACCATTGTATAGAATTTGCTTGAGGTCATAAATAAGACTTTTTAGTCTACACACATACTTATCTAAATCATCTGCTGCAAAACCTTCAAATTGCACCATATAGACTTCATTGTTAAGGTATCCATTTAGATTGATAGTTTTAATATCCATCTGACATACCTTTATATTAAAATGAGCTACTGATGCCATACTCACAGTAAAAGAATCTTTAGAAGAAATTAGAAAAAAGAAGAAGATTTCTTCATACTCCAGTACTTTTTGAGTGAAACACTTGGCTACCGGTTTGATTTTAAACTCCTCAATCTTTTTTTTGAGTCTCTTTTAGTGTTGTACACCCATTTCTAACTGATGAGCTTATGACATTCACGCAACTCAATAAATTCTCAAACACTATTATGTTTCATTAATTGCATCTCATCTTTCATCACATCTAACCATATATCTGATTGAGGACAAGAAACAATATTTGTATAAATCATTAAATCAACCATGCAACAGATATCGTAATCATTCTCTCACATATAGATTATATAGTCCGGTGGTACAATCAATCGTCTTTCTCTAATAGATCTCATGAGTGGATTTACAACCACTTCATTTTGCACCTACAAGGTTTAAGAAACTTAATCAGGAACTGTCTCAATAACAATATTCTAAACCTCAACAAACTTAGTTTGTGGTGTACGAGACTCCACAATTGTTTATATAGGCAAAGACAAAGACATGGTGTTCTTCACTATACTATTATCATCAATAGTCTAAGAGAGCAGTTATCCTCTGCGGTTATGTCGAACTCCAAAAATTTTACTGTTTGTGATTCCATAATTCTTGTACTTCCATTGGAATCATAAATGCGATACCCCTTTAAATGATTTGGGTAAGATCAAAGTAATTCCAAGTGGTTCCAAATTTCAACTTATGTAATGTTGGATTATATAACTCACTTATGCAAGAAACCCCAAATCTTAAGATGATTCAAGTTAGATTTACGTCCAATCTATAACTAAAAAAGTTAATGAACATATTTGGTGGAAACACGGTTTTGTATGTTAGAGGCTGCGTTCAAAGTGTCACCTCACAAAAAACCAAGTAAATTAGTCATACTAATCATACTCATTATCATGTCCACTAGTTTGTGTTTGCGCCTTTTGATCACACCATTATGTTCAAGAATTCCAAGTATAGTAAACTAAGTTACTATCTAAGAATTCTTCAAGTATTTGACAAATTGCCATTTCAGCTATCCAGCATCGTCATATTTACCAAACCACTCACTACCATGGTTAGATTTGACAACCTTTATGACTTATTTGAGCTATTTCTTGATTTCAATAAATAAATAAATAAATCTTTAACTTATCAAGAGATTCAGACTTTTCCTTAATCAAGTACAAAAGAAATAATTGTCAATGAATGTGTTGATATAAAAATTTATACATAAAGTTCCCATACAAGATTCACTAAGATCAATGTGATTGACCTCTAACCGGTCAAAACTTCATATTGTAGTTTTATTTTTTATCTTAGTCCATTTACTTCTATAATAGTTTATGCAAGTCTTTTGATAACTTTTAAGAGTAGACAGAATTTCAATATTATTAGTCTTTCTACTCTTTCTTTATACATGTGACCAAGATATTAATGCATAAGATTATTCCTTAGGCAAAAGTTTTTGGAAACAACTTTTTCAATTGTATACACGACGTATATCATCGGGAGTTAAATACAATATGTTCAAATTATTGGGGATAATGTAATACTCAATCTTATTTGAATTGAAGAACATAAAAATAACATTGTTTTTATTTTATTTTTTAATTTTAAAAAGTAGCTACATATGTTCAAACATGATGCGGAAACTAAGTTTCATCTCAAATAAGGTACGTAAAATGCGTTTCTTATTATTATTGTTTCCTAGGGCAAGCTATGATTTATCCTAATTTGACTTTCTTAGATTTATGAATCCTCGAATGGTTACACAACATGATTTGTTGTGCTGCTATCTAGCTACCATGAAATGGATGAGACTTTCAATAGAAATTGGATTCATAAACAATTGTCAAATAATCATTAACTATAGGCTCATACTTGGACAACCAAATTTTATATCTTTGCCACACTCTATCTTTATGTAAAATCCTTTTTTAAAAAAGAAAAAAGAAAAAAAGAAAAAGAAAAAAAAAAGAGAGGAAGTAATGGTCACCAATCCTTCTTGAAGGATTTTTTTTTAGACCCAAATTGTCAAAATGACTAGTGGTTTCATGAGTTCATTTATGTGTATGATTTTTAAACTTCAAATCTACCATCCTTATGATTTAATCCCTAACCTCATCAGAACCATCATACCTTATATTGAAGAGTCCCTGCAGATATGTCGCAATCTCAGTACTAGACAAGACACAATTTTAAACCACCAACTTTTTAGCAATGCAAACAACTTGTAAACCACTTTTCAAGTATTCCTAAATGGAACGCTTTATGGATAACAAGCAAATCTGATTGTTTTTTTTCCAACTAGCAAAATGTGCTTTCGGAATTTTGTACCGTTAGTAGTGTAATCTACCGGTCGATCCTTTATGAGAGCAATATGAACATTTTTCAGCTCCATCCTAAATGAAAAATCCCCTTTTCCACTACTTAAAGTTTGAATAAGTAAAAACCTCAATAGTTATGGAGTTATTGAATACAGGTGAGATGACTAAAAATAACAAGTGATGTATACAATTGGCATTATGTGAATACCATGTAATTAAAAACCGCATAAGTACACATCTAAATAGTTACATACATCATCATATAATCACTTTTGGGTAGAATACATGACATGTAATTGTATAGGGCTTGCATGGAAACACTTCTTATTTCTGTTTCTGAACACTCTTTTTGTTTTTTTGTTCCCGGAACAAAATTGGAACAAAAAAAAGAAACAAAAAAAACTTACTTCTTGTTCCAGAAATGATTTTGAATCTTTTCTTCTTATTTTCTTCTTTTTTTTTTTTTTTTTGGCTGGTCGCCGGCCCCTGGCGAGGCTCGACCTCGCCGGATCTGGGCGAGCGCCGTGGCTGGGCGAGTTTGCCGGCCGAAAGAAGAAAAAATAAAAAAGAAAGGAAAAATAAAATAAAAATATTAAAAAATTAAAAGAAACAAAAAAAGAATAAAATTTACCAAACGTGTTTCTATTCATTTTTTATTCCCGGAACAAACGTTACCAAACGCGTTCTTTTGTTCAAAAACTGTTCCCTGGAACATAAACACTTTTTTTTTATTTCTGTTCCCTGGAACAAAAAAAGAACATAAGTGTTTCCCTACAGCCCCATACTCTCCACTTGATAGTGGTAATGAAAATCTATTTCAATCTTCGTGAATCATCATCTTTGGGTACTATGATCAGTCGCTTATCAACCATATACTGTATATGTATCCCTCCATAAACTAATATACAATCACATTCTTTAGAAGTATGACCACATATTAATATATGAGACATCTTACTATAATGCAAGACCGATATTTTTCAAATCTAATCAAATGTGTCACTTTGGCAATATTAAATCCTTGACTATACAATGACTGCTCTGATACCACATGTAAGTCTCGGAAGCTCAATCTCATGCTCTCCATAGTTAGAAACATGAACTATATAATCGAGTAGAGAGATTAATGCACCTATTTTGGAACCTATCATTCTTGATGTGGAACTGCAATGGTCCAAAGTTCAAGTGCTTCTCCTCTATTGCCTTTTATATCACTAACTCAATAAGATTGCTGCTCACCCTAATGCTTAGTAGACGCTCCTTATGTGAGGATAATGATGTGTGTTAGCGTTAGATGAGATATTTAAGCACTATTTATGGAGTTTTCAGTCAGATCTTTTCATTACGGGTCAGGTTTAATTTGACCAACACTAGCCAGACCCATATTAGACTAATTAAAATACATTCTATCTCACCTTATTAAACTAATATCGTAAAACGGTAAATTATAATATCGATTAATGTAACTCACATAGAAAAACTCTTACATGCTAATGGAGGGAAAAGTGTTAAAAAAGTCATAGACCTATTATATTTGTGCTGATTTAGTCTTAAACCTTTTAATGATACCAGTTTAGTCATAGACATTTTGACCTAGAGCCAACTTAGTTAATTTTGACTTGATATTGCTGTTGTGGATGCCTGATTGGCCTAGTGGCATAGCCGATGCAAACATTGACAATTTGTAATAATATTTTAATACTTCTTCGAATTTATTTATTTTTGTTTTTGTTCTTTTTCCTTTTTTCATTTTCTTTTCTTCCCCTTCCTCTAGCAGGTCACCGTAACTCGATGACCAGCCAAAGATGAGAACCCACAAATGACCTTGGAAGCCCCTAGCTAGTCTTGCCACCTAGCATGAGGCCACCTTGCAGCCTTTGGCGAGGACTTGAGCCTTGCCGATGGTGGGTTGAGGCATGGCCTTGCTAGATCTGGCGAGAGTGAATTGAGCATCGCCTGGCTATGGTAAGGCTCACTAGTGGCTGGCAAGCTCCCTTGCCTTTGGCTAGTCGCGGAGTTCCGCTAACTAGAGGAAGGAGAAGGGAGAAAAAAGAGAGAAGAAAAACAGGAAAAAGAGAAAAAAATTAAAAAAATTTAAAAGTACTAAAATGTTGTTAAAAGTATACCACATCAATATCGATCTTGCCACATAGGTCAACCAGCATTCATGTCAGCAATAGCCAGCCAGAATTAGTCAGAATAACTGAATTGACTTTAGCCCAAAAGAATTAGAATTAAATTGGCACTATTAAAAGGTTCGAGACTAAATTTATACAAATACAATAGGTTTAGGACTTACTTTTTTGTCTTTGGAATAGATTTATGACTTTTCCGATGCTTTTACCGTTAATGTATTGTATCTGCCTGATGCTCGTCTCTTGAATAGGTTACATCAGTGTTCTGCTTTACATATATGGTTCAGACTTTATTTGCGATAGGAGAACGTTGGTCAGGATGCTTGATGAACCGACTGCCCTCAATCCGGTATCCATTAGAGTTTTTGAGAAGGTCGGTATCGTGTAGCAATAATCAATCCTCGAGCCTAGTTAGGGGAGTAAGGAGAGCCTCGGGGGATCGAATTCCGCGTGTTATAGGCCTGTTTAGTGATGCCTTTCCCTAGCGTAATAATGAAAAGATTCATTTAAACGGAAAAAAGAGGCAAAGAGTGATAGCATGCTCTTCATTAGTTTCTTTTACTTTGGTTTGATTGATGCAATCGAGGGAACGCAAATCAAGTAATCAACGCTCTTTTGAATAACTGACAAGATTGCGATCGAGATCACACTTGATTGAAGATGCACAAGCTGGAGCAGTGTCCACGCACTTTTGGTGGCAGTGTCAATGCGTCGGATGTCCAAAATACTTGACCGACCTGAATATATGTAATTGTGCTCTACCAAGCCCAACGCGATACCCAAAATACATATATCCCAAGTCGCAAGTAGGATTGGGTCGAGTTGGGTCGAATCGAGTTTTGGGTTTCTTTTTGGAAGTTATCTGTTTTGCTCTATGTCGTTGCTATAAAATAAAATAGTAACTTCATCCACTTCTCACATATCCTTTATTTATATTAGTTGACTTGAATTTCAAAGTCATTGGCTTAGTCTTTATTATAAATTTTTAGCTTTATCTTTTTTTTTTTTATTTATAAAAATGACGTCGTGTTTTATATTTTTTAAGAGATTTCTCTCATCAATCAATACTTATGGATTCAACCACTGGGGTTTGCTTTAGTGGCCACCTTTCCAACATGGAAGGAGGAGGTGGAGGGTTCGAATCCCCACCTTCTTGGGGGTTGGAATGGGAACGATTTAGTTTCAGGAGTGGGTTTCGACTCCAACGCCCTGCAAGGAGACATGACAAAAATCTGAAAGTGAGAGTTAGAGTAGGAATAAAGTAGGACTGACAAAAAAAAAAAACCTATGGATTCAGTTGCCTTTATGGACCTATTTTGTCAGTTTTTTTAATTAAAAAAAGGAATTTTAGCCGTGAAGGAAAAAATACAAGATAAATATAATAAATAGATCGAGGAAACTTGTGAGATGTGATCATAATGTGATTATCTAATATACTCATGAGTTCTTCCGCTTGGATATGTGGCAAATCAGAGTCATTTAGGACACGTTTGGTAATGATTCTGTTAAAAAATTATTCCCGGGAACAGAAATAGAAAAAACTATTTATATTCCGGAAAATAATTTTTGAACAGAATAACGCGTTTGGTAACTGTACAAAATTTTTGTTCATAGAATAGAAAAAGAACATAAACATGTTTGCAAGGAGGCAGGGAAAAAGTTTGAAAGTGAGAGTTAGAACAGAAGTAGAGTAGGACCGATAAAAAAAAAAGAACTCGTATAATTTTTTTGTTTCTTTTAATTTTTTAATGTTTTTATTATATTTTTCATTTTTTCCTTTTTTTTCTTTGGCTGGTCGTTGGCCATTGTCGTGGCCAGCGACCAGCTGGGCGACGTCCGACGAGCTCGCCGGAGCCTCGCCAGGCTAGGGCGAGGCTTGGCCTCACCTAGGTGGCACGAGGTCGGCCTCGCCTTGACCTCGCAACGCTTGGCCTCATGCTAGCTGGGGATGTCGAGCCTTGCGGTGGCCGCGTGAGGCTCGGCCTCACTTGGGCTGGCGAGGCCGAGCTCACCCGAATCTGGCGAGGCCGAGCTCGCCCAGCCTAGGCGAGGCCAAGCCTTGCATGGTCACGACAAGCCACGGCGAGGCTCAGGCTAGCGACGCTCTGGCGAGGTCACTGACACCAACCATGGCCAAGGCTGGTGACTAGCAAAAGGAAGAAGAAGAAAAGAAAGAGAAAAAATAATAAGAAAAATGAGAAGAAAAAAAGTGTTTCTTGGAAGTGTTTCCGGGAACAAGAAACGAGTTTTTTCTACTTCTTATTTCTGTTATAAATCTGTTCTCGGGAACAAAAGTGTAAACAAACGCGTTTCTGTTTTTTTTTTTTTTTTTTTTTTTTTGTTCCCCGAAACAAAAGAATAAAAATTTGTGTTATGGGGAACAAAAACACATTTAAACAAACGTGCCCTTAGCGATCCATTGTACAAAGATGTTGATCCCCGACAGACTCGGCCCTCCAATCACGAGTCATTTTTACATTAAAGCAAGCAAGGTTGTTGTTTTCTTGTTGATTGGTGAAAGTTCATGTTATAGATGCTTTGTCCAACTTTCATTTACGTCGGGAATGATTTGCCTTTGTAGTCGGTCACATCATTGGATGTATTGATTTCATGGATGAACTTGATATATCTAAAGGCACTCTTCTCTTTGTTTGCCCTTAATGATACATACACGAGTCTCTTGGTCAATCTTTTTACAAGGTAATTAATATTCTTTATTGCACGCGACTTGTGAATAAATGAATTGTCTATAAACAATCTTGCATGTGTGGCGTGTGCTTTAGAAAGATTACGTAGGTGAGAAAGGAAGGAGAAACGAAACACGACCCGACCCGGACCAAAGAACTCAAAAAATTTGGCTCAGGTAGAGTAATTTTGACACCCCTATCTTTTGGAGTCGGAAGTCTATGATATTCAGCAATTGATCCCTTTAAAGAAAATAAGAGTTTAAGAAAACCTTTTTGTTTCCTCGTGCTCTCTTTATTTTGTGGCAAACATTTTTCAAGATAACACTTTTCTCATTTTTCGGTGTTTGGTTCACTTAGAAAAATGAATCAATAAAAAATCTTTTTCTAATCAACAGAAAACTTATGCTTAAATATAAGATAATGATATCCTTTTGAAAAATCTGAAAACATTTTCTAAAATATGACTAAAAATATTGACATTTTGGCCTGAAATTTTATGCTTGGATATGAAAACCCCAATGCTAGTCCTTGGCGCTTAGGATGAGGCCCCTAATGCATGAGCCCCAATGCTCAAGCTTGGGTCCATTGAGGCCAAAATCGAAGCCCTAGCACATGATGCCTCAGCACTCAAGCCCGAGTCCATAGAGGAGGTGCTCAGGTTTCCGATGCTCTGGTCCCTAGCACCTAGGCTAAGGTCCACAAATCCCGTGCACGAATGCTCGACGCCGCTCGAGTCCTTAGGTAATGAAACATCCATTCTTATAAGAGTATCTTATATAAGAATTTGAATTTTTTAATTATTTTTTATTTTTATTGTCTTTTTCATTCTTTGGCATATCATTGGCCACTATGATGGCCAACGACCAACCACACGCAAGGGACAAGCTCGACCGTGCTCGCCTTGGGCAAGCTTTGGCAAGGCTCGAGCTCTCCCGATTCTGTCAAGACTTGAGCTTGTTGGAATTTGGTGAGATCAAGTCTCGCTAGCTTTGGGTGAGCTCACCCTTGCCTGTAGCTAATGACTAGTCGAGGAAAAAGGAAAAAAGAGAAAAAATATTAAAAAATTAAATATTTTCATAAATTTTCCTAGGGAATCAAATCAGATTTTTCATACCAAATGACAAAATATATTCTAGTTTATTTTCAGATTTTAGCAAAACATCATAAAATAGTCATTTTCCAAAAATGTTGTGAAATAACTGGACCCTAGCTTTTGGTAAACTAAAATAGTCATATTCTAGTTTAATTTCTTATTTAATTGGTGGTTTATAGAAAGTATTTTCTCTTTTGTCAAAAGGAGAAGTCATTTCTTCGTATCTAAGTTCGCTACTTTCAGTCCACCGTAGATCGATTAATTTGCATCGTTTAAACATAGGAAAGTTCGAAAATAAATTTCTGAAAATAATAGCTAGAGTTTTGAAGTAATCAGACGTATCAGGATTCATGGAGATGGTTGTTTCCTAGCCCCCAGGTCTGCCCAGTTTCGCCTCAAGTACTAGCGAACGGACGCTAGACGGTTGAAAGATTCAGGAAGTGAAACACGGGCGGACCCTTCGAGAACCGCACCGCAAGCATTAGAATCGTATGGCGTTTTCATTGTCAATCAGTTGAGTTCCGAGAGATCGGCGAGCCATTATAGGCTTCGGCTCGAGCTCCACACAACCAAGCGGTCTTTCTTCAGCGTTGCTAAGCATTACTTTTGGCTCAGCCGCCCACCTAAACGGAGCAGAAAGTAGCAGCGCTCCGGCATTTCACATTCTCGGCTTGGGCGCAGTACTGCATGGCCCGCTAGATTTATAACCGTACCTCGTCTCCCATATGCACCATCATCTACCGGTGCCGACCGTAGTACAAAGTTGTCACCATCCGAGTTATGATACTCATATCAACTGGACAAGTAAACAGACAGATCGATTGAGAGACAATCACCTCTCCAAACTGCGCAAGAGAAATTTTCAATGGTACAAGAACTTTTGAAAACTCCAACCGCAACATAACTGACCTAAACCACACGACACACTGTACCGACATTATATGTTTTTCAATCCGATAAAATAATCCCAGTTAAATTGCTGCGGAATAGAGAATTCCTTGCATGTAGAGAAGGACCCAAATGACCCGAAAGAAAAGAAACGGAATTAGGTGCTTCTCTCTCACGCCTTGCTGTCTATGCTCATAGGCTCAGGCTCCTTAGCTGCAGTCTTCTGCATCTCCACAAAGTTAACAAAGACTCAGCAACGAAAGGATAATGACAGACAATGATGTCTATGGTCATATTGATACGAGGATTTCCTGACTGAGAATCTTTCTGATTCTTACCTCAACAGGTTCTAGTTTGCTCATTTTGGCAAACATATTGCCATAGAACTTGGCATCCTTTTTGTTGAACTCCTTGACCTTCTCCTTCAATACTTTATACTCCAGTTTCACATCCCTGTTTTGACAAGGCAAATTAAATGTGTAAGCACCACATTTCCGCATACACCATATTTCCGCAGTGTTCAAGATATCCCAGACCACAAAAGAAACATCTCAGAGAACGAAAAAGGAACCAAAAAAAGTACCTATTGTGAGGATCAATCTCCAGCGCCTTCTTGATGTCAAATTCAGCTAAATCAAGATCAGCCAGCTCAATGTAAGCCTGCGCCCTCCGATAAAGAGCCTTCACATTCCTGCTATCCAGCTCCAAAACCTGAGACAGATTCAAACATGAGAAAACATTCACGCATCACACCCAGAGCTTTTGCAATGGCAAGGAAATGCTGCAAACCTTGGTGCATAGTTTCTCGGCCTGATTGTAATCTTTGAGTTTCAGCTTGCATGCTGCATCATTCAGATTGCAAGCAACTTTCAGTGCCTTCGCTTGTTTCTTCTCATCTTCACTAAAGGAGGTATCGTGTTCTATGTACTTCGCAGCCTACAAACAAGATCAATATCCGCTAGAATAAGAGATATTACCAGATAAAGCTTATCCACGTAATTGCCCTCTTTAAGGTTCTAGCTTTTCTGACAAAACTCTACTTTGACCAGTGAGCTGTCTGTTATTTCTTAAAATTCTGAGTTTATTACTAAAAACTATAAAAAGAATCTTCACAATGGGCTGGAGAAACTAAGAAACTCTGACACCTTCAACTACTATGAAAATCTCAATCTAAACCAGTGTTTGAGAATCTGCTTTCCTATTATACCATACTTCAACATATAATAGATAACGACATCAATTGAAAAAAAGCAACCAACCTCAAGTCTAAAGAACACTGAACCAGCCACACAACAGAGGATATGAGTAAAAACTAAACAGCGCTTGATTTGATCCAAAGATATGGCAGCAACACAGGAAAAGGGAGACAATCACGTGAACTTCCAACAGGAATAAAAGATAAGCACAGTTCTCATAGCATGTTACTAGGCCTATGCTCCATCAAGACTCAAGAGTCAGATTTGAAAATCATTAGCCTCACCACTTAGCATGAAAAAAACAATACCCCGCAGCAAGTGCTTTAAATAATGGAACATATGACAACTAGCTAACCACATAAATAGCCGAGAGGTACCTTTTCATATCTTTTGGAAGCCTTCGCATACTTCCCTGCCCTAAATATAACATTTCCTTCTTCTTTCTTCTTGCCTGCAGCCTCAATCTTCTCCTCAGTATTCATGTCCCACGACTCCTTGTCCTAAACATTGAATGTTTGGATATTATTGTATCAGTGCCCTGAAGTTTACAATGAGGATTGTGCCATAACAGAGCATGAACAAGAGCTTGCTCACATACCTTGACAAAAGAGACCAACTCCACCTCATAATACACAGTCGAACTAGGAGGTACCACAGCCAGATCCTGCTTAGACTCAGAAGATCCAAAAGCATACTCAGGTGCAACAGTCAGCAAAGCAACCTCTCCCTTTTTCATGTTCATCACAGCTTTGTCAAGCCCGTCCACTACTTGTTCTGTCCAGAGAATAATCTTCAGCTAACCAATAGACTACAGTAAATAAGACAAGTAACACACCCAACAAGTTCAATTACCTTCGTCGATCTTGAACTTGAATAACTCCTCACTATCATCGTGGCCCTTCTTCACGAATACCGTGCCATCTTGCAACTTCCCAATCAATTTCACTGTGAACTCAGAATCACACACATCAGCAACCACAGAGGCCATTGAGCAAATCATATACAAGTCACTTTCATTTTACACTAAGATTCTTAAGTTACTCAGATAAAGACATGGATCATCTTGTCCATAGGATGTAAGAAAAGTTTGGGCACAAAAATAAGTACCTTCAACTACAGCTCCTTCGTTAGGCCTCTCATACCCTTCCCCTTCCTTGAGAATCTTTTTGATTACTTTCTTGTCATCGGTCACTTCAGACACAGTCTTCCACGATACCAACTCTAACGTTATTTGAAGAGTGGCATTAGGTGGAACAGCACCCTCATCACCAGAAGCTGGCTTACCTTTCTCGCCAAATCCATCTACAAACAAGATCTAAAATTAACAAAACACATCCAGTGGAATGCTCCACAAGAAAAAAGAGACAGGAAAGAAGTTCAGCTTACATTGTGGCTTGACAGTCAAAAGAACTTTCTCTCCCTTTTTCATTGTCTTGACAGCTTTAGCAACTGCTGGGCAAAAATGTCCTACAAGAAGAATAGAGGATTAGCACTAGGCAAATATACACAGGGCAGCAAAAAGAGTACACTCTTTGCCAAAATTTATTCACCTTCTTTAACAGTGAATTCCACTCCATCAGACCTTGCAATGGTGGTACCATCTTCCAGCTGAACCTCATACTTGACTACATAAACAAGAAGTCAATACCATCAGCATCTTTTTAACTAACAAATTCCCAATAAAAATTATCAAATAGGAGGAATGAAATAAACACCTAATACTTCGTCCAGATCTTTAGGATTTTCCCATTTTTCGCCTTCCACCAGAATTTTCTTGAAAATACCACCATCCTTGCAAATATCCTTGACACTCGTCCAAGAAAGTAGTTCAACATCAAATTGCAGAGTTGCATTAGGAGGTATGGTTGGAGGTGAGCCAGCCTTGTCATAAGCTAGCTCTGGAGGTATGGTGAAAATTGCATTTTCCCCCTTCTTCATTGTCTTGATACCTTGATCCCATCCCTTTATCACTTGCCCTGCAAGCACCACAAATTCGTTCCAAAATTAACACACTACTTGGCCAACTCCCTTGACCAGAATAAAATAAACAAGGCTCCATATGATAAGAAGCGCAAGATGATCAAGACTTGAATAATACACTTGAGAGAATTCTTTAAGTCTACAGATATCACACTTCTGATGGACATCATGTCCAAGACTCCCATAAGAGAAACCTTTGCCAGCCACAATGCCAATTGAGAGTATCATTTTTATTGACTCAGTCTTGTTGCACAATTCATTAGAAAGGGTCAGTATAGGTTTAACATAAGTTGAAATGTCTTTGGTGTAAAAGCATGTTGGATACACAGTCAATTAAAAAAGGACAGAGAACCATGCCCACGATGACCAGTTAATTATGCAGGATATAGTTACATCTGTCCATATCTCTAATTATGTTTCCATTTAACTATTACCACATCTTCTCTTGATCCTTCTAACAATTTCGGATCCTGCTGTTGGATGAGTTAAACCCGTCATGCTATTACAGCATCACCCAATGCTACTTCTGTCAACCAGCAGTAAGACCGGCAGCATAATCCATCATTTGGGATTATAGCAAGAATGATGGCCAAAGACCTATGGGAAGAAGACGTTAAATTTTTGACATACGCTTCAAAAGATTAATGCTCCATTTGGTTCAGCATTGCTAATGGATTTTGAGACTCTAATCCCTTGGGCAAATGCAAATGGTGCTTAGTTCATTTTTAGGCCTTTAGTGCGAGGTAGGTCTGAAGGTACTATAGAAAGTAGCTTTCTTGAATTGCAAATAGATTTTTTCCCCCTTTTCAACTTTGCCCTCGCTCAACTTTCATAGTTCCAAAAATGTCCTTGAAAACCCTAACCTACCAGCGAGCCACAGGCGGCCATTGCCAGGGTCTTGCAATCCTAGGCGGCACAATCCCAAGCAACCATCGCTTGAGGTTGCGCCGCCCCAAGTGATGCCCACTTGGGGTTTGGCAACCTTAGGCGACACTTGGATCACACATCCTTAATGAGGCTGGCCACCAGTTGGATCTGGCCAACCGCCAACTGAATTCTGTTGACAAATAGTTTGAGATTTTTGTTTAAATCCTTTTTTTTGCAAAAGCTCTTTACAAAGTCTAGTATTTAAAAAATGGCATTTAGATCAAGGTTCCTCTGCCATGTGTTTTTAAAATACAATTTACCAACCACTATTTGCATTTCTAAAAACCCCTTTAGCTCAAAAGCATTTGCATTTCCCCAAAAGCCGAACCAAATGAGACCTACGAATATAAAATTGCCTTTCTCAAACAATGCGACAACAAAGGATCCCCCCACCATCATCATCTAACCAGCTATACGACCAGAAAAAGACCAAAGATAACAAAGAACACTGCAGCGTGACAAGACTAGTATTCAGAATTATAGAATGAGATAAGAAAGAATCGATGAACAGCAAATTATCCACATAAAATTCCCACCATCCCTAGACATACTCAAGAACAAGGAGGCAGAAGAAAAATTTACTCCGCAAGTCATATTTACCAACGGCATTCATTTCCCAGGCTAGGAAACTTTAGAATCTTGGTCAGGTATCTATTCTCAACTTACACTAGAACTAATGTGCTAGTCCGTGTGCTGTAAGAAAAAATAATCATATGCATATGTCAGCAGTTACAGACCAGCATTTATGCTATTTCAACATCATGTCATACTTATATTCACCATAGACCATAAAGATAAATCCTGTAACCACCATAATTAGAAAGACCCTTCCAACATATGGAAACGCTCCAATACATGCTAAAGAAAGAGTTCTATTTAGACTAAGAGGATCTCAGCATATCTTGCAGATAGATAACACAGTAAGTAATGACATCATAGATTTAACCACAATAGTAGAGAAGGAAGACGTGCATCTGTGTTGACTAGAGACAGTAGATAAAACCCAGATTGAGTAGTGGGCATAGCCACAACATATCCCTGAGTCAGCTAATAAAGAACCTCTCAGGATAAACCATTCCGTTCGAATCCCTCCAATAATCACAGTACTATTGCATAGCCAAATATAGTAAACTCTTGATCATTGTGGCCAAACTAAGAAGCAAATGGTCAAAGGAGAGTCTAAGAGACCTCCAGAGATATTCTCACATACACGGGTTGTGCGATACACAAAAACCCGTTCAACTAGGACCTACCACTCGGACACTACTACTCAACGTTAGCCAAAATATCATCCCATCAAGAAATCCAGTTCCCACCAACTAGGACGTTACCTTGCCTACCCGTCAGTAGTGCATAACCCATTTTCGAAGCAACTCGTTCGCATTTTCAAGACCCAATGAACAAAAAACACGTACTTCACCTTAACAGACCAATTAGATTCAAGATAAAGCGACTGAAGAACTTGCGCAATCACAGCAGAGCACACTGAGGACGACTTTAATTCAACGAGCTAACAATCGCCATTATTGCACAAAACTTGGAAGCCTCACCTTGGCCAAGAGTGAACTTGAAAGGAGTCCCGCGGTCCCGGCTAGAATCGAATTGAGTACCATCCAGGAGCGTCCCGGTGTAATGCACTGAAAACAAGATACCAAAAAAATGAGCTCGCCCGCCTCCAGAAACGGAAAAACGACAAAGCCAGGACGCGAGAGGCGTCCGACGAACAACGACCGGAGAAGAGACGCCCTTACCTTCAACTTCGTCGCCATTATCGGGAGTCTCCCAGGCGTCGCCTTCCTTGACGAGCTTCTTCTTGAGGCCCTGCTTGCCGATCTCCTTCTCATCGCCGGCCTTCATGACGGGGGCGTCATCGTCGTCGTCGGGGAGGTCGAAGTCCTCGTTCATCTCGTCGGCGGGCGGAATGTCGAAGTCCTCGCCGGCCATGTTCGCCGGAAGTCTCTCGCCCGTGAGAGAGGGACGGCTGCCGACGACCGCGAGGCTGCAAACGGATCGCGAAGCGGAGCTGGGGATTGCGTCTCGGTGGGGGTGTCGGGAAGCGAGCGGAGGCGCGGCGGGGGGGAGAGAGGGAGAGATTTATAAGGGCGGAGAGAGGGAGGCGGTTCTAGAGAGTTCGGAGCGCAAGGGTTTTGCAGGGGGCGATGATGAGGAAGAGAGAGAGATGACTTTGGGGAGAAGTCAAGATGCTTCCGTAGAGTTTTGCCCCTCTTTTCTTTTTCTTTTTTTTTTTTTTTTTTTTTGAGTTTCTTCCCTCGATTTTTGATTTTTTTTTTTTTTTTTTTTGGTGACGTGGGGTTGCAGAAAAAGAAAACGAAGACTGACCGATAGAGAGAGGGAGAGGGAGAGGGAGAGTAGCTGGTGCATTTTGCTAAGCATGGCATCGTCGGATCTCTCGCCGCATCCGTAGAACGCCTTCCTTTTCGTAGTCCTAGATTCGATTCCTTTGATTTTCCTTTTTTCTTTTTTAAATTTTTGCTAGAACTATCCTGATTCGATTTCATCCTTAAAAGAATAAGTGCCCTCATTTTAAGGCTTGGAAATCTTTTAATCTGAATAGACATGTGATTAAATAAGTGATAGATTATCTAATTTAGTATTGTCCGATATGGATTGGATCTAAGTTAGATGATCATTTTCACTACCCATAATAACTCCAAGGAAGAAAACGATGGGACCTTATCGACATTTTTAATGATTTTTTTGTCTTTTTCTTCTGGGATCTCAAATGAGATAAGCCCACCAAAATAAGAGAGTTTCCACACTCCAAAAAGGGCAATATTAGATGGTCTCCTCTTATGTGGAACTTGCGATAATACGCCAATGCCATCCCACTATAGATTGCGAGTTTGTTTCACTAGTTCACATTGTACGGCCGCTTAGACATTTAAACAATATGTTTTTTAATTATATGTATTATTTATTTGTAATTATTTATATATTCTTTTCTTTTCTTTTCTTTTTCTTTGGGCCTCTTCCTTAGCTGGTCATTGGTGATCCACAAGCAAGCTGGAGCTCGCCCAAAGTCAATGACACTTAAGTTTGCCAGATTCCACTGAGATGGAGCTTGTGCAAGGCTAGTGAGCTTCAAGCTTGCTCACCACAGCTCATAAACTCATCCTTGAGCTTGCCAAACTCTGGCAATGCCACAAATTAGCTTGACCTCTTTGGATGTAGGGAGGTAGAGACTTGCCCAAGGCCAGCAAGGCTCTAGATTGCTTGGGGTTGGTCGCCAACCATTGCTGTGGTTGTTGCTTGGCCTAGAAAAAAGCAAAAAGAAAATGAAAAAAAAATGAAAGAAAAAAACCGAAACGAAAAAAGAAAAGAAAACTAAAACAAGAAATAAAGAATTACTTTTTTAAAATAGAAAATAATTAAAAATTAGCCTTTTTGAAAATATTTTTGTAAGAACAAATGTTGACTCACACATGGTTTCTGTGGACCTAGAATTGTTGATACCCGAATTTTTGTCAACCGTTTAGGCGTCTTTTTTTTTTTACAAGAATAATAAAAGAGATAAAAAAAATAAAAATAGAATCATAAAAAGAGAAAATAAAGGCCTAATGATCCATATATACAGCCCATTTCACAAGTGTAGCGCAAAGCCCTTGCGTCTGGCCTAATGTTCCATTCTCTTCACCCCATCTTTTTTACTTTTAGGCCCAATTTTCCTTAGCTCTTTGAGCACATAACCTAAGCCCAAGTGTGTGGATAAGAGAAGCCTAAGTCCTTTGTCTTCTCCCGACATGCGCTCACAATGATGAGGGGGATGATCATGATTCATGACCAAAGAAAGGAGCTGCGTCTGTGACGCAAGGAAGGTGAGAAACAAGGGGTGACAGGAGCAAATCTAGATCTGTAAAAGGTTGATTAGCTAGCCGAGTTGGTTAGCAAACGTCATGGAATCTATTTTCGTTAGGGGGAACTTTGGACAAAAAGAGAGGAGAAAAAACCGAAGGAGAGACAAATCGGAAGAGAGAGAAAGAGAGGAGCTGAGAAAGGAAATTGAAGATTTTTTTTTGAAAATTGGCTAAAATCTGTTGATTTTCTTCTGTTTTGGTCACTCTCGACTATTGAAAACATGTTTCGATATCGATTCCATTCGAGGCTGAGCAAAGGCTTGTTGTGACATCCTTAATTTTTCCCTGCTTAATTAGCGAAAATTCAAGAAAGGGTTTAGGTCAGCAAAGTCGAGGTAGAAATATCAATATCTAGAGATGCTTTCGGAAAATTTACTCGATCTATTGAGTCCAAGAATATAGGAAAATTCATTGGGCAATTATAGAATATAGGTTTTTGACTAATTCTTCTATTAAATTAGAATCTTATGGTCAATTTAATTAATATGGCCATTATACCTAAAAGTATATATATTATTTTATGAATGATCAAATTAGGATAAGATAAGTTGTCAATAAGCCAAATGACCCTATGGCCGGCCACACCCTATTACCTAATCTTGGCTGCAAATTTTCATTTCTTCCTTTGGTTGATTAAATGCATGTAATCATGGGTGAATAGTGACAAGACCACTAAGATATAATGCAACAAGTGTGTTCAATAAGCCAAACGAACACCCCTTCCCCTCTTAAACCATGACTAGCCTTCTCTCTCTCTTCCTCATTTTTCTTCACTTTGGCCAAGAATTCTCTCCATTTCTCTCATTCTCTCACTCGGCTGCTCCATCATTGAACTCCTTCTTCTTCGTTTCCTTCTCTTTTCTTCTCATTTCTTGTTCGAATTCTCACCAAAAGTGAAGCTTGATCTCAAGGCAAGGAGATGAGACTTACTCCTAAGCCTCTTGGTCTTTCATTCTCTTGGTTTTTACTAGCTTAGGTCACGAGAAAGACTGTTGTGGTGCTTGATGTGTTGTTTGTTCGGTTTTGAGGTTTTTCTTTGAATTTTGAGTAACCAAGCGGATGATCCACCGATGAACGACTTTGGTCGAGGCTTATAAGAGAGGCTTGAGTCATTTTTATGAGATGTATTTGATTTCTAGTGATCTTTGGGTCTTGCATGTGGATGATTCGGCCATGGATGGTTCTGACGGTAAGCTAGATACTAAGATTGTGCCTTGCATGTGTCATTGATGGCTTGTGGTTACAAGATGAAGTTGAAATGAAGTCTTGCATAGCTGTTTTAGCTTGTTGTGTGATGTTTTGACGAGTGGAAGTTGATGAGCTGCTGATAATATTGAATTCGTGTACTTGGTTCAAGCCCAAAAAATCGTGTGCATGTGATACCCTTCTGTTTTGTCATTTTTGTTGCAACTTTTTTAGACCTAATCTCAAGAAAATTCTTCTTCAAAGTTGTTCTAATATCTTAGAATTTAAATAGTTAAATTTCAGATTTTTCTGAGTTAATTTGGAGGGCCAAATGGTCATATTTCTCTTCGGTTCCCTACTGTCCAGTATTGTTGAGACGGTGACCTTCACTGCTTCTTGATTTTCTATGGATTTTTATAGTCAGAATCTTGATTGGCTTTTACCACAAAAGTTGTTCCAAATCCTTTTTCTTACAAGATATCAAAATTTGAGAATATTTGAAAGTGATTTGAATTCTATGGAAATCAATTTCCTAAGGTTTACTTATTCTATTTTGAGGCTCTATTTTGCTCCAAGTTTAAGTGAAAGAAAGATAAGGTTTGCATGTCTATTTTGACTCAGTGCCCCCCATGAAAAATCTTTGTCAAGGTTTTTTCTGTAACATATCCAAAAATTAGAATTTTTAAAGGTCGTTTACTATTTTAGTCGAAGTGATCCTAACACTGAACAAAACTTCTGACTGATTTTCAAAATGAGGCTTTTATGAAGGGAGGACGTGGGAATCTTGAAATGATGTCTTCTAGAGAGTCCACCAGCACCATTTGAGCTTTCTAATAAGATATGATTCACTGTGATGTGATGTCATTTGATGATGGTTTCAAATTATTAAGTGTAATGGCGGAATCTATAATTTTTTACCGTTGCGTGTGCATGAGGTATCAAGTGTTGCAATAGTTACATGTTAAAGCACAGGCAAGAAATTGATGGAATAGAATGCCATGTGTATGCCGTGTGTGATGATGGACGTGTATGAGGCCACGGATGGTAACCCATGGCGATGTGATTGAGTTACTTGGAGGGTAATTCCAGAAGTTCCTTGATGATGGCCTAGAATGGATGTCAAGAAGGTTTTCTAGGATATTGTGTGTTCCTTACATGCCCCGGAGTGGGAAGCCTAGGGGTAACAAGGTTCCCCAGAAGTTTGGCTCTGTGTTATGCTAAACGTGACCTACATGGTGCCGACTTCCATTGGTTGAAACTGTGAGATAGGGGTGGACCAAATGATGTGGGATGCGTGAATTGGAATATGTGTTGAGTGCTATTGCATTTTGTGTGCTGCACATACTTATGAGTGCATTATGGATATTGAATACTTGTTATCTGCTTTGTATGATTCCTATAGGCGAGTCCTATGATTTAAGAGTGTGCTAGATCAATTGATTTATGAATATGTCTTATCTTTGGCTAAGCTTTGACTTACTCCCATTTTATTACAATTTTTCAAATAAGTAGAAATGATGAACATACCTCCGCTAGCTCGATATGGATAGCCTTATTATTTTGAAAGCATATCGGAGGCCGTTATGTTTCCATGGTCCAAACATGTGTATGTTCATCATATGTCTACTGTCTAGGTAGATATAAGCCGTACGGCAAGACGATGAACTAAAGGGTCCTTTCAGGTTCTGGAGCTATTACATCCCAAAACTACTTTAAAATGGGGATGACACGACCATAATTCCTCAAGAAGGACGCAGCCTCAAATATAACTAACAACCTGATATCAACTTATATATATCTTAAACTACACACACACATCAGGTTGATTACAGCATCAGAGAACATATATAGCTAAAACTCAGCTAACCTAATAACTTGCAATAGCTATGTACCCTACTTCCTTAAATCATACCCAAAAATGCTATTCGCAAAAGTTTTTCGCCGATGGTGCTCTCGCTCTACTTATCACTAACTGAGGAACCTAAAGAGATTGAAGGACTAGTGAAATAAGCAACCACAACTTAGTGAGTAGTACATATCTTCTAAGCAGATCAAGCAACATAATGCATATATACAAAGCAATACCAAACTTCATAGCTCAAACTTAATATATACAATACATATTAAATCATATAAGAGTTGTTTCTTATCATCAAATCTTTATACTAATATGAAAAGCTCATTTAAACCACTATCACAATTTAAGTATCAATGGTCAAGTCTATTGAATAATCTTCATCAAATATCACACATTAGTAGTCCATCCATTGACTAATTTATTGCTCAATACCTTACCATGGTCACAACACAATGCTTGATGACAAGGTGATCAAGATTCCTCCATTGACAAGCTCTCCACCTAGAAAGTCGATGGCTTGGGTCAGAAGGATATCCTAAATCGGTATGCATATGTTAAAAACACCTAACTGGGCTCACAATTATATTAAGCATAAACAATCATCCTTCAAGACCAACAAAACAAATCCAAATTAATATACTATATCAGCTTATGCGCTTGATATGTCAGCTTGTGAGAGCAATATACCTTATTAGCTTGTGTGAGCTATGATCATTTATCAGCTTGTGGGAGCACGATCTATATATATTAGCTTGTAAGAGCTATTTATCTATCTATATCAGCTTGTGAGAATTATGACCACCTATTTCAGCTTGTGTGAGCAATGGTCGTATTGAATTGATAGATAGTATGGACCAGATCGATTATGTCAAATTGAGTCGATTGACTGAATTGATCGATGACTTGAGTTGAATTGATTGGTTGAGTATTTGAATTATACTAACTTGCATGAAGGAAAGTCATTTGTCTTGTGCGTGCATAGACTGTCTTTAAGCATATTTCCTTCCTAGTCGGAGTTTAAGGAGTGAACTTGCTGAGACATTATCTCACCCTGTTGTGGGTTCAACCTTTTTAGGTCTTTAGATGGCGAATCCTCCAGAGCGTTTTGGCTAGCCCAAGAGGATCACCGAACAGGTCTTTGAGATTCCTCTTCCCGGGGGCCAAGGAGCCTGGGTCTACTAGCTTGTGAGGACCATCGTCTGGGTTGACGCAGGTCTACCTCGGAGAGTACCCCATCAATTCAAAGTGTGGTATTGTCACAAGCGTAATGGACCTAGGGGAAGTCCCCTACAAGAGTCTAAGGTCCCTATGTCGGTGTTAGAGATCGCTTTTGGCGAGAGTACAACTGACTCTTCTAATGGTGCAGTGGTGGACCCAAGTCCCCAGGAGAGTTCGGAGTTTTTAGCTAGGGATTCGAACGCCTAGAGGACTTGTAGACCTTTGTGTAGACTAGTATTGTAAATAAACTAGTCAGCTGTGTATAAAGGTGTGTGGTTTGGTTATGCATTTGTGGTCTTGCTTTTCTATTCCATCTTTGTGATGTTTGGGGATTTATTTATATGTTTCCGCATGCACATTAAAATAAATGGGTCGGCGACGCGTCTTGGGATATCGCAATTAAATCGACCATCGAAGGATGGGCATGCGTTCGAGGATCAGGGCGTGACATCCTCACCCGGAGTGGTATCAAAGTTGGTTGGTAGTTGGAATGATAAGGTGCAATAAGTTATGTGATAGTTAGTAGGAATGACATTTATTTCATACTGGTGCATGTCGGTGATAACTGTTTGGTAAATTGTTTGTGAGGATCGTTTAGCTTCTAATTCTGTGTGAAATTGGAAGGCATGTTTTTGTAATGAATCTATGCTATGAGTGATAAGGAGTAGATGACTCTTAAAAAGAGAACTATAGGATCTGTTACTTAGGGTAGGATGCTGACAAGAGTTGGTATCCGAGAAGGTTGTGGTCGAGCGTCAGCTCAGGCTAGTGCTAGTGGTGTAGCATCGCCTTTTGTTAGTGCTGGGGTAGCAACCCCTTGTGGTCTTAGAATTGAAGGGATCATGCAAGCGCTTGAAGTAATGGAAACAATAGGCCTAGAATCAAGTCGTCACCACTACCATCACGGCTCAAGCTGCCGCTACTGAGGCCGTCGCCGTTGCCACACCTACCAAAGTTCCAGCTGGAAACATGGTTGTGCAGAGAGAGAGAGATTGATTCATAAGCTTGTGGAGCAGTTCTTGAAGTTGAACACGCTAAGGTTCACCGATGCAGAAGATCTCGAGACTGCATTGCTTTGGATTCACGACTTAGAGAAAGCTTTTGCACTTCTGATGTGCAATGAGGAGGAAAATGTTGTCCTGGCAGTATATCGGCTGCAGGGTAACATGAATATTTGGTGGAGGGCTGCCAGAGGCACGGTATTTCCAGAATGCATAGTCCCGGTGTTGAACGCTTTCCTCAGAGCATTTAACAGCAAGTACTTTTCGGGTAGCGCTTGAGAGCAAGAGATGGAGGAATTTCAATGCCTCTGTCAAGGGATGATGACCATGGACCAATATGAGATCAAGTTTGCGAAGCTATCTCAGTATGCTCTAAGATTGGTGGAAGATCACAAAGACAAAGCTCGGAGGTTTAGGGATGGCCTTCGACTAGAGCTAAAGAATCTGCTGGTACCATTTGATTTGAAGGACTACAATGAGGTGTATAATCAGGCCCAGCTAATCGAGAGAAGTTTGAGTGAGCAAGCCGCCTTGTCTGGGTCAAGGTTCAGTTCCAATAGAGACGGGAACTAGTATGGGGAGAAGCCTATGACCAAAGGAAGGTTCCATGTTCCGCCCAATAGAAATGGTGGAATAGGCAAGTTAGCGCTGAATTAGAATGGCGCGTGTCACTTCCGTGGAAGGTGACATGGTTCAGCACGTGCCATCTTAGGATGAGTGCGTGTTTCAAGTGTGGCCAACCAAGTCACATGGCCAGAGACTGTCTTAAAAGGCCAAGAGGACTACAACAGTTACCGCCGTCACCACTGATGGGTTAGAATAGAAGGTTTGTGCCGCAGATTGCATAACATGGAGGATAGAATAGACCCTTAGCGGAAGGATAGGTGTACACCATCACGAGAGGACAGGCAGATGACTCGCTTGATGTGTTACAGGTACGGTTTCACTAAATGACCATGCTGCATATGCTTTATTTAATCCTGGTGCAACTCATTCGTTTATAGCTGAACAATTTGTTAAGCTAATAGGATTGAGTCTTGAGTTGTTGGAGTCAATGATTATCATATCTACACCATTAAAGGATAAGGTGTTAACTGCATTGGGTTATTCTAGTTGCAAGTTAGTGATTGGTGAGCGAGAATGGAAGATAGATTTGTTAATCCTAGCCATGTATGATTTCGATGTGATAATTGGCATGAATTGGCTCACCAAGCAACGAGCTAAGATGGACTGCTATCGTAAAGTGATTCAGTTTAATTTGTTAGGGGGTGAAAGTTTCGAGTTTATTGGGAGTCGAGAAGGAACCTCAATTACCTTAATCTCATCACTTAAGGCAACCTATTTGTTAGATGGGGGTTGTCAAGGTTACTTGGCAACTGTCATGGATACGATAGTTTAGGAGCTAAAGATTGAAGATATTGCAGTGGTTCAAGAATTTCCAGACATGTTTCCGAAAGAATTGCCAAGCCTATCGCTAGAGAGAGAGATAGAATTCGTAATCGAGTTAGCACCTAGGATAGAGCCAATCTCTAAGGCTCCTTACTGGATGTTGTTGTATGAGTTGAAAGAACTGAAAGTGCTGATATAGGAATTATTGGATAAGGGATTCATACATCCTAGTGTATCACCTTGGGGAACACCAGTTCTGTTCGTGAAGAAGAAAGATGGTTCATTGCATTTGTCGTCAACTCAATCAGGTGATGATTAAGAACAAGTATCTATTCCCAAGGATTGACAACTTGTTTAACCAGTTACAAGGAGTGTCGATATTTTCAAAGATCGATTTAAGGACAGGGTATCATCAACTGAGGATCAGAAAGGAGGACATACCGAAGTCAGCGTTTTGTACTCGTTACGGCCCTTATTGTAATGCGGTTTGGTTTGACGAACACTCTAGCTGCTTTTATGGATCTGATGAACCAAGTATTCAAAGAATATTTGGATTAGTTTGTAATCGTGTTTATCGACGATATCCTAGTGTATTCGAGAAGTGCTGAGGAGCACAAGAGGCATTTAAGGATGGTACTCTAGACCCTGAGGATTCATGAGTTGTATGCCAAGTTTCATAAGTGCAAGTTTTGGTTGACTCGTGTTGCGTTTCTAGGTCACGTGATTTCGGGCGAAGGAATCTCCGTGGACTCATCTAAGATTGAAGTAGTGATTAACTGGCCAAGATCAACAACCATGACAGAGATCAGAAGCTTTTTGGGTTTGGCAGGTTATTACAAAAGGTTCGTGGAAGGATTTTCAGCTTTGGTTTCGTCGTTGACTCAACTATTGAAAAAGGAAGAGAAGTTTGTGTGGACAAACAAGTGTGAGTGTAGTTTTCAAGAGGCATAAGTTGACTACTACACCTGTATTGACCAATCCATCTAGTCCTAGAGGATACGAGATCTATAATGATCGTCGTTTAGAGGACTGGGTTGCGTGTTCATGCAACATAGCGAAGTGGTTGCATACGTATCCTGTAAGTTGAGACCTCATGAACTAAATTATTCAACGCATGACTTAGAACTCGTAGTAATCATTTTCGCTCTGAAGATTTGGAGACATTATTTATGTGGAGAAAGATTTCAAATTTTCATTGATCATCAAAGTCTCAAGTATCTATTTTCTCAAAAGGAGTTGAATATGAGACAATGTCGCTAGATGGAACTTCTAAAGGACTATGATTGTGATATTTTGCATCACCCTAGGAAGGCGAATAAGGTCGCAGACGCCTTGAGCCGAAAGTCTTCAATTGCATAGATGATGGTTAAGGAATGGATTTTACTCGAGAGAGTTCAAGATTTGGTTTTCAAATTTGAGGTAGGCTACCTTTCAAATCTTATGGCTACCCTCAGAATTGAGCCGGAAGTGCAAATCAGAATCAAGACGCTTCAGTTAACAGCCCCGGATGTTAAGAAGATCCTACAAGAGGATATCGATAAAAGAAAGACTAATTTTTAGATTTCTAAAGACGGAACACTAAGGTTCAGAGAACGATTGTGTGTACCTGACGATGCAGAGCTTAAAGATGAAATTTTATCAGAAGCTCATCATAGCAGTTACAGCATTCATCCTGGCAGTACAAAAATGTACCAGAATCCGCGTCAACACTATTTGTGGTTCGGTATGAAGGCGGACATCACCAAGCATGTCGCCAAGTGTCTAACATGTTAGCAAGTGAAGGCACAACACTATAAGCCGGGAGAACTTTTACAACCTCTCGAGATTCCTGAGTGGAAATGGGAGCACATCATGATGGATTTTGTGACAAGCTTACCAAGGAATCAGAGGGATAATGATTCCATTTGGGTAGTGGTTGACAGACTGACGAAGTTGGCTCACTTCATCGCAGTACAGAAGGACCTTGATTTGGATAGGCACGTAGAGTTGTACGTGCGTCAGATTGTTCATCTGCATGGAATGCCAGTAACAATTACTTTAGATTGAGACTCGAGGTTTACAGTTGCATTTTGGAAGAGTTTGTAGGCTGCCTTAGGAATAAAGCTGCAGTATAGTACGACCTATCATCCTCAGACAATGGCCAATCTAAGAGGATGATTGAAACCCTCAAAGACATGCTGCGAGCTTGCGTGTTAGATTTCAAAGGAAGCTAGGAGGAATAGTTTCATCTTATCGAATTTGTCTACAACAACAGCTATTAGCAGAGAGTTCAAATGGCTCCTTTCGAAGCGTTGTTTGGTAGAGCGTGCAAAACGCCAGTTTGTTGGGATGAGGTCGGAGAACAAAATATCACAGGCCCAGAGTTAGTCCAGCGGTCAATGGATGCAGTTGCCGTCATTAGGGATAGATTAAAGACCGCTCAAAGCCACAAAAAAAAACTACACAAATAAGTGCTGGAGACCATTGGAATTCCAAGTTGGTGAGCACGTCTTTATGAAAGTATCGGTACTTCGCACTTTGGCAAGAAAGGGAAGCTGAGTCCGAGGTATGTAGGTCCCTTTGAGATTCTGGAAAGAATAGGGACTTTAGCGTATCGTCTTGCATCATCATCGAGGTTGGTGCAAGTGCATAATGTTTTTTACGTGTCGATGTTGAGGAAGTATGAACCTGACCCGGCCCATGTGCTAAATTTTGAGGAATTAGACGTGGACGATAGAGTGTCATACGTGGAAAGATCGGTTCAGATCATATATCGCAAGGAACAGGTTCTGTGCACCAAGACGATTCCATTGGTTAAAGTGGTCTGGCAACACCACAGCATAGAAGGAGAGACCTAGGATAGCAAAGATCGATGAGACGATTGTACCCCCACCTTTTTGTTTAAAATTTGTGATTGTTTGAATTTTGAGGACGAAATTTTTATAAGAGGAGAAGAGTTGTGACATCTTGAATCGGGCTTTTTATCGATGGGCCTATAGTTCTATTCTCTGAGCTGATTAGTTATAAGATAACTAGTCTATCTGGGGAAGCCGTTAATGGATTTTAACGCAATAAATTTGAGAATTCGACTAGAAACCGACTGTTCAACCGTGCTAGTCTGCAAGGGTCATTACGGCATAGTGAAAAATCGATCAAAGATGAAAGATAGGCCAGTTTGACTGAGATATGTGATCAAAGTGTGGGTGATTCCACCTGATTGCAAAGTTCTCGTCAATCGACACTAGAGTGATTTTTCTGTTGTTTTGGTATCCTGTGTCCGCATTTGAAATCTTGAAATTTTCACGACAACTAAGAATTGCCAATGTGTTGAAGATATAAAACGTGGCTCGAAAATAATCGACCATGGGTCAATTGCACTAAAATTTTTCAAAAGCTACTCGGTAGGCTAGGACACGCTAAAATCGTGCAAGATTGAAATTAATTGCGAATTTGAATCCAATTTCAGAAATTGCAAGTTTTATCATGTCATGATTTATTTTAGGACCGTCGACTCATCCTCCGAAGATTTTTCTGCAAATCGAATTTTTGACGAAAGTTCAATATAAGCCGTTTTTTATCATAAAATTTAGGAAACCGTTTTTTTATCTCGTTTTTTGGATAAAAGTTGGTTTTATTAACAAGAAAAAATGTTAATTTGGTTGATGACATCTTGATGGAATTTATGGGAACCAAATTAAACTCAATTGGAGGGAAATTAAATTCAATTTTGGGGAAATGTGACCAAAATTCGTAGGCCATGGTCCCCTCAACCTTTTGGACCACTTGGGGATTGTTCTAGGGAGATATTGGTGCACAAAATTGGCTGAGGAAGCCAGCCCATTTGGTGGGGCCTTGCCTTGGGGATAAAGAGATAGAATGGAAGCTAAGGAGAGACCCTCTTATCTTCAGCTATCCCTCTTCTTCCTCTCAAGCCTTGCTTTTTCTCCATTGTTGGCTTTTAAGAGCTCCAAAAATTGCAAAGAAGCTAGCGAACTCCCTCCCCTAGCTTGTCACAAGTCCCCCAGCCACCGAGCCCCTCCACTGGTCGCTTAAGCCCGTCGCGCCCTATGTGAACCCGCGCTTGTCTGTTGCTCATTCCACTCCAATTGCGCTCAGTCCCGTGTCCTCGAGCCTTCCTTGGTCGCCGTTCGAGCTTGCCTTCGCTGCCGTCCAACCCCGCCTTCCGCCTGCTTGCTCTCTTGCCCGCCTGGCCGTTGGTCTACTTCAACTTGCCGTTTCCAGCCCGGTCTAACTTGCTTGGTTCTTGGATAGAACTGAGAAGCCTAGCCCAAATGTGAGCTTCAAGGCCTGTTTTGGGCCGCTTCCGGGCCTTATCGGTGTTGCCGCTAGGAGGTTTATCACCCATCTCCGCATTGCTGTCGCCGTGAACTCATTAAATCGTAAAACCGGTGATTTTACTCACTAAACTCTGCTTATGGAGTTAATGATGCTTAAAGGTTGATTAATTTAAGCTAAGTATGGTTTAGGTGGTTAGTTAGAATGAGTTAGCGATTTAATTATTCATTTATGCATGTTAGGTGATTATAACGACTTAATTAGATACTAGATAGATCGTATTATTTATTTAGATTGGTTCGGAAATTTTTCGGGTCCGTCTCGGTGTTTAATTATGCATTTTCGGCCTAAGTTTCTATTTTTGGCATTTAATTACATTTATTTATTATTTATTATTTTTCGAAATTATACCGAGATAGCCAGTAATCGGAATTTCGTGCTAATTACAATGGTGTGCTTGGTTGATTTAATTGAGTGCAAATTGAGTAAAATTGGTGATTTTTGTTAATTATTCCAAAATTGGGGAATTTCGGTATTTTAATTAGAAAATACCGGGCGTCAGTTTTTAACGCTGAAATATCTTTGTGGACTATATGAATAGTGATATTTTCTAAAAGAAAGATATTGCACATCAGCTTGTGAGAGCATTTATCGTCAGCTTGTGAGAGCCCCTTTGCACGTGAGCTTGTGAGAGCAGTATACTATATCCGCCTATGTGCGCTTGATATATCAACTTATGAGAGTAGTATACTTTATCAGCTTGTAAGAGCATAATTGCACATTAGCTTGTGAGAGCAGTATACTATATCAGCCTATGCGCTTGATATGTCAGTTTGTATGAGCAATATACCTTATCAGTTTATGTGAGCTATGATCGTTTATCAACTTGTGGGAGCACGATCTATATATATTAGCTTGTTATCTATATCAACTTGTAAGAGCTATGACCACTATTTTAGCTTGTGAGAGTAGTGGTCGTATCGAATTGATAGATAGTATGGACCAGATTGATTATGCCGAATTGAATTGATTGACTAAGCTGATCGATGATTTGAGTTGAATTGATTGGTTGTGTATTTGAATTATATTAACTTGCAAGAAGGAACTGAGGTAAAGTAAGTCATCTTTCTTATGTGTGCATAAATTGCCTTTAGGCGTATTTTCTTCCTAGTTAGAGTTTCGAGGGTAAACTTGCTGAGATATTGTCTTATCCCGTAGTGGGTTCAACCTTTTCAAATCCTTAGATGGTGAATCCTTCAGAGCGTTTTGGCCAGCCCAAGAGGATCACCGAACAGAACAGGTCTCTGAGATTCCTCTTCCCGGGGGCCAAGGAGCCTCGGTCTACCAACTTGTGAGGACCATCATCTGGTTTGATGCGGGTCTACCTCATATGGTACCCCATCAATCTAGAGCGTGGTATCGTTGCAAGCGCAATGAACCCAGGGAAGGTCCCCTACAGGAGTTTGAGGTCCCTATGTCGGTGTTAAAGATCACTTTTAGCGAGTGTACAGCTGATCCTCCTAGTGGTGCAGTGGTGGACCCAAGTCCCTAGGAGAGTTCGGAGTTTTCAACTGAGGATTCGAACGCCTAGAGGACTTGTAGACCTTATGCTTTTGCAGACCTTTGTGTATAGACTAGTATTTTAAATAAACTAGTCAGCTGTGTATAAAGGTGTGTGGTTTGGTTATGCATATGTGGCCCTGCTTTTCTATCCCATCTTTGTGATGTTTGGGGATTTATTCATACGCTTCTGCATGCGCATTAAAATAAATGGGTCGGCGACGCGTTCTAAGACGTCGCAATTAAATCGACCACCGAGGGATGGGCACACGCTCGAGGATCGGGGCGTGACAAGAACACCTCATCGGAGATACCATTCCCTTAGCCAAAGAATGCCTGTGGTTAGAGGCTACCGTAGTTAGTTTATTATTTTGTCATTTTGTGTATGCATTTATATGTTTGTTCTATTGGAATGGCTACTGTTTCGAAATACATGTGTTTTGTGTTATTAACGTTGTCGGCGAGGCTCTTGATGGCCAGAGAGATGTTTAGAACTAATAACTCGATGACTGTTAATAAGGTGGGTTGTCAACATTGGACCAATTGAGATTCCGACATGAGTTTATGCAATGAAGTCTCCTCAGTGTTGAGTTTGTCAATGGTGATGTCTCAATGAAGCAAGTGAGGCCAAAATGCAGCTTCGTTGAGGGTGGCTTCGATTGAGGAAGAAGATGACGTGAAGAGAGGAGAAAGTGAAAAAATAAAATAAAATAAAATAATAATAAATTTAAAAGTAAAATTAAAAATAAAAGAAAATAATAAATCAATATAATAAAGTTGGTTGGATTGGGTTGCGGATTGGGCGAAGACATGTGGACTTATATGTTGGGTTGAGTGTTGTAGATTAAGTGAAGAGAGTTGGGCCGAATGAATTTTAATAATTTGTCTTCACTCAAACTAGGTCCAAGGGTGAATTCGAATTTTAGACCCAACCTGAATAGTATGAATTGATGACCCGGCCCGAAGTACATTTCCAAAAATAGATTAAAATATATTTTAAAAAATATTTTGAAAAAATAGAAAATTCATAAAAATTTAGCAAATTTCCAAATATTCAAAAAAATTAGAAATCCTTGGAAAAAGCTTAGAAAATTAGCTTTTAGAGTAGTTTTCGCTTAAAAAATGAAAAATCCTTAAAAAATTGATATGTGAAATTGAATGAGTTTTTAGGGCTTTACAATAGGGATTTTTGGATGCAATCTTATCGTTTTTCAGAAACAATATTAGGTTGTTTGTTTGTTTACTTCGATTACATTTGGTTGCACACTTTAATATCTTGAATGTGATTTTCATTTTTTTATTGGTTAGGATGACATCTAAAAGTCTTTGATAGTTTGCCTTGACATTTAGTTGGCCTATAATCAAGTTTAGATATCGAAAGGACATTAGTTCTAGAACAAATATTATCAAGTCACCATTCCTAGTATCTTTGCTTGTGAGAAAAGTGAGATATTCTCCCCTACCTCACTTAGTTTCTAGTTGACCTTAATAGGTTAATGGCGACTCTTTCTATAGAATTTGTATATAGTCACACGAGATATGGGTTTGGGAAAATCCATGCCAATTAAAGGTCGTTCGCTAGAATTTGGCAATACCTTTAAAACTATTTTTCTCCCTCAAGGGAAAGGTTGCAACAAGGTTTCAAGGTTGGGATTAGAGCTCGAGCGTCAAGAACCCAAGCACGGTCTTTATGGACCTGAGCTTGGGTGCCAAAGCATCGGGTACAAGTACTAGGGTTTGGTGTTGCTCATTTTAGTGAACTTTGGAGATTAATTTAGATTGATCTACTTGGGGCCCGCTTAGTTCGATATTTGGGAAAAAGCCTTCGGCCAAACGCAAAAGCTTTAGCACAAATAACTTCGAGAAAATGTAAAATTGTTTGGTAAACTGTATTGTAAATTACTTTGGGAAAATAAAAGACTATTTGGTAAATATATATTTGGAAAGTCTTTTGATGTGATTGGTTTAAGCTTTTTGATTTTAATTATTTACAATTGAAGTAAAAAGAGACAATGACTGTAACTTTTATATTTTGGCCTTGAGAATAATGTAAAAGAAACATGTTAACGATCTTCTTTTAAAAAGAGAGTCATTTCATTAAAATTCACATGATCACATGTCTCTAAGAATGAAATACATTATTCTTAAATATTGCAAGTATCCTTAAGGTAATTTACAGTTGTACAATATAAAATAAAATAAACTTTAAATCATTGAGTATTTAATTATTTGTTTTAGGATTGTATTGGAATTATTGATGGTACACATATCCCAATGGTGGTACTTGCATACGATCAAAATCATTTTATTGGTTGAAAAGGAATAACAACTCAAATTGTGTTAGCTATATGTAATGTTAACTAGGAATTTAGGGATAAGTACACTAATGGTGCCATAAGTTGTGTACGGCGCTCATTTTGGTGACAAAAGTTTTTGCCGGATCACTTAAGTGTCAAAAATATTGAAAAACGCTCACTTTGGTGCCAACTCCGATCTGGTTGGCCGGAAATCCGACATGACATTTTTTTATATTAATATTTGAAGCCAATATGGATCACCGAAGAATACAATCAGCATGCAAACAACAAAATGATGACGTTTAGTGTCTTTTCCCCCCAAATAAGAAACCTTAAATCCCTAAATTCGAGTAGAATAAAAAATTGAAAACCCTAAATTCCCAATTCGACCAATTCGAGTGTATACTTCGATTTTCTCTCAAAGTTATCAGCTCGCTCTTACGAATGGGGGGTAGAAGCTTCAGCAGTGGCTCACATTCCTATAAAAAAAAAACAAATTAGATGGTGAGTGTTACTGTTATTGTGGGTTACCGAGTTCCGAGAAGAACATCTTGGACTCGATTGAATCCCAGGAGAAGATTCCATGGGTGCGGCAGATATAGAGACGGCTCGAAGTGCAAATATTTCAAACGGGTTGATAGGAAATTCTTCGATCGAGTGATAGAGGTGATCTTGGAGTTACTTGAAGGCTGAAATCAACCTCCATTTGCGTTAATGGACGAGTTGGAGGATGTCGACTCAATGCAAGCTCAAATGAAGGGTTTAACATCTCTGGTCGACCATTTGAAGAAGGAGGTTTCAAGGCTGAAAATTGAAAGAAACTTTTATCGAACGTTGATTGTGTTCTTATTCTCTTGTGTAGTTTATTCAAATGTGAAGTTAAGTAATGAGAAGAAGTTTGTATGTCTACTATTTTTGTATGAAGCAGAAGGTTTTGTTGTAATCCATGGTAGAAATGCAAGTTGGAGTTTGAATGGATTAATTGTGAGTACTTCATAAATGCAATGTTTACTTGCTGCATTTTTTATTTGCCCTCCTAATTTGCTGGTTTGTTGGTTTGATGCAACTGCAAACCATGGCAAAATGGAAGGTTGGAGTTGGAATGCATTAGTTTTGAACACTTTTTATTGTTTAGTTGTGTATTGGTAATGTTTGTTTTGGTTAGTTTTTGCTTCAAATAGAATGGTTGCTGCATTTTTATCGTTGTAATGGTTTGCTGGTTTGTTGCAACTGCAAACCATGGCAAAATTAAGGGATGGTGGCAAATTAACGATTAACCATTTCGGTGCCAAAAGTTGTAAATAGTGATCGCTTGAGTGCCAATTTCAAACTTGCACCAGTCATGGTGCATCCTGCATCTTGTTTTTACACCAGTTGGCTTTCTGGTGCATCTTCTTGCAACACAACAGCCCTGCAACGAGATACACCAGCACCCAAAACTGCATCTTATTCCAGCACATATAACCAGAACCCCACAGATAGCATCAACGCATCAACTCCTATTCCAGCACATCAACCAGTTAGCATCAACGCACATACAATTCCAGCACATACAACGAACCTCACGAGATAGCATCAACGCATCAACGACTTCAACTAGTAACATTATATGCACACATTTAGATCTAAAACTAATAGCAACCTCATAAGAACATTACATCAATAGCAAAATATACAAAAACAGCTATTGTCATTGATATTGATTGATTGTTTACAAAAAAAAAAAAAAAAAAAACATGAACTTCACTCCCAAAGCACTAAAGGTTCAACACCCTCTTAAAAAAAACCAATGGCAATATGGAGGCAACAACTATATCGGTAATATAATATCCAACACCTTCCTAAAAAAAGAAAACATAAAAAGATGCGACCATGTCTAGCACCACATAAAAATAAACATAAATTATGTCCAGCACCCTCTCATCAGCAGCACCACATAAAAAGAGACCAAGTCCAGTACCCTCCCATCAGTCAATATAGACAACACCCTGATCTTTTTTTCGTCTTTGAGCTTTGAATTAATTCATAATCCGAGCACTCTTTCGAACTGGATGTGCAGGTTCTTTAACTAGGTGTTTTGTCACCTCCTTTTCCTTGTTTTTGATGGTGGTTATTCTTGTTCTAGCATGTGTCATGTGTTGGTCCATATCATCATTATCGCGTCCAATCATTGGTTGAGATGGAACTAGTGCTGGGTTTTGTTTGGATGACTGTTTTGCAGCTATTCCCACTATCTTCTTCCTTGGAGCACTCTTCTTTGGCTACGCTCTTGATTCTTAAGTTGGCCCACCTTGAGAGAGAAGTACCTCCGAAGTTCTCCTAGGCTACAAGAACATAGCGATATTGTCAACCAAATGAATTGAAGTACAATAAATTAAATGCATGAGGCCTACAAATCTTATATTCAAAATAGTCATTCCAGTTCATTCATCTATGTAAATCCTATAACCATATTGCCTTAATCTTTTTCCAATTGCCCCTCTTGTTCGCCGTGGTGCATCATTTTCAACAACAACAAATGGGGGAGTAGCCTCTGCAACTTGTGTAGTTGCTTGTTTTCTCACCTAAGAAACATATAACAAATTTAAAATTCAGCCCATAAAAGATAAACACAGCGATGTACAACTTACATGAACTTTTTTTCTTCTAGTTTGCTCAACAGTGGACTCGGTTGTTGTTGCTGTCCTGCCTATTCCAGTCCTTGTCCCTACACTTGAGCCTACAACAGGACCTTTTTCTGGCCCTTTAGAAGGCCTTACAACAATGTACTATATCAGGATCATGACTAACTACAATGAATAATTAGACATCTACTCATTTTCATGGTGGAAACAAATGGAGAAAACTTATCAAATTACAAGTGCACGATAGAGAAAAAGCACAAGAGAAGCTAGTACACATGGTCAACCATCAAACTCTATCGAATAGGAAATGTAAAGTTACTGAGGTAAAGATGATACTTACCTTACATCAGAGCTTTCTGTTTGCCCTTCAGTAGGCACTACTGCAAGGCCTTCTGTCCTACCTTCACTAGGTCCAACAAAAAGCTCTTCAGTAAGTCATTTTATCCTACCTTCAGCCATTACATCTTGCTGTTGATGCTACCTTTTCAGCTCACAACCTTTCTTATTGTGCCATTCCTTGCGGCAATATAAGCATTTCATCTTTGACCCAGTCCTACTCATCCTCTGACTTGATGCCTCTTCCTGCTGCATTCTTCTTTTCTTTTTTGGCCTTCCAATTTGCTTCTTCAACGGCAAAGGTAGGGGGCTTTCATGATTTGTTGGCTCCCAAAATTTGCTGCTTCTGATAGGCTACATCATGAATTGGTATGAAGCAAGGTATTAGCTTTTTTTGTACCAATTATGTAGGTAATCATCTGGGTTTTCTTGCTTCATCTTAATAGCACAAATTGCATGGGCATAGGGAATTCCATTCAGTTGCCAAGCTTGGCATGAACACTTTCTTCTATCCAGGTTGACAATATACTTATCCTGATTTTGAATAATTTCATATCCATTATCTCCATTCCAAACTGGATGGTAGAACCTACTAGCAGCAATGTTTGCATCCAATCTCTTCATAATCCTAGGGCCACAATCTCTAGTCCATTTTGTAGTCTCATCTCTTTGCCTATGCAGTCTAGTCATCACTATCACTCGAATATCATCAAGCATGCTGATGATTTGTTTGCATCTTTAAAATTCTGCCATAGAAAGCTTCACTGAGGTTGTTATCAATGATATTGCATGTGAACTCTTCGCTGAAGAAAGCCCAACACCAGTGCTTAGCTTCTGTCTGGAAGAGTGCATCAAAACATTCCTTTGTCAGCTGCAACAATCTTTGTTTGGCTAATCTGAAATCAACCATGTTAGTACTCTTTGCTATTTGCCAAAAATGCTTCTAGAGCCTATCTCCTTTGAAGTTCCTTGATTAGTTTGCATATATGTACATCGCGCACATTCTATGCTCAACATGTGATATCAACTCAGCCAATGCAGGAATAAGTCCTTACAAAAATTCAAACCAATAAATACAAGTTAGGAAAAATATGCAAATGATTAATATTAGAATGGAGTGAATTAATTGACAATGAAATTACCTTCTGTTAGTCGCTCATGAATGCCCATCCTCCCCCATCGGTTATCTCAAGGTCAGCCATTAAATTTTTGAGAAACCATGACCAAATATTCTTGTTCTCTATTTTCACCACCGCCCAAGCTATTAGAAACATTTGATTATTGGCATCTCTCCCCACAACAGCCAACAACTCCCCCTTACATAAACCCTTTTGAAAGCATCCATCCAATCCTATAACTCTTCTACAACCAGCCAAGAAGCCCCGTTTGCATGCATTAAAACAGACATCAAATCTATCAAATCTAGGCCCAAGATCAGGGAGTGGCCTCTCCACAACCTCTACATACACCCTACTAGATGGGTTTTGAAACATTCATTTGCTAGCATAGTCTCATAGATGCGCATATTCTTTCTTATACCCACCCATTAGTATTTTCATCATCCTTATCTTAGCTCTCTTGCATTGATTCCTTGACACATTAACCCCTACTTGCTCTTTCATTAACTGTTGAAATTGATGACTCTTGATCCCAGGCATTGCTTTGATAGTGTTGAAAAAATGCTTCGATAACCACACACTTGTTATCCTATTGTTAAAAATAATTGGACAAGTATGTTCCTCCTGCAATGACCTAATCTGGAATGACCCATTCTTACTCAGCGCGCCATAGAGCTTCCATGGACAATTGGGTTGTGAGCACTTAGCTCTCACAAATTCCTTCATGTTTCTAATGAACTTAACACTCATCTGTTCACCAATGGAGTTATTCACAACAACTTCCTTGAACTGTTTGGCATCGTCAAATCTCATACCCACAGACAAAATAAGTTTATCAACAGTCGGATCATAGTAAGCGAACTTACTTTTTCTTCGACGAGTAGGTTCTTCATCATCATTGTCAAGCTCATTCTCCGAACCAACAACTTCATCGCCGCAACTTTCTTCATCTTCACTTCTATTACATTCAGTTGGAACTTCATCCTCATTTGCTAGCTCGGGTCTCTTTGCTGAAGGTGCAAGTTTTTTCTCAGAAATTCCCTTTGGTTTTGTCTTGATTGTGCGAGTTCATCATCATCTTCGTCACTTGGGAAATTTACTGAAACAAAATATTCATCTTTCGATTAACTGGATAAATCAATTTTCCATTCTAATCCAATGAAGTCCCCATCGCCCAAATCTTCACCCAAGCTTTTAGGACATGTCACTATTTGTTCATCTCTATCAATGTGAGTTCTCTCCCTTTCATCCCCGACTTGATTACTCGCTTGAATAGGATCCCTCACTTCTCCTCTTTCAGTGGTGGTCTACTCATCCCCATCCTCATTCTCATCCTCACTATCACTATAATACTCAACATATACCTTAGCTTCTTCGCCGTGAAGATAATAGTAAATGATATCCTTAATACCATTATCGTCATTAAAAAATCTCAATCCATCATTCAATTCCTTCCTAGGAACACAGTAATGTAGTTTTTGCACTTTGCATCGTAAAAAATACATTAAATCCCTTAGAAAATCAATATATGATGGCTTCCGAACATTGACATAAATAGTACATTCATTTCCACCAGTATATTCCCAATCATTGGTGCCAATAAGAAACTCTCCACCATAACAAACAATGATGCCTACCTGATTCGTGTCCATGTTGATGCTGCACTCAATGAAAAAAAAAATGTCATTACTTGTTGAGACCACATGACAAATCAGCAACTTCACATGGAGGTCCTTGTCATTTTGTTGTCAAGAAACAAATGCAACTAATCTCCCCAATTCAGTGCTTTTACAGAAACAAAAAAAAAAAACCGAATTTAATAAATAAAGTAAGGTCCCACCACCCATTTTTCAATTCAATCACATTCGGTCCCCCTATTTCCCCCACAGAAGCAATCCAATTAATTAAATAAATTCAGTCCCACCACTCTTTCCCCCCGAGTCGAGCCCCATTTTCCTTTATGCGCCCTATTTTTCTATTCGGTCCCCACAAAAGAAAGGGAACGAATGACAAAACCCTCAAATTTTCTATTCGGTCCCCACGACTTTGCCCACGACTTTCCCCCTGAGTCAAGCCCTCAATTTACCATTTGGAACCATAAATTTTTCAATAAATTGACCCATGTAACAAATGACAAACCTGAGTGAGTGAGAGTTAAGCACGTAGCCAGTGAACGAACATGGACGATGGTGCAACTACGGCGGTAGCCGAGCGACAGTGGCCGAGCGATGGCGGGCGAGTGAACGACGGTGGGTTAACGAGCTACGGCCGGCAGAGTTGAGTGAGAACCCTATACGAACACTGTTTTTGGCCCACGTCGTTTTTTACCGTATTAAATCCACTATATGATGATCGTTTTGTAGGTAATCCACATGGAATGGTAAAATGACGTCGTTTCTTACGAAGAAAAGGAAACGGCGTCGTTTTATGCCATCCATCGTGGACAATATTAAGAGTTGTCGATTTTTTTTTTAAATATAAATACCACGTAATCATTTTGGCTGGACTTTCTCACCGGTGGCACCAAAGTAATCATTTTTTTCCGATTTGGCACTTAAGTGATCTGGCAGAAACTTTGGCACCAAAGTGATCGCCGTACACAACTTATAACACCATTAGTGTACTTATCCCAGGAATTTATTTATACTTGCTTGTGAGGACAAACTCATAATACTCGTATTTTCTATAAAGCCATGGAAGACATGGTACACGAGTTTCTCATCCTCCTCCGAGTTTGTTAATTAATTGTTTAGGTACATTCATATGTATCTATATGGTATATGTTAATTAATTTACATTATATTTGGGTAGGTAAATATTATTTAATAGGTGTTGTATATCCAAATCTAATTGGTTATTTGGGGCCATATAAAAATGTTTGATATCATTTGCTAAAGTTTCGACAAGGTCATACTCCTACATATTAGCTGAAATTATTGCTAATCCTTTAATGATTTTCTCAATTATTATCGAGTTATTGCTAATCCCTACAATAATTTTTAGCTAATAGGCAACATAGATGAGTGAGGCAAGCAAGGGAGGTTGACAAGTACAGAGAGAGGTGAAAGTGTCGAGGGTACAAAGAAAATAAGAAAGAAGAAGTGGCATTTTATTTTCTAAAGGGAGGAAGTAGACTTCTAGTAAGAGTTTTAGGGCAAAGAAGGCAATTGACCTATTCTCATTAATTGGTGAAGTAGCATCCGCACATGTCTTTAGCTTCCAGCATTCCTAATGCCAGCATTTGGACAAAAATGTGGGAAAATAGTCTGCCAAACACTTAGCATTTTGAAAGCCCTCAGTAAAATTTAGGGTGTTTGGCAACCTTTCCAAGGGGCTTTCAAGTGAGAGTCAATATTTGGAGGGTTGAAAGCTCAAGGTAAGTGGAAACTTGCTTTAAACTTTCAACATTTTTGAAATGTTGAACACCTCACTTAATGACAATTGGCCAGTTGCCTAATTTGCCCTCAAAACCTTACTAGAAATATAATTTTACCCTTTTAAAATACAAAACCTCTTCTTCGCTCAGTTCCTCACTCAATTTTGCACTTCGTTTGCTTTGCTTGCCCTTTTCAATTTACTAGCCTTCTAGGACTTTGATCTCCTCTTCATCTCCAAGTGAATTTTTTTAATGCTCTTCTACCTCGAAGAATTGTCATTTTTGGAGCTTGGACTCGCATTCTCTATTTCTATCATTTTGTTTGTTTTTGGGTCTTTAATTAGTTGTTTGTCCTACGTACTAATGTTGCTAACATTTCTATGTTGGTTGATTGTCTTTAGTGTAATGCTCTTTCTTCATGGTCTTTTAGAATTTGCTAAATTATGGGTCTTCAATTGGTCATTTTTCTCTATTGAATTTTGTTGAGATGATGTTGGCAGTTTATTGTAAAGTGCTAGAATTCACTAAAAATTATCTAAAGTTACTGTGATTTGTTCTAAATTATCGAAACTCATTGGGACATATTGGAGTTTTGTAGAATTCAGATTGAATGTAGAAGTGAAACACAATTCTTGAGTTGGATGATATGTTTGCTTATTGGGACATGTTGGGAATTGTTTACATTGGATATGTCAAATATTTAGAAAAGAAGTCTTGTTTCATTTTTAACAAAACATGCTTAACTATTGCTATCAATTAAATTGACATTAAAATTGTGAATTAGCAAAAGTCTCATTTATAACTTTTATTGAGCTAAGTATAATTATTTGTTTAAAATTAGACATATAAAGCTTCTTGTGGAAAAAGTAAAGAAACAAACATGTTAGAGATCTTCCATGTAGATTCTAGTTTTGAATTTGGTTCAAGAATTAAGCTTGCAGGTGGATGTTTAAGGCATAATCTTCTCTGTTTCTACTAGCTTATTCTTATCATTTGAATTTATTCATGTCACTTTACTAGTATGACACGTTCATCGAAGGCAAATGCATCTTTGAGCTTGGAAGATGTAGAAATCTTTCGTAAGTTGTGCATTGAACAAATTGATAATGGCAATCGTTCTACAAACAACAAAAGAGATGGATAGAGAATCATAACTAAAAAGTTTGAGGACTAAGGGGCAAAAAGTATAATAAAAGTAAAATAAAAATAAATTAGATAATCTTAAGGAAGAATGGAAAAATGAAGGGCATTAGCTATAAAAGAAACATGATTAAGATGGGATAAAAAAAAAAATACCATTGATGCAAGTGATGAATGATGGGAGATGAAAATTTAGATTTTTTTCCCCTTTTACTACTTTTATAAAGTTCATTTTATGTACAACTCATGAAGATTTTTATTATAATAGGAAAATTTTAATATTAGAGTTTTTAAAATGAAAGGCATACATCCAAATCTTTATATTTTGTTGGATAAAATATTTGGAGATTCAATTGCTACTAGAAGTATCACATAGAATCATACATAAAATTTATGTGTTGATGAATATATTGTTGCCACACAACTTGATATCAGTGATTGTGTAGAATTTACTGATATATAGTGTAATGTAAATAAAAAAAATTGTTGAACAGGCTCAAAGCCATGAAAGAGCGGTGTAGAGTTCGATGAGGTAAAGAAACAAAAGAAATTAACTACAATTGCTAAGCTAGAAACGCAATTTGATAGAATCTGTTCAGTTATTGAAAGTAAGGACCATGTTACATTTCCTACAAGAGAGTTTGATCTTTACAAGAAAATCATAAAGATGTTGAAAGCCATCTCAAGATTAAGTAAGACCGAGAGGTATATATATATATATATTGGCACTAGATCATTTTATAAAAGTGAAAGACAATAAGCAAATTTTCATGAACTTAAATGGCCATTGAGAAAAAGTCGCATGGATTGTGGCATCCCAAAATTTCATGACAACCCCTGGATATACCAAGAATCATGAATATGTGATGGAAGTGTTATTGATTTATGTTATGGCCTTTGGACCAAAGAATTTTAATAGATTAATGCCGAGTATTTTAATGGAGAATTATTTGGGTAGAAATACATCTTATGTTAAAGGATGATCAAGGTTGGTGCTATAGGACAATTTGATAAAGAAGACTTTGTTCTCGACTATGCACTTTATAGATTTGATTTTATGGATTAACATCACAAAGTCTTTTGGCCATCTTATTATGCAATTAGGTATTTATTTAAATGAGGATTAAGATGTATTATTAAAAATAAACTTGGGCCATTTAAGTTGGACTTTAGACTCAAATGTGTTGGACCCAAAGTGGGCCAAGAGGCTCCCAAGGGCTGTCGACCGAAGGAGAAGAAGCCTGGCCCAAAGGAGGCCCATCAACTTGCATGAAAAAAGACAAGTGGTGAGGGAGATGAAACAAGTGGCATGAAGAGTTATCCAAGTGTCAATCTTCATGCAAATCAAATGATTACCTAGTAATCATGAGGGTGAAAAGAAGAAAAGGGGAGAGAGAAGAGGGCGGATTGAGAGAGAGAGAGAGAGAGAGAGAGAGAGAGAGAGAGGAGAGCGTACGAGAGAAGAGGAGGAGGTCCGTTCACCGCCGCTCGTTCGCCGCCGTTCCTTCGCCGCTTTGCCCGCCGTTTGTCGCTGTTTTGTGCTTAAATTCGAGGCAAGGGAAGTCCTAAAACCTACCATTTGTATTGATGTGTGTATGTGTAGTAGATGGCAAGGCTTGATTGTGGTATATGGGATGAAATTTCGGAGCTTTGGATAGAGATTTGTTGGCCATGCATGCTGTTTCTGGAAAGACCAGTCCGACCATCCATGAGTTTGTGTGTTGCATGTGCCTTTTTAGTCAGAATATTGCTTCAATTTCTTCATGAAAGTTGTAGAGAACACCTTGATGAACAACATACTAAATTTTGAGTCAAAACGAACAAGAAATGGTCAGTGAAATGATTTTTCTTTGGAGAGACTAGATCTGGAATTCGTCGTGGTGACCTTCAGTGGTTTCGTGGTCTGTAAAGTAACCTTCTTGTGAAAATATCACTTTTATTTCTTAATGAAAGTTGTAGTATACTTCTTGAGATAAAACATATCAAAAATTTAGAGGAAATGAACAAAAATAGGTCGATGAAATCGTTGTCTTTTGAAGAAACTGAATCTGGGAAAAACGCTGCTTCGACCTAGTATGATTTCGGGATTTTTATAAAATCATACAGTTACAATTTGATCGTGTGTCCTTAATGAAAGTTGTATTTAATATTCTGAGGAACGACATAATGAAATTTCAGAGTAAATGGACCAGTAATGGCTAAGGAAACGATTTTTCTTCAACACGGGTAGATCTGGAAAATGATACCGAGAATAAGAAAAGTAAATCGATTTTATCTTTTAATCTAGAATGAATTGGACTACTATTTCTTCATGAAAATTGTACTTCTAGGTCTTAAATACAGCGTGTCCAAATTTCAGAATTTTCCAAGTGTATTTAAGGGTTTAATCGAAATTGTTTTCAAAACTGTGCATGGATGATGTTAAAATCATTTTTCGGTGATGCATGGACCTATACATATTCTGTGAAGCCTTGTTTGATATGGTGTTCTTCACGAAATGTGTTTTCTTAGATTATCTACAATGTGTTAAAGTTTCAGAATTTATTTCCATCGTTTATTAATTTTCCAGAATTTTTCATAAACAGCACGCATTCTGTTTAAGCTGAAAAACTGTTCTATTTATAGGTTATTGATTTGCTATATAAATTGTGATATCTTGGATTATCATTCGTGTAATGATGTGGTGACATTCATGCATATCATATGACATCAAAAGATTTATGGATTTTCATGAATTCAATGAAGTTTCCCAAAATCATTGCATCAAATAATATTTTTCCCAATGCATATTATATGATTTTAAAAAGGCTAATTCCAATCATTGGCATTATTGCATCAAATGCCATGTTGAAATTGAGATACATGTATAAATGTAAATTGGGATAGTTACAAGACCGTCGGAGGTGTGAGCCAACGATGTCTCGGGAGTGTTGGGATGCCTGGAATGTGGGGGTGCCGGATGCCCGATTGTATTACGATACATACCTAGATGTCCTTAGGAGTTTCGAGATGCCCGGTGGTATACGGTATGTAATTCCATGGGGAGTGCCTGGTGGTATGTCGGTATGTAATCTCGGAAGCCCTAGATGTGTGTGCCGAAGGTTCCTCGTGATGCCAGGTTGGGTGCAAGCGATAAATTGTAGGATGCAAACATTGGTCCCTAAAAAGAAAAACTGATGAGATCATTGTGAAAGATAAGAATTGAAAATGAATCATGTGCATGGGTGTATGCATATGGCATGATGCATGATTTGCTTATGAAAGTAAATTAATGCTATTTGATATTGAAAATGCGATCATGAAGGCATGAATGGATCTTATGGTGATGTATGCTTGATGATGAGTGCATGGTGGTATATGCACATATGGCATGGTGATATATGCATGAATGCTTGATGATGAATGCATTATGGTATATGCACATATGGTATGATGACATATGCATAGCTGCAAGGTAAGTTATGCTTGAATGCATGAATGATACGTGCTTTGTTATGATGCCTTGATTGTTCTGTGTGACGCAATGAGTAGTTTGGTGGATCTTTACTACTGAGTGGTTGTACTCACCCCTTTTGGGGATTAACATTTTAGACTAGATAAGATTCATCTGCTGCCACTGCCACTGCCACCAGTAGTGGATTAAGTTGTTGGATAAGACCGCGAGGAGGAGGATAGCAAAGGAATGAACTTTTGGACGCCACACTGATCAATGGACTTTAAGTATACGACTGTTGGAGGAGATGTTGGTAATCTTTTGAAGTATAGCAATGTATAGAAAACCATGGCATTTTGATGTATTGATGAATGATGTCCATATGGTTTAAGTAAATAAAAGTGTTCGGCTTTTACCTATAAATGTTTAGTTGATGTGCATCGTTTTTGAATATAGGGAAGAGAGTTGTTGGATACACTTCCACCATATGAATTGCACAAGGAACCCATCTAAAAGATGTAAACCCCCAAGATTGATAGACCTTTAGGTCAAGCAAGAGAATGATAAGTGAACTATGACGACCCTAACAGATCGGGGGCCATCGAGGGGTGCCACATGGATCAAGTATAAGTTTGCATAGTGTAGTCATCATTAGGATGTTAACTACTTATTTGAATTCTTTCATATACTATGTTGTTATAATGTGAGACCTATTTGTATTACTTATTTTCTTTTTTTTTTGGTAAAGGTAATAAATATATGGGATAAGTGTTCCAGAAATCCTACAACTTGTCACGAAAGTGCATTTCAGTCCTAAAACTTGCAAAAAGTGCATTTAAGTCCTAAAACTTGTCAAATTGTTTCAAACGAGTCCTAAGATCAACGCCGGTAAAATATGCTGACGTGTCATTTTAAATAATTTTTTTATTTTCCAAATTATTTTTTATCCATTTTAAATATATATATATAGATTTTAAAACTAAAAAAATTAAATTTATTCTTATCCTATTTTCAACAAAAACTAAAAGAAAAGTTAAAAAATTTATTTTTAAAATTATTAAAAAAAAAAAAAATTACCGGGCGACCGCAACCGCGGCCGCCGCCGCCGTCGCCGGGCCGGGCGACGGTTGCCAGCCCCGGGTGGGGTGGGCGAGCCTCGCCGGCCCCGGCGAGGGCCGGCGAAACTGGGCAATATACAAAAGATCGATAAAATGAATAAATTTGATTTTTTTAGTTTTTAAATCTAATTTTTAAAAATTAATTAAAAAATACACGTGGAAGATAAAAAAAAATTATTTAAAATGCCACGTCATCATATTTAACGGAAAAGGCTAACGGCACTCGTTTAAAACCAAGTTTTACACACTCATTCCTCAAAAGGAGAGAAAAGTGTATACAAAAGGGGAGCCAATGGAAGAGGCCACATAGGCAAACAAGGAAGCCACAAGGGCACATCAACAAAACAAACAAGCGGGAAAGAGATAACAACAAGGCTGACCAACCCTCACAGTGGCTAAGAACGGAGAGCCAAGAAAGATAGGAGCAACTCGTGCAAAGCAGCAACTAAGGAGCACTAGTCAGCCGAGAGAACACCGCAGGGTCAAACCCCCAACCACGCTGAAGCCTCTTATTCCTCGGGGTAGGAGAAACATCTTTGAATGTTATAGCTTTATCCCTCACAACCTTAATAAGGTGATTTTTTAGAGCCGAGACCACTAAGGATTCGCCCTGAATTATAATCACATTCCTCTTTTTCCAAATAAGGTGACACATAGCTCCAAACGAGAACCGCGCAATGTATTACTTATTTATATTCGCTAGTGAGACAATTATTGTGAGACCTATTTCTAACTAGCGTTCTCTTTATTGAATGAAGTTTGCATATATATGATGGTCGATAAGTGTTTTATCGATGGATGACCTAGATAATTTGTTTGGTCTCTTATTCTAATTATATTTTATTACTTTAACTAGTTATGGATGATTCTCTTGAAGGAAAAAAAACCATGAAAAAGAGGAAAAGGAATATAGGTGACTCTATACAATCGCACATACTATAGCTATTTATCAAGCAACATACGGTCACAAAAACTATGCATGACCTTATCACACACTAAAAATGCATGGGTAAGAGAGTTGATGGGCATTAATGCCATTTCCATAAGGTGTTTTCAAATGTTTAGAATGGATAGAATTGTATTCAATAATTTAAGGTGACATTAAGTGATACAATATGGTTTTCAAGGATTTAGGAATATTGATGTTGCCGAAATGCAAGGAATGTTTCTTCATATATTAGGATATGATATAGGTAACAGGTTAGCAAAAGAGTGCTTTTAGTACTTTAGGAAAACTATATACAAGTTATTTAACTTAGTTTTGAATTAAGTATATGAAATGGAAGTAAATTTGACCAAACTATTCAATCGACAATTTAGGGAAGTTCCACTGAAGATTAAGAACAATAAAAAAATTATGAACATTTTAAGGTAAGTTACAATATACAATATAAAAGATAAACTAAATATAAATCAAGTAACATTTGCATTCTTATTTTAGGATTGTATTGAAGTTATAGATGGTGCATATATCCTGCCAGTGGCAATTATGGGTGAGCAACTTCATTTTATTAGTTGAAAAGGAGCACCAATGCAAAATGTATTGGTTTTGTGTGATTTTAACGTGGAATTTTACTTCTATTTGGGCTGAGCGGAGGGATAGCTCATGATACTCGTGTCTCTTATGAGCCATTAGAAAATGCGGTTTGCAATATTCTCATCCTTTGAAATGTTTGTCAATTAATGGTTTTTTTTTTTATATAATATCATATGTATGTGATATATGTTGATTAAATTTACAATATTTTTGTGTAGGTAAATACTATATAGTAGATGCCAAATATCCAGATTCCACAAGTTATTTGGAACCATACAAAGAAGTTAGTTATTGTTTGCTTAAGTTTCAACAAAGTCCTGCACCTATAGGTTATAAAGAAGTGTTTAACCATGCCCACTCCTCACTACAATAAGAAATTTGAGGAAGCCTTTGGTATATTGAAAAAGATGTGAAAGATTTTAAAGAGTATACCAAGTTATCCATATAAAAAAACAAGTGAAAATTATGATAATGGCACATATACAAAAAAAATGCTATGAATAATGCACATTTTATAATAGTAAATTTGGACCACAATTTAAATACGAGTTCTGATGATGTAAATAAGGAAGGTAGTGCTTCAAATGATGATGCAACAACATGGCACGTTTAAGAAATTAAATAATTTTTTTAATATTCTTTTTTATCCATATAAGGAAGGTAGTGCTTCAAACTATTCTTTTTTTTTTCTTAATTGAGAAAGGCACCATTTTGATGTGAATTTTTTCAATTTCATTTTTTAGCAAAAAAAAAAAGATTTTGAAATAATTTTTTTGCATGATATCTTTAATATTATTGTCAAATTTTAAATTTAAAAAATTGCAGATATTGCTTTTAAAAAAATAAACAAATAAAAATTAAAAAGCTTAAATTAATCACCAAAATGGGCTTTTCAAATATGTTTTTTACCAAACACTATTTCTTTCAAAAGTGCTCCTCAAAGCACAATGTACTAAACATCTTGCATTTCTCCAAAACCTATTAGGCTAAATTGTTTTGCATTTCCCAGAATGCTAACCAAATGCAAGTTCTCTTGATTTGGTTAATTTGATAGTTGTGCTTTTGGTATAAGTTTGGTTGTTAATAATGATTGAATTTTACTTTAGTATGTTGAGCTTTATGACTAGCATCTTGCATTTCTTCGCAGTCTATTAGGCTAAACTTTTTTGCATTTCCCCAAAGTCCATATGAATGCTGAACCAAACGCAACTTCTCTTGACTTGGTTAATTTGATAGTCGTGCTTTTGGTGTAAATTTGGTTGTTAATTGTGATTGAATTTTACTTCAATATGTTGAGCTTTATGACTGTTTGATGCGAACTAAGAAATGATTTCAACACTTGTTATGTACTTGGTTGATATCTTAAGGATATTGCCGGAATTTTGGAAAGAAAGACGGAAAATGGCAAAACTTAGAACAATTGCAAATTATTTATTGAAAACATGCAATGCTAAACCAGACATGATTTCTATGAACAACTCTAATTAATTTTCTTTTGTTTGGTATTCTATTTATGAAAATTGAACTATATGTAATGCATGTAATGTAAACTTAGAACTAATCATAACCTTAAAGAAAAACCCATATGAAATCTCTGGATAATATTTAAGCATGCAATCCTATTAAAAAATTTATGCTAATTAACATGAGATGTGATATTTTGGTGTTTTCAAAATTAGAAATGTATCTACATTAAAGATGAGTAACATGTCCAACCTACCTCGAGATATTCATGACTATTTCATACAAAAAAGATCGTGATAATTGAAAGAATAATCTATTGTCTCACAGATTAAAGTAACATTTATCACAATCCTGAATATCATCAATATCCATGATAAAATAAAATAAAAATCGGAGTCTTATGAATCAAATTAGTACTTAAAATAATTTTGCTAATAAAATCCTAATTAGATAATTCCTAAAATATCTCAAAAAGTTAAATATCTCAAAAAGTTAAGTTAGATCACGATGAAATCAAACTAGGTAATAAAATCTAGAATTGAATTCAGTTCAGATAATTACCTGATTCAATGATTCATTACCAAAACAGTGACCGGAAGCGGAGGGACTTGTAACAGCCGGCAACAGATGAGCGAAGACTGGCGGCAGGGGGTTTCACAGTGATGATCGGCAAGGGCAAAGTTGAGCCGTCAAGCTTGTTGGACTCTACAAGGTGAAGGTCGTAGTGACAATGTCTAGCTGGGAATAAGGTGACTCGATGAACTTTCACCAAAGAAAATCGGAATCGAATGGACACCGCTAGGATTGCAGGAACGTAGAGGGCAACTTTAATTCATGAGCGTGAACTGATCGCATGGCGCCGCACAAGAAAGAAGACATCTTTAAAGAGCGAGGTGTCCATAATGGCCCGTGGCATTCAAAGAAAAATTTTAGTGAAGAGAACAGTGAAGCCATGAAGCAAAATCCAAGAAGAAAAAGCGAAAGAAGAACATCCCCATGCGACCAAAACAATTTTTATTGGCCCTCCTCTCCTTTCTTGTCGTGCTCTCTACTCTCCGTTTCTTTAATCACTACACACATCTTCGTGTATTGTTTTGCAGGTCCACCGTTGATTCCTTTTCTCTTCAAGCCTTAATTTCAGGGTGAGGGACCTGAGATCGCAAGGGCGAGGAGCGCGACACCTCACTGGATAACCTGGGATCTCCGGGGAAGGAGCAGTGAGTCGTGATATAGCCGAGTGATCTGGAGGTTCGTGCTCGACAGTGATTGAACGAAGTTAAATCGATGCAAAAAACAAAATACAGCAACGACAGAAAAGATTGAATTGCGATTGCGGAAGTCAAATGCAATATCGAAAGGGTAAATATTGGTCGTCCAGCGAAGTCGTCCTTGAGATGTAAGGATTTTCCTGATTTTTATTGCCTCCGAAGACAGCCCAGTGTGCTTGAACTTTTTGGTGCGCGCCCTCCCTCTGCACGTGTGCATTGAAGAATTCGAGGGGCAGCGACAAGTAGGCCGCAAACGCCGGGGAAGACGACCTTGCTTTCCTCGAGATTCGCCTCTTCTCGATTCTTTTTCTTTTGATGTTTGGCCGCTATCTCTAGTGTTCTGCGTTCTCTCTTTTTCATGTAAAAGTCCAGAGATTTTATGCGTCTCCACTAGGGGTGAGCAGCGGTTTAGGGTCGACCCTGGACCGACCCTGGACAGGCCCAACCCTACCGGTCCTGGTCCGGTTCCCAAGGGGACTGGGTCGGTCCTTGGTCCTGAAATTCCGGGGCCAACACCGTGCGGGTTGGTCCCGGTCCTAAGTTTTGGTCGGTCCAACCCTGGACCAATACCTGTATATTATATTATATTATTTATAATTCTTTTATATATTCAAACCTAAGTAAAATGTCTATTATATTATATTATATTGAGATGTTCTATCAATAGCACTAATAGTAATTTCAATTTAAAACTTTTGTTAAATATTAATTATGTGTCGTTTGCTTTGTTTTCAAGTGTTTAGAAGTTCAAGTGAATTAACAAGATGTGAAGTTATATATTCATGGTTTATATTAAGTATTTCAAACTTTTTATGATTTAATTGCTTTTCAATTTGTGTTAAATGGTAGAAGTTTTTTAAGAGTAGAGTAGTACTTTTATGAGTTGCTACGGTGATTTGTTAGTCAAGTGGTGTGAAGCTCATTTTTTGGTTGAGTAGACTCTACATGATCAAATGCTAGTCAAGTGGTGCGAATCTCATTTTTTGGTTGAGTAAACTCTACATGATTAGGAAAACGCTTTTGCATATGGTGTTATAAATATTAAAGATAGATGATTACAAGAACTTTCCATCTTGTCCTATATCTCGATGAGCGGTTAGTGGATATGAAATTTCTATTATTGTGTCATCTTAAATTTGCTAAATATGTATTGGTATTTTATAATTTAGTTGCACAATATTGTATTGTTGATGGATCATGGATGCGTAATTTGAATTTGTAGGTTTGTTTTTTTAGTAAGTATAAAAAATAAGACGAAAAAAATTATCGATCAGTCCCGGATTGACCCTGGAACCGGACCGAACCCATTGGGTCGGTCCGGTCCTTGGTCCCATGCTCAATAGGGTCGGTCCTTGGTCCTAAAAATTGAGGACCGACACAGACGGGGTTGGTCCTAGGGTTAGGGGGTGGCCCGGACCAACCCGGACCATGCTCACCCCTAGTCTCCACTCACGGACTTATCCTTGGACGGATGCTTATTTGCTTTCCTTTTTGCTGTCAAACAAATATCCCTTTGTTGACCAAATCTTGCCCACAGCCATTTATTCCCTCAAATGGTTGATCTCACACAAAATATCCCGGGGATTATGCCGATTGCTTCTTCTTCTTTTTTATCCAATTTTCCTAACTTGGCACATCGGCCACTGTGGGTTTAGTTCAATTAACCTCAGAACCATTCATTTGAGTCCATCCCTCACCAATCAACGCAAATACAATCATATGGGCCCATTACTATCAATTTTTTTATTAAAAAAAATACTCCTAAAATCCCTGTGTAGTTTTAACTAATCTTGTCGTTTAGGGGTCGGTGTCGATACGTAATTTACTTATGCAAATAATTCATAAATGAGTAGTTAAAATTTAGGTATCGACATTGACCAAATCGAATTGGCAATTTTGCCAAGTTACCGATTTATAACCGAGTCTCTGTCTTGGTTGTCCATTTTTTGACTATTATGTAAAATTTACCATTTCACCAATTATGGTTGTTCCATCAATTTTGACCATATAACCGAATTTAAGTATCTCACCGATTTTCAAAAACCGATTTCCTAGCCAACTTATCAATATGAACAAATTGACTCATTTTCAGGATGTCGATTTTCAAGGGCTGAATCCAAAGTTTTCGATATGAGTATCCATTTCAAGTTGTTGATTTCTAAATGCCCATCCAAAGTTGTTGAGTTTTGGCCAGAATTATGTAGTTCAAGGTTATCAATTTTTTCACTAATGTGTCGATTTCAACGTCATTGATGTCTATGTGCCGATTTCTAATTTGCCGATTGTCTACCTGAAACCTTTTATTAAACAAAGACACCATGATGAGATGGGAATGATGGTATACATGTCAAAGTGCACAAATTATTTTAGTTACTATCGTGTGTCTAAGTTGACCATACATGAGATGGGAAAGATTGCAGAAAAAATAGATGTTCTATCATATAGAAATGGATCTCTATAAGGTTGAAGGTGCATGAAAGTCTTATAATTTACACAGGATGCAAAATAGCTTGTGTAGTCTAAGTTGACCATCATCATGCACTTGTACAATGGTGTAATTATCTTTGCTGATGTAGAGGACGTTCATGATGGATGGAATGAGTGGCGTGGTAGTGAGGTATTTATGATTTTGCTCCTATGAATTGGTGGTGATGATGCCTTTATGTGAGCCGAGATAGGTCATGGCTAGTGACGACTAGGAAATAGATCCATGAGCTATTATGCGGTATTCGTGCATCAGGAAATAATATGTCATCGGCTTGCATTTGAGTGAATAAGCTTATGCAATGTCATAGTATATCATTATAAGAAAGATCGTGCATTTACTCTATTTGTCACACATAATTATTTCTTATTTGTCTTGAACTCACCTTTTTCTGTTTGTACATGATTGAGCGGTAGGATCCTCTACCTCAGACTTAAAGACTTCATTTACTAAGTTTTGACTCGCCTTTTATTTTGATAAATTTTGTAGGATGGATCCCCAACACCACTACTTTTTGGAGTTCCAACGTATTTTGATTGTGAATATCAGAATGTGTACATATCCGATTCAACGTTAGCTTATACTAAGTGTAGTTTCATTGTATGGATTGAAATGGGGTCGCAAAAGTGGACCCCCGTCGATTTTTCCCTTAGCAATTTAATATCAATTTGGTGTTGTTTGGACCACTGAGAGGTTTCAATGGTCCCCTTGGCTTCAATGGCTACGACTATGTGTCAATGGGTGAGGTTGTCAATCCATAGTGTAATGACTCGACTTTTTCTATAAGCAAGTTTTTGGTATGGGAATATGGGTATAGTAACGACAACCAACCTGACCTTCCGAGAATTAATGTGTTGTAATATGTTCCTTTTGGTACTTGTATTAGTATTTGGAAGAGGGAAGTTAAAGGAGAGATGCATATGTGAATTATTTAAACTTGTCAAATTTTCATTCTCGTATGATGTAATTAGTTTATTTTATTTCCGCATGCTTAAAAGAAAAATAACTAATTTAACAAAAGATCATGTCACGCATGTAGTTCTAATGCGTTACTTGGCACCCGTGCCTAGATCCCCAACTCTTGAGCCCATCGAGGCCTAGCATAGGACTCTAATGGTTGTGGCTAAGCCCCATTTATAGAGGCCGAGCTTTTGTCCATCAAGCTCAAGTGTGGAACATTCTCAAGGTCCTAGGCATTGCCTTAACAGACATGGGCACGATCTTAATGATCCTAGGGAATGGGCGCTAGAGACTTAACCCAACTGACCTCTATGGTCATCCTCGATGGACTTAGACCTTGGTGTCTGGGAGCTAGACACAAGCACAAGGATCCTAGGCCTGCCTCGATGGAGCTAGGCTTGGGCATTAGGGAGTTGGGCATGCACACTGTGGTTTCAAGCCCTAGGGGTGAGTAGGGGACCAAGATAGAATGGAATCGGACCACACCAAATATAGGAACCAATCAGATTCTAGGTTCTTGTAATTATCAGTTCCAAAAAAAGTGAAATTAGTATTGTTTGATTATATTCTCAATTCTTGGGTAAGAATTGAACCTTCAACCAAGAATCGACGAGCCAAACTTGAGTTAATCCTAAATTATCTTTTTACTTTTGCTAAAAAACGCCAACTCTCATCTTCCAGTTTCTCCTCTCTCTTAACCTATCTCATTCGTCAAACTCACTCCCTCTCACTCTCTTCTTCGGCAAGTCTCCCTTCGGTGACTCCTTCCCTCTAGGATCTCACTCTTCTAGCGGCTCACTCCCTTCAGCAACGGGGACTTATTCCAAGAGTTAAGCTTTAGCATTTTTGTTTAAGCTGAGTTTTGCTTCGTGCTGGTGACTTGCAATTTCTGCATCCTCCTCCGAGTAATCAAAATTCTAAAAGCACTCTCAGGGCATGCCATTACTGTTATATAATGTAAATTACATGTCTAAAGATTTGATCTTTGGTTTCTCATGAGTTGTCTTACGTTTGGATGCTCTTGTAAGTAGGCTATGCATGGACTCAAGGATCTTTGATGTAGCTAGTAGTATCACTTAGAGAGGAGGCTGAATCAGTGATTTCAAGAAATTTGACAAAATAATTTTGAAATAATAATAGTCAAGTTTGATAAAAGTGGAAACACTTAAAATGGAGTGTTGATATAAGTAGGATTAGGTTATATCATGTAATGTAGTGCACTTCTATTAGGCAAGAATGAATATGAGTAAAGAGATAAAGAATGATGTGCACAAAGCTTTATAGTGGTTTAACTTAGTGTAAGTTCATGTCTATTTTCTCAAATTGATAACCTACTAGCCGGATTCCACTTACAATCCTTAAGAAATTACAGTAAAATGTACTACTTATACCCAACACTTCTTCCCAGAATAGGTAATACGTATACCTAAATAGATGGATCTTACTATCTCATGCCTAACCATAAACTATAACACTGTCAACACTTCTTTTACAATAACAAATTGTATTCTCTCAGAAGACATAAAAGAACATAAAACTCTCTCTAAAATTTGGATTTTGCACTCAAGATCTCTTGCACTCTTCTTGGCATCTTGTTGGTCTTCTTTTATACTCCTTAACACCCAAACTACCCATTGGACAATTTTCAAGAGAATCAATCTCCAAGATAACCATTAGACAATTGTTTAGAGGATCAATTTAGCCGTTAAAGTCAATAATCTGAGTTCCCGTAGATTTGGCTGCCCATACAAATCATTGGCTTCTAGAATTAGAGTAGCTTGTCTATGGAAAGTATTTGGTCTTCTGGAAGATTTCCTATCAACCAAGATATTGCATGTGAATGATATTTTCCGTATAGATAATATTCGGGATTAATAATAAATTGAATTCTTCTAAAGAAGGAATGTATACCAAATCACAAACTATTAAAGGATAACATATTTTATCCTGGAAAACTCTCTTTAAGATCACATGTCAAGGTTGTTGTCTCAGGTAGTGTGATCGCTGCATTTATATCAGCAGTCATTGATTATATCAAGCTTCCTCGTGATATCAGACTCCTACTTATATCAAGCTTCTGGTGATATCAGCAGTCCGCGATTATATTAGGTTTCCCACTAATATCAGACTTATGCTAATATCCAACTTTCTAATGATATTAGTGGTCATTGATTATATCAAGTTTTCCTTTTAATGTCACACTTCTACTTATATCATGCTTTGGTTATATCAAGCTCCTTGAATATTTCCAATTGCTTCTCACTAAGTAGTTCAAACATGATGGTGATATAGATCCTTTAGGCTATTCAACCTTATGACATTCTGAATTTTCAATTCTGTTTTCAATTGAATGAATCGGGCTTTTCATTGACGCGCCTATAGTTTTATTCTCTAAACTAATCACTCACGAGATAACTAGTCTATCTGGTGAAGCCGTTAAGGGATTTTAACACAATAGATTTGAGAATTCGACCATAAATCGAATGCTCGACTATGTACCACGAACACTCTTCGGAAGCCTTCGTGTCGTGTCCGACACTCCGACACGTGTCCAACACTCCGACACGTGTCCGACACGCTCCGACACGTGGTCAACTCTTTCCGATACGCTCCGACACCCGAGTCCAAAATTCCGACACACGATTCCGACACGCACGGGGTCAATTTTAAAAATTTCTAATACTTGAGGGGTCAAAATATAAATATACACAAAAGAAGTAATAAAAGAAGTAATTAAATTGCTATAAATATACACACACGGGGTCAATTTTTTTTTCAGTTTTATTTTTTTAGAATGGTTTTATTTTTTTAAAAGTCTTTTACTCCAAAAGAAGTAATAAAAAATGCTATATGTAATAAATAAATAAATATAAAAATATCATTTCAGCATTTTTCTTTAAACAATGTATTTTTCCTCTAAGTTTTGTGTATTATTGTAACACATTAAAATAATGAATGATATTATTTAATATTTTTTGTGTAAATCAATTCTAGGCTATTTTTATTATTATAATATATAACGTGTCGGAACGTGTCGAAATTCTCTATTTTTAAGAAATGACGTGTCGACGTGTCGTGTTGTGTCGTGTCACGTGTTACGTGTCACATGTCCGTGTCGGTACTACATAGCTGCTCGACCATGCTAGTCTGCAATAGTCATTACAGTACAGTTAAAAATCAATTAGAGACCACAGATAGGTCAACTTAACTGAGCCATGTAATTAAGTGTGGGTGATTCTACCTAGTTGCAAAATTCTCGTCGATTGGTACTAGACCGATTTTTCTGTCATTTTGGTATCTTGTGTCTGCGTTTGAAATCTTGAAATTTTAACGACAACCGAGAGTCGCCAATATGTTGAAAATGTACAATATAGCTTGAAAATAATTGATCATGAATCAATTGCATTAAAAATTCATAAAAACTATTCGGTAGGTTAGGTCACGCTAAATTGCGCTAAATTGAAATTAATAACAAATTTGAACCCGATTTCAGAAATTGAAAGTTCTGTCATGTCACAACTCATTTTAGGATTTTTCGAAGATTTTTCTACAAACCGAGATTTTGGCAAAATTTCAAAATATGGCCGTTTTTTATTGGGAAATTAGAGAACCGTTTTTGGTCGTATATTTAGGATTCAAGTTGGACAAATAGGTGAGGAAAATGTGAATTCAAGTGAGGACACCTTGGCTGGATTTATGGACATTAAATTGGGCTTGATTGAAGAGAAATTGAATGAAATTGATGAACAAATGTCCAAAATTCGTAAGCCAAGGGGGAAGCAACATTTTGGACCATTTTAATGGCTTGTTAGGGAAGCTTGGGAGTGGATAATGGCTGCTGTGGATGGCTGAGAAAGGTGGGGCAGCCACTTGAGTGAAATAGAGAGGTGTTGGAGCCTTGGAGGCCATTTGGGGTCCCCCTCTCTTCAGCAACAACTTCTTCTTCATTGGGGCCGCTTTATCCATTGTTGAGTGTGCTTGGAAACTTAGAAAACTAGAAGAAACTGGCTAGCCTCTCCCCCTTGCCGGTGTCGACAGCCACCCGAATCCACCACACCGCTGCTTGCGTCGCATGTCCCCCACGTGCGTCGTCCTACTTGCCCGCGCCTCGTCACACATTCAGGTCGTCGTCCTCTGCCATCCTGAGCTTGTCCATTGCCGCCGTCGTCCAAGCCGTACATCGCCGTTCAGCTGTCCGTTGCCGCCGCCATCACCCCTACTCACTCATCCAGCCTTTGCCAGTCCTTCCTCACCATTTCAACTGTTGGTTCTATCTCTTTCAGCCCAAGAGCAAAAGCTGAAGCCAACAAGGGCTTTGAGGCTTTGTGGCCCGTTTTCAAGCTTGTCCGGTCTTCGCTTGGTGTCGGCGCAGGGTTGTTTGTTACCCGTCTCCGCATCACCGTTGTCGTGGACTCACCGGAACGCTAAACTGGTGAGTTTACTCGCTAAACTATGCTTAGGGAATTGATGATGCTTAGGGGGTGTTTAGTTTAGGCTAAATATGGTTTAGGTGGTTAGTTAGAATGAATTAACGATTTAATTATTTGTTTATGCATATTAAGTTGTTAGAATGGATAGAGTAGAGACTAGATAAGTTGTACTATTTATCTAGATAGGTTCGGAAATTTTCTTGACTCGTTCGAGCGGTTAATTAAGCATTTTTGGCCTAAGTTGGTATTTTGCTAATTGATTGTATTTATTTAATTATTTATTATTTTCTGGAAATTATACCGGAATAGCCGATGATCAGAATTTCATATTGATTGCAATGGTGTGCTTAGTGTATGCAATTGATTGCTAAATTGTGGAAATTAAGTGGAAATTGCGATTTTGGGTATTTATCCCAAAATTGTGTAGTTTTGGTATTTAATTAGAAAATCCCGAGTGTCGAGTTTTGACACCGAAATTGATCGTATATCAGCTTGTGTGAGCAATATTGTACGTCAGCTTGTAAGAGCAATGAATCGTCAGCTTGTGTGGGCAATATTATACGTTAGCTTGTGAGGGCATTGACTCATCAGCTTGTGTGAGTAATGACTTGTTAGCTTATGTGAGCACTAATGAATCATCGGCTTGTGTGAGCAATGAAATATTAGCTTGTGTGAGCTATAGTATATATTAGCTTGTGCCAGCTACCATCTATATATCAGTTTGTGCGAGCTACCATCTATATATTAGCTTGTGAGAACAATAACCATCTATATCAACTTGTGAGAGTTATATTCTATTTCAGCTTGTGTGAGCAGTAATTGTATCGATTAAGTGATAGATGGTACTAATTGTATCAAATCGAATGGATTGAATTGATTGGTTGAGATTATGAATTGTACTTACGTGTAGGAGGGAATTAAGGTAAGGTAAGTCCTCTGTTTTATGTGTATAGACTGCCTCTAGGCATATTTCCTTCCTAGTCGGAGCTTAGGATGTGAACTTGCTGAGACATTGCTCACCCTGTCGTGGGCTCAACCTTTTCATGTCCTTAGATGGCGGTTTCTCCGGAACGTTTTGGTCGGCCGATAAGGGTTACCGAGTGGAGTTTTGAATACTATGCCCTAGGGGATCAATAGGTCTATGAACTTGTGGTGACCACCGTCTAGGTCGATGAAGGCCTACCTCAAAGTGTACCTCATCGATTCAGAGCGTGGTTTCACTACAGTTTCAATGGATTCTGTGTAGTTCCCCTCCTGGGTTTTGAAATTCCCGCTGTGGTAGTTGATGCCACTCTAGGTGAGAGTGCAACCGACCCTCCTGATGGTGCTGTGGAGGACCCGGTGCCCCCGGAGCCTGTGGAGACCAAAGGATTGGCAAATGTATACGGCTAGCTGGTCATAAGACAGCTTCATTTTGAGAACCAGTCTTTTGTAAACTCTGGTCTTTAGTTTGGTGCTGTATATAAACCGGGGTGTCTATAAAAGTGTTTTGATTGTGAATATGTTTCCTACTTTTCTATCCCGTGTTGGTTATTGTTAGGGGTAATTGTTTCGCTTCTGCATGTGTAATAAAATGAATGGGTCGGCAACATGTCCTGGGATGTCACAAATTTTATCGATTACCAAGAGATGTGCACGCGTTCGAGGATCGGGGCGTGACAAACCCAGTACCTCCTATACATAGAATGGGAGTATCGTGATATACTTGTATCCGGATCCAAGATAGTGTATGTTAAGTATAGTTCCACTTTTCGAGTGGATGTAGGTTTATCTGAGCTTCTTCTCCATCTCCACCGTTTCATTGTATAGTACACTAATGTAAGGCCCTGTTTGGTTCAGCATTTGGAAGGGACTTTGGGGCTCCAAAGGCCCTTGGCCAAATGCTGAAGGTGTTTGGTTCAACTTTTTGATGGCTTTGGGGGGATGCAATTGCATCTCCAAGGGAGTTGAAAGGGCTTTGGGGGAATGGAGGGGGAGAGGTCCATTGGGAAGTTGCATTTTCGGAATGCAACTTCCACTGTTCATCTTCACCGGAGAGAAGCCGACCGGAGGCCGACGACCGTCGGCCAAGGGGTCGCGCGTGCCGGTAATGCGCCGGCAACCGCCGGCCAAGGGTCCCCCGACCCCGGCGACCCCGGCGACCTCAGGCGGCCGTCGCGGGGTCGCGCGACCCGGCGACCGACGCCGGGGTCGCGCGACCGGCGGCGCGTCGCCCGGGTCGCGCGACCCAGCGACGCCGCCCGGTCGCGCGACCTCAGTGACCAGATCCGGCCATCCGCCGCCGGATCCGCGGTCCGGCCGTCGGATCCGGCGGTGCAGTGGCCGGATTTCTAAAAAGAAAAATATATTTTTTTTTTTTTTTAATTTAATAAAAGTCATTTACAAATGCAAATTTTACCAAACGGTATTTTGGCCAAAGTTGCATTTCAAAGTAAATTTTACCAAACGATATTTGCATTTCGGAAAACCCCATTCACCCAAAGGTATTTGCATTTTGGCAAATGCATTCCCCAAAAGCCGAACCAAACGGGCCCTAAATGGAGAGACGGTCGAACTTTTGAGAGGGTTCAATTGTCCCCCTTGGCATGACAATGGAGGAGATGCAATGATGTCAGAGGTCATCAACCCTTGAGTTGGAGGGTGGTTGAATATTGTATAGGCTTTCTTTTGGATTAGTGCGGATGTAAGAATGCTAGTTGACCCGACCTTTTTCCCAAGACTTATATATTGTATTGTGTTTTGTTTGGACAACCTTATGAAAATAATAGTTACTAATGTTAATAGAAAGATGCATGTGTATATCAATTAAACTTGTTGGATTTCTAGTGTGGAATGATATGAATATTTCATTATGCTCTTCACTTGCTTAAAAAAATAAAAAATACACGTGTTGTGCATGACATTTTGAGGTATTGTCAACTACCACATTAAGCCTTCGGGGAATGTGTCTAAGATTAGGTTGAACCAATGCTTCTCCTGAGGGTCTTTGACCATCCTACCTCCTAGGTGGAGATGGCAATCTATCTTGATTCTTGATTACAACTTTAGGCATATAAGGGGCAAATGCTATGTTTGGTTAAAGTATCGTCCTAGCAAGCCTTACATTATCAACATGAGGTATTGGCCCAACCGTTTGTATATACTCCACATTTGGCAATGTTATTTTTGCTGAGCAAACTGATTTACCAAATTACCATTATTATTTTCACCTAAGTTGGTCTAGACAGGATCAATTAAGGTGGAGGTGGAATTACTTGACCTACCATACCAAAAGTAGCTTGAGCAGATGAAGAAATATACCCAATAGGTGTAGGATCCCCTTGCATATGAATCGATTGGCTTAATTATTTGGGCTTTTGACATAACATCATTAAGGGCGTTGATAATCATTGGCTTGACCATGTCAACAATTTTTTTATCGTATGATTAGATGGATCATTCCATTGGTCCTCGAACATCCCTTCATGGTAGCCAGCACATTGGGCTTGGCTTTTACTGCATTCTCTACTCATCGATGAGTTATCTTGGGATATTGACATCTCCACATTTGTTCTGCCATCGACTAAGCAATCGATGACTCAAAACATTTTGTCCTTTCATTATCGAGTTACGATGACTGATTATTATCCACATTTCAAGATCACATCAACCACATCAACCACACCGATCCCATTGAATGTGAAAAAAAGATGTTTTGCTAAAATTTGCTCTGCAACGAAATACCTTTCACCAAAAATTATTTTTCAATTTTTATTAAGGGGTGCATAACAATTGCCTATTTATGTTCCAGAAACAAATTTTCTATTCCAGACCTGTTTCTAGAATAGAAATCTGTTTGATAAACTTATTCCGTTTTTCTATTTCCGGAATAGATTTATATTCTAGAAATAGGTTTGGAATAGAAATCATAAATATAAATTTTCTACTTCTCAATTTCTGAAACAGAAATGAGAAATAAAAAATTTATCATTATTCATCAACCGGTCCTTCATTCGTTGCCGCCAACCATCGTTCGTTGGTTGCTAGCTGCCACTGCCGCCGCCGATCGCACTGCCATCGCTGCCGCCATCGATCGCTGATCGCGGGCCCCTGCCACCACCGGTCACCAGCCATCGCCGTTGCCATCCATCACCGCTATCCGCCGGTCCACTGCCGTTTGAAATGAAGAAATTTATGTCGTTATCAAACGAATTTCTATTTTTAGAGTAAGAATTTTGTGTCGTTATCAAACGGTTATTTTTGCTTAGACACTCTTCTAAAATAGAAATAGAAAAATCTATTTATGTTCCATAAATTATTTCTGGAACAGAGTTGTCATGTGCGCCCTAAAAGACACAAGTTCTGTAGAGATTTCGGATAGGAAACCTCAAACTGGATTAAAAGTATATAGAATTTATCAAAAATTAAATGATGATGAAGCACTAAAAAACTATAGCAAACATACATGCCGGAATTTAATCAACAACGGAATTTTGATGAACTATAGCCATAACTATAGTAAAGAATTTAAAAGACAACTGAAAATAACAAATTTTGTGTGTTGTGCACTAGGAGGCTCTTTAGTAAACGAACACAAGTTTTTATAGTGTTCACAGCATCACTACCTATGAGTAGGTTCTTCCGTAGTTTTAGCCATGCTTCCACATCTCCAAAAATCTTGGTTCCATGTTGTTACGTTGCCATGGTCTTATCTCCAAGTGGCTGTTTCCTTGTAACCACGACTCGATAGTGCCTATTTGTTGCCACTTTGAATTCATTTGAATTGACTTTATTCTTCCATTCTTTCTCCACGATTTCCGCTGAACTTCATTGTCCTATTCGCCAGTGACTTCAAATTTGAATATGAGAATTGAGTTCAGCAACCTTCAGATATTCAATCTTTGTTTGGTTTCTCTTGTTGAACATCTCTGACATGATAACGGACAACCAGACGCTATCATATATCGATAGTTGGTCCATGGTCATCAATAGCCATCGATTTATATCAATAACGACAACTGTTCTTATGGCAATTGATAATAGCTCACGTGATGAGTAATTTTAAGTCCTGTGTTTACTCACGTCTAGGACTTAGTTATTTTTATGTGCAAACATTATGTTATTGCTCGATTGTACGGCGGTTCCCGAGTCATAAAAAAAAAAAAAAACATTATGTTATTGCTTTCGAGAAAACTAACTAGTGGTGTGTATTTTTTTAGTAATTAGTGATTAGTAATTTCTAAAAATTTGTGGCACCCCTCGAACAGCTTCCGATCCGTTAGGGTCGCCACAGTTCGCTTACCTTTCATTTGCCCTATTGACAAGTCACTCTGATACCATTGAATTGTAGCGGGTCCATATAACCTGGGGATATTACCTTAACCGGTCCTAGCGCAGTTCATATAATGGAAGCATACTCATCATCTCCCTAACCTGTACTCAGACCAAATAATACAATGCAATGCACACCAACTATGATCACTTTTATTTACATAACTAAGATGGATTTCACGAGTCGATATAACAAAAGGCCAAGACTTTAACTAAGCTTGGCTTATACTCAAAAGTACCCAACTATACATCAGACATGTACATCAATCCATCAGCTAGTGTCAGCCATTCCAAAAAGTGTTGTCCTCCATTAGTCACACGCTCCAATCACACCCAACCTGGTGCATCGGTCGGTGGCAGCGGCAGCATCCCCATCATCAGTCCGTCGCGTCGAACGTGTACAGAAAGGAACTCCTGAACTATAGGGCCATCAGGTAGGCCCACATCATACATGACCAAAACACGAACTCGAATAAATACCAGATCACGAACACCGACACAGGGGTGCTCCGTGCACTCGACCTCAACATCAGATGGTAAGTCATAGATTGTACCACGTGTAACAGGTGCTTGAGGCATCGCTCAATCTAAAATGTTGGTCCCCAAAGGGGTGAGTACAACCACTCAGCAATAAAGATCCATCAAACTACACAATGCAACAAGCAAGATAACCACAATTTCATGTGAAATGCACATATCATCCATGCCATCATACATATATGTCCATGAGATTCATTCACGACCTTACTAATCATATTTCCCATGCCAAGCAATACCAATTCAAGTTCATGGACAATTATATCTTATGCCATATGCACATACCCATACGCATGATTCATGTCATCCACACAATCATGTATATATCCTCATGAGATCTATTCAATGCCATCATTATCACATTCTCAATGCCAAATAGTATCAACTCAATTTCACGGGCAATTATACCACATGCCATATGCGCGCGCGTGCGCACACACACACGTGTGCATGATTCAATTCCCATTTTGATATTAAAAAATATCTCATCATTCTCCTAGGGACCAGTGTTTGCATCCCTCATATATCGCTTGCACCCAACCTGGCGTCGCAAGGAACCTCCGGCACACACATTCCGGGCATCTCGCATCCCACCTGGCATCACGAGGAATCGCCGGGGCTCACTATGAAAATGGTTACCCTTGCTTTCTGGAATTACATACTGACATACCACCAAGCATCTCCTAGAATTACGTGCTGATATACCACCGGGCATCCCGGAACTCCTGAGGACCCTCCGGCACACACACTCCGGGCATCCCGATACTCTTGGGGCATTGCCGGCTCACACCTTCGACGGTATCATTATCATCACAATGTATATTCACATATATATCTCATTTTCAAATCAACATTTGATGCATAATGTCCGAGGTCTAAACTAGTCTTTTTGATGCTATATGACATGCTAAATGTCACCACATATGCAGCATAATTAACTACCCAAGACATCACATTTTATAGAGCAATCCATTTATTCTTGAAAATACAGCAAATTTCGGATAATATAGAATGCACTCCTTTAGTTAAAATTCTGAAAAAATTAGCAAGAAATTTTAATAAATTCTAAAATTTCAATATGTTATAGCCAAGAATTAGAGGAATAATTCCTGAGAAGCAATCAAAGTTTAATTCATTCTGGATTAAAAGATATGATTATTACAACTCACCCTAACCCTCGGCTCAATCTCCAGATTTAACCCTTTTAAAGAAAACTCATTTCCCCGACCAATACTGGTCCATTTATTCTCAAATTTCAGTATGTTTCTCCTCAAGATGTCTTCTACAACTCTTATCAAGGATATGAGATCAAATTCATACTGGATAATTTCACAAAATTCATAGAATCACCAGGGATCAACATTACAGTTTCCAAATCTAGTATCTTTGAAGAAAAATGGTTTCACCAATAAATACTTGTCTGTTTTCCCTCAAATTTTGATATGTTAATTTTCAAGAAGTTCTCTACAACTTTTATCAAGAAGTTGAACTGAGATTCCAACTAGAAAATTGCATGCAACTCACGAAATCACCAAAAGTCAGACTGTTTTTTTTTTTTTTTTTTTTTTTTTTTCCAGAAAACAGATTACTAGGCTAAGGCACTACTCCCATAACTTCGAAAATTCTCACCTCCGCCACCTCCGAAATTCACCATACAATACACACAATCACAGCAAGCAAAGTGTAGATCAAAGGACTCTACTTGCCTCTAATCCAAGCAAAATCACAGCAAGCACAACAGTGGGGCAAGGCGGGCTCGACGGCGGGACTAGGCGGGTGCACAACGGCCGGCCTTCTCCTCCTCTTTCTCTCTCGCACGCCCGCTTTCTCTCTTTCTCTCTTCCTCTCTTCCTCTCTTCCTCGTGCACGACACCTCCTCTCTCTCTCGGCTCAAATCCTCAAGCAATCCGCCCCTCTCTCCCCCCTGTTCTTCCTTCCACTCATGATTAGCAATCATTAGCTTTGCATGCCGGCGTCAATTGGTAAGTCCCTCTTGCCACTTGGCATTTTTCCCATGCAGGTTGATAGGCCAAATGGGCCGGGCCTCTCCCTCTCCTCCTTCGGTCGACGGCAGCTCCTTTGGGCTTCGTGGGCCAGGCTTCTTGGACCACTTTGGGTCCAACACTTTTGGGTCTAAAGTCCAACTTTTAAATGGCCCAAAAATAATACTAAATAAGCCCATAATTGCTCTTAACAATTTACTTTAAATCCCCACTTAATTTCATAATCTCAAATACTCACATGGCCATAAAATTGCAATAATAATCAATAAAATCCAACTTATAAGATTCATGGTATATCCAGGGGTTGTCATGAAATTTTAGGATGTCACAAAGTTTCCATTGGGAAAACTGACCGTCGACACGTGAAGCATTATCAATTATTGTACAATCTCATGATGAGTAATTTTCCTCGTTGAAATCTGCCGTCCCGAGGTTCCCAAGCGAAGTATGGGCTTTCTTTAAGCATTCGCGCGTTGAAATGAACCTTAACCCCTCATCAAGACTTAAAGTAAGCTGTCAACTCTCTTTAAATTCTAACGTTGCATAGTTGGATGACAGATAAAACTAATATATCTGCTCAAGTTGAACGCTTTTTCTGTGCTAACTGACCAAGTTGAGCGCTAACGACAACTATTATCGTCCTTTTCTAAACCCCTCTCTCAAGTGTCATTAACAAATTCATGGAGACATGCAAATTTTGGTCCTTGAAACTAATTTAATCCGCAACCATCGAATATAATTTAGGATTTATACTTGGATCGTTCTAGGGCTAAGTCAAATCAATTGAAAGGAGACGGATTCTGAGCTCTATATGTAGCACAACTTCCCACTTCATGCCCCACACTTATGATCTCTCCATATGTGAAGTGAATGCTCAGCGGTCTCGGCTCTTCTTTGCGCCTTCTACTTTCCCAGCTTCTAAGTGGTTTCGAGCGTCAATTGTGTGGTCTACTTCACTTGCTCGTTCTCTCATTTCTACTCTACATTTCGCGTAAGTTCCTCCTCCTCTCTTGAGAAAGCTCTGAAGTAGAGCCTGAAGTAGAGCCTCAAGGCTAGTCTAGACTGTAGCAGGTGTGATACTTGGTTGTCATAGAGTTGCTTAAACATGCGTGGTCGCAATCTTTCAACAGGGAAGCACTTTTTTCTCCGACGTACGGCCCATTTGATTCGGCCTTGTGGAAATGATTTTAAGAAAATATAAATATCTTTGGGTAAAAAGAGACTTTCCAAAATACCATAACATTTGTAACTTTAAATAGCATTGGAATATAACCTTGGCATAAATACCATTTCGTAAAATCCACATTTATAAAAAGGCTTTTGTTAATTTTTTTTCTAAGTCTGAAAATTAAATCCGTTGGAGGTCGGCTGTTAACCAACCACCGATGGCCATATCTAGTCGCCAAATGGCCTTGCCTAGGCGACGTCGCCTAGGTTTGCACAACCCAATGATGCCGCTTGAGTTGCGGGTCGTGCCACCCTAGGTGGTAGTCGACAGGGATGCGCGACCCCTAGGCGATGATGATGGTTGCCGACAAAGCTTGACTCTTGGCTGGCAAATTGGGGAAGACGAATGGCTGTGGATGAATAGGGAAGAAGATATATAGCAGACTTGCGTTTCCAAAATTGTTGAAAGACTAAAGTAAGTTCCTATCTATATTGAGCTTTCAACATTCGGAATACTAACATTTGGTCAAGGGAGTTTAAAAAACACTTGTCAAAGGCTTTGTTATTTTTCCACCAAAGTCCCTTGCGTAAGCTCAACCAAACAGGGCCATAATGGTTTTGGGTGTGACTTGTAGGGGTTGAGGCGACAAGTGCACTGAGGGTGAACTACGGTCAACTATGCAACAACCTCCCATCGTCGCCCGACGCGGTCCGACTCATCAAGAAGCGACTCAGTTCCAAGAGCGTCAAGCTGTACGATGCCAACCCCCAAATCCTCCTAGCCCTCAGGAACACGGGCCTTGAGGTCTGCGCCATGGTCCCCAACGAACTCATTGCCAACATCTCCGCCGACCAAGCCCTCGCGGACCATTGGGTCGGGTCCAACATCATACCCTTTTACCCAGATACCAAGATCCGACACCTCCTCGTCGGCAACGAGATCCTCAGTGACCCCGGCAATAGGTGATTCTGGCTCAAGTTCGTCCCCGCCATGAGAAGGCGCTCAAAAGGCATCGGATTCGGAACGTGAAAGTTGGTATCTCCATGGCCATGGAGACACTCGAGGGTTCCTCAGTGTACCCGCCTTCCAACGGGTCATTTAGGTCCGACATCTCGGGTTCGGTCATGAAGCCCATGTTGCAGTTCTTGAGCGAGACCAAATCGGATCTCCATTTCTTTTTCTTTTTTTTCGGTCGGGAATCGTATCTCTATTTCGATGCCTATCCATATTTCCATTGGGCCAAGGTCCCAGAAAAGATCAATCTTGATTACGCATTGTTTGAATCCAAGAGCATCAGGTATAAAGATCCGGGTACGGGTTTGGTTTACACGAATCTTTTTGACCAAATGGTAGATTCAATGGTGTTCGCTATGAAAAAACTCGGGTACCCCAACGTTCAGATCCTGATGGCCGAGACGGGCTGGCCCAGTGCCGGAGATTACGACCAGATCGCGGCGAATATCTACAACGCCGCCACTTACAATACAATCGCAACTTAGTCAAGAAGCTCACAGCCAGACCGCCCGTGGGGACTCCAGCCCGACCAAGGCGGGCCATGCAAGGATTTATCTTTGCTCTTTTCAACGAGAACCAAAAACCAGGCCCTACCGCGGAGAGGCATTTTGGGTTGCTGTACCCGAATGGGTCCAAAGTCTACCAGATCGACCTGCGGGGGAAGACGACATCTTCGGGTTACGAGCCGTTGCCGGAACCGACGAACAATAAGCAGTACAGGGGCCTATGTAGTGTGTGGTGGCGCCAGGATCCAACAACAGGACAGCGCTCGAGGCAGCCTTATCGTACAGTTGCTCGCAGGTAAAAGCTCGTGTGAACATCATGACTTCTGGGGGAAGCACTACTTACAATTCCTTTCTTGTTCATGTCACATTCAAATTTACCGATGTTCAATCATCCAAGATCGCAGGGGAACAAAACTTGCGAGGCAATCCGACCAGGTAAGGCGTGTCATAATCCGGATTTGTCGCTATTCCATGCCAATTATGCGTTCAGTTCGTATTGGGCCGAGTTCCGGAACTCCGGCGCGAGCTGTTTCCTCATGGGCTCGCCACTCAAACCATCAAAGATCCAAGCAAGTCTCACCAACCTAATTCTATTCTTGCTTTATCATATGACTCAATTCGCAAGAAATCTTCGCACATACATATCATTTAATCTCCCAAACGAGAAGCACTTGTCGAAAGGAAAATAACAGATTTTGGATGTTATGTTCTTGATTGCAGGTCATGGATCATGCAAGTTTCCCAGTGTCGCTCTCTGAAGACGACGAAGATGGAGGCTTTGTTGCAGTATCACGATTCTCCCACTTTAGTCCATCTTCTTCTTTTCTTTTACCCAAAGAGGAAAATAAAAGGGCTTGGTGGGTACCGAATCCTCTTCCAAAGCCATTTGGGCATCTCTTTACTTTCTTTGCTTTCTTCTTTTCCCCCTTTCGCATCTTTATCCATCGTGTCTTCCAGGATCTTGATGTTGTTATCCATGTCATGCTCTTCTTATAAAGTGCAGTTTAGAAATTTCCTTTCGTGCGAGCGAAGCTAGGAAGAACTGATGGGAACTGTTTTAGTGTTAATGCGCTCGAACCGGACAACAATTGCATCGGTCGGTACAAACATGTCAGTGGCTTTGACCCGAGATTGGTCCATCGAATTAAATAATTGACCTAAAAGACAGAAACGAAATAAATAAGAAGATGGAAGAAAATGACAACGTAGGAAGAAACGTGGAGGGAAACTTCTCGTCTCTGATGAGAAGGGGGGAAATAAATAATGATATCTCTGTAAATAGCCAGGGGACAGCTCCTAATCAGGGAATTCGTACCTACCGTGGCAAACTGCCGATTGGGACGTTCCACCATAATGACGGCGATAATGGTGATTGATGTGGATCAGGCGAGGAAGAAGACGCTGCCACCTCGCTTGCAAGGGAAGCATCTTTGGTCGTAGACTTTTGCTGTCAAATCCGCGTGCGACGCCATCGGAGAGGACTTAGGGAGCTTTATCTCTTTCTTTTGCTACGATGATGTTGGTTGATGGAAGGGTCATCTTCGGAGTCGTTCTCTGTTCTTCTTCCTCTGGTTTTTGCTTAGGACATGGCATTATTAGGAGCGGCTATGTCCTTAAGCGATATCGCAATTAAATTCTCCCTCTTATGACAGACAAAAGAAAAACTTAGAGTCTACGTAGCAACAATTTAATTTTTCTAATCTTTTTATTTTTTATTCTCCTTTTATAAAAAGACGGTCATGGATTAAATTTGGAACAAAAATAAGAACAAAAAAAAGTGGGCTCTTATTTTTTTCTAGAAAGATGTCATTTTTTCATTTTTTTTCCATTATTCTTCCTCTTATACTTGGTCGGTGGAGACTCAATGCTTGTCACTACCCGCCACTGTCCATCGCCCTGACGGAATAGATGAGGAAGAATAAGAGAGGAAAAAAAAAAAGAAAAAGAGAAAAAAAAATCTAAAAAAAAATTACTAAAAACTGAAAAAAAGTATACATCACGAAAAAAAATTTGGATCATACCAAATACATTTATATTTATTTTTTATTCTAGAAATAAAAATTTTGTGCAGTTACTAAATGCATTATTTTATTTAGAAACTATATTAGGAAATAGAAATAAAAAGGAACTATTTTTGAAATAAATTATTCCTAGGAATATACCCTTATTAATTAGACTATTTTTGTTTCCATTCTCAAAAAAGGAAAATTTCAGAATCATATTTTGTCAAAACTCAAAACTAAATTGGTATTTTTCTTGAAAAAATATAGTTGGGTCAAGAATGTCATATGAATTGTGTTTTTAACAAAATCAATTTATGTGAATTTCTCAACAAATATTTATCCAATCACATCCTACCATCTTTACTAGAAAAATATTTCGAGTGGATTTGAATTAACCAGACCATATCTGATTGTCTATCTTAGTTGTTAGTTATGAGGAGGCTCACATAATATCTTCATGATTAAAAGATGTGATGCACTAGTCTGAACATTCAATTTAAATGAAAAGTTCTCTTTTGCTAGAGCTAGATATCTTTAACGTCACTTCTTTGTCTCAAGTTAGTGGATGATTACCCATTCAACATGTTATCATCTCAAGTTAGTGGATGATTACCCATTCAACATGTTATCATCATGCCATCAAATTATTTCTTGAGCCATATCCCTATAATAATGACTCTAAAGTGGAAAAAAGAGAGACAAACTCAAAAACCTTTTTGTATTTGCTCCTCCGCATGTGCCGATCATCAAACATCTCATAATTACTCTATAACTATAAAGATTCGAAAGTATCGATACTCCAGTTTGATTTAATTGTCTGGAACAAACATTCGAAATTAGCCCCAAAAGAACCACATCATCCATAATCATTAATAAGGTTCGAGCCAGTCAAAGATACGGAACTTGCCATATAAGCGGTCTAATTAAATGATGCTCACGCCCAAATTGGACATGCCTCATGGACCATACAATTAATCTAGAGAAGAACGCTTTAACCCTAAAGCGCTAACCACTGAGAAATAATTGACCTCAATCCTTGGCATGACTTTATTGGCCGACACCGGAGGTCCCCACTCGAAACGGCTAGTTCGTACCTCTCTCTCTCTCGATCCGAGTCACCTATTCCTGTTCTTTCCCACTTTCTGACAGAACCTAGCAAAAAGCAAAACGCCAAATGTAATGGCCCCCACTCACTTCCCTTTCCTCTTTTCCCTTTCACATCTTTAAACTTTTCCTTTCCATCCCCGACCTCACACCCCCCTCTCTGTTTCTCTCTTTCTCACCAGAAGTTTCCTGCGACAGAATATAATAAAGACCCTATTCGGCGAATCTCTATCTCTCTCCCTCTCCCGGGTCCCAACAGACAATTCGTTGAAGCCCGGATCTTCTTATGTCCTTAAAAATTTCTAGTAAATCCGCATTAAATCTGTATAAATCTCCGCGTCTTTCGACACTACATCCGAGCATTAACATCTGTTACAATCTCCCTTATCGCCAATCTCCACCTATCTCCTTAAACCCCTTTTCTATTGTTTCTCAAATACCCCCGTCTCTTTCTTGGCTTCTCAGTCTCAGCCATCATTGACCACCCAAAGAAAAAGAAGAAAGTTGCAACCTTTGGGGGGTAGATAGAAAACAGGGCTCCTGCTTAGAAAGAGGCGGGGTCGTTGATTTCGATGCAACCGATGCAAATGGGTCTTTCGCATCTGCTCGTCTTCTCTTCTCTGCTCCTTGCACTGTGCAGTGAGTCCCTTCTGTTCTTCCGTGGATTCTCGACAATGCTGATATGGGTTTTGTCTATTTCGAGCCTCACTCTTGGGGGTTTTGTGTTCGCAGGTGCGGAGATTTCGAACAAGGTCGGAGTGAACTACGGCCAGCTAGGAAACAACCTCCCGTCGCCGACCCGGTCCGTCTGGCTCATCAAGCACCAGCTCAAGGCCCAGCGCGTCAAAATCTACGATGCCAACCCGAGCATTCTCCGAGCCCTTGAGCACACCGGCATTCAAGTCTCGGTCATGGTCCCGAACGAGCTCATCAACGCCATCGCCGTCAACCAGACGCTCGCCGACTCGTGGGTCGGGTCCAATGTGGTGCCTTTCCACCCGGCGACCAAGATTCGGTACCTCCTCGTAGGCAACGAGATCCTCAGCTCCGCTGACAACACCACTTGGTTCAACCTCGTGCCGGCGATGCGAAAGGTCAAGAAGGCCCTGAAGAGGCACAAGGTCCACCGCAAGGTCAAGGTGGGGACTCCGCTAGCGATGGACGTTCTTGCGACGTCATACCCGCCCTCGAGCGGCTCGTTCAGGCCCGACGTGTCGGACCGTGTCATGAAGCCGATGCTCCAGTTCTTGAACCGGACCAAATCCTTCTTTTTCATCGACGTGTACCCGTATTTTGCCTGGTCCTCCGACCCGAAGACAATCGACCTCAACTACGCACTGTTCGAGTCCAAGAACGTGACCGTCAAGGACCCCGGCACCGGCCTGGTCTACACGAACCTTTTCGACCAGATGGTGGACGCGGTAACCTTCGCGATGAAGAAACTCGGGTACCCGAACATCCCGATCTGGATCGCCGAGACGGGCTGGCCCAACGCCGGCGACTACGACCAGATCGGCGCCAACATCTACAACGCCGCCACGTACAACCGCAACGTCGTCAAGAAGCTCTCGGCCCGACCGGCCATCGGGACACCGGCTCGACCCGGTTGGGTCCTGCCTTCCTTCATGTTCGCGCTCTACAACGAGAACCAGAAGACGGGTCCGGGCACGGAACGGCACTTCGGGCTGTTGTACCCGAACCCGAACGATTCGTTCGTGTACGACATCGATCTCAGCGGAGAGACGCCGGACACTGAGTACGGGAAGTTGCCGGCGCCGACGAACAACGAGCCTTACGACGGGAAGATATGGTGCGTGGTGGCGAAGCGAGCGAACCGGAGCGCGTTGGCGTCGGCATTGTCGTACGCGTGCTCGCAGGGGAACGCGACCTGCGGGCCGATCCAACCGGGCAAGGCCTGCTATAGAAAAGGTTCGCTGGTCCGGCAAGCGAGCTACGCGTTCAGCTCCTACTGGGCCCAGTTCAGGAAGACGGGCGGGTCTTGTTACTTCAATGGGCTGGCCACTCAAACCATCGAAGACCCAAGTAAGATTCACCAAAACCCGGCTTTGATTATTCCCTTAATTATCTAGTTATTGCTCTTTGATATGTCTCTTAATTCTTTTCAATGGTTTTATTTGTTGATATTCTCCGAATTTGCTTTTTAATTCTGTCGGAAACGCTACAGTTTGATAGACATTGCTCATTAAGGAGTTCTAGAGGAGAAACTTGCTCTAACTTCACAAGCTACGATGTTACGCACTGGATGCATTTTAAGTATAGCAGGCCAATTACAATTGGTATATACTTTGAAGTCAAAATAAACGCAGAATCTTATCTTCTTTGTGAAGAGCATAGGATAGGTATTCTCAATTTTACTTCTATTTTCTCTTTTTTTATTTGGTTTTACACAGGTTTTGAAGATGTCTCACCATGTTTTGCTAAGCTCATGTCATGACAATGAACTAATTAAATCGGAGGAAGTAATTGGATGATCGGACAATTTGTCTTACCCGACCCCTTTGACACCTCGTTGTGTGCTATCCATTTCTTCATTAAATTTTGATATTCCTCGTCTCTGTTTCTCCCTCTGTGGTTGTGTTTTATCCTCTCCCTCGACTGAATTTCCCACATCAACCGGTCTTAATCCATTTCAACAAATGTTGATGCTGACATCTCTGATAAATCAACCACGCCAACGAAATTTGATGCTAACCGTGATTGGACAGAGGCTATATGATGATTCCCGTACGTGGAATCATAGATGGATAGTGACGGTGGTCTTAAATGTTGTTGATAGGTTATGGATCCTGCGAGTTCCCTGCAGTGACTCTCTGAAGAACTTGGACTGGCTAGAAGAGGTGATGCCACCTCCTCCGTTTTTCCTCTTCAAGACTCGGGTGCTTGTCCCCTCTGACAGCATATTTTCTTGGAACAACTTGGATATTACTGATTAAGCCAAACTTCTAGGGCATGTGGCAAACTCAAGTCAATCGTTTTCATCGTCTTTGGTTGTGTCATCACAACGAGCCTTAGATGAATGATGGGCAGGTGAAATCAGTAGTCAGGTTTCATCAAAAGTTGCGTTGGTTTCCAGATTGCTAGTAGAAGGTTTCAACGACTACATCCCACCATTTTTCGAACCACACTCGACCTTACCTACCTTCTGATTGAGACAATTTGTTGATGATCCATGGCAAGCAGCTATTTCTGCATGTTCAGACAGACTCTTTCTTTAAATTCATATGAAGCATTGCTGCTGTAATTTTTTTTTTTCAATTGCGGATTGTAAGTTGACAATATTGCTGAAAACATGACTGATTATTTCTTGACATTTCCTTCTTTGGATTCCTACGAATAAAGATGGTTGCAGATTGAAATCTATATTCGAAAGAATTGGGAATATACTGCCAGCGGAGAAGAAATTCTAGACAAATGCCTTAATCACCCTTGATGTGAAGATTGTAATCATCCACTCTCTCAAATCAATGGCGTATTAGGCCGCTTGTGTATTAGAAAGCTTTCCTCAAACAAAGTAATCTCTTACATATTTTCAAAACCGATATGCAAAATGGTTGAAGAAGTGTTGAGGCAAAACTGCAAGTGGATATTCTAATAGAAAAAGCATATTCAACACTTGATGGCAGATTTTCATGTCACTCTCTACATTTTTGTGAGAACTCGGTCCAAACAAGCAGCGTGAAAATACTCGGTCCGCTCGGTTCATTTGCCCAAGTTTAGCAACTTCCACACATCTATTCCAGATTTCCTGATCACCTGTTGTGAGAACTCGGTCCACTTCTCTTGTGGCGTTCTCTGCACTTTCCAGCTACCTGTTCTCTTGTGGTGTTCAGCTGATTTGGCTTATTTTTTTGGTTTGTATATTGAAGGAGGTTCTTGCGTTGATTCCTTTTGCTCCGAAAATTTCCAATTCGAGATCGCAGCAGTAGGCACCCAGTTTGGCAGGCAACTAGATAAGCAAGTGATGACATTTGATTTTCGGAAAATTCAGTTGTTTATCCAATTAGATCAACCCTAAGTCCAGCTTCTGCGATATTTAGAAGATGGCGAACTTGTACAGTGAAATTGTTTTCAAGATTCAACATGCGGATTTCGTTAATCGGTCTTCCTAGTTTTGCTGAGTCTTCTTATCCTGTCTCAGTTGCACAACCTGAGGAATTTGTCTAGGCTGCTCGATTCTGCACTCGACTGTTAACTAAACTACTTCCCAATTCCCACCTAATTTGCCATGATGCCGAAATGTTAAACCTCCTGAGTCACAACTGCCTTCAGAATACAGAGACCAACACAGTGAAGCCTTTGACAGACACATGAAGGAATGGATGTACTGCTAAAAAGCATTATGCAGAAACAAGATCCTACACCAGTAACTTCACATCGTCTTCAACTAGAAAGATAAAGTGGACATAACTTTCACCGGACATTATATTATCTTACATCATGATTTATTTGGATCCGGGAAGCGACATGTTCTAGTAAACAACATCAAGAACGAGATGCAGCATATATGAATCATTTAGCTCAGTCATAGTTCAGAGGTCTTCTTGTTTACTGCTCAAGGATTCTGCAATCTTCTTGGCAATGCAATATGCAGTGGACTCAATGGTGATCATGGGGTTGACCCCAATTGCTGTAGGCATCAAGCTTCCATCACAGACAAACAAGCCCTTAGCTTCCCAGCTCTCCCCGCTCTCATCCACTGCACCATCTCTCTCGCTAGCCCCGATCCTGCAACTTCCCATGGGATGTGCACAGCAGTACAAGTTCCACAGCTCTTCTCTTGACGTGGGCCCTCCACTGATCACGATGTCGTTCAAGAACTCTTCGATGTCTTCTTCCTTAGTCCCTTGGCATTTCATCCTCTGCCCATCGCTCCTGTGCGTTCCCACCTCCTCAGCGCCTGCAGCAATCAGTATCCTCAGTGCTTGCCTCAGCCCGATTTTCATGTGCTCCTTGTCGAATTCGCTTAGGTTGTAGACGATTTTCCCCTCCTCTCTCACTTCTCCCGAGCCCTTGTCTCGGACCAATGTAAAGAGATGGGCAGTCCTCGAATACTTTCTCATTCTTTCCTTCATGTTGGCGCCCGAAGTCCAAGGACATAAGGCAGAAAATAGGCCGGGCCCGAGGGAAGGAGTTTCTATAATCGCTGGGACAGGGGCGCCGGTTTCCGAGACAACCCTGTTGAGCGAAGTGATGATTCCTCCTTCATATACTTTGCCTTGGATCCCAGTCAGATTCTCTGGGAAATACCCCCAAGCGAAAGCGCACGGGTGCAAATGCAGGTTCCTCCCAATGTTTGGGTTCTTCAGGCCGCTTGAGATCAGCAGCGGTGGTGTTGAGACTGCGCTGCACGCAGCGATTGTCACTTTAGCCTCGATGTGAAGCTCCTTTGTGACGTCCTTGTTGAGGACAGATGATGCAATCACTCCTAAGCATTTTTGGGTTTTTCTCCATGTGGGGTATTTTCCAGAATGAGCTTCTTGGCCTTGCAACCCGTTAAGATGACCGCTCCATTCTCTACTGCGTCCACCAACCACGTTGAATCGGTCCCCTTCTTGTCCCCTGTCCTACACCCATAACAGCAAGATCCACAGAAATGACCCTCTGATGAGTTCCTAGCGACAGCTTCGACTTTCAAGCCAAGACTCTCACACCCTTTCCTGAGAATTTGATTCTGAAACCCTTCCTGTTCACATTTCTGAGTGACACCAATCTTCTTGCACACAGCATCCATTGCAGAACCATAGTCAGGTGTTCCGAAAAGCCTTATCTTGTGATCCACCGACCATTCCTTCAGGACATGGCTCGGAGTCCTGATGCAAGCCGACCAGTTCACAGCGGACCCGCCGCCCACAGTGGAGCCGGCTACGACCACGAATTTCCCGTCGACAGTGGACAGCAGTGCGCTGGATTCATACAGCTGATCCAGTGATGGCCCTTCTAGTGACGAGTAATCCTGCGGGACGAAGTAATTGCCCTTTTCAAGAACGACCACTTTTTGGCCTGAGTGTGCGAGGACTGCGGCAGCAACGCCTCCGCCACAGCCGGAGCCGATGATGACGACGTCACATTTGATCTTGAAGGCGTTGTGCTGCGGAATTTGAGTGACTTTGAGTCCCTTCTTGGTGAGGGATTGAATGAGGGATGAGTCAGTTTCATGCACGGTTTCCACAAGGCCTCTTTGAAGGGGCCTCTCTTGCTTGTTATGGGACTCGCTGGGTTTCTGTCTCGTGTCCACTCGGTACCCGATCGCTTCCCATGCTAGGTTGTTTGAGTTTTCATCTGTCTGCAAGAGGAAACGAGGAAGATAAAAGAAGAACAGAATTAAATCAATGTCTACGTATTATTTTAGCGTGGCACACTAATCTTCAAAAGTTCTGGACGCCTACTTGACCCGTTTCAAATAAGAACAAATTCTTTCAAAGTTGTAGATTTCAAAAAAAAAAAAAAAAAAAAAAACTGTTGGCGGAGGAAAGATTATAAGTCACAAGTTTTCCTATAACTTGGATAACCACTTGTACAATATGAACAAAAATTGTCAATAATTCTTATACTTTATCAAATTTTATTCGCTTTCTTATATTTTATCAAATTTTATTCGCTTTTCTTATCAACACCTTTAATTAATTAACTGTTATATGATTTATCAACTTTTTTTCCAATTAAATTACCATTACCAACTCTCATTTGACTGACTCAATAGCATTTTTTTTTTTTAATTTATCAACTTTTGTCACCGTTTACAAACTCTTATTTGTATTCTTTTACAAACGCCTCTTACCATCTTTTTTTCCCCAACTCATTTTTTTCTTGAATTTACCAACTATACTATTGAGTTGCCACTTTTCATTGATTTGCTTATCAATCATATTTCTAGGATTAACTTTCGAACTAATTTTATATTTCGAACTCTTATTTAAACTAGTTAGAAATGTTTATTTGGTTTTTTTAGACTACCGGTTTTCTCACCAATGTCTTTAATTTATTGATTGTTATATGAAATTACTAGCATATATTTGAGTGACTAACTAAATTTTCGGGTTAAGTAACACAATAGAAAAATTATCAAATAAACGTTTGTAACCAATTCAGATGAGAGATGGTAACTAAATAACAATTTGGCATAATTGGAGAAAATTTTATAAAAATTTTAAATTATATTTACTGATTTATTATAAAAATAGATTACCCAATAGCATGTATTTGCTTCATATAAAAAATCATCTATCGGTTTTTACCGTCACTAATTAAAGTCTACGAGCATGGAAAATGATTTGTATTTTTAGCACGGAACAATAAAAGTTCTCCCCTTTATTGAATTTGGTTTACGAAATCAATTCACAAAAAATGATGCGATTTGAATTTTAATTAACCGTTTCATAGGATCCACTATTTAAAGTGCACTTTGCCAATTTGCCATTGTCATTTGTGAAATAATTTGGTGCAAACTATAGAGACTAAAAAAAATAAAAAATAAAATAAAAAAAAGGTAACCTTACCCTAGTGTAGAAGATGAAGAGGCAGTAAATTTTGATCATCACGAAGACAACTCTCGGGGAACCACGAACTTCGTCTCGACCGGTTCATGAGAACTCTCTCTCTCCTCTCCACAGGCATTTCAGAGAAGTTGAGGATGAACGGCCATGTCGAAGCCAAGCACGAGCCCCAGCACAGCACGAGCGTGCCCAGCCTGAAGGACAGCATCTTCAGCACTATGCTCACCATCACGACAACTTGGCGTTGAGCCCTCTTTGTCAAAATCTCTGCAACCTGCTCTCCATTATCATGGAAGGAATCAGAAACGAACACTTGCCATGGGTTATGATAGAAGTGAACTATATAACAGGAAATTAGGGTCATGTCGTATGTATTGAGATTGGTCTATGAAATTGGTTTGGTGTAATGATTAGTTTTCCACGAGAAAGAATTAGATCACTAACGGTTCGAAGTGAAACATCAAGAAAGGGGATAGACTTTTGGAATTTCGATTAAATTTCTTGTAAGAAAACAAGACAATGCACGGTCTTGGATAGAAGAGAATTGCATTCTTTCCATGCCAAGATTTCCATCCATCAATCTAAGAAAAAAAAAAAATAGCTAGACAAAATCACTTCTCTAAATTGTTAGAAATAAAAATTTTCTATTCTTAATTTTGAAATAACTGATCTTATCCATAAGTATCTAAATGAAACTTCATATGAAAAGCTTTTTTTTTTTTTTTTTGCTTATAATATAAAATAAAGAATCAAATTAGGGATTGGCTCTCACAGCACGGATCAGCCACTTCTCCGGACAAGATAAAGCGATCCTACAGAAGGAAATTTCGAGAACCAGTGAGTCAAGAATCAAAGCGTGCGCGTGGACATGAATTTTTGGATGAAAGGGAGACGGGGAAACTGCCAACAGCTGCAGCAGTCCCACATCGCCCAACGCATAAGGAACTGAACAGTTTATTAACTTCACGAAGAGCCCTGCCGGCCTCCAGGTCTCCGAGCTCAGTTGCGCTTGCTGGATACCCAAGTGGGGCCAATACCGTGATAGAAAATGGGCCGGGCTCTTGGTGGCTAATTTTCTCTGCCGCCGTTCCAAGCCCGGAGTAGATCCGTGCAGGCTGAGTGAAGGCTCCCAACAGTGGAAGGATAACAGGCCGGTGCCGCTCGGGCCCATCATGACCCAATGGGCTAAGCCTGCCAAACCCCCACTTTTATTTTTTATTTTTTATTCTATCTGTTTTCCCTCTCAGAAAATACTCTTCAAAAGCCTCAGGCTGGATGTGAGACCAAAATTCTCTGCGCCAGACCCCAAAAATAACATTGAAATTGCGGTTGTGAGCGATGACGTGCCCATAGTTTTGCAAGAGAATTTTGATGCCTACCTCTTCTTCTTCTTTTTGCAAGGTTTGATGCTCATACTTCATCGTTATGTTTTTGTTTTGTGAGTATTTTAACCGCTCACATTCTCACTAAACACTGAACAAACGGCGAACAAAATTGCTTGCGAAGATTCATTGCTTTGCTGACAACGCATGCTCTAATTACTCTCCTTCCAGTGGCCTGCCATCTACTTAGGTTCCATTTATTTTATAGAAAACAACTTTCCGGGAAAAAAAAAAATCAGCGTTTGGTTAACAGGAAATAAACAGTCTAGAAGAAAAGACACTTTCAAAAGTAGTAGATTTTCTCCTCTTTCTTTCAGTTAGACCAAGCATGTTCTTCCGTGCACTCATTTTTATTGTTCTTTCTTTTCTTTTTATTTTTTATTTTCTTTTTTTGAAATATCAAATTTTCAATTATTTATTTCCTTTTCTTTCTTTTTCATTTTCTTTTTCTTCTTCCTCAAGCAGTCATCGGCCATGATGACGGTCAACAACCAACCACAAGCAAGCTTGAGCCTCATCAAATTGTGGTGAGCTCAAAGGTCACCGATCTTGCAAGGCTCAAGACATCACCAGATGCCTATGGCAAGGCTCAAGCTCACCCGTTTGGTGTGGCCTCTAGGCTCATCGGCCTTGGTGAGCTTTAAGCTCATCGGCCTTGAGTGAGCTTGACCTTGTTAGATTTGGTGAGTGGAGCCTCGCTTGAGGTTGGGAAGGCTTGGCTCGCTAGAATTTGGCAAGCTCAAGGTCGCTTATGACCAATCACTATCCGTCACCGCAATAAAGGAAGAAACAAAAACAAAAAGAAAAAAAAATAATTAGGGAACTTTTTGATAATTTTCCTCAAGAATAGATTTTCCATACCAAATGGCGAAAATATTTTCTAATTCATTTTTAAGTTTCTACCAAATATTGGAAAATATTGTCATTTTCTTATAAAAATATTTTTTGGAAAATATTTTTCAAAAACCGATACATTGTCGTGAAACAAATGGAATATTATTATTGATTCCAATTTCAGGAAGAGGAGAGGAAGAGTACATTAAAGCTTCATTCATTTTGTAGAAAATGTGGCATTTTTGAAAAATATTTTCTAAGAAGCTATTTTCCAGAAAATGTAATTATTTTCTAATATTCAAATGAAATCTAAAAATAAAGTGGAAATTTTTTTCTTTTGTTTGGTAAGGAAGATCTTTTCCTCCATACACTCTTTTTTATTTATTTTATTTTTTAATTGATTTTTCCATTGCTTGTTGGCCTTGAGGTTCACCAGATCGATAAGCCTCGAGCTAGACACTTGCGCTCGCCAATTTGCCAAGACAATGGCCAGCAACTAGCCAATAAAGAAGAACAAGGAAAACAAAGAAAAGAAAATACCTGTCGAAACTAAATAGTGTCGGTGGCTATAATTGGCCGCCAAAGATGTATTAATTAAAGGTTATATACTTCATGAAATGTGATAATAAAAATAGCTAACTACTTTTTCTGTTTCTTCGAATTTTCCCCTAATAAAAAATTGAGAAAGTTAATTTCACCTCGTCGGGAACAGAAGGCTGAGACCCAGAAGCGCTGTAGAAGCCATGCAGAGCCGGATCATCATGTGGTATTTTGGGGTTGATGGAGTCGAGCGAGACGGAAGGGATTAGGGTTTCGCAGATGGCGGCAAGAGCTTGAATCTGAGCTGGAGAGAATCCATGGCCGTATCTACTCTCTCTCCTTCCTCCTCTCAAGAGAGGATGGCACTCCCCCGCCATTCTTTTTAGCTTCTGAAGGAGAAGAAGAAGAAAGGATAAGGATCCCAAACTGGTGAGTATCGAGTGGCTTTTGGTGGCTTGCCTATATTTTGCTCCGAAGGCCAAGCATCTATTTATACACACTCGCACACAAATATTTCGTTCTTGGAGCTATTGCCTAACCAGCATTGGCACGGTGCTAACGAAAATATCTCCGCATTTTGCACATTTGGCTTCTGTTAATTTCACAAAAAATAAAAGATTGAAAAAATATCTCCAAAAATAATTAATTATATCTCTTGAAATAACCAATCGATTGAAAATGTCCTCATTATATAAAATAATTTATATTTTAAAAAACTTTTGTAGACGATAGAAATATTTTCCTTTCGTTCATCTAAGCAATGGGATAGAGGATTTTTAAGATAGATATTTTTCAAGACCTTTAGCATTGCTCTTGTCTGACTGATTTGTTGTGGTTCTCCGACTTTTCCAAGCTGGGGTACTCTTCTTGTCTCTTTTATGCGTTGGGGGTCCTGAAGCTTTATTAATAAACGATCAATTAAGTGTATATATATTTATTAGTCTCTTCAAAGCCATCAGTACCATCATAGATATAATTAGAGGTACTATCAATGACGCTTTCAAAAGATACAATCGTTAAGCAAACGACAAAAACAAAAGAGAGAAAGAATCACCGACTGTTTTTAGAATCACTGAAACTTATTAGTCTCTTCAAAGTCATCAATACCATCATACATATAATTAGAGGTATTGTCAATGACGCTTTCAAAAGATAGAATCGTTTGCTTTTAAGCAAAAGACAAAAACAAAAGAGAGAAAGAATCACCAAGTGTTTTAGAATCATTGAGTGTTTTCGGCCCTAATCATTTGTTATGGAGGGATTAGTCATGCACCAGAAAGACATACATTTCCTCCTAAGCAGTCTCATATATAGGAGCCGTGATCCTTCATCATCTTCTAAGTTGTCTAGTTCTACTTGCCTTTTCCCTCTGACTAAGGGTGGAGTTTTTCCCGATCAATAAATCTATCAAGTATGCTTGGAAGACACGGCGTATAATCCAGAAGACGAGTAATCTCTTTGCAGTTCTCAGACTTGTCCAAGCTGGGGTATTGTTCTTATCTCTTTTATGCGTTGGGGTCCCGAAGCTTTACTAATGAAACGATCAATTAAGTGTATATATTGATTAGTCTCTTCAAAGTAATCGGTACCATCATAGATATAAGGATTAATATCTTGAAAAACCCCAATCTGGTATACCCGTAACAAATTTACTCCAAACTAATTTTTTGACCATTAAAACCCCAAACTAGTACAATTGTAACAAATTTACGCTATGTTAGTTTCTGTTAAATTTTACTATCAAATTATTAAGTTGAATAACACGTGACAGTTAACTGATATATTAATTTAGGATTTTACTCTCCATTTGTCATAGTTTACAATTTTTGTGTTTTTTTTTTTGTGGTGATCCAAACAGAGAGTATATTTGTCACAAATATTAATTTGGGGTTTTTTGCGGTCGAATAAATTATTTTAGGTAAATTTGTTATAGATATATCAGTTTAGGGTTTCTTATAGTCAGTTGGGGTAAATTTGTCACAGTTGTACAAGTTTAGGATTTTTTATGATCAAAAAAATAGTTTGAGGTAAATTTGTCACACGTGTACCTAGTTTGAGATTTTTTAGAGTATTAACCCTAGATATAATTAATCAAAGGTATTGTCAATGATGCTTTCAAAAGATAGAATCATTTGCTTTTAAGCAAAACACATGAACAAAAGAGAGAAAGAATAACCGAGTGTTTTTAGAATCACTGAGTGTTAAGGAGCGATTAGTCATACATTAGAAAGACGTAAATTTCCTCCTAAGTGATCCCATCTTTAGGAGCCGTGATTCTTCATCATCTTCTAAGTTGTCTAGTTCTACTTGCCTTTTCCCCCTGACTTAGGGTGGAGTTTTTCCTGACCAACAAATCTATCGAGTGTGCTTGGAAGACACGATGTATAATCCAAAAGATGAGTAATCTCTCCACGGTTCTCAGGCTTTTCCAAGCTAAGGTACTGTTCTTGTCTCTTTTATGCGATTTTTATACGTTGGGGGTCCCGAAGCTTTATTAACGAAATGATTAGTACCATCATAGATATAATTAAAGGTATTGTCTTGTCAATGACACTTTCAAAAGATAGAATCATTTGCTTTTAAGCAAATGGTCCCATCTTGAGGAGCTGTGACCCTTCATCATCTTCTAAGTTGTCTAGTTCTACTTGTCTTTTTCCCCCTGCCTAAGGATGGAGTTTTTCCCAATCAACAAATCTATCGAATGTGCTTGGAAGATATAGCGTATGGTCCAGAAGAAGAGTAACCTCTCTGTGGTTCTCAGACTTTTCCAAGCTGGGGTATTGTTCTTGTCTCTTTTATGAGATTTTTATATGTTGGGGGTCCCGAAGCTTTATTAATGAAATGATCGATTAAGTGTATATATTTATTAGTCTCTTCAAAGTCATCGGTACCATCATAGATATGAGGATTAATATCCTAAAAAATGCCAAATTGGTACATTTGTGACAAATTTACTTTAAACAAATTTTTTGACCATAAAAAACCCCAAATTAATATACATTTGACAAATTTATTCCAAACTTGTACACTTGTGACAAATTTACCTTATGTTAGTTTCCGTTAAATTTTAATGTCAAATTATTAAGTTGAATGACATATAACAATTGACTAATATACTAGTTTGGGATTTTACTCTCCATTTGTCACAATTTATAATTTTTGTATTTGTTTGTGCTATTAATCCAATTTAACAAATGATATATTTGTCACAAATGTACCGGTTTGAGATTTTTTGGCGGTCAAATAAATTAGTTTGGGTACTTGTCAAAAAAAAAAAAATACCAGTTTAGGGTTTCTTATGGTCAATCGAGGTAAATTTGTCACAGTTGTACTAGTATGGGGATTTTCATGGTCAAAAAAATAGTTTGGGGGTAAATTTGTCATATGTGTACCACTTTGAGATTTTTCAGGATATTAACCCTAGATATAATTAATCGAGGTACTATCGATAATGCTTTCAAAAGATAGAATCGCTTGCTTTTAAGCAAAACACAGGAACAAAAGAGAGAAAGAATCACCAAGTGTTTTTAAAAATCATTAAGTGTTTTTCGGCCCTAATCATCAGTTAAGGAGGGTTTAGTCATACACTAGAAAGACGTAAATTTCCTCCTAAGTGATCCCATCTTTAGGAGCTGTGATCCTTCATCATCTTTTGAGTTGTCTAGTTCTACTCGCCTTTTCCCCCTGAGTTAGGGTTAGAGGTGTTAAAATGGGTCACAAACCCATTTATGACCCATTTAAATCTTACATGGGTCATAAATGGGTCACTTGTTTATAACAAAAGATAGTTAAATGGGTTTCACAATTATAGGTTTAAGATAGGTGGGTCTTAAGTGGGTTTTTAAATGGGTTGGGTTGAAAACTCATCTTTAACAAAAACATTATAATTCCTCCCTTCTCTCTTCAACTTTATAAAAATCCAAATTATAATTTTTTATTTTTATTTTCTTCCTTTTTTTTTTCTTCTTTTTTTTTTTTTTTTTTTTTTCTCCTTCCTCCTTCCGGTCGCCGGGCACGGCGACGGCCGGCGACCGGCCAGGCGAGCCTCGAGCTCGCCGGATCTCGGCGAGGCGGAGGCCTCGCCCGATGCCCGGCGAGGCTCGAGCCTCGCCCGATTTGGCGAGCCTCGAGCTCGGGCGTCGGGCGAGGCTCGAGCCTCGCCGATCTGGCGAAGCCTCGAGCTCGCCGGCATCGGGCGAGGCTCGAGCCTCGCCGGCTCGCGAGGGCGAGCTCGAGCTCGCCGATCCGGCGAGGCGGAGGCTCGCCGGCATCGGCGAGCTCGAGCTCGAGGCTCGCCCCGTGGCCGGTCGCCGGCCGTCGTCGTGGCCGGCCGGCCAAAGAAGAAGAAGAAGGAGAAGAAAAAGAAAAAAAAAAAAAAAGAAAATTATATTTTAAAAATAAAATAAAAATAATTAAAAATTTAATTTTTTAAAAAAATAATTAAATTTCGATTTTTTTTAAATAATTATTTTAAAATTTATAAAAATTGTCCATTAAATTTATATTGTATAAAACTATTTTAGCAATACAATTTTTAAAAAAATAATATATATATAAAAGCTTGGAAGTATTTTAATAATATAATCTTTAAAAAAACATGGGAATAAGTTTTTCTAAATTTGTTAAATATAAAAATATATTTATTAATATGAGTTGGGTCGGGTCGGGTATGGGTCGGGTCGGGTCGGGTTTGGGTCGAAAAATTTACATTAAACATTAATGGGTCATAAATGGGTTAATGGGTCAATTTGGGTCGGACCATTAATGACCCGACCCAAACCCGACCCGACCCACCCGTTTAACGGCTCTAGTGACACCCAAGGTACGTCACGCGCTACACGTGCCATTTCTATTTATACTCATAATTGTAATTTAGCATGCGGAAGCACTAAAAAATACGTCACCATATATCGTACAAGAAACTCGTACGAGTTTAATACATATTGCTTCTTCTATATACGACATGAGTACTTATTATCACCACATAGTCTTAGGACTTGTGGGTTGCAGGCCACTACTACTACTTCTCCCATACTATTACACAATCAAGCCACCATCTAATTTAGGGGTTGGTGGTCTCAAGCATCACCTTGTCCCTTCCACTGTTATGTCTAAAGAGATCCTCTTACACACTGAAAATAAGGTCTGGCCAAAGCTTAGTAAATGAAATCATTAGGTCAAAGTATGAGATCGTCTTAACACTTAAACCATAATTGGTATTTAAGTGATCACTTTAGCCAAACTTGGCATTTAAACAATCATTATTTACAACTTAAGGCACTGAAATAATCACTCTTGAACTTGTTACCACTCCATAATTTGACTAGTGTTTATAGCAAATCAGCAAACCATCACCAATAAACCATTTTAGCAAACCAAATATCTCAAACAAAAACTAAGCACACCAAGATTGAGAATATACAACTAAGAAAGAGAACTTGTAAGTGTTCACAACCAATGAATTCCAACCTTCCATCTCCACCCGTTTCCTCACCCGAGCACAAAGTTTGGGATTGGATGGATCATGAAATCTATGTGAATCTAAGTCCAAAGGAACTTAATAAAAAGATTGTGAGGAATTTAAAATATATTGGAGTCGAAGTACATTTAAATGGAATATATGTTTGAAATTGGAAATTATATTACTATTAACATAAAAGTGTTGAAAATAAAAAGTATGAGGACAGGAAAATATATAAGATAAAAATAAACTCTTGGACGAGTTGATAGCATTATATGAGATGAGAAATTCTACCTCCGTGGACGTCTCCTTTCGATATCTCATCTATCCAAATCATAAATCAAACAAGGAGGATATAGATCCTCTAACATCTACGGTGCTCCATCAGATGCCTCAATTGATCTCAATTATTAATTAATAATATAAGACATCGGTTCAAATGAGTTAATCTAGCCAAATATCCCTCTCTCTCTCTCTCTCTCTCTCTCTCTCTCTTCCCATTTTTCCCTATCAAGGCGAGGCTGGTTGAGAGTTGCAACCCTCGTGGCTCCAACAATCCTCGCTGGCCACATAAAGAAGAAAAATCATTAAAATTAAAATTTTTGAAAAAATATAAAAATATAAAAATTATCCACATTAGTGTCATGCATACTATTTAGGATAGTTGACATCCACTTCAATAATTGTAGAAAATTTAGAACTCAACTAGCTTAATAAAAAAGTTTAAAACTCAATTAGCACAAATATAATGAATTTAAAATTATTTTGATACTATTTCTTATTAGATAGCCGTGGGCGCTCGTTTGATTCTTTTTAAGATATACGTGACGATAGAAGAAAATTACGTAAAAAATGCGTACATCAATGCCCTCTTGATTTGTGACAGCGAGGTACGGCTTGAGTGTGTCGCATTCGCATTCCCTTGTGGTCATCTTCGTTTGCACGGATCCACAGACAAAGCCAATTGGTTTCCTCGATGTGCACGACGTTGGGGATCGAATAGACTGTGAAATCTATGTGAATCTGACAGTTTATAAATGTAAGGCGGTGTTGAGCTCAAGCCATCGTGAAAACGAGGGAATCGCGTGTCATAACTCCATGCTGGCCACGAGACAATAAATTTTAATTGATTCAATATTCATATTTGTCTTCGGTCGATTCTTTTTTACGGTTAATTTATTTTGTGAAAAACATTTTCCTCATTTTTTGGCATTTAATTCGCTTAAAAACTAAGTCAATAAAAAATGTTTTCCTAGCTACCAAAACTTGAATTAAGAAAATAATATCCTCTTCAAAAAATTTGGAAAACGTTTTCCAAAATATGACTAAGGAACTTGACTCTACTTTTGAGCATGAAAACCCCGATGTCAGTTCTCAGATTCTAACCTTTAGGATCAAGTCTTTGGCGATTAGGCATGGATTCCTAGTGCCCGTGCCTAATACCCCAACACTTGAGCCCAGATACTTGAGCCTAGATCCATAAAGATCATGCTCAAGCACTGTTCCCAACACTCAGGTTGGGCCCATAAACTTCTTGTGTTGGTCCTCGATGATCAGGCTTAGGTCTTTGGTTAATGAAACATTTGTTATTTATTTAAAAAATTGAATCTTCATTATTTTTATTTTAAGAAATTCGAATTTTTTAATTTTTTTTTCTTATATTTTTGCTTCTTCTTTGGCAAGTTGTCGGCGATTGGCCACAAGCAAGCTCAAGCCTCATCGTTTGAGGTGAGGCTCCACCTTACTAGATCCAACAAGGTCAAGCTCGCTTGAGGTTGGGAAGGCCGAGCCTTGCCGAAAGTTGGTGAGCTAGGTGAGGCTCGAGCCTTGCTAGGCTCAAATGACCTCGGGTGAGGTGAGGTGAGGCTCTAGCCTTGCCGGCTTATTTGCCCAAGGCTTGATTCTTCATTCAAGCTCATCGCCATCCACGTGAAACCCTTTGCTTCGTCCATCGTTAGCCTTATTCAAGCTCGTGCTCACCAATCCTACGAGGTAGAGCCTCATGAACCTAGGGGGCTCACCCATCACGAACTGGCTAGAGACAAACCGCCAAAAGGAGATGGGGATGGTGGCAAGGAAGCAAAGGAGTGATGGAGAGGAAGAAGGAAAAAAGAAAAAGAAATTAAAGAAAAAAAGAAAATTAAAATTGAAAAATTAAAAATTGAATTTTTTAGTAATTTTTTCTAAGAAAATCAAATGAGATTTTCCACATTAAATGGCGGAAAATATTTTCTAATTGATTTTTAGGTTTCAACTAAACATCGAATAACTAAATTATTTTTCTGGAAAAAATATTTGGGGGAAAATATTTTTCAAAAATGATACAATTTTTGCAAAACAAACGGACCTTATGATACATATATTGAAAAGCTTACGTTAAAAACAAAAACATTAATGGCCACTTTATTTGGGATTATGAGGCACAATAGAGGTGTTAAATGGGTCATTGACCCATTTCTAATTAAATGGGTCGTTAATGGGTCAAGCTTTATTTCTCAAAACTCATTTCTCAAAACACCCATAATGAGTTTTGAAAATAAAAGATTGAGATATATGGGTCTTAAATGGAGCAGATCCATTTAAGACCCATTTATCAACCCACTAAAAATGAACTCATTTACAGAGAAAGAGTCTCTTTTCTCTATTTAACTTTACAAATATATTTTTTTAATAAAAAATGAAATTATAATTATTATTTTTAATTTAATTTTCTTTTTTCTTTCCTTTTTATTTATTTATTTCTTCTTCCTCTGGTCGCCGGCATGGCGATGGCCGAAAATCGGTCATGCGAGTGTCGGGTGAGCTTGCCGGATTGGGCGAGCTCGAGGCTCGCTAGCGTCGGTGAGGCTTGAGCTCGCCGACGCCGCAAGCCTTGAGCTCGCCATCTGGTGAGGCGAAGGCCTTGCTCGACGTCGGCGAGGCTCGAGCTCGCCAAATCGGGCGAGGCGGAGGCCTCACCGATGTCCTGCGAGGGGCGAGCTCGAGCTCACCTGACATCGGCGAGCCTCGAGCTTGCTAGATCTGGCGAGGCGGAGGCCTCACCAACGGTCGGCGAGGCTTGAGCCTCATCGATCTTGCGAGACTCGAGCTCGCTGAATCTGGCGAGCTCGAGGCTCGCCCGTGGCCGGCCGTTGTCGTGGCTGGCGGCCAGCAAAGAAGAAGAAGAACAAAAATAAAAAATAAAAAATAATTAAAATTCGATTTTTAAAAATAATTATTTTAAAAATGATAAAAATTTTCCATTAAATTTGTGTTGTATAAAACTATTTTTGTAATACCATTTTTTTTAAAAACATATATATAAGAAATAAGCTTTTTAAAGTTTAGTTAAATGGGTCGGGTATGGGTCGGAAAATTTATATTAAGCATAAATGGGTTATAAATGGGGTAATGGGTTGTTGATACCTAATTTTTTGCATAATTTTTGGGTTAATTTTTAGGGTTAATACCTTGAAAAACCTCAAACTGGTACACTTGTGACAAATTTACCAAAAACTATTTTTTTTTACCATAAAAAACCCCAAACTGGTAAACTTGTGACAAATTTACCCCGACTGATTATAAAAAACCCTAAACTGGTACATTTATGACAAATTTACCACAAACTAATTTATTCAACTGCAAAAAACCCTAAACTGGTAAATTTGTGACAAATATACCCTACGCTAAATTGGATTAATACTACAAAAAATCATAAAAATCGTAAACTGTGACAAATGGAACGTAAAATCCTAAATTGGTGTACTGATTAAGTGTCACGTGTCATTTAACTTAATAATTTGAGAATAAAATTTAACGAAAACTAACATAGGGTAAATTTGTCACAAGTGTACCAGTTTGAGATAAATTTGTCAAAAGTATACCAATTTGGGGTTTTTGGTGGTCAAAAAAATAGTTTGGGGTAAATTTGTCACAAGTGTACCAGTTTGGGGTTTTTTAGGGTATTATCCCTAATTTTTATTAAAATAAAAATAAAAAAACACACATGGCCTATAGTTTAGAAACATTTTATTTTTCTTTTTCTTTTTATTTTTCTTTATTCTATTTTAGGTTGTCGATGAAGGGAATATTTTTCACTTATTCCATTTAGATTTTTCATATTTTTGGGCAATATACACTAAGGGGTGTATTCTGTGCAAAGAGGGAATTTTTCTTGATAGAATATACGAGAAATACAAAAGGGAATATTGGGTGGGGTATGTATATTTCAACGACATATTTATGGGTATCGTGCGCAAGCAAAAAAAGGAAAAAATATATGTCGTGACGATACATTTTTTGGACCTATAAAATACATCGCGCAAAGTAAGAGGGGGCTCTTTCTTTTGGGTGAAAAAGTACATACAAGTTAAAAGTTGAAAAAGTGACGTGAGAGAGAGACCAAACCAAAAAAAGAAAAGGAAAAGCTCCTGCTCTGCCTGCAACGTTGCCCGCCGGTCTGGCCGTGCCGCCCACGACACTCCCTGTTGCCTCGCCGCCCTGACTCTGTCTCCGCCTTGCCTCTGCCCGCGCTCGGAGTCCCTCGCCCGCACCCAGACCTGCGACGCTTCCTGTTGCCTTGCCGCCGTCACGCCATCTCTCGATGTCCTCACTGGAAACCCTTGCCAGCGATTCCCCCTAAAACCAGCGGCCAAGATTTCCCTTTTTTCTTTCTTTTAAAAGAAAAAAATTATTAGGTATTTTTGCTTTACTTTATTAGGCAAGTTTAGGGTTTTTTTTCTCTATTTTATATTATTATTATCTCTTTATATGTTGTTTTCTTGGGTTGAAATACCTATCTATGCATAATTGGAAATCCCAATATATCATCTAATTCGCAACCGTGCCAGGGTTTTTATTTTTTATTTTTTATTTCATCTATAAAGCTTTAGATGAAATAATTAATCAAGTAGGAATAAAATTGATATTTTGATCTTTAAGGCTTAAAATCAATTTATCGATTTTATTAGTGAAATATTATCCATTGATCTGAATGATGTGTGATATTTTATTGGGTAATTTTGAATGTACTTGATTGCTTTATTTATCTTGAAATATGTCTGAGTTAGAATATTGCATGTTTTAGGGTTATTTACATATTTAGGCTAAGCATTCTATTTATCATGAATTTTCGAAACAAAAAAAATAAAAAAATTTCAAATCAATCAATTTAGGTTGCTAGATTTTAATTTGGATTGCATGTTTAATTATTTGGCAATTATTAATTTCGAAAATTAATAAAAAAAAAAAAGCAACAAAAATCATCATGTATATGTCATGTAGAATTAGGGCATATTTTGTACGTTATTGCATATTATGGTTAAATTGCACTTAGTTTAATTTTAGATAATATTTTTCTTAATTTATTATAAGTTTAGGTATTCTTTTAGATATATTGCATTTTAGGATTATTTAGGTTAAGATAATGTTTTAGTTTAAATTAGGATTTGGCTCAATCTAATTCCTAATATAAATTAAATAGGATCTTAATCTAATTAGGTAATTTTCACATTTCACCAAATTTCGAATTTCATGAAAAATACAAAAAAAAAAAATTCATAGGTTAAATTAGTTTTATTATTTTGGATTAAAATGCATTCTTTTAGGAAAAAAATGTCATATGCATGTCATTAGGGTTAGATTCACTGAGATGCATGTCATTCAGTATTTTTGCTAGGCCCATTTAATTAGAAATTACTTGTCATTAGAATTAGGTCATTTAGTTAATATTGTATTGCATATTGCATGATTCTCATTAATTAAGTGAAAATAAAAAAGAAATTGCGTGTTAATTAAAAACCATATCGAGGGTTGTTGATGTTGATTTTAATTTAACATTGCAGATGCTTTCGTTGCTTTGAGGTAAGTTTTTGCAATTTATTTATTGTTTATCTGGGTGTTAAATTGGTGGATTGCGTACCCGCATGATCACCTCACATGTTAGGGGAATATATTTAAAATCAAGTTAAGCTGTTTGCGAAAATATTTTTTTGGAAAGTAAAAGAATGGTACCGAAAGGGCATTAAAGGAATCTAGTGTAACCAAGTCCCCATACTCATAGTCTCTAGTTCGTAAAAGTAAAGTAAAACTCTCGTTACTTTACTTGGGTTTCTAATCAACCCACAAAAAATATATTAGTGGCGACTCCTAGATAAAATCCATCTGCATGTTAAGAATTTGAACATAAATCGCGAATTGGTATGGATTTGGGAGAGCCCGAGTTAAATCTAGGCTTAACAATCCATTAGCCAAACCCTAGGTGGTCCACACTCGAAAAATTGGTCGCGACATGGGTCAATTTGGGTCGGACCATTAATGACTCGACCCAAACTTGACCCGATCCACCCATTTAACACCTCTAGGCACAGCTTGAGGTTGCCGCACCAATCAATTAGAGCTATTCAATGAGATGGTGTGAGGGTTGTGGGAGGCATATAAATAGGACAAAAGTTGGATTAGTACTTTCATTAGTATGGGATCACATACTACGAATATCGCAGAAAAATTCCGGCTGAAAAAGACCCGAGCTTTCGATAGGTGAGACAAATGATATTTGATAATTTTTTGGTGTGTAAGTGATCAGATCTTTGTAAAATGAGTCTATGAAGCAAAATATTTGGGTCCGCTTCACTGAAAATGACGAAATATATTCCAAGAATGTCGACGGATCGATGAGTGATCGATAAAGGGTTGCTAAGGATGCTTTGTTGATTTTAGAAAGAAAAGTAAATGTTGAGAAAATTAAAGGCATAAAGACTTACGTATTTACAATGCTTTATAGACAATTACATACAGTGGTTATTGAATTTGAAAAAATAAATTACTTATTAATCCTATCTTCGATCACAAGCAGTTACTCTACAATTTCATACTATTAAGCAACACTTACATGTAAGAAGTTATAAAATAACCATCCAACAGTTTTGTTCCAATGTCACTTCATCATTACTACTTTCGAGTTCTAATATTTAGTAAAATTTGCAATGGCTATCGAGGGCTTTGCTAAATAGAGAAGGTTCTTGTCGATAATTGATGTTTGGTGTTAATGATTTTATCGGAGATTTGTTGATTCCTATCAAGTGTTAGGGAAATCCCTTATGATGTTTTGAAGATGACAAAATAAATCAAAGGCTACTAACATGTTTAATGGGTAAGTAATAGACCATGCAGATGATAGAACATGTAAAGGATATTGTCAAAGTGTGAAGATGACCAGAAGACTGAACGTAACATATGTCCAGAGTATATTTTGAAGATTTCCAGACTTCTGTATCAAAGTCTAAAAACTGTGAGACTCAAGACTCAAAGTCTGAAGCAAAGTCTGAAGACTGCAGGACTTTAGTGTCAAAGTCGTTCTACATCGAAGTCCGTCAACTCGACTAAGTCCGGGCCCGAACGTGAATGCTTGAACCAAAAGACAGACTCTATGCTGAAGCTGAACCAGAAGATAGACTCTATTCTCGAAGCTGAACCGGGTACAGACCTTAAAGCTAAATATGTTCGAAGCGGATATGTTCGACCCAAATTGTAAAGTCTACAGACTCAGATTGTAAAGTCTATTGCTCTCGAGACTTTACATCCAGTTCGATGAATCGTAACTCAAGCTCAATCATATAACGGCTAGTGATCTGGTTTGGATTCCACATCAAGATTGATTTGATTGATTCAATCTATTTGATTGACGATTGGATCTTGAAGACAAGATTTTTCTATACGAATAAGCTTTACTTATGGAAACCAAGATTCCGTTTGTATGGGCGATTGGAATCAATTTGAGATTCTACCTTTGTCACTTAACGGCTACCAAATCTTCTAGATACAGAGCTGCCCAATGGGTATATTGGAAGACGATTCTCCGGGATACTGTCCAACGGATAGTTTGGAAGTGGAGGAGTATTTAAGGAGATCATGGACCGATGAGCAAGTAAGAGACGGAGCGTAGAATTTATAATTCCAAAGTCTGAGCGACTTTCGATCATATACTTGTCTCTTGAGAGCTTAAACTTTTGTAATCGTGAGAGAAATACCAAAAGAGTGACTTAGTGAGATAGTGTGATCTACTACTAAGTGCTTGCACTCGAAGTTGTAATCTTTTGTTGATTGCATAGTGGAATCCAGCCAAGAAGGTTGTTAGCGTGGGAGAGTGGACGTAGGCTTGGATTAAGCCGAACCACTATAAATCTTGTGTTCTTATTCTCTTCCCTAACTCCTTTATTTTACTCGAAGTTTATTTTATTCCACATATATTTGCCAAGGTTTATTTTATACACCTATTCACCCCCTCTAGGTGTTCATACTAGCACTCTCATTAAGTTGTTGATTGTTTCAACCAAACTGTTCATCAACTCAGTTTGTCACTTGTTAATAACCAAAAAGTTTATTATTTTTGGGTGCCAATTGGGTCTGCGTTAATTGAATGGGAGCTAAACATGGGTTGTGTCGCTGGTGTTAAGATGATAAACTTAGTTGATCTTATATTGACGGGAGAATCGCATGCAGCAGGTCCATGTTGGTGTTAAGATGACAAACTTAGTTGATGTGATATTGATGGGGAGGACATAAGAAGTATAAAAAATTATGTACAACACTCACTTTAGTACTAAATTTTATGAAAAATAAAATTTTTTGTTAGTGCCAACTCCAATATACTTTGTCGAAATCTGACATGACCTTTTTCTTATACTAATTTCTTAAGCTAACATGGCTCGTTAGATGGTTCAGTCAACATCTAAAGTATAAATAACGTCATGTAGTAGTTTTACCCAAATAAGAACTCTAAATTGCCTAATTGATAGAGAACCGCAATTTCAAACCCCAATTGGCCATTTCCCCAAAATTCACACCCTATTTTGGTTTGCCCCCAAAATTAACTTCTCAATCTTGCAAATGGAGGTCATTTTTTGTTACGAACCATCTCTACCTAATGGTAGCTCCTCTCTACCCCAAGGTAGTCTTGGCCTCCGATTCCCATAAAAACCCTAACCCACCCCACACCAAAACCCCAAATCTCTTACCATAAGATGATTTCATACATTTTCATCCTTCCCATCGCCATACCCAGCTGATTTCCCATCTACCCAGCAAGTTTCAAACCCTAAATGGTTGCATTCTACCCCAAGAATCTCAACCCCATCGTTGGTCCACTTCGGGCATCCCCATCCTCCAGGTGATGTATTCAAGCGGGCTTCTCCGAAATGGTGATTACGTGATGCGAATCTAGTGATTTGCATGGTTTTCCCAGGTATGTTAGAGCTCCCTTCATCCGAGAGACACTGTGTATGGGCGTTACTGGCATATTGAAGTTAGCCATCACTCTCCTTCCAAATTTCTATTAGAAAGCGGTTTGGGTGTCCTGTTTTTGGTGCCCTCTGAGTCCTGTCCCCTCTGAGTTCTGCATTTGCTGTAAGTTTATAATGGAAGATCAGAACCCAGAAGATAGAAGATTAGCAGCTCTATGTAAAAGTTTGGGTAAGTTATGGTCAGAGGATGATGTGATACATGTTAAAGAAAGCATTCCTGAAAATAAATTAGTAGAATGCAAGTTAACACTATTCGGTAAACTATACTCCAGACCCAATGTGAACTTCCAAGCGTTTCTAAATACGATGAAAATGGCATGGAAGACTGAAACTATTACTTGTACCCTACTAGAACCTGGTCTCTTTTCCTTTTCTTTCAAATCAGAGGTTGATAATAAAAAAATACTAGATTCGGGGCCTTGGTCATTTTCTAGCAGTCTCCTAGTGTTGAAGCAATGCGACCCAAAACCCTCCGAAATGTGTTATGAGTTCACCCATTACCATTTTTGGGTGTATCTTTATGGACTCCCTTTTGGAAGAGTATTAAATAAAATAGTCAAAGCATTAGCCTCTGAACTTGGGGAGGTAATAGATGTCAAGCTGGAAGCAAAGAGAAATAACAATTATAAAGTCGGTAAAGTTATAGTAGTTATGAATCTCTGATTAATCCTCTCAATACAGGCATTGTTATCAACCTAGGAAATAAAACCTCTGGATAAAATTTAAAGATAAAAGACTCCCTCATTATTGTTACTTTTGTGGTAAGATTGGGTATTATGCCACGGCATGCAAAGAAATTCCTTACGAGCAGTCAGGGTTGGAGGAACATTTACCATGAAATTTTGAGCAATGGCTTTGCCCGGAAATGAAAGAACTAAGCCCTTATGAGAGGAATATTTTATGATAAACAGGGTGACACCAAAATAGCACAAGAAAGGGTCCCAAAAATTCCTATCTCTGTTGTAATTGAAGAAGTTGAGAAGCTGAAGGAGGTAGCTAAGAAGCCTAGCTAGCAAAGGTGTGGACAATAGCTCACTGTGGAAAAAGCTTAAAGCTAGATATGCAAAAGACCTATGATCGAATAAAGTGGGATTTTCTCCAAGAATGCCTAATCAAGATGAGCTTTTGTGGGAAGTGGGTGCAGTGGATCATACAGTGTGTCTCCACAGTCTAATTTAGCATTAAATTCAACGGGGAACCTATGCCATATTTCAAGCCAACTCGAGATATCCACCAAGGAGACCCGCTCTCCCCTACCTTTTCATTTTAGTGGCAAATGTCTTGTCTTATATAATGAAAGAAACCATAGAAGCAAGTACTTTTCGAGGAATTAAACTCAATAGAAATTGTCCCACTCTTTCCCATTTACTATTAGCGGACGATTCCATTTTCTTCCTAGATGGTACAGTAATAGTGTCAAAATCTTGCAGCTATTCTGCATTAGGACAAGCCATAAATTTAAACAAATCAAGAATATATTTCAGCAAAGACTGTCCGAAAGGGTTAAAAAGGAATATGGTATCGAGTCGAGTTCTAGAAATTACTAAAACATGGAAATATATGGGAATCCCGTCAGATTGGGAGCCACCAAGAAAGAAATGTTTTCATGGATACTTGCAAGAGTCAACATGAAATTGGAAAATTGGAAAGAAAATTGTTGTCAAAAGCAGGAAGGAAATACTTATTAAATTTGTGGTGCAAGTAATTCCTCAATATGCGATGTCTATGTTTAAAATCTTAGTTTCCATTTGTAAAGCCATTGAAAAACAAATAGCTAATTTTTGGTGAAGGAGTAGCAACAAATCAGCTGGCCTTCACTGGAAAAGATGAAAAGTTCTAAAACTTCATAAGGATGAAGGGGGACTCGGCTTCAAAGCTTTTTTAGCTTTCAACAAAGCTATGTTAGGAAAACAAGCATGGCGACTTTCTCAGCTTCCAAACACTCTTTGGAGTTGTATTATAAAGGGGCTATACTTCCCTTGTAAGTTTTAGCAAGTAGGAAAATGCTCTTGTCCGTTGTGGGGATGGCAAAGCCTCTTAACAGGTAGAGATGCTATTGCCCCACAAATTATATGGGCGGTTGGGAATGGAAAAAGAATCTTGATTTGAGAAGATAGATGGCTGAAGAATGGACCTTTAGGTTGCCCAATGACTAGAGATGAGCCACTTAAAGTGACAGAGCTAATTGATATGGAAGCAGCACAATGGAATGAACATTTGTTAAGGTCTATGTTTGATGATCATCTAGTCTCGAAAATCATAACTATCCCTATAGGCCTCCCGTCCACTGAAGACAAATTGGTTTGGATAGACAACGAGTTGGGGAATTATACAGTAAGAAGTGATATCACTGCACCAAAATAAATTCAGCCGGCCCACATACATCGACTCCAACAACTTCCTACCATGCTAATCCAGAACTTTGGAAGCTCATCTGGAAATCAGTAATAACCCACAAGATTAAATTCTTTTTATGAAATGCTTGCCAAAATGCCCTGCCAACCATGGAGAATTTGTACAAGAGGAAAGTAGTACCTACACCCATATGCCTGATTTGTAAACTTGAACCGGAAATGAATGAGCATACCCTGCAAGTAAAAATCTCAAGAGTGGGTTTAACCCGCTTTGACGATTGGTTGTATAGTGTGAAAGAAGATCCATGGAGCTTACCAAAATTTGATTATCACTACGGCTTTGTGGTGTATTTGGAAGGGACATAAACCACTTTATCTTCAGGAAAAGCCCTCTCGAATCTGTAACATACCCCGTTCAAAGCCTCAACATTACAAGAAAGCTTTGCGAACTAGAATTTAAAAACAAAAGATCAACAAAAACGGGATACCTCATCTCAAAAGTGCGACCTCCAAATCCAGGAACGATCCAGATCAACATAGACTCCTATGTTAACACCCTCAACGATTACCAAGCTACTGAAACAGATCAAGGCGAGGGCACCTTCAACTCAGACACCTCCCCAATATCAGATCTACCAAGAGGATCCTCTTTCTCTCAACCCAATGAACCCCCAGATTCTATAACAACCTCAGCATACGTCTTTTACAACTCGGGTCCTTCTATTGCCTCAAATCTGACCCAAAGAACCAGTCACCATCAAAGTCACAACTCCCTATCCTCCGAACCCAATGGTGGGCTCATCCCTAGTAGTGCTTCAACCTGTTCAATAGCTGATCTAGTCGGGATTGTTGCCGACCCATGTGAAGGAGCAGCCATCTGCAACAATAGGGAACGATGCACACCAACAAGAGGAGTAGCCCACCTAGACTCGAACTCAAATAGGGAAGCCGCCCCCTGCGATTTCGACCCCTCCAAGGTAGCAGATCTATCTTGGGCAGATGAACACCCCACCCTCGGAGCAAACAGAGGAGACGTCCCCTGCAACGTGAGCCATTCTACTGCTACTAATAGGAACAAAAGGGCTATTGGGGACTAGTTTTGCACCTCTCCAGCCATCAATCCCACTAGTGGGCTCGCCTCTAGCTCCAACACAACACGGCCAACCTCCACCCCAAGCTGAGGAGCTATCGCCTGCATATGTCGAGATTTTCTTGGAAGAATAGTTGACGGGTTCACCAAATCAGTAGTAGTTAGCTTGGTAAAACAAGCAGAGGTTGTGGTGTTCGTCAAAACCCTAGATTTTCTCCTCCTCAAGTTTCCCCTGAACAGAACTCAACTGAAATCGAAAGTACACTATGACTGTTGGAGACTTGTGCGAAGCATCATAAATTCAGAGGAGTTCAGCTGGGATGCACAACCTTTGGTGGATCGGGCCAAGACAAAGATGCTAGCCTTACTAGGCCTAACACTAGCCCATTGCAAAAGAAAGACTAACAAAGTAGCATATTGGCTTGCGAAAGCCCATCGCATGAATTTTCTTCCTACAAATTGGGTCTCCCAACCCCCGTTTGCTCCATTAGATTTGCTATGTACTGATTCCTTGGATGTATTTACCAAGCACTCGGCTAATTAATATATTTCATCCGTATTTTTTACCAAAAAAAAAAAATCTTGCAAATGGAGCATGAGAGAGCTCAAAAGTGGCTCAAATTCGTTTCAACGAAGTAAAAAAGAAGGTAAGTGTTATTGTTATTATGGGTTACCAAATCCAAAAAGAACATTTTGGACTCGATTGAATCCCAAGAGAAGATCCATGGATACTCTAGGTGTAGAGAAGGCTCAAAGTGCAAATATTTTAAATAAGTTGATGTGAAATTTTCCAATTGAGCAAGAGAGGTGATCTTAGAAAACCACTTGAAGGACAGTATCAACCTCCACCTATAAAAGTACGAGTTTTTGGATGATATCGACTCAATGCAAGTTGAAATGAAGACTTTAGCATCTTTAGCTAACCATTTAAAAATGGAAGTTTAAAGAATGAAAAATGAAAGGAAGGGTCATCGAGCGTTAATTGTGTTGTTATTCTCTTGTATAACCTATTTTATGATCAAATGTAAAGTAATTAATGAAAAGTAATTTCTCAATCTACCATAGTTGAAGATCAATGGAACATGTACTTGTATTGGACCATTTATAAATATAGTTGTATTGGGCAATTTTTGTATGGAACAAAAGGCTTGTTGCAATCTATGAGTGATCTGGATCGCTGAGGACCCGTGCATGGCCTTTATAAACCCTAGCCTATGGATTGGTACTAGAGTTTGAGCGTTGGGGACTCCAGCATAGCTTTTATGAACCCGAGCTCAGCTATCGAATAATTGGGATTTCAAACTTGACCTTGATGTACTCAGGGATGGGTGACGAGACCCAAGCTTGAGCATTGGGATCTCGGGCCTAGCCATAAGAGACCTAGTCTTATAAATTGGGACCTGAAAACCAACGTTGGGATTTCCATGTTCAAGTGTAGAGTTTCGAGTTTAAATGCCGATACCTAGTCATATTTTGGAAAATATTTTTTAACTTTTACAAAGAGAAAACCATTTTCCTAAATTTAAGCTTTGATAAGCAAATGGGGTCTGTAAAGATTTGAATTGGGGACCTCTAACTTTGATACCATGTAAGATTTTATGGCATTACTGATAACTATTTTAAAAACTTAAATTATTAGATAAAGATGTGATTTATTATTTAAATATTCTAACAATTTAAATGAAAATCATTATGTAGAAAAGGAGTTTGAATTTAAGCTTCTTGTGTCCTTGAGATTATATATAGAGAAAAGGGGAAAATTATCAAACAGGTTTTCAATATATTGCATTTTTATCAATTCAATTATAAATATTTTAATTTTACTAATTGAATCTTGAACATATTCATGTTTGTCGCGACTAAAATTCCAAGTGCACCACTTAGAGTTTGGCTATTGGATTATTAAGTCTACACTTAGCTCGGGTTCTCCCAAGCCCATACTAATTTGCAACTTAGGTTCAAATTTCTTAACATGCAAATAGATTTTATTTAAGAGTCGCCACTAATCAGTTTATGGTAGGTAGATTAGACACATAAGTAAAATAATGGGATAATTATTTTACTCCTGCGAACCAGAGACTAAGGGTACGGGGACTTGGTTACACTAGACTTCTCTAATGCCATTTCGGTACCATTTCTTTTTTTTTTCTCAAAAAGTTTTTGCAGACAGTTTAACACCCAAAAAAGCAATGAATAAATTACGGAACTTATACCACCGCTTGCGGTGGCCCAGTTGAATAAGGCTCTCCAATGAAACTAACGAAAGTGGAGGGGGTCAAATTCCACTGGCCGCACGGGGTCTTAAGCGCGACATCGGGGTGGTGGGTCCTCCGCTAGCGTCGCTCTAAGGTTTACCCGCCGGTTACCAGTTGTACGAGGTTCCCTGGGTATCAAATAATAATAATAATAAAAAAAATTACAAAACTTATCTTATAGTAACGAAAGCATCTACAATGTTAGATCATAATTACATCATCAATCCTAAACATGATTTTTAATTAACACGCAATTTCTTTTTTTGTTTTCACTTATTCAATAAGAATCATGTAATGCATGCTACTAATCTAACATGAAATGATATGGCATGTCAATATGATGACATAAATAAAATATAAGCATATGGTCTATCCTAAAGAATGAAATTGATTTATTCTAAGACAATTTTTTTTTTTGTTTTTTTCATGAAATTCGAAAATAGGAAAAATGTGAATTGTCTAACTAGATTAAGATTCTATTCAATTTGTATTCGAAATTAGGTTAAGCCAAATCCTAATTTAAACTAAGATATTATCTTAACTTAGCAATTTCTAACCTAAGATGCAATCTATCTAAAAATCAATCTAAACTAAAAATGAAATATCTTAATGTGTAATGACGTACAAATGATGCCCTAATTCTACATGACATGCATGATGATTTTTGTTGTTGTTCTTTTTATTATTATTATTAATTTCGAAATTAAAAAAAATGTCAAATAATTAAACATGCAATTTAAGCTAATGAAACGAAAATCTAATATCCTAAATTTATGTTTTTTTTTTAATTTCGAAAATTCATGATAAATAAAATGCTTAGTCTAAATATACAAATAACCCTATGAACCTAATCTAGCTCAAACATACTTCAAGATAAATAAAAAAAATCAAAACGAGACAAGCACCAAGCCATTCGAATCATCAAAGATATCATATATCATTCAGATCAATGAATAATATATCGCTCATCAAATCGATAAATTGATCTTAAGCCTTAAAGATCAAAATATCAATTTTATTCCCGCTCGATTAATTACTCCTTCTAAAGCCTTGTAGATAAAATAAAAAAAATCCATGTGTGGTTGCGAATCAAGTGGTTTGTCGAAATTTCCAATTATGCATATAGAAATATTTCAAACAAAGAGTCCTTACCAAAAATATTTCAAACAAAGAAACCAAGATATAAAAAATAAAATAAGATAAAATAAATTTGCCTAATAAAATAAAGTAAATCTACCTAATTTGATTTTTTCCCTTTTCTTTTTTTTAAAGGGCAGCCGGTTCGGAGCTCCAGCGAGGGCACAGCAGGCGCGCGGCGAGGAGGCTCGGAACGGAGATGGCCGGCAGGGAGGTCGCTCGGGCGTGAGGTGCGGTGCGCGAGCTGCTGCGGACGACGGGGCTGTGCTGGCCGCCGGATCTGATGGCCGGGGAAGGGCAGCGGCGTCGTGGACCGGCGCGGGTTGGAGGTGAGGCGGAGCGCGGAGGGGGCTGGCGTCGGCTTATGGGGACGCGAGCAGCAGCGGCGTCGCGGGCCGGCACGGGCTGGAGGCGAGTTGCTGGTCGGAGGCTCTGCGAAGGTCGGCAAGCCTCACGGACGGCAGGAGGTCGCGGGTTGCTCGCGGAGGAGGCGCGGCGGGGCAGGACGGCAGATCCCGGACCGGCGTGGGAGCGGTGGCTTCGCGGGCCGGCGCGGTTGCAGGCGAGGCAGCGCGCGACGGCTTCGGGCTTCAAGGCAGACGCAGCGACACGAGCTCGCGGGCGAGGGCAGCGACGAGCAGCGGTGGTCGACGGGCGAAGACGCGGCTGCTGAGGGGCGTAGCTGGTGACGGTGACTTGCTGCGGTTGCAGGCTGCTGCGGCGGTTCGGTGACAGGCGAGCGGCGCTGCAACGAAGGGATGAGCGGCGGTGGCCGGCCGAGGCGGAAACGCGGTGGTGCGGCCGCGGCGGCGCGGGCGCAGCAGTCGGCGGCTGCGCAGGGGATCGGCTACGGTGGCTGAGGCGTCGAAGAAGATGAACAGTCCCCTTATTTTTCTTTTTTCTTTCTTGTCTTTTCCTTTCTCTTTCTTCTCAGCTGCACACGTCCGGTCACTTCCTCTCTCTTTCCTCTGCACACTTGCTTTCTTTTCCCTTTCTTCTACGTTGCTTTTCCCAAAGGAACCGACGGAGCAAGGGGAAACTTTTCCTCTCTCTTTTCTTTTGTGTTGAAATTTTTTTTTTTGACCTAGCAATTGAGAGAAAAAGCCCCCACTTGAAACCCTACGCGTTTTTCTTTTTATAGGGTTTTAATCTTCCCAAATCAAAATTCATGAAGATCCTTTTTCTAAATGCAATATTCATCTTGTCAAACACAATATTTACTTTTCACATCTACCTTATAAAAAAACAAATTCATCATATCTTGAAAAGAATTCAAAAATTTTTTCATTAATTTTTGAGCCAATTTGCTCGCTTCGTGAGTTTAGTCTAACTTGTCAAGTTAAAAGCTCGTAACCACTAATTTGAACCCAGTCATCACCGATCCAATAAATAAAATGCAAAAAATGCAAATTAAAAATAAATGCACTTAAATCTATATGTTATGCAATTAATTAATTAATTTTTTAGGGATAAAATTACCATAATTTTCTATACAATAAATAAATGATTAGATTGCCAAAATTTATGTGTCACCAATGTTTTGCCAATTGAGTTCATTCAGTCAATTTTTACCAAAAAACATTATCGTCGATGCCGGTCATTCTGCATGACATTGCCAGTCCTAACATTGATAGTTCTTAATAATATTTTAATATTTTATTAATTATGTATTTATTTATTATCGCTCTCTTTTTCTTTCTTTTTCCTCCCTTTTTCTTCCTCCAGCTAATCATTTGGCCTAAGCGATAACCAAAGACCGGCTAAATGCATCCACCGTTGAAGGGCGACTCCATTGAAAGCTAGCGAGGCTCAACCTCACCTAATATGGTGAGGGTAGTCATCGTCGATTGTTTCCTTTGTCAATTACTGAACATCGCCCAAGCTTGACAACTAGTTGGAAGAAGAAGGGAGGGGAAAAAAAAAAAGAAAGGAAAGAAAATATTTAATAAATAAAGAATTTGAAAAATATTAAAATATTATTAAAAATTATCTACCTTAATACTGGCCATACCACGCAGACATCGACGTCCACGTTCTCGATTTCTAACCAAAATGAGTCGGATGGACTAAATTGGCAAATCATAAAAAAAAGTTTGGGATTTAGTTGACAGAATTAAAAGAATTACGACTAAATTGGCCAAAGTGTAATAAGTTTAAAACTTTTTGAACAATTTTTCCGTAGAAAAAAAGTATTCAAAGCGAACTCGATCTCATTATTTAATGATCGACTCTAGTAAAGTCTCAAAATAAAAAGTCTAGCTACATTTTAGTCATAATTACTGGCAGTAAAGTAACAATAGGTCCAAATAGTGTGTGCTACAATCCATTATTTAACGAGGCTTTTTGATTGCTAGTTCAAATATACTATGTCATTTTTGGAGACAAGGACATGATTGGGAACTTTCTCCAATATTGGGAATAATATATCATCCCGAAATATTTCTGGGGCCTCTTGTAAGAACTCGGTCCACTTCTCTTATGGCGTTCTCTGCACTTTCCAGCTACCTGTTCTCTTGTGGCGTTCAGCTGATTTGGCTTATTTTTTTGGTTCGTATATTGAAGGAGGTTCTTGCGTCGATTCCTTTTGCTCCAAAAATATCCAATTCGAGATCGCAGCAGTAGGCACCCAGTTTGGCAGGCAACTAGATAAGCAAGTGATGACATTTGATTTTTGGAAAATTCAGTTGTTGATTCAATTAGATCAACCCCAAGTCCAGCTTCTGTGATATTTAGATGATGGCGAACTTGTACAGCGAAATTGTTTTCAACATTCAACATGCGGAGTTCGTTAACCGGTCTTCCTAGTTTTGCTGAGTCTTCTATCCTGTCTCAGTTGCACAAGCTGAGGAATTTGTCTAGGCTGCTCGATTCCGCACTGGACTGTTAACTAAACTACTACCCAATTCCCACCTAATTTGCTATGATGCCGAAACGTTAAACCTCCTGAGTCACAACTGCCTAGAGGAAAGCTTCAGAATATAGAGACCAACACAGTGAAGCCTTTGACAGACACATGAAGGAATGGATGTACTGCTAAAAAGCATTATGCAGAACCAAGATCCTACACCAGTAACTTCACATCGTCTTCAACTAGAAAGATAAAGTGGACATAACTTTCACCGGACATTATATTATCTTACATCACGATTCATTTGGATCCGGGAAGCGACATATTCTAGTATTCAACATCAAGAACGAGATGCAGCATATATGAATCATTTAGCTCAGTCATAGTTCAGAGGTCTTCTTGTTTACTGCTCAAGGATTCTGCAATCTTCTTGGCAATGCAATATGCAGTGGACTCAATGGTGATCATGGGGTTGACCCCAATTGCTGTAGGCATCAAGCTTCCATCACAGACAAACAAGCCCTTAGCTTCCCAGCTCTCCCCGCTCTCATCCACTGCACCATCTCTCTCGCTAGCCCCGATCCTGCAACGCCGCCACGTACAACCGCAACGTCGTCAAGAAACTCTCGGCCCGACCGGCCATCGGGACACCGGCTCGACCCGGTTGGGTCCTGCCTTCCTTCATGTTCGCGCTCTACAACAAGAACCAGAAGACGGGTCCGGGCACGGAACGGCACTTCGGGCTGTTGTACCCGAACCCGAACGATTCGTTCGTGTACGACATCGATCTCAGCGGAGAGACGCCGGACACTGAGTACGGGAAGTTGCCGGCGCCGACGAACAACGAGCCTTACGAGGGGAAGATATGGTGCGTGGTGGCGAAGCGAGCGAACCGGAGCGCGTTGGCGTCGGCATTGTCGTACGCGTGCTCGCAGGGGAACGCGACCTGCGGGCCGATCCAACCGGGCAAGGCCTGCTATAGAAAAGGTTCGCTGGTCCGGCAAGCGAGCTACGCGTTCAGCTCCTACTGGGCCCAGTTCAGGAAGACGGGCGGGTCTTGTTACTTCAATGGGCTGGCCACTCAAACAATCGAAGACCCAAGTAAGATTCACCAAAACCCGGCTTTGATTATTCCCTTAATTATCTAGTTATTGCTCTTTGATATGTCTCTTAATTCTTTTCAATGGTTTTATTTGTTGATATTCTCCGAATTTGCTTTTTAATTCTGTCGGAAACGCTACAGTTTGATAGACATTGCTCATTAAGGAGTTCTAGAGGAGAATTTTGCTCTAACTTCACAAGCTACGATGTTACGCACTGGATGCATTTTAAGTATAGCAGGCCAATTACAATTGGTATATACTTTGAAGTCAAAATAAACGCAGAATCTTATCTTCTTTGTGAAGAGCATAGGATAGGTATTCTCAATTTTACTTCTATTTTCTCTTTTTTTATTTGGTTTTACACAGGTTTTGAAGATGTCTCACCATGTTTTGCTAAGCTCATGTCGTGACAATGAACTAATTAAATCGGAGGAAGTAATTGGATGATCGGACAATTTGTCTTACCCGACCCCTTTGACACCTCGTTGTGTGCTATCCATTTCTTCATTAAATTTTGATATTCCTCGTCTCTGTTTCTCCCTCTGTGGTTGTGTTTTATCCTCTCCTCGATTGAATTTCCCACATCAACCGGTCTTAATCCATTTCAACAAATGTTGATGCTGACATCTCTGATAAATCAACCGCGCCAACGAAATTTGATGCTAACCGTGATTGGACAGAGGCTATAAGATGATTCCCGTACGTGGAATCATAGATGGATATTGACGGTGGTCTTAAATGTTGTTGATAGGTTATGGATCCTGCGAGTTCCCTGCAGTGACTCTCTGAAGAACTTGGACTGGCTAGAAGAGGTGATGCCACCTTCTCCGTTTTTCCTCTTCAGGACTCGGGTGCTTGTCCCCTCTGACAGCATATTTTCTTGGAACAACTTGGATATTACTGATTAAGCCAAACTTCTAGGGCATGTGGCAAACTCAAGTCAATCATTTTCATCGTCTTTGGTTGTGTCATAACAACGAGCCTTAGATGAATGATGGGCAGGTGAAATCAGTAGTCAGGTTTCATCAAAAGTTGCGTTGGTTTCCAGATTGCTACTAGAAGGTTTCAACGACTACATCCCACCATTTTTCGAACCACACTCGACCTTACCTACCTTCTGATTGAGACAATTTGTTGATGATCCATGGCAAGCAGCTATTTCTGCATGTTCAGACAGACTCTTTCTTTAAATTCATATGAAGCATTGCTGCTGTAATTTTTTTTTTTTCAATTGCGGATTGTAAGTTGACGATATTGCTGAAAACATGACTGATTATTTCTTGACATTTCCTTCTTTGGATTCCTACGAATAAAGATGGTTGCAGATTGAAATCTATATTTGAAAGAATTGGGAATATACTGCCAGCGGAGAAGAAATTTTAGACAAATGCCTTAATCACCCTTGATGTGAAGATTGTAATCATCCACTCTCTCAAATCAATGGCGTATTAGGCCGCTTGTGTATTAGAAAGCTTTCCTCAAACAAAGTAATCTCTTACATATTTTCAAAACCGATATGCAAAATGGTTGAAGAAGTGTTGAGGCAAAACTGCAAGTGGATATTCTAATAGAAAAAGCATATTCAACACTTGATGGCAGATTTTCATGTCACTCTCTACATTTTTGTGAGAACTCGGTCCAAACAAGCAGCGTGAAAATACTCGGTCCGCTCGGTTCATTTGCCCAAGTTTAGCAACTTCCACACATCTATTCCAGATTTCCTGATCACCTGTTGTGAGAACTCGGTCCACTTCTCTTGTGGCGTTCTCTGCACTTTCCAGCTACCTGTTCTCTTGTGGTGTTCAGCTGATTTGGCTTATTTTTTTGGTTTGTATATTGAAGGAGGTTCTTGCGTTGATTCCTTTTGCTCCGAAAATTTCCAATTCGAGATCGCAGCAGTAGGCACCCAGTTTGGCAGGCAACTAGATAAGCAAGTGATGACATTTGATTTTCGGAAAATTCAGTTGTTTATCCAATTAGATCAACCCTAAGTCCAGCTTCTGCGATATTTAGAAGATGGCGAACTTGTACAGTGAAATTGTTTTCAAGATTCAACATGCGGATTTCGTTAATCGGTCTTCCTAGTTTTGCTGAGTCTTCTTATCCTGTCTCAGTTGCACAACCTGAGGAATTTGTCTAGGCTGCTCGATTCTGCACTTGACTGTTAACTAAACTACTTCCCAATTCCCACCTAATTTGCCATCATGCCGAAATGTTAAACCTCCTGAGTCACAACTGCCTTGAGGAAAGCTTCAGAATACAGAGACCAACACAGTGAAGCTTTTGACAGACACATGAAGGAATGGATGTACTGCTAAAAAGCATTATGCAGAAACAAGATCCTACACCAGTAACTTCACATCGTCTTCAACTAGAAAGATAAAGTGGACATAACTTTCACCGGACATTATATTATCTTACATCATGATTTATTTGGATCCGGGAAGTGACATGTTCTAGTAAACAACATCAAGAACAAGATGCAGCATATATGAATCATTTAGCTCAGTCATAGTTCAGAGGTCTTCTTGTTTACTGCTCAAGGATTCTGCAATCTTCTTGGCAATGCAATATGCAGTGGACTCAATGGTGATCATGGGGTTGACCCCAATTGCTGTAGGCATCAAGCTTCCATCACAGACAAACAAGCCCTTAGCTTCCCAGCTCTCCCCGCTCTCATCCACTGCACCATCTCTCTCGCTAGCCCCGATCCTGCAACTTCCCATGGGATGTGCACAGCAGTACAAGTTCCACAGCTCTTCTCTTGACGTGGGCCCTCCACTGATCACGATGTCGTTCAAGAACTCTTCGATGTCTTCTTCCTTAGTCCCTTGGCATTTCATCCTCTGCCCATCGCTCCTGTGCGTTCCCACCTCCTCAGCGCCTGCAGCAATCAGTATCCTCAGTGCTTGCCTCAGCCCGATTTTCATGTGCTCCTTGTCGAATTCGCTTAGGTTGTAGACGATTTTCCCCTCCTCTCTCACTTCTCCCGAGCCCTTGTCTCGGACCAATGTAAAGAGATGGGCAGTCCTCGAATACTTTCTCATTCTTTCCTTCATGTTGGCGCCCGAAGTCCAAGGACATAAGGCAGAAAATAGGCCGGGCCCGAGGGAAGGAGTTTCTATAATCGCTGGGACAGGGGCGCCGGTTTCCGAGACAACCCTGTTGAGCGAAGTGATGATTCCTCCTTCGTATACTTTGCCTTGGATCCCAGTCAGATTCTCTGGGAAATACCCCCAAGCGAAAGCGCACGGGTGCAAATGCAGGTTCCTCCCAATGTTTGGGTTCTTCAGGCCGCTTGAGATCAGCAGCGGTGGTGTTGAGACTGCGCTGCACGCAGCGATTGTCACTTTAGCCTCGATGTGAAGCTCCTTTGTGACGTCCTTGTTGAGGACAGATGATGCAATCACTCCTAAGCATTTTTTGGGTTTTTCTCCATGTGGGGTATTTTCCAGAATGAGCTTCTTGGCCTTGCAACCCGTTAAGATGACCGCTCCATTCTCTACTGCGTCCACCAACCACGTTGAATCGGTCCCCTTCTTGTCCCCTGTCCTACACCCATAACAGCAAGATCCACAGAAATGACCCTCTGATGAGTTCCTAGCGACAGCTTCGACTTTCAAGCCAAGACTCTCACACCCTTTCCTGAGAATTTGATTCTGAAACCCTTCCTGTTCACATTTCTGAGTGACACCAATCTTCTTGCACACAGCATCCATTGCAGAACCATAGTCAGGTGTTCCGAAAAGCCTTATCTTGTGATCCACCGACCATTCCTTCAGGACATGGCTCGGAGTCCTGATGCAAGCCGACCAGTTCACAGCGGACCCGCCGCCCACAGTGGAGCCGGCTAGGACCACGATTTTCCCGTCGACAGTGGACAGCAGTGCGCTGGATTCATACAGCTGATCCAGTGATGGCCCTTCTAGTGACGAGTAATCCTGCGGGACGAAGTAATTGCCCTTTTCAAGAACGACCACTTTTTGGCCTGAGTGTGCGAGGACTGCGGCAGCAACGCCTCCGCCACAGCCGGAGCCGATGATGACAACGTCACATTTGATCTTGAAGGCGTTGTGCTGCGGAATTTGAGTGACTTTGAGTCCCTTCTGGGTGAGGGATTGAATGAGGGATGAGTCAGTTTCATGCACGGTTTCCACAAGGCCTCTTTGAAGGGGCCTCTCTTGCTTGTTATGGGACTCGTTGGGTTTCTGTCTCTTGTCCACTCGGTACCCGATTGCTTCCCATGCTAGGTTGTTTGAGTTTTCATCTGTCTGCAAGAGGAAACGAGGAAGATAAAAGAAGAACAGAATTAAATCAATGTCTACGTATTATTTTAGCATGGCACACTAATCTTCAAAAGTTCTGGACGCCTACTTGACCCGTTTCAAATAAGAACAAATTCTTTCAAAGTTGTAGATTTCAAAAAAAAAAAAAAAAAAAAAAAAACTGTTGGCGGAAGAAAGATTATAAGTCACAAGTTTTCCTATAAATTGGATAACCACTTGTACAATATGAACAAAAATTGTCAATAATTATTATACTTTATCAAATTTTATTCGCTTTCTTATATTTTATCAAATTTTATTCGCTTTTCTTATCAACACCTTTAATTAATTAACTGTTATATGATTTATCAACTTTTTCCAATTAAATTACCATTACCAACTCTCATTTGACTGACTCAATAGCATTTTTTTTTTTTTTTTTTAATTTATCAACTTTTGTCACCGTTTACAAACTCTTATTTGTATTCTTTTACAAACGCCTCTTACCATCTTCCCCCCCCAATTAAGTTACTCAACTCATTTTTTTCTTGAATTTACCAACTATACTATTGAGTTGCCACTTTTCATTGATTTGCTTATCAATCATATTTCTAGGATTAACTTTCGAACTAATTTTGTATTTCAAACTCTTATTTAAACTAGTTAGAAATGTTTATTTGGTTTTTTTAGACTGCCAGTTTTCTCACCAATGCCTTTAATTTATTAATTGTTATATGAAATTACTAGCATATATTTGAGTGACTAGCTAACTTTTCCGGGTTAAGTAACCCAATAGAAAAATTATCAAATAAACGTTTGTAACCAATTCAGATGAGAGATGGTAACTAAATAACAATTTGGCATAATTGGAGAAAATTTTATAAAACTTTTAAATTATATTTACTAATTTATTATAAAATTTATAAACGTTTGTAACCAATTCAGAAGCATGTATTTGCTTCATATAAAAAATCATCTATCGGTTTTTTTACCATCACTAATTAAAGTCTACGAGCATGGAAAATGATTTGTATTTTTTAGCACGGAACAATAAAAGTTCTCCCCTTTATTGAATTTGGTTTACGAAATCAATTCACAAAAAATGATGCGATTTGAATTTTAATTAACCGTTTCATAGGATCCACTATTTAACGTGCACTTTGCCAATTTGCCATTTTCATTTGTGAAATAATTTGGTGCAAACTATAGAGACACTAAAAAAAAAAGGGTAACCTTACCCTAGTGTAGAAGATGAAGAGGCAGTAAATTTTGATCATCACGAAGACAACTCTCAGGGGAACCACGAACTTCTGTCTCGACCAGTTCATGAGAACTCTCTCTCTCCTCTCCACAGGCATTTCAGAGAAGTTGAGGATGAACGGCCATGTCGAAGTCAAGCACGAGCCCCAAAGACAAAGACGAGCGTGCCCAGCCTGAAGGACAGCATCTTCAGCACTATGCTCACCATCACGACAACTTGGCGTTGAGCCCTCTTTGTCAAAATCTCTGCAACCTGCTCTCCATTATCATGGAAGGAATCAGAAAAGAACACCTGCCATGGGTTCTGATAGAAGTGAACTATATAACAGGAAATTAGGGTCATGTCGTATGTATTGAGATTGGTCTATGAAATTGGTTTGGTGTAACGATTAGTTTTCCATGAGAGAATTAGATCACTAACGGTTCGAAGTGAAACAACAAGAAAGGGGCAGACTTTTGGAATTTCAATTAAATTTCTTGTAAGAAAACAAGACAATGCACGGTCTTGGATAGAAGAGAATTGCATTCTTTCCATGCCAAGATTTCCATCCATCAATCTAAGAAAAAAAAAATAGCTAGACAAAATCACTTCTCTAAATTTATTAGAAATAAAAATTTTCTATTCTTAATTTTGAAATAACTGATCTTATCCATAAGTATCCAAATGAAACTTCATATGAAAAGCCTTTTTTTTTTTTTTTGCTTATAATATAAAATAAAGAATCAAATTAGGGATTGGCTCTCACAGCACGGATCAGCCACTTCTCCGGACAAGATAAAGCGATCCTACAGAAGGAAATTTCGAGAACCAGTGAGTCAAGAATCAAAGCGTGCGAGTGGACATGAATTTTTGGATGAAAGGGAGACGGGGAAACTGCCAACAGCTGCAGCAGTCCCACATTGCCCAACGCATAAGGAACTGAACAGTTTATTAACTTCACGAAGAGCCCTGCCGGCCTTCAGGTCTCCGAGCTCAGTTGCGCTGGCTGGATACCCAAGTGGGGCCAATACCGTGATAGAAAATGGGCCGGGCTCTTGGTGGCTAATTTTCTCTGCCGCCGTTCCAAGCCCGGAGTAGATCCGTGCAGGCTGAGTGAAGGCTCCCAACAGTGGAAGGATAACGGGCCGGTGCCGCTTGGGCCCATCATGACCCAATGGGCTAAGCCTGCCAAACCCCCACTTTTATTTTTATTTTTTTATTCTATCTGTTTTCCCTCTCAGAAAATGCTCTTCAAAAGCCTCAGGCTGGATGTGAGACCAAAATTCTCTGCGCCAGACCCCAAAAATAACATTGAAATTGCGGTTGTGAGCGATGACGTGCCCATAGTTTTGCAAGAGAATTTTGATGCCTACCTCTTCTTCTTCTTTTTTGCAAGGTTTGATGCTCATACTTCATCGTTATGTTTTTGTTTTGTGAGTATTTTAACCGCTCACATTCTCACTAAACACTGAACAAACGGCGAACAAAATTGCTTGCGAAGATTCATTGCTTTGCTGACAACGCATGCTCTAATTACTCTCCTTCCAGTGGCCTGCCATCTACTTAGGTTCCATTTATTTTATAGAAAACAACTTTCCGAAAAAAAAAAAATCAGCGTTTGGTTAACAGGAAATAAACAGTCTAGAAGAAAAGACACTTTCAAAAGTAGTAGATTTTCTCCTCTTTCTTTCAGTTAGACCAAGCATGTTCTTCCGTGCACTCATTATTATTGTTTTTCTTTTCTTTTTATTTTTTATTTTCTTTTTTTGAAATATCAAATTTTCAATTATTTATTTCCTTTTCTTTCTTTTTCTTTTTCTTCTTCCTCAAGCAGTCATCGGCCATGATGACGGTCAACAACCAACCACAAGCAAGCTTGAGCCTCATCAAATTGTGGTGAGCTCAAAGGTCACCGATCTTGCAAGGCTCAAGACCTCACTAGATGGCTATGGCAAGGCTCAAGCTCACCGTTTGGTGTGGCCTCTAGGCTTGTTGGCCTATGGCGAGCTTTAAGCTCATCGGCCTTGAGTGAGCTTGACCTTGTTAGATTTGGTGAGTGGAGCCTCGCTTGAGGTTGGGAAGGCTTGGCTCGCTAGAATTTGGCAAGCTCAAGGTCGCCTATGACCAATCACTATCCGTCATCGCAATAAAGGAAGAAACAAAAAGAAAAAGAAAAAAAAATAATTAGGGAACTTTTTGATAATTTTCCTCAAGAATAGATTTTCCAAAACAAATGGCGAAAATATTTTCTAATTCATTTTTAAGTTTCAACCAAATATTGGAAAATATTTTCATTTTCTTATAAAAAGATTTTTTGGAAAATATTTTTCAAAAACTGATACATTGTCTGTGAAACAAATGGAATATTATTATTGATTCCAATTTCAGGAAGAGGAGAGGAAGAGTACATTAAAACTTCATTCATTTTGCAGAAAATGTGGCATTTTTGAAAAATATTTTCTAAGCTATTTTCCAGAAAATGTAATTATTTTCTAATCAAATGAAATCTGAAAATAAAGAGGAAAACATTTTCTTTTGTTTGGTAAGGAAGATCTTTTCCTCCATACACTCTTTTTTATTTATTTTATTTTTTAATTGATATTTCCATTGCTTGTTGGCCTCGAGGTTCACCAGATCGATGAGCCTCGAGCTAGACACTTGCGCTCGCCAATTTGCCAAGACAATGGCCAGCGACTGGCCAATAAAGAAGAACAAGGAAAATAAAGAAAAAGAAAAAAAAAAAAAAAGAATTTGAATTAAAAAAGAAAGGAGGAGAAGGAGGAGGAGGAATTGAGGGCTTGTATGGGTATGAGATAAGATATACCAAGTGAGGAACATATTTTTCCCAAGCAATTTATTTTTCGTGAAACAAATGCATGAAAATATGAAAAATAATTTTCTGTAAATTGTTTTCTGCAAAACAAATAGAACCTTAGAAGAAGATGTGAGGCGCCTAACAATTTTCTCTCAATTAAAAGGTAGATGAAATGGAAGAACAAGGGAGTAATCTCACACTTAGAGATGAATAAATGAGTGGCACGAATAAACCGAACTGATAATATCATGTCAAAACATCTAAAATCCTAGACAAATTACATAAAGCACGTGACCAAAATATACTGCCAGTACGTGGTTCAAGCAACATGAGTCTAGACAAAAATACCTGTCGAAACTAAAAAGTGTCGGAGGCTATAATTGGCCTCCAAAGATGTATTAATTAAAGGTTATATGCTTCATGAAATGTGATAATAAAAATAGCTAACTACTTTTTCTGTTTCTTCGAATTTTCCCCTAATAAAAAATTGAGAAAGATAATTTCACCTCGTCGGGAACAGAAGGCTGAGACCCAGAAGCGCTGTAGAAGCCATGCAGAGCCGGATCATCATGTGGTATTTTGGGGTTGATGGAGTCGAGCGAGACGGAAGGGATTAGGGTTTCGCAGATGGCGGCAAGAGCTTGAATCTGAGCTGGAGAGAATCCATGGCCGTATCTACTCTCTCTCCTTCCTCCTCTCAAGAGAGGATGGCACTCCCCGCCATTCTTTTTAGCTTCTGAAGGAGAAGAAGAAGAAAGGATAAGGATCCCAAACTGGTGAGTATCGAGTGGCTTTTGGTGGCTTGCCTATATTTTGCTCCGAAGGCCAAGCATCTATTTATACACACTCGCACACAAATATTTCGTTCTTGGAGCTATTGCCTAACCAGCATTGGCACGGTGCTAACGAAAATATCTCCGCATTTTGCACATTTGGCTTCTGTTAATTTCACAAAAATGAAAGATTGAAAAAATATTTCTCCAAAAATAATTAATTATATCTCTTGAAATAACCAATCAATTGAAAATGTTCTCATTATATAAAATAATTTATATTTTAAAAACTTTTGTAGACGATAGAAATATTTTCCTTTCGTTCATCTAAGCAATGGGATAGAGAATTTTTAAGATAGATATTTTTCAAGACCCTTAGCATTGCTCTTGTCTGACTGATTTGTTGTGGTTCTCCGACTTTTCCAAGCTGGGGTACTCTTCTTGTCTCTTTTATGCATGGGGGGGTCCTGAAGCTTTATTAATAAAACGATCAATTAAGTGTATATATATTTATTAGTCTCTTCAAAGCCATCAGTACCATCATAGATATAATTAGAGGTACTATCAATGACGCTTTCAAAAGATACAATCATTAAGCAAACGATAAAAACAAAAGAGAGAAAGAATCACCGACTGTTTTTAGAATCACTAAAACTTATTAGTCTCTTCAAAGTCATCAATACCATCATACATATAATTAGAGGTATTGTCAATGACGCTTTCAAAAGATAGAATCGTTTGCTTTTAAGCAAAAGACAAAAACAAAAGAGAGAAAGAATCACCAAGTGTTTTTAGAATCATTGAGTGTTTTCGGCCCTAATCATTAGTTAAGGAGGGATTAGTCATGCACCAGAAAGACATACATTTCCTCCTAAGCAGTCTCATACATAGGAGCCGTGATCCTTCATCATCTTCTAAGTTGTCTAGTTCTACTTGCCTTTTCCCTCTGACTAAGGGTGGAGTTTTTCCCGATCAATAAATCTATCAAGTGTGCTTGGAAGACACGGCGTATAATCTAGAAGACGAGTAATCTCTCTGCAGTTCTCAGACTTGTCCAAGCTGGGGTATTGTTCTTATCTCTTTTATGTGTTGGGGTCCCGAAGCTTTACTAATGAAACGATCAATTAAGTGTATATATTTATTGGTCTCTTCAAAGTAATCGGTACCATCATAGATATAAGGATTAATATCTTGAAAAACCCCAATCTGGTACACCCGTAACAAATTTACTCAAAACTAATTTTTTGACCATTAAAACCCCAAACTAGTACAATTGTAACAAATTTACGCTATGTTAGTTTCCGTTAAATTTTACTATCAAATTATTAAGTTGAATAACACATGACAGTTAACTGATATATTAATTTAGGATTTTACTCTCCATTTGTCATAGTTTACAATTTTGTGTGTTTTTTTTTTTTTGTGGTGATCCAAACAGAGGGTATATTTGTCACAAATATCAATTTGGGGTTTTTTGCGGTCGAATAAATTAGTTTGGGTAAATTTGTTATAGATATATCAGTTTAGGGTTTCTTATAGTTAGTTTGGGTAAATTTGGCATAGTTATACAAGTTTAGGGTTTTTTATGATCAAAAAAATAGTTTGAGGTAAATTTGTCACACATGTACCTAGTTTGAGATTTTTTAGAGTATTAACCCTAGATATAATTAATCAAAGGTATTGTCAATGATGCTTTCAAAAGATAGAATCATTTGCTTTTAAGCAAAACACATGAACAAAAGAGAGAAAGAATAACCGAGTGTTTTTAGAATCACTAAGTGTTAAGGAGCGATTATTCATACACTAGAAAGACGTAAATTTCCTCCTAAGTGGTCCCATCTTTAGGAGCCGTGATTCTTCATCATCTTCTAAGTTGTCTAGTTCTACTTGCCTTTTCCCCCTGACTTAGGGTGGAGTTTTTCCCGACCAACAAATCTATCGAGTGTGCTTGGAAGACACGATGTATAATCCAAAAGATGAGTAATCTCTCCACGGTTCTCAGGCTTTTCCAAGCTAAGGTACTGTTCTTGTCTCTTTTATGCGATTTTTATACGTTGGGGGTCCCGAAGCTTTATTAATGAAATGATTAGTACCATCATAGATATAATTAGAGGTATTGTCAATGACACTTTCAAAAGATAGAATCATTTGCTTTTAAGCAAAACACAAAACACAAGAGAGAGAGAGAGAGAGAGAGAGAGAGAGAGAGAGAGAGAGAGAGAGAGAGAGAGAGAGAGAGAGAGAGAGAGAGAGAGAGAATCACCAAGTGTTTTTAGAATCACTTAGTATTTTTCTGCCCTAATCATCAGTTAAGGAGGGATTAGTCATACACTAGAAAGACGTGCATTTCCTCCTTAGTGGTCCCATCTTGAGGAGCTGTGACCCTTCATCATCTTCTAAGTTGTCTTGTTCTACTTGCTTTTTTCCCCCTTGCCTAAGGGTGGAGTTTTTCCCAATCAACAAATCTATCGAATGTGCTTGGAAGACATAGCGTATGGTCCAGAAGAAGAGTAACCTCTCTGTGGTTCTCAGACTTTTCCAAGCTGGGGTATTGTTCTTGTCTCTTTTATGAGATTTTTATATGTTGGGGGTCCCAAAGCTTTATTAATGAAATGAATATTTATTAGTCTCTTCAAAGTCATCGGTACCATCATAGATATGACGATTAATATCCTAAAAAATGCAAAATTGGTACATTTGTGACAAATTTACTTTAAACTAATTTTTTGACCATAAAAAACCTCAAATTAATATACATTTGACAAATTTATTCCAAACTTGTACACTTGTGACAAATTTACCTTCTGTTAGTTTCCGTTAAATTTTGATGTCAAATTATTAAGTTGAATGACATATAACAATTGACTAATATACTAGTTTGGGATTTTACTCTCCATTTGTCACAATTTATAATTTTTGTATTTGTTTGTGATATTAATCCAATTTAACAAATGATATATTTGTCACAAATATACTAGTTTGAGATTTTTTTGGCAATCAAATAAATTAGTTTGGGTACTTGTCAAAAAAAAAAATACCAATTTAGGGTTTCTTATGGTCAATCGAGGTAAATTTGTCACAATTGTACTAGTATGGGGATTTTCATGGTCAAAAAAATAGTTTGGGGGTAAATTTGTCATACGTGTACCACTTTGAGATTTTTCAGGATATTAACCCTAGATATAATTAATCAGAGGTACTATCGATAATGCTTTCAAAAGATAGAATCGCTTGCTTTTAAGCAAAACACAGGAACAAAAGAGAGAAAGAATCACCAAGTGTTTTTAGAATCATTAAGTGTTTTTCGGCCCTAATCATCAGTTAAGGAGGGTTTAGTCATACACTAGAAAGACGTAAATTTCCTCCTAAGTGATCCCATCTTTAGGAGCTGTGATCCTTCATCATCTTTTGAGTTGTCTAGTTCTACTCGCCTTTTCCCCCTGAGTTAGGGTGGAGCTGTTGCCGACCAACAAATCTATCTGAGTGTGCTTGGAAGACACGGCATATCGTCCAGAAGACGAGTAACTCTCTCCGCTCAAGAAAACGACTTGGATCCGCTGTCTCTTCTTAGAGCCCAATCTGCCGTCTCCGAGCACGAGATTATGACACTTGGAATCTTCGTTTGAGCTCATTCACGTCAAACCTAACAGTCCCCTTCTCTCCCCAGTACAAACCTAACATTAAGGTCTTGAAGGGCCTTCCGTGGCCAATCAATTTGCTTCAAGATATCTACAAAGGGAAAAGTGGACATTGATGTTTGTCTATTGGACGTAAGCTTTGTTTTTCATCTCGTGTGCTTATTTATATTCCAATTTTGCAGTCATTCCATTCATTTACCCGCGGGGAACATTGACTCCACACATTTTCTCTACCCTTTTCACCCTCCGCAGCTGCCAATATATCTCGCGATAACAGGTCCCTCATTGTGAGATTGTGCGCATAAAAAGAATCGACCAAAGACACATATGATTGTCGAATTGATTAAGATTATCATCTCCTCGCCAGCATGGAGCCATCGCGCGCGATTCCTTCTTTTCCACGTTTATCTTCCACCGAACTTCGCCAGACCCATAATCTTGGCTTCATTGATTCTGACTTTCGAGAGGTCTGCCAATATCATTTCCTTAGACACCAAAAATTAGCGAGATACACATTGAACTGTAATAAGAATTAAAGATAAGTTTCCCATCTTACTTTACATAGTTATTTACTAATTGAAAAGAGGTCTGGCGATATCATTTCCTTTATCCATTGAAAGCTCGTGGGCTTTGATGGCCGATAGTTTTCTACGGCACTCGTAGTATATAATTTCATACTAATGAAAGTACTAATCCAACTCTTGTATTGTTTATATTGGAAAGATATCTATGCAGCAGACTCCAAATTTAGTAGGAGATTTGGCTCAAATCTATAAAGAAGGAAATAACAAATTGTATTTGCTTTTCCAGTAGATATTCATATTTATAACTAGAGGTGTATTCTATCTTATTTAAGGATAATGAAACCCCCCAAGGTGATATGATGAGTTGGGGGTTTCTCATTGTGACATAGGCTTCCATGGGTTTTCTCCTTGGTTAATTGAACCACGTTATGTGACACCCGAGGTACGTCACGCGCTACACGTGTCATTTCTATTTATACTCATAATTATAATTTAGCATGCGGAAGCACTATAAAATACATCACCATATATCATGCAAGAAAGTCGTACGAGTTTAATACATATTGCTTCTTCTATATACGACATGAGTACTTATTATCACCACATAGTCTTAGGACTTGTGGGTTGCAGGCCACTACTACTACTTCTCCCATACTATTACACAATCAAGCCACCATCTAATTTAGGGGTTGGTGGTCTCAAGCATCACCTTGTCCCTTCCACTGTTATGTCTAAAGGGATCCTCTTACACTGAAAATAAGGTCTGGCCAAAGCTTAGTAAATGAAATCATTAGGTCTAAAGTAGGAGATCGTCTTAATACTTAAACCATAATTGGTATTTAAGTGATCACTTTAGCCAAACTTGGCATTCAAACAATCATTATTTACAACTTAAGGCACTGAAATAATCACTCTTGAACTTGTTACCACTCCATAATTTGACTAGCGTTTACAGCAAATCAGCAAACCATCACCAATAAACCATTTTAGCAAACCAAATATCTCAAACAAAAACTAAGCACACCAAGATTGAGAATAGACAACTAAGAAAGAGAACTTGTAAGTGTTCACAATCAATGAATTCCAACCTTCCATCTCCACCTGTATCCTCACCCGAGCACGAAGTTTGGGATTGGATGGATCATGAAATCTATGTGAATCTAAGTCCAAAGGAACTTAATAAAAAGATTGTGAGGAATTTACAATACATTGGAGTCGAAGTACGTTTAAATGGAATATATATGTTTGAAATTGGAAATTATATTACTATTAACATAAAAGTGTTGAAAATAAAAAGTACGAGGACAGGAAAATATATAAGATAAAAATAAACTCTTGGACGAGTTGATAGCATTATATGAGATGAGATATTTTACCTCCGTGGACGTCTTCTTTCGATATCTCATCTATCCAAATCATAAATCAAACAAGGAGGATATAGATCCTCTAACATCTACGGTGCTCCATCAGATGCCTCAATTGATCTCAATTATTAATTAATAATATAAGACATCGGTTCAAATGAGTTAATCTAGCCAAATATCCCCTTTCTCTTTTTTTTTTTTTTTTTTTTTTTTTTTCCATTTTTCCCTATCAAGGTGAGGCTGGTTGAGAGTTGCAACCCTCGTAGCTCCAACAATCCTCGCTGGCCACGTAAAGGAGAAAAAAAAAAAAAAAAAAAGGAGAAGAAAAATCATTAAAATTAAAATTTTTGAAAAAATATAAAAATTATCAACATTAGTGTCATCCATACTATTTAGTATAGTCAACATCCACTTGTAGAAAGTTTAGAACTCAACTAGCTTAATAAAAAAAAGTTTAAAACTCAATTAGCACAAATATAATGAATTTAAAATTATTTTGATACTATTTCTTATTAGATAGCCGTGGGCGCTCGTTTGATTCTTTTTAAGATATACGCGACGATAGACGAAAATTACGTAAAAAATGCATACATCAATGCCCTCTTGATTTGTGACAGCGAGGTACGGCTTGAGTGTGTCGCATTCGCATTCCCTTGTGGTCATCTTCGTTTGCACGGATCCACAGACAAAGCCAATTGGTTTCCTCGATGTGCACGACGTTGGGGATCGAATAGACTGTGAAATCTATGTGAATCTGACAGTTTATAAATGTAAGGCGGTGTTTGAGCTCAAGCCATCGTGAAAACGAGGGAATCGCGTGTCATAACTCCATGCTGGCCACGATACAACAAATTTTAATTGATTCAATATTCATATTTGTCTTCGGTCGATTCTTTTTTACTGTTCATTTATTTTGTGAAAAACATTTTCCTCATTTTTTGGCATTTGATTCGCTTAAAAAATTAAGTCAATAGAATTTTTTTTTCCTACCTACCAAAACTTGAATTAAGAAAAATAATATCCTCTTCAAAAAATTTGGAAAACGTTTTCCAAAATATGACTAAGGAACTTGAAACTCTACTTTTGAGCATGAAAACCCCAATGTTAGTTCTCGGATTCTAACCTTTAGGATCAAGTCTTTGGCGACTAGGCTTCGATCCCTATTGCCCGTGCCTAATACCCAGCACTTGAGCCCGGATCCATAAAGGTCATGCTCAAGCACTAGTTCCCAACACTCAGGTTGGGCCCATAAACTTCTTGTGTTGGTCCTCTATGCTCAGGCTTAGGTCCTTGGTTAATGAAACATTTGTTATTTATTTAAAAAAAATTGAATTTTCATTATTTTTATTTTAAGAAATTCGAATTTTTTAATTTTCTTTTTTCTTATATTTTTGCTTCTTCTTTGGCCAATCATTGGCGATTGGCCACAAGCAAGCTCAAGCCTCGTCAGTTTGAGGTGAGGCTCCACCTTACTAGATCCAACAAGGTCAAGCTCACTTGAGGTTGGGAAGGCCGAGCCTTGCCGAAAGTTGGTGAGCTAGGTGAGGCTCGAGCCTTGCTAGGCTCAGGTGACCTCGGGTGAGGTGAGGTGAGGCTCTATAGCCTTGCCGGCTTATTCGCCCAAGGCTTGATTCTTCATTCAAGCTCATCGCCGTCCACTTGAAACCCTTTGCTTCGTCCATCATTAGCCTTATTCAAGCTCGTGCTCACCAATCCAACGAGGTAGAGCCTCATGAACCTAGGGGGAGCTCACCCATCACGAACTGGCTAGAGACAAACCGCCAAAAGGAGATGGGGATAAAATAATTTATATTTTAAAAAAACTTTTGTAGACGATAGAAATATTTTCCTTTTGTTCATCTAAGCGATGGGATAGAGAATTTTTAAGATAGATATTTTTCAAGACCCTTAGCATTGCCCTTGTCTGACCGATTTGTTGCGGTTCTCAGACTTTTCCAAGCCGGGGTACTCTTCTTGTCTCTTTTATGCGATTTTTATGTGTTGGGGTCCCTAAGCTTTATTAATAAAACGATCGATTAAGTGTATATATATTTATTAGTCTCTTCAAAGTCATCAGTACCATCATAAATATAATTAGAGGTACTATCAATGATGCTTTCAAAAGATACAATCGTTTGCTTTTAAGCAAAAGACAAAAACAAAAGAGAGAAAGAATCATTGACTATTTTTAGAATCACTGAAACAATCGATTAAAACTATATATTTATTAGTCTCTTCAAAGCATTAGTACCATCATAGATATAATTGGAGGTACTATCAATGACACTTTCAAAAGATACAATCGTTTGCTTTTAAGCAAAAGACAAAAACAAAAGTGAGAAAGAATCACCGACTATTTTTAGAATCACTGAAATAATTGATTAAGTGTATATATTTATTAGTCTCTTCAAAGTCATCGGTACCATCATCCATATAATTAGAGGTATTGTCAATGATGCTTTCAAAAGATAGAATTGTTTGCTTTTAAGCAAAAGACAAAAACAAAAGAGAGAAAGAATCACTGAGTGTTTTTAAAATCATTGAGTGTTTTCGGCCCTAATAATTAGTTAAGGAGGGATTAGTCATACACCGAAAGGGCATACATTTTTCTCCTAAGCGGTCTCATATTTAGGAGCCGCGATCCTTCATCATCTTCTAAGTTGTCTAGTTCTACTTGCCTTTTTCCCCTGACTAAGGGTGGAGTTTTTCCCAATCAATAAATCTATCAAGTGTGCTTGGAAGACACAGCGTATAATCCAAAAGACGAGTAATCTCTCTGTGGTTCTCAGACTTTTCCAAGCTGGGGTATTGATCTTATCTCTTTTATGCGTTGGGGTCCCGAAGCTTTACTAATGAAACGATCAATTAAGTGTATATATTTATTAGTCTCTTCAAAGTAATCAGTACGATCATAGATATAAGGATTAATATCTTGAAAAACCGCAAACTGGTACACCTCTAACAAATTTACTCTAAACTAATTTTTGACCATTAAAAACCCCAAACTTATACAATTGTGACAAATTTACGCTATGTTAGTTTCCATTAAATTTTACTATCAAATTATTAAGTTGAATAGCACGTGACAGTTGACTGATATATTAATCTGGGATTTTACTCTCTATTTATTATAGTTTACAATTTTTGTGTTTTTTTTTTGGTATTAATCCAATTTAACAGAGGGTATATTTGTCACAAATATCAATTTGGGGGTTTTTGGCTGTCGAATAAATTAGTTTGGGTAAATTTGTTATAAATATATCAGTTTAGGGTTTCTTATGGTCAGTTGGGTAAATTTGTCACAGTTGTACAAGTTTAGGGTAAATTTGTCACACGTGTACCTAGTTTGAGATTTTTCAGGGTATTAACCCTAGATATAATTAATCAAAGGTACTATCAATGATGCTTTCAAAAGATAGAATCGTTTGCTTTTAAGCAAAACACATGAACAAAAGAGAGAAAGAATCACTGAGTGTTTTTAGAATCACTGAGTGTTTTTTGGCCCTAATCATCAGTTAAGGAGCGATTAGTCATACACTAGAAAGATGTAAATTTCCTCCTAAGTGATCCCATCTTTAGGAGCCATGATTCTTCATCATCTTCTAAGTTGTCTAGTTCTACTTGCCTTTTTCCCTGACTTAGGGTGGAGTTTTTCCCGACCAACAAATCTATCGAGTGTGCTTGGAAGAATGATGTATAATCTAGAAGACGAGTAATCTCTCCGCAGTTCTTAGACTTTTCCAAGCTAAGGTACTGTTCTTGTGTCTTTTATGTGATTTTTATACGTTGGGGGTCCCGAAGCTTTATTAACAAAATGATCAATACCATCATAGATATAATTAGAGGTATTGTCAATGACGCTTTCAAAAGATAGAATCATTTGCTTTTAAGCAAAACACAGAAAAAACAGAGAAATAATCACCAAGTGTTTTTAGAATCACTAAGTGTTTTTCCGCCCTAATCATTAGTTAAGGAGGGGTTAGTCATACATCATAAAGATGTACATTTCCTCCTTAGTGGTCCCATCTTTAGGAGCCGTGACCCTTCATCATCTTCTAAGTTGTCTAGTTCTACTTGCCTTTTCCCCCTGCCTAAGGGTGGAGTTTTTCCCGATCAACATATCTATCAAGTGTGCTTGGAAGACACAGTGTACAATCTAGAAGAAGAGTAATCTCTTTGTGGTTCTCAGACATTTCCAAGCTGGAGTACCGTTCTTGTCTCTTTTATGAGATTTTTATATGTTGGGGGTCTTAAAGCTTTATTAATGAAATGATCGATTAAGTGTATATATTTATTAGTCTCTTCAAAGTCATCAGTACCACATAGATATGAGGATTAATATCCTAAAAAATGCCAAATTGGTACATTTGTGACAAATTTACTTTAAACTAATTTTTTTACCATAAAAAACTCCAAATTAATATACCTTTGACAAATTTACTCCAAACTTGTACACTTGTGACAAATTTACCCTTTGTTAGTTTCCATTAAATTTTAATGTCAAATTATTAAGTTGAATGACATATAACAATTGACTAATATACTAGTTTGGGATTTTACTCTCGATTTGTCACAATTTACAATTTTTGTGTTTTTTTTTTTGTGATATTAATCCAATTTAACAGATGGTATATTTATCACAAATATACTAGTTTGGGATTTTTTGGTGGTCAAATAAATTAGTTTGAGTACTTGTCAAAAAAATATACCGGTTTAGGGTTTCTTATGGTTAATCGGGTAAATTTGTCACAGTACTAGTATGAAAATTTTCATAGTCAAAAAAATAGTTTGGGATAAATTTGTCATACGTGTACCAATTTGGGATTTTTTTTTCAGAATATTAATCCTAAACATTTTTTTTCAAAGGTACTATCGATAATGCTTTCAAAAGATAGAATCGTTTGCTTTTAAGCAAAACACAGGAACAAAAGAGAGAAAGAATCACTGAGTGCTTTTAGAATCACTAAGTGTTTTTTGGCCCTAATCATCAGTTAAGGAGGGTTTAGTCATACACTAGAAAGACGTAAATTTCCTCCTAAGTGATCCCATCTTTAGGAGCCGTGATCCTTCATCATCTTTTGAGTTGTCTAGTTCTACTTGCCTTTTCCCCTGATTTAGGGTGGAGTTGTTGCCGACCAACAAATCTATTGAGTGTGCTTGGAACACACGGCATATAGTCCAGAAGACGAGTAAATCTCTCCGCTAGTTGAGAGTTGCAACCCACATAGCTCCAACAATCCTCGTTGGCCACATAAAGGAGAAAAAAAAAAGGAAAAAGAAATGAAAAATCATTAAAAATTAAAAATTTTGTAAAAAATAAAAATATAAAAATTATCTACATTTATGTCGTATACACTTTTTAAGATAGCCGACATTCACATCAACAATTGTAGAAAGTTTAGATCTCAATTAGCTTAATAAAAAAGTTTAAAACTCAATTACATGAATGTAATGAATTTAAAATTGTTTTGATACTATTTCTTATTAGATAGCCGTGGGCCCTCGTTTGATTCTTTTTAAGTTAATACGTGACGATAGACGAAAATTAGTAAAAAAAATGCATACATCAATGCCCCCTTGATTTGTGACAGCGAGGTACGGCTTTAGTGTGTCGCATTCGCATTGCTTTGTGGTCATCTTCGTTTGCACGGATCCACAGACAAAGCCAATTGGTTTCCCCGATGTGCACGACGTTGGGGATCGAATAGACTCTGAAATCTCTGTGAATCTGACAGTTCATAAATGTAAGGCGGTGTCGAGCTCAAGCCATCGTGATAAACGAAGGAATCGCGTGTCCTAACTCCATGCCGGCCACGAGACAATAAATTTTAATTGATTCAATATTCATATTTGTCTACTGTCGATTCTTTTTTATGTTTCATTTATTTTATGAAAGATATTTTCCTCATTTTTTGGCATTTAATTCGCTTAAAAATAAATCTATAAAAAAGATTTTCCTATCAAAATTTAAATTAAGAAAAATAATATACTCTTTAAAAATTTTGGAAAATATTTTCTAAAATATAACTAAGGGACTTGAAACTCTACTTTTGAACTTTTGAGCATGAAAACCCATTTCTCGGATTCTAACATTTTAGACCAAGTCTTTGGCGACTAGGCTTGGATCCCTGGTGCCCATGCCTAATGCCCTAGCACCTAAGCCCGTATCTATAAAGGTCATGCTCGAGCACTAGTCCCAGCACTCAGGTTCGGCCCATAAACTTCTTGTGCTGGTCCTCGATACTCAGGCTCAAGTCCTTAGTTAATGAAACATTTGTTATTATAAAAGTATTTTTTAAAAAATTGAATTTTCATTATTTTTATTTTAAAAAATTCAAAATTTTAATTATTTTTCTTTTTCTTTTTCTTATCTTTTTGCTTCTTCCTTGGCTAGTCGTTGACGATTGGCCACAAGCAAGCTCAAGCCTCATTAGTTTGAGGTGAGGCTCCACCTTACTAGATCTAGCAAGGTCAAGCTCGCTAGAGGTTGGGAAGGCCGACGCTTGCTGAAAGTTGGTGAGCTAGGTGAGGGTTGAGCCTTGCTAAGCTCAGGTGACCTTAGGTGAGGTGAGGTGAGGCTCTACCCTTGCCAGCTTATTCGCCCAAGGCTTGATTCTTTATTCAAGCTCATCGCCGTCCACGTGAAACCCTTTGCTTCGTCCACCGTTAGCCTCATTCAAGCTTGTGCTCACCGATCCAACGAGGTAGAGCCCCATGAACCAAGGGGGAGCTCACCCATCATGAATTGGCTGGAGACAAACCACCAAAAGGAGATGGGGATGGTGGTGAGGAAGCAAAGGAGCGATGGAGAGGAAGAAGGAAAAAAGAAAAAGAAAAAATTAAAGAAAAAAATTAAAAAGTTAAAAAATAAAAAATTGAACTTTTTAGTAATTTTTCCTAAGAAAATCAAATGAGATTTTCCACATTAAGCGGCAGAAAATATTTTCTAATTGATTTTTAGGTTTCAACTAAACACCAGATAATTAAATTATTTTTCTGGAAAAGGATTTGGTGGAAAATATTTTTCAAAAATGATACAATTTTTGCGAAACAAACGGAACTTACGATACATATATTAAAAAGCTTACATTAAAAACAAAAACATTAATGGCCACTTTATTTGGGATTATGAGGCACAGCTTGAGGTTGCCGCGCCAATCAATTAGAGCTATTCAATGAGATGGTGTGAGGGTTGTGGGAGGCATATAAATGGGACAAAAGTTGGATTAGTACTTTCATTAGTATGGGATTACATACTACGAATATCGCAGAAAACTTCCGGCTGCGGAAGACCCGAGCTTTCGATGGGTGAGACAAACGATATTTGATATTTTTTTGGTGTGTAAGTGATCAGCTCTTTGTAAAATGAGTCTATGAAGCAAAAGATTTGGGTCCGTTTCACTGAAAATGACGAAATATATTCCAAGAATGTCTATGGATCGATGAGTGATCGATAAAGGGTTGCTAAGGATGCTTTGTTGTTTTAGACAGAAAAGTAAATGATAAGAAAATTAAAGGCATAAAGACTTACGTATTTATAATGCTTTATAGACAGTGGTTATTGAATTTGAAAAAATAAATTACTTATTAATCCTATCTTTGATCACAAGCAGTTACTCTGCAATTTCATAATATTAAGCAACACTTATATGTAAGAAGTTATAAAATAACCATCCAACAGTTTTGTTCCAATGTCACTTCATCATTACTACTTTTGAGTTCTAATAATTAGTAAAATCTGCAATGGCTATCGAGGACTTTGCTGACTGGAGAAGGTTCTCGTCGATAATTGATGTTTGGTGTTGATGATTTTATCGAAGAGTTGTCGATTTCTGTCAAGTTGTCGATTGTTTCAACCAAACTATTCAACTTAGTTTTTTCTTTTTCTTTTTCTTTAGTAACTGAGGATCCGCCTGAGACCCCTTTCGGGGTCACACCGCCCGCCAATGCCCGGTGGCACGGTCAGACGTCGTCGGAAGCCACTCTTCGCCGTCAATACCTCAAGGGAGATTAGCACAGGACCCCACCATCATGGCCTCCCACTTAAGACATGTATTGACAATGTAGGAGTTCGAACCTTCGACCTCATCGAAGAAGGAGAGAACACCCAACCAACGTAGCTGTTCACCGGTGGGTTCATCAACTCAATTTGTCACTTGTTAATAACCAAAAAGTTTATTGTTTTTGGGTGCCAATAGGGTCTGCGTTAATTGAATGGGAGCTAAACATGGGTTGTGTCCAGCAGGTCCATGCTGGTGTTAAGATGATGAACTTAGTTGATCTTATATTGACGGGGAGAAAGACGAAATCGCATGCAGCAAGTCCATGTTGGCGTTAAGATGACAAACTTAGTTGATGTGATATTGATGGGGAGAAGGACATAAGAAGTATAAAAAAATTATATACAACACTCACTTTAGTACTAAATTTTATGAAAAATAAAATTTTTTGTTAGTGCCAACTCCAATATACTTGGTCGAAAATCTGACATGACCTTTTTCTTATACTAATTTCTTAAGCTAACATGGCTCGTCAAATGGTCCAGTCAACATCTAAAGTATAAATAATATCATGTAGTAGTTTTCCCTAAATAAGAACTCTAAATTGCCTAAATGATAGAGAACCACAATTTCAAACCCTAATCGGCCATTTCCCCAAAATTCACATCGTATTTTGGTTTGCCCCCAAAATTAACTACTCAATCTTGCAAATGGAGCACAAGAGCTCAATAGCGGCTCAAATTCGTTTCAACGAAGTAAAGAAGAAGGTGAGTGTTATTGTTATTATGGGTTACCAAATCCAAAAAGAACATTTTGGACTCGATTGAATCCCAAGAGAAGATCCATGGATACTCTAGGTGTAGAGAAGGTGTTGACACCTAAATTTTGGCGACTCGGTTATTTATTTATTGCATAAAAATTAGGGATTAATTTTATCCTTGAAAAAAATTAAAATGTATATCATATAATTTTAGGTGCATTTATTTGTTATTATTGCATTTGCATTGGGCTGGTGACAGATGTGTTTGAATTGGTAGTTTTGAACTTTAATTTAACGAGTTGAACTAAGCACAAAGGGAGCAAATTAGCCCAAGCCCTTTTTTTAATTATCTTATGAGAAATTGAGATTTGATATGATATTACGATGAATTTTTCAATATCCTTGAGGGTAGATCACGAGCTCATCTTCATAAAATTTGGAATTTGAGAAAATCGCATTGCAATCTTATCTTTAGCAATATGCGATAAAATCAGTGGAAAATATTCACTTTTTGCAAAAGAGATCTAAAAGAGATGTGGAAAATAAAAATGAACATTAAGTTGGAGAGGTTATAGGCGATCTTCATGTATATTGAAAAAGAGATGAAATATTTCATGAAGATCACATTTTTTTTTGCCTATAAAAGGAGCCGTGTACGATGAGAAAGGGAGGCCTTTCTTCGTTCATTGAAAAAGAAACACAAGACAAAAAGAAGAAAAGGAAGAAGGGTCTCTTTTGGGGTCCCTTTTTGAGGAAAAAAGCAAAAGGTAGTAGAAAGTCTTATGCTGACAACAGAGAAGACAACGATGTGAACAAAGAGGGAGGCGTGAGGGACATGTGGCCAGAGGAAAAGGGAATAAGCAGAAAAGCTCATGTTCATCTTCTTCCCCTTGGTTCCGCAATCGCTTTGCCCATAGCTGCTTGAGGCTTCCACTGTGTTGGTCGCCGTGTGGTGTCATCTGTGAGTCACCGCATTATTGCCACCTGTCCACCTTGCTCGCGTCCATCTGCCATTGCCACGCCTCTTGCTCCGTCACTGCCCAATCTGCTGCACTAGAGCGGCAACCTGAGACCAGAAGACACCACCACATCCCACCTTGCTAGAAGCTGCTCCTGACCCACGTCTACCACCCTGCCTCAACCCAGCACACGCATCTTTAAGGGAAGAATGATCGCAAATCTACGCAAATCATGGTGCAATCAGAAAAGTATCTCATGCGAAGATTGCTAGTTTGATCCTCAAAATCAGAGGAAGGAGGCTAAAAAATTATCTTCCTTGTACAAAGTTTTTGTAAATTATTGAGAAAATCCCTTATGTGTCGTACGAAAGGAGGAGAAAGTGAATCCAAAAGGAAAGAAAAGAATAGTGATCACCTAAAAAAGGCAACAAATTGAGGGGGAGCATTGATCATTTATGGAAAAATCTTTTCGAATCAATCATGATCTTGGTTATTATGGAAGGAAGGAAAAGGTAAATATGACAGAACTTGTCAAGTTCTTAAAAAATCTGGTTAATGCATTTTTTATCACCTTTTATCATTAACAAATCTCTTATTTATATTATCGTTTTATTATGACAAAAAGGGTAAGTGAATTTTATAATGCATTTGTGATTTTTATTGGATATTTGCTGATATATATGATCGAAGTGAGCTGTATTACATATCTTTAATATTTGACTTACTTTGTAAAAACCTTTTTTCGGGAAATTGTGTTTCATGCAAAATGTATTATCGCTTTATATTCTCTACATGATACTTTTTCTATTGTTATCGCTTTTTGATTATGACAAAAAGGGAGAGAGAATATAAATATGCATATGTGTTAATATTAGTTATTGAACTACGATTATCTTTCCATATAATTATGCTCAATCTATTTTCTATCTTCTACTATCTTTTGATTCGATTCACACTTTTTGAAAATCTAAAATTTGATGATTGATTTATTAATATTTTAGAAAGTGTAATTACACATCTGCATATTCAGAGATTGTTTTGTCATCATAAAAAATGGGGAGATTGTTAGGGAAATCCCTTATGATGTTTTGAAGATGACAAAATAAAAAAGACTACTAACGTGTTTAATTGTTGAGTAACAAACTATGTAGATGATAGAACATGTAAAGGATATTAGCAAAGTTTATACTTGGAAGAACCAGAAAACAGACTCTATGCTGAAGCTGAACTTATTCAGACTATGTCCAAACCCTAAAGCTAAATTTGTTCAGAAGCATAATGTGTTCAGACTTACGTCCAGATTATAAAGTCTATTGCACTCAGACTCTACTTTAGACTGAAGACACTCAGACTCTACTTCAAACTAAAGACACTTAGATTCTGCTTCAGACTAAACACACTCAAACTCTACTTCAGATAGAACACTCTCAAACTTTACATCCAGAACGAGACACAAGTCCAGAATGTGACAAGGTCTAGAACGAGACACAAGTTCAGAACGTAGTAGATTCAGAACGAAGCATGTTCAGAACAAAAGAACTTGACAGAACGTAATACAAGCCTAAATGTATAACGGCTAGTAATCTGGTTTGGATTTTACATCAAGATAGATTTGATTAACTCAATCTAATTGATTGACAATTGAATCTTGAAGACAAGAACTTTCTAAACGAAGAAGTTTTACTTGTGAAAACCAAGATTCTGTTTGTATGGGCGATCAAAATCAATTTGGGATTCTACTTCTATCACTCAACGGCTACTAAATATTCTAGATACAGATCTGTTCAATGGGTAGATTGGAAGATGATTCTCAAGATACTGTCCAACGGCTAGTTTGGAAGTTGAGGAGTATTTAAGGAGACCAAGGACCGATGAGAAAGTAAGAGACAAAGTGTAGAATTTATAATTCCAAAGTCTGAGCTAATTTCGATCATACACTTGTCTCTTGTGAGCTTAAATGTTTGTGATCGTGAGAGAAATACCAAAAAAGTGACTTAGTGAGATAGTGTGATCTACCACTAAGTGTTTGTACTCAAAGTTGTAATTACTTGTTGATCGCATAGTGGAATCCAACCAAAAGGCTGTTAACGTGGGAGAGTGAACGTAGGCTTAATCTTAGCCGAACCACTATAAATTCTATGTTCTTATTCTCTTCCCTAAACTCTTTTATTTTGTTCGTAGTTTTATTTAACTGATAAAGTCTAAACTCGTTCAAAGTCTGTTGTTTTTCAGACTCAGTTTCAAAAGTAAATTATTTCTACTGTTCCTTACGAAAATTTTTCTTCCACCTATTCACCTCTCCTCTAGGTGTTCATACTAACACTTATAGTTTGTGCCCCCGCATGATCACCTCATATGTTAGGGAAGTGAATTAAAATTAATTCAAGCTGCCTGCAAAATATTTTTTTCGAAATAAAAAGAGAAAGGTACCGAAAGGGCATTAGAAAAGTCTAGTGTAACCAAGTCCCCGTACCCAAAGTCTTTGGTTCGTAGGAGTAAAATAATTCTCTCATTATTTTACTTAGATGTCTAATCGACCTACCATAAACGATTAGTGGCGACTCCTAGCTAATCTTTTGCATGCAAAATATTTGAATCTAAGTCACGAATTGGTATGGGCTTGGGAGAGCCCGAACTAAGTTTAGACTTAGTAGTCCATTAGCCTAATCATAGGTGGTGCTCGAAATTAGGTTGCGAGAACTTGACGACTTCGCTAGGACTTGAGTTAGGCCAATTTTTGTTTTCTTTTGAAATTTTTTTTGTTTGGCAGGGAGGATCTCAAATACGTCCCTAACATTCAATGTGTTAAATGTTCTTGCATGATGGGAGGTATAAGCGGAAGTGTTTGGTAACCTTTGTTTTGGAGGAAGGTGTAGGAATGTATGGTTTATTTTCATGTTGAAGTGTTGCTTGATATAAACTGTTGTACATGCCCTGCATTTGCACTACACTCTAGCACACACAATCCGCCGCCAGACCTAGGCCACATAAGATTATCTAGGATGGTATTGAGATGGATACCACTCTACCGCATGCCCGTGGTATGAGTCACCCATCTTGATCCCGAACTTTCTCTTTTGTGTCAAGAGTACCCACCTCGATTCGCATGCCCGCAACCTAGGTTGGCTCTTTAACCAAGCCGGAATCATGAGGACCCGATGTAGTCTGCACGTCTGTGGCTAGTCTGATCATCCTTATGGCTCCACTTTGTTTTTTTTTTTTTTTTTTTTTGTAATGGTAAGAATATATAAATAGCTTTAACCAACTGTACAAAAAGACCGGCGCCACTAACATTCACTCAAAATGACAAACCATAATGAGTGAAAGGGAGCCAATGTAAAAGGAGACACTTGAAGGAATAGGGGGTTGAGCAACAACCACGAGAAAACAAGCTAAAGTAGGAAACAAAGTAACAAGCAAAAAGCAAGATGACACTAATCGAGAGGAACGAAGATGGCAGAGTCAAGCCCCCAACATCGTTGGAGCCTCATGTTCCTAGTGTTGTCCGGCACATTGTTAAAGGTAAGCGCCTTGTCTTTAACTACTTTGATGAGATGATTCTTCAAAGCCGGCAATTCCAAGGTCTCCCCCCCAAAGATAATACTATTGCGTTTCTTCCAAATTAAGTGGCACATGGCACCAAAAGAAAACCGGGCTATGCAATGGAAGAAATCCTTGCCGGTAGGAATTTCAAGGCCCAAGTAAGGTTCTTAGACCAAGATCTATTTCTCCAAGGTAAATTACATCTAGCGGCCCAAAAAAATGCAAGACTAGCCAAGATGTGGCAATAAAAAAACAAGTGATCAATAGAATCCGGTCTGGAAATTGTGAAAAGCACATGCCCACTTTCTATTCTACCATAGGAAAGAAGGAGAACCTGGGTGGGTAAGCGATTCCGAATAATAAGCCTGGGTGGCTCCACTTTGTTAAGCTTTATAAACTAGAAATCGAGCCACTTACCATGCGCATCTCTGTGATTGCCCCTTGTTTATTGGTAAAGTAAGTTTTCTAAATTCGCACCCTTGCAATCTACTTACTTTATTATATCATTTTGTCGATCCATGGCATTAGGATTTTTATATCATTTTGTCGATCCATGGCATTAGAATTGTCCTAAGTCTTAGTTAATATACAATGGGAATACTAGACATTTGAATTATTCTCCCTTCAAAGGAAGAGCTTTGCACATGATGGGACAAGTTAGACCAAGTTGGCCGTCAATTTGTAGAGTCACACATTAGTCGACTACTTCCATTGCTGCGTATCAACATCCATGGCGGCCTCATCCAAGCACTTGTCTATTGTTGGTGCCCTAAGATTTCTACTTTTATCTTCGACGGTAAGCATGAGCTCACTCCCACCTTGAAAGAGTATAACATTGCCATAGGAAAATCTTTGAAAGCTGAATTAATTAGTCTGCCCACCAAAATAGATCATGTTGTGGCCTTACCCGATTTTTTGAGAATTAAGGAGGACAATATAAGAAAGGTTTTAAAGGCCCACTGCAATACATGTCCTTTATCTTTTCTAAAAGAATGTTATGGCACTTCATTTCAAATGCGTAGAGTTTTCCTTTTAGCTTTCTTTAGGTTTATAGTTTTTCTTTACTGCAAGAATGCTATTAACCCTTTGATTGCTCAATTAGTTAAACAAGTGTTGGAAGGAAAAAATTTCGTAAACACTATTCTAGCTGAAACTTTTCTTTCCCTCACTTGATTTAAAGGAGGCGGTGATAAGACTTTCCATTCCTCTACTGAGCTTTTGCAAATTTGGTTTCTTTCTCATATAAAAAGGGTTTGGTGGTTTAATGACTATACATGATATTAGTAATTTTAATCACCCTATTATGAGATTTGAGAACAACCAAAAACATGCACCGGATTACCATTATTCTATATGGCTAGCTTTCATGAAAAAACCAACTTCCAAGGATTTCCTATGGCATGCTAAGTGGTTCCAAGTTTGTGTGGCGAGACTTTCATGTGGAGGTGTTGGCCCAATACCTTTACTGGGATTCACTAGAGTAATGGAATACTATTAGACTAGAGTGACCCGTCAGTATCAAGTTGTGCAAGAGCTTTCCCCGGCATTGCAAACAGATCCGCTCCGAGTAAGCCTCATTGATGGAGATCAAAACCATGAGGATTCCATTCTCACGATCAAATCAATGCGGGACATGTGTCATCCATGAAAGCTCAATGGCCTTAGGAGGAGTTGAAGGGCAAAGAAAGGAAGTACTATGCCTTAACTAAATACATTCAACAACACAAGGTTCCAGAGGAGCTACTTTCAAAGATACCAGAGGTGCCGCTGAAGACCACCAACCACGCTGAGAATAGACATCTTAAAAGAGTTGCCAAAAAAGTTCAAGAGGAGAATAAACGATTGCGTTGAGTGGTGTCCCGAGTGTATATTGATCAAGCTAGACGAAGCGGCTTGAATCAATCTAGTTATCTTCATTTCTAGATTAATGTTTAGGAAGTTGAGTCATTTACTTTTCTAGTTTATTTGTTTAGGGCACTTCAAGTTTCTACTTTGTTAGGCTGTGTCAAAAACTCCATTAATGAATAAAAGATTCTAGACCTTTGCCATGGACTGACGTGTTTTATATGAGATGTTTACGTTGTTCACTTCTTCAAATTAGGTGATAATGGATCCCTCACGTTCGCCCATTATTACACGATCAAGAGCTAGAATGGCTGATCAAATTGAAATGCGTGATTAAAGGGAAGCTGGTCTCTGTTTATAGCAAAAAAGATCACCGAATTTATCATGAGATGGCTATCCCCTATGTGGAGCCAGACTCTAAGTTCGAATCAAGTTATCACTCATTTGAATTGGTGTCCACCATACATGCTTCTCAAGATAAGTTACCACCCACTCTTGAGGTTTCAAATGCTGCCCTTATGGTAGGAAGGGTGATGGTTGGGAATGATTTTGTTCCTGGCCGTGGTCTTGGAAGAAGGGGTCAAGGTATTCGAAACTCCATTGAAGCCCCTTGGAGAACCCGTTCTGCTGGATTAGGGTGCCATGGAAGATGTGGATAAAGTTCTAGAAGGCAAAGATAGGGAAGGCAGAACTCGCCACCTGAGCAAGGGTGAAGGAGGCAAAACTTACTACCTTCGAACATTCGCGAGATGTTCCCTGGTCCTCCAATTATGATGCAAGATGAAGCAGAAGTAATGGAAACTTTAGGACAGCCAAGTGACAAATTTGACTATTTGGTGAAGTATTTGGCCCCTCCCAGCTCTTACATTGACTCCCATGACATAGTCCTAGATGGATGGGATGGCATGGACGATTTGACACCTCCAAAGACGGAGAGCCCTAATGACACTTTGGAAGGAATCACAAGTCTGTTCGATGACCTCTTCATAGGAGCTATTGATGAAGGACCTCCGGAAGAAATGGGCCCTAGCCCACAAGAGGATGATCATATAGCATCTAAAGGTGTGGAAATGGTCCAATCCAATGCAATAAGTGCTAATAATGATGATCTCGAAGACTCGATCAAAGATTCCATTGAGGTGCAACGTAGTTGGGAATAACATGAAAAAGCCAAGGCTCTTACATCTGAGCAAACCATCACTATTAATTTAGGTGACACTGAAGAAGCCAAGGAAGTGAAAATTGGGGCAAATCTCCTCAAAGATGAGGCTGAGCGCCTAATTTAGTTATTGAAGAAATATCAAAACATACTTGCATGGACTTATGCTGACATGCTTGGTTTAGACCCGTCAATCGTTGAGCATTGCTTGCCTACTAATCTAAACGTGCCACCTAAGAAACATAGGCTATGGAGAACTAAACCCGAGCTCTCAAAGAAGATAGAGGAAGAGGTGATGAAGCTTCTGAAAGTGGGATTTATTGAAGTGTCACAATACCTTGAATGGGTGGCTAACATCATACTGGTGATGAATAAGTGTTGGAGAAAACTTCCTTATTTGTTTTGAAGTTGACAAAACGTTTCCATTAGTCTAGTTTGAAGACTTGCAGACTCTATAGTCAAAGTCTGAAGACCTCCAGACTCAAGATTTAAAGTCTACCCTCACTGATAGTTTCTAGACCGATAAAGAAAAGATTTATCCGATGAAGAAAACTTAACCAGATGCGAGTATATCTTTAAGGATTTGGTTCGTACGGTTGAAGAAGATCTCACAGCTGGAGAAAGCATCTCGTGATCAATTATTCTTATGAAATCAATTCGAATAATTAAATCTGTTGATTGACGAAGTATACTTGGAATGTTCTATTTATGGAAACCTAGATCCTGATTGTATGGGCGAGTAGGATTGGTGGGCTATCATCACATTCCTTAAATAACTCGAGATCTCCCTAATTAATTATGTCTAATCGGTAGATTGGAAGAACTCTTTTGGAATGTGTCAACGGTTATAATGGCATGGAGGAGTATATAAGGAAGACGCTCAAGTTATTCGAGTGTGTGCGTGAAAGAGAAATTTCAAAGTCTGAAGCTCCTAGTTCTTTGCTAATTCAATTGTTGAGCTTAAGTTGTACTCAAAAGAGAGATTAAATACTTGTGAGACCTTGAGGAAGTGTAGTAGAGTTTTTACAATATGTAATCAAGTACGAGAGATTGTAAAAATCTCTTTTGATTCATATTGAAATCTAGCCAGTGAGCTGTCAGTGCGGCAGAGTGGACGTAGGCTTGGTCTAAGCCGAACCATTATAAACTTTGCGTTTCAATTCTCTTTCCCTAAACTCTTTACTTTAATTCGTCATCTTATACAACAGTTTACAGTCTTTTACATCTTCAGTCTATTATTCTCAAAAGACGAATTAAGTTGTTAAATCTTGCAAAAACTTCTTTAACACCTATTCACCCCCTTTAGGTATTGTTACTATCCCTATCAATTGGTATCAGAGCCTGTGTAGTCATTTAATTGAAGTGTTTTACTTCTAAATTAAAGATCTATGGCTAGTATGTTGGCTCCAAGTTTGGTTGAAGGCCAGAACAACACCAGACCTCGTTACTTCAATGGAAAGGAATACAACATATGAAAAAACAAGATGAAGGCATTCCTAAGATCGAAAGATCCTCTGAAATGAGATGTGGTAGAAAAAAGAATCATTCCTAAAGCTACATCAGTTTCAGAAAGAGGAAAAGAAGTTGCAAATGCTAGCAAGATGACTCAAGAAGAAATAACCAAGAGACAAGCTCTTGATACTAAAGCAATTTACTCTTTATATTGTGCGTTATCTCCTATTGAGTATAATATAATATCTTCTTGTGAAACAGCCAAAAAAGTCTGGGATAGGCTACACATTACATATGATAGAATATCTACTCGGACAATATGAAGCCTTCAAGATGAAGCCAGGAAAATCTATCACTGATATGTTTAGTTGTTTTACTGAAATTGTAAACGGTCTAGAATATCAGGGACAACCAATCTCAGGACCAATGAAGGTCAACAAATTGCTACGTGGACTTTCTAAAGATTGGAATCACGTAAAGACTTCAATAAGGGAAACACAAAGGATCATGCCGCTTTCTGTAGACGAATTGGTTGGCACACTTCAGTCCTATGAAGTAGAGCAAATCAACGAAGAGGAAGATCTTAAAGGTAAAAAGTCAATTGCTTTGAGATCTAACAATGATTCTGATGTTACATATTCTGAAGATGACATGAACGATGAAGAATTAGCTCTTATGATAAAGAGGTTTAGGAAACTGAACAAAAAGGGAAGAAGATTCAATTGGAAGAAACAAAGCACTCAAAAGTTTCAAAACAAATCAACTGAGGATGATGAAGCCAATAAAGATGTGATCCGTTTTGAATGCAAGAAAAATGGACACATCAGATCCAATTGTCCTCTGTTGAAGAAAAAGAAAGGAAAAGCTGAGAAATACAAGAAGGCTCTCAAAGCAGAGACATAGAGTGATATTGAATGCAAAGAAAGTGATGAAGATTATGCCAAAATTTGTTTAATGGCAAAATCAGAATCAGACTCAAATTCTAAGATAGACACAAACTCAAACTCAAATAGCGAAATCGAGGTAAGCAATCTAAAAATTCCTACTAAAGTCTCGAAATACATTGATGAGATTTGTCTTAGTCTCAAAACCTCTCTTAAGAGAATTTCGGAGCTAAAAAGAGAGAATTCTACACTGAAGCAACAGGAAAATTCTTGGAAAGAAAAGTTTGAAAATTTAGACAAAAATTTTGTTGTTTTGAAAGAAAATGCAGACTCTCTTTTAAAAGAAAATACAATCTTGAAAGAAGACATTTCAAATATCTCAAAAAGGTTTTCAATAGGATCTGAAAAGTTGGAAAAGATTTTTTTCAGTGCAAAGACCTTATTTCAACAAATCGGGCTTAGGAATGACTTCATAAACTATTCATCTAATTGATTTTCCAAAAGTGAAGGAAATAATCAAATAAAGACCTATAAAAACTGTTTATAGAAACCATTTTCAAAAAGTTTTTGTAAAACCTGTTGGCTGAAGTGCTCTCAAATGTTCTAAGTGCAACAACTCAGAACATTTTGGTAAAGAATGTCATATGGTTTGGAGACTTGTTAAGAAGGAATGGACAAATACTGTATATCGCACTAACTCCTTTGGACCCAAGAAAATGTAGGTACCAAAGAAAGCTTGAGGTTCTCTTTTAATTACGGTCACTATCATGAAAAAGGTTAAATAGTATTTGGATAGTGACTGTTCAAGTTGTTTTATAAAACTTGTTCAAATGAATTGTGAAAAAGTCTTTTTTGGTGGAAATGCCAAAGGAAGAACTGTTGGGTGTGGAACTGTAAAGATTGGAAATCTCACAATCAATAATGTCTCATTGGTGGAAGGTCTAAATTACAATCTACTTAGCATTAGCCAATTGTGCGACACTGAATTCAAAATCAATTTCCAAGAAGGAGTATGTTCGGAAACTAGTAAAGATATTTCTCAATTTTTTACTGAACGAAGACATAGGAACATCTATCTTCTGGATATAAAACTAGAAAAATCTCAATGTCTAATTTCAATACAAGATGAAGCAAATATTTGGCATCGAAAGCTTGGCCATGTCAACATGAAGCAAATTGCTAAGATCTCTTCCGAGAACCTTGTTCTGGGTTACCCAACTTGAAGTTTCAAAAATCTGACTTATGCACACAATGTGTATTGGGAAAACAGGTAAGAAGTTCTTTTAAACCAATAAATCATATTTCTACTAATCGTGTTTTGCAGCTTCTGCATATGGATCTCTTTGGACCAACCAGAACTAAAAGCATTAGTGAAAAGAGATATTGTCTAGTAATTATGGATGATTATTCACGATTTACTTGGGTGTATTTTCTGGCAAGTAAGTTTGAAACCTTTACTCACTTTTCAAAATTTTCTAAGAAAGTTCAGAATGAGAAATGATATGTTATTTCAAGCATACAAACAGCCCTTGGAGGTGAGTTTGAAAATCAAGACTTTGCAAAATTCTATGATGAATCAGGTTTTTCGGCATGTTTTTTCCTTTCCATACACTCCAGAAAAGAATGGAGTTGTTGAAAGAAAGAATATATCTTTGCAAGAAATGGCAAGAACTCTTTTAATAGAAAGTAATATTTCTTCTCGTTTTTGGGCTGAAGCAGTTTCTACAGCTTGCTATATTATTAATAGAGTATTCTTAAGGCTTATTCTAGAGAAAACTCCCTGTGAGTTATTCAAAGGAAAGAAGCCAATTGTTTCTTATTTCCATGTATTTGGATGTAAATGTTTTGTTTTGAAAAATGCAAATAATCGAACTGGTAAGTTTGAAGAAAAATCAGACGAATAAATTTTCCTTGGATATTCAACCACCAGTAAAGCCTACAAAGTATTCAACAAGAAGACTTAGTCTGTAGAAGAATCTATGAATGTCAAATTTCAAGACTCTATGAAAAATCAACTAATTTAGACTCAACTTGAAGAATCTAAACCTGCTCCAAACCTTACAAAGCCTACCTCCCCTGAAGTAGCTCAGACTTTTGAAGATCATCAACAAACATAAATTGAAGAATTAACTGAAGAAGAACAACAACATTTTATCAGACTGACCAGCAACTGGAAGCATAAGTCTAGTCATCCTAAAGAACTCATCATCAGTGATATTAATGAAGGGATTCACACCAAATCCAAAAAACAAGAAGAGTCTAGTGCTGTGGCACTTATTTTTGAAATAGAACCCAAAAGCATAGAAGAAGCTTTGACTGATGAAAGCTGGATTGAGGCTATACAAGAAGAGCTCAGACAGTTCAGTATTAATGATGTATGGGAATTAACTCATAAACCAAAAGGCAAATCCATTATTTGAGCTAAATGGGTTTTTAGGAACAAGATGGACAAAAAAAGAAAATGGTCAGGAACAAAGCAAGACTCGTGGCCAAAAGTTATACGCAAGAAGAAGGGATAGACTATGATGAAACCTAGCACCAGTAGCCAAGTTAGAAGCAATTAGACAGTTACTTGCTTTTACCTGTTATAAAAATTTCAGGTTATTCCAAATGGACGTCAAGAGTGCATTTATAAATGAATTCATCCAAGAAGAAGTCTATGTGGAACAACCTCCCGGATTTGAAAATTCAAAGAGACCAGACTTAGTATTCAGACTAAAAAAGGCTCTATATGGATTAAAGTAAGCACCTCAAGCATGGTACGGTAGGTTAAGTAAGTTTCTAATTCAAAATGGTTTTGTCAAAGGAAAAGTGGATACTACCTTGTTTATTAAAAGAAAAGGTAAAAACTTTCTACTTGTTCAAATCTATGTTGATGATATTATATTTGGATCACCTAACAAAAACCTGTGCAAGAAGTTTTCTAAGTCTATGCAAGATGAATTTGAGATGAGCATGATGGGTGAACTATCTTTCTTTCTCGGATTACAAGTGAAACAATTAAGGGAATGAATTTCCATTCATCAAGAAAAATATGCAAAAGAACTCGTTAAAAAGTTCGGATTGGAGAATTGCAAAAAGACTGAAATACCAATGTCAAGTTCTTCAAGGCTGGACAAAGATGAAGGAGGAAAGAAAGTTGACTAGAAGCTCTACAAGAGTATTATTGGTTCACTTCTTTATCTTACTGCTTCTAGACCTGACATTCTGTTTAGTGTTTAGATTTGTGCTAGATTTCAATCAGATCCCAAAAAATTTCATCTAAGTGCTGCAAAATGCATCATCAAATACGTCGCAACTATCTCAAAGTTAGGTCTGTGGTATCCCAAAGAATGAGACTTTACTCTCATTGGATATTCAGACACAAATCTAGCAGGTTGCAGAGTTGATAGAAAGAGTACTTCTGGTACTTGTCAATTGCTGGGAAATAGGACAATATCATGATTCTCAAGGAAGCAAAGTACTGTAACTCTTTCAACAGCAGAAGCAGAGTATGTGGCCCTTGGAAGTTGCTATTCTCAAATCTTATAGATAAAACAACAACTGAGAGACTTTGGAATCGAAGACTTATGCACCGAGATCAAATGTGACAACACCAGTGCAATTAATCTCACAAAGAATCCAATTATTCATTCAAGAGCAAAGCACATAGGGATTTGACATCACTTTATTAGAGATCATGTTCAAAATGGAGAAGTTATGATCCAATTCATTGATTCAAAGACTCAACTAGTGGACATATTTATAAAGCCACTGGAGAAAAGCCTATTTGAGTCTATTCGCACCAGACTAAACATCATGTCTTTTATCCATTAAAGTCATAAGGTGCTCAGACTCAGAGTTAAAGTTTGAAGGTGCTAAAACTCAAAGGTAAAGTCTGAAGGTGCTCAAACTCAAAAGACCAAGAGTTATGACTATAAGTTATTTCCATACTAGTAATTCAATTTTTGGTTAAAGACTTGAAAATGCAAAGTTACTTATTAATCGCTAATTGATTGAAATTATCTTTTTAAGTTTTCTTTTTTAAAAAGGCAGTTATCGATTTTGAAAAAAACAGTTATTTTTTTTTAAAAAGAAAGTTATTCATTTTCGAAAAGGTATTTTTATTTTTCCTTTATGATGATTCGTTTACTTCGCTTCACTTGTTTTATATTACTGTTGAAATCCGTCTTCTTCATTTTCACTCTCAAACCCTAAAATAATGAACTCCCACTTGCGGGATAAGTACACTAATGGTGCCATAAGTTGTGTACGGCGCTCACTTTGGTGCCAAAAGTTTCCGTCGGATCACTTAAGTGCCAACAAATTTGAAAAACGCTCACTTTTGTGCCAACGCCGATCTAATCGGCCAGAAATTTGACGTGGCGTTTTTTTAATTAATTTTTTAGGCTGACATGGCTTACCGGAGAGCACAATCAGCATCTAAACCACAAAAAATGACGTCATTTGGCTTCTTTACCCCAAATCGAAACCCTAAATCCCCAAATTGAAAGAGAGAGAGAGAGAGAGAGAGAGAGAGAGAGAGGAGGCACGTCGTCTTCTTCCTTGACGAGCGACACCAGCAGTGAACGGCACTAGCAGCAACACCAACAGCGCACCAGTAGCAGCACCAACAACGGCACCAGCGGCGGCGCACCTATAGCGTCACCTTCAAGCCCTCTTCTTCCTCCTCCTCCGCCCTTGCCTCCTATTCTTTCTACCACTTTTTGCTTGAGCAACAATCTCATTCTCTCCTCGCTCACCTGGTCGAGCATCTATAATGGTGGCCGAGCGATGGTGGCCAAGCGTTGGCGGGCGAACAACGGTAGCCGAGCGGCGAGGAAGAAACCCTAACCCTAATTTCAACCCATCTACAAGCTAAACGGCGTCATTTTTGCGAGGGTGTCCATGTATAAGAGCAAAACGACGTTTTTTCTTGAAGAGGATGGAAAACGACGTCGTTTAAAAGCCGAGCAACTTTTTTTTTAAAAATAAAAATGCCACGTAATCATTTTGGCCGGAATTTCTCGCCGGTGGCACCAAAGTGATCGTTTTTTCTCCGATTTAGCACTTAAGTTATCCAGCGGAAATTTTTGGCACCAAAGTGAGCGACGTACACAACTTATGGCACCATTAGTGTACTTATCCTCCCACTTGCTCTCACTTTCACTATTGTTTAATCTAAAATGTTTTCACCCTTTCAAGCAAGTCTGTGAATTTCTCTCTTGAAGTGACAATATTTTCAAGAAAGTCTCCGAGAATTGCAGGCAGGGGACCACGACACATGCCTGAGAGTCCAATGCATTTTGACTTGACCGAATAAGAAGATCCTTCTCTACCTCAGCGACCAAGTCATCAACAACCTTCTCAGCAGCATCAGTCTCCTCCACTAACTCAACCAGAAGAGGAAATTTTGGAGGAAGTTGAGCCTGTAAGAATGCTAACTCCTAAGGTTGCTTTCAAGCTTTATTCTAGTTTGAAAAGAGGAGGAACTACTATGTCCTTTAATTGATGAATACCTGAGAGAGAGAGGCTATAAGAATGAAACTCTTTTTCTGCGCGATATGGAGAAGATGGGTATTGTAGAAAAGGGATCGGCTAAAAAAGCCTTTGCTAATTTTCCTAGTGACCTGCGCTTTGGCACTACTAATCAACCTCAAGGACAGGATGACGATGACCGATTGTTTACCCATTTTCAACCTAGAACAGGAGCTGCAGCAAATGTTGTTAATGATGGTTCAAGTCTTTTCAGATCGAAGAATCACAAGAGGGTTTATTCGAATCTAATGAAGAGAGGGGTTATGAACCCTAGGAGTGTTGATTTCGATTTCTTTGATTTGGTGAAAGTAAATCCGTGAGAGAAGTTTGCTCTACTGCAATTTGAGCGCTTTTATTCTGAATCTACTGCTGCTTATCTAGAACTCATCACTTACTTTTACTCGAACTTATCTTTCTTGGATGCAAACAGTTTCTCTTTCACAGTGAGGGATAAGGAGTTTTTGGTGGATAAGGACACTTTAACTGATATAATTAAGGTGGAAAGAGCGAGTTTCCAACCAATTAGTGTGTCCGTTGCTCATGCTTCTCTATCATTAGTGAAAGATCGGGATGCTAAAAGCAAGATTTCCTACTCTAGGATGAAATCATAATCAACTGCATCCGATCAAAGTTGACATCCAAGACCGATGTCTCTCGGTCTGAAGCAAAATTGATGCATGCCATCAATATCAGCTACAAATTCTCTCTGCCTCACATTATCATGTTTCACATGTACAAGACAGTGGTAAAAGATAAGGGACAACTCCCTTATTCTGCTCTTATCACATGCCTTTTTAGACATTTTAAAATTCACATCCCTGCACTATTATGTTTGACAAACATTTCTCCAATGGTGATTGGATTTAAAATGGTCACTAAGATGCGTTTGATAGAGCTTAACAAGGTGTTAGAGTGCATGATGGAGAAGTCTCCTGTCAAAGCAAAACAAGACTCTGCTGCAGCGAAAAGGCTTGGTAAGGAACTCATGGCTGCTCCAGTAAAGAGGAAGAGAATTCTCATCTTGCATGATGAAGAGGATGAGGATGAAATGACTCTTTCCGCCTTGAGAAATTTGAAGAGTTTTGTCAGTTTTCAAGAGACTTGAGAAGAGCCAAAAGAAGGAGAAGAAGAGAGAGAAGAGACGGAGAAGGAAGATGAAGAATAGAGGAGGACAGAGGAAGAAAGAAGAGGAAAGAAGAGAAGAGGAAGAAGAGACATAAAGAAGAGAAGAAAGAGGACAAGAAGAAGAAGAAAGAGACCAGTGTTAAGAAGACTCTTTTGAGCCAACTTTGACTGTCTCCTTGTCCAATGACTCTGAGATGGCTGACACTGGAACTGCTGGAGCACATGATGCAGATAACCATCACTCTGAAGTTGAAGCTGCACTAGAAGAAGATATGTCTACTCCTCTTAAAAGCAAACAAACAGGGAGAGCTGTTGAGCATAAAGGTACTTCTTCACCTATCTTTACTAGTGATGTGAGTCGCTCCGCTGCAGATTCAGATGATGTATATGCCTCTCATTATCCAGAAGCATCCACTCATAGTCATGGTAGACAATCTGCTGAAATTCCATCCATTCTCAAAACCCCTGGAATCAACTCGGCTAGACCTAGTACTGAAACAAACCAAACATCAGACTTTTTGAGACTGCTAGAGATTTTATTGGATGTAAGGAAGTAGCAATATGCTATGGGGTATGAGATGCAGGATCTCAAGAGCGCTTTCATGGCCACTTTAGTGTCTTTGCACAATTAGTTAAACGCCCTAAAGAATCAAATGCAATCTACTATGCAGGGTGAAGATTTCCAGTCACTGAAGCAGAGTTTTGCAAGACTTGAGAAGACAGTGAATTTTATGGGAGAATTCGAGCTTGTTCGCCTTCCAAAACAGCCATGATTTTTATTCCCTTTTAAACAAACTCTTTTTATTTGTTCTCCACTTTTTGCTGTTGACAAAAAGGGGAGAAATTTGATGTAGATTTTTTTTTTTTTTTTTTTTTACTTTTGGTTTAGATTTTTGGACTTATCTTTTGTTTGGTTGTGGTGTGAACTGATTGATTTGATCTTTTGATACTTACGGTAACTTAAGCTATGTTCATGATTATGGAAATGATAGTTGTTTTGAAGGACTAACACGTTTTCTGTGTTTGCAAAATCGTTTATATCCATATCCTAATCTATTTAGTTTTTATGAGATATCTTGGTTTGCTTAAGTGTTGTTTTGCAGGACAAAAGTGTTCAAATCTGTAGAAAAGTTTTGTCACCATAAAAAATGGGGAGATTGTTGGAGAAAACTTCCTTATTTATTTTGAGATTGACAAAACGTTTCCATCAGTCTAGTCTAAAGACTTGCAGACTCTATATTCAAAATCTGAAGACCTCTAGACTCAAGATTTAAAGTCTACCCTCACTGATAGCTTCCAGACCGATAAAGAAAAGATTTATCCGATGAAGAAGACTTGACCAGATGCGAGTATATCTTTAAGGATTTGGTTCGTACGGTTGAAGAAGATCTCATAGCTGGAGAAATCATCTCATGATCAATTATTCTTATTGAAATCAATTCGAATAATTAGATCTGTTGATTGGTGAAGTATACTTGAAAGGTCCTGATTGTATGGGCGAGCAAGATTGGTGGGCTATCATCATATTCCTTAAATAACTCAAGATCTCCCTAATTGATTCTGTCCAACAGGTAGATTGGAATAACTCATTTGGAATGTGACAATGGTTATAATGGCATGGATGAGTAAATAAGGAAGACGCTCAAGTTATTCTAGTGTGTGCGTGAAAGAAAAATTCCAAAGTCTGAAACTCCTAGTTCTTTGCTAATTCAATTGTTGAGCTTAAGTTGTACTCAAAAGAGAGATTAAATACTTGTAAGACCTTGAGGAAGTGTAGTAGAGTTTCTACACCGTGGAATCAAGGACGAGAGACTGTAAAAATCTCTTTTGATTCATATTGAAATCCAGCCAATAGGCTGTCAGTGCGGCAAAGTGGACATAGGCTTGGTCTAAGCCGAACCACTATAAACTTTGCATTTTAATTCTCTTTCCCTAAACTCTTTACTTTAATTCGTCATCTTATATAACAGTTTATAGTCTTTTACATCTTCAGTCTATTATTCTCAAAAGACAAATTAAGTTGTTAAATCTTGCAAAAACTTATTTAACACCTATTCACCCCCCTTTAGTTGTTGTTACTAGCCCTATCAAGAAGGACGGTCAAGTTTGAGTTTGTATTGATTATCGGAATCTGAACAAGGCTAGCCCTAAGGATGACTTCCCATTACCACATATAGATGTCCTTGTGGATAGTACTGCTGGATTTGAACTGTTCTCATTTATGGATGATTTTTCCGGGTACAATTAGATAAGGATGAAGGAGGAAGACAAGGAGAAAACTGCATTTATCACCTCGTGGGGGACCTTTCATTATAAGGTCATGCCCTTTGGACTCAAGAATGTAAGGGCAACTTACCAGCGAGCCATGGTAGCACTATTTCATGATATGATTCATCGGGATCAAAGTCTATGTTGATGATATGATTGCAAAGACCCATCCTAGAAAAAGTCACGTCGAAACCTTGAAGAAATTGTTTGATCAATTCCATGAATTCAAGCTTCGTCTAAATCCCGCTAAATGCGTGTTTGGAGCAACATCCAATAAATTACTCGGATTCATTGTAAGCAATAAAGGGATTGAAATCGACCCATCTAAAGCTAAGGCTATATGTGAGCTGCAACCTCCATCAACAGTGAAAGAAGTCCGGAGCCTTTTAGGGAGATTGAATTACATTGCTCGATTCATTTCCCAACTTTCCGAAATCGTCAAACTGTTCTTCAAGCTCTTAAAGAAGAATGCACGAGTCAACTGGGATGATGAGTGCCGAGAAGTGTTCAACAAGTTGAAGCAGTACTTGATGAATCCACCGGTGCTTGTCCCGCCATCACCGAGGCATCCTTTGATTCTCTACCTCACCATTCATAATGAATAATTGGGTGTAATGTTGGCTCAGGAAAGTCTTGTCGATAAAAAAGAACGAGCCATTTATTATATGAGTAAAAAGTTCACTTTATCAGCATTACCAGACATTCCTCGTGACTAAGAACAACCCCATCAAGTACTTACTTGATTAGCCAACTTTGTTGGGTAAGTTGGCTAAATGGAAAATTTTAATCTCGGAATTTGATATGCAATTCATGCCACAAAAGTCGGTTAAGGGTCGAGTGATCGCCAATCTATTGGCCGAGAATCCAAGAGTCTTAAATAGTGATGACTATTCTTTAGACGACCGTGTCTTGAGTGTAAGTGAAGATTCATGGACAATGTTCTTTGATGGAGCTGTGAACTTGTCTGGTTTTGGCACTGGGGCAGTTCTGATATCCCCAGATGGACAACACCGCCTAGTAGCTGCGAAATTAATATTCCTATGCACTAACAACATAGCCGAATACGAAGCTTGCATCCTTGGGCTTCAAGCTACAATTGAGATGGGTGTGGCCAAGTTAAAAGTGTTTGGGGATTCCGCACTAATCATACTACAGATTGTAGGGGAATAGAAGACTAAGGATGCCAAATTGCTCCCGTATCACGAGTATCTAGAAGATCTGGTCAAGGAATTCAATGAAGTTTCATTTGAATACTTATCAAGGTCTCACAATCAAATCGCAAATACATTCGCAACTTCATCATCTATGTTGCAAGTCACTGACGAATTGGAAGTCGAGCCATTGAAAATAGAGGTTTTGTCAAAGCTAACTTATTGTACGATCGTGACTGAAGAACCTGATAGAAAATCATGGTATTACAATATCATGAATTACATTCAAAAATAGGAATTCCCCGAAGGAAGTACTCCAGCTGATAGGAAATATATCATGAAGATGGCCTTAAAATTTTTCGTCAGTGGTGAGAAATTGTAGAAGAGATCTTATGATTCAGTCTTATTGCGGTGTGTAAATGCAACCGAAGCCACTCAAATCATGCAAGAAGTGCACGAATCATGTGGCCCTCATATGAACGGGCACATGTTAGCTAAGAAGATTATGAGATTAGACTACTACTGGCTCACATTGGAAAGTGATTGTATTCAGCACATTCGGAGTTGTTATCGTTGCCAAATCCATGGTGATAAGATAAATGTTCCTCTAGCTGAGTTGCACCAGTTTTCCAAGCCATGGCCCTTTTCAATTTGGGGCATTTATGTGATTGGTCTGATAAATTCTAAGGCTTCAAATGGGCACCAATTCATTTTGGTGGCAATAGATTATTTCTTCAAATGGATTGAAGTTGCGTCCTTTGCAAGTGTCACCGCTCGCAATGTTGCGAAGTTTATCAAACGTGACATAATTGTTCGCTATGGTGTCCCTGAAGCAATCATAACTGACAACGGGACAAATTTGAACAACAAACTTGTTGATGAGTTGTTCGCGAGTTCAAGATCAAGCATCTGAATTCGTCCCCTTACCACCCTCAAATGAACGGGGTTGTTGAAGCGGCCAATAAGAATATTAAGAAGATCTTGGCTAAGATAACCGAGAATTATCGAGATTGGCACAACATATTACCCTTTGCACTAATGGTGTACTAGACATCGATCCATACTTTTACTGGGGCAACCCCTTTTGCTCTAATGTACGGCATGGAGGCAATTTTGCCTGTGGAAGTGGAGATTCCTTCTCTGAGAGTTTTATCCCAAGTGGAGTTATCTGAGGTAGAATGGTCGCAACAAAGACTTGAATAGTTGAACTTGATCGATGAGAAAAGACTGAAGGCTCTTTGCCATGGCCAAACTTATTAGTAGAGAGTGGCCAGATCCTTCAACCGGAAGGTACAACCAAGACATTTCAAGGTAAATGATCTTGTTCTAAGAAACCTGTTGCCAATTTTTCCAAATCATGGGGGCAAGTTTGCTCCAAATTACAACGGCCCATATGTGGTGAAGAAGGTACTTCCTGGATGTGCCTTGATCTTGGCAGAAATAGATGGTCGAGAGTTTTCCACTCCAATTAATTATGATGTTGTCAAGAAGTATTACCCATGATAGAATTTGTCATGTCATGTTTTGAACTGCAAGCATTTCTATGATGAGTAAATTGCCTCAATGAATTGAATTGTTCAAATTTGTTGCAAATCTTGCATTTTTCTTCCTTGATGAATTGTGTGAGATAAATTGAATGTATCAAATGGAATATCTTGGAATGATGAAAGGCAAGCCTTATTCCATACACTATTTTATACATTAATTCCTAGTGAGTTGTGTGGAAAAATTCCATGCCCGCAAGGAAAAAGGTGATCTCGCAAAGGGTACATCATCCAAGGTGATGAGAGGTAGTTTCTTCCTATACCTAAAACACTACAGGTTATCCATCATTTAGTCCTTTGAGCCCACACACGTGAAGAGTTTTTTAAATTATCCCTATCAAGGATCATCCCATGCTAGGACAAACTTTAAAATGAATGGTAAGAATCTTCTTACTCACACTTGCATCGATCTTCGAGAATTGCTTTCACAGTGTAACTTGTACGATAATTTGAAGTGCGGTTCTTTTTCTATCATATACACTTTTATCCATTACATAGCCCATTTGAGCCTATGAATTCATTTCATGTTAAACTCAGCTGGTGATTATCCCCCACACTAGGGGCAAGGCAAAACAAAAACAAAAAAACAAAACAAAAAATTCAAGTGGCGTGGTCTAGAATGATAAAAGATGGAGGCTGTGAGAGTCCACAGAAAATAAGTGCAAAAAATAAAGGAGCATGAAAAGCAGTGTGCTTGGTAAAAGCAAGGCCAATGCCCAAAGAGGAAAATCAAACATTAGTTGAAGCGTATCCCCAACAAAGTGGTACTAAAGGTTTAAATGATGAGATGTTACCATCAATGGAGTTTTGATATGAAGGAAAATCTTCGATGGTGAAGAAGAAAATTGATGGAGATGTCAAGATGATCACTAACTTTGACCCCCAAACACTTTTTGAACCTAACAATCATTTCGTTTCTCACCAATGAACCGAGCTTACATTACATCCCTTGCAAAGTTTTTTCAGATTATGGCACTTTAATTAACACAAAAGTTCATATGTTTGAAAGCTTCACTTGAAGAAGTGCGAGTAAGGCAATTTCTACCTCATTTCGTATGTTTCTTGACTTGTAAACCACAAGTATTGCGAAATGTCATCTTTCAATAGGCTCGACTCAAAGAGTCCCTTTGTTAAGCCATTGACCAAGCACACATTACAGTCCTTGTTAAAGACCTCTCTAATTAGTAGGATTGTACCACTCACGAGATTGCTCAGACCCTTGTTTGGCATGACAATGGTGAGATAGAGTGATTATCAAAATTCTGCATCAAAGGTTAGGATAAAATGGTCATTTTAATGAGGATGAGTGAAAAGTCCTTTCAGACTGAAACATCTCTCATTTGACACATCAATGACACTCATGCATTCAGATTGGAATATTCTTTTGAAATCTTTCCTAATGGAAATTAAATGATGCAAGATTGATAGAAACCATCACGCATGAACCTTACTTGAATTAATGCATGTTTTTTACTATAAATGCACATTGCCTCTCCTACGACCAAGTTTTATAGGAGACATATCCCCTAGGAACAGAGATGTTACCAGGTAAGTATATTTATATACATACTTTAAATACTTGTCATTACATAGGTATTCCCTTTTGAGTATACCGACACTCGGTTGAGTTGTTCCCCAAAAATTTTTCTTTAAATTCAATCTAATTAAGGCAACCGAAGAAAGGTTCGGGTCCTAGCCAAGCAAAACCTCAATTTAGGTGACCATAGAATAGTACAAGTCTTAGACAATATTTATTGCTCTAACAGGCGACCGTGGAAAGGTAGAGGTCCTGAAAAAGCAATTTCCCCATTTAGGCGACCGTAGAAATGTATGGGTCCTAGGAAAACAGTTTCCTTACAAAATCTTGCCGCCTTATTGGACGACCGTAAAATGGTACGGGTCCTAAGAAAGTAGTCTCCTTACAAAGCCTTATTACTATTCTAGGCGACTGTAGAAAGATATAAGTCCTGGACATGTGACACCAACTATCTTAAATTATTCTACCCTCCTTGAAGGTAAGTTATTCTAGGTAAGGTTCTTTTATCATTTGCATTAGCATTTCCATGCATCATGCAATTCCAAAATGGAATTCATTTTCCAACAAAAAAAAAAATCATTTAGTGCATGTGCATAGCTAAAATTTAGGTTTCAATGTGTCTTTAAAGGCAACCTCTACGAACTCACATTCAAAGAGGGGTAGCTATTGACACTTAAATTTTGGCGAATCGATTATTTATTTATTACAAAAAAATTATGGATTAATTTCATCCTTGAAAAAATATTAAAATGCATAGCATATAATTTTAGGTGCATTTATTTGTTATTATTGCATTTGCATTGGGTTGGTGATAAATGGGTTTGTATTGGTAGTTCTAAACTTTAATTTAACGAGTTGGACTAAGCCCACGAAGAGAGCAAATTAGCCCAAGCCCGTTTTTTAATTATCTTGTGAGAAATTGAGATTTGATATGATATTACGGTGGATTTTTTAATATCCTCAAAGGTAGATCACGAGCTCATCTTTATAAAATTTGGAATTTGAGAAAATCACATTGCAATCTTATCTTTAGCAATGGGAAAATAAAAGGAACATTACGTTCGAGAGGTTATAGGCGATCTTTGTGTATATTGAAAAAAGAGAATAAATATTTCACAAAGATCACATTTCTTTTGCCTATAAAAGGAGCCGTACACGGTGAGAAAGGGGGGCCTTTCCTCGTTCATTGAAAAAGAAACGCATGACAAAAAGAAGAAAAGGAAGAAAGGTCTCTTTTGGGTACCTTTTTGAGGAAAAAAGCAAAAGGCGGTAGAAAGTCTTTTGCTGACAACAGAGAAGACAATGACGTGAACAGAGAGGGAGGCGTGAGGGACGTGCGGCAAGAGGAAAAGAGAAAATATTGGGTACCCTAACAGTGCCACGTCATTGGTGCTCTGAACGATTCATTGCGCGACACGTGTCCGGGTGTCAGTCCACGTCTGCTTTCTCTTCTCGTCGCTTCTTTCCTCCCAATAACTCTCGGCTCGGCTGGTGGCTCGGCTCGACTGACAGGAGAGAGGACGGATGAATGGGTAATAAATGCGCGCAGCACTCCCGCTTAAAATTTCTCTCTCCTCGCTTAAATTTTCTGGATTTTGTCTCTCTCTCTCCTCGTGGAAGAGCAGACAGTCTTCTCTCTCCTCTTTGCTCTCTCTTCCTCCTCCGACGCTCCTTCCGGTCTAGCAATTCCTCCGACGACCGTCGCTCCCTCCCGACGACGGCCTTTCTCTCTCCACTCAACGGCCTCATCTCGGGGCTCCATTCTCTCGGCGCACTTTTTCCTAAATCACGCTCTTTCCCGACGGCCGATTTCGCTCGCCTCTCTCCGTCCCCGACTCGCGATCAGAAGCAATTGCTCCGCCCTACTCGAAGCAATCCTCAAGAAGCCTTAAATCTGCGACCGCATGTTAGGTTCGATTTTATTTCCGGGTTTTTATGTTCGCATCTTTGTTTTGGGGGAGAAAGCTTGGCCTAAATCTGCGACCAAAAGTTCGTTGGTTTCTTGCTTCTGATTGAAAGCACAGCAACGCGAGAAAGCTTAGGCGAACCGTTGATGACAAAACGCCAGTGATTTAATTTGCTTGCTGTCCGACCATTGTTTCGTGCAGATACTTGAGCACTTGGTAGATCTCAAGTCTCCTTGGAATTGCCCCGATGGAAGGCCGGTCATGCATCATTTGGTCGACTTGACGGCAATAAGCAAAAAGGTAAGACAAGGACTCGCTTAGTTCTGTGTGATTCATGACTTGATGCTGCCGTCAAGTGCATCGTTTGCTGCAATGTCGTTCTTACATAGGCGAACTTACAGATGCTGGTCTCACTAGTCTAAGGATGGAAGCATATATCTGAGATGTCGCTCAATTATTTGCCTCTACATTTAGCATTGCCTTGACTCTTTCGATTATTTACTTGAATTTTAACAGTACTAAGGTTTTGTCTGATTTCCCGCTCTTGTCATCCCGATCTTTGGTTTGTTATATGCAATCTCTTCACAATCTTCACTATCTATAGCTAGTGATCTAAAGAATGACTGTTAACATATCTTGGTTCTTTTGTTGTTTATTGTAATCTATGGTTGAATATTGGCTCTTTTGCCTTTTGAAGTAATCTGAGATTTTGGAGCATGTTTGGTGATTACGGAAGGATTTCTTCCTCAAGAAGTAATGTGTTAGAGCTGTTTTTTATGAACTTCTTTAATCATTTAATAGATTTTTCCATTGCTATCCAAAATGATGTTATCTTTTCTTTCTATCTAGGTCTTTGAGAATATAATCATCAATTTAAGATGGTGCATACATGTTCATGGTAAGTCTCTAACCAAGCGAGCCTCATCTAATGTTAATTTTGTTTATTCGGATGTGTATGTTTGCAAGGTGACAGCTAGAATTTGTTTTATTATCCCTTGGTCATATCTTTCGAGGGTTGCTTCTTGAAAAGCCGTGGCTGCGGGGGCTTTGAGTTCCTGTAGACTGTAGAGGAAAATGAAAATGTGTGAAATGTGAGTGGGACTGGAAAAGGCAATAGCACTCTGTAGCTGATGTTGGAGATTTGTTTCTTGGTTACTGTATTTTGAAGCAGTCCTAGCTCTATCATTTTGTTGAAAAGAAGTACCCCCAACAAAAAGATGTGTGACTATTACCAAACATCATCTCTGTGTGTTTGTCTTCAGCCGATAGATATGACTCTCTTGGAAGTATTTCTTTGGATTAACTGTGCACCTTAGAAATTTACATGCTTTTACTTCTGCGTCTTTGCTGTCATTAATGAATGCGAGCATTGTGATAGGTTACATAAGCACATCAATAAACGATGGTCCTGGATGTTTAACATTGAGATGTCCTGATCCATCTTGTGGTGCTGCCATGGGTCAAGACATGATAAATCTATTAGCACCTAAAGAAGATAAGAAAAAGTATTCTCAATATCTTCTTCGCTCATACATTGAAGACAATAGAAAGGTATATGTGCAACCGTATTCTTTTTCTTCGTCTGAAGTTTTTTTTTAAATTTTTAATATGTGATAATGACTTTGCACTACTGGGTGCTTCTTAAATGAAATATAACTTCCTTTACCTCATTTTCCTACTGCCAGACCAAGTGGTGTCCCGCCCGGTTGTGAATACGCTTGTAGAATATATTGCTGGTAGTGAAGGTTACGATGTTTCCCGCCAATGCTCTTTCAACTTTTGCTGGAATGTAAGCTTCTTTTTGGAAATTTCTTGTATCAATATGTATCAAGTAGTGTGTTGACATCCTTTTGATTTGATCTACTGCAGTGTACAGAGGAAGCTCACTGTCCAGTAGATTGTGGCACTGTGGCACAGTGGATCATGAAGAACAGGTGCTGAATCTGAAAACATGAACTGGTACATATAACTTTAAGCATGTAGAATTTGCCATCATTTGGGTTCTATGACAATGGTGTACAACGGATTGTGTGGTCTTTCCTCTTTCAAGAAACAAGAATGTTTTATGTGACTTACTTAGTAGGTTGGACATAGATAGTCCTATTTTGGCATGCTTTTATCAGCAGTATGAGATATTCTAAAATCAACCAGTCGACTGCATACAGGAGTTCCACAATTATCTCCTTTATGTAGTTAAATTTGGAATCCTTGGTTAGTGCATTCACATATTTTCTCTGGAGGAGATCCAATAATGCTAAATTGGATGATTTGTCTAGAGGATAATGATGTCACCCATGTCAGTTTGAAGTTTGAAGATACAGCAATTCTAAATGTGTCATTTCTTTTTTTCTTATTTTAGGAAAAATACTAAGTCTAGCCACTGCAATTCTCCTTTTGATTTATTTATGCATGTCTATTACTCCCATCTAGTCCTATACGGATATAGAACTACCAACAAAGCGGGAAGAACCATCTATATGGATTATATAACAAGTCAATGCTTGCATGGAAACCGACTAGTGTTATTTTCCCTATATAGTTTTCCGGAGTTGATTTTTTTTTTTTTTTTGGGAGGGGGTGGGGCGTGGGAAATCTTTTGGAGATACCAGGTATTTGTTTAAGTGTCTATATTTGTGCTTGATCTTAAAATTCTACATTCATCATCCTTCTGACCTCGACAAACGTATAATATGACAACTTATAGGATAAGGTCTTTTTTCTGTTGAGGGTGGTGGATGGGACCGATGGAAATGGAGTCCAATCACTCTGCTACATTTCGAAGCTTTGATTGAGCTAGTAATGGTAGGAGGCGCTTCAACAGATCTGACTGGGATGGGTTTTCTAGAATACTTTTAATGACTGATATGGTGTTGTCAAAATGGAGTCTTTTTATCTTGTTTCCGGACGGTTTTATCGGGCTTATCTCTCTATTATTTTGTCTGCCTTTTGGGTCATACCCGGTTTATCGAGCAGGCTGGGGATTCATGCTGAAAATATATGTTTGGAGAGTTTGTTATTTGTGAACTTATTGGTGCCATGTTGACAACCTGTGTGAATGGAATTGAAGCTCTTTTATAGAAATAAAATTGACCTTGTAGAGAATGTTGTGATGGGACATGCTAAAGTTTGATCAACCTAGTGCCGGTTGTTTGTATCTTTCATGATTTGTTGTGGCAATATGTTTTGTTAAGGTGGGATGACAGGATAGAGCTAAGGTTTTACAAAATGTCTGGAAGAATATGACTCTTTATTTCACGTGAAATGTTGGCAATCCTACCTCAGGTTTGCCTTTAAGAATGAATTTGGACAGTCGTGCTCCCTCCAATAATTGCCACATTTTCTTAATTTGGATGCAAAAGTTTGAGGAAGTCTTAAATAAAATAGTGATTCAAGTGTCCATAAATGTCATTATGTGCAAATATGTGGTTGTTGCTCGGCTTTCCTAACAGATATGAAATGATATGCAGGATTCTAGCCAATTCAAAGCCTTGTCCAAAGCGTAAGCGGCCAATAGAGAAAAACCAAGGGTGTATGCATATGACTTGTACACCTCCTTGTAAATTTGAGTTCCGCTGGTAAGGTTATTTTCTTCTAAATGGAGCATTTTCATTTATTTTTATGTACTCATTTTTATTGGGTGTATTCTTGTTGTGATACAATGTAATTCCCTTGGAACCCATATTGTATGCCTTACTTGTTCTATATTACTTTTGCAAACAAGGCTGCACGGGTGCATGGTCTCGACCATGGTGAGAGAACTGGTGGTTTCTATGCCCGCAATTGTTATGAGGCCGCTAAGCAAGAGGGGAGCGGTAGGAATTGAAAAACTTTGGCTTTTCTCGGGCAAAGTTATGTGAACACCGTGGAACTAACATTGTAGGTTTTGGTCGTGTGAAAATACCTTTTTGTAGTATGATGAGGCTGAGAGAAGAAGAGAGATGGCGAAAAACTCATTGGAGCGATATACTCATTATTATGAACGATGGGCGAGCAATCAATCCGTAAGTAGTGAATCTCTCCCTGTTTACTATCTCTCTCTCACACACTCTATAAACTGTCATATAATCTAGTCAAGGGGAATTGAGTGATCAATGATTTTTGTGTTCAGATTGAATTATCCAGGTTTAAGAATGCAAAAGCCCCTGTTTACTATCTCTCTCTCTCTCTCTCTCTCTCTCTCTCTCACTCTATAGGAATCTTTATGGCAAGTGAAGATGCCAGACTACAAAAGGTCCCATCCTTTCCATCAATAACTGAGGCTTTTTTGGAAGTGCCACCACAACCAATATATTTCCCAACTTCCAAGTGCCACATGGACATGCTGCCGAGGCAAGAACAAGCTAAGCTTGCAGCTTGTCCTAGTAGCAGCATTGTCACGGGAAGCTCTAGCAAGAGTGGGAAGCACACAGTTGCTGGTGCAAGGGCTGTGCAAGGGTTGCGCTGGATATCAAAGTCTCCTCAATCGGAGTTCACCAAAATCCAATGCAAGTGGTAATTCAGCTATAATGTTATTCAAAAGTTTTGGACCTCTTTTGGGTGCCTTTGCCGATGAAAGCAGGTGGATTTGATCGGGTTCAACTGCAGGTGCAGCAACTTCCTATAATTCAGCACGGGTGAGAAGATCCAGCTACCTAGAGACCATGCAATAAAGACAAATCTCATGAACTGATTAAATCTAGACCTTTGGCCTATGCAGGTGGCCCTAATCCAAAGCAGTTTGCACTAAATAGATGAGATTAGATGGATGACCTCCGGTTGCTCTTCGAGATGATGCATCAACATCACTATTCTAATATGCATGGCTGCCCCTCGATCACCGGACCGCTGCCCGAGGATGCTATTGCTAAAGGAATCCCCATCCGTCATCAAGGCAATAAGAATTTGATAATATCTTACAATGCAGGAGCTGCGTTGAAGGGTCTCAGACTCTAATCTGATGCTAGTTTGACTTCCTGTGAGCACAGCATGCCAACTAGCTCATGTCTTGAAGCTTTAGCATTGAGGACATTTTCTCATGTAAACAGCATTTGCAACACGGCTTATGATAGCACAATTTATTTGTTTTCGGGTACGGAATTTGTGTCTCTAACGACATGCCACTCGGAATCTCGGATGGATGGTGTCATTCTGGTTTGTAAAAATTTGTGATTTGAAGTATTACTAGTTAAGATTTGGCAAATCGTAAGCATGCAAAACGTCTCTTGTGCATTTTAGCATGTGAACTGGCCTAGGCTCTGCAAACAAAATCTGCACAAAATGGATATCCAATTCCCAACTTGCTGATCGTCCTTACGCTGGACACCCAGTTAAATTCTAGTTCTCCTTTCAACTGTTTCTAGCTAAGTCAAGTAGGACACATTGCTCCTAACCCCAAGATGCGGCCATGGCATTATACTAAAATCTTGATCGGTTCTAATCTGATTAGACAGACATTGCTCTGAAGTTGCAATTGAGAATTTTGACTGAATTGTGTAAGCTTTCACCTTATTCATCTCAGAATTGAGAGTTTAGTGCAACCTAAAATTGCTTGATGCCTACTTGTTTTGCGGGAAGCATTAAAGAGTTTTGTCTTGCCAAGCAAACAAAGAGATTTGAGAACAAGTCAGTCTTATATACTTAAAATCTGGCTCCAATGTTTTATGACAATTGAGATGAAGTATACTGAGCAAGTCTTCTGCTCAAAAGATCATATGTACATCCCCCTTATTCAAGGATAGCATAAATATGGAATCAACTCAAACTAATCTCTCAAGGATAATGAACAATGTCTTGAGTTCATGTTAAAATAATATTTACTACAATTCGTTCATGCCATCACCTTATGCGATAGACCGAAATTAAACAAGTGGCGTTGATGAAATCAAGAAAGCATAATGAATTAAACCATACTCATAATCCAAAACTTGAGCTTCTCTAGTTTTTCTTCATCTAGAAGCTGCTGAACATTCATTGGCAGTCTTTTTAATGTTCAAATGAACCCCTGGAGAATGATCAGCCATTTGGTAGAAAAGTAGTCCAATCCCATTTGGGAAAGTAAAGTTCCTGTAACTTAAGCATGCACAAAACTATAGGCAGCAATTTCTAGTATTACAACAAATGTAGTTCTTGCGCTGCCCGAGAAGATAAGGAAACGAACCAAGAGTGCATTGAGCATCTGTCATCCCAAAATATCATTCAAACAAAGGGGAAATCAAACACACCAATTTTGGCTACAAAATTAGAAGCATAAGAGAGTGCTCAAAGCAACCAAAGCTATACACGTTAATCCAATACATCACATGTTCCTGTTATTTCTGCCTGGACTTTTTGCAGACTTTCAGCTCTCAAGTTTCTTTCCCAGCCTCAAACTCTTCTTCACTTGGGTTCGAACTCTGCATTCCACCACCGTATTTATTCACCAGAGATGAAAACATGGAATCAAAATGCTCCTTTCGCTCGCTACGGCCTTTGAGATATAATTGCAAGATCATTGCCTGACTTCTTCTTCGCTCTATCAGAAATGGGAAACAAAGGTTAGCATTCCAATTCACAAGAAGAACATACTACTAACAGTACAGTCAAGAAATCGAAGCAAAAATTATGTAGAATAGAAAGCCCAGTGCAGCTGTGTCACTCACTTCTCCCTCTTTCTAAGAGGATCTCGTAGGTGGTTCGGTTTTGGAAATTTTCTTTGCCCACTTCTCGTATGCCTTGGTTGTCTTCAACGTTCTGTAGGACACGAGAGAAACAGAGCATGCATTAAGCACTATATCGGGATAGTGTACGCTACATTATCAAGCACGCATAAGATCTAGGCTACTAAACACCGGTATCCTCGGACCAGCATTATTTAGAAACATAAAGAGACAAAAAGAGGATGCTCTCCATAAAAGTAAATGAGCAACTTGTGCTAAATTTTATCATTGTGAAAGAAAATTATTTTTAAATATTGACCTCGCTGTTATTAAACTCTATAAAACACGATGAAGCCCAGCCTTGCTTGAAGTCTCAAATTCTGAGGTTTAAAAGTAAATCTAACGGTCAAGAAGAGATCAAATTGTCAAAAAACCAACCTGCTGCTATTGCATCATCAATGATATCCTTAAAGCAGTGGGAATCAAGCTTGGGAGTAAAGCCTGTGAAGGAAAACGTACAAAAGATTTCAAATACTTTTATGTCAGATAGGCATCTATAAGAAAGGAAAAAAGAGAGGAAAAAGGACATATCAATCCCACCTGTTCATGTTACCCTTGAATTTTTCGTATAGATCAATAAGATCATTCTTTTCAGAATCAAAACCTCTATAGTTTGCCTCAAACTCTTCGATGTCGCTTCGGTAACCACCGGATGAAGCCATGTCAGATAACTTCAAACCTAGAGATATTCATGCAAGAGAATGTCATTCACATCGAAAGATGTCATTCCGGGTAGAATATGATTAACCTTGTATATAGCTCTAAAATACTCGTGCAGATTCTGAGCGACTTCCCCGCAAGGTCCTAAGTACCAGGAAGATAAATGTGAGAAAAAGCACTCACAATAATGAAAGAAAACTCTAATTGCCCAATAATATAAATTATCATACTTGGGCTTAAAGTATATCACAATTTGATCATCTTTCATCACATTTTAGCTAGGCCATTTCAAAGCACGAGTCTATGGACCATGCTATCTTAAATATATTCAACTAAGTAACATAATTTATCTCTTTGCTTGGAGCAGATATTTATCTATCGAATAGAGATCAAGACTTAATTCTCTCCCGTTTTTTGTGACTATGCTTCTGCAGAGATTCGGGTGGAACTCACAGCATACAAAGTGCAACTCATGTCGATTTTATTATTCATCCAACATCACTTGAGATGCTAATTATATCTCATAAGCAACTTAACTGATCATTGGCTGTGATCTTTATTTAAGATGAGAAGCATTTCATTCGAATAGACACAAAGCAAATGGTCTAACTCTACTACAAGCATATTATTATATCAATTAACTAGATTAAAACATCAGAATGTCTATATAGACTCCGACATTCTCGGTCAAAATATGACAATTCATTGGGGTCAAATGCACTTGCTGTAACAAATCGAATGCCTCTAAACTGCAACAGAGGTAGGGAGCCGTCCTTCAACCCAATCGTTCGTGTACTCTTCCCACATGCTTTACAACAACAATTTACAAGCCTCAGAAACAACCATAGAAAGACAAAAAAGGACTTACAGGTTTCATTATCATTTTGAGAAAAAGCGTGATGCAAAAAATTCCATTTTCATAAACAAATTGCTCTTTGTTGAAGGAAAATTCTCAAGACCTCATGGTTTTCCATCGGTAATATTCACTTCCCTACTCAATAATCTCCCTTGCAAGCATCAAATTGAAAAACTTGATTTTTGCTTACCGTAAAGGTTACACAGATACACTATAATGACTATCACACGCTTGCAACTAAAACAATTCATCCCCACCTCAATGTAGCTCTCAATTCGTGAAATGTCATTGCCTCAATTTTGGCCAGGTCATTATTAGGCAACACGGCTTCACCAATGCTTGCCCCAGAATTTTTCTGCAGAAAAAACGAATGCGAAATGGTCAAGTCCCCAAAACAGGGGTGGAACGATAGGTTCGATGAAAAGACAGTACCTTGACATGACTTTTGGTAGAACTAGGAACTGAAGCCACCGATCCTTTCAATTTCTTCCCTTTCTTGTCCTCAGAAGTCGCCGCCGACTCAGGTGTCAACGAATTCGACACGCCCCTTTTGGACACCATTTTGCTCTCCGAGCAAGACGATAGAACGACCAGCCCAGAATCTCGGAGCAACCGCGAAGCTACAATATGCAAAAAAGTCAGCAACGTGCTGAAGGACCGATTTGGAAAGAAAGACTATAAAATTCACGCTGGGTTCACGCAAAAATGAGAGTACCGGACGAACTTCAAAGAAGGGGTGGCGAAACCCCGAACCTAATCAAAATGCTTGCCTCATGGATGAAAGAATGCACAGAGACACACTCAGAGAGAGAGAGAGAGAGAGAGAGGCAGTATGGTGTTGCTGAGCAAGGAAGAAGAGACGCAGAACAAGGGCATACCCGAGACCTCACCGAACCGTGAGGGAAGAACCGCTAAAAGCATGGAGGTCGTGGGAGAGGCGAGTGAAATCGGCCGTCGGGAGAGAGCGCGATTTAGGAAGAAGTGCGCCGAGAGAATGGAGCCCTGAGATGAGGCCGTCGAGTGGAGAGAGAAAGGCTGTTGACCAAACGATGCATGACCGGCCTTCCATCGGGGTAGTTCCAAGGAGACTTGAGATCTGCCAAGTGCTCAAGTATCTGCACGAAACAATGGTCGGACAGCAAGCAAATTAAATCACTGGCGTTTTGTCATCAACGGTTCGCCTAAGCTTTCTCGCGTTGCTGTGCTTTCAATCAGAAGCAAGAAACCAACAAAGATGCGAACATAAAAACCCAAAACAAAGATGCGAACATAAAAACCCGGAAATAAAATCGAACCTAACATGCGGTCGCAGATTTAGGGCTTCTCGAGGATTGCTTCGAGCAGGGCGGAGCAATTACTTCTCGGTCGCGAGTCGGGGGACGGAGAGAGGCGAGCGAAATCGGCCGTCGGGAAAGAGCGCGATTTAGGAAAAAGTGCGCCGAGAGAATGGAGCCCTGAGATGAGGCCATCGAGTGGAGAGAGAAAGGCCGTCGTCGAGAGGGAGCAACGGTCGTCGGAGGAATCGCTAGACCGGAAGGAGCGTCGGAGGAGGAAGAGAGAGCAAAGAGGAGAGAGAAGACTGTCTGCTCTTCCACGAGGAGAGAGAGACAAAATCCAGAAAATTTAAGCGAGGAGAGAGAAATTTTAAGCGGAGTGCTGCGCGCATTTATTACCCATTCATCCGTCCTCTCTCTGTCGAGCCGAGCCACCAGCCGAGCCGAGAGTTATGGGAGGAAAGAAGTGACGAGAAGAGAAAGCGAGACGTGGGCGACACCGGACACGTGTCGCGCAATGAATCGTTCAGAGCACCAATGACGTGGCACTGTTAGGGTACCCAATATTTTCTCAAAGGAAAAGGGAAAAAGCAGAAAAGCTCCAATTCATCTTCTTCCCCTTGGTTCCGCAGTCGCTCCGCCCCACAGCCGCTCGAGGCTTCCACTGCACCGGTCGCCATGCGGTGTCGTCCGCGAGTCACCGCGTTACCGCCGCCGTCCGCCCGTCCGCCTTGCTCGCGTCCGTCTGCCATTGCCGCGCCTCCTGCTCCGCCACTGCCCGATCTGCTGCATCGGAGCGGCAACCTAAGACCAGAAGACACCAATGCGTCGCGCCTTGCCAGAAGCTGCTCCTGACCCACGTCCGCCGCCCTGAAGCTCCACCCCGCTGCCTCAACCCAGCACGCGTATCCTTCCGGGGTGCCAAAGCCAGTCACCGCGCCTACACTCGCGCACCTCCGCCTCTGCTCCAACGACCGACGCTGCTCCTGCCCTGTTCGTTGTTGCTGTCCCTGTCGCCGAGCCACCGCACGCCTTCGCCTCTGGTCCGACGCCCGCCGGCCCTCTCTCCGAGCTACGACCCAACACTGCTGCAACCCGAGTGACTCCTGCAGCAGCCCGCCGACCCAGCAACGCCTTTGACACCCATTGTTCCGCCCTCTGCCGCTGCTGGTCTGCTGGCTGCCGCCCTTCGCCGAAGATCCGACGACCGTGCCCATCACCCTTACCGGAGCCCTTGGTGACCCACCACCATAGCAGCCCTTGTTGATCCACGCGGAGTCACCGTCATGAGCCGTCGTTGATTGAGCCGGATTTTGAAAAATTCAAAATTAGGTAGTTTTTTTTTTTTTTATTTTATTTTATTTTATTTTTTGCTTCTTTACTTGAAATATTCCTGAACGTATGATTGAGATTTCCCGACACGAAGTTACCTCTTAAATTAGGGATTAACAATCCGATTTTCATGCCTGAAATCTAACTCGCAATCACTTGGAAAATCACCGAATCCGATCTCACACTCAATATTCGATTCGCGATTTTGTTTAAAAATTAGCCAATCCGATCTCGTGTGCGAGATATGGTTCGCCAATTTATGGAAATCAATCTTATATTGTCTAATTTGTCATCGTGTTGGGTCAATTTTATTTTTGTAAAAGAAAAAATCCAAAAAAAAAATTGAGTTAGGATTAGGTTTGTTTTAGAATATTTCTTGTTTTAGGGTTATCTTGCATATTTAGAATATGGATTTTATTTAGAATTTTTTTTTAAAAAAATCCAAAAAATGCATTCATTTAGGATGTTAGTTTTTTTTTTTTTTTTTTTTAAATTAAGTTGCGCATTTAATTATGTGGCAATTTTAATTTCAAATTTCATAGAGAGGAAAAAGAAAAACTAGAATTATGGCATTTTTTGCACATATTAGGATAAAATTGCATGTTTAATTTTAAGTTGAGATAAATCTTTTAGATATATTGCATGCTTTTTAAGAAAATAAAAATGTCATGTGCATGTCATATAGAATGAGGTTCATGAAATGCATGTCATTCATTAATTGTTGCTAGGTCCATTTAGTTAGAGATTGGCCGTCATTAGAATTAGGTCATTTGCTTAGATTGCATTGCATATAGATTATATTTTATTAAACAAGAGAAAATTCTTTAAAAAAAGATTGGCTGATTGCGTGCTAATTAGAAATCATATCTAGGACTGTTGATGTGAATTCTAATCTAATATTACAAATGCTATTCGTTGCTATGAGATAAGTCTTGCAATTTATTCACTAGTTTATCTGAGTGTTAAATTGGTAGTTTGTGCCTCTGCATAATCACCTCACATGTTAGAGAAGTGAATTAAAATTAATTCAAGCTGCCTACAAAATATTTTTTTCGAAATAAAAAGACAAAGGTACCGAAAGGGCATTAGAAAAGTCTAGTGTAACCAAGTCCTGTACCCAGAGTCTCTGGTTCGTAGGAATAAAATAATTCTCCCATTATTTTACTTATATATCTAATCAACCTACCATAAAACTGATTAGTGACGACTTTTGCATGAAAAATATTTGAATCTAAGTCGTGAATTGATATGGGTTTGGGAGAGCCCAAACTAAGTTTAAACTTAGTAGTATATTAGCCTAATCTTAGGTGGTGCCTGAAATTTAGGTCACGACAGAAGGCTCAAAGTGTAAATATTTCAAATAAGTAGATGTCAAATTTTCCAATTGAGCAAGAGAGGTGATCTTAGAGAACCACTTGAAGGACAATATCAACCTCCACCTATAAAAGGACGAGTTTTTGGACGATATCAACTCAATGCAAGTTGAAATGAAGACTTTAGCATCTTTAGCTAACCATTTAAAAAGGGAAGTTTTAAGGATGAAAAATGAAAGGAAGGGTCATCGAGCGTTAATTGTGTTGTTATTCTCTTGTATAGCCTATTTTATTATTAAATGTAAAGTAAATTAATGAAAAGAAATTTCTCAATCTACCATAGTTGAAGATCAATGGAATATGTACTTATATTGGATCATTTATAAATATAGTTGTATTGGGCAATTTTTGTATGGAACAAAAAGCTTGTTGCAATCTATGAGCGATCCTGATCTCCAAGGACCCGTGCATGGCCTTTATGAACCCTAACCTATGGGTTGGGACCAGAGTTTGAGTGTTGGGGACTCCAGCACGGATTTTATGAACCCGAGCTCAACCATCGAATAATTGGGATTTCAAACTTGACCTTGATGTACTCAGGGATGGCAACGAGACCCAAGCTTGAGCATTGGGATCTCGGGCCTAACCACTAGAGACCTAGTCTTATAAATTGGGACCTGAAAACCAACGTTGGGATTTCCATGTTCAAGTGTAGAGTTTCGGGTTTAAATGCCAATACCTAGTCATATTTTGGAAAATATTTTCCATTTTTTTTATATAGAAAACCATTTTCCTAAATTTAAGTTTTGATAGGCAAATGGGGTCTGTAAAAATTCAACGAGAACCTCTAACTTTGATACCATGTAAGATTTTATGGTACTACCGATAACTATTTTAAAAACTTAAATTATTAGATAAAGATGTGATTTATTATTTAAATATTCTAACAATTTAAATGAAAATTGTTAATGCAGAAAAGGAGTTTGAATTTAAGCTTCTTCTTGTGTCCTTGAGATTATATATAGAGTAAAGGGAAAATTATCTAAAAGGTTTTAAATATATTGCATTTTTATCAATTCAATTATAAATATTTTAATTTTACCAATTGAATCTTAAACATATTCATGTTTTGCTAATTAAGTTCATTTGGTCAATTTTTACTGGAAAACATTATCGTCGATGCCGGTCGTTCTGCATGACAAGGTCGGTGCCGACATTGATAATTCTTAATAATATTTTAATATATTCGTAATTATGTATTTATTTATTATCGTCTCTTTTTTCTTTCTTTTTTTCTCCCTTCTTCTTCCTCCAGCTAATCATCCGGCCTGAGCGATAACCAAAGATTGGCTAAATGCATCCATCGTTGAAGGGCGACCCCACCGAAAGCCAGCGAGGCTCAACCTCACCTAATATGGTGAGGGTAACCGTCATCGATTGTTTCACTTTGTCAGTTATTGAACATCCCCTAGGCTTGACAACTAGTTGGAGGAAGAAGGGAGGGGAAAAAAAAGAAAAAGAAAGGAAATAAAAGATTCAATAAATAAGGAATTTGAAAAATATTAAAATATTATAAAAATTGTCTACTTTAACACTAGCCATACCACGTAGACATCGACGTCCACGTTCTCGATTTCTAACCAAAATTAGCTGGATAGACTCAATTGGCAAATTATAAAAAAGTTTGGGATTTAGTTGACAAAATTAAAATGATTACGATTAAATTGGCCAAGGTGTAATAGGTTTAAAACTTTTTGGACGATTTTCCCGTAGAAAAAAGCATTCAAAGTGAACTCGATCTCATTTTAATGATAGACTCTAGTAAAGTCTCAAAATAAAAAGTCTAGCTACATCTTAGTCATAATTACAGGCAGTAAAGTAACAATAGGTCCAAATAGTGTGTGCTACAATCCATTATTTAACGAGGCTTTTTGATTGCTCAGTTCAAATATACTATGTCATTTTTGGAGACAAGGACATGATTGGGAACTTTCTCCAATATTGGGATTAATATATCATCCCGAAATATTTCTGGGGCCTTTCGTCCATTCCACAAAAGAGGGTGCCCGCTCCAATTTGAGAGGCGTTTGGGTCTTGATCTCATCCATGAGTCCATCCCGTAAAAGAGGCTTCACAATGCAAAATCAGCCCATGGAGGAGGGGTCAAGCGGTCATGAAGCGGATTTGTGAATGTAAATTAAGCCCCGGCACAAGTCCTGTTTTCTACACCGCCAAATGCAGATGGATTGGTCAAGCGGTCATGAAGTGGATTTGTGTATGTAAATTAAGCCCCGGCGCAAGTCCTGTTTTCTACACCACCAAATGCAAATGATTTCCCAATTGCGGCGGCTCGGGGTTTTAGCTCGCATCTTACTTGCTCCTTAACATGCATGCTGTGCTATATGGGCATTGCTCATTCCTTACTGCAAATCTCGCGTTGGGTAAATTTAGGTTTAGATGGGCTTTTAAGGGATTCAAAAGACCCAACCAAGTGGGAAAGCAACTTTGCGCTCTTGAGACATGCCAATTGATATTCGAAAGGTCCGTTTTCCATTTCAACCCAGCCACGTCATTTACAAATGTGGACACCACCAAGTCCCTACCATCCCCTAACAATTCTCAAGTCCTAACAAATTACATTAAGATTTGTCTACGACATGAGACACTCGAATCTCGCGGCTCGACTCATCTCCATGAATATACGGCAAGCATCTCGTCCTGTGCTTCGAGTAAGGCTTTTCTTGCTGGATGGCGGGTGTGGCCCTTCAAGATTAATGCAAATGGGTGACATCGTGATTTGAACACATGATCGATTGAATCCAAATCGAGCCCTTAAACACTCAATTAACCCCTCCATTGGCTATGATTGGTTTGTATGGCAGTTTTTTTTTCCCGACCTTTTTGTCGCCTTTTCCATTTTCGTTTGCTTGTTTTCACTTCCATCGTTCAAACCTAGGTCTCGGGAAATTATGTTCATGCATAGCTGCCTAACTGGCCTGATCGATGCGGGATAGATGTGGCTCGTTTCGGTTCATTATTGTAGATAGAATAGCGGGGGACCGCTAAGAGCTACATAAGGTGTGGATAGTTCCTCACTGAAAGTGAAAATCAGAAGGCTTTGTGTTAACAAACCGCGGGTTTTCGAAGATAACATCTACACAAGGCAAGATAAACATGGATAGAGGATATCGTTGGACTTGGACGATCGAATTCAAAGTAGACGATCGACTATAAGTACACTATTCTCCTGACTATTTCACAATTTCGAGGAGTCGAGCCATTTGCAATGCAAACCCAGCTTAATGATGCATTCATATGAGTATTAATGTTCACCTTCTGGGAAAATTATCAAAAAAGTTTCAAAGCTATTGTACTTGTGCCAATTTAGTTTTAAATCTATCATATTGGCCAATTTAGTCACAAAAAAAACTTATTGTATTATTGTCAATTCAGTCCAAAATCTTTCAATTGTGCCAACTTTGATTATTTGCCAATTTTAAAATTTTTAAAACTTTTATAGTTTTTATTTGTAATTTTCTTCTTTCCCAAACCTAGGCTAGCGAGGGCCTTGATGCTAGTTAGGGGGGAAAAAGAAGAAAATAATAAAAATAATAAAAATTTAAAAAAAATCATTGACGCGACAATTTAGTTATGTCAACGATTTCTAATCAAGATTGATTGAAATGACCGAATTAATAAATCGTCAAAAGATTGAAGACTAGACTCACATACGTATTATAAGTTTAGGATTAAATTGGTCAAATTAAAAATTTAAAATTGAATTTGCATAATTACAATAAATTTATTACTTTTTTTGGGTAATCCCTCTTGGTCTACGCCTTAGAGTAGTGGCAGGTTTCATTTTATCAGCAATTCAACAACCCCAAACTGCAAGTTTTCCAGTGTCGATAGACCTTTCTCATCCCTTTCGTATCTTGAAAACGATCAGATCATGCAGAGTCAATATGGCAAGGCTGTCTCGCCTCGTAAGGATTCTGACGAACGATAGAGACTCGACGAAGTAGGCTTCGGCCCACCAGAATCTCTCCCTCTCTATCGAGCAGAGTGTGGTGGACCAATTGTGCCTGAGAAGCGCAAGGGTCGCACTCCCTAGTACCTACTAGAGAAAGTTTGATGTGCCGAATGAGATGCTGTACTGAATTATTGATCTCGACAACGAAGAAGTTCCAAGTACCGTTGCAATGCTTCCCGTTCCCGCGACGTAAAGAGACATTCAAATCAACGGCTATTTATAAGTGTTCGCCTATGAAGGGACGTGCCCCATTTTCGTCTCGTCCCCGAGAAAGCACATCCAGCGAAGAAGCTTCTTCCACCTCTCGTTCTCCCCCGACAGCTTTTCGCGCAATCTGGTGAGCTCTTCGGGGAAGGCAATGGTGGAGGAAAAGCCGACAATGCATGCAGTTTGGTACGAGTGTTATGGTGGCGGAGCGGCCGGCTTGAAGGTGCAAATGTTTCGGCTCTCTCGATCATCTCGTTATTCACACGCGCACCCACATATGTGCATTACGAAACTAGCACCAGACCGGTATATGAGCTGAAGTAACGAAATTTGTAGTTGACAAACTATGTTCTAGTGTTCTCGGACGCCTTGGGCTGGCAATGGAGCCTTTCTTGCTTTTTAGACTTTCCTACTCCAAAATAAACAGAGGAAGAAGCTGTTCACTGTTCTGGAATGCTAGTTATGGGAATTTTAGTTCGGTGGGAACAGAGATCTTCGTTACAGAACATTCTCCTAATGCAAGAGCGAACAGAGCCTTTCCTGCTTTTGATCAGCTTTACGGTTTATCTGCTTTCCTTATTGAGCTTTTGAGAATAACGTTTGCATCTTCTTGGTCCTTTTCCGGCCAAGCATTTCCTTTTCTCGTTTCTTTGTCCTGTGTGACTGGACCCGATTTCAGTTTTGGTTGTCGGCGTTGAGAAAAATCATCGGTGAATCATAAGATAACTTTTTCTTTGGGGTGGTAAATTATGAGATACTTAACGAAGGACGTATATGATAGGAACATCTGTCTAATAATTTGAAGTGTGAATTCTGAATTCGATCTGCTCCTTTGCCAGAAGAAGACCGGTAGAATCCAGGGATAGAAGTGGAATCATGCTTATATACGTTAGATCTACTTTTGTGAGTTAATGTTAAGACCCCTCAAGTGTTCTGTCTCAGTACACGTAGGCTTAGCGCGTCTCCATAGACTGCATATAGTCTGGAATTTGGGTATTGTCAAACGGTGGAAAAGCTGTTCTTTTTCAAGTTAATTGATCTCTTTATTTTTCTGTTCTTTCGTGAGCTGACCAGTATTAATAATAGAATCTGATTGATGTCATGCACGACTCCTCTGTTCTTCTTTGTGTGGATATCTGTTGAGTGGTTTGGGTTGTCGATTATTTGGGTTTTGATATGCATCACATACCGCGTTTACCAGTTCTTTGCGCTTCTTGCACAGCATGTCAATATCCCGGTTCCCGCACCTAAAAAGGACGAGGTTTTGGTGAAACTAGAAGCAATCGGTATAAATCCTTATGATTGGAAAGTGCAGCAAGGACAGCTGAAACCATTTCTTCCTCGCAAATTCCCTATGATACCAGGTATTGGGTTGAACCCCGAAATTTGCCCTTTTGCCTCCTCGATGAGAAGAATTGACGGTTTTTCACAATGTATGGATCTCTGGGCGAAGAGTTATTTCTTTACAGATTGTTCATGTTTGCTTGCGTTGGCAATATAGTCAGTATAATTACATAATGCTCCCATTCATGTCTGTCGTCCATCTTCTCCCTAATCTAACCCATGGGTCGAGCCATCTCGAAGGACGCGTGATTGCAATGTTGTTCGGTTGCTTGTGGTTCGTGCGAGCGCATAGGAATGCCTGTGGGTTTGGTATGGTCTCAAGGGTAGGACACCGTGTTCCGTGGTGTTAGTGGGAATGATTTGGAGATAGGCATGTTTATCTCGTCAAACCCTATGTACAGAATTTTAAGTGTAACTCGGTACCTTTGGTCTCTTTACCTTCATTTCACAGCCAACGATGTAACAGGAGAGGTTGTTAAGGTCGGACCAGCAGTCGAGAAATTTAAACCAGGCGACAAAGTCGTTGCCGTCCTCAATCCCATGGTAATGCTCACCTTCACGTCTTGCATTTTATCTTTTGACTGGTGTTGGATGTTGCTACTTGCTATGATTGTGGATCACTGACTCAATTTAGAATCGACTTTTCTATAGTGAACTCGTACGCGCTAGTTCAGACCGGCTGATGTTACATAATTCTCGGCCTTCATTTGATTACCTGACAGACAGGAGGTGGATTCGCCGAGTTCGCCATCGCAAAGGAGAGCCAAACGGTGGCGAGGCCACCTGAAGTATCAGCACCGGATGGGGCAGGGTTACCCGTAGCCGGCCTCACTGCACTCCAGGCCCTCACGCAAGTTGCGGGGCTAAAGCTTGATGGTAGCGGACCGCTGAAGAACATCCTGGTCACCGCCGCCTCGGGTGGCGTCGGCCATTACACGGTCCAACTCGCCAAGTTAGGAAACACGCACGTGACCGCGACTTGCGGGGCTCGCAACGTCGACTTCGTGAAGAGCCTCGGCGCCGACGAGGTCCTCGACTACAGGACCCCAGAGGGAGCCGCTTTGAAGAGCCCCTCCGGCAAGAAGTACGACTTCGTGATCCACTGCGCGCTCGGGTTCCCTTGGTCGGTTTTCGAGCCGAACTTGAGCGCCCGTGGCAAGGTGATAGACCTCAGCGCGGGCCTCAAGACCATGATGACTTACTCTCTCCAGAAGCTCACCTTCTCCAAGAAGCTGCTCGTGCCGATGGTATTATCGCCCAAGGGCAAGAATCTGGAAATTTTGGTTAAGTTGGTTAAGGAAGGGAAGCTCAAGACCTTCATCGACTCCAAGTGTCCTTTGAGCAAAGTTGAAGATGCCTGGGCTAAGTCTATCAGCGGTTGCGCCACTGGCAAGATCATTGTAGAGCCATAAGATCAAGAGTACTGGCGCGCTCTTGAAAAGCGTAATTTCACTTGAACGGCGCGATTGGCATATGCTGAGTATATTTACTAAATTAGTTTTAATCCTATTGCGCTGATATCAATTTAGTTTTAAACTTTTTAATTTTAACCAAGGCAATCCATAATCCTCTCGGTCAATTAATACCCGGAAATTGTCAACATGTCATCTAATCATCGCCGGTTGTCCCATGTGATGAGCCGATTTGGGCAGCTTTGGTCGAAACAACACCTTACGTGAACTAACACATAAGTGATTTTCTGATAGCAATCGACTGAAAAAACTACATTCGAATTTCAATCAAAGTTTTAGAATTATATGTGTAAATTTGAAATCTTTTTTTTTTTTATAACTAAATTCGTATCCGTATAAAAGATTTTAAATTCACTCGGTAATTTTTCTTGTATATACTTCCTTTGTATTATCTAAATACTATTCACCAACAGACTGAACAGGCCACGTGCTACCTCATCATTTCATGAGCAAACTTGCCATGCCATTGCTACACTGCGATGCACATATTGTGGTGGTCTTCTCTTCCTCCAGTTATCATCTTGGCACAGCTTGTGGCGACCCGATTAATCTCACTTAAGCCAAACACCCAAAACAATATTCGGAATAGTCACATGAGGCGAGAACTGATCGGGGTGTGAGTCTCAGTGATAGTTAACATTTCAAGTAGAGTCGGTAAAACGGTCAATCTTTTTCACTCGGTTTTTCATAAATCAGATTGTGAATGGAACGCCTGATATTTTAGAACTAGTAAGTTGTACTTTGCTTGCCTGGGTGCAAATCATATTCATAGTTTATGTATGGCTCGTAATTCCTTCAAAATGATTAGTCTAAATTTTTAATGATTTCCAGAGAGACCTGCTATACTTGTCTCTTTCGTGAACCTTGGCGCATGCATTTGAGGTTCTCTACATAATAGACGGATCACAACTCATCGTGACTATTCTAAATTTTCTCGAGTGTGCTGTATGGATGAGCTTAAGATACCTAATGTATCTTCATCTTGCAAGACAAGCGGCTCGCAAACAAGTCTGTTCATTACGGGCATTTTTTTTAACATTTTGGATTTGTTTAATTCTCTTGATGAATCTCAAATAGATAGTCACGACTCACGTTTAAAAAAGATGTGTTTCAAACACAAAAAGACAAATGAGTTAAACGGAGTTTCTTCATTGCACTTATTTGATAAGTAACTGTTATAATTTTTGCGCCCAACTTACTTTAGTGCCATAATCTTTTTTTATCACTTAAATGCAATAACTTCAAAAAAAATTTCACTTGAGTACCATAATTTTTAATTAATCATTTAAGTACCAATTTTTTTTTTTAGACGTTCACCCAAGTAGCGGAAATTCAACGTAAGGTAGCACTTATGGTGAACGTTTTTAAAAAGTTATGACATTCAAATGAATGATTGAAAAGTTATATAACATTCAAGTGAATATCGTACATAAGTTATAATATTCAGATGATAAAAATAAATTGACACTCAAGTGAGCGTTGTACAAATGTTATGGCACTTATGATGTCATTTTCTTGATAAGTTTTAGTTATTGATTGCACAATTTGTTGATTTTAGAACTTGATTGTACTTCTATGATAAGTTTTAAGACTTTTTTTTCTTTTTTTTTTTTTTCTTTTTAAGACGTTGGGGATATGCTGTGACGCCCCCCGACGGCCCCCGATCCGTTAGGGTTGCCACACTTCTTATCTTCCTTATCCGAGATGTCCTTCTTTTTTCAGATCGATGGACTTCAAGGAGTCCATGTGGGGATTCTATCACATACTTCATTGGTCCCTACGCAATGTATATATGGCGGAAGCTTATCCAACAACTCCCTTTCCTATACTTAGAAATTATGCACACACTAAACATGTTTATAGATAATAGCCGGACACTTTTATTTACACATATCTACTAGATGGACATTGTTTGTTGGTACATCCAAAAAGCCGTAGTTTCCTATACTCGGCGATACTTCAAAAGTTAACCGACATCTTCAACAGCCATTTACATAGAGTCCATCCTTCAATGTCGGCATCCAAAAATTCTCTCTCTCTGCTGTCCTCACCCTCGCGATCACTCCCAACCACTTGACCCCTCATTGTTGTCTTATGGTGGCAGTGGCAATGGCCCTAGAACTTGCCCATTCCTACGGACGAATAAGATGACATACTCCTGAAGTACAAGGTCTGAGGGAAGATTGATGTTGAACATCATAATCACCCTCACTCGTATGTAAATCAGTCCCCGCACATCAGGATCTTGGTATTCCAACTGCTCCCACTGCAAGTCGATTAGGATCCCATAGGTGCGGGCAGCAGTGGCATTTTCCTTACTCTGAAATATGTTAGTTCTCACAAGGGTTGAGTACAACCACTCAGCAGCTAAAGATCTACTAAACTATATTATGTAGGACCATCATCATCTGATTTCATGATAAATACACAAAACATAAAGTCTGGAAGAATAGGTATGCATTAAATCAGTAGAGTTTTCCAACGAAATGGCAAGCGCAATTTAAAAATCATAACACATCATTTCAATTATATGGATCCCGATTATAAAGCCAAATCGTTATGACACATCTCATACCATGCCATGCAATTTTGTCTCATAATCAGGCGCAACTATCAAAATGATGTAACTTAGCAGAAAAAATCAACTTTAAAATTCAACAGCTTTTTGATTCACTATCACTATCTCCCAGAGGACCAACGTTTGCGTCCCTCCAGGCATTCGCACCCAACTTGGCATCACAAAGCCTCCGGTTCCATATTTCAGTCACCAAGCATCCAAAGCGCGTTACGTCACACCTCTAGACATCTCGCACCTCACCTAGCATCACGAGGAATCGCTAGGGCTCGCCATGTCAATGGTTGCCCCTACCCTCTGGAAACGTGTATCGTCATACATCCGGGCATCCCAACACTCCCGGGGAACCTCTAGGGCTCACTAGTCCCTAGGCATCTAGAGGCATCGCCACTACGATCCTCCAGGCAACCCATCTCTCGAGGCTTCATTGACTTAAGGGTCCAACGGTAGCAATAACACACACCAACCAAGGTGTAGCAATCTCAAGATTCAAAATCAATGCATGTTGACATCAATAATACAATACTTGCTTCAATTTCGAAAACTCCAATTCGGAAATTTAAACAAAAACCTTTCAAAAGGGTGACTTCATAGAAACACGTTACTTTCCAAAATTCTCGAATCAAGAAATAATCTTTAGTATAGGCAAATCCTTGAAATAGGTCCAACTCACATTATTGAAAGTAATTTATGAAACTCGGAGCTTTATACTAACTCCATCAAGATTTAACTTTTCATGGTCTAATCACAAGAACTTTGGAAATACACTTGTACGAACTTAATATGTGTATTCACATGGACCGCTAGTAGATATAGGTATGTACAAAACTTCTAATAATTTTAGAAATATCAAGTCAGAAAATTTGCGGTCCACAATCCAAAAATCTGGTTCAAAGGTTTTGAAATCGTTTATAAATTCAAACCTTATAAATTTACCACCTGTTACGAAATTGTACATTGATTCTAGAAAAATAACGTTTGCAAACAATTCACCAGACATAATATATTAATAAAAAAACAGAATCAGATGAACACGCCGGAAAATTTGTTATCGAAGTTCACCCAAACCTAGGCTACGTCTCCACGCAGGCCCTCTGCGAATCCACTAGACTTTGAAAAAATGTTGGAATACAACGATGACCTTCTCTCAAGATCGGGGCACAAAGAGATTGAGAACTCTCATCAAGAAAAAAACTCACTTTTTTCTTCTCTCTTTTTCTTGCCTCTCTATTTCCTTTTTTAGCGTCTTGACGGCTAGGGTCTTGTCATCACTAATATAAAAGTATCACTTTTAACCTAAAAGTAAATCTGATAGAAAAAACAAAAAAGCCCCTAAAAACAAATATTTGGCTTCATCTATAACAATCTCCCGCTTGAAAACAAATATACCTAAGCACCAAGTAACTTTGAATCCATCTTCTTCAAAAAATAGTAGTTAAAAAACTTGTGTCTCTGCGATACTCCTCATCAATCAACATGGAGTAATACCAATGGTAGTACAGAAAATATGTTTCTCTCTGTCTACTACCTTGGTCATCATGTCAGCTGGATTTTTCGAGCCATCAATCTTCTGTAGCTTTAACTCATTATCTTTCAATGCTAACCTAATAAAGTGATAACGTTTCTTGATATGTCTAGTCCTTGAGTGATAAGTTGCATTCTTTGCTAAGTGCACTGCACTTTGACTATCACTCCAAAGTGTACTAACTGGCTATTTTTGATGTAACTCCTCCATATAATCTTGTAACCACATGATTTCCTTAGAGGCTTCTATGATCGCCACTTATTATGCCTCTATCATCGATAAAGCCACTACTTTTTGTAGTAGAGATACCCAACTCGCTGATGTACCTGCAACTGTAAAGATATATCCAGTGGTACTCTTACCACTATCTTGATCACCAAAATGATCTGCATTTACATAACCATGCAACTCTAGAGATGTACCACCATAACAAAGTAAGTAATTGGAAGTACCTGCTAGATATCTCAATATCCATTTTACTGCATTCCAATACTCTCTACTTGGGTTCTGCATATATCGACTCACAACTCCCACTGCATGTACAATGTTTGGTCTCGTGCTCACCATGGCATACATCAAACTCCCCACTGCTGATGCATATGGAACTACCACCATCTCATCTTTCAAAGCCTGAGTACTTGGACACATATCCTTGGAAAGTTTGAAGTGACTCGCTAGAGGAGTTGCAACCAGTTTTGCCTTATCCATGTTAAATCTCTTTAACACCTTACTCATATAGTCTTCCTACGCCTATTTTTCCCATCCCTGATCATTTTCATGCCTAAAATATTCTTGGCCTCTCCCAAGTCTTTCATAGCAAACTGTGATGATAACATCTTCTTCACTTCTACGATTCTCTTTATATTAGAACTAGCCACTAGCATGTCATCCACATATAAAGAGAGATACACAATGTCACTATCATATACTTGCGAAAATAAACACAATGATTAGATTCACAGTGTGCAAACCCTTTTTCATTCATAAAACCATCAAATTTTAGGTACCATTGCCGCGGAGCTTGTTTCAAGCCATACAAGCTTTTCTTCAAGCAACATACCATGTGCTCCTTACCTTTGATTTCAAAACCTTTAGGTTGTGCCATGTATAGTTCTTCATCTAAGTCACCGTGTAAAAACGCTGTTTTTACATCTAACTGCTCAAGATGAAAATCCTCCACTGCAACTATACTCAACAAAACTCTAATTGATGTCATTTTCATTACAAGTAAAAATATCTCGGAGTAGTCGATCCCTTCTTTTTGAGAAAAACCCTTGACTACAAGTCTCGCCTTGTATCTAATACTACCATCTACTTCATTCTTAACCCTGTACACCCATTTGTTTAATAAAGCTTTTTACCTCGTGGGCAACTTGGTTAACTCCCAAGTTTTGTTCTGAAATAACGAGCTCATCTCGTCTTTCATAGCACACTCCCACTGCAAGTGAGATGTGTCTACGTCTTTACCTCATCATAAGTATCTGGTTCTCCTGAATTTGTATATAAGACATGGCTCGAGAACAATATTAGCTTATGGATAAAAAATTACCTTTGGCTTTTTCACACATGTAGACCTTCTCAAGATAGGTACTTTAGGGTCGTTCGTTTGCTCCGAATCACTGCGTTCCTCTTGAACTACCTCTTCACTGATAATAGGCTCATCTTGAACCTCTTTTCAGGTTAACTTCAATCTCTTTTGGAAATATCTTCACGGGCATTGTGTCTAATTCAACATATTCTAATTGTACTACCTTCTCATGATCTGTCTCTGTCGATGATCCTTATACATCTTTTCTTCATGGAATACCACATTGCGAATGCGGATGACTTTGTTATTCTCATAATCCCAAAGCCTATAGCCATACTCGTCGCCACCGTATCCGATAAAGACGCACTTCTGGGACTTAACATCAAGTTTTTTTCTATCCTCCCTGTTAATCAAAGCATATGCAATACAACCAAACACCTTTAGATGAGAAAAATAAATATTTTTACCTGACCACCGTTCTTGTGGTATTTCTCCATCTAATGCACTAGATGGACTTCTATTGATAAGATAAATAGCTGCATCAATTGTGGCAGACCATAAGTGTAGCAGGAGACCAGCGTGTAGTCTCATGCATCTCGCACGTTCTAGAATAGTCATGTTCATTCTTTCAGCTACACCGTTCTCTTGAGAAGTTCTAGGAACAGTCTTTAGTCCATGTATGCCTTCTCGACTCAGATATTCTACAAATTCCTTACTTGTGTATTCACCACCATTATCAGATTTCATAGCTTTAATCTGATAACATGTTTCTTTTTCTACCATAGTCTTCCACATTCTGAACATCCCGAATACTTCTGATTTTTCTCTAAGAGCATAGACCCAAGTCTTCCTTGTCCCATCATCAATGAATGTGACAAAATATCTCTTACTACCATAAGAGAGTTCCTGAGCGGTCTCCATACATCAGTATGAACCAACTCTAGCTTTTGGCCTTTATTTTATCACCCATTCAATTGAAAACTAACAGCTTTTTCTTTTTCTATAAATGCAACTCTCACAAAAATCTAACTCAACTTTTTGCAAACCGGGAAGTAATTTCCTCGAGTGTAATTGCTTCACACATTTTTCACCAAGATGTCCCAAACGATAATGCCAAAGAGTAGACAAATTACCTGTAGCCATTGTAGTTGCAATCATATCACTAATATTGTCTCCTTGAAGAAGGTAAAGTGTACTTGTACGCTTTCCCTTTGCTACTACTCTTACCCCTGAAGTTATCTTCCACTCTTCGCAGCCAAAGGTTATTACCAAACCTTCTTGGTCAAGTTTACTGGTTGAAATCAGATTTTTCTTTTATTCCGGAATATGCCTAGTTTCACGCAAAACTAGACATCCTCCACCTGAGATGTTCACAGTCACGGTTCATTTCCCAACAATGGGACACATGTGGCCGTTTTCCACAACCACTTGTCCGAAATCTCCACCGGCATAATCATCAAATATGTCTCTTTGCGAGGTGCAATGAAAAGAAGCACCGGAATCAATAAACCATTTATCTGTCGCTAAGTCAAACCCTACAAACAAACACAAGTTATCTAGCAAAGATTCATCGCTAACCACATTAGCTCCCTAATTCTCATCTTGCTGCTTCTTTTTGTAGGCTTCACACTGGAACCTCTGATGTCCAGTTTTGTGACAAAACCAACACTCATCTTTTGCAACCTGTCTCTTACCCCTTGATTGTGATCTGCCACACCCGCTGAATTTTCCTCTACTTTTACTTCTTCCACGGTTCTCCATTGCGAGTGCCGTTGAAGATGTAGATACAGAAAAATTATCTCCACCTGAGACTTTCTTCACATCTCTTCATCCATGATACTACTCACAGCATCATCAAGAGTTAAATCATCCTTCATGGTGCTCGAAATTCCCTGCACTGTGATATTGTAGCTTTCTGGAAGAGAGCATAAAAATAATAAAGTTTGAAGCTTCATATCTAAATTTATGCCTGCGGATTCTAATTGATCCGTGATCTACGTGAAACTATTAATATGCTCTGCCATAGAACCTCTATCAGATAACTTCATATTAACCAGTTTCTTCAGCAAAAATACCTTATTTGATGTGGACGGCTTCTCATAAATATTCATTAGAATATCCATGGCTTCTTTTGCAGTTTTTGCTTTCGCGATGTGGTACCCTGTTTTTTTCGTCAACCCTAGACGAATCGCACCTAATGCCTTTCGATCAAGAATTTTCCATCCGACTTCTGCTATCGAATCCACTTCTGCCATCTCGGGTTTCCAACCCTCAAGTGGTGCATAGAGATCTTTTTTATAAAGATAATCCTCTATTTGTAGTTTCCACCATCCAAAATCCTCTCCATTGAACTTATCGATTCTGATTTTATCTTCTGCCATACTGTTTTCTTTCAATCGAACGTCACCGAAAAACCCTCAATGTTCTCGATTAGCCAACCCAGGCTCTGATACCAGTTGTTACGAAATCGTATGTCGATTCCAGAAAAATAACGTTTGCAAACAATTCACCAGACAGAATATAGTAATAAAAAAACAGAATCAGATGAACACGCTAAAAAATTTGTTATCGAAGTTCACCCAAACCTGAGCTACGTCTCCGCGCAGAGGCACTCTACGAATCCACTAGACTTTGAAAAAAGTTGGAATACAACGATGATCTTCTCTCTCAAGATTATGGCACATAGAGATTGAGAACCCTAATCAAGAAAAACTCACTTTTTTCTTCTCTCTTTTCTTCTTTGCCTCTCTATTTCCTTTTTAGCGTCTTGGCGGCTGAGTTGGTCTTGCCATCGCTAATATAAAGGTATCACTTTTAACCTAAAAGCAAATTTGATTGAAAAGACCAAAAAGCCCCTAAAAACAAATATTTTGCTTCATCTATAACACCACTGCCCATGGCAATACCTATGCTAATTCCATAGACATTCTTTGAAATACAGAAATTGATGCATCGACAAAGTCAGCAAGTTCCAGTGCAATTCTTCGAACTTTCAAATATAGTTCACGTAAGACTTCCAGAATTCGCACATATAAAATTCTGACACCTACCTAGGTGTCCGAATTGCCTTCAACTAAAGCAACACTTTTTCCCCCTTTCAACTACATAGTCCAACGTCCATTCAAAATTCCAACTTCACCATTTGGTGAAATAATCCAGAGTAGTGCTAATCTAAGGACGCATTTCATCAGACAACTATTGGATTACACTATAGGTTAGTAGACTTCAACTTGCCTTAAGTCCAACAGCGTTGACGGCAAGTGAACCGCAAGCTACTAGCTACAGTTGAGGCGAGGAGAAGCGGTAACAGCAACAACAGCGTGTGGTGAGGTGCAAGCCGAGGCCTCTCGAGTCATGCTGCGGCAGAGGGTGGCGATGAGACAGTTGATGCACGGCGTTGGCGGCAAACGGTGGAGTACGGCCAGAACGGTGCAAGGGTTTTGGTTCGGGAAGTTGCTGGAGTTGTCGCTGAGAATGGTGCAAGGTTGGGCATCTACGAAGAAGAAGGAAGGTCATTTGCTTCTGCATGTTGACTAATTGGATCAACTTTCTCTCCCTTGGTGGCAGTTCGGTCGAGGGATGGAGGCATCGAGAGTAATCCCACGATTCCTCTCTTCTATTGCTGCTGTGTGCCAATGGAAGGTGAGAATGGCTGAGAGAAAAAATGTGCTGCTCGCTGAAGGAAGGCCAAAGCCTTCTTGAAGTTGACTTTTTGCGTCAACTATTGGAGTTCCTCGGCGGCTGTTGCGATGAATGGCGGGCGGATTACGCGTGGCTATCAGCTGGGTTTCCTCCTGCCAGTTGCTGCTTCATGCAGGCGGTGTGGTCAGCAGAGGAGAACGGCGTGCGTGGCCTTCATACGAGTCCCCCCCCATCGCCAGCGAAGGGAGTGTTCAATTCGGCTTTGGACGTGGCTGTCCTTGAAGGATTTCGGCTGCCACCTCTCCTTCTACATGCAGTGGCGTGTCCCTCCGTTAATTGACCACATGGGTCAACCGAAAGAGGTCTTCGTTTGATGGCCATCGAAGGAGAGAGGGACGTGGCTCTTCATGGGCAACTCTTGGATGCGAGAACGGGGCAGCAAGAAGTCAACTTTTCTCCTTGGTTGACCGGCTAAATGGAGGGGGAACGTAGCTGCATGACCGTGCATGGGCAAGGTTCTCGGTCACGTGGAGAATTGGGGTCAATGGTCTTCATCCATTGCATGAAAATGCATATACTAATGCGGCTGCCGATTGTGTCATTAGAAAAAGGTGCATAGTCCCATGCATTGCTAGCAAGGTCTTCATCTTTCCCTTGCCGTTCAGCTGTGGAGAACCGGCCATGATTGTCTGATGATAAGTTATATTTTAGCCATAAGATGTTGGGGATATGCGAGGATCAATAGTGGATTACAATTGATCGATTTACGATTACCTAGGGTTATAATATCAATCCAAGATTGGATTTGATTTCATGTATATTCTTTTGTTATTTCCATAGTTAACCACTCGTTGTACCTAGGATTATAATATCAATCCAAGATTGGACTTGATTTCATGTATATTATTTTGTTAACCACTCGTTGTACTTTAATTAGGAGCTTGTACATTGTTCTCTCAAATTCTGTCATGATATCAAAGCAACCGGTCCTACATGTTGGGGTGTGATTCATATTTCCCATCAATTGTATAAGGGCAATGCCCCTACGACTTTATAAGTAGAGCTCATATTTTATTGATAGTTTAGGTTTGAGCTCATGAATAGTTACTAGAGATATATATAATCTTTATATATTTTATTGGTAGTTTGAGTTTATGCTCATAATATATTCTATTTGGATATATATTCTCTTTTCTCTTATAATTGTGGGATGTAGCAGAGAGGTGCATGTGCTAATTATAGTGGAATCCATGGCTGAACGTGATTAATCAGGATAAAACCTTGCGTCTCAAATTATATTTCTCACTTTTACACTCTTTTTCTTTTTGTGATTGTGCAGCAAATCCTAACATAGCATAGCTTCCACATTTTTGATTGCCCTCTGGATTTTTTTTTCACCTTTGTTATTGTAGGAAATACTAGCCTACAAACAAAGGTTAGCACTTCGATGTAGGAATTGAACCACTAAACACAACCAATTCACATTCTTACCCATACCATGTTGAAGAATACCTCACCTTCCGAAGAAAACCAAATTCCAGAAGTTTCAGATCTAGAAGAGACGTATACATGTTCAATGCATTATGTTGAAGGTGTACTAAATTGGAGGTTTGGGCCCCAAACATAGCCCATATGTGTACTAAATAAGAGTTCCAAGGCTCATACACAACCAATTTCATCTATTTAGGCTAGCCTAACTAGGGGCAACCCATTCTAGCCAAACCATCCAATGGTTGCCTGTCAAGCAAACCCAACCCATGGATGTTTGGATTAGCCAAAGCCAAGACATGATTTATTCCTTGAGGGCAATGAATCAAACACACAATGAACATACCTAGCCCAAGGAGAGTTCACCAACCAATATCGAGCAAGCCCAACTCTTAGACCAGGATGGTTCCATCTGGGTCAACCATACAAATTAGGTGTGTCGAGGGAATGAATGCCTACCTGGTTTTTCAACACAACTTCATTCCTTACCAAATCTCCACTATAGGAAGTCGCTTGGAGCTCAATGAACTGTTATACACCTCGATGACCGATGGCCCAAAACTTCACCTCATCTACTAGCAACTCTCCGGCCCTAAGAACTACTCAATGTGGTCTCCAAAATTCTAACAAGCCTTGGTGACGAAGGACAATGATGGTTTCCTTGATGGAACCATCCCCATTTCAACCAATGATTGTTGGGCACAACATTGGAAGAAATGCAATCCATTGGTCCAAACATGGATCGGAAATTGCAATTTTGCAAAGGTCATAGTTGAGCTTCTTTCGATGGATAATTTGAAAATCATGTGGGAAAATATAAAGGAAATGTACAACAAATTAGATCGGGCTAAACTCTTTGCCCTCACCCAATCATTATCAAAATTGAAACACGGAAAATATGTTGATTATGGCTTGCTTTAACAAACTATTGGCCCTTTGGAATGAGTAAGAGGTGGCCAAAGAGAAGCACAAGGGACTTATGTTGATGCTACAACAATATAAGAACATAAGAGATCGAGAAAAGGTGACATGTTTCCTATTGATTTTGAATGATTCATACTTACCCAATCGGTTGTAAATCTTGGCCATGGAACCCATACCATCACTTGATCGAGAGTCAGTGACTTGCTTCATTCAAAAGTGTGAAGGTTGAGGAAAGCATTCTCCTCCCGACTCAATCAAGCCATCAACAGTGAGGAACCATCGACAAGGGGAGCATTAAAGGGCAAAACCTAACCCTAGGGTTTTTTTGACCTCGAGGGGAGGGGGGGCGAAGCCTTTTCAAAGTAGGAACAGATAGCCATGATTTGAAGACAAGATTGGACAGCCTTGATTCCATTTATCTAGCATCAGGATCGGATGGTCTACAAGAAGCCATGTCAGCCCTCGTTTTTAAATCCAACGGATATCCTTCAGCTACGTCATCATTGAAGGGAAATTCTAAAAGAAAAGGAAAATTGTACTGTGATTATCGTGAATGCCCACATCACACGGTAGAAACCTATTGGAAATTGCATGGAAAACCCGAGGAGAAAGGAAAAAGGGAATCTTCTACTGATCAAGTCACTGGACACAATATTGATAAAATCAATCAATCGATTAGTCATAATCAATTTCAGCAAATCATGATGGCATTGAGATAATTGGAAACTTCTGATAAAAGGGCAAGTTTCCCTCATACTTCTTATTGTTTCAGATCTTTATCTCATGATGCATGAATAATTTATTCAAGAGCTAGTAACCATATTATCGGTGGCGAAAGTTTCTATTCTCATACTCATAAGTATCATTTCCTAATATCTATGTGATTTCCATATAAGGAATATTACATATGTCACAAAAGTAGGGACAACAAATCTTAGTTCATCCATTATCCTTCATAATGTGCTTTATGTCCCTCAATTTCAATTCAATCTTCTCTTAGTTTCAAAGGTTTGTGAGGACAATTCTTGTCATATTTTTTTTTTTCAATTTTGACAATTGTTTCTTTAAGACCTTTTCAACTAAACTAATGAGCTTGGGTAGGGTTTCATAAGGATTATATTTTTGGACTAGCTCTCCCAAAAATTTTGACTTATCACGTGTTCATGTGAATAAAAATCATTGTGTAACATTGCTCTTAATGATAAAGTTATTCTTTCTCATCAACATTTGGGTCACAATGCTCATTTTCTCAATTTTCCAAATTTGTCCTCTCACGCAAACAATCACGTGCGCCTTTTCCTACAACCAAATCTCAAGCTACAAATAATTTCTCTTAAATTCATGTAGACATTTGGGGAAAATATCACATCCCACATCATGACAAATTCAGATTCTTAATTACTATTATAGATAATCATTCTCATGCTACATGGTTTTTTTTTTAATGCAGTCCAATAGTCAAGCTCTTTCTCACCTAAAGAATTTTTTTCACCCTAAAGAAAAATCAATTTGGCAAATTTGTTCAACACATTCGAAGGGAAAGAATTCTTTAGTTGTGACTATAAATTTATTTTTTCTTCCCATGGAATTATGCATGAAAGCTCATGCACTTGCACGCCTCAACAAAAAGGGGTTGTTAAGCACAAACACTATCATCTTTTTGAAGACGCATATGCCCTTAAATTTCAAGCATTTATTCATGAGACTTTCTAGGGAAATTGTGTGGTCATTCATGGTAGTTTACCTGATCAATCGCATGACAACTTGAGTTCTCGACAAATGAACTCCCATTGAAGTTCTTTTTGGTAAGACGCATGAGATTAATCGCTTGAAAGTTTTTGGCTACCTCTACTATGTTACTACCCTTGGTCCTCATGACAAATTGAGTCCTCGAGCCTAACAATGCATTTTCATGGGATATCCTACTCTTCATAAGGGTTATCGTGTCTTTGAGCCATCAACATGTAACTTCTTTGTAAGTAGATACATTGTTTTCCATAAAAAAATATTTTAATTTCAGGATGAGGTATCTTCAAATGAGTCTTATAGCTCGAATCCTCATCATGATCATTTTTTATCTAAGGAACATTCATCTCATGTTCCATAATATATGCTTGTCTCGTCTCTAGATATTCAAACTTTAGCTCTAGTGATGGAAACCACTGCGGTATCTCCATCCACCCTAGGTTATTCGATTGAAGATTCTCCAATGCACATGTAAGAGAATTTTGATCCATCATCAAAATTATCGTCTCCATAGTTTCATCAGGAGTTATCATCTTGTACACCTGAGCATATTCCCCCTTGATGTTTAGGCTAGATTACTTGACCACCCACGAGGACCAAGGATTATATTTGTGCCTCTCTCAACTCATGAGGTACTCCATACCTATCTCCTCTTATGCTTTGTTCGATCATTTGTCTATGGAACATATATGGTACATTAGTCGTATCTCCAAGGAAAAGAGCCATCATTCTACAATGAAGCAGTTCATGCCCCCACGTTGGTAGAAGGCCATGGAAGCATAATTGTATGTTTTGATAGAAAATCAAACATTAGACATGGTACCCTTACCAGCTCATAGAAAACCCATTGGCTCGATGAGGAAATATACATGGATCTTCCACTAGGATTACGGTGACAAGGGGAGTCTGGAGTATGTTGTCTCCATAAATTTTTTTGACCTCAAACAAGCTTCTTGACAATGTATGCAAAGTTCACTATAACCTTCACAGCCATTGGCATCAAACAATCCCAGCATGATTATGCTCTTTTCACATGAACAAAAGGTATGTCATCATTTACTTATTGGTATATGTTGATGACATACTTGTTATGAGAAATGATAAATTGGTCATCAAGAGTCTTAAAGAGCACCTGCATTCTACTTTTCATATTAAAAACTTGGGACCTCCCAAATATTTTCACAATATTGAGATTGCTTGCTCAAACTTAGGGAATTTTTCTCAGCCAACAGAATTTCGTGTTAGAGATTATATTATAAGCAGGCTTATAAGGATGTAAACTTACTATCATTCCTATCAAACAAAATGTCAAGTTAACTACTGTTGATTACAATGTCAAATCATCTTTTGAGGTTGATGACCAACTACTCGAAGATCCATCCTACTATCAAAGGCTTGTAGGGAAAACTTATATATCTCACCATGACTAGATAGGACATATGCTATTTAGTACAGACACTCAATTAGTTCATGCATAACCCAAAGGAGTCTCATATGAATGTGGCTTTGAAGGTCCTAAAGTATTTAAGAAATGTCCAAGGCTTCAAATACTTCCCTCTCGTGATTGAAATTTGGAAATGACAGCCTATTGTGACACAAACTATGCCACGTAGGGGTGATCGGGTCCAGGGTGGGTAGGGTCTAGACCCGGACCACACCCGACCCCCGTTATAACCGGTTCTCTTTTTCTGGACCCTGTTCCCGACCCTGTTTGCATTAGACCCTGTTCCCAACCCACCCTGTTTTTCCGGTCCGGGAACAGGGTTAACCCTGTTTATATTGGAACCTGTTTTGCATATGTATCCAGTCAAATGAAGAAACTTTCATAAGTCATATCATAAACACCCAATATAAAAGTACCAAGACCTGCTTGAAAGTTGGATAAATTGGATATGTATCCAGTCAAATGAAGAAACTTTCACCAGAACCAAGAAAAAGGGATTAGGTAAAAAAAAAAAAAGGAAGATCTCCTAGTGCTTGTGAGAATTGATAGAACAGAGAACTTCACTTACAAACAACTACAACCTGATCCCAAAAATTTCCAGTTTCTAACAAAGATATTAGTGACAGACCAAGCACCACCACCAGCAATACAGTTCATATTTTCACTTTAACTCCAAAGTAATAATTACAGATGTGCACAATAATTAAAATGTCTCTTAAACAAAGGCAAGAAGTAGAAAGAAGTGACAGGACTAAGTTCTGATTTAAAATGAAAGGAAAAGCACCTCATGGAGCTTATTCCTTCTTCCTTTAGATTCAATAGGAAAGCGCCTCAGCATGAAAAACAACCTGGAATATTTGACATCCACACTGATCACAAGGAGAAAATCAAACCACACGAGTAAGCGAACATAAAAGTTCCGATGCTCGAGTAGTAAACCAGTACATTAACTTCTAATAATTACCTTCCTCCATAAAGCAAGAAGCCCAATGCAGCTAATATTGACACAACCGTGAGAAAAAAGAGGGAGTTAACAGAATGACATACAACATTGCAGTCACCGCAAAAACCATCAGTTAACAGAATGACATGTTACATCGACACAAGAAGAATACCATGAGGCGCTAAATTTAAGTGCTAATTGACAAGCCCCATTTTCACTACATATGAAAAGGAAATGGGATTGAAAGTCGTTTGCACTAAATGAAAAGCTAATTCAAGCTCGTGAACTAGAATATGCGCCTCTTCGGATCGACCTTTATGACCAACAGCAAAAGATAGAGCATTTTCCTAGAAAGCAACTCCCACAAGCACAATCACTTGAAAATGTGATTCCTCGAAATCGAGGAGCCCCAAGCAACTATTCCAGCAATTCCCATCTAAATCCAGCAATGGCCGAATGCAGAAAAAAATCTAATTTGAACGCGACGGAATGTGCAAACTATACAAGTCGTGGCAACGCAATTCGGACGAGAAACCCTCGACCGTCCTGGTGCAGAAGCCCGAAAGGGGGACTCACTTTGGGCAGGAGGTTGAGGATGTCGAGGAAAATCCTACCGCCGTTGTCGATGTTGGGGTGGTAAATCGGCGTTTGGAACATCACGCTCGGAGGCTGAAACAGGTAGCTGAGAGATTCCACAACAACGACCCCCGAAATCAAAACTCAACAACAAAGACAACTCTCTCATCTCACGAACCAAAACCAAACCCCTAAAAAAAGAAAAAATTGAAAACGCACCGTTCGGGAATCTGGATCTTGAGCTTGAAGACGCCGCCGGCGTACACGGACTCTTCGGGGCCTTCGATTTATGGAACGAACGACACCCGATACGATCAGCGATTCGGCGGCGAAAACCAACAAAAATTAGGGGGGCGCAAAGTAGGGAGAGGCGGAGTGGCGACGTCAGGATCTCACCGGCTGCGAGTGTCGTGGGAGGAAGGCAACGGTGGGCGAGCGGAAGCAGCGTCAGCGCTAAGATGGATCGGCAGAGGTCGCGAGCTCGGGGAAGTTTGCGGGTGTGAGAGCGTCAGAGTAAAGAGAGAAACAAATTAGGGTTTTTGGACTGCCTTAAAAACCGGTTCTCAAATCAGTTCCCGAACCGGTCCGGTCGATCCGGTTCCCGAGTGGGTAATCCCTCGGAACCGGTTCCCGGACCGGTTTCAACCGGAACCGGTTCCCGACCCTGTTTTCCGGGTGGGCCAATCTGGGAACCAGGTTGACCCGGTCCGGTTGCACACCCCTAATGCCACGTGTCCCATGAGATGGAGATCAATCGTTGGTTTTTGTATTAAGCTAGGAAAATCCTTACTTTCGTGAAAAACAAAAAAGTAGTCAACTGCATCATTAACATCCGCTAAAGTTGAAAATCGAGCCATGGCCAAAACCATTTGTGAAGTAGATTGGATACAAGCTTGCTTTTAGACCTCCGCATATGAGTTAATGGATCAACGAATTTATTTTGTGATTATGATGCGGCACTCAAACTTGCGACAAATCCCATATTTCATGAGAGAATGAAACATATTGAAGTAGATTGCCACTACACTCAAGATAAAATTCAAGAAAAAGTAATCAAGACAAATGGAATTGAAACCATAGAATAATCTCTAAAATCTTTACCAACCCATCATGTCGAACATAGCACACATATCTAGTAAGCAAGTTGCATGTCTTGGATATACATCAACCATCAGATTGAAGGGGAGTGATGGAGATATGCAAGGATCAATAGTGAATTGCATTTGATCAATTTAAGATTACCTAGGATTATAATATCAATCCAAGATTGGATTTGATTCCATGTATCTTCTTTAATCATTTCTTTAGGTAACCATTCATTGTACTATAAATAGGAGCTTGTACAATGTAAAGAAACATGACCAACTATACACAAATACAGATCGTTCTCTCAATTTCTGCCCATTCTTCAATTTCTGTCATAAGATAGTGGCTTGATCAGTTTTTGCGCATTTTAACAAATCCACCTCCTAGAATGATATTAAAAGTGCATCCGTTGGAGATACATTTAAGAATTTGCTCATTTCAGGTGCAAGATTGCGTCCGGAAGCCGGAACCCTTTTGTTTACTCCCGGCCGGCACGAGAGTGACAAAATCCCATGCTGAGAGGATTCCACCTTATCCCTCTTTTGACTGGCCAAGTTACCTCTTTGTTTTCTCCCATGGTTCGTCATCGCGGCATCAAGGCCGACAGCTCCCTTGCATTGAGGTTACATTGAAACAACCTAATGAGACCCTTGACCTTGATTGATGATGATGTTGTTTTGGTGACTATTTGAAATATCAACGATCGACTCAAATGGAGCCGATGGGGATTGTGGCCTCGATAAAATTTCTCCTCGCCACATCTAAATCAAAGATGTTACGAGGTTTTGTTGTCCCACGCCTAGATTCAAGATTTCGCATCCTAAACTCAATATTTTATGTACGAACTCGATGGTTAATCAAACAAATGGACTGCAAGTTCATCATGTACCCAAATGGGCATGTCGCGTACGGATTGTTTCATTCTTGTTAGGTTTTGATTTTGCAAAGTACATGTACCTCGAATTGATGAATCACTTTTTGCCCAGCAAACCATCAGCAGTTCAAATAGGGAATTGTTTACACTTGAAATCTTAAGGAGTTGAATTTCTGTCGAAAAATAATCTAATCAATCCTAAACGTAATATATAGATGTCAATTTAGTTATGGAAATTCCAAATTTATCGATTCAATCATAAACTTTTCCATGAAATTTCAATATAATTCTTCGATCAATTTTCATCGAAATCGTTGACGTGACATTTAGTTATTGCTAGTCATCCTACATGGCACGCCATAATATCTACAATTTTCGGTGAAAATTAACCAAAATGATTACATCAAAATTTTGAGTTAATTTTTAATTTAAATTAATCAAAATTGGGAAGTTTAAGATCAAATTGAAATCCGTACAATTAATTCAAAACTAATTGGACGATTTCAGCAAATTCCGTCGTGCATGTAGTTCATACGCAAATCCGCTCCTTGATCAAAACCGACTTGCCTCCTATGGTGCCAAAAGACTAGCAAATTGTTAGCAATTCTAGCGTTTTCTATGACCAACAAATTAACTCATCGTTCATAGTTTATACGGAAACAAGTCCAAATCAAGCTTCCGTCCATCGTTCTGACGCACTTGTTTTCATCTCCACCTTTCGCTCTCATCCTTAACGTTTAGCAGATTAGAGAAACCGAATCCCGATTTTGCCCTCGCTTCCCTCCCCCCCCCACGCACGAATCAAAGAAACCGCCTCACCGATGCGAGGCTATTCCAGTCATTCGGAAAAGAGAATCGACGGCCAATTATACGTGGGTTCGCCTTCGAACGGACGGTCCTGGTTTCGTTTCGTGGCCCATAAATCAAAGGCTTCCTCCACCTCTTGCTCTCTCGTTCTTTAGATCTTCAAGCGATTCCGGGAGCTTCGTGGATTCGAAAATGGCAGAGACGAAGCCGACGATGCACGCGGTGTGGTACGACTCTTACGGCGGAGGACCCGCCGGCTTGAAGGTGCGAATGTTTTCGGCCCGCGATCGTCTCGTGATTCATCTCTATACGCACGTATACATCGTCCATGCGATATGAAACTAGGACCAGACCGTATATGGGTTTGAAGTAACGAAGTTTGCGCTGACGAATCATGCTTCTGTGTGATCGGACGCCTTGTGCTGTCAATGGGTTGTGGTCACTTTGGTGAAAATGTTGAAGCTTGCCCTTCTTCCTTTTTAGATTCTGCTGCCCGAAAATAAACTGAGGAAGATGCTGTTAGGTGTTCTCGTATGTTGGTTCTTAGATTCTGCTGGCCCCTTCTGTCGGATTATTTAATTGGGCCGACGACTTTTCTTTTCTTTAGTAGTTGAGTCGACGGTTGAGGATACGGGACATAAGAAATTGAGAGTGTTAATGCTGTAGGTGGATAAAAAATTTGACTTTTGCGTACAAGTCCAGCCACGGAGTTCGGTCAGGTTTTGCTCACCCGACAGAGTTAACCGCTTATCCTGCTACTGAGATTCGGACTTTAATGAATATGTAAGGATTGCATACCAATTGGTCGACTCACCCTCAGTGAACAGCGCTTTGAAAACAGAGAAGATCTTTGTTATAGAACATTCTCCTCGTGTAAGAGAGAATAGAGTGGCACCTATCAAGCCCCAAGCTTATAGCCCTCTTGTCCCGTCTATCCATTTTCTTCGGTCCTTTTTCGGCCAAGCATTTTCCTCCTCTTTTCTGTGTCATGTGTGACAGGACCCAGTCGCAATTTTTGCCCGTTGGTGTTGAGAAAAATCGATGATTAAGTACACAGAACATGTTATTGACAGGTATGTCTATTTAATAATGTGAAGAATAATTCTGAATTTGATCAGCTCCTGTACTAGAAGAAGACCGGTAGAACCTGGAAATAGACATATAATCATACTTATATATGTTAGATCTACTATTGTGAGCTAATGTAAAATCCTTCACAACACATGTTGGCTGGGGTGCTTCTCCATTCACTGCATAAAGTCAGGAATTTGGGTATCATAAAACAGTGAGAAAATGCTCTTTTCCAAGTTAATTGATCTCTTCTTTTTTTATTATGTTCTTTCGTGAGTTGACAGTATTAAACACAGAATCTGATTGATGTTATAAATGTTTTCTCTGTTCTTCTCTGTGTAGATACATGCTAAGTTATTTGGGTTGTCAAGATATATCTGTCATTTGTGCTCTTTGATTGCATTTTATATCATGTTACCTGTTCTTGTGCTTCTTGCAGCATGTTGATATACCTGTTCCTGCACCTCAAAAGGATGAGCTTTTGCTGAAACTAGAAGCAATTAGTATAAACCCTGTTGATTGGAAAACGCAGAAAGGAATGCTGAGACCAGTTCTTCCTCCCAAGTTCCCTCACATACCTGGTATTGTGTTGAAACTGGAAATTGCTATTTTTCTTACCTTGTTGAGAAGAAGCGTGATGGTTTACCAAATGTACGGATCCTTGGGGGAAGAGTAATTCCTTAAAGATTGTTCACGTTTGCTTGGGTAGGCAATATCATCAATAGAGTTGCATTATGTCCTCATTCATCTGTTTTTCCTTTTTTTTCTTTCTTTTTTTTTTATTATATAAACTTTGGGCCAATTCATTCATGCTATTTACTTTTGTCCGCTTTATTGCTGATTTGGTAAATCTATTGTGCTTAAGAGATGATTGTTATTTCCATTTTGTGGACTACAGCTTGTTTTCAAGAACTAATTCATGCAGACAACTTTACTACTTAAAATATTCATGTGCTTCATTGTTTTTCCCTATCTAAACTGCGGCTGTGAGCCATTTTGAATGATTTATAGTTTGGTTGCTTTTGGATTGTGTGTATGCATAGGAATGCTTGTGGTTGTGTGTGTGTGAGAGAGCATGTATTGGGTCTGTGTTTGGAATGCTGGTTAACTAGATTATCTGGGATGCTCTTGAGGGCAGGACATCATTTTCCATGGTTTAGTGTCAATGATTTAGAGGTAGGCATGTTTCTTTTTCCTTCTAGCATACTCACTCTCTGAGCTTCATCAATGGGCCAGTTATCTTGTTAAGCATATGTGCTCAATATAAGTGTAACTTCGCATCTCTTGTCTCTTTGCCTTCATTTTACAGCCACCGATGTAGGAGGAGAGGTTGTTGAGGTTGGACCAGCAGTCAAGAAATTTAAACCTGGCGACAAAGTTGTAGCCATCCTTAGTCACTTGGTAATGCTCACCTTCATGTTTTGCATTTTATCTGTTGGTAAGATTGTATTTTTGTGATGATGATGGATCATAATCTGGAATTAAAATAACTTTTTCACAATGTGCGAGAGTTCTTGGAATGACTGATTGCTCTCTTAGTCAGTTTATGAGCTCCTACACACTAGTTGAGGCCGGCTGATGTTATACCATTTTGTGCTTTCATATGATATAATCTGTCAGAAAGGAGGAGGATTTGCCGAGTTCGCTGTAGCAAAGGAGAACCTAACGGTGGCAAGGCCACCTGAAGTATCCGCACCAGAAGGGGCAGGGTTACCGGTAGCTGGCCTCACTGCTCTCCAGGCCCTCACCCAAGCTGCTGGGATAAAGCTCGACAGGAGCGGGCCACTGAAGAATATCCTGATTACTGCTGCCTCAGGTGGCGTTGGCCACTACGCAGTTCAACTCGCGAAGCTAGGAAACACACATGTAACTGCAACTTGTGGGACTCGCAACATTGACTTCGTCAGGAGCCTCGGTGCTGATGAGGTCCTCGACTATAAGACCCCGGAGGGAGCCGCCTTGAAGAGCCCATCCAACAAGAAGTATGACTTCGTGGTCCACTGCGCGCACTCTTTCCCTTGGTCAGTTTTCGAGCCAAACTTGAGTGAGTGTGGCAAAGTGATAGATATCACCCCAGGTGTTGGCGCAATGATGACCTTCGCTCTCAAGAAACTCACCTTCTCCAAGAAACAGCTCGTGCCATTGTTATTAACACCCAAGGGCGAGAATCTGGAATTTGTGGTTAAGTTGGTTAAGGAAGGGAAGCTCAAGACCTTCATCGATTCGACATATCCGCTGAGCAAAGCGGAAGATGCTTGGGCGAAGTCTATAAATGGTCATGCCACCGGTAAGATTATTGTTGAGCCATAGGGACTATATACTAATGGCTGGTGTTTTTATGGGTATTTTCTATGATAATGCTTTTCTTCTTGCTGTGAATGTTTTTGAACGTGTTTGTTAATTTTTACCTATGGAGAGATTTCTGGGATGTGTATTATCACTTTGAATAGAGCGATTTACCTTATACTGAAATGCTTGTACATATGTTCTTCCTATGAATCTTTGAATCTTTTTCATTTGTACTTTTGGCTCATTTAGTGTCTGTAGCCTACCTAAGCTTAGCTTTCTACAGTTTAATGGAGAAAAGTACCAAAAAGGTCTTAAACATATTACATTGGTACTAATTCAATTTTTAATTTTTCAATTGAATCAATTTAGTCATAAATTTTTTCACATTGGTACTAACTTAGTCTAGCTAATCAATTTATGCTGGAAATTGTTGACATGAACGACGGTCTTCCTACGTGATACGCCAATGTTCATGTGAACATTTTTATTTAATATTAATTGATTTTCTTTTTTTGAATTTTTTCTTTTTCTATTTATTTTTTCCTTTCTTCCTTATTTTCTTCCACCAACCTCCGTCATGGTCAGCAAAAGTCGCCAGCTATAGGGAGGGCAAGGGTCAAGATTAGGGGTATGCAAAATATCCGGGAACCGCCCGGAACCGGACCGGAACCGCCCGGAACCGGCGATTCTTGGTTCCCGATTCCAATTTTTTGGAATCGGTGGGTACCAGTCCGGTTCCCGGTTCCATGGGCGGATCCACCCACTCGGACCGAACCGGACCGAAACATTTAATATTAAAAGAAACCCTAAATTAGATTTCATCTCCTCACTCCCTTCGTCTTCGATTCTCTCTCTTTATTTCTTCCTCGATTCCTCCTAATCCTATCGCCATTTCGATTCCTCCCAAGTGTCAACATCGCCGCCGTTGCTCCTTTGCCCTTGCTATTCACCCCCTCACGTCAGCCGCCACCCGCCACAGCCGCGGAAAATTATTTCGCAACCGTTCTATGTTGAAAACCCGACCATAAACCTCCTCCCCTCCTTCCCAACTCATAGACCCTACCATTCTATATTGAAAACCAAAATTATTTCGCGTCAAGATCGGTTTCATGGATCCACCCGGGAACTGGACCGGACCAGCCGGTTCCTGGATGGATCCATGCAACAAACGGGTGGATCCCAGTTCCAATTTTTTGGAACCGGTCCTTAGCAGACGGTTCCCTATTCTAGGTCGGGAACCGCCCGCCTGGACCATGCACACCCCTTGATGCCTTCATCAACCACAAGCGAGATCAGCCCTTGCTAGCTAGCTAGTGGCGAGGGCCAGCCTTGCCTAAACAAAGCCCCTTGCCAGCGCTAGGGCAAACGAGGCCAACTCTCATCAAATCTAGTGGAGAGACCCTACGGCAAGGGCAGCCTCCCTCGAATGGCAAGGGACCTTGTCTAAGTGAGGCTAGTCGCCGGCCTAGTGCTCGCCAACCCTTGCTTTGGCCTCTGGTGAGGGTTGGGCGAGGGTCTCCTTGCTAGATTTGACGAGGGGTGGCCTTGCCCAGTCCTTAGGTTAGTCTTGCCTGTTGTTGTTGCTAGCGAGGGCATCTTGGCCCTTGCCCTAGCTAGTTATCACATAGGCTAGCTGAGGAAAATAAAGAAAAAATGAAAAAATAAAAATAAAAAGAAGAAAAAATTAATAAAAATTCAAAAAATAATTAATATTATATGAAAATATCTATGTTAGCGTCAATCATATCACGTAGAATGATTAACATTTATGTTAATAATTTTCAGTATAAATTGATCGAATAGACTTAATTTGTACCAATGTGAAAAGATATAACACTAAATTGGTCCAATTAAAAGATTTGGAATTGAATTGATATCAATATAATATGTTTAAGATTTTTTTGGTACTTTTCCTTAGTTTAATGCATTGTGGGCACTAATTGTGGGCAAATCATATTCAACTTAAGCTTGTTTTGTCTAACCATAGCACAATGTGATTAGATAGATTAAAATTTTCGAGGAGTCAATTGGGAGAAAGATAAATAAATAAATAAATAAAACACACAAGTTTAAAGGTCAGAAGTAGATTATCAGCTTGTGAGATTTCTACTGTTATTTATCGTCGGACCCCCAAAATTTATTAACAGGCGCACGTTCAAATTTAAAGGCATATAAAATCACGTGGAATTGTCTCACAATCTTTTTAATGAAAGAACTTTCGAAAGGTATATTTTTTTTTTTTTTTTTGTAATCCAGGGAACCTCCACACGCCGCCGCGGTGGAGAGTAAACCCCGGAGGTTGCGTAAGCGGAGGACCCACCACCCCTAACAACCCACTTAAGACGCGGCTTGCACTTAAGACTCGACGACGCCGTGGATCGAACTCGGGTCTTTTTGCGAGAAGTCCCTTGCTCAACCACCTACGCCACCACCGCCGGTGGTTCAAAAGGTATATGTTAATTGCGCAGAAGTATGACAATTTATGTGTGTTTGTGTCGATCCGAGAATATACTTATAAGATAAGTCAACTCAAAAGCGATATGACGAGTTAATGATTTCAGCATGCGAAACACGGAGATAACCCGAAAATTATAAAATTTGCGCGGCACAGCTTGATTATGGCAGGTTAATGGATCAATAAGATTGTATGACCTGCCATGATACGTAATCAACATGCCATGAATCTGATACTAAACATCCTCGGTTTTTAACCAAATGTGTTTACAAGTGAGTATGATTAATTAACAAAATATCAGCAAATCAGATTAAACAACTTGAATCGTGGTTGATGAATTTTTTTTTTTTTTATCAAATAAGGGTTCAAACGTAGAAGCTGTCTGCTTAGAGGTCCGTGAAACATCCTATAAATCTCATAAATATGTTAATTCTAGCTTTTGGGCTTATGTAAGTGGTTGACACATAACAATTTGCTTGCAGTTAGTAAGATATGAACATGCGACCTTTGCTTTCTGAGTTGAAAATCCTTATGCTCCATCCAAAGGTACTAATCTCTGTGGTTTTCACAATCAATGAATTATCGTCAATTTGAAATCTTAATGATAAACCATGTAGTATGTAGACACCATAATTTTCTCATGAATTATGTCTAATCAGGTTGCATATATTAATCAGTTAATTTAAATGGGTTACATGAATAAATTTTCATATTCAATGGGTTCAGCACAAATATGATAAGATTTACATAATGTCTTGTAATTAATTTTGACTAGATCGATAGATCAATTACAAGACACTGTGCAAAGTACAAATCAATCTATCGGGAATACCAAAGTGTTTTGCCACCTCACTGCAATCATGGGAGGCTATTAGGTGGTAGCTATTTCCGAAGAAGTGATAGGGAGTCTACCTTCCTTGTGATGACTCCCAAGTTTCTAGACAAATACTTCAAAATTCTAAGTTCCAAAGTCTAGACAAAGCTTTTTGAGGACATGCTCCAGTCCAATATATCGTGTCTTGAAATTGGCCCGAGTACAATCGGCCTAATTTGAATCCGATAATATTAATCAGGTTCAAATCTCGCCACGTGTCGTGCAAGTAACTGCCCCCCCGGTCGGTCGTGCTATCTCATCGAATGCTCCAACCATGAAGTAAAGCCGCAGGATTTTCGTTGGAACTGCTCTCACTCGAGGAATCACATTTGGCGCGATTTTCAGCGGTTTTGGGAAAGCAACCAACGACGGTGGTTCTTCTTCAGCGTGTTTTGCCACTGCAGGATCGGTCGCAGTCTCCCCTGTTCCCGGACTCCCGGAAGATCGTCCCTCCTGACGATAAGAGCTTGCGAGGAGCTCCTCCTCCGCCCTCCCATCTTCTTCCTCTCGCCCTCTCCGACTGTCCCCGCCGTTTCGCGTTCCGGAAGTGGTGGACAAGGAGCTAATGCGCGCGGTTTGGTACGAGTCCTACGGCGGAGGAGCCGCCGGTCTCAAGGTGCGAAACGGTCTGCTCTCGATTCTTGGTGCGGAGATGTTCATTTCTCGATGATCTGAAGGCGGAAACCCTGGCTCTCCGTGCTTCCATCTGAGATTCCGCAGGATTTGTAATCCTCGTGCATGCTAAATCGCATGTCGATGCCAAGAAACCGGAGACTAAGGAAGAGTCCTCTTGAATCTGCTTGAAGATAAATCATTTTCAGCGTTGTGATTGCTCAGTCCAACGTTTTGACTAGTCTCTTTGATTGAGCTTATGCTGCAACTGCTTTTGATTGTTACTGCGTGCATGAATGAGGATCCATTGATTCATCACACCCTGTTTTGGGAAGGAAGAAGATAGGTATCATAGAACATTATCAATGCACGAGGGTGAAAAGGAGCGCTAATTTAGCTGCAAAATACTGGTATAGCAAGGAATAGGGTACAACCCTTTAGTTATCGTCTGATGAATTTCATGCCATAATAAGCATGGAGTTCTCTATTCTGGTGTTGTGCTTATCCAGTGATGGATCGCAGGGGCTTGGGGTTGCACCCAATTGCTTGGTGCTTCAGTAAATTCTTACCAATATCAATGGAACTCATAAATAATAGATATCTCGCCCGAGTTTGGTAGTGCAGAACCCTTTCTTTATCTCTTCCTTCTGTGCCATCCACTGCGTTTATCTAGTTTGCTCTGTGAGCTTCAAATAGAAACTTATGCACCTTTTCGGTTCATTTTTGTCGGAGTGGGACTCGATCTGATTGCAATTCTGAATCAATACAACTTTCTTTTGTTGTTCCTTGTTGTCTGCATTCGCTTTAAGGAATGAATCCTATAGTATCATCAGTGTCATGAATGTCTCCTTCAATCTTGTTTTCATGTTTTACAGATTAGGATGAGCGATGCTGTTTTCCACTTACGTTCTCTCTAGTTCTTGTACCTCATTACCTGTTCTTGTGCTTCTTGTAGCATGTAAAAATTCCGGTTCCTGAGCCAAAGAATGATAAGGTTTTGCTGAAACTGGAAGCGGTTTCTATAAATCCAGTCGATTGGAAAATACAGAGTGGAATGCTAAGACCCTTTCTTCCTCCAAAGTTCCCTTACGTACCTGGTACTGCCTTGAAATCAGAAATGTTCTGTTTCTTCGCCCATTATTGATGAGAAATACGATGGTTTTGTAAAGTGTGGGGCCTGACTCTTTTGGGTGAAGAGATATTTCCTAAAGAATGATCACGTTTGCTTGGTGATGCAATACAAAGTACAATCAAAATAATAACGAAGTATGATGAAGATAATATCCTCATTCGACTGTGTTACTTTTGCACACTTCATCATTGTCAGATGTTTTGGTAATCCTGTTATGCTTAAGAGATGTCTGGCACTTCACTGTGTGAACTATGATACGCTAACAACGGCCAATTCTGCAGACTACTGTATTACGTGTTGTTCCTGTTATAATACTTACAAGCATGTTGTGCCTGTTATAATATGGTTCCGGCTCTGAGTTTCACAGTTGGCCGGTTGTTTTGTTAAGCACATGATCCCAATTGATTGCCAAATTGCAACTTTTGCATGCATATATTTCACTTCTCTTTGGCTGAAGAGATTCTTCACTTGTACAGCCTGCGATGTGGCGGGAGAGGTGGTTGAGGTTGGTCCTGGAGTCAAAAAATTTAAAGCTGGCGACAAAGTTGTAGCCTACCTCAGTATTAGTGTAATGCTCATTACTCATGTTCTTCACATTTCATCTCTTTTAACTAGGTTTGCTCTCATGGTGGATCATTTCGGAGAGTTCTTTGGTGAAACTGATACCTTTCTGTGTCAGTTAGCTACCATGAAGACATCTTTTTTGCCTGCCTATTGATATAATATATTCGGTATGCTTTAATTTGATAACACAACAGAACGGTGGTGGATTTGCCAAGTTCGCAGTCGCAAATGAGAGCCTGACAGTGGCAAGGCCACCTGAAGTATCCGCACCAGAAGGGGCAGGGTTACCCGTAGCTGGACTCACTGCTCTCCAGGCCCTCACCCAAGCTGCTGGGCTAAGGCTGAATGGGAGAGGGCCACTGAAGAATATCCTGATTACCGCTGCCTCAGGCGGCGTTGGCCACTATGCGGTTCAACTTGCGAAGCTAGGAAACACACACGTGACTGCAACTTGTGGGGCTCGCAACATCAACTTCGTTAAGAGCCTCGGTGCTGATGAGGTCCTTGACTACAAGACCCCTGAGGGATCCGCCTTGAAGAGCCCATCCGGCAAGAAGTATGACTTCGTGGTCCACTGCGCACATGCTTTCCCCTGGTCAGTTTTCGAGCCGAACTTGAGCGAATGCGGCAAAGTGATAGATATCACCCCAAGCATCAGCACAATGACGACTTTTGCTCTCAAGAAACTCACCTTTTCCAAGAAGCAGCTCACGCCATTGTTATTAACACCCAAGGGCGAGAATCTGGAATTCCTGGTTAAGCTGGTTAAGGAAGGGAAGCTCAAGACCATCATCGACTTGAAGCATCCGCTGAGCAAAGCTGAGGATGCTTGGGCGAAGTCTGTAAGTGGTCACGCCACTGGTAAGATCATTGTAGAGCCATAGGCACTAATTGCTGGTATTGTCTATGATAGTGATTTTCTTCTTGCTGTGAATGTTATTGAACGTTCTGCTCATTTTCATCTTTTAGAAAGATTTCTGGAAAGCGTGATATCGCTTTGAACGGAGCGATGTACATTGTAATGAAATGCTGATGAATGTGTTCTTCTCTTCGAATCATTTCTCCTTTGCCACTTGCCCACTTGGTACTTTTGGCTCATTAGTTTGAAAGCTGTTGACTTCTGTTTGAACTTGGCTCCTCATTCTTTTACTTCTACTTTTATTTGCTTTTTGACTTGTATTTAGACATGTAAATACTATTAACTACTAAATTAACTACTGATTATCAGCGCTATCGAATTTTTCAATAAACAGGCCCACCTGTTATTTCGTCGTACCATGGGTAAACTTGAAGCGACCTTAATACAACGTGAAAGTACTTATGACGGCGTGTTCACCTTCTCTGCTATTCAAGTTTATCTCAGTGGCGTCTTTTCTATAATGCCCATGACAAGAGCCCCCGAATATATGTTATACAAATCATTGAGCATCGTGGCACCACTTACAATGACTCCATTTGTTTCATATGCGCTAAACTCTCAAGAGAATGATTTGAGTAATCATATATGAAAAAAATGATTTGAGAGAGATATACTTATGAATAAACCTGCATGTGTGGCCATATCATTTTTAATTTCAGCTTTCTTGATCTTACCCTAGTATTCAATAGATTTTTTTTATTATTATTCTTTTGAACTTTTTGGACCATTTGTTTTCATGTTGGGTATCATAGTCATATGTGAACTATAATAAGAAAAAATTTAGTAGACAATAAAATACAAATCATAGCAATGTGGAAAATAGAGAAAATTATTTAAAAAATCATAAACTTATTACACTTTTGTTAATTCAATCATAAATCTTTCTATTTTACAAATTTAATCATCAACATTTTTACTTTTTATCAGATAGATCCGGTCAATTTTGACCCTAGCTGAAAGCTACAACACCCTCGTAAGGATTTGTGAGCCCTCACCCAAAATCGACACTCTCTCCCCTTTTTAAGAGGGGAGGGTTACCCGGCCAACCCTCACTAGCCATAGTCGAGGGCCACCCTAGCTGAAAGCTACAACACCCTCGTTAGCAAAAGTAAGGATTTGTGAGCCCTCACCCAAAATCGACAAGGGCCATGACGCCCTCGCCAAATCTGGCTAGGTGAGGGCCCCCAATGAGGTCGCACACCCTTGCTTGGCCAAATTTGGTGAGGGTGTCACAACCCTCGCCGATTCTAGGTGAGGGCTCACGAGCCTTCGCTTTTGTCGACGAGGACGGTGATGCCCTTGCCAAGGGTGAGTAAGGGTCGACCGAACCCTCGCTGACACTAACCGCAAACCCAAAAAAAAAAAACACACACACACACACACACACACATTAAAAATTCAAGAAAATTATTAAAAAGCGCCACATTAATGCCAGACAGCCATGTTGGTAATTTCTACCCAAAATTGGTCAGATTGAACTCAATTGGTAGAAAATGAAAAAGTTTTGGACTAAATTAGCAAAAGTGTAATAAATTTAGGACTTTTTGGACAATTTTCCCCATAAAAATGTGGGCCTATGTTGATAATCAAGTTAAAATTATAGGGAGCGGACGATGATCGAGGACACTCGATACACTATGAATGTGCCACATGTTAATGCTGCATTGACTTAATGAGAAACTCTTCTTTACTAATCGAGAGCTAACAATAAGATGGTCTTGTGCTATGCATTAGCGAAAAAAACTCGATAAAACTTAAGACTTAGACATAAGAAAAAATCGATTACCTTGCAATTTGGTTGATCAGACAAATCGAGCCGATGTCATGCTCACGCCACAATTTTTTTATGTTTTTTTAAATATTATTCTTAAACTTTAGAACCATCAGTTATTAGTCGCTTGATTTATTCTATATTATATGCAATGAATTTGTGGTCTATTATCAAAATTGAGGTTGAGTTTTGAAAGTTAATGCTAATTCTAATTTGCCTCCTAGCTTTGGTAGTTATAATTGTCCTACCTAAAGAAAATTCTATTTATATTTTAAAAAAAAATTGGATATACAAATTATATGAAAATTTATTTTTCCTTTTCTCATCCCACTTACTGACATTGATACTTTGATTTTGTTAATTTTCCATTGACAACGGATTTGATACCTTTTTTCCGCGTGAAGCTTCTCTCATGGCCAAAATTAAAAATTACTATGTTGGAAAAAGTTTATAAACCTTGCCAATATAACAGTCAAGGTGCTGGAATCACCGCCCAACTTAATATACTCAATTGTGTCTATTTTCTACCTATTTTATTTTAGGATTAATATCCTGAAAAACCCCAAACTGATACACGTATGACAAATTTAGAGGTCGGGACACCTCGGAGTCTTGCAAAATCGCGTAGGACACTTAAGTGCCATAACTTTAAAATGGTACACTTAAGTGCCATCATCGGAGCAAAATGGGACACTTAAGTGCCACTCCGGCGAAAATCCGGCCAAATGGCTGACGTGGCAATTTTCCGGCGACCTTAGTCCAAAACGGCGTCGTTTTACACGCTGACGTGGCGGAGAAAACGCAAAAACGACGCCGTTTCGTGTGTCTACGTGTAATTATTAATATAAAAATTAATTAAATTATAAAGTATTCAAAAAATTAAAAAAAAAAAAAGAAAATTTAAAATTTAAAAAATTAAGAAAAATTTAAAAGTTTAAAAAAAAAAAAAAAAGGGGTCTAAGGGGCGGCTGAGGGCTGAGCCCTCGCCGCCGCTGCCGCCGCCCGCCGTCGCCGCCGCCGCCCCGCCGTCGCCGCCGCCGCCCCGCCATCGCCGGGAAGGGCCGGCGACGGAGGGGAGGGTCGGCCGGGGTCGCCGGCCCCCGGCCGACCGACGGCGAGGGCTCGCAGCCCTCGCCGGATCGCGGCGAGGGCCGCGACCCTCGCCCCAGATCTGGGCGAGGGCTCGCGGGCCCTCGCCGCCGGTCGGCCGGCCTCGCCAGCCCCTGGCCAGGGCCCGGCGACCCCGGCCGACCCTCCCCACTCCGTCGCCGGCCCTTCCCGGCGGCGGCGGGAGGCGGCGGGGGCCCGCGAGCCCTCGCCGGATCTGGGCGAGGGTCGCGGCCCGCGCCCTACCGCGACCCTCGCCCAGATCCGGCGAGGGCTTGCGGGCCCTCGCCGCCTCCCCGCCGCCGCCGGGAAGGGCCGGCGACCCCGGCCGACCCTCCCCCCTCCGTCGCCGGCCCTTCCCGGCGACGGCGGGGCGGCGGCGGCGGCGAGGGCTCAGCCCTCAGCCGCCCCTTCGACCCCCCTTTTTTTTTTTTTAATTTTCTTATTTTTTTTTAAAATTAAAATTTTTAAAATTTTCTTATTTTTTTAAATTTTTAAATTTCTTAAAATTAAAAAATTTAAAATTTTTAAAATTAAAATTTTTAAAATTTTTTAAAATTAAAATTTTAAATTTTTTTTTAATTTTTAAATTTTTAAAATTAAAATTTTTAAATTTTTAAATTTTTATTATTTTTATCTTTGATTTGGAGCTCGGCGGCGCACGTAGGCGAAAAATAATAATAAAAAAATCGCGCGTAGGATTTCCGAAGAGGGTCGCCGGAGGTGGCACTTAAGTGTCCACTTGAAAAAAAGTGGCACTTAAGTGTCTAGTTTGAAGTTATGGCGGACTTAAGTGTCGGCGTGCTTGATTATGTGCTGTGCTGGATTCTTACGCCGACAAATTTACCTTAAACTATTTTTTAACAATGAAAAACCCTAAACTGGTATACCCGTGATAAATTTACCCAAATTGACAATAAAAAACTTAAAACCGATGCATTTGTTATAAATTTACCCAAAAAAAATAATTTATTGAACAGTCAAAACCCCTAAACTTGTACATTTGTAATAAATATATCATCTCTTAAATTGGATTAGTATCACAAAAAATCACAAAAATTATATAATTGTGACAAACGGAGAGTAAAATCACAAAACGATACACCAGCCAACTGTCGCATGTCATTCAACTTAATAATTTGATAATAAAATTTAACGAAACTAACAGAGTGTAAATTTATCACAAGTGTATCAATTTGATAATAAATTTGTAAAAGATGTATCAATTTGGGGTTTTTAGTGGTAAAAAAATTAATTTTGGATAAATTTGTCATAAGTGTACCAGTTTGAGGCTTTTCAAGATATTAACCATTTATTTTACTAAGAATATAGAGGAAAGAGAGGGGGCACGGAGAGGATTGCCATCAACAACTTGCTAATAGCCATAGATCTTGCTGGAGATGCTGCCCAAAGTCATGATTGTTCACAAATCATGCCTTTTCTAGGGAGCTTCTCAATTGAAAATGGTGGAAACGAAGCTATTGCACGTTATTTCTTACCATAGTGGGAGCCGCTGGTTTGAAGGCGCTAAATCAATATGTTTTCTATTATTATTTGGGATACGTATAGTAAGTAGAAAATTAGAATCAGAAACACCAAGTCTATAAATTGTTCTCCTCAGACAAGTAAATAGAGTGACAATAACAAGGGGTGAGCACCAATTTTAAGGTAAACCTTAGAACTAAACCAGAATCACCCTACCCGATCGATTCTGGTCTAGTTTATGGTTGTGAGTGCAAAATCAAATCGGTAAGCATTTCTTTTTTTCATTTTGCAATTCCTTTATATATCTAATAAGTAAAAAGAAAATATGTGAAGAGGTTTTCTATTAATTGATTTAGTTTAACAAATAATTTAATTTATAACTATAGATGAGTGATGCTATGTTAGTTGCTTCTTTTGTTTTTTTGGTTATTAGAATTTAGAGCAATCTTTTATTGATGAATGAGGAATGGAGTTCTATATTTTAGGATTTATGTTTTGTGTTTTGAACTTTTTTTTATTTATTAAATTTATGTGTTCGATTTTTATGAATTTTTACTTTTGGCGGATAGAAATTTTTGTTGTTGCTTTAACTTTCATTGTGCTTGACTAAAGCATGAGTTAGACACTTCCTTAATGCTTTAATTCTATTTGTTTTGTACCATATTTCTCACCGTGTTGTTACTCTACTATTTTGTCATAACGGCTATTTATCTCGATTATAAATAAGGGGAAGTGTTACAAAATCAAATAATTGAATAATAAAATAGATATAAGGACCCCAGATTTATATTCAGTCGGGTGATTTACATCCATGGGAAGAGTGATAAAGAATTTCTCTACAAATCAAGCGATATAATAGAAATTATAACTACACTCAAGTCATTCAAATACTATCGATGTTTTACAACCCCCACTTACACCTAATAACTTTCACAATGTTTAAACTCACAATTCCTCATGAAATGAACCTTTAATCTCAAGAATGAATTAACAAATCTTTTCATAAGATTTTGGCTTGAACATATTAATCTTGATGAAATTCCACGAAGAAAAGAACTTTCACTAGACACAAATGGCATTAAGACCATAATGCAACAACCTTGGCATCTAACATAGAAGGGATACTTATATATGAAAATGTGTAAAAGATCCTGGTCAAAGTGAGATTGATACTTCCTTATTTGAGTCCTTACTCTCGAAATCCAACACCAAAAAATATTATGTACCCCTTTTATTTCTATTTAATTTCACAATCAAGAAACACTTCACTTTCACTTGTCTAGTTCTTTTAATCTCTTCAATTTGGGCCACGCCTTATTACTGAGGTAGAGACATATTTTAACTATCTCCACCTTGGCTCAAAATAAGTCACAATCACTTCGCTAGAACCAGAATTTTGATGCTCTCCCATAGCCCTTTAAGGGCTCAACACCATAGACATATTTCAAGTCCAAGTTTCGCTTGGGTTTCATCATTATAATGAACTCATCAAAACACCAAGTCCACTGTACCTTTAATTACTTCATAAGGATTTTTTTGACACGACTTCCTCTATCACAAATAACAAGACCATTGTTGCTTTGTATCATTATGAAATTGAACAAATACCTTGCCAAACTCAGCAATTACGCAATTGTTGGCTTTACAAGCTCCATCTTGCTACGAAAACCATCTATGTTATTTCTCACCTAATACCATTATCTTAAGAGTTTCTAGCTACAACTCCACCTTGAGTTAAACACCGTTCAAATCTTTATAAGCATTGCCACAAATTTTCTTATCTAGGAGTATTGGAGACTCATCAAATGTAACTTCTTTGCAATTTAATTCTAAGCACTACAACCTATAGCCCCATTCATTTTGTGCATAATCTAGGAACATGTACTTTCTTACTTACCCTCCTATTGAACTTGTGATATCCTGAAATTTCAATTATGTTTTCAATTAGATAAATCAGGCATTTCATCGACGCGCTTATAGTGTTATTTTTTAAGCTGATCACTCATGAGATAACTAAACTATATGGGGAAGTTATTAAGGGATTTTAACACAATAGACTTAAGAATTCGATCAGTAATCGACTACTCGACTGTGCTCATCTGCAGAGATCTTTACGGCACAGTTAAAATCAATTGGAGATCAGAGATAGGTCAGTTCAACTGAGATGTGTGGCTAAATGTGGGTGATTCCACTAAATTGAAAAATGCTCGTCAATCGGCACTAGATTGATTGTTCTGTCGTTTTGGTACCTTATGTCCATAATTGAAATCTCGAGATTTTCACGATCACTAAGGATCACCAATGTGTCATAGAGATTCATTGTAGCTCAAAGAAAATCGACGATGGGTCATTTGCACCAAAAATTTCTAAAAGCTACTCGGTAGGTTAGGTCATGCTAAAATCGTGCTAGATGGAAATTAACCGTGAATTTGAATCCGATTTCAAAAATTGAAAATTCTGTCATGTCACAAGTTATTTCAGGAACGTCAAATCATCATTCGAAGATTTTTCTACAAACCGAAATTTTTGGCAAAAAGTCAAGATATGGTCGTTTTTGTCTGGAAAATTCAAAGGACCATTTTTTATTACGTTTTTGGGATGCAAGTTGGTTCCATTGGTGATGAAAAATGTCAATTTGATCGTGGACACCTCAGTAAAAAATTTTAGGGAAAAATTGAATCAATTCAAGAGAGAATTGGAGAGGAATTGAGAGAAATGTTGCAAAATTCGTAGCCCCCCATGCCTCAACCTTTTGGACCTCTTCAACAGCTTCCTAAGGATGCTTTGGCAGTTGGAATTGTTGAGGAAGCCGAGCAGTCATGGTGGGGCCAATCAAAAGGGACAAGAGGATAGAGAGGGAGACCAAGGTGGCCCCCTCAAGCTTGTTGTCCCCCTTTTTCCTTCCCTTTTCGTCAAACCCCTCCATTCCAGCAAGCTTGAAGCCTCCAAAAACTAGAGAACCAAACCAACAACCTCCCCTTGCTCGTCGACGCCCGTCCGAGCCACCACGTCGCCACTACTCGCCGTCGCGCCGTTCACGAGCCTTGTGCAAGCCGCATCCGTCCCGCACTAGTTTGTGTCATTTTGCTCCAGTCGCGACGCCAGGCCGTCCCCCGTGCCCATCGAGCTCAGCCGGAACTTTGTCATCATCGTTCCGCCGCCACGAAGCCTCGCCTAGCCACTGCAGCCCATCGCCAGCCCGCCTTGGCCGTTTCCGGCCTAACTAGCCGCTCAGCCTCCTCCTCGGCCCACCAACCAGAATTGAAGCCCCTGGGTTTGCTATGCACTATTTGGCCCGTTTTCGAGCCCTTCCAAACCTCGAAATGTGCCATCGCTTTGGAGTTTGTGACCCGTCTTTGCACCCCGTCGAAGTGAACTCACCGACTCGCAAATCCAATGAGTTTACAACCTAATCTCCGCTAGGGAGTTAATTATGCTTAAGTGTGATTAATTTAGACTAAGCATGGTTTATGTGGTTAGTTAGAACGGATTAACAATTTAATCATTTGGCATTGCATGTGGTGGTTAGAGTAGTGCAATTAGCAAGTAGATAAATCGTAGTATTTATCTAGATAGGATTAGAAATTTTCCAGGCCCGTTTCAATATTTAATTAGGCTTTTTCGGTCTAAGTTGCATTTATTGGTATTTATTAATTAATTTCGGTAATTATTTAATTAATTATTATTTTTTGAAAATTAGACCGGGATAGCCGGTGACCAGAATTTTGTGTTGATTGCAATGGTGTGGTTGGTTTATTTGTCTAGATGATAATTTGTGCAATTTGTGTGTTGATTGTAATTTTGGATATTTATCCCAAAATTTATTAATTTCGGTATTTAATTAGAAAATTACCGGATGTCGGTTTACAGCGCCAAAAATGTTTTTATTGACTATATAATTAGTGGGATTTTATAAAATAAATATATTATATTCTTGGCTGAGGCCTACCATGTACTCCATACACTATTATTTTAACAGGTACTATGAAAATAGTGAAATGGTTAATGGATAAATATAATATCTATAAATCAATTTCGATGAGCATAAATCAGCTTTAGTGAGCACAAATTAACTTCGGTGAGCACAAATTAGTTTTGGCGAGCTATACTGTCTATCTATATCAGCTTTAGTGAGCTATACTATATATCAGCTTTGGTGAGCTATACTATCTATCTATCTATATCTGCTTCAGTGAGCTATACTATCTATCATTGTCAGCTTAGGTGAACATTCTTTCATATCAGCTTAGGTGAGCAGTGATTATTTCAAGAAAACGACTTGATAAATAGTATTGGTTGATAGATAGTATTAAATAGGTTGACCGAGAGATGGTCGTGATGATATGGAATCGACTGGATCGATTGATCGATGACTCAATCTAACTTGATGAATTTATTTGTTGAAGTGATTTGGTGAATATATGAATTGTATTGACTTACAAGAAGGGACTGATGCAAAGGTAAGTCATCTATCTCATGCGTGACTAGATAGCCTTTTGGCATATTTCCTTCCTAGTCGGGTCTTAGGAGGTGAACTTGTTGAGACGTCGTCTCACCCCGTTGTAGGATAACACTTTTAGGTCCTTAGATGGCAGCTCCTCTCGAGCATTTTGGCCAACTGAATAAGATCACTGAGTAAAGGTGTTATATTCCACTTCATGGGAGCCCGAGGGGATGGGTCTATGAACTCGTGAGGTCTGTGATCTGGGTTGATGCAAGTCTATCCCATAAGGTACCCCATCAATACAGATCATGGTATCGTCGTGAGGGGAATGGATAGAATGAGGGTCTCACACCAAAGACTAAGGTCCCTATGTCAATGCTAGAGGTTGCTTTTGGAAAAGGCACGACAGATCCTCTTGGTGGTTCAGTGGTGGACCTAGATCTTTCGGATCCAAGAACCTCAGAGTATTCAGTTGAAAACTCGACTAATTAGAGGATCTGTAGCCTCTACTCCCCCCTTTTTGCAGACATTGTACATAGTTGGCTAGTATTGTATATGACATAGCTTGTTATGTGTATATAAGTGTGATGTGATTTTCGAAAATGTGTGGCCCTGCTTTTCTATTCCATCTTGTTGTTGTCTGGATATTTATTATTTGCTTCCGCATGCACATTAAAATGAATGGGTCGGCGACACATCCTAGGACGTCGCTATTTAATTGACCACAGAGGGATGGGCACGCGCTTGGAGGATCGGGGCATGACATCCCCATTTAGTGGTATCAAAGCGGGTTAGTGGTTGGAGTAATAAGATGCGATAAGTTTATGGGATAGTTAGTAGGAATGGCCCTTATTTCATGCTGGTACATGTCTGTGTTAGTTGTTTGGTAAAATTGTTTGTGGTGATTACGCTCAATTTCTAATCGACCACGGAGGGATGGACATGCGCTCGAAGGATCGGGACATGACAGAGCTTACTATAACTCACTCAAACATAACATTGACAACCAAATATTTTAAGAACAAAATAATTAGCAATGTTACTTGACAACATTTATTTGGGTATCACATCTAATCACAATTGATGGGGTCTATTCACCAAGTAGCTCGTTGTACTTAGTACATCCATTAGGAACCTCTTGGCTATATCAGAACTAAGAGTAACTTATGGGCCGTCTCTAATAATGTTATGCTCATCAATTCCCCAACATGTTGTAGTTCGCAAGCACTACTATGATGTTTCATTTTGCATTCCTTCATTTAAAATTCATTTAACAACTCAGAGCAAAACTCCATGTTATTATTGGTCCACACATGCTTGATCATTTAGTAGTGTCCTCTTTTATCAAAGCTCTTATATGCTATATCCTAACGGAAGCATCAAACTTGTGTCCCAATACAAACACCCTCAATTTCCTTGAGTAGTCATCCACAACTTTTATCATAAATTTGGCACTTTTCCTCGAAAGAAACCATAACATCTTGCGAACATCCAAGTATATTAACTCTACAATCTTTTTGGTTTTCTTTGATAGACGTATTGAATTGCACTTTTCGCCATTTAACTAAGTCATGACACCTGCTTACATTTTGTTCGTAAGCAACATAATCGCATGGCAAATTCCTTTCACTTAGAACTTTTAGGTTTCTCCCCTAATGTGCCTAAAACCCATAAGGCACCATTCAAACTCTCAAGTAGATGCATCCGACTTCTCCACGTCAAAATCTATCATTGTCTTGTCTTGAAACTCAGCTATTATGCTTAATTCTTTATTTATCACCATGGCACCTCAAGCGACCTTCAAAATTCCTCTTTCTAAAGTCTACCGACACTTATCTAAATCTAGAACACTTAAGGAAATCAGGTTCTTCAACTCTAAAACTTGCCTTACTTTTATCAATGTCCTCACAATACCATTATATATTTTGATTCTAATATCATAAACACCCATAACATCGCATTTAGCATTGTTCCCTAGCCGCACTGTACTAATATGTAAATATTGATAAGTAGTAAACTAGTTCTTATTTAATATAGCATGAAACAAACAATCATAATCCATAACTCAATCGTCAAACAATAAATCCTCAGTGACGGATAAGACATATTTAACATTATTCAAATTACAATTAACTCTAGTAGCCACATCATCAGTAGATTCAACTCATATTCCCTTACCATTCTTGTTCTTCAGTTTAAGGTAATCATTTCTAAGATGCCCCCCTTACTACAATTCCAATAGATAACAACACTAGTTCTAATGTCTTTTTGGATTTATATTACTTATGCTAACACAAGTATTGATTATTCCTCTAGTACATAGTAAAACAGTAGATAAGTTCACTAGATTCTCTTCTATAAGCTTGTTGATCTAAAGGAATTATTAATAGCAGTTATCAAATAATAGGAATAATAGAATCAAAGCACATATCTCATTTTCAAAGTTGAAGTTGATCTCAACTAAACTAATTTACTAATGACCACAACTAATGCACATTTGTTCATCTTTAAGTTAAACAGAGGTAGCATCAACTAGATATTATTGATCGCAGAGGGTTTCTTGTACATATTTGACCGGTTTCATCAAACCCACAGTGATAGCCTTTTTTCACTATGTTAAACGCCACATTATAAGTCAATGTCATCCACATAATATCCAACACTCATCTATCTAGTAATTCTCATTCAACTTGCTTTATCGACTTTAGTTTCTCCCTAAATAGGGGTAAGTGCAGTATCCTTTGGTACAATTAAATTCTCGAGTTGCATCTTCTAGAAACTAAAGTCTTTCCTATCAAATTTGTAGATTTTCACTTTTCCTTCTTTTTTTTTAGTTTTACTGTTTGATTGCTTGTTTTCACAATCAATTATTTTACTAAAGTTTGTCCTTTCCAAAAAATAAAAATAAAAAATTGAAATAAAATAAAAAAGAGTTAACCAAATCCCAAGTAGGCTTTGAACCGAACAAACATAATTGGTTTTTGAGTCTATAGAGTATATTCTAAATTTTAAAAATTAAGAATTAGATCTAAGTAAGTTCCAAATTTCATTGAAACCCATTTCTCTTGGAATTGCTTGTGCCTAAAAATAATTTTACCCCGAGCTATTGGTAGAACACTGAATCATGGGCAGCCCCTCAGTCATTATTTCATGAATGTCATGTCATACGGAGCATGTAGTTCTCTGTTCTCACATTTGTGTGTATTCGACGACGGACAACGGAGGTCTAGGGAGCTGTCCCGTTGTGAGAAAATATTGGGTGCGCCGGGCGCGCCACATCGCCGTGCACCAGCCCAATCAGAATGCGACACGGGTCGCCACGTGGCCGGGTCCCGCTTTTGTTTGTAGCCAAATTTTTGCCTTCTCCTTCTCTCTCTTCATTAATGGCCACGTCCTTTTCTGTTTCTCCCGCCCTTCGCACCCAATATTTTCTGGTCCGATTGTCAACTTCTTTGACCTGATAAGAAGGTCGACACAACACGTGGACAGAAGTACAGTGATGCTTTTAGACGTTCTACTTTTGCGTGCTCACGCTCGCCGAAGCCGTGTCCACTTTCGGTTTTCCATCTCCCCCATGCGCTCTCATTCAACAAGAACCAAATTCCGATGATGCCCTGGTTTCGTTTCCCCGCTCCGAACCTTTTCCACCTTTTCAATGTAGAAACTGTCCCACCGAAGTGAGGCCATTCCACTCATTCGAAGATCGAAACCCACTGCTATCTATACGTGTACGCCTTTGACCGGGATGTCCGTAGAAAGGTCTTCCGGGCGAAAAATTCTCTTCAGCCTCTCGCTATATCTCGCTCTCTGTCGCTCTTTAGATCTTCGCACAATTTGGTGAGCTTCCGGATTGAAAATGGCGGAGAATAATCCGACGATGCACGCCGTCTGCTACGAGTCTTATGGCGGAGGAGCCGCCGGGTTGAAGGTGCGAATGTTTCGGCTCTCGATCGTCTCGTGATTCATATGCACGTGCGCGTGTTGACATAATGAAGTTTGCATGGACGTACTATGTTTATGTGTTCTTGGCCAACTAATGATGTCGATGGATTGTTGTGACTTTAGTGAAAACGTCGAAGCCAGCCTTTCCTGCTTTTTTAGATTCTGCTGTTCCAAAGTAAAGAGAGGAGGAAGCTATTCGGTGTTCTCGTGTGTTGGATTTGGGAATGTGCGTTTGGTGGACTTCTTGGGATTCAAATTACAACTTGTTCTACTAGCCTGTTCTGTTACATTATTTTATTGAGCCAACAGCTTGTTCTTTTTAGCAATTGCGTCGGCAGTTGAGGATACGGAACATTAAAAATTGAGTGCTGATGCTATTAAGATTATGACTTTTGCACAAGCACAAAGGTGGGGTTCGGTCAGGTTTGCTCACGCAACAGAGCAAACCGCTTATCCTGCTACAGGGACTTTAAATTTTTGCGGATGTGTAAGGATTTCATTTATCGACATGCCCCCAGTGATCAGAGCTTTGTGTAGGAGGCACAGATTAAACCCCAAGCTGTTCTCTTGTCACGTTTATCTGTTTCCCTTATCGAGTATTGATGATTTCATCTGCAACTTCTGTCAGTCGTTTTTCGGCCAAGCATTATCTTTTCTCATTTCTTTGTTCTGTGTGACCGGATCCAATCAAGATTTTGGTTGTTGGCGTTTAGAAATTTCAATGATGAAGCAAACAGAATAAGTCTTTGACAGGAATATCTATCTGATAATTTGAAGTTTAAATTGCGAATTTGATCTGCTCCCACCCCAGAAGAGGACCGGTAGAACCCCCGGACACACGTGGGCTGATGCTTATATATGTTAGATATACTTTTGTGGGTTAATGTAAGATCCCTTTCTCTTTAAGTGTTTTGTCACAATAGACTGCATAAAGTCAGGAATTTGGTTAGGATAAATCGGTGAAAAAATGATCCTCTTCAAGTTAATTATTCTTTTCTTTCTGTTCTTGTGTGAGCTGATGGGTATTAACCATAGGATCTGATTGATGTCACAAATGTCTCCTCTGTTCATCTTTGTGTAGATACTTGCCGAGTGATTTGGGTTGTCAAGTTTCTTGTGTTTCATTTGTGCTCTTGACTTGCATTACATGCCAAGTTACCTGTTCTTGTGCTTCTTGCAGCATGTGGATGTACCGGTTCCTGCACCTAAAAAGGATGAGGTTTTGCTGAAACTAGAAGCAATCAGTGTAAATCCTTATGATTGGAGAATGCAGAAAGGAATGATGAGACCATTTCTTCCGCGCAAGTTCCCTCAGATACCTGGTATTGTGCTGAAACTGGAAATCGCTATTTTTCCCACCTTCTGAGTAGAAGAGTGATGGTTTTGTTTTTAATTTTTTCGATCTTTGGCTGAAGAGTTATTTCTTAAAAATTGTTCATGTTTGCCTGGTAGGCATAGTTGCATTATGTCCTCTTTTTCATCTTCTTCTTTTTTTTCCTTTTGCTTTTGTCTGCTTTACCACTCATCTTGTGCCCTACAGAATGTTAACAAGAACCAATTCATGCAGACTATTTTGCTACCTGAAGTATTCGTGTCTGTCATTATCTTTTCCTATCTAACCTGTGGGTATGAGCCATTTCAAATCATGTGCAATTGCCATACTGTTTGGTTGCTTCCCGAATGTGCATGCACATGGGAATGCTTGTGTGAGCGTTTACTAGATTATCTGGTTTGCTCTTGAGGATAGGACATCATTTTTCCTGGTGTTGCTGTGAATTATTTGGAGATAGGCCTGTTTGTTTTGCCAAGTAGCGTGCTCACTCTCTGAGCTTCATAAGTGGGCCAGTTATCTTATTAAGCGTATGTGCTGAATACAAGTGTAACTTCATATCTTTTGTCTCTTTGCCTTCATTTTACAGCCTCGGATGTAGCAGGAGAGGTTGTTAAGGTTGGGCCAGCAGTCAAGAAATTTAAACCCGGTGACAAAGTCGTAGCCACGCTCAGCATCTTTGTAATGCTCATCCTTCATTTTTTGCATTTTTTGTCTTTTGAGTTTTGACTAGTGTTGTATGTCGCTGCTATGATAATAAATCACAAACTGGAATTTAATGACATTTTCACAGATGGAGAGAATTCTTGGAATAATTGGTTGCTCTCCTAGTCTGGTTGTGAACTCCTGCATGCTAGTTCAGGCCGGCTGATGTTATGTCATTCTGTGCTTTTACATGATAACCCCACAGACAGGAGGTGGATTAGCTGAGTTCAATGTTGCAAAGGAGAACCTAACAGTGGCAAGGCCCCCTGAAGTATCAGCCCCAGAAGGGGCAGGTTTACCCATGGCCGGTATCACTGCTCTCCAAGCCCTCACCCAAGTTGCTGGGGTAAAGCTGGATGGGAGCGGGCCACTCAAGAACATCCTGATCACCGCTGCCTCAGGTGGCGTTGGCCACTACGCAGTTCAACTTGCGAAGCTGGGAAACACACACGTGACCGCAACTTGTGGGGCCCGCAACATTGACTTAGTCAAGAGCCTCGGTGCTGACGAGGTCCTCGACTACAAGACCCCGGAGGGAGCTGCCTTGAAGAGCCCATCCGGCAAGAAGTACGACTTCGTGGTCCACTGTGCACAAGCTTTCCCTTGGTCGGTCTTCGAGCCAAACTTGAGCGACCGTGGCAGAGTGATAGATCTCAGTCCAGGCGTTGGTGGCATAATGACTTTTGTTGTCAAGAAGCTCACCTTCTCCAAGAAGCAGCTTGTGCCAATGATTGCAATACTCAAAGGTGAGGATCTGGAATTTCTGGTTAAGTTGGCTAAGGAAGGGAAGCTCAAGACCTTCATCGACTCGACGCATCCGTTGAGCAAAGCTGAAGACGGTTGGGCAAAGTCTCTCAGTGGTCGTGCCACTGGTAAGATTATTGTAGAGCCACAAGACTAAGTACTGGTGTTATTTTGCTGTATTTTTTCTGTACGTATTTTATGTAATAATCTGTTTCTCGTTCATGCCTATGACCGGTGGGTTGGGACCTTTGAAATGAGAAACAGGCTCAAACTAGCCGATGGCAAACTTATGTGTTAATCTGATTTGTTGATTATTGATCCATACAATCCAAGAAGTAACGAGTAAATATTGTCCTGAAACATTGAAATTGTGCTGTTTCATAGGGTACCTGACACAGGGCGAGTGTACAAGGCGAATATAGGATTCCAAGCACTGACCCTACCCTGTACTCACCGATTTCAAAATTTTAGATCTTGAGCCTACCTTGTTATACCGGATTCTTCTTCTTCTCTTTCCCTTTTGATTGTTGATTCTTTGTAATTTTAACTATTAAAATGAAATAGATTAAAAATGGGTCTGGTCTGGTCAGATCTAAAAGCCCATTAAAACTCATATTCATCTATAATGTCTTTCTTCAGGTCTAAACTTGATCCGTGAAAGTTTAATAGCAAACAATGATTTTTCTGTACTTTCCCTGCCCGTCCTAGAAGGAGAACCTAGCTTGCAAGACAGTTCTAAGGAGGTGAGGACACCTGAGTCCATAACTTGGCCAGACGCCGACACTTAAGTAATAACTTTAAAATGGTGCACACTTAAGTGCCATCATCGGAAAGAAAATGGGACACTTAAGTGCCACTCCGGCGAAAATCCAGCCAAATGGCTGACGCGGCAATTTTCCGGCGAGTTTGGTCCAAAACGGCGTCGTTTTGCACGCTGACGTGGAGGAGAAAACGCAAAACGATGCCATTTCGTGTTTACGTGTAAATAATAATATAAAAATTAATTAAATTATAAAGTATTCAAAAAAATTTAAAAAAAGAAAATTTAAAAAAATTTAAAAAATTAAGAAAATTTAAAAATTAAGAAAAATTTAAAAGTTTTAAAAAATTAAGAAAATTAAAAAAAAAAAGGGGGAGGTCGAACGGGCGGCCGAGGGCTGAGCCCTCGCCGCCGCCGCCTCCCGCCGTCGCCGGGATGGGCCGGCGACGGAGGGGGGAGGGTCGGCCGGGGTCGCCGGCCCCCGGCCGACCGACGGCGAGGGCTCGCAGCCCTCGTCGGATCGCAGCGAGGGCCGCGACCCTCGCCCCAGATCTGGGCGAGGGCTCGCGGGCCCTCGCCGCCGGTCGGCCGGCCTCGCCGGCCCCTGGCTAGGGCCCGGCGACCTTGGCCGACCCTCCCCACTCCATCGCCGGCCCTTCCCGGCGGCGGCGGGAGGCGGCGAGGGCCCGCGAGCCCTCACCGGATCTGGGCGAGGGTCGCGGCCTGCGCCCTACCGCGACCCTCGCCCAGATCCGGCGAGGGCTCGCGGGCCCTCGCCGCCTCCCCGCCGCCGCCGGGAAGGGTCGGCCGGGGTCGCCGAGCCCTGGCCAGGGGCCGGCGAGGCCGGCCGACCGGCGGCGAGGGCTGCGAGCCCTCGCCGTCGGTCGGTCGGGGGCCGGCGACCCCGGCCGACCCTTCCCGGCGACGGCGGGGAGGCGGCGGCGGCGAGGGCTCAGCCCTCAGCCGCCCGTTCGACCTCCCCCACCCCCCTTCTTTTTTTTTTTTTAATTTTTTTAATTTTCTTATTTTTTAAAATTTTTTAAAATTTTGTAAAATTAAAATTTTTAAAATTTTCTTTTTTTTTTTTAAAAATTTTAAATTTTTTAAAATTAAAATTTTTAAAACTTTCTTTTTTTTTTTTTAATTTTTTTAATTTTTATCTTGATTTGAGCCTCCCGACGCGTACGCGAAAAAAAATAATAAAAAATCGCCACGTAGATTTAAGAAGTGTCACGGAGGCGGACTTAAGTGTCCCACTCGAAAAAAAAAAAACTTAAGACTTAAGTCCGTTTGGAAGTTATGCACTTAAGTGTCCTTACGCGGCCAAAGCTACAAGACTTGGCTTTCTTTCCGCCCGCCTAAGTTTTTTAATTTGGAAACTATCTTATAGGAATTTAAAACCACTCTGACACCTATTAGTTTTATAAGTTTTACCTCGTATTTTTAGTAAACAAAAGATGCCATAAATTTTAATTATTAACCATTTGAGATTCAACATGAAACACAAACGCATTGATGATGCGGGACATTTTTGTGTCTCATAATAACAAACTTTTATAATATGTATACACATGCATATCCATAAGGTCCAGGTATAGGGCCCAAGGTGGGTATAATTTGGGTATGATTCCAAATCTTGACCCTACCATATATTAACCGATTTTGAAATTTTAGATCTAATAGGATGTTTGTTTGGTGGACAATGGATGATTTGAAAAATATTTTTCAAAAAATAATCACTGATAAATGAAAAGTATTTTCATCATCCACAAAAGTGTCATTTATTAATTAATTATTTTAAACAATATACATGATCGTTTTTTATTATTCTTTTTTCTGCAAAGCAAACAGAATCTAAGGGGCTATTTAATAGCGTGCCAAACAGTACCCGATTCGGATTTTTTGTTCTTGAAAGTAGTTTTTGAACAAAATCGCATTTGATAAAAATGTTATTTCCGGGAACAATTTGTTCCTAGGAACATATTTGGAGTGGAATCAAAAATAAAAATAAAAAATAAAAATAAAAAGTTGATTCTTGTTCCGGGAACAAATTTGAGAATCAAAACCAACTCCTCTTCTTCTTCTTCTTCTTCCCTTTCGCCATCTTGTGACCGTCGTCCATCACCGCCCGCCTTCGTCGGCCGCAGCCCATCGCCATCCGCCACCGCCCATCGCCGTCCGCCAGTCCGGCGAGCTCGCCGGAGGCTCGCTAGGCTAGGGCAAGGTCCGGCGAGCTCAGCAGAGGCAAACCCAGCCATCGGTGAGGCTTGGCCTCTCCAAATCTACAGACTATTGTATTACTTACAAGCATGTTGTTCTTGTTATAATACTTACAAGCATGTTGTGCATGTTATAATATGGTTTCGGCTCTTTGAGTTTCACAATTGGCCGGTTGTTTTGTTAAGCACATGATCCCAGTTGATTGCCAAATTGCAACTTTTGCATGCATATATTTCACTTCTCTTTGGCAGAAGAGATTCTTCACTTGTACAGCCTACGATGTGGCAAGAGAGGTGGTTGAGGTTGGTCCTAGAATCGAAAATTTTAAAGCTAGCAACAAAGTTGTAGCCTACCTCAGTATTAGTGTATTGTTCATTGTAAGTACTAGTATGAACACCTAGAGGAGGTGAATAGATGTGGAAAAAAAAATTCTGCAAAGAATAGTAGAAATATTTTTCTTTTGAAACTGAGTCTGAAGTACAACAGACTTTTGAAACTGAGTTTGAAGAGCAATAGACTTTGAGCGAGATTAGACTTTAGTAGTTAAATATAACTACGAACAAAATAAATGAGTTTAAGAAAAAGAATAAGAACACACAATTTATAGTGGTTCGGCTTAGATTAAATCTACGTCCACTCTTCTACGCTAACAGCTTTCTAGCTGAATTCTACTATGCAATCAACAAGAGATTACAACTTTGAGTGCAAACACTTAGTAGTAGATCACACTATCTCACTAAGTTACTCTTTTGGTATTTCTCTTACAATCACAAATGTTTAAGCTCACAATAGACAAGTGTATGATCGAAAGTCATTAAAATTATAAATTATACTATCTGTCTCTTACTTGCTCATCGGTCCTTGATCTTCTTAAATCATTTACTTCCAAACTAGCCGTTGGACAGTATCTCAAGGATCGTCTTCTAATATACTCATTGGACAGATTTGTATCTAGAAGATTTAATAGCCGTTGAGTGACAAAAGTAGAATCCCAAATTGATTCTGATCACCCATACAAATAGAATCTCGGTTTCCATAAGTAGAGCTTATTCGTATAAAAAGTTCTAGTATTTAAGATCCAATTGTCAATTGATTAGATTGAGTTAATCAAATCAATTTTGATGTAGAATCCAAACCAAATCACTAGTCGTTATACATTTAGGGCTTGTGTTACGTTATGTCTCGTTCTGGATGTAAAGTCTGAAAGTAATAGATTTTATAATCTAAGTATGAGTACAATAGACTTTACAATCAAGGACGTAAGTCTAAACATAATCTACTTCTAAACAGATTTAGCTTTAAGGTATGAACACAGTTTGAATAAGTTCAGCTTTAGCATAGAATCTATCTTCTGGTTCTTCATTCACTATCAGACCGGAATTTATAGGGTTGGCAGACTTCTGATATAGAACAGAATTTGACACAAAAGTTTGGAAATTTTCATAACAGACTTTGGACAACATCGTTTACATATTCTATCATCTGCATAGTTTGTTACTCAACTATTAAACACGTTATTAGTTTTTGATTTATTTTGCCATCTTCAAAACATCATAAGGGATTTCCCTAACAATCTCTTCCATTTTTTATGATGACAAAATAATATTTGAATATGCAGTTGTGTAATCACACTTTCTAAAATATTGATAAATCAATTATCAAATTTAAGATTTTTAAAAAATGTTATGTGAATCAAAAGACAGCAAATAGATCGAGCATAACAATATATAGAAAAATAATCACAGCTCAATATTATAATATCAACCAATCAACACATATACATATTTATATTCTCTCCCCTTTTTGTCATAATCAAAAAGCGATAAAAAGTATCACGTAAAGAATATAAAATGATAACAAATATATCTTGCATGAAACACATTTTTCAAAAAATTAGCTTTTATAAAGTAAGTCAAATATTAAAGATATGCAATATAGCTCACTTCAATCATATATATCAGCATATATTTAATAAAAATCACGGATGCATTATAAAATTCACTTACCGCTTTTGTCATAATAAAACGATAATGTAAATAATAGATTTGTTAATGACAAAAGGTAATAAAATATGCACTAACCGAATTGTGACAAATTCTATCACATTACCTTTTCCTTCCTTCCATAATAATCAAGATCACGATTGATTCAAAAAAAAAATTCCAAAATTGATCAATGCTCCCCCTCAATTTGTTGCCTTTCTGAGGTGATCACAATTTTTCTCCTTTTTCTTGGATTCACTTTCTCCCCCTGTCATCATGACAATATTTGCAAAATAGCACTAATTGTGGCTTGTGCACGTTGAGCTAAATATTTTTTCATTATTTCATTTGTAACAACAATATCAAAAACAATCATTTGTATTTTGAAATTCGTGACAAAAATTTTCTTCAATCAAGTTATTCTCGAATTCAACCTGCATAAACTTAACAAACTTTTTGCACAAAAAAGTTGTAATAATATCTATATAATATATAATGCCCTTTCTTCAAATAAATAAATTGAATGGCATATATAAAATTAAAATTCAGAACTACTTAACCTTTCGTACGACACATTAGGGATTTCCTTAAAAATTTGCAAAAACTTTGGATAAGTTCAATTTCGGCATAGAATCTGTTTGTTGATTCTTCATTCACGTTCAGTCTGAAATTTGTTAGAGTTGGTAGACTTCTAATGTAGAATAGACTTGACACTAAAGTCTGGTATTCTTCAGATTTTGACACAAAAGTCTGGAAATCTTCATAATAGACTTTGAACAATATCATTTACATATTATATCATTTACATAGTCTGTTACTCAACCAGTTAGTAGCCTTTGATTTATTTTGTCATTTTCAAACCATCATAAGGGATTCCCCTAATATTCGTTACTCATGTTCTTCACATTTCATCTCCTTTAATTAGGTTTGCTCTCACGGTGGATCAGTTTAGAGAGTTCTTTGGTAAAACTGATACTTTTTGGTAAAACTGATACTTTTCTGTGTCAGTTAGCTACCATGAAGACATCTTTTTTGCTTGCCTGTTGAAATAATATTTTCGCTATGCTTTAATTTGATAACACAACAGAACGGTGGTGGATTTGCCGAGTTCGCGGTCGCAAATGAGAGCCTGACAGTGGCAAGGCCACCTGAAGTATCCGCACCAGAAGGGGCAGGGTTACCCGTAGCTGGACTCATTGCTCTCCAGGCCCTCACCCAAGCTGCTGGGCTAAGGCTGAACGGGAGAGGGCCACTGAAGAATATCCTGATTACCGCTGCCTCAGGCGGCGTTGGCCACTACGCAGTTCAACTTGCGAAGCTAGGAAACACACACGTGACTGCAACTTGTGGGGCTCGCAACGTCGACTTCGTCAAGAGCCTCGGCGCTGATGAGGTCCTCGACTACAAGGCACCTGAGGGATCCGCCTTGAAGAGCCCATCTGGCAAGAAGTATGACTTCGTGGTCCACTGCACACGTGCTTTCCCCTGGTCAGTTTTCGAGCCGAACTTGAGCGAATGCGGCAAAGTGATAGATATCACCCCGGGCATCAGCACAGTGACGACTTTCGCTCTCAAGAAACTCACCTTTTCCAAGAAGCAGCTCACGCCATTGTTATTAACACCCAAGGGCGAGAATCTGGAATTCCTGGTTAAGCTGGTTAAGGAAGGGAAGCTCAAGACCGTCATCGACTTGAAGCATCCGCTGAGCAAAGCCGAGGATGCTTGGGCGAAGTCTATAAGTGGTCACGCAGCGAAGTCTATAAGTGGCCACGCCACTGGTAAGATCATTGTAGAGCCATAGGCACTAATTGCTGGTATTGTCTATGATAGTGATTTTCTTCTTGCTGTGAATGTTATTGAACGTTCTGCTCATTTTCATCTTTTAGAAAGATTTCTGGAAAGCGTGACATCACTTTGAACGGAGCGATGTACATTGTAATGAAATACTTATGAATGTGTTCTTCTCTTTGAATCATTTCTCCTTTGCCACTTGGTACTTTTGTCTCAGTAGTTTGAAAGCTGTTGACTTCTGTTTGACCTTGGCTCCTCATTCTTTTACTTCTACATTTATTTCTGGCGCGTGGGCTTTTTGACTTGCATTTAGACATGTAAATACTATTCACTACTAAATTAACTACTGATTATCTGCGCTATCGAATTTTTCAATAAACGGGTCCACGTGTTATTTCGTCGTACCATGGGTTAACTTGAAGCGACCTTAATACAACGTGAAAGTACTTATGATGGCGTGTTCACCTTCTCTGCTATTCACGTTTATCTCAGTGGCGTATTTTCTATAATGCCCATGACAGGAGCCCCCGAATATATGTTATACAAATCGTTGGGCATCGTGGCACCACTTATAATGACTCGATTTGTTTCATATGCGCTAAACTCTCAAGAGAATGATTTGAGTAATCATATATGAAAAAAATGATTTGAGTGCGAGATGTCCTTATGAATAAACCTGCATGACTGCCCACCATTATAATTCATTTTCTTCTAATTGAGGCCATATCATTTTTAATTTCAGCTTTCTTGATCTTACCCTATTATTCAATGCATTATTATTATTTTTTTTATTCTTTTGAACTTTTTGGACCATTTGCTTTCATGTTGGGTATCATAGTCATATGTGAACTATAATAAGAAAAAAATTAGTAGACAATAAAATACAGATCACAGCAATGCAGAAAATAAAGAAAATTATCCAAAAAGTCTTAAATATATTATACTTTTATTAATTCAGTCATGAATATTTCAATTTTACCAATTTAGTCCTAAACATTTTTATTTTTTATCAGATCCATCCGCCAAATTTTGACTAAAAATTGCTAACGTAGCTAGTCGGTGTTGATGTAGCATTTTTTAATAATATGTTAATAATTTTTGGAATTCTTAATTTTTTTCCTTTTCTTCTTTTTTACTTTTCTCTTTTTTTCTAGGGAGGGGGAGGGCGTTTTGGGGTTAGGGCGAGTGAAGGTTATCGGCCAACCCTCACCGACCATAGTCGAGGGCCAACCCTAGCCAAAAGCTGCAACACCCTTGCTGACAAAAGTAAGGGCTTGTGAGCCCTCACCCAAAATCGACAAGGGTCACAACACCCTCATTGAATCTAGCTAGGTGAGGCCCCCAGTGATGTTGCACGCCCTTGCTTGGCCAAATTTAGTGAGAGAGTCGTGGCCCTCACCGATTTTGGGTGAGGGCTTTGCGAGCCCTTGCTTTTGCCGATGAGGATGGCAACGCCTTTGCCAAGGGCAGGCAAGGGTTAACTGGCAACCCTCGCAGACCCTAACCGCAAACCCAAAAAAAAAAAAAACACATTAAAATTTCAAGAAAATTATTAAAAAGCGTCACATTAATGCCAGCTAGCCACATTGGTAATTTCTACCTAAAAATTGGTCGGATTGACTCAATTAGCAAAAAATGAAAATGTTTGGGACTGATTTGGCAAAATAGGTTTAGGACTTTTTAAACAATTTTCCCCGTAAAAATGTGGGCCTATCTTGATAATCAAGTTAAAATTATAGGGAGCGGGAAGATGATATAGGACACTCGGTACACTACAAATGTGCCACATGTTAATGCTGCATTGACTTAATGAGAAACTCTTCTTTAGCATTTGAGAGCTAACGGTAAGATGGTCTTGTGCTATGTATTATCAAAAAAATAGATCAAACTTAAGACTTAGGCATCAAAAAAAAAAAAAAATTTTGATCAAGCTTTCAAAATCGATTATTTGCAATTTGGTTGATTAGACAAATTGAGCCGATGTCATGCTTACGTCATAATTTGATTTTTTTTAATACTATTCTTAAACTTTAGAACCATTCTTTATTTCTCGCTTTATTTATTCTATTTTATATGCAATGAATTTGTGGTCTATTATCAAAATTGAGGTTGAGTTTTGAAATTTAATGCTAATTCCAATTTGCCTTCTAGCTTTGATGGTGATCATTGTCCTACCTGATGAAAATTCTATATATTCTTTCTTTTTAAAAATTGGATATACAAATTATATGAAAACTTATAAGGTCGCGTTCAGTCTTGGACCAATAGATTCCCCTCCTTTGCGGGGCGTCTTCAACTTATAAGGTCGGTGCTTCATTCTATACAAGTCTTTTGGGCTAATGTGTTCTTTCTGCCATGTTCGGTTCTAAACCGAATTGAGCAAATTTTCCGCCAGTTCTTGTGGAGAGGCCCTAAGATGGGTGCAAGTGGTGCTAAAGTCTCGTGGTGTAATGTTTGCCTTCCCAAAAATGAAGGGAGCTTAGGTATTCGTACTCTAAGGGAGAATAACATTGCGTCCATGCTCAAACATATTTGGATTCTTTTCTCGGATAAAGAATCCCTGTGGTGTAAGTAGATTCATTCCAATTTCCTGAAGCGGAAAAATTTTTGGGTGGTCCCTTGCCCTACTCATTGCTTTTGGGTCTAGAGGAAGTTATTAGATCTTCGTGATCAATTTCAGCAATACTTCAGATGGAGCATTGGAAATGGGAGGTCGGTCTCCTTTTGGTTCGACCCTTGGCACCCGAATGGTCCTTTATACAAGATCTTTTCTAATCAGGATATTTATCGCTCAGGTATATCCCGCTCTGCTTCGGTTGCTGATGGTTTTGCTACTCCTATGGGCTAGTATATCATTAACATCATGGCTAATTGGTGGAATCCCCTTCCGGTATTCAACCAAGAGGAGCATTGGTTTCAGTGGCTTCCGCACCCATTCGATCGCTTCTCCATTGCTTCTGCCTAGGATTTGATCCGACTGAAGCGTAATGTCATCTTGTGGGCTTCTTTTGTTTGGAATACTGCCTTGCCTCCAAGATATCAAACGCATCTTTGGCTTATTTCGCGCAATCAGCTGCCGACTCAGGTTTTGCTCATCTCTTGTGGTAGGATTCCCCCTACAAATTGTCCCATTTGTTCGTGCAGACTTGATTCTATAGATCATTTGTTCTTTGCTTACCGTGCTTCGGATAGTCTTATTTCATTTCGGGCGGCAAGATTCAACCTAGTGTGGTGAAACAAGCATTGGGTGGATAATTTGACATGGGCTTCCAAGCGGTTTATGGGGAAGAGTTTTTATCAGATCCCGGCTCGGTTTAGTTTTGGTGCAATGTGTTATATCATTTGGAAAGAGCGGAACAATGTGCTTTTTCGGAATCAAACTCTCTTTCTTCCGGCGATGAAAATGCATCTTTAGAAGGTTATCAAAGATAAGGCTATGACCTATAAACATGTTCCCGATGTGCCCATGAATAGAAGACTTCAACAAAGCTGGAACATCCATCCTTCCTATTTTTTATTGATGGAGGTTTTCTAGTTTTTGTTGTCTTTTGTTTCCTTTTGTTGTTGTTGCTCCTTTTTTTCTGGGAACCATGGCACCCTTACACTCGTTCTAGACTTTTTTCTTCTTGAGTGTCTGTTTTTTTTTTGTGCCAGGCCTCCCTCTTGTATTCTTTCTTGCAAAATCAATATATTACTTACCTTTACCAAAATATATATATATATATATATGAAAACTTATTTTGCCTTTTCTCATCCCACTTGCTAACATTGATACTTTGATTTTGTTAATTTTCCATTAACAACAGATATGATACCTTTTTCCGCGTGAAGCTTCTCTCATGGCCAAAATTAGAAATTACTATGTTGGAAAAAGTTTATAAACCTTGCCAATATAACAGTTGAGGTGCTGGAATCACTGGCCAACTTAATATACTCAATCGTGTACATTTCTACTTGTTTTATTTTAGGACTAATACCTTGAAAAATCTTAAACTAGTGCATGTGTGATAAATTTACCCAAAACTATTTTTTTAACCATGAAAAACCTCAAACCGGTATAATTGGAACAAATATACCCCAATTGACAATAAATAAATAAATAAAAAACTCAAAACTAATATACTTGTGATAAATTTACCCCAAACTAATTTATTCAACCGTCAAAAACCCCAAACCGGTATATTTATGACAAATATACCCTCCGTTAAATTGAATTAATACCACAAAAAATCATAAAAATTGTATAACTATGATAAACGGAGAGTAAAAACACAAACGGTACACTAGTCAATTGTCTCGTATCATTCAATTTAATAATTTCACAGTAAAATGTAACATAAATTAACCATAAGATAAATTTATCACAAGTGTACCAGTTTGGTAATAAATTTGTCAAAGATGTATCGATTTGGGGTTTTTAGTGGTCAAAAAATTAATTTAAGATAAATTTGTCACATATGTACAAATTTGAGGTTTTTCAAGATATTAATCATTTATTTTACTAAGAACGGAGAGGAAAGAGAGGGGGCACAAAGAGGATTGCCATCAACAACTCGCTAATAGCCATAGATCTTGCTGGAGATGCCGTCCAAAGTCATGATTGTTCATGAATCATCCTTTTCTAGGGAGCTTCTCAATAGAAAATGGTGGAAACGAAGCTATTGCACACTGTTTCTTACCATAGCGGGAGCCACCGGTTTGAAGGCGCTAAATCTTTTTGTTTTCTATTATTATTTGGGATACATATAGTAAGTAGAAAACCAAAATAAAAAACACCAGGTCTATAAATTGTTCTCCTTAGACAAGTAAATAGAGTGACAATAACAAGGGGTGAGCACCAATTTTAAGGTAAACCTTGGAACCAAACAATAATCAACCTACCCGATCAATTTTGGTCTAGTTTTTGGTTGTGAGTGCAAAATCAAATCGATGAGCATTTCTTTTTATTTCGCAATTCCCTTATATATCTAATGATAAATTTTTTGATCACTTATCTTTCTTAGATAGAGATTGTCTTAATGAGGAGATTATCATGAGTAAATAAAATTTACAAGTTAAAGTAGAAAGAAAATATGTGAAGAGGTTTTCTATTAATTGATTTAGTTTATAAATAATTTAATTTATAACTATAGATGAGTGATTAGCCATATTAGTTGCTTCTTTTTTTTTTGGTTGTTAGAATTTAGAGTAATCTTTTATTGATGAATGAGAAATGGAGTTCTATAATTTAGGATTTATGTTTCACATTTTGAACTTTTTATTATTTATTTAATTTTATGTGTTCAATTTTTATGAATTGTTACTTTTGGCAGATGGTAATTTATGTTGTTGCTTTAACTGTCATTGTGCTTGACTAAAGCATGAGTTAGACACTTCCCTAATGCTTTATAATTTTATTTGTTTTGTACCATATTTCTCGCCGTGTTGTTACTCTACTATTTGTCATAACGGCTATTTATCTCAATTATAAATAAGGGGAAGTGTTACGAAAATAACAATTGAAAAATAAAATAGATATAAGGACCCATGTTTATGTTCAATAAGGTGATTTAAATCCATGGGAAGGGTGATAAAGAATTTCACGATAAATCAAGCGATATAATACAAATTATAACTACACTCAAGTCATTCCAATAATATCGATGTTTTCCAACCCCCAATTACACCTAATAACTTTCACAAGGTTTAAACTCACAATTCCTCATGAAATGAACCTTTAATCTCAAGAAAAAATTAACAAATCTTTTCACAAGATTTTGGCTTAAACATATTAATCTTGATGTAATTCCACAAAGAAAAGAACTTTCACTAGACACAAACGGCATTAAGACCATGATGCAACAACCTTGGCATCTAACATAGAAGGGATACTTGTATATGAAAACGTGTAAAAGATCCTAGTCAAAGTGAGACCAACACTTCCTTATTTGAGTCCTTACTCTCGGAGTCCAACACCAAAAAATATTGTATACCCCTTTTATTTCTATTTAATTTCACAATCAAGAAACACTTCACTTTCCCATGTCTAGTTCTTTTAATCTCTTCAATTTGGGCCACACTTTATTAGAGGGACTCAAGTAGAGACATATTTTAACTATCTCCACCTTGGCTCAAACCAAGTCACAATTGCTTCACTAGAATCAGAATTTTGATGCTCTCCCATAGCCCTTTATGGACTCAACACCATAGACATCTTTCAAGTCCAAGTCTTGCTAGGACTTTGCCATTATTATGAACTCATCAAAACACCAAGTCCACCTATACCTTTAATTACCTCATAAGGATTTTTTTTCCAACACAACTTCCTCTGTCACAAATAACAAGACCATTGTTGTTTTTTTATCATTATGAAATCGAACAAATACCTTGTAAAACTCAGCAATTATGTAATTTTTGGCTTTACAAGCTCTACATTGCTACATAAATCATCTATGTTATTACTCCACTAATTCGTTACCTCAAGAGTTTTTAGGTGCAACTCCACCTTGAGTTAAACACCGTTCAAATCCTTATAAATATTGTCAAAAATTTTCTTATCCAAAAGTATTGGAGACTTGTCAAATGTAACTTCTCTGCAATTTAATTCTAAGCACTACAACCTATAGCCCCATTCATTTTTTGCATGGAACATGTACTTTCTTACTTACCTTCCTATTGAGCTCACTATAACTCACTCAAACATAACATGGACACTCAAATATTTTAAAAACAGAATAATTAGCAATGTTACTTGACAACATTTATTTGGGTATCAAACATCTAATCACAATCGATGTGGTCTCTTCACCAAGTAGCTTGTTGTACTAAGTACATCCATTAGGAACCTCGTGGCTATATTGACACTAGAGAGTAATTTATGGGCTATCTCGAATAATGTTATGTTCATCAATTCTCCAACATGTTGTAGTTCAGAAGCACTACTATGATGTTTCATTATGCATTCCTTTAGGCAAAATTCATCTAACAACTCTAAGCAGAAATCCATGTTATTGTTAGTCCGCACATACTTGATTGTTTAGTAGTGTCCTCTTTTATTAAAGCTCTTATATGCTATATCCTAACGAAAGCATCAAACTTGTGTCCCAATACAAACACCCTAATTTTCCTTGAGTAGTCATCCACAATTGTTATAATAAATTTGACACTTTTCCTCGAAAGAAACCGCAACATCTTGTGAACATCCAAGTATATTAACTCTACAATCTTTTTGGTTTTCTTTGATAGACGTACTAAATTGCATTTTTCACCATTTGACTAAGTCACGACACTTGCATACATTTTGTTCATGAGCAACATAACTTGTGACATCCCAGATTTTCAGTCATATTTTATATTGAATAAATCGAGCATTTCATTGACACATCTATAGGACTGTTCTCAGAGCTGATCACTCTCGAGATAACTAGACTATTCGGGGAAACCATTAAGGATTTTAAGGCAAATAGACTTGAGAATTCGATCAGGAATCGGCTGCTCGACCGTGTTCATCTGTCGAGACCATTACAGCACAGATATAAATCGATTTGAGATCAGATATAAGTTGATTCGATTGAGATATGTGGCTAATCGTGGGTGACACCACTTAATTGGAAAATTCTCGTCGACCAACACTAGGCTGATTTTCTTATTGTTTTGGTACCATGTGTCCGTAATTAGATCATCGAGATTTTCACGACAATCGAGAGTCTTCATTGAGTCGAGTGGGTTCATTGTGGCTCGAAGAAAATCAACCATGGGTCATTTGCATTGAAAAGTTCTGAAAGTTACCCGGTAGTCTAGGTCACGCTAAAAACGCGTCGATGGAAATTAACCGTGAATTCGAACCCGATTTCAGAAATTGAAAGTTCTGTGGTGTCACGTGCTAATTTAGGAATGTCGACTCAGTCTTAAAAGAATTTTCAGAGATTTTGATATTTTTGCGGAAAATCAAATCGGACGTCGCGGAAAATTAACGGAAATTCGTACGCGCCGAATTTAAAAGAGTTTTGACTTTCAATGCTTTTTTTTGACGATGGGCACTTACAGATAATCATATGAGTTTTTTTTTCCTTGGCTAAATTGGACGTCGAATGGAGAATTAGTCGAAGATATTGAAGTCCAGAAATTGAAAAATTCGGAGCTTTAAATAGAGCTGGAATTTTGGCTTCAAACTAAGTTAATTAGTGAATTTATTTGGCAAGAAAGTAATAGAGACCAATAGGATAAGGTTGGAGGCTAAAAGGGGGAACAAGCATTTAATTAAATGGCTAAGCATGAAGACTTTTTGGTCTCTCTCTCCTCCAGTTTGTGGGACAAGCTCAGCCGGTCTTCATCTTCATCGAGCAACCCATCCCCCACGTTTTCTTTCCCCACGCCAGCGAAGCCGCCCATCTGCCTTGCTTCTGCTTTTGCTTCGCTTTTATTCTTCTCTCTCGGATCCTTGCAGCTGCTCCACTCAACCGAACTCTCTTCCTCAGTTGTTGCCACTTGGCCATCGAGTCAACAAACCGGCGTTCCCTCCACCGAGTTTACTGCCACTCGTCCGCTTGCTACCAGCGTCTTCCACCTTCGCTGGTTTCACTTTACCGAAGCAGCTGCTGTTTCCTTGCCCACGATCCACCGAATTCCTGAAGTTGTATTGAAGCCCACCGAAGCTGCCTTGCCGTGTCTTCGATTTACTGGGTCAATTCCACTGCAAGCAAAGCCCAGGTGTTGACCGAAGCAGCTGCCAGCGTCCCAACCTTCATCCATCTTCGCCTGCTTCTCCACCGAAGACTCACGCCACCACCGAAGCTTTCTGCTCTGTTTCGCTGCTTCTATCTGCGTTCGGTCTTGTGAAGTCAAGCGGAGCAGCCGCGGCAGCGAAGACTCCATCTTCGTCCACCGAAGCTGCTCCTTCACGCGTCCACGCCAGCTGCTTCCCTGTTCCATCTTCGGCCACACGCCTGCTCTCCACCAACGTTGATCTTTTCTCCTCAAGCCACCGAAACCCGCTCGAAGCCAGCAAAATTCGGCCCAGCTTGTTCAATCACAGCAAGCCCAGTCCGTGAGCAAGCATTTTTGCTCAGTCCAGCCCAGCGTTGGCCACAGATTTCAAGCCTTTCAGCCCAGTTCGGCCTTCTCTTCAGCAGTTCAGCCCAAGATGGTTTAATTCAAGTTGCAGCCCAGTCCAGCATTTTAAACCCAGTTCAACAGCCCAGTAATTTGAGGCCCATTTCAGCAGCCCAATCTTGAAGCCCGTCTTCAGCAGGCCCATCCGAATTTGGGTCCAGCCCAAAAGCAAGAATAAATCTCAGTTGGGCTGAGATTTGTTTGGCAAAATTTAAGGCCCGGTCCAAGCCCGCCGAGGTCGTCGAAAGCCCAATTTTGGCCGCCGTCGCGTGTCCTGGTCCCCGCTTTTAATCAAGTGAGTTTTACTCACTAATGCTTTCTTAGTTGGCTAATTATGCTTAAGGGTTTGTTAGATTTAATTGAGTGCACTTAGGTGGTTAGATTAATTTAGAACAATTAAATTAGTGACTTAATGATGCATGTTAGGTGGTTAGACTTAATCATTAGCAAATAGAGAGCTTCTAATAATTATTGAATGCATCTCGGGATTTTTCCCGATTCGTTCTGGCATCCAATCAGGCATTATGGGCATAAATTGGATTTTTAGTATTTAATTATTAATTTTCGAAATTAATTTAATAAATTATTTATTTTCCGAAAATTAGGCAGGGATAGCCGACGACCGGAATTCTATGCTGATGATCGTGGTGCAGTCCGTTTATTTAATTAAGCTTTATATTGTGCTAAATTGAATTTATTGTATTTATTTATTTATTTTCCAAAATTAATTATTTAATTATTTATTTCCCAGAAATTCAACTGGGATGGCCAGTGACCGAAATTTGATGCTGATTGTCGTGGCATAGTCTGTTTATTTAATTGAGCTCTATTTCATGCTGAATTGAATTATTTGTGAAAGAGGGAATTATTCTTTAATTGGATAATCATTGGTTATTAATTGAAAAATAACCGGGCATCGATTAATAATGCCAAAAATATTTGAGTGGACTACAGAAAATGTGGGAGTTATGGAAAGGAAAATTATTTTGGCTAAGACCGACCGTGTCCCCACACACGGCTATTTTATCGAGAATGATAAAAGATGGAATTGATTGAATGGTCGGATAGTATACTATATCATCTTATAGGCTTTGATATGACAGCTTAGCGAGAGCAGTATACTAGTGTACTATATCAGCCTACGGGCAATATGTCAACTTAGCGCGAGTAGTACACTTTATCAGCTTAGTGTGAGCATTGGGGGTATACTATATCAGCTTGTGGGCGATATGTCAGCTTAGCGAGAGCAATATACCGGTATACTATATCAGCCTACAGGCGATATGTCAGCTTAGCGAAAGTAGTATACCTTAAACCCTATCAGTTTAGTGCGAGCTATATTATCTATATATCAACTTAGAGTGAGCAGTCCTAGACTATGGTCGGACTTATAGATAATATTGAATGTTTCGATCAAGCATAGGTTGTGATGACATATAATCGACTAGGTCGATTGATCATTGCTTTGATTTGATGTTGTGAATTGACTAATTGATTGGAAATGACCATAAGATGATCTGATTGACATGTAATCGACTAGGTTGATTTGATCGATGCTTCGATCAGTAATATGATTACTTGGGTGCCTCCTGAATTGTGCTAATATGCAAGTGGAATCTGAGGCCAAGGTAAGTCCTCTGACTTGTATGTGTATAGGTAGCCCGATTAGCGTATTAGTTTACTAATCGAGTCTTAAGGGGTAAAACTTGCTGAGACGTGGTATCAATGGTTATTGAATAACCATTTCAGGACCCTGATGAGGAGCCTGAGGAGAAGGAACTTGAAGAGGAGAACCTTGATGTGGAACCAAATGAGGAAGAACATTTTGGAGAAGAAGATGACCACAAGGAGGATCCTGAGTACTACCCGGATGAGGACTGAGATCCCATCTTGTTTTGTCAAACCTTGATTATATGTGGAGAAGTGTTAGATCAGACCCCTGTGAATAGTATTACATTATATATTATGAGGTGCTTGTGTAAAAGAGTGGTTGTGAATTTCAGTATGGAAATTATGGCCCTACTTTTCTATCACATTCTTTTGTTGTCTGGGGATTAATAACTGCTTCCGCATGTGTTTAATAAATGAAAGGGTCAGCGATACGTAGTCCTGAGATATCGCAAGTTTAAAATCGACTAGATAATAGAAGGATGGGCACGTGACCGAGGATCGGGGCGTGACATAACTGCATGGCAAATTCTTTTCACTTAAAACTTTTAGGCTTCTCTCCTAATGTGCCTAAAACCCATATGGCACCATTCAAACTCTCAAGTAGATGCATTCGATTTCTCCTCGTCAAAATCTATCATTCTCTTGTCTTGAAACTTAGCTATTATGCTTAATTCCTTATTTATTACCACGGCACCTCGAACGACCTTCAAAATTCCACATTCTAAAGTCTACCGACACTCAGCTAAATCTAGAACACTCAAGCAAATCAAGTTCTTCAACTCTAACTTGCCTTACTTTAGTCAATGTCCTCACAATACCATTATATATTTTGATTCTAATATCATAAACAATCATAGCATCGCATTCAGTATTGTTCCCCAACCGCACTATACTAATATGTATATATTGATAAGTTATAAACTAGTTCTTATTTAATATAGCGTGAAACAAATAATCATAATCCATTATTCAAATTACAATTAACTCTAGCAGCCACATCATCAGTAGATTCAACTCATATTCCCTTACCATTCTCGTTCTTTAGTTTAAGGCAATCATTTCTAAGATGCCCCCCTTACTACAATTCCAATTGATAACAACACAAGTTCTAACATCTGTTCGGGTTTGTATTACTTATGCTAATACAAGTATTGATTATTCCTCTTTTTCACATAGTAAAACAGTAGATAAGTTCACTAGATTCTCTTCTATAAACTTGTTGATCTAAAGGAATTATTAATAGCAGTTATCAAGTAATAGGGATAGTAGAATCAAAGTGCATATTTCATTTTCAAAGTTGAAGCTAATCTCAACTAAACTAATTTACTAATGACCACAACTAACGCACATTCGCTCATCTTTAAGTTAAACAAATGTAGCATCAACTAGACATTATTGATCGTAGAGGGTTTCTTGTACATATTCGATTGGTTTCATCAAACCCATAGTGATTGTCTTTTTTCACTATGTTAAACGCGATGTTATGAGTCAATGTCATCCACATAATATCCAACAATCGTCTATCTAGTAATTCCCATTCAGCTTGCTTCATCGACTTCAGTTTCTCCTTGAACAAGGGTAAGTGTAGTATCCTTTGGTACAATTAAATCCTTAAATTACATCTTCCAGAAACTAAAGTCCTTCCTATCAAATATGTATATTTTCACTTTTCCTTCTTTTTAAGTTTTACTATTCGATTGCTTGTTTTTGCAATCAATTGTTTTACTAAAGTTTGTCTTTTCCAAATAAATAAATATATATATGAAATAAAATAAAAAAGAGTTAATCAAATCCCAAGTAGGCTTTGAACTGAACAAACATAATTGGTTTATGAGTTTATGGAGTAAATTCCAAATTTTAAAAATTAAGAATTGGATTCGACAAAGTAAATTTCAAATTTCATTGAAATCCTTCTATCTTGGAATTGCTTGTGCCTAAAAATAATTCTGCCCCCGAGCTATTGGTAGAACACTGAATCATGGGCAGCCCCTCGGTCATTTTTTCATGAATGTCATGTCGTACGGAGCATGTAATTCTCTGTTCCCGCATTTGTGTGTATTCGACGACGGACAACCGGCGGTCTAAGGAGCTGTCCGATCGTCATCTTCTTTGACCTGACAAGAAGGTCGGCACAACACGTGGACAGAAAGTACAGTGATTGCTTTTAGACTTTCTACTTTTGCGTGCTCAAGCCAGGTCCACTTTCCGTTTTCCATCTCCTCCTTGCGCTCTCATTGAACAAGAACCAAATTCCGATGATGCCCTCGTGTCGTTTCCCCGCTCCGAACCTTTTCCATCCTTCAACTGTAGAAACTGTCGCATCGAAGTGAGGCCATTCCACTCATTCCAAGATGGAAACCCGCTGCTAAGGTGTACGCCTTTGACCAGACCGTCCCGGTCTCATTCATGCCTGTAGAAACGTCTTCCGGACGAAAAATCTTCTTCAGCCTCTAGCTATATCTCGCTCTCTCTCGCTCTTTAGATCTTCGCACAATTTGGTGAGCTTCCGGATTGAAAATGGCGGAGAACAATCCGACGATGCACGCAATCTGCTACGAGTCTTATGGCGGAGGAGCCGCCGGGTTGAAGGTGCGAATGTTTCGGCTCTCGATCGTCTCGTGATTCATATGCACGTGCGCGTGTTGACATAATGAAGTTTGCATGGACGTACTATGTTTATGTGTTCTTGGCCAACTAATGATGTCGATGGATTGTTGTGACTTTAGTGAAAACGTCGAAGCCAGCCTTTCCTGCTTTTTTAGACTCTGCCGTTCCATAGTAAAGAGAGGAGGAATCTATTCGGTGTTCTCGTGTGTTGGATTTGGGAATGTTCGTTTGGTGGATTTCTTGGGATTCAAATTACAACTTGTTCTACTAGCCTGTTCTGTTCCATTATTTTATTGAGCCAACAGCTTGTTCTGTTTAGCAATTGCGTCAACAGTTGAGGATACGGAACATTAAAAATTAAGTGCTGATGCTATTAAGATTATGACTTTTGCACATGCACAAAGGTGGGGTTCGGTCAGGTTTTGCTCGTGCAACAGAGCAAACCGCTTATCCTGCTACAGGGACTTTAAATTTTTGCGGATATGTAAGGATTTTATTTATCGACATGCTCCCAGTGATCAGAGCTTTCGTGTAGGAGGCACAGATTAAGCCCCAAGCTGTTCTCTTGTCACGTTTATCTGTTTCCCTTATCGAGTATTTGATGATTTCATCTGCAACTTCTGTTAGTTGTTTTTCGGCCAAGCATTATCTTTTCTCATTTCTTTGTTCTGTGTGATCGGACCCAATCAAGATCTTGGTTGTTGGCGTTTAGAAATTTCAATGATGAAGCAAACAGAATAAGTCTTTGACAGGAATATCTATCTGATAATTTGAAGTTTAAATTGCGAATTTGATCTGCTCCCACCCCAGAAGAGGACCGGTAGAACCCCGGGACACACGTGGGCTGATGCTTATATATGTTAGATATACTTTTGTGAGTTAATGTAAGATCCCTTTCTCTTTAAGTGTTTTGTCACAATAGACTGCATAAAGTCAGGAATTTGGTTAGGATAATTCAGTGAAAAATTGATCCTCTTCAAGTTAATTAATCTTTTCTTTCTGTTCTTGTGTGAGCTGATGGGTATTAACCATAGGATCTGATTGATGTCACAAATGTCTCCTCTGTTCATCTTTGTGTATATACTTGCTGAGTGATTTGGGTTGTCAAGTTTCTTGTGTTTCATTTGTGCTCTTGAGTTGCATTACATGCCATGTTACCTGTTCTTGTGCTTCTTGCAGCATGTGGATGTACCGGTTCCTGCACCTAAAAAGGATGAGGTTTTGCTGAAACTAGAAGCAATCAGTGTAAATCCTTGTGATTGGAGAATGCAGAAAGGAATGATGAGACCATTTCTTCCGCGCAAGTTCCCTCAGATACCTGGTATTGTGCTGAAACTGGAAATCGCTATTTTTCCCACCTTGCACAGAAGAAGAGTGATGGTTTTGTTTTTAATTTTTTCGATCTTTGGCTGAAGAGTTATTTCTTAAAAATTGTTCATGTTTGCCTGGGTAGGCATAGTTGCATTATGTCCTCATTTTCATCTTCTTCTTTTTTCCTTTTGCTTTTGTCTGCTTTACCACTCATCTTGTGCCCTACAGAATGTTAACAAGAACCAATTCATGCAGACTATTTTGCTACCTGAAGTATTCGTGTCTGTCATTATCTTTTCCTATCTAACCTGTGGGTATGAGCCATTTCGAATGATGTGCAATTGCCATACTGTTTGGTTGCTTCCCGAATGTGCATGCACATGGGAATGCTTGTGTGAGCGTTTACTAGATCATCGGTTTTGCTCTTGAGGATAGGACATCATTTTTCCTGGTGTTGCTGTGAATTATTTGGAGATAGGCATGTTTGTTTTGCCAAGTAGCGTGCTCACTCTCTGAGCTTCATAAGTGGGCCAGTTATATTATTAAGCTTATGTGCTGAATATAAGTGTAACTTCATATCTTTTGTCTCTTTGCCTTCATTTTACAGCCTCGGATGTAGCAGGAGAGGTTGTTAAGGTTGGGCCAGCAGTCAAGAAATTTAAACCCGGTGACAAAGTCGTAGCCACGCTCAGCATCTTTGTAATGCTCATCCTTCATCTTTTGCATTTTTTGTCTTTTGAGTTTTGACTAGTGTTGTATGTCGCTGCTATGATAATGAATCACAAACTGGAATTTAATGACATTTACACAGATGGAGAGAATTCTTGGAATAATTTATTGCTCTCCTAGTCTGGTTGTGAACTCCTGCATGCTAGTTCAGGCCGGCTGATGTGATGTCATTCTGTGCTTTTACAGACAGCAGGTGGATTAGCTGAGTTCACTGTTGCAAAGGAGAACCTAACAGTGGCAAGGCCGCCTGAGGTATCAGCCCCAGAAGGGGCAGGTTTACCCATGGCCGGTATCACCGCTCTCCAAGCCCTCACCCAAGTTGCTGGGGTAAAGCTGGATGGGAGCGGACCACTCAAGAACATCCTGATCACCGCTGCCTCAGGCGGGGTTGGCCACTACGCGGTTCAACTTGCGAAGCTGGGAAACACACACGTGACCGCAACTTGTGGGGCCCGCAACATTGACTTAGTCAAGAGCCTCGGTGCTGACGAGGTCCTCGACTACAAGACCCCGGAGGGAGCTGCCTTGAAGAGCCCATCCGGCAAGAAGTACGACTTCGTGGTCCACTGTGCACAAGCTTTCCCTTGGTCAGTCTTCGAGCCGAACTTGAGCGACCGTGGCAGAGTGATAGATCTCACTCCAGGCGCCGGTAGCATGATGACTTTTGCTGTCAAGAAGCTCACCTTCTCCAAGAAGCGGCTGGTGCCAATGATTGCAACACTCAAAGGTGAGGATCTGGAGTTTCTGGTTAAGTTGGCTAAGGAAGGGAAGCTCAAGACCTTCATCGACTCGACGCATCCGTTGAGCAAAGCTGAAGACGGTTGGGCAAAGTCTCTCAGTGGTCGTGCCACTGGTAAGATTATTGTAGAGCCACAAGACTAAGTACTGGTGTGATTTTGCTGTATTTTTGCTGTATGTATTGTGTGTAATAATGTGTTTCTCGTTCGTGCCTACGACCGTTGGGTTTGGGACCTTTGAAATGAGAAACAGGCTCGAAATAGCTGATGGCAAACTTATGTGTTAATCTGGTTTGTTGATTATTGATCCATACCATCCAAGAAGTAACGAGTAAATATTGTCCTGAAACATTGAAATTGTCCTATTCCATAGGGTACTCGACACAGGGCGAGGGTACAAGGCAAATATATAATTCCAAGCCCTTGACCCTACCCTGCACTCCACCGATTTTGAAATTTTAGATATTGAGCCTACCTTGTTATACCGGTTTTATGGGTTCTCTGTATATCCCTAAATTGGGGTGATCCCTTCCTGCTAAGTATAAAAAAAGTCATTTGCGAAAGAAAAATAAATCTTGTAAAGTCTCGCATGCAAGTCACGCTTTAGAAAATTAAGACCCATGTATCGAATGATTGGCTTGTTGGGATGTTTCCCGGAGGTGGCAACGATGCTCCAGCCGATTAAAAATGGAAACCAGCTTATAAGAATTTAAAACCACCCTGACACCTGTTAGTTTTATAAGTTTTACCTTGTATTTTTTTTTTTCTTTTTTTTTTCTTTTTTTGGTAAAGGTAATAAATATATAGATAAAGTTAAGGCAATATACAAAAGATCGGCACCAGAACCTACACTCATTCCTCAAAAGGAGAGAAAGTGTAGGGGAGCCAATGTAAGAGGCCACAAAGGCAAACAAGGAAGCCAATGTAAGTTTTACCTTGTATTTTCAGTAAACAAAAGATGCCACAAATTTCAATTATTAACCATTTGAGATTCAACATGAAACACAAAAGCATTGATGATGCGAGACATATTTGCGTCTAATAATAACAAACTTTTATAATATGTATACACATGCATATCCATAAGGTCCATGGCATAGGGCCTGAGGTGGTTATAATTTGGGTATGATTCCAAATCTTGATCCTACCATATACTAACCGATTTTGAAATTTTAGATATAAAGAGAATGTTTATTTCATGAAAAATAGATGATTTGAAAAATATTTTTCAAAAAATAAGCCCTTATAAATTAGAAATATTTTCATCATCCACGAAAGTGTTATTTATTAATTATTTATTTTAAACAATATACAGGTTCGTTTTTTATTATTCTTTCTTCTGCAAAAGCAAACGGAATCTAAACTTATTCGGTAGGTTTCTATATTTCAACGTAGGCATTTTTGGAGAAGAGGAAAGGAGAAAAGAATGTCAAATTGAGCATGACAAAAAGTGAGATCCGTTTTTTTAACCCCAACGGCAATTCTCCTCCGTCAAATCTCTCTCCGTCTCCGCACTTTTTGGCGTGGAAACCCTAAAATTTGCTAAATCCCCCGTCATTTTCTTGTCCAATTCCACTATCTACCCCATCTTTCACCTTTTCGTTCAAAGATACCCTCGTGTCGGCGCGTGGGAAGGGAGCGCAAGTCGCCGCCGTCCGCAATTCCCACCTACGAATAGATCATGGGGCCCAATGACGCACGATTTTTATTTTTTATTTTTGATCGAACAATGACGCACGATTGGTCGGCATTAGGGGCCTTATTGAACGAATTGAAGTTGATGGGTCATTTTGCGAAAATGGGCTCGGGGGGGCAAATTGAAATTTCCTCAAAATAAGAGGGGCCCCGAAGGCATTGACGGTTAAGGCCATAAGCTAGACCTCTAATAACCGATGGCACCAACACCCCCACCGCTGCCCCCAGCGGGTCAGTATCGTCATTGCGAGGTGCACCACCGAAATAAACGGAGCAGCCCAGGGACAATCGTGTAATTAGGGTCTACCCAATAAAATACTGCCACGAGGGGCCCACCCTGCGCTCCCCCACCTCTACCAAGCAATCCCGATTTATATTTCTTTTTTCGGATATTAAAATATTCTTTGAATTATTAAATCGTTTTTAAAGTTTTTTCTTTTATTTAATGTTTCTTTGGTTTCTTCTCCATTGCTGCGGATTCCTCCTTCTTCAATGGCTTCATCAACACTCTAATTCTCTCTCTCTCCCTCTCTCTCTCTCTCGTTTTGAATGGTTTCACGCATTGGCGTTCTTGTTCTTCCCCCGTTGTTCCTCAGATTCTTCGACCTCGGTTCTCTCTCCTTCAAATCAATGGTGAGTTCATCGATCCCCCGGTCTTTGGCTCCAGCCGTTCCCAAGATAATCTTTTTTTGATCGTGCAATTCCGCCCTCTCCATCTCCCGTTTCGTTTCCTTGGCTTTGACGAGGTTGTGTTGTTCGATCGTTCGATCTTGTTGGAATGCGCGTGGAGTTTTCTGTCGCGCGGGCTGCTCTTTTTTTTTTTTCTTTTTTGGGTTGTTAGGATGAAGTAGAGAGAAAAATTCTCGAGCTGTCGGAGTGAGTCGTGAAAGGGAGTTCATTTATTGGAGTTCGGCGAATGTTTCGTCGTGATTTCCAATTCCGAAACGGGTTTGCCTCCCGAGGACTAATCTTGTGTTTTCCTCGGGCGCCCCCTTCTCCTCTTTTGCGTGGTTTGGTAAAATGCGTCCGGAATCCGTGTTTCTATTGCAGAAATGGGATTGTTATTTCCTTTTTGGTTTTCATTAATGGGTGACGGTCCTTTTGTCGTTCCAAAGATTATCTGATTTGTTGTTTATCTTAGTGTGTCGAGTGTGTAATTAGAGATTTCAAATTTTCTCTCTGTTTTCTTAACATAGCATATCTGTTTTGAAAGTATCCGAAAAGGGGAAAGACTGAATCTTGGTATTTAGCCAGGAGAGTGAAGGACTCGTGTTCAGCTCCGGCGTATATGTGCCTCCTTGCTTTGTTGAACTATTAATAAATTATTTAGATCGATTCTGTCCTGCAGCCTGCTTCGCCGTCTTAAATGGGCCACCGTCGAAGGATGTGAAGAAATTCTGATTAGATTGATCTGGTGTTAAGTTGGATGCATCTTGTACGAGTGTGCTAGTTGGAAGTTGCAGCATGTTGGGGTTTTGTCCCTAATGCTCAATCATTCCAATGCAAAGTCCGATGTTCACGAGATTGGATATTTTGTGCGACTCAATAACACCAGAAAGTGTTCACAAACCAGTGGCCTGCACTGCGTTGACGGTGTAGAGACCTGCTTTTTCTCTTTTTTGGAAGTCCCTTGAGAAAGTGCTGATTGTCATTTGTGGCAACACGAAAAATGGAAAGGTTTGCTGATTCTGACTGCTTTATTAAGTTCGATACTGCTTATATATATTTTGATAATCTTGCACTAACTGTCCACCTGTTTGTCTATCTTCCAGATACGAAATTTCGGGAGAGCTTGGAGATGGCACCTGTGGCAGCGTTTATAAGGCCCTCAATAAGGAGACACGTGAAATTGTAAGGGATCTTTTGTTGGAAAAAATGGATATGACTTGGCACATCATGTTGACTTACAAGTTTTTTTTTTTTTTTTTTTTAACTTATGTTTTTTCCCAACCTCCTTTTCATTTGGACGTTATAATGATATTTTTCATCAGGCAGCAAAATTTGCGGATTGTGATTGCTGCATTCATTTGCTGGCTTTGGCAATCTGGTGCCATTGCTGGAGTCTTAATAAGATTTGGGGATGCGTGGCTGTGTTTCCATGACTTGACTTTTTAGAGTCTTTTTCTGTTATTTTCTTGTCTGAAATAGTCTTTCCTAACAAAACAGTTTCACATGCGGTTCTGGGAACCGTAGTGTGGTATTTGACATCTGTCGCCCTGTAGGTGGGGATGAGGAACTGGATTTGTATGGTTATCATTGTGGCTTCCTCTTGGGCCTTCATTTATTGACTTTAATGCTCATTGGAAACTTTATGTTTTTATATATAGAGGTCTTGGGGTGCGGGGCGGCTTGAGGAGCTCCTTGGGCATCCCTTGATCAATGGAGTGTAATGCTTTTAGCTTTGCTTTTCACAATCTCAGGTTGCTGTTAAGAAAATGAAGAGGAAGTTCTACTATTGGGAAGAGTGCATGAATCTTAGGGAAGTTAAGGTACTTCAGATATTACAGAATACTGTGCTATAAATCTATTCTATGCATCATATCAATAATGATAAATAATGTTTCTGCAGGCCCTTCGGAAGTTGAATCATCCCCATATAGTCAAGTTGAAGGAGGTTGTCAGAGAAAACAATGAGCTGTTTTTCATTTTTGAGTACATGGTGAGTGAGCATTTTTCCCCTCGCAGATATTCGTGTAACTTACCTAGCATGTAATAGGAATGGTTAATGTACTCTCTTTTTAGTACAGAATGATTTAGCCACTAAATTTACTTCTAAGGAAAGAACCTTCCACAAAACTCTCCTTGATATATTACTGCTGTGCTCAGTTTACGAAGACATATTTATAGCCTTAGCAATTATTGTCCCTGGTGTGTGCCAATGGGAAGATGGAGTTATTTTCTACAAGTACATTGAAAATGAGAGGAATGAATTTTAATTAGAACTGAAGAAATAAATGGGTTTAAGATATCTCCTACATTTTCTTTTAAATGAAAACTATTGTTAAATTTGTAGTGGCAACATTCAACATGAGCAAGCGATAAAACTTCTCTGCTGCTTAAGATTTTATCTTCAGATGATCAGCAGTATGATACAAGTCTTTCTCATCAAATGCATTATATGGTATTCCATGAAAATGATTTGTTGGTTACCACCTCTAAGATTTCTTGAAAGCAAGATGGTTAAGAGTTGCTTTGGTGCTCATGTAGAACAGGACTCTTACATAATCAACCTACAGCTTGTGTGAAGAGTGTAGTTGAGAGATGAAATCTTATCTCAATGGAATTTATTAAATAACATCCCAGAAAGTTTCGTCAAACCAAGAATGCCAAAGATGCTTTGGCGCACATGCAACACTGACCGCATGAAATCTGTCAATAGCTATGTATGGTGTTATGTTTAAGTTTCCTTGTGACTAAAGAAAATTGCAGCTCCATAAGAGTGGCATTCTTCTATGGTTTGGTCAGTACATGAAAGGTGATGTTATTGGTGCTAATATTTAATGTGCTCCTAATCTTGTCAGGAATGCAACTTGTACCAGCTAATGAGAGAACGTCAAAATCCTTTCTCAGAGGAAGAAATATGTAACTTTGTATCTCAGTTGGTGCAAGGTCTTGCCCACATGCATAAAGTAGGTTATTTCCATCGGGATCTGAAGCCAGGTAAAATTCTACTATTGTTGTAGTTGTTGTTTGGTGCTGTGCATGCTCAATTCCTGGTTCGATTTCATTTAGCATCTTTAGTATGCTTGAGGATTTTTATTTCCAAGTTTTAGACAATTTACTTTTCCTTCATACAGAGAATCTGCTTGTGACTGATGGTGTCCTCAAAATTGCTGATTTTGGACTTTCTAGAGAGGTGGCTTCCATGCCACCTTACACTGAATATGTCTCCACACGTTGGTGAGTCTTGTTTATTTAAATTATTCTGGTAATTTTTGCTTACCTGATGCAGCTGTCAGCTCCTGGTTAATGCAAACAGCGTGACTGAGTTGCTACATATGATCTTGTGCCTTATTTCTTGTAGGTACCGAGCACCAGAAGTTCTCTTGCAGTCATCATCATATACTCCTGCAATTGGTATGTTGTACGTACATAGAAGTCCGTACTAGAGATTTTAATACAGTTGTCAATCTATGTCGAAATCTAACTTCATATCATGCAGTTGGCATGCTCAATTGTTAATATCATTTAAGAATATCATTTTGGAGAGGATATTATGTTGGAAATTTGTCTATCACCCATGCCATGAATCAAGAGATGAGCAACTGAAATCTATTCTGTCAAGATAGTCAAATTATGTGTATAGTGGAGTACATTAAACTATAATACTGTGTTAGAATGATGCAGCATGCAAGAGAACAGCACTATATGATATTGTTGTGCAGTGTACGGGACCAAGCTTATTCATAGGTTGTGAAATCTTATATTCTCCGGTATCATACATCCTAGCATGCATTATGGCCATTATTCATCAGCCTATATGTTGACAATTGAAATTCCATCTTGTGTAATGAGTTAAATATCTGTCACTTTTCTTTGGAAAACAGCTGGTGGTTAGCTTGCGTGATGTGAAAGAAGGAAAGCGTTCGCCAATATATTGTCACATTTAGTGTTAAGGTTACTTAAGTGATCATCAATCGGGTCTGATATGTTTACCTGTGCTTAATGGGCATACTTGTATCTTGTAAGAAGATGACATGCTTCATTGATCTCAGAAGCATACTTCTCATGAGGATTTCTTTATGCTGTTGCTGTAGATTTACGAGGGTGCCCATGTTCTCATGCACTTAATGGCTTAGTGTCCCTGTGTGTATAAATTCTGTCTGTGATGTTTAGATCATACTAAGCAAATTCTTGTGAAGCACCTATATGAGCTTATGTATTTGCTATTTTCTGTTAATCATATTTTCATATTCCATTTCATAGAAGCAAGTTATACTCATGTCTAACGAAGTAGAACTTTCTACAGACATGTGGGCTGTCGGTGCAATACTAGCTGAACTGTTCACTTTGTCTCCTATTTTTCCTGGTGAAAGGTGATTTTTAATATTTTCTCTTCACAATTATCATTGAAATTTATTTGTGATTTGTCCAGTGAGTCACATATTTACATTAGTTGCGTTCAAGTTTAAATTAGTTTTGGAGAATTATCTGCGGATATAACCAATATGATCTCATAAAAAAAGTTCTTGTGGCCAGTGAAACTGATCAATTGTACAAGATATGCCAGATTCTTGGCATGCCAGATTCTTCTCCTTTTTCTGAAGGAGCGAGTATTTTTCCCTTCATTGATATCAATTCTACAGAGGTGAGTGTTGAAGTTAATCTGTTTGTAATCCCATTATTGTCATCCTCTGCCTTATATTTAACTCCTACAATCCTTTTTCCTCTGGAAGTATTTTGTCGTCATCGTGATGTCATTGTTTCTGGCCAGATTCTGCCTGCCAATCTTTCTGCTATGATACCCAATGCTAGCTCGGAAGCAATTGATCTCATAATGGTGAGGAACTATGCTCATGGGACCCTTTGAAAATCATGTTTTTCTTGCCATCTATGGACTTATAAATTAACAGATGCTGCTTTTGACCAATATTAGCTACTATGTTCATGGGACCCTTCGAAAAGGCCAACTGCCGAGCAGTCGCTTCAACATCCATTTTTCAATGTAAGCACCCCTTCTTGGTACTTTTTTTTTTTAATATTTATTTCACCTTTAGGGAATGCTTTGTTAATGCCCAATACACAGGTTAGCAAGCGGGTTCCTTTTCCTCTGCGTGATCCATATGAGAGGAAGCTGGATAAGATGGGTGAGTCTTGCGGAATTGAGATTTTATGGAGTTCCTAAAGCAGCGGCATTTATTTAACAACTTCACTGTATTTTGCTTACACTCTTAATAAGCATTTTCTACTCCCACTTCAAGATTTGAATATATATATATGGAAGGTTAAAATTATGAAAACTTGTCTGTACTGTAGGTTTAGAATTTTAAAGGTTTTAGGTTTTCATTGCCAAATAAAAGTCAAAGCAAAGTTTGGGAAAAGCAATAGCTATTTGAAAAAAGTGTTACGAAACAGACTTTGCTGCAGGTGCAATCCCAAACCTTGAGTTGAACCTGTGGGACTTTGGCAACCAACCTGATGACTCTTTTCTTGGCTTGACACTAGCAGTGAGGCCAAGTAATGAGAACTTGGGTATGTATTTTAGTTTTCTTGTTTGGTTGATGCTTGTCTTGTTAATTTGTGATAAGTTATAGAAATTGCTCACAGTCAAGATCATCTTCATATTCATCAAGTGAACTTTTTGTCCTGTCAATATTTATTGTAAGATATCTATAGAGAACTTCTCTGCTATCCAATTGTGAAGTTCAATTTCACTTATCGGTTCAAGAGGAATTGGAGGTGTTACATGCATAAACTCACATGATAGTTTGAAACCTTGCACACACTTCCTCTCAGAAATATTTAATTTGCCTTTACACGCTTCTATACATTCTTCCTGTCATTTTCTGTAAATGCTTGATTTGACTTGTGTTTGGGTGCTCATCTCCCTGGCATTGGTTTGACACAAATTTTTGCTTGTCTTCCAATCCCATCTTTCTCCTTCCCCATTTGATTTCTATTGGCAATCATCTTTCTTTTTATATGCTTGATTTTGGCAGATTTGGTGCATAACGTCTCCCAGGGTTTAGCAAAGGTGAGTTTAAACTTTGTAAGCACTTCATGTAAATTGTTGTTTGAACATGCTAATAATGGAGTTCGCTATGTATCCTTACTTAATACTGCTTTTCAGAAACAAAAGTTGTAAAGAGACTTTTTGTTAGATACAATTATTGTACCTTTTGCTCCTGTCCTAAGAATAAGTTTTGACTGGTATCGTGAACTAGTTTGAACTTCACACTGCAGGATATTTTTTTTGGATCCGACTATAAAGACTGCTCAGAACCATCAGGCAAGTGTAGCATTTGAAATGAAAAAGGCCCTTTTCTTTTCTCTGAATCTTAGTGTAGCGTTTTCTTAGAATAAATATCTCACGTCTTTGATTAGCTGTCATTCACATACTGTGGTTTTGGTGTTTCAGTTTATTGGTCGCTTCTCTCTCCTAATCAAAATCAAATTCAGACACCAGTCGACTCTTCATTGTCACTGTCCTTTAGGTAAGTCCAGGTTTGAAATTGTTCAATTTTCACTTGTACAACAATTGTGACAGCCTTTTCCTATATGATCATATGGAAAAGTTATACGTGGATGTTAATATAGTTGTTGGACTGATTTTTTTTTTTTTTTTTTTTTTATAAGAATGCTAGACTTTTCTTGGAGTAAATATATGGTGAATCTTTTTCTTCAATAAAACCATTGAAAGTCAGTTGTGCAGGCAAAAATCAGTAATGTGGATAATTTTTTTTATCACAGACCACATTGTAGTTGTCAAGATTAGATTGGAAACAAATCTCTATCATGCAAACAAGTCGATTGTGCTTTCAGAGAAATGATATCTAATTATCTTTGTGTGCTGTAACAGTTCAATTCGGCATCCATCAATTGGAGTTCCACAGTCAACTGGGTTGACCCTTTCTTCTTTGCAGCCCGGTATCTTGGACTACCCTTTATTGGCCATGCCCTCTTCTTTTCAGCAGGGTCATTGGCTTTGAGTAACTAATTGCATTGACGTCAACAACAATGAACTTTGTAATTTATTTCAATTTTTTTCTTCCTGTAAAGCTCAACAGGACATCAGTATGATGTCCATAAATGGACATGCCCCGCAATACGTTTGCTTCTTGGGGAGTATAGTTCGGAAATACATGATGAACAAATTGGAATATGGAGGAGAAAATTTGTACAGGATTCTCGACTTCATTCTTGCGTTATATCAACAGAGTAATCAAATTTTTCTAGGTGCTCGCAGATAAGTGGTTGCGAAGTTTATTGTGATGCGTGTGGGTACATAAATTGCTGTCTCAAGGAACGAATTGCATAGTTCATCGTGATTTGGGAGGAAGACAATTTGTACGTCTTGCTGGGTAGTGAGTTTTTGAATGAAGTCGTGTAATGGTCTGAATTAGGCTGTCTTTTTGTGGCGTAAGACATTCAGCCTTGCACATGCCTTCGGGGTTTGAAATAGCCTACATGGTATTTGTGGATGGACGCATGCTACCTGGAAAATATTCTCAGGTAGGAAGAGGGATTCTTTGCGCAAGGAAATGGCCAACATTCCCGGTTAGGAACGGGGAACTGTCTCACGTGCTTGGGGACTCGGGTCCCGTTGCTTCTCTGTACGAGTCAAAATGGATGGAGATTTGAACGACGGCTGTGAGACAGGGTAGGGCCTCATCATACTGTTACTGATGGCGGGTGATGCAGGAGAAACAATAATATTATACATTCAGTTAATCAAAAGGAGGGTTGCTAAAGCTCCTTGAAACTTTCCATTTTGTAGGATATTGCACAGTGAGTATTTTGGGAGTGTTCCAGTGCTGGAAGGTTTTGCCTGGGTGGCAGGTGACTTATGTCACTATGAAGAAAAGGGGATTTGTGATCTCCTTGGCTAACGTGGAAACACATCGCCACCTATTGTGAATTTATTGATGATTGGAGCAGGATGTGTGTTAGATCAAGACCGTTGATGTCATTCTCTACAGTGTCAAATAGAGTGATTAGGTTCAACTATCTCTTCGCCTGCGAATTCGAGCTCCCCAGGACATGCTCTCATGGCGGAGATCTTTTTCGGCGCTTCTCCTTTGTAGCTCATTGATTTGAAACTCCCGCCGAAGCTTCCACTCCACCGTGCCATCTTGTACCTGCGGTATTTTAAGACAATCGATTAATTTAACTTTTCGGTTGGAGTATACAAATCTACCGAACGGTAAAAGAAATTTTAACTTTTAACGGGCATGATTGGTATCTCCCTTTTCATCCTACTTAAGTACCAATTCTTTTCTTATGACAAGCAGGATTTTATGTGAAGAATCTGACTGTAATCAGCATATTACCTGCTTATAACAGAATGGTTTCCGACCACCAGTGGCCATATCTCGATCGTAAGAAGCTCTGCTTGTCGGATCAGACAACGTCTCGTAGGCCTCCTGCACCTGAATGAATCTCTTGGTATACTCTTTGGCCCTGTCAGGAGGCGACACGTCAGGGTGGTATTTCAGGACCAGTTGCTTGTAAGCTTGCCTGATCTCCGACATCGTCCCGCTCTCCGAAATGCCCAAAAGGTCGTAGAAACTGTCCATCTCCGTCGCTGCCACGCGGAGGTCGTCAATGGCGGCTCTCGAAGCTGTTCTTGATCTTGCGGACGAGGAAGACCCACATGGAATTCTGACGAAAAGGCCTGGTTTTAATGGACCGGTACTGAATCTTGTGGGGATAGAAGGTTGGCGCACGAACTTGGGGTCGAGTTTTGCGCACACGTAGAAGAGGGTTTGGCTCATCTCTCTCTCTCTCTCTCTCTCTCTCTCTCTCTGCTCCTACTGGTGAAACAAAAGGAAGTTTCGATGTCTTAGCTTTGGCACGAGGATGAATTGTGAGTCTCTGCGGCCTCTTTAATTATGAAGGACAATGAGTTAATTGGCAGAGCAGCCATGCGTAATGATGGTAACTTAAAAATGAATTTAAATTTGAGGTTGGATAGTGATTCGGATACGAACTCTGTTTTTCATTTTTCAGCTGACGGTTGTGATTTTGACCCATGTATAAGAAACGATTATTTGATCCTCGTATAAAAACGTGTTAATATTTTGGATACCAATTATAATGACATGCAGCCCGAAACAAGTGACGAGCTTTCCTTTGTATCTTATACGCGCCCCACACGACGTCATGAAAAGCAATCAAAGATAAAATTGAAGAAAATGAAAGACATATATAGCCATCGTTCTAGCGCTTTGTCCTAAATCAAGTCGGTTTCAAAATGTGACATATTTAATTTCGGAATTAAGGTTTGTTATCTATGACATGAGATAAAAGTCACTAAAACTTTTATAAATTTAGGTGTCAACAAAACATCAAGACCTTTGTCGAGCACAAATAGGACGAATGGTGAGTAGAGGATTTTGGTTAATGTAAACCCGAGTTAGTCAATAATCCGAAGAATGGTGCACTGTTGTCAATTATTTTGCTATACAAAAATGATTAACAAAAAGAATAATTTCTAAGACCATCCTCACTTTTGCGTGCACATATCGAACGCCCTCTCTAGTTTGGAAAATTAACAATATGCATCGACTCCCAAAATCTTTCTGAAAAAAGCCACCGCCCCGCCAAAACAAAAGAACTAAATTCGATGTCTAGTGGCAAATCTGGGATCGAGCATCGACGATCCAGGTGACAAGCGGTTGAGACGCACAGAGGATAAGGGAGGGAGAGAGGTTGTAAAATTTTGGGGACACTGATTTGAAAAAATTAGAAAACTCAAACTGTTGGATAAAAATTATGGTTCAATATAATATTTTAATGTGGGTGACGGAGCAGTAGGGATGAAGGAAGAGATGAGCTCCATTGGCGCGATCGTCCGTTACTCGGCTCGAGGCGGCGGAGTGGGCCATGCCAGGGAGGTGGGGCTGAGATTTTAGTATTGCGGACTTTGCGACGGACGGTGTTTTTGATACCATAAAACAAGATTGAAATGTAGGTGTTGATTCAAAACGGAATTCTTAATGTGAGAGCAATCTTCTTATATCTGTCTACGACACATCGAATGCCAGTTTCAGAAACAATCCGGAGGACGGTAAGAGAATACTACAGACGGCCGCTGTTACAGCTTCAGCTCGTGAGATGATTGTTCGATTAGAGGGTGCACGGAATTATACAAAAACTGAGATGGCCCAGCGATTCGATGGAGAGAAGGACGGCTCTTAATTCCATCCAAAAGACGGGCCGAAATTGCTTATTTTATTGCTGATCACTCTCCACTCAAAGTCATGCCCTTTAGATTATGACAACCAACAACATTGATTTTGACGGAATTGTCGAGAGTCTTCATCAAATGTTATCTCCTTCTGAAACGTTTTTTTGAGGTTCATTTTATCTAACTGTCTTCGTTCGACCATTATTTCATCCGTTCGCTCTAATAGTCTGATTCCACTTGGTACCACTACCCTCTGTTATGTGAAAATATCAGTTAACGTTGCGTCCTTTTCTGCAAAATAGTCATTCTTCTTCATAAAATATCTCTACGAAGAATCTACATTCGTCTTCATCAATTCGAACCCAAACTCAACCACCGCCTGTACCCTCCTCCCTGTTCGCCATCATGAGTACCATCAGTGCTTGCGTCTCTCTCTCTCTCTCTCTGGGTTCACAAGTGACCATGGCATCAACACCTTGAACCGAGGTCGCAGGCCTCTTCGTCCGATCTCGAGATCACGAGCTGCATGGAAGCCGGATTGCAATCTTATCCCCCAGGCCACGTAAAAGTCACCAATGGCTGACTGGGTGTAAGGCACAAAAGGCGTCTTATTGATGATCTAAATCAAGAAAAATGAACGCTTTGAAAACCCAAGACTTCCTTATTTAGTTATTCACAAGAAGCATGGTAGAGATAATCTATTTTCGATTCATTACCCCACCTATGTCGACAATCATGTCATGTCATATACATTAAACCTAAATCATTGATGACCACTTGAGACAGAGGTTTAGTCTTTTATTTTAGGTGCAGCTCACACGTCCTTGGTCAATGTTCCGTAGGAAACCAAGTTGCCCAATTTGCGATGCCAGACACCCTTGTCGTGAAGCAGGACCGACGTAAAGGGGGACCAGATCGTTCTATCTACGACTCAAGCATGCGAGACAATAAGACACGAGCCCACTTGCACTTAGTTTTATGTTTTATTTAATATTATTCATTGAACCATTCGACCGTGGAAGGCAAGTTGAGGGTAATTCTAGTTATCCCCATGACGGAAGTGGAAATTCATAGCTGCCCGTGAACTAATGCAGGTGAAATCCACATTTCACGAACTCAAATTCATTCTTGAAATTGGATTAACTTAGGTGAAGTTCAAACGTCAGAATTCAGGGCCCAAAGCCGGTTGGTTGGTTGTCAAGGCATTAGGGGGTCTCCATTTCGGGAACTGAAGAAACACGTATCAGTAATCCCATCAAGTATAGGCAAACCGTTTGAGGTCGATGGCTAGGAATTAACTAGTTCGCGAGCCCTTCTTTTATATAAAAGATGGTCTATTAAGAACACAATCTCAAGTTATGAGTTCTTTCTTAGTATATTACCACAATCTATGTCATGATAAAAATAGATAATAGTGTATACTTTGAATTAATTTGCTCCGCTTACTGCATCAAAATATTTTTATAGTGCTCAACCCGCTTCTATTAAAAATTCAATGGTAACAAAGCGCCACGTTCTTTGCTCTCCTCCAATCAAGGGAAAATATCAGTGGTATCAAATAGTCAAGTCATGTGTGGACGGGGGTGCTCATTCGTCCAATTAGACCAGTCTCGATCGAATACGTGGCAAAGCATTTAAAAAAATAAAAATTAGCCTACAAAAAGCTGAAGATGAGGAAGATAGAAGCACAATTTTGAAATGGCCAATCAACTCTCTCTCCTCCTTCAACCCAAAAAGAGGACGACAAAAATCGTAAATTTGTTCCCTCCTCGCTTGAATACTCCTTCTCGAACTCCACCTTCGTCCTCCTTCCCCAATTGTGCCTTCATCCCCATGCTCTCGCCTCTCCATTCCTCTCCTTAGGGCCTCTCCTTGTCAAGACCTAGACTCGACTCGGCTCGCCCAAAGACTCCAGGTCTCGCTATTCGCTTTTGAAGGACCTGTCGTCCAACTGGGGCAACTACCCTCCCAAGGAAATAATCCTCCTCGATGGATGCGACTATGAGCACTGTTTATCATCATGGAGTTCCCTATCGGTCACTGGCCCTCCAACAAAAGATGATCGATGCTTACATCAAAACCCTAACCTCCCTTCTTGCAAGGTAAAGAGTAGGAGAAATACTATCTTTTCCCCCTTTAAATTCCAGTCCTAGTTCAAGTTGAATGTGTTCAATTTGTTTGTTTATTTGTTTCTTGGTGCTGATTTAGATGCAATTCGAAGTTTCAGTTAGGAGTCTCAGTTTGGTCGTTGATGCTTTGGCGGTGAGGACCGCAAGAAATGTAACTATAGTTGAGGTTAAGTCCAAATTGAAAAAAATTGAGAAGCTTGGCTTCACTGCTCAAGTTACCTTTTTAAATATGCCTCCTACCAAGTTGTGAGAATCTAAACTAAAATTATAGGAAAAATCCATGTATGTAAGTAACAACAATAATGATATTCATAATCTTTGTTTGGCACATCAGGATATGAATCCGACAAGACCTAGAGAACACCCAGTAATCCTATTTAACCAAGATGAAGCATTAATCAAATTCAAGCCAACGTGATCTAACAACAAGGTAAGACCCAGCCTCAATCATTGAATTAATTGGTTGGCATATCTAATTAAGTTATGTTTGATCGTTTTGATTTCTAATCATAATAGGACTAGATATAATAAAACATGAAATCCAAGCATTTTGCTATACCTATTCATTGTTTAGTGATTGTAATAATAAAGTCGGATTTATTCACATCATATCATGTACATTATTTAATATAAACGGTATATTAATGTAAATTAACCTAAAAGGAAGTTCATAAAAGGAGAGGATAAAAATATCTCATGACACTCTTGCCTACTTTATTTTTATTTTCCTCTCTTTTTTTTTTTAACAATTTTCTTTTTTTCCCCTTCCATCATTCTCTAATAACATTTAATTAAATAGTAAGCTATACCGATATACCTAAAATATGTTATATATTTTTATTTATATATTGAATTTATATTATAAGATAGAATTAAATTCATATATAAATATAAAAATTAGATTAAATTAAAAAACTGAAAATTTATTTTTTTATTTTTTTAAATTTTTTATATTGGAATTCAAATATTACTTATATAAGAATGTGATTTTAATTTTATTAATTTAAGAAGTTTGTTATTCATGAAATATAACTTTCCTATTACAAATATAAGAATCCAAGCCACATTTATCTCACATTCTACATGGGATAATTTTATCTAGTCTATATTCCTCTTTATTTAACTTTATCATATCTTGAGCAAATACCAAACATAAGATATGATAAAATTTATTCTATAAATTTTATCTTGACTACCAAAAGCAGGCTTAGAGCATCACTAAAAAATGACAACTAAACCTATAACCAAACTAATCAAGTGCATCTCCAAGCTAAAAAAGGAAAACACTAGCATCCAGAAACCATATGAACATCAAAATCACCTTAAACTTGGCAGGAGAGCTCCTCGGAGATCAAGCATCCGAATGTTGTAAAAGGGTCATGCAAACCAAGTAAGCCTTCTAATTTGCCTCCTCCTCAATGAAACATAGAATGCATCCAAATCAACACAAAGAATATCATCATTCTTGTTACAGTAGAGGGATGAATATCATTATTCTTGTTGCATACATTGTTTATGACTATAATTTTATTTCAAATTCTCACAACTTGGCAAGGGGCATATTAAAACAGGCAATGAAGGCAAGCTTCCCAGATTATTTCAATTTGGACTTAACCTCAACTGCATCAACATTTCTTCTGGTCCTCACCACTAAAGTATCAATAACCAACTAACTTCGAATGCTTCAAAATCAGCACCAAGAAACAAATAAACAAACAAAACTGAACACTTTCAGCGTGAACTGGGACCAGAAATTATAAAGTAAAAAAAGATAGTATTTTCTTTTATTATTATCTTCGCTACAGAAATGGAGGCCAGGGTTTTGATGCAAGCGCTGATCATCTTTCGTTAGAGGGCTTGAAGTCAGTGGGGAACTCCATGACCATGAAATAGTGCTCGTGGTTGTAGCCGTTAAGGGGGATCATCTCCTTGGCAAGGCGATTATAGCAATTAATGTACAATTGGTTCATCTACAAAGTCAACAAGACATCCCTTAGATGTTCAATATGTTGCCGGTCATCTAGACTATACATGAGGATATCATTAAAATAGACCACCACAATCTTGCCAATGAAAGATTTGAGGACCTGAGTCATCAAAAGCATGAAAGTGTTGGTTGTGTTGGTGAGGCCAAATGACATGATAAGCCATTCATACGAACCTTCACTTCTTTTAAAGACTATCTTCTAGTCATTGCAAGGGTGGATGCGGGCTTGATGGTATCCACTGTGCAGATCATTTTTGTGAAAATCTTTGATCCAACAAGTTGATCAAGCATGTCATCCTGGAGAGGGATTAGGAATCGGTACTTGACAGTAATCCATTTAATTGTCCGGCTATCAATGCGCATGTGCATGCTCCCATTTGTCTTTGAAGTAAGGAGTTCAAGGATTGCACAAGAGCTCATGCTCTCGCGCGAGAAGCCTTTTCAAAGGAGTTATCCTACATGGTCTCGTAAAAGCTGGTTCTCCTTCACATTCATCTGGTAGGGCACAAATTAAGGAGGCTCACTCTTAAAAGGAAGTCAATGTCATTTAGATATCTGTCAGGAGAGGTAATCCGATGGGCACATTCTCCGAAATAATATTGTTGAATGCTTTCAACAAGGGCTAAAGAGCCTCAGGAATGGAAATAACAACTTGTCGATCACCTTCCTCCACAATCATGTACATCTCCTCACGTTTACTAATGTTTAGCATAATACTCATACTCTACTTCTATGAGGCCTAGGAAGTGCTACTCTCCGGCTTTAAAATAATCTTTATCTTTTCCCACACGTAGGAATAGGTGTTCTCTTGAGCCCATTGGGTGATATCAACGTCATACTACCATGGTTGTCCTAGCAGAACATGGCACACGCCCATCTCCACCACATCACAAATAATAGTGTCCTTATAGGATTTTCCAATTGAAATAGATAAACGATAACTGCATTACCTTGAGCTTGGCCCCTTTACAAATCCGCCCGATTATTTTAGAGGAGGGATGTGACTCTATTTTTAGCTATAAATGGTCCACTAGGGCCTCGAACACTATGTTATCACAACTTCCACTATCAATTATGATATCGTAGACTTTGCCATTGACAATGCAACGAGTACAAAAAATATTATTCCTCTAGGTGTCCTCTCTTCGTAGCAAGCAATAGTTATCTAACGATGCCAGTCGACATGCTTGCCTTCTTCGTCCTCCACTTCTTCTTCATCCACCCAGCCATCTTCGTATATGTCATCGTTGTACTTGACAACATTGGCCTTCTTCCATTGTCAGTCGCTTGAACGATGGCCCAGTTTGTTACACTTGTAGCATTTGATTGGTTGTAGCTTAGCATAGGGGTTCGGCATTTTGGTTGATGTCATAGTCTATGTAATACCGACACGCGACACGACACGACACGACACGTCAATACGTCATTTCTAAAAAATAGATAATTCTGACACGTTGCGACACGTTGTATATTAAATAAGTATTTTTATTTTTAGTTAATTTGATTCAAATTCATAAATAAATAATTAATTAAAAAAGAGCCTATAATAAATTTTTTCTAATAATATTAACAAATCAATTCATTTGAAATTCGAAAGATATATTCATAATTAATGCGAAACATTTTTTAAATTTTAACAAAAGTTATTGATGAAACTAAAAATTAATAAGAAATTAGAATCAATTTATTTAAATAAATCCATGATTTTCTACAATAACCAAAATTATCATTATTCAAAATTTAATATTTTTATTTTTCGAAATCATTTTTTAATTTCATTTATTTAATTTTCTAATTAAAAAAAATCCCCAAAATCCACCCCATCTTCACCCCTTCTTTCGTTCGTCCTTTTCCCTCTCCACCCCATCTTCACCCCTTCTTTATTTAATTTTACTTTTTTTTTCCTCTCCCCACTTGACAGTGACAGGTGAGCTGTCACTTCTCCCCCTCCCCTCCTCTCTCTCTCACGCCATCAGACCTCCTTTCTTATTTTTTTTTGGATTTCTTTATGAAAAACCCTAGCGAGCCGCCGAGCCCTCCTTTTCCTATCCTCCTTGCCGCGCCGCACGACCCCCTTCCCTCCTCTCCTCTTCCTCTCGTCGCCGATCCATAGCAACAATGGCGGCCCTCACCTCTCTCTAGCTGTCTCTCGCCGTCGCGGTGGTCCATTCGTGGCTTCGTCTCGCCGGCGAGAGTTTGCCTTCTCTCTTCTTTCTCTCTGTTCGGCTTTTTCTCTAGCCGTCTCTCACCGTCGCGATGGTCCGTTCGTGGCTTTGTCTCGTCGGCGCTCGCGGCCTCTGCTCCCTCGCCTCCACCCTCAGACACACGTCGACACGCGTGTCGATAAAAGTTGACCTCGTGTCGGAAAATCCGACACGCTCCGACATGTGTGGGACACGACACGGAAGCACGGACAACTAGTGCCTCAGGCACCCCAATAGCGCTCCCCAAAGTTCGGTTTGTATTGCTGGTTTTCTAGTTGGGGGATTTTGGAACATCTATGTCTCTTCCAAATGATCCTTGGGCGAAATAACTATTAATTAAATTAGTAGGGCTACTTCTCTCTAGTTGCATCTTGACCTTTCGGGCATTTCTTGGACATCCTAAACAGAGAACAAACAATGCAATGAAACACGGTCTTGAACATTGAGTTGCATGCCATTGATATGCCCAGTGGCCTATTGTGCCTTTGACTCAGCTAGGTAGTTGTAGGTGGAGACTCCTCCACGTATGCTTGGATTGATCGGGTTGATGATCCTTAGCAAGTAGTGTTACCATAAAGATTAGTATTCTTTGCTAGACGTGCCAAAGTGACGATAGCGCTTTTAGTTCAAGTCAATTCATGTTAGTACCAGATTATGGATTCGTGAATAAGATGTATATGAAATATGTACGTTTTTTTTTTTTTAACCACCGGCCTTGGTGGCGAAGTTGAATAAGACCTTGAACCTTGGGGGAAAGGTGCAAGGGTCAAAATCCAGTGGAAGCATCGGCGTCTTAAGCGTGATGTCGGGGTGGTGGGTCATTCGCTAGATCACCTCAGGGGTTTCTTGGTGGTATGTACTGCCGTAAGGTGATGAATGGGCGACGGGGTTCCCGGATTACGAAATGGGCGACGGGGTTCCCTGGATTACAAAAAAAAAAAAAAAATATGTACATTTTTAAAGAAGGAAACAACACTAAATAAAATGCAAACACATATGCTTCAAATTAAGTTGCAATTTTTTTTATTAATTTGTTGTGATTTGAATATAGCGAATATCTAGTGAAGTTTATTCGAGTAATAAAATAAGTTGTTGTTAAAATTATTTTTAAACTATTTTTGAATTGATGGATAAATAATGCATTTATTTGTGTAATTAACAAATGTATATTTCAAACTATGAGTATTATTTATTTAGTACGACAGATTTCTGGGGTGCATTTAATCTTTTTCTAAACTATTACACTAAGTTTGTGACTATAAAAATGCAATTTCAATTTCTAGATCTCAATACATAAAAACTCTTGAAAAATATATTAAAAAATGCATCTCGTCTAATATTAAAAATATTAGAAAAATATCAAATGCACCCAAGAAAGGTCTCTCGAGGAGGGTGTCCATTGGCCCATCATTCTATTATATATAAGTTAGAACTGAGATAATATTCACTCAAATACTTGCCACGTGGAACCTAACTTTACCTTTGTAATTGGTACATTGCCACATGTGGCGTGTCATATGGAATAACTGTTCCAAGTGTTATCTATAGTATGATCTCATATTTTTTAGGGATATGGATTTAAAAAAAATAAAAATTACCCATACAACATTGGGCCTCTTGAAACTGTCTTACCCATTTTGCTAGCGCTAGTTGGAGAGAGAAAAAAAAATTCTTACCATGTGAAGTTCAAACTAATTCATGATACCAATCAAAACTTACTCTTAGGATAGAAGCAATAAAGTACAACGATTGCATTCGTTCACAATGTATGAGATAGGCTGGCTATACATGTTAGATATAATTAATCGCATCAACTTGATTAATGACATAGTCTATAATGACCTACTTAGTATTTAATTAATTTGTGTTAGTTATATTATTTTTTATCTTAATTGCTAATGACTATAAAAAAAAATGAATATCTTCATCACATGTCAAGATTTATCTACATTATCATTCAACATAAGATATATTCAATTGATGTGCCAATTTAATTAATGATAGTTTTCAAACTGACCACAAAATAGATAATAGTTACGTGAAAATCAGAATGTTATCATAACTGAAGATTGATTCATAAATCTTTATCCTTCAAAGTAAGATCTTTTAACTTCCAACAATAATTTACGGAACCCACCCACACATGGCTGAGGTGGTTGAGAGCTTGCCTTTCCTCCTCGGAGGTTCTGGCTTCAAACTCTCTAATTGGCTACGTGATTTAAGTAGGAATCTATGGCAGTGAATTGTTGTGCTAGTCTCCCCTGAGGTATAGTCACGAATACCGAATCAGCGTAAGCCGACAAGGGAAAGTAGATCCTCGGTCACCAAAAAACACAAAAGAACAATAATTTACGGAAAGTCCATTAGTTTTCCGTCGTGGGGACGGCATCACTTGTCCGTCAAATCCGTGAAACACATGGGTGAGAAAATGTCCTTTGATTAGGACGGATCCGTTGAAATTGTCCGACATCACGGCAAGAGCAAATTTGTTGGAGGGCAAGGAAGAGATGGAAGGCAATTTCCATTTCTAGATCTCAATACCCACATAAAAACTCTTTAAAAAGAAAGAAAGAAAGAAATGCATCTCTTCTTTCACCTAACCACTGCTTACATTTGAATATATCAAATATATGGATACCCGAACCCCTAGTGTCAAAAATTGGTACAAATGGACACTTAAATGTCAAAAGTTACGAAAGTGATACTTAAGTGCCAAAATCGAAGCAAAATGGATCACTTAACTACCACCGGCGAGAAAATCCGACCAAAACGCTGACGTAGCAATTTTCCGACGAGCTATACACAAAACGATATCATTTTTGTATAATTCGAATTTTAACATAATAATTAATTAATTTAAATTTAAATTTATTTATTTATTTATTTATTAAAAAAATAGGGGGGAAGGAGGAGGAGGGAGGTAGCCGGCGGCTGAGGGCTCAGCCCTTGCCACCGCTACCGCCGCCGCCTCCCCTCCATCACCGAGAAGGTGGGGGAGTGTCAGCCGGGGGCACCAAGCTTGGGCCACTAGCCCTCAGCCAGGGCTCGGCAGCCCCAGTCGACCCTCCCCAACCTTTCAACAACGGTGGGGAGGAGGTGACGGCGAGGGCTCAACTCTCAACCGCCGGCTGCCTTCCTCCTACTCCTCCTCCTCCGTTTTTTTTTTTTTTTTTAATATAATAAATTATTATTATTAGTTTTAAATTTAATTTAATTAATTTTTATATTATATTAAAATTTAAATTATGCCAAAACGACGTTGTTTTTGTGTATGTTTTGCTGATTCGACATTCCGGCGAGTCACGTAAGCGAGAAAATTAATAAATAAAAAAATATCATGTAAGATTTCCGGCGAGGCTTACCAAAGCGAGAAAATTAATAATAAAAAATACCATGTAGGATTTCCGGCGAGACTTACTGGATATGACACTCAAGTGTCTCATTTTTCATAAAAAGTGGCACTTTTGTAAGTTTTAGCACTAAGTGTCCTTTTATACTAACTTTTGACACTTGAAGCGTTTTTTTGCCCAAATATATGTATTTACCTTTTACTTTCGAGATCATTCGTAAACTTCAATCTCATCCTTCGAATGATCTCTTAGTAAGGTTAATGGTCATAATTTGATGTACTCTCCAAAGACTTTGCTCATGTCGTGATGCTCGACGTGTAACAGGTTCCGCCGCATTAATCAGATGGAAATGTCCCACCCATGTGTTTCACGCGTCTAGCTGGGTACAAAGTGATGCTGTCCACAAATTCATGCCTTTGGGCTAGAATGGATACTAACACAAATCATCGTAGGAGAATATAAATAGGCATGCATGCCAGTGCACTAAACATAGATTGTTACCAGCAAATCACACCATTCCACAATGGATTCTAGCAGTTTCGCGGACATCCCTCATGAAATGCATGTCGTTCTGGCTGTAGTTTTTTCCCTTCTAGCGCTCCGCATCATTCACAAACTTGTCAAATCCGACAATAAAAATGCCACCGGAAGCAGAACCCCGGAACTGCCCGGGGCATGGCCTCTGGTAGGCCACCTCCACCTCCTCTCGGGCGCAAGGCCTGCCTTTCAGAAGCTCGGGGCGATGGCCGATGCACTCGGGCCAGTGTTCTCACTCCGGCTCGGCATCCACCGCGTGGTCGTCCTGAGCAGCTGGGAGGCCGCCAAGGAGTGCCTCGCCACGAGTGACCACGCGCTCGCCTCCAGGCCAGACATCGCAGCCAGCCGGTACATGGGCTACAACAGGGCCTTGCTTGGGCTCGCCCCCTATGGCCCCTACCTCCGCCTCGTCCGCAAGACTGCCAACCTGGTGCTCTTCTCGAGCCAGCGCCTCAAGGCGCTGCGCCCGGTCTGGAACTCCGAGGTCGACTCCCTTACCAAGGAGCTGTGGCATCGACCCCCCGGCAGCGGAGTGGCAATCAGCGAGAAGTTGGAGCACATGACGTTCAACATGAACCTGAGGATGATATCCGGGAACAGGTACGAGGATGAGGAATTCGAGGAGGTCGGGTCGGATGCGTGGAGGTTCAAGACAGCGATGAACAAGGCCTTGGGTCTTTTCGGGGCGTTCGTGCTCTCGGATGCGATTCCGTGGCTGGGGTGGCTAGATTTCCAGGGGCAAGTGAGGTCCATGAAGGAGACGGGCCGGGAGCTCGACTACGTGCTCGAGAAGTGGCTGAGACAACACCTTGAGAAGAGATCAAACAAAGGGTTTCGATTTGATGATGGCGACGCCGATGTCATGGACCATCTCTTGGAGAGCCTGCCCGAGGACGATGTGGTGTTTGGCCACGAGCGTAAGAACATAATCAAAGCCACAGCTTGGGTATAAATTTCTGCGTTCATTATCATCATTTTTTATTAAGGTTGAGATCATACTGCATGAACAAACATAAATTTGCTAGATGCAGCCACTCCTGATTTGAAAGTCTACAGTCGCTCCTTTCAACCTGAAAAACTTTTCTCGACCTCGTCTAAGGAAGATGTCTTCAACTCCAGCACTGTTCATGGAAATTTCTTTTTTCGAATGTCCATATACTGAAAATAACTCTACTTTTGTTAAAAATTTGGATGTGTGCATGCGGAAGCATGATTTTGGTATTGATTATAGGTTTTGATTAGTGATCTGTGCAAATGTATGATATAGTTTGTAGTGAATGGACAATGGACGAGATAGAATAGTTCAAAAATAAAGCATGGGATATGGGGGAAGTACGTTTTATTAGATGAACAAAATAGCTTGATAGAGGTGTTGGTGGAAGAAAATCTTGATATGGAGTTTATAAGTTCACTCCCCACACGGAGTCATCATGGAGGTCTAAAACCTCTCACGGTGGAGGATTCACCTCACACTCACTCTAATGATGAACCACAATTCTATTTATAAGGAATTACAACCGAGTAGCACACAATTTTGTCTGACCATTTGACTAAAGCTTTCCTTCTTTAATTTGACTTCTTGTTGCCCACGTTCCGGTTTCTTCGTCAGCCGCTATTCTTGAGTTTTATTCAAGGTTTCTTACTTGAATCTTCTCCAACTTGGCTTGTGCATACTGTTTCTTTTGCTGCTGTTTGCTTGCACCCACGTGAATCTTCTAGGTTCAGCTAGCAATTCTTCAATTTTGCAGCCACCACCATTGAGGATTCTTCTAGTTTGCAGGCTGTATGTTGCTTCGTTCTAGTTGTCCATTTTTCTTGATTCTTCTTTCTTCACAGTTAAGTAATAGTTTCTAGATAGTTTAGAGAAAATGGATCATAATTTCCAACAACTTTCTTAGATATTATGAGTCACATTGACGAAATCTTGTTAACTGATTAAACAAATCAATTATCCCCTCATGTTCTTGAATCTGCTTATCGGACATCCACTCAAGATTTGCGGTTTTCCAGCTTACTTCTCCATTATGACACCTCATTCTCTCTCACTCTCTCGATCTGCAGATCCTGATACTAACTGGGACAGAGAGCACATCCATCACAATTACATGGGCACTTTCCCTCCTCCTCAACCACCCGGCCGCTCTCAAATCTGCCCAACAGGAGCTCGATGCCATCGTCGGACAAGACAAATGGGTCCAAGAGTCGGATATTAGCAATCTCAAATACCTCCAAGCCATCGTTAAAGAGACTCTTCGCTTATACCCAGCAGCTCCTTTGACGGGGATCAGAGAAGCCATGGAGGACTGTCACATCAGCGGCTACCATGTTCCTAAGGGCACTCGAGTGCTTGTCAACATCTGGAAGTTACAAAGAGACCCTCGGGTCTGGGCGAAGCCCGATGAGTTTCGGCCGGAGCGGTTCTTGGAGGAGCAGGAGGAAGTAGACTTGAGAGATCAGAACTTCGTGTTTATTCCGTTCAGTTCGGGCAGGAGGTCTTGCCCAGGATCCACGCTGGGGTTGCAGGTAAGGGTCACTTTTGGCATGATTCTCGCTCTTTTATAAAAGGACCAACCCAAAGTGACACTAGAAATTAAGCCGTTTTGGTAATCACGCATTTGACTAATCGAGTTAGAAAATTGAACAGGACTCGGCAAGGCCTAGAGGGCCTATATTGACAGGCTTAAACCAAGAAAGAAAATGCATACGCACGTTCGCTATATCATGCTTCGAACCTTTTTGGCACGAGTATGTGTCTGACGGGACTCGGTGACTCGTCAGACCCAACTTGAATATTCAAACTCGACTTTGACACGTAAATACGAATTGCAGGTGGTTCAATACACGCTAGCACGGATCCTTCAGGGATTCCAGGTGACGCCGGCAGAGGGGGCGACGGTGGACATGGAGGAAGGGTCGGGCATTGCCCTGCCCAAGGTGAAACCGCTTCGAGTTGCACTGGAGCCGCGCCTTCCGCTTCATCTCTACGAGAACCTCTAAGTGGAGGGAAGGGAATAATATGATCGGAGCTATTTTACTATGAAGACCTTCCTTGCCGTATTTATTATCGTTTGGTAGTTCGATGTAATAGAAGAAAATGGTTCTATTTCCTTTTTCTTCTCTTTTTTTTACCTTCGAAGTGTGTAATGAATAATGGACTAAATAAAAAGGACTCTGTTAAACACTTCATGAGAAGTATTAATGCTTTTGTAATTTGGGTTTTTTATTATGACATGTTAGAAAGAGGCTTTTATTTAATTTTGGATGTGCTTTAACTTGTACTAAAATTGTAGTTTTTTTCTATGTTTGGGTTCTCATCGAGTACCGTTAAAATGTTTGTCAACAAGACCCTAAGTAAAATGGGTGTTCAATTAGGTGGTATTTGACGGTCTTTCAGGACAGATGAAATCATCAACCTATCTTAGTGTATCAGATTCATTAGTCAAGAGGGCAATTTTTGCGAAACAGGTTGTTATCATGTGGAGGGACTTCTTAACTATTAACATCTTGGTGGTGCAACAATGAAAAATTTGTCATCTACTAAACCTTCTGTAGCAAGTTTGGGACTCTTATGATAACACTTACAAAGGATGTCCAGCACTGCTTAACACTCCCAATCCTTTTATTTATATAAAATAAATGTGATATTTGCTAATTATTAGCACGTGCAGCATTTAGAGTGCTTAAATCATACTATATAACAAAAGATATTGGCAGCCAATAAACATGCAGCCTCCTTGGTAAAGGGAATGGGGAGTGACCCTCCAAGGTTTGGACCCATGAGCACTACACACATGTATATAAAAGAGAGGAATGAGACCCCAAAAAAAAAAAGATCTTGACCATTTTGGTTGATAAATTCAAGCTTCCATCTATACGATGGGGCTGTATACACAGGCCATGATCCATTTTCATTTTGGTGTGTTGCGACATATTCCATATAAGTGAAGGTAAAAAAATTAATAGGGGTATGCACGGGTCCATAAATTATTAGAAGCCGTTTAGCTATTATGGTTCCACCATAATCACAAGCCACCTACTCTCCCTAACTTTGAAGGATAAAGATTTTTAGATATGTCTTCAGTTATAATACATTTTGATTTTCACATAACTATTATCTTTTTTATGGTCAATTTAAAAACTATCATTAATTAAAACGGCATATCAATTGAATTTATCTTCTGTTGAATAATAGCATAGATAAATCCGGACATATGATGAAGATATTCATTTTTTTATAGTCATTAGCAATAAAGATAAATATATATAACTAATGCAAACAAATTAGATACTAATTAGGTCATTATAGACTATGTCATTAATCAAGTCCACGCAACTAATTGTATCTAACATGTTTGGCCAGCCAATCTCATGCTCCGTGAACGAATATAATCATTGTACTTCATTGCTTCTTTCCTAAGAGTGAGTTTTGACTAGTATCATGAACTAGTTTGAACTTCACACTGCAGGATATCTTTTTTTGACTCCGACTAGAGATTAATATGTAACTTAGTTTCAAGAGGCCCAATATTATATAACTCCGGTCCTAAACAAGACCTTAAAAGGTTTTGACATCTTGGAAAGACAAGATAGAGGAAGGAAACCCCCTCAATAAAGATGGGCTCCCCACGTGGGACCCCGGCCACATAACCCCCTTTACGGGGGTTGGGGTACCTTGCCTAGATTCCTGCGACTCCTTCCCCCTTTAAACGCAAGGGGCGTGGTGCAGAGAAATGAAGGGTCTCCTCCCGAAAGGAGGAGGCCCAATATTATATAACTCGGTTTTTATAAAATGAGCCTAAGTGGATAAAGAAGACAAAGAAAGTCTAGAAAACAGGTCAAATATGGATTTGCTTATAACCCATATTTGATCCATTTAGCCCAACAAAACAATAGAGGTGTTAAAATGGGCCTTAAACCCATATATGACCCATTGATTACTTACATCTTAAAAAGACTACTTAAATGGGTTTAAAATTAAAAGTTTAGAATAAATGGGTCTTAAATGGGTTAGACTTAGAACCCATTTTCAACCTAAGGCTCACACTTTCTCTTTCCCTATTTAGCCTTATAAAAATCTTCTTCTTTTTTTTATACATATCAAAATTATGATTTTTTTTATATTTCATTTTTCTTTTTCTTTTTCTTTTTCTTTTTTCTTTTTTCTTTTTCTTTCTTTTTTCCTTTTCTTCCTCTTTTCTTCCATCTTCCTCAGCCAGTGGCTAACACGGCGATGACTAGCGATCCGCCAAGTGAGGCTTGAGCTCATCAACGACTAGTGAGACTGGAGCTCTAGCTCACCGACATCGGGCAAAGCTCAAGTTCGCCATATTTGGCAAGGCCTCGACCTCCCCAACGATTGGCGAGGCTTAAATCTCGCTAATTTGGTGACACTCAAGCTTGCCAACCTCTAGCAAAGTTTGAGCCTCGCCAATTTAGCGAAACTTGAGAAGCTCATCGACATCTAGCAAGCCCCGAGCTCACTTATGGTCAGCAACCGACCGAAGAAGAAGAAAAATAAAAAATAAAAATATATTTAATAATTAAAATTTTGATTTTTAAAAAAAATTATAAATTCTATTTTTAAAAAATAAAAATATTAAAAACGAGTCATGGAGGAAAATTTAATCATATTTTTCATGCCAAATGGCAAAAGATATTTTCTAATTTATTTTCAGTAGGCGAAAAACAAAAAATATTGTAATTTTCCCCGAAAAAATACTTTTTGGTTTTCCAAGAAAAAAATGAAGGTTTATTTTTTAAAAATTTATAAAAATTGCCAGCTAAATTTGTATAGCAATACCATTTAAAAAAATATTACAAGAAATAAACCTTCTTAAATTTAGTTAAATAAGTCGGGTATGGGTTATGAATGGGTTGAGTTGGGTAGGGGTCAAGACTTTTGCACTATAATAAACGGGCCATCGACTAATTAAATGGGTAGATTTGGGTTTGACCATTTATGACCCGACCTAGACCCAGACCCAATCCAAACTAGACCCAACTCACCCATTTGACAAGTTTACAAAATAGATCTCTCTTCGTCTCTTTTTCATCTCTAACGATTGTCGCTCTCTATCCTCAGTCCACTCACACGTCATGACCATATTTGCCGCTACAAAACCCTATGCCACCCTTTCCACCATGCCCACATTCGCCCCGATTGTCTGCACAATCAATCTCGACCTCCCCGTCGAGGACCCCAAGACCAAGGTCTTCTTCGCTTCCGAGCCCAAAGTGGCGACACCATGTTCAACGTACACTCTGCATTATCAAACAACTAGAAGATGGCGGCCAATCCGCCATCGCAACACTCCTACTTCCAATCTGCACTAAATTGGCACTTTATTACAAGGTTGCGACCTTGGGCACTTGTCGCGGCTCCTCCTCTCGCAAGGCTACATGAAGATCCGCGTGCTCCAGTGGATGAGCAATGAGATGGTGGGATGGGTCAAGATCATAAAGGAAGTGGCCACTAGCCACCTAAGAAGCAGTGACACTCTCCAAGGGCCTTCGTATCGTGTTCAACACTCCAACACATATCCAACATGCTCTGACACGTTCCAACACGCGGTCAACAAGTGTCGAAAAATCTAACACGTGATCAACTCTCTTTGACATGCTCTGACACCCGAGTTCAAAATTCTAACACACAATTCCAACATGCACAGGGTTAATTTTAAAAAATTTCAATACTTGAAGGGTCAAAATGTAAATATATGAAAAAAAAAATGGGCAAGAATCATGGCTAGGGGTTGTTGCCACCACCGTTACAACCATTGGAGGGGGGTGGCAAGGCGAAGTCCTAAGCGACGGAGGTGGGGCAGCCCTCCTCAGCCCAAGCAAGACCATCACCAGCCAACCAAGGGTCGGTGAGGCTCACCCAAATCTAAGTGACGTCGTACCCTTGCTTGGGCCTAGCAAGGGTCGCCGGCCCTCACCTGGGATCTCCTAGGCCTTTCCTAGGGCTAAGGAGGCTTGCCGACCATAGGCGTAGGTCGGTGTCACCCAAATCTGGGCGAGCCTTGCGTGGATTAACAAGGCCACCCCCCTTTGCCGCCTAGTTGCCAGCCCTTGGCAATGGCGACGGCATGCCCAATCGCTATAACAACCCTGCCTTTATTTTTTTTCTAGTTTTTTTTAGAACTATTTTAGCTTTTTCTGATTTGTTTCATTAAATCTTATTTAAATAAAAAAAAGTAATAAAAAATGTCATTTAGGATAAATAAAATAATTTAAAAATACCACAACACTTGTAGCACACATATCCCTAAATTTAATAGTGAAATGTGGATTGCTTGTTTTTGTTCCTCCAAGTTTTACAGATTATTACAATGGAATGTAGTTGAGTTTGTCAAATTAATGTTGGATTAATGTTTTTAGTGTAAATTAATCATAGGCCCTTTCTGTTATTATTTATTTATTTGTGCATTTATAAATAAAAGTATATTTAATATATAACGTGTCAGAATTCTCTATTTTTTTATAAATGACGTGTCAGCGTGTCATGTCGTATTGTGTCACATGTCACATATCCGTGTCAGTGCTACAGGGCTAGCCACTAAGCATCAGCTTGTGTTACACTATTAGGCGTCTTCGAAGAGCTGCTTTGGGGATGAGCTTTTTTTAGCCGTAATATGTTCCAATTTCATCTTTCATTGCAAATGTTAGGGATAAGTCCACTAAAAGTATCAAAAGTTGTATACAATGGTCACTTTAGCCCCAAAAAAAAAAAAAAAAAATCAAATCACTTAAGTGCCACTTTATATATAAAAAAAAAAAAATTACAAAAAAAAAAAAAAAAGATCAGTTAAATGCCAACTTCGATCTGGGTAGCTAGAAATCCGACATGATCATATTTCATTAATTTCTCAGTCCTATGTGGCTCACTGGCATGCCTAGTCAATATATAACCCTTAAACAATGCCGTTTAAATATTATAAATAGTGACTATTTGAGTATCAAATTTTGTTTAAAGTGACCACTTTAGTACTAGTTGTTGTTAAAAAACGATCACTTTAATACCTTAATACCAAGAACGCCACGTGAACATGCCATGTGGACTAAAGTTTTAAAAAAAATTGCCAAGTCATATTATAATATTAATCATAAATGCTACGTAATCAATTTGGCTTGAATTTATCTCTTTTGACACTTAAATTATTGTTTTTTCTCCGATTTGGTACTTAAGTAAGTTGGCAAAAAATTTTGACACTAAAATAAGTCCTATACATAACTTTTGGCACTTTGACACTAAAATAAGCTCTACATATAACTTTTGGCACTTCTAGTGAAGAAGGTAGCAATAGCCTACCCACCGGTGGGCATCTGAGTTGGTTCGGCTTTAGGCACTTCATCGCAGAGGTCCTAGGGTCGAAACTCCGCGGCTGCTAACACGTCTTAAATGAGGGGCCAAAGTAGTGGAGTCATGTACTAACTTCTCCCCAGGTATTGACACTTAGTCCAAGGTGCACCACCCACTTTACGAGCCGTGGGCTGCCCGGTGGGCTCGGTGGATCCTGAGCATCAACAAAAGAACAAAAAAAAAAAAAAGGTAGCAATAGCCTATTATTAATGATCTACTTGAATATGATTTCATTGGGAGAGTTTCCATCCTCTTCAACAACAATCCTTACCAACCAAAAAACAAAAACAACAATCCTTCAATTTTTTTAAGGCCTAGGGTTAGGATTACGATTAGTATGAACTGAAGAAGGTAAGTAGAGAGAGATGTAAAATCATTCCACCAACTTGAAAAGTTATTTAGGCTTATTACATTTCATTTGATAGCATTTTTCATGTGGAATTTTAGCATTCTACTATGTGATTCTCGATTTTTTCACATTTTAGAGAGAGTAACTTTAGCAAAAGTGCGAGGTTTATGGAAAATTCGATTTATCATTACATTCATTTGTCATTTAAAACAAAAAATTAGTTCGATCAATAAAAAATGCATCTAGAATATGTGTCATCAAATGTATGTGCACTTTTCTGATTCTTATAGGTATTTCAATTTTTTTGTTTTTGTTTTATTTACTTACATTTCATATTTTATTATTTTACTTTTTAAATTTGGTATGAAATTTTATTTAAGTAACCCGTTAACGTGAAGAGCTTAGAGTGGGTTAAACAGGTAGTAATTTATTTCCATAGACCAAGTTAAGTATGGATGTGTTTTACATAGACCAAGGCAGACATGAGCAGCCAAAATCGTATTACATAAAAATGAATCAAAATGAGTTAAATTAGTCAATTTAGGTTAGACCATTTGTGGATGCTTTAAGATGCGTTTAGTTCAGCATTTTGAAAGCCCATTGGGAAAATACAAAGCAGTTTAGCTTAAAGGACTTTAGGCAAATGTAAAGGCCGTTTGGTAAACTATGTTTTGAAAAGCAATTTCGAGAAAAATGCTATTTGGTAGAAAACACATTTCAAAAGTTCTTTGGGTGATTAATATTAGTTTTTTTTTAATTCTATTTTTTTAAAATTGAAAAAAAAATAATGTATGCAACATTTTAAATATAAAATTTGACAATAATACAAAGAAAATCAAATACATATATATAATTTATTTATTTTAAAAAGTCCAAATCCTTCCTCAAATTTTTTTTAATTTTTTTCTTTTTTTTTGGTGAAAGATAAGTATATATTGAAAGCTTGAACCACTATACAACGAGACTAGCGCCAAATTTTTTTAAATTTTTTATTTGTTTAAAATTGAAAAAATATTATATGCAACTTTTTAAATATAAATTTGAAAATAATGCTAAAAAATCAAATACATATATATAATTTTTTTTTAAAAAGGACTAAACTCTTCATTAGAATTTTTAAATTTTTAATTGTTTAAAATTGAAAAAAAATTTTTTATAAAAAGATAATGTATGCAACTTTTTAAATATAAATTTTAACAATAATACTAAAAAATTCGAATACATATATAATTTTTTATAAAAAGATGAAACCCCTCATTAGAATTTTTAAATTTTTAATTGTTTAAAATTAAAAAAATAATTTATGCAACTTTTTAAATATAAATTTTGACAATAATACTTAAAAATCAAATACATATATATATTTTAAAAGACCAAATCCTTCATCAAAATTTTTTAATTTTTATTTTTTTAATTTGAAAAAAATAATGTATGCGACTTTTTAAATATAAATTTGAAAATAATGCTAAGAAATCAAATATATACATATATATATATATATATATATATAATTTTTTTAATTAAAAAAAGACCAAACCCTTTGTTGGAATTTTTTAATTTTAATTTGTTTAAAATTGAAAAAAAAAATAATGTATGCAACTTTTTAATTATAAAATTTGACAATTATGCTAAAAAAATCAAATTGGGTTAATTATCACTAATCTTAATCAACGAACACCTAATGGATTAGGAGGTGGCTTGGGATAATCAAATTGCATGACTAAATCCAAAGCCGATCTCAAGGCAAATTGAATGTTGATTTGCTGTAAACTTTGCTAGTCGTTTACTTTAATTGGTAGCGTGCTTTGAATGGTGATGAATGAGTGGGTGAGACCCAACACCTCGAGAGGCGGTTGAGAGCTCGACGATCAAAGGCGAAACAATGGTAGTCCAAGGCAACTCTAACTTATTATAGCTTAGTTTTAGATTAGATTAGTTAGACTAGCCTATTCACCATCTTCCCCAAATCACTGCCCTTCCTCTGCAACCTCCATCCGCGAAGTTTCCTCCACCGTCAGCCGCACGCCGTTTCGCCCGCGACCGCTTGCCGCCGCACCGCTGCACCGCCGGACTCCCTCGGTTTTCGTCTCCGCAAGCTCGCACCGCCGCCCAGCCGCGCTGCTCGCACCAAACCGACGCTCCGCTGTTGCTGTATCTTCGCCGGCCACCTCTGTCCGTGAGCACCCGCGACCCCCTCGCGAGCCCAGTGCCCGAGCTTCGCCCCTGATCTGACCACGATCAGCTCCGCCCGAGCGACAACGCCGTTGCAGCCCGAGCCGATCTCGCCCACGAGTTGCTGGTTCGAGACGCCGGAGTGTCCCCTGAGTCCTCCGCCCGAGCGCCCTTGCTCCACGGGTTTTTGCTGTTGCTGCTCTCGTGCCACGCCGAGCCCTGCTGCCTTGCTACCGTCGCTCCATCGCCCGCGAGTTCGTGCTCAGCTGCTGTCCAGAGGCCGAGATCTGCCCACCGCCGTGCCTTGCTTGTTCTCGTTCGTCTCCGACGCCCGTGAAGCTCGTCGCGACCCACCGCTCCGCCCCACCGAGCATCGCCTATCGCCTAGGAGCCGAGGACCCACCGACCCGAACCCGCTACCCGAAGATCAGCCGCACGAGCAAGCCGTGGGTGAAGAAAGCAAGAAAAGAAAAAATAAAAGAAAAAGGAAAAGAAATTAGGTAGTTTTATTTTCTTTTTATATTTACTTTATTTTGTTTATATTATGTAGTTTAGTTATTTAATTGAATCCCAATGTTTACTGTATGAGTCTTGTAGGCGTTATCCGCAGGATCTCCATAATTATTATAATTATTAATTTGACCCGTAAGATGTCGGGTCATTTTTTTAATTATTTTAATTTTTGGGGTTTGTTGATAGTTTTTAAGTACTAAATCAATATAATTATTAATTTGATCCATAAGAATTCGGATTAGATTTTTAGTTATTTTGAATCATTTGTCGTGATGATTAGGGTTAGGATAATCATTAATTTAACCTGTGAGACAACAGGTTATTTTTTCGATTATTTTGATCCTTTATTTGATTGCATATCTTGATTGTTTAGATTTACTGCTTAGTTGATAATGACTTGTTTTAGAGAATCACTAAAAAAATCTAAAAAATATATTTGAATTAAGATTCAGTTTGTTTTAGATTGTTATCTTGCATAGCTAGGATAGGGATCTTAGTTCGAAAAATATAAAAAAAAAAATGCATTAATTTAGGATTTTAGTTGCATGTTTAATTACGTGGCAATTTTAAATTTTGAATTTTAAATAAAAATAAAAGATAAAAAAATCATGCATATGTCATGTAGAATTAGGGCTTGCTCTGCACGTCATTGCATATTAGATCAATTACATGTTAGATTAAGATAATATCTTAGTTTAAATTAGGATTTAATGTGACTTGATCCTTAGTTTAAATAAGATAGAATTTTAATCTAGCTAGATCATTTTTGCATTTTTAAATAGAAATATCAAATGCATGTCATGTAGGTTCATTTAATTAGAACTTACTCGTCATTAGACTAAAATCATTTAATAAATGTCGCATGACATATAACTCGTGTCTTCAAATTATATGCGGCATGTCATCTTAGTTTAAATAATTTTGTATGGCATTGCATCGCATTGCATGTTATTAGATTAGGTCATTTAGATTGCATTTAATTATTGCATTTCTTCATGTCATATAGTTTAGGTCATGCTGCCATGTCATATTAGATTATTAACATGCATTGCATAAGTCATGATTTTCATTAAATAAAGTGAAAACAAAAATTGAAATTGCGTGTTAATTAGAAATCATATCTAAATTTGGCTGATGTGAATTTTGATTTAACAATGCGAATGCTTTCGTTCTTCACTAGGTATATTTTGCAATATTTAATTGCTTTCTTGAGTGTTAAATTGGTGGTATGCGCACGTATGATCACCTCACATGTTAGGAAGTTAATTTAGTAACGTAATTCTCCCATTATTTTACTTAGGTGTCTAATCGACCTTCTCATAAATTAAGGCCTTAATTAGATTAGACTCCAATCCATTAAAATCAAATAGACATAGAATCACTTTTAGAATAATGGTTGGTTTAGCTTAGATTAGTCTAATCGTGAATAAATTAGTATAATTAGGCTTGCCCTAGTCTAGCTCAACTTTCAAAATGTCTTTAGTGCCAAGCTCATTGGGGTTACTATCCTGAAGCTTAATAATAAGACCATGTTACATAATTTGCTCGACGCATCATCGAATTTACTTAGAAGTTTTCAAGTACTTGAGTATTTATTTACCGCACTATAATTCAATAGCTTAAGTGCCTACTTTTTCACACCACTTTTCAATAAATTGGGTGTTAATTTCTTTTCTAAATTAGGCTAGATCTAGTTTAAACTTTGATCAAAATAATCCTGCAAAAACAATTGTATAAACACTTAACAACTTTGAAAGACCATTAGATCATAATTGGCAAAATCAAGAGTGTCTAAGCACTTAAATTAAACAATCAACTAGTTAGGTATTGAAAAGGTGTTGTTAGTAATATTAGTGTAATCAAATCCCCAAATCTAAAATCTCTGGTTACATAGAATTTGAACGATACTCCCAAGTCTCAATTAGTTTCTAATCGATCCCAAAGGGTGTGCAAAAGAACGAGGACCTGTCTGGACCGCCTGGAACCAATGGTTCTTGAGGGAACTGGTCCAGTTCCCAATTTCAATTTATGGGAACCGGTGGGGGTACCGGTCCGTTTCCCAGTTCCATGATTAAAATAATATATTATTTTTTTATATTAAAAAATGAAATTACAAATTAACAAACCCAAATCAAATAATTAAAAAATTAATTAAAGTGAGAAAAAAGTCCAAAGCGAGGCGCTGATCTCCAATCAAACCAAATGAAGAGGCGCTAAAGCTAAAAAGTCCAAAGTGCACCTTGACAAAACGTCGGCAAAAAGCAAGCACGTGAAGAAGCAAGGCTACGGGAGGAGGAGAAGAAGAATAGGTCAGGCAGCAAAGAACCAGCAATTTGGGTCAAAAACCAAAGTTGTTTCTCATCAAGATCGGAGCTTTCAAGAAAATGATATTATTATTATTATTGTGAGACCGGTTCCATGGATTCGCCTGAGAACCGGGACCAGGACCGCGGTCCACCTTCCCAGTGGATCCCTTCCAATTTTTCGAATCGGTCCCAACGGGCGATTCCCGGTTTTTAGATCGGGAACAGTCCGTCCGAATCATGCACACCCCTAGCTCCTAGTAAAAATATTTAGGTTGTTAAAAATTTAAAGAAATCTCAAGGCAAGCGACGTAATTATTTGGGAGAAGCTGCTAGGATGACTGTCCATTGCCAAATGATAGTGGAACGGTCATAGGAGAGCCACAAATTTATTTTGTGGAAACCGGTAGACTTCTTAAACTGGTTTCAATTTCAGACTCTGTTTCCTTTTTTTCTTCTTTTTTTCTTCGAGACCAAAATCAGAAGGGAACCACTGAATTAATGTTCTTGAATATGAAGAAAGAGAAAATAAATTAAATACAAAAATCTAAATAATTATAATTAGAAAAAAAATGTCACTTATTAAAAAGAAATATTAATGTCATCATAAAGATTTATTAAATTCAAAAGATTAAGAAAAAAACACTTGAAACTTTAACTTTACAATTAATAACAAAATTCATGTGCAAATCAGATCGGCTCCTGTCTACCGGGCTGAAGCGACTCAGCCGATCCCGAGGCTCACGGGAAGTGCCTAACCAATGTTTTGCCCCGACCTGGGTGGTCTCCGTCTCCAACGCATCTCGTTCAAGCTAGGACGTTGATGTTTGTGGAGCTTGTGGGGGAGGTTTTTTGTACGTTACATCGTTCGGTAGCGTGGCCCAGGTTCTTTCGTTTCTCCTAGCTGTGCTCCAAGACAGTATTCCACGTGAAATTGACCCCATAACATGGGGTTCTTTGATTTGCTGCTTTAGTCCGCTCCTTTCCAAAAGATTGATTGAGTGACTAATGGACGGATGAGAATCGTGATTGCGATCGTGTGTCACTTTCGGGTTATTGATTTGATTCGGGAAGTTTTACCATAACTACAAAATTAATCTTCTTTTGTAGACGTGTTAAAAAAGACGATAGTATTTTAGGATATCAGATAGTTGTATTGTGTTAAGATATCTCTTAAATCTTTTTCTTTTTTCATGTAACAATTTTTTTTTTTTTTTTTGACGGAAAGAAACATTGCATTAGCTGAACCGAAAATTACAACTTGCTTGACGACTATCAGATGCTAATAAAGATAACAAGGGAGCAGGAGGGGACGAAGCCCAAGTATCAAATAAAGAGCCACTGTTGCAGGCCTTCGCGGCCCAATCTGCCGCTGAATTAGCCTTTCTAGGGCAAAATTGAACACACAGACGGGGAAGACGCGAGAGGAGAGCTACAGCTTCGGTGATCAAGGGTCTGAGCTCCCATGGAGATGCATCCGTTTTCCGAACCGCTTCAACGAGGAGAAGACAATCAAATTCGATGAGAGAAACCCTATTTTCGTTGGTGTTGATCAGATGATGCAGAGTAATATTCAGGGCTTCCGCCTCGACCTTCAATGCCGAATCTGCAGGTACGATCTTCGTGAATCCTTCAATCAAATTACCGGTGTGGTCGCGGCAAATATAAGCGACTGAACCTATAATGCTTCCTGGTTGATAAGCCCCGTTGATGTTGATCTTTAAAGCGCCCGGATCTGGAGGCCTCCATAGGGTATTGAGATCGGGACGCCGACGGTTTGACCCGATGCCGGGGACAGAAGCTGCAGCAACAGCGGCCGTTCGAACCTGTTCAAGAGAGCGGGCAACAACCTGAAAGGGATCGGGTCTCTGTCGAACAAAGATGAAGCGATTACGAGACTTCCATATCTGCCATAACAGGGTGGCGATCAGCTCCAATCCAGGTACCGTCTGGATTTTTGTAGACAGATGATTAAACCATTCCTCTATGCGATGAATTGCTGTTTGTTAAGTAGAAACTCTGACTTGAGGATGAGACCATACCTGTGAGGTCCAGGGGCAGCATAAAAATAAATGCTCGAGAGTTTCAGGCAGCTTGGAAGAACAGAGGGAACAGATAGGAGAAACACTAATTTTCCTGCGATAGAGATTTTCTTTGGTTGGCAATGCGTTCTGACAGAGTGACCAGAGGAAAAATTTTAGTTTGGGAGCAATCTGGATCTTCCATATAGTGTGCCATAGTTGCTGTGGTGGGTGATATGAGGAAGAAGCTCTGTTAACTATAGGAGTAGAATCCTCCTGTCTTAGAACATTATAGGCACTTTTTACAGTGAACACACCTTGAACAGTACACGGCCAGATAACCTTGTCAGTCGTATATTCCGACCTAATCGGTAGCTTAAGAATTTCTGCAGTAGTTTCCGCATCATAAAAACGTTCTAGTAAAGACAGATCCCATCGCTTAGTATCTGAATCAATCAAATCAGCAACTCTTTCAGGTTCTTGTTCAGCAGCGATTCCGCCTATTCTGCCTTTAGGAAGCCAACGATCTTCTCGAATCCTAATATGCATACCATCCCCTACCGACCACTGAAGCTTTGAGGAAATGGAATCCCTTCCCATTAGGATACTCTGCCAACCCCAGGAAGATCTAGTACCTTTAGAAGCTGTTAAAAAGTCTTGAGAATGAAAATACAGACCTTTGAAGAGAGATGCCCATAAAGAAGTAGGATTTTGAATTAGACGCCAGGCCTGTTTACCTAACATAGCTCTGTTGAAAGCCACTAGGTCTCGAAATCCTAGACCTCCTATCTTCTTCCCAGTTTTTAGAACCTCCCAATGTTTCCAATGGATTCCAGATTTCCGGCTGTCATTTTGCCACCAAAAACGGGCAATCTTTTTTCGATAGATTGGCAAAGCGAAATAGGTATCTTAAAAATGGACATAGCGTAATGTGGGATGGCCTGAATAACACTCTTAATAAGGATTTCCTTTCCCCCCTTAGAGATAAGATTTTCCTTCCATCCGTCAAGCTTGCTATTAACTCGGCCTAATATCCATGCAAACATGTCTCGTTTAGAGCGTCCCCAATCAGATGGGATACCAAGATATTTCCCAGTGTTTGCTAGCATAGGTAATCTGATTTCCTGGGCTAAATTGTCCTTAAGTCGGTCAGGGCAGCCTTTACTAAAGAAAATACCCGACTTATTTCTATTAATAGCTTGTCCCGTTGCATGACAATACTGATTTAGGAGATTAGAGAGTTCTTGGCATTCCTGTATTGACCCGTGAAGAAAGAAGATAGCATCATCAGCATAAAACAAGTGAGTCAATTTAGGACACCACCTATTTAGTTGGATACCCTTAAGGTTGCCCATGTGGATAGCTTGATGGATGAGAGTAGTCAACATGTTTGCCATAAGAATAAACAGATAGGGAGATAAAGGATCTCCTTGCCGAATTCCTCGCGTGGGGTGGAAATACTCTAACTGTTCCCCATTAAATTTAACACTTATTGAAACAGTAGTGATGCATTGCATAATCCACTTAACCCAAGTCGAATGGAAGCCTAACCTGAGTAAGTAGTCGTGGATAAAATCCCATTCGAGTCGGTCGTACGCTTTCTTCATGTCCATTTTTACAACTGCCTGAAATTTTCGCTTGCGAGTCCTGGTTTTGAGCTGATGTAGAACCTCTTGCACTATTAGGATATTGTCCTGTATTTGGCGACCGCTGACAAATGCGCTTTGCTCGGTAGAAATGATTTCAGGTAGGAGGGGCTTCAGTCGGTTAGCAATCACTTTGGATATGATCTTATATGCAAAGTTACAAAGACTGATGGGTCTATATTGATCTAGGCTATCTGGATTCGGGACTTTTGGAATAAGAGTGAGAGAGGTTCGGTTGAGCTCCGGTGGCATAGAACCCGATCGAAAGAATTGTTGAACCGAGAAGAAAACCTCATCTTCTAATATATCCCAATGATGATGGTAAAAGAGACCATTGAAGCCATCCGGGCCTGGGGCCTGATTTTTTCCCAGCTGAAAAACGGCTATTTTTACTTCCTCTCGAGTAATTTCTGAAATGAGTTGCATATTCATATCATTTGTGACAACAGTTGCACATTTATCCAGAATCGGTCCATAGTCACGAGCTCCTTCTGATTTATAAAGCGATGAAAAGAAAGCCATCGTCATTTGCTTGAGAGTCCGATCATTAGTAACCCATCGTTGGTCTTCATCGAGTAGCACCCTAATTCTGTTTCTATTCCTGCGTTGAATAGTGGTGGCATGAAAGAACCTAGTATTCCTATCTCCCCACCGGAGCCAGTTGATCCTAGACCTCGATGCCCAATATTGTTCCTCCTGCTGCCAAGCATCGTGGAGCTTGTCTTTCAACTGCTGAACTAACTGCTTGTCATAAGAACCATGTATTTGATTTGTAATTGTTTGAAGTTGCTGCTGGATTTGCTCAATCTGTTCATTTGCTTTAGGAAAACTGACTTTACTCCATCGCAACAGAGCCCAACTAACCTGTGTTAATACTTTTGACAGGTTATAGCCCTTTGCCCGAGCTAATGACCAGGCCTCCTGAATAACTTTCCGACAAGACTGATGTTGCAACCAGTAAGCTTCGAATTTGAAGATCTTACCTTTACGGCGCTGCTGGCCTTCAGTGTTAATCATCAAAGGACTATGATCTGATCCGACTGCTGGGAAAGCCAAGACTTCAGCCTCAGAGAAGGTTAGCCTCCAATTCCAGGTACACAGAACGCGATCCAACCGCTCCTTAACCAATTCATCCCCCTCGCGATTGTTGGACCAGGTAAAAGCGCATCCTTTATTTTCAATATCCATTAATGCACAATCATGTAATACTTCTCTAAAGGTTTGCATTCGTGAAACATCAGGGAGTCTCTTACCAAACTTCTCCCACTAGTAGGCTATTTCATTGAAGTCTCCTACGCAAACCCAGGGTAAAGAATTGATGGAAGCCAGGCGTTTGAGAGCAGTCCATAAAGGTTGGCGCAAATGAGGCGTCGCTGGAGCATGTATGCAGGTCAGTCGCATGGTAATTCCCCTTCCTGTCTCGGAACAAATAGTATCAAAAAAGTCTGGAGTAGCTATTTCCACTTGTATAGAAACATGAGAATGCCAAAACATAGCCAGACCTCCAGCGGTGCCTACAGGGCTAGTAGTATAAGAGTTAACAAAACGCAGTTTCCGCTGAATTCTTGAAAGAACCAGCTCTCTGTTCTTAGTCTCCATCAAAAAAATAACATCCGGCTTCTCTTTTGCCACTAGGGCTGTAAGTGCTTGAACCGTCAGGGGAGAGCCAAGACCCTGACAGTTCCAGGAAAGGATCTTCATTGTGCAACCGGTGGCTTTTTCGGGCAAGCCACCTCAGCCCAGTTACTGACTTCATCAGCCATCATGACAGGAGTTTCAAGTAATTGAGTATCGTCAACTTGCTCAGATGCATGAGAGGATAGATCGTAGGGATTAAACCTTTTAAGTTTCTTTGCTGTCCCTGTTTTAGTAGGAAGGTAAGATGGTTTGGCTTTCTTCTTATTGGCAGCTGCTGCTAGTTTATGTCGGTACCCTTGATCCCGAACAGGTGCTGGAATCAAAGCACTCTCTGTAATAGCTGGCAAGGGTTGGGACAGAGTATCTCTTGCTTCCACAATAGGGGTCAATTGTTGCATTGCGGCGTCGGTATCCACTACGAAGATAGAAACACTGGATTCCTTTCCCAGGGGTAAATTTTGAACTCCTTTCATTTTTTAGGAGAGGGGGATCATATCAGTAGTTACAGTTCGCTTTTCGTGTATGCCGTCCTGATGAACTACCTTCTCAAAATTTGCTGCAGATGGCAAAGCAAGAGCAGAAGGCGTCCTAAAAGGTGGAGTTTCTGGGATAACGTCATCAGGGTCATCGGATGTAGACCCTTCTTCATAGAAGGCTCGCCAGTATGGACTATTCTCTTTTACTTCAGTGCGTAGCCACGGACCAAAGGCCATTTTTTCTTTACCCGCCATCTTGGCTTCATTAAAAGGTATATTCTGACAGTACATTGCATAATGGCCTAACCTGCCGCAGGAATAACAGAAGTGGGGGAGCCGTTCATACCGGAAGTCCAGCCAAAAGGCTTTACCATCAAGCCGAAGCAGTTGACCTGGTTTCAAAGGATCGTCTAGATTAAACTCTACCCTTGCACGACATACTTTCGAGGTAAGTCCATCATGATTATCCACTCTTACTTCCAGCACCCGCCCAACTCGTTTAACTGCCTTGCTTATCAACTGAGCAGTGGACCACTCTAGGGGGAGACCAAAAACTTGAATCCATAATGCACATTTTGAAAAATCATACCTGTGAAGAGGAGTATTTGGTTTCCAAGGTTTAAATAGCACCAAGTTTGTAGAAAATCGCCATGGGCCTCCATTTTCAACCCTCGTTTTATCACTTTCCAGCTTGAACTTGGCCACATAGATACCCAGATCCTGTTGAGAAATTTCTACCTGGTCTGTGCGCCAAGCAATCCTCATGGTAGATTGGAATGCTTGTAAATTAACTGTGGAATTGGTGAAGATCTTACCAACTAGGGTTCTGTGGCATTCTTCAAGTTTTTCCTGGGACGGCAATTCCTCCCAAACATCAATTTCCTGTTCAGACCATAAATTACCCAATCTATTGCACAGGGCAGCAAGGCGAGATGACTCATCCGGATCATGTGGTTCCATGAGTAACTTTCAATACAAAATGCCGAGGTGAGGAAGAAAAGCCTACATGCAGAGGGTATGGCTGACAATACAACGAAGGAAGGAAAGATTAAGATGGTTGACAATTGGAGATCATGGTGTTCGGTGAAACGAAGACTGCAAACGACAACTCCATATATAAGGATAGGTAATCCCAAGTAAACCAACTACAGCGATAGATGGGGCGATGACAGATTCATACTTTGGTGAATTGGAACGTGGGAAGAGAATTTCGCAAGATAAAGGCGAAAGATGACGAGCCCAAGGATGAGGACCGAGACCGAGGAAGAGCGGAAAGAGGAGGTGAGACGGGAACTTCGAACATCGCAGGAAGCAAGAGGACGAAATCTGTAATTTAGGGTTTAGAACAGGGTGACTCCGATGAAAACTACCATTAGCGGTAGAGGAGAGCTCTGCATGTCGAGAGAGGGTTAGTGTTGTGATTGCTTCCTGGTGATCAAGTGTTAATGGCGGTGCAGCAAGCCCCTGCTGGAGGCACCCTCTCCGTCAGCTGTCATTTCTTCTATGATTTCACCCCGCTTTTTCTTCCCTAAGTTATCTTTCATATTTTATAGGTTCGCACTGCATTTGTTCATCAATATTACCTCATCCTTCACCAATCCCCTGAGCATGTTCATCGATTTTATCGAGATATCTCTGATTGTGACGCTCCTTTTTGTAATGTGCCTTAAATGTTGTGTTTCATTAGGTAATATGTATATTACTCTGACAGACATTCCAGTTCTCTCTACGTGTTGGTTGAGCCATTGTTGGTGTTTTTCTCCACTAACTACACAGTGAATGCTATTTGTGGATGGTCCGATTAATTAATGGTAGTGTATTGGGTGTTATTTATTTGATATAACTTAAGCCGCTTGGTCTGATCAATTAATTGTTTTCTTGATTCCCAAGTTCAGTTGGCCTAATCGCATGTTTAATTGAGCTTGCATGTGCTTGATTAAATGAATGTTAGGCCTAATTACGAGTATCAATGCATGTAACCACGGGTTTGATTAGCTTTAACTAGTGATTAGTAAGTTAGTATTCCACTCTGTGAATGCAAGTGAGGGTTAATTATCACTAATCTTAATCAATGAACACCTAGAAAACCTAATGGACTCTAAAGTGGTATTAGATAGTCCTAGGATTTATAAAGTGGTGTCAGATAAAGTTAATCAAGTCCCTAAATCTAGAATCTCTGGTTACAAAGAGATTAGGACAATACTCCCAAGTCTCAATTGATTTCTAGCCAACCTCAAAAAACTAGTAGTGGGCCCTAAGAAATATATTTAGATTGTTAAAAATTTAAGACGTTTGCACTTGAGAAAATCTATGCTCTTGATCAATGAACCTTCTTTAGGGCAATAAAGAAGATAATGCGTTCAAGCACTCTTTTCAATAAATCATCTCTTGAGCAATTAGTCCTAAATCTATTTTAAAGCGGCAAAGGTAGGCCGCAACAGCATTCACCCAAAACACGCATTAGATTCATTTCAATATTCATCAATTTAAGGACGAGATGGTATGATTCAATCTCTGATAATTGCCCGTTTTCCCTCCACTCCGGTGGCTTGAATCATGAAGCTTCTTAGCTATATCTTATCACATCGTTGAATTCCCAAGTCCTTCTGCCGATGTTGTGGTTGTGGAGCTTGTGGTGGAGGTTTTTTCTGCGTCACTTCGTATCGCAGGGTGAGCCCGGGTTCTTTTGTTTCCTTCCAGCTGTGCTTCCAAGATTGATTGAGTGAATATGTGGCGGACGAGGCTTGTGATGGCGACCGTGATCGTGTATCACGTTTGGGTTGATGATTCACTGTACGAGGCTCGTGATGGTGACCGTGATTTTGTATCATGTTTGGGTTATTAATTCATTTCAAGCAGTTTCACTGCAAAAATTAGTATTTTTATCTAGACATGTTAAAAAGATGATGATAGCACTTAAGTGCAAGTCATTTATGTCAATTCCAGATTAAGAATTCATGGGTAAGCCATATATAAAATAAGTGGAATTTAAAATAAGTGTGCTTTTAAAGAAGGAAATAACACCAAATAAAACATAAATGCACATGTTTCAAATTAAGTTGCAATTTTTATCTATTTGTTGTGATTTGAATTTTGTGAATATCGAGTGAAGTTTATTCAAACAATAAAAATAAGTTATTGTTCAAATTAATTTTATCTACTTTTGAATTGAATGGATAAATAATGCATTTGTTCGTGTAATTAACAAAGCTATACTTCAAATTATGAGTATTATTTATTTAGTACAATAGATTTCTCTTTCTGACTTAATTTCAAATTAAATGCATTAACTCATATAGTTGAACTTCTTTATCTATCTTTGTTTTTTTTTTTTTTTTTTTGGTAAAGTCTTTATCCATCTTTGTTCTTTTCAATTTAAAACCAATAAGATAAATAGAAAGAGATGGATGTTTGGGAAAGATAAGAGGATATTTTTCAAAATATTTTATTTTATATATTTTATTGATCAAATAAATTTGAAGATGCTTTCTAATTTTTCATTCTTGGATCATTGAATTAGTGATGGACGTTTGGAGATGACAAATTACCAAACTAATGATAATTGGATAAATATGGGCCACATGGCACAATTATTCCGTATGGCATGCACAAATGACAATTACAAAGAAAAATTTAGGTTCCACGTGGCGAGTATGCAAGCGAGCATTCTTTCGATTCTAACATAAGATATATATAATTGCTAGATGAGCCAATTGACACCCACTTTCAGGGACTTTTCTCGGGTGCATTTAATATTTTCTAAACTACCATGCCTAAGCTTGTGATAATGAAAATGCAATTTCAATTTCTAGATCTCAATATATACATATGAACTTTTCAAAAAAATTAAAAGACGCATCTCATATTTTACCTAATAACCACTTGCATATGTCTTTTTTGAAATTATTATATATGTACCTGACTTTAACTGTGGATATCACTTTACATGTTCTCATTAGTTATTCTTGTGTCCCTATTATAAAAATTTTGATTTTTGTTTTACAAACCGAATCGCTCAAACTCTTAGCAAAATGTTAAAACGAGTTTACAATAAACGACTATTTGCTCTTTTTAATACAAGATTTATTTAGACATGTGTTAATGGTATATGCAAGAACAGAGATATATAAGTGACTCTTAAATTAAAAATGAGGTTTTTTTTTTTTTTTGTATTTTTCTAACCTTTCAATTTGCTGGTCGAAAATGTTTACCCATTCTCAAGGGCGAACTTTTTGTTTATTTTCCAATATCCCAATATTTGTCACCTTCAATCCCATCCTACGATCGAGTCGCAAGATCTCTTCCTTTGGGTGGTATTTTCTTTTTCTTTTTCTTTTTTTTTTTTTGGTCGGTCTTCCTTTTTATGGTCTTCCTTTGATCGAGTCGCAAGATCTTTTTCAATCACATCCTAAATATTGGGTGGTCCAAGACCGCCACATTAGCGTGGTCTCGAACCACTCACGCGGTGCCACGTGTATGGGGAGGGGACAAAAGAGAGAAAGAGGAGAGAGAGCGTCAGAGAAGTGGGCCGAGTTTCGGTCTTTTGTCCCCCTCCCCATACACGTGGTGTCACGTGAGTGGTCTGGGACCACGCTGACCTGTCGGTCCCGAACCACCCAATGTTTTCTCGATATTACCCACTATCTTAGATACTATCTAGCAAATTTGCCCTCGTTGTGATGGCCGACAAGTCATAGGATCCGTCCTAATCAAAGGAAAAATTGTTTGCTCATTTTCTCTTGCCATGACAACATGTGATACGTAATCTATTCATAACTTAACGGTATCAGGCGGAAAATTTATTGAGCTTCTCATTTCCCAAAAATCTGTCACTATAAATAGGCATGCATGCAACTGCACTAAACATAGATTGTTACCGGCAAATCGCACCATTCCACAATCGATTCTTGCATCCCATGGACATCCCTGACGAAATGCATGTCGTTTTGGCTATAGTTTTTTCCCTTCTAGCGCTCCGCATCGTTAACAAACTTGTCAAATCTGACAACAAAACGGCCACCGGAAGCCGAACCCTGGAACTGCCCGGGGCATGGCCTCTGGTAGGCCACCTCCACCTCCTCTGGGGCCCGGGGCCGGCCTTTCGGAAGCTCGGGGCAATGGCCGATGCGCTTGGGCCGGTGTTCTCGCTCCAGCTTGGCGTCCACCGTGTGGTTGTCCTGAGCAGCCGGGAGGCCGCCAGGGAGTGCCTCACCTCAAACGACCGCGCGCTCGCCTCCAGGCCGGACATTGCGGCTGGCCGGCACATGGGCTACAACAGTGCCGTGCTCGGGCTCGCCCCCTACGGCCCCTACCTCCGCCTCGTCCGCAAGATCGCCACCCTCGAGCTCTTCTCGAGCCAGCGCCTCAAGGAGCTGCGCCCGGTTAGGAGCTCCGAGGTCGACGCCCTCACTAAGGAGCTGTGGCATCAACCCGCCAGCAGCGGAGTGGCGATCGGCGAGAAGTTGGAGCACATGACGTTCAACATGAACCTGAGGATAATAACCGGGAACAGGTACAAGGACGAGGAGTTCGAGGAGGTCGGGTCAGACGCGTGGAGGTTCAAGAAAGCGATCAACAAGGCGTTGCATCTTTGCGGGGTGTTCGTGCTCTCGGACGCGATTCCGTGGCTGGAGTGGCTTGATTTTCAGGGGCACGTGAGGTCCATGAAAGAGACGGGCCGTGAGCTAGACTCTGTGCTCGAGAAGTGGCTGCGACAGCACCTTGAGAAGAGGTCAAACAAAGGGATCCATGTTGATGGTGGTGACGCCGATTTCATGGACCTTCTGTTGGAGAGCCTGCCCGAAGACGATGTGGTGTTAGGCCACGAGCGTAAGGACATAATCAAAGCCACAGCTTTGGTAACAATTTCTGCGTTCCATTATCATCATTGTCTATTAAGTTTGAGATTATGCTGCATGAACGAATATATATTTGCTTGATGCAGCCACTCCGGATTTAAAAGTCTACAGTCGCTCCTTTCAACCTGAAAAACTTTTCTGGACCTTGCCTAAGGAAGAAGATTTCTTCAACTTCGGCACTCTTCATGAAAAATTTATTTGTTTGATTCTCCATATACTGAAAATAACTTTTCTTTCTTAGATTTTATCAGTCGCGTAGACGAAATCTTGTTAACTGGTTTATTCTTGAATTAGCTTGTCAAACATGCATTGAAGATTTACGATCGCATCTATATATGCTTCTCAGTTTACTTCTCCATCATGACACCTCTCTCTCTCTCTCTCTCTCTCTCTCTCTCTCTCTCTGCAGATCCTGATACTAACTGGGACAGAGAGCACATCCATCACAATGACATGGGCACTCTCGCTCCTCCTCAACCACCCAGCCGCTCTCAAATCCGCCCAGCAGGAGCTCGACACCGTCATCGGACGAGAAAATGGGTCCAAGAGTCCGACATTAGCAATCTCAAATACGTCCAAGCCATTGTCAAAGAGACCCTCCGCTTATACCCGCCAGCTCCTCTGACGGGGATCAGAGAAGCCATGGAGGACTGTTACATCAGCGGCTGTCACGTTCCTAAGGGCACTCGAGTGCTCATCAACATTTGGAAGTTACAAAGAGACCCTCGGGTCTGGCCGGAGCCTGACGCGTTCCTGCCGGAGCGATTCTTGGAGGAGCACAAGGAAGTAGACCTGAGAGCTAAGAACTTCGAGTTTATTCCGTTCAGTTCGGGCAGGAGGTCTTGCCCGGGGGCCACACTGGGGTTGCAGGTAACGGCCGCTTCTGGCATGATCCTCACGCTTTTATAAAAAGGACAAACTGAGTTCGTTAGAAATTATAATGTTTTGATAAGAGAAATGATTGGACGATGCTCTTTAATATATTATGAGAATAATTGTATATTTCAAATCACAAAAAAATTAAATAATAAATAATTATAAGTTATTATGTACTCTTGTAAGAATCATGTCTCACAACAACCAAATATTCCGACAAGACTGTTCTTTTCGGTAATCACACGATTGACTAGAATTGGGCTTACATCAACAGTCGGGCTGGGTCGGGTCGGACACCTGACCTAAATGTCCTTGATCCAGCCCATCTCTGTTTCAAATATACTGATCGAGTTACAATTTGAACTGGGCCTGGCCCATGCCGACAAGCTCATAACCAAGAAAAAAACTGCTTACACAGGTTCGCTGTATCGTGCGTTGTGTCTTATCGGCTTGAGCATATGTCTGATGGGACTCGATGACCCGTAGAACCGACGTTCAAGTCTAACTTGAATACATAAAACTCGACTTTGATACGTAAGTACAAATCGCAGGTGGTTGAATTCACGCTGGCCCGGATCCTTCAAGGATTCGAGGTGACACTGGCTGAGGGGGCAAAGGTGGACATGGAGGAAGGGCCGGGCATTGCCCTGCCCAAGGTGAACCCGCTCCGAGTTGCGCTGCAGCCACGCCTTCCGCTTCATCTATACGAGGGCCTCTTAAGTGGAGGGAAGGGGATAATATGACCGGAGCTCTTTTTTATGAATACCTTCCTAGCTGTATTGTTATCATTTAGTACTTCAATGTAATGGATGAAAGTGGTTCTCTTTCCTTTTTCCTCTTTTTTTCTTTTTAATCTACGAAATGTGTAATGAATAATGGATTAAATAAAAAGGATTCTGTTAAACACTTCATTAGAAGTATTAATGCTTTTGTAATATGAGTTTTTAATTATGACATGTTAGAAAGAGGCTTTTATTCAATTTTCAATTTACTCTGATGAGTAGTAAAAATTGTTTTTTCTATCTTTATGTTCTTGTTGAGTACTATTAAGATATTAATATTTGTTAACAAGACCCTAAGTAAAATGGGTTGTCAATTTAAAGATTAGATGGTCTTTCATGATAGATGAAATTATCAACCCCCCTTAGCATATTGGATACATTGATCAAAAGAGCAATTTTTGCCAAAAAAAAAGGTCATTATTTCATAAAGAGACATTTTAACTATTAACATCCTAGTCGAGTTGCAATAGAAAAACTTGCCAACCAACCTAACATTCCGTGACAAGTTTGGGACTCTAAAGATAGCACCCGGAAAAGATTGCTAGTGTTGTTACCCTTGCCAATCCTTTTATTTATATAAGATAACGTGATATTGCTAATTATTAGCACATGCAGCATTTAGAGTGCTTAAATCATACTATTTAACAAAAGATCTTGGCAACCATTAGGCATGCGGACCTATCTAAAAAGGGATTGGAAGGTGGGTTGAAAGGTAGACCGTCAAAAATACACCTACTTTTTACTCACATTTGATGTGCTAGATTATTATATGAATTAGTTTAATTCTATAAATGGATTTAGAATGGTGATGTGACATCCAAGAATTTGTTTCGATGCACCTAGCCATGAGCCCACCTATGACCCTCAACCACGAGGGATGCATATCTAGCCATGGGTCATCTATATAACACCGACACAGACATGCAACACATGACACGACATACCGACATATCATTTCTCAAAAAATAAAAAATTCCGACACGTTTCGACACATTATATATTAAATAAATATTTTTATATATAAATGCATAAATAACTAAATAATAATAAAAAGAGCCTAGAATTAAAATATTAATCCTACATTTGTTAATATCATTCATTCTTTTAATTTGACAAATTCAACTACATTTCATTATAATAATTCATAAAAATTTGAGGAAAAAACAAGTAATCCACATTCCACTATTAAATTTAAAATTTAACAGTAAGGAAAAAAAAAACAATCAATATTCCATCATCAAATATAACAAAAAGTCATTCATCCACATTATCCACTTCTTCTGGGAAAAAAAAAAAAAAAAAAAAAAAAAAAAAACTCCATCTCCGGCTCATCAAGTGAAAGATTTACAACTTCAAGCACCTCAACATCTTTAAACGAGTCAAATGCATCTTGCTCAATGAGTTGTCCTACACCCTTGCAATTTGAAGCATTATCTGTAATTACTTGGACCACATTCTCATGCCAAATTTCATTAATAACTTCTTTCAACAAGTTAAAAATGAAATAGATATCTTTTTTCTTTTTTGTTCCCGTGAACAAAAACAGAAATTTCTGTTCCTGTTTCTCCCAAGCAATCAATCGATTTCATAAACAGTGGTTCTCCATCCAATACCGCTGTGAAATTAATAAGCAGTCTTCTTTGTGAGTCACTCCATCCATCACTCACAATCCTTACATCATTCTCCTTCCACATATTTATGATAGGTGCACAAAACCTATCAATGTTTGCCTTCTCTTTTTGCAACAAAGTAGTCATCAACAAATTATATTTCAGTAGTATATAACCCACAATATTATCATTAGCAGCATAAGTGAAAGCGAATTGAAAATAACGATTCCTTATTAGGTTAAATGGCAAGCATGCTGAATAAAACATCCTAGCAATCTTACAATATAGATGTTCCCGTTAAGTCATATTAAATGCATCTTCAAATGATTTTCCACTCACTTCCACCTTTCCTTTTTTTTGGAGTTAAATGATAAATCCATTCTGTCACCACCACCACCACCACCACCACTAAGTGAAAAACTAGAAAGAGGCAAAGGTACATTTCTATGTACAATACTCATTAATTTAGTATTAACATCTTCCTCTAATATTTTCATATCCAAAAGATCTTTTTTTTCTACTTTTGTGCACTTTCCAATTCTTTTCCACTTATCATCATCAAATGGCCCCTCACTCACGTGTATGAACTCTTAAAATCTTTGTGACAAAAGTTACATCTCCAAGACAAATTTCCCCCTACATTGGTATGATTAACTAACTTAGTAACATACCTCCATAACGGTTGCTTTACAACTTCATTGCTAGGATAGGTGGTTGTGTAATTGAAGTACTACTAGCCATGTTTGAACTTGAAGACATTTTGTAAAAAAAAAAATGTTATTATCAATTGCTATAAGGTTTTTTAGTTAAAGTTAACTGAGGAAGATTGGTACCAATCGGAATCACGTTACGGGAAGCAGTAGACAGCAGCAAAATAGTGACAGACAACAATGAACAATAATAAATGACAGCAAGCAGCGGTGACAACAGCGAGCTGCTATAAATAGCAATAATAAAGGAGCCAACAACAGCCAACAGCAGTAATACAGCAATAAATGGCAGAGAACAATAGCAATACATCAGCAAACAGCAGCAATACGACAATGAACAACAATGAATAGCAACAACAAAATTTCCATCATCAATTCCCGACCATCACACATACACGACCAAAGTCATTATGAAGAGGGCATTAGACAAGACACTATTTTTACTTATTGCATAACCATTGACATAATCAAGTCAACAAACCAATTGTACAAATATTGATAAAAGAAAACCGGCTGCATGAATGAGATGCATCATTGTTCCTTACAAGTACTTAAATTCGTAGCACCACTTCCCACTTATCTAACCCTGTAAGTAGAATTATGAAACATGATGTCCCAATCATGGGCAACATGCTTCTAAAGATCGGTAGAGGTCAGCATTAGATAGAAATTTAAAATGCGCATTGCAACTCCCCATTCTCGAACTTATGGCTAGTCATCCCATAACCATTTTTTCATTACAAACAATCAGCAACAGTAACTACAAGTACAAAACCGACACAATCAACGCGACTTCCGAATCTCATAACACCCATCTGAACTCAAACAAACATCAATGGCGTCTAAATTACAATAGAAATATAAGCTCGTCTGTTCTAAAAAAATTGAACAACTTGTCTCCTTCCCACAAAACAATTCCCAACTTTCGCAAAACACGTGCAAGCACTATTGGCCAAAAATTCATTACCTAAACAAAATTCCAACTTGAGCTCAATAACTCATCTCCTTCCCATGAATCAATTCCCCGAACTAACTCTAAGGTTTGCAAAAAAATCTCAAATAGCATTATAAAGAAATCCAATATACTTAATCGAAAAAGAAAATGGAATGACACGACTTACTAACCTGAGACGAGCAAAAAGATGAAATCGCAATCACAAGACGATGAGAAGCAACGCGGCAACGCCTGTGAGAGGCAAAGGTGCTAGTCGCTTAGTTGGGGCGATGACCCGATGCTTGCGAGAGACGAAGGTGGGGTCGAAGACTGCTGTGGCGACGGGTGGGGTTGAGGCGCAGGGGGCTACGGCGACTAGTGGGGTAAGCCACACGGACGACGAAACAACACCGACGAAAGACTCACACAAAAGAAAAGAACGAAGGTGCGTGCGACGGTAAAACTGAGAAAAGTCCAAAACCAAAATAATTGGAAATTTGTTTTTTTTATTATTTTACTTTTATTTTTTTCATATATTTATATTTAGACCCTAGAAGTTTTGGAAATTTGTAAAAATTACCCCATGCATGTCGGAGTCACGTGTCAGAATTTTCGACTCGCATGTCGAAGCGTGTCGGAGGCAGTTGACCGCGTGTCGAACACGTGGCGGAATGTTGGACACTACACGAAGGGTCCCAAAGAGTATCTGTGCTTCTTAGTGGATCATCACAAGTGACTTTGCCCAATGACATTGACGCTAAAGTCAAGTGCTTACTTCATCTCCCACATCCAAGTCTCAATCATGAGTCAAATATTAATGATAGAACTGATTCACAATATTATTTGGCAAGTGAATAGTAATGCAAATATCGTGCCATTATGACCAAATCTTTAAGCCATAATTACGAAGATAACTCATAAGGCTACTTGACACTAGGAGAAATGCTCTTTCAAGGTGGCCACTCATTTGTTCTACAATGATTATACTAAAACCACACCTCATCACTTAAACACACTCTCCCCTTAGCCTAACCAAGTGAGCCCATATCATTGGACCACAACCCTCAATTATGAAACTAGCCGATGATGGCCACCCCAAAGGACACATACCCACCTAGGTTAGCCACCTCTTCTCTCTAGGCTAGCTAACTCCCCTTCATTTAATGACCAGCTAATGATTACCACCTTAAGACACGCCACATCTTCACTTCGACTAGCCAAATAACCAAGCTTATGGGACCACTTATGCCTAGGCCTAGTTAGTATAATCTAAGACTCATAATTATCAAATCTTACGCTCTTAAATGTTAAAACCACTTGGGAAACTATTGGCTAAATAAATAATGTTATTGTGAGCCTAGATAAACACATAAGCAAGTTAGAGTGCCACCTCTTGTCATTAGCTAGGAAATGTGTAGAAATTTCATTAAATTACTTGACATACACTAATGAGGGTCATCATTACAAGAATGGGTATAATAAATAGGTCATTTTCCTCCATTTTCCACCACCACTCACCCACATCTCTCTCTCTCTCTCTCTCTCCTAGAGGCCGCTCGCCTTTTCCCCTCACCTTGGCCATTTGCTTGCTCGCCCATCTTGCCGCTGACCGCAAAGTGTAAGTGGAATCCTTATGTGACATCCCGAAATTTGGCCTTGTTTCGAATATATGGAATGGTTGTTTCATGGTCGCACTTATAGTTAATTTACTCAGAACTGATCACTCACAAATTAACTAATCTATTAGATGATGCCGTTAAGGGATATAAACATGGCAAACTAGAGAATTTGATTGAAAATCGACTGCTCGACCATAATAATCGACAATAGTCAATACGACACAGTTATAAATCAATTAGCAAACAGATATAAGTCGATTCAATGGAAGTACGTAGTCGAATTGCGAGTGGTTCTGCACGATCACAATATTCGCGTCGAATGATAATAACCCGATTTTCTATTGATATTTATTTGGGATACGTAATTGAAATCTCGCGATTATGTGACAATTGAGGATCATCTATGATTCGAAGATGCACAAACATGAATTGAAAATTATCGCCAAAGGTCAAATGTGCGAAAATCCCTAAAAGTTACCCAATAGGTTAGATTATACTAAAGTTGTATTTAGTCGATTTTAACAATGAAATTAAATTCGATTTCGGGAATCGGACGTTCAAGCGTGCCACGATTCATTTATTGGACGTCATCTCATCTTTCATTGTTAGAATTTTAGGTTAATTAAGTTGGATTAGCTTAATTAATCGTTTACTAGAGTCCGAAAATTTTTTTGCTGAAAAATAAATTTCTGACAAAAAGAAAATAAAAGGGGAAATTTGGATGAGAGGAATAATGGGATTTTTCTATCCCCAAAATGGTTTATCTTAACTCGTTTGGTTATGTTTCTAGAATTAATCTTGGAAATGGGCGAGTGGACTCAGTTTCTGCTGGTAAGAGCTAATTGTGGTCTTGTGGTCATTCTTGGTTTCTTGCTTGTTGGAAAATGTACATTTTGTGATTTGGTTTATTTTTGGCATGCTGAGAACTTATGCGTGATTTTGAGTGCTGCACGTACAATATTATGTGAATGGTTGTTCTATGATAATTGTCTATTATTGTTGCAAAAGATGGCCTTATAGGTAATTAATTAGAAAAACAATGAGGTGTTGGGTTTGGACACAAAAACTTATTGTTCAATAAAATAATGAGGTTTTAAACTAGGTGTGTGCAAAGTTTGATGGGTTAATTTTGATTTCGGGAGCACGTACGAATTTATTTCGAAAAGTTTTGAACAGAAAAAAATGAGTTGCAAGGTTTATTATTTAAAATGAGATTTTGGTTTTCTTGGCTAAATAACGAAAATAAAAACCGGTTTGAATGATGATATGTAATGGCTAGATAATACCTTCTATCCTATCCCCGGGACCAACCGATTCCGTGAGTTGGTTGTCACCACGGTTTGGGTCAACAAGAGTTTGGGCTATGACGTGCCCCACTGTTTCCAGGCTTAGTATATTACGAATTTGAACAGTGATCGGGAGGGTCCCATGCACGGTTTTAATGGACCGTGCGTAGGAAGTGGGGTTGAGTAGGACACCGACCCTATGGATATAGACATCTCAAAAGGTGTCGTGGTAGATCCAAGTACTGAGCCGAAAGGGCCCGAGGAGCCATGCTCACCTAATGACTTGCCCAACATCTTGCTTGGAGCTAGGTTTGGATATTAAGACGGAGGTTTTAGGAAATTATGGGAGTTGTACAATTGGAAGTTAACCCCAACCTCAACCATTTTTGTTAGTCGATCGCCTAGGAGTTCTTTTTTAGGCAAGCTTGCATATAGGAACTTGTAGGGTTAACTTGGTATATATATAAAACGTAGTTTGTGAAAAAAAGTCACTGGCATGTTTTACTATCCCTATGTTTGTTTGTTGACTAGGTCTTTTATTTAATTTGTTTTTGCATGTGCTTAATCGAAAGATAAAAAGAATGGGTCGATGATACGTCCTAGGACGTCACATTTTTAAGTCAACCGCCGAGGAATGTGCGCGCTCTCAAGGTTCGGGGCATGCCACCTTAGAACTAAGTTAGGCGATCCGTTTGTCATTCGAAACTTGGTTGTTTGCTTGAGTGTTGACACCTGAAATTTTCATCAACATTTTAAATAAATATTTTGCAAAAAAAAAAAAAAAAAAAATAAAAAGAGAAGAAGAAAGAAAAAAAAAATTGATTAAAATGAAAAGAAAAGAAAAAAAAAGAAATAAGAAAACGAAAATATATATATATATATATATATAATAAAAAAAAAAAAAAGGGGGGGGTTTAAGAAGACGGGGGAATTCTCTCTAAGGAGGGGATTCACGATCATTTTTTCGATCTCTTGCTCTCTCTCTCTCTCTCTCTAAAATTTTGGGCGCGCAGATTCTCTCTCGGAGGCTCTTTGCCCCCACTGGCTCTCTCTCTCTCCAGAGAGGATCTCGGCTCCCGCTCGCTCTCTCTCTCTCCTCTCAGACGCTCTATTGATCTAGCGACGCTGGCACTCTCTCTCGAAAGGGGATTCTCTCTGGCGAACCGATTTCTCCTTCTTGATCGCCTTTGGTTCGAGGGATTTCGATCGATCTGAGCTCAATCAATTAGGATTATCACCGGAGGTTTGATCATTCTCTTGATCAGAGGTGACGACGGTCACCACGGCAACGACGGCAGCAAATCTGGTTCGGCGGATCACCCTCGGAAATTGGAAAAGCGAGGATCAAGTATCGCGAAGGGGCTCTCAATCGCTCTCGGTTCTGGTGGTTCTGAAGGTTTCTCAGCGAATCTCTCTCGGTTTGGGGCGAAGATCGGCGACATCGACAACTTCAGCTGCGGTGACGGCTTCCAATCGTCTTCTTGTTCTGCTTTTTTGATCTCTCTGTTCTGGTTCGAGCTATCGCTCTCTTGCTCGCTTGATCAAAGACCGGCGGTCAGGGATCGCACGTGAGCTCTCTTCCCTGCTCTCTCTATCGATCCTTTAGGGTTTTTGGCACCTTATTTTCCTCTCCTATCCGATCTCTCTGACCTCAAACATTTTCTCTCAATTCTATCACGCACCGGATCTGATTCTCTGGAACAACCGGTCGAATGACCTCGGGGTGCAAGGGTCAGATTCGTGTCGACAGCACCGGCGGCGACGGAAGGTTTAGATTCGCGTGATCCGCTCGGTTTGCAGATTAGATAGCTCCCCTGTGACAGCAGTGAAAGCGACGATGGCAGCAACAACTGCAATGATGGCGGCGTCGACAACAGCTTCCGATCGTTTCTTTGTTTCGTTTGCCCGATTACTCACCACGGTTCAGTGATCTCCCTTTTCCGGCAGTACGAACTGGTGAGTGAACTGATCACCCTCTCTAGCTCTACGTGAATCGATGTTCTCAGCGTGCTTGATCTGTCCCTTTTCATTTTTGTCGTTAGTTATCTTCTATGGTGTATCTAGTTACATGCAACTTGTGAAACGATTTGTTGAGAAGTGCTCTGCTGATAAGTGACAAAAAAGTCTGTGAGTGGAGGTTCTGTTTTGAGTATATTTTTGCTCTATTGTAGTTTAATTCCTTTTTCTCTCTATTTCTCTCTCTTGGATTGTTCTCTGTGGTTCGATCGCTTTATCTTGTCATGATCTGTCGCATTTTTTCTCTCGACCCTGTCTTTGGTTCGATTGGATAACATCTTCGCTATTGGCCTATTTGTATCTACTATACCAACATTTAGAAGAATCATCAGACATCAGTCAACAGAACAATTCTCTAGGCTGCCTCATATATATGCTCTCTTGAACTGTTTGCTTTGCACATGGTATGGCACGTTGCTAATATCGAGTAATAACATGCTGATCATGATGGTGAACTCCACGAGTGTATTTTTTTTTTAGTTAGCAATACATAGCTTTCTATGCAACATACATAGATAAACAGAAAAAGGTTGCTAGCCTTTTTGCATCTGACCTTTCCTGATGAAGATACTCTGGTAGTAGATTTTAATGATCATAACTTTTGATTTAGTCTGCCATTCATATTGTGTTTGAATGCTTTTTAAGCAAATGATGATGTTGGGATTGCCCTCGGCTGTTCTTGGCAGTTTTGCAATTGTAGTAGTTACGAGCTTACATATACTAGATGCTGACCATGTCTTGATATTCCATGATTGGGTGTGCATTTGATTCCAACTTGAGGTTAGTTTGATTATGGATTGATGTCATTTTGATCAAGTAAACTCATACGTGTTTGTGAGAATATATGGCTTCAATTTCATGGCAATTTGTCATCAAACAATCACAATTTACAATCTCGTGTGCTCTGTCACAATTCTGTTTGCATGTTGAAATCATGGATTATAGATGTCGCAATGGATAATAGATGATCAATATGTTGATTGTGATCATTTGTATTCTCTAGAAATTCGGAGCTACAATTTGTAAATGATTAAGTGTTCTGTTTTAATGCTCTACTTTGATGACTTGTGTTGTTTGCCATTTTCACATGATTTTTTGTGTTTAGATTCTAAAGTTGATGCCTAAATGAAAGTTGTTCATTAGGTTCCAATCTATATCAAATAAAAAATTCGCGATAATTGAAGATCATTTACCCAGGTCGAGTATGTCTAGAATATCCCTGACCTTATTTGAAATTTTGCTATTCTGATTGATTCTCTGTTTCGAATGACCTTTTGTGCAAATGACCTGATACGAGCTGGTTGCTATGGATTTTTGTGTTTGATGCCTTCATGAGAGCTGAAGATGGTTCGACTAGCTTTCCAACGAGCTATAATACACTCTGATCCGATATCATTAGCCACATGAAATCTTCTTTAAAAGTCTACTCCAGAATCTGGAAAATTGTTCTGGTCTGTGCGGTTGTTTCTGTTACCGATCTGACCTCTTTGCTAAATGTCTTTGTTTGAGCTAAAAAATGATTTCAATTGTGTTTGTGACCTTCTAAGGATTCATAGGAGACTTCTCAAGCTTTCTAATGGCGTATTATGTGCATGATTTGGTTGTCATTTACCTAGTCAAATGAATATTACCGCATCAATGTTTGATCCTAGAAATTTGTAGATCCTCGGTACTTAGTTTTTGCTATGGCAAATTTGAGGTCATAAACTTCGAAATCTTGAGTTGACATGTTCTGGACAATTGATTTGCATTTAAATTTGTGTACCGTGCTGGAAATTTGATTTGAAATCTACTAATTGCTGTGATTGTTGAACATGTTTATGTTAGGCTTATTTTGAGCTCTTTAATGTCATTGTCTCGTGAAGTGATAAGCTAGAAGTTTGACGTGCACATATTAAGTTTTCATCTAAGATTCACGTATTAGAAATCCTGAGATGATTCTTTCATGAAATTGTTCCTCATATGCTGATTACTCGTCATAGAAATTCTAGGATAAGATAGCTATTGATTGTGCTTTTATCAAGCCTACATTGAATACCCAATTTCTGTGATGGATGATTTGGTTGATGGATGCACATACATTCTTAAAACTTTCTTTTATAATATCATGCATACTAACTTTGATGATGTATAACATGCTATTTTCTTGGCTATGAATGTTGTATATATTCATAATATGCTGTCGTCAAGTTATAATTGATGTTTGTGACTTGAATTTGTTGGATGTTCATGTCTGATGCATATGTTCACTCGTTATAATAATGATTTGTATGCGTTATCTTAGTCATATAAGATGAGGCAAGGAATCCATGTGTCTTAGATTAGGTTAAGATTAGGATCTGAACGTGAAGATGGTGGAGGTCGATGTCCATTCCGACCATTGTCATGTACTATTTGTTTTCCCGACATATGTCTCGGGTTCCATGCATTGTATAAAACCCGACGAGTTGCGGCTTTCTTTTCTTTCTCGATTATTTTCTTTTTATATTATTTAGGATTGCATGATTAGGTTTACTATTTTTTCCTTGAGTGTTTACTTCATGTCTTGCAATTTCATTTTCATTGTTTGTTTTCCTTTCATTTTTTAGGAATAAAATAGAATAAAAGTAATCAATCGTGCGTGATCACTTAGTCTAGAATTAATGATCCTAAAAATATAAAAAGAAATGCACCAACATGTTAGGAAAAACACAACATACTGTTTAGGTACCGAAAGGGCGCTATAAAATATCTAGGTTGCGTAAGAATCGAGGGAACACTCCCGACCCTCGATTGGGTTTCTAGCCGACCCCCAAAATGAGGTTAGTGGCAACTCCTGTATATTTTTTAGGTTGTTAAATACCTAGATCATATAAATAAATCCGCTGTCACGCGGGGTATGAGCTTGAGAGTGCTCGTGATCTCGTGAAGGAACTCTCGAGATCAAATACCCATAAACCCAACCTTTCCCCTCCTTGGACTTTTCGAGGGCGGCGAGATCGGGTCGCGACATTGAGTTTTTGGTTTGATAATGTTTCACTATATACAAGTCACTTCATGTCCTATGCCACAAACAGATTGTGTACCAACCAGCCGTGAACCAATCTTGGTCATGAGCCATGCGTCACTGCCTGGTCATGTCATAGTTGCATGTGTATCACGACACTTGTTGCATATCACGCCTTTAAGCCATGTGTATGCTGGCTAAGTTAAAGAGTAAGAACTGGTGAATGCGGGATTTGTTATGAAGATTTCATTTGCATAAACACTTAACAAAAGATAAGATTCAGTGTCACTTCACGGTGACATTAGTGCTCCAATTGAGCCAAAATGCCTCTTGACGATGAGATGTCCAGGGAGAGTTTTGGGATGCCGCCAAAGAGGGCGATACCTCGGTTAAACCGAGAGAACCTCGAGTTGGATGTTTTCGAGATGCCACAGCGTGCAATGTCCCAGTTTATACCTTACTTAGACTCAAATCACCTTTATAACTCTTTCTTTGCTCTCTCTCACCCTCATTCGATCTCATGCTCATATATTCCGTGCTCTTACCTCAATTTAGTATGGGTTTTTCTAAGTTGAATTAAAAACAAAAGTGTCATAACATTATGAGAATGGGTTGAGTATGAATCGATAAGTTTGTAATTAAGTTGAAAATTAGTTGAATTGATCAATTTGGGTTAGATTGTTTTCAACCTAACCCAACCCGCCCTACCCATTCAACAAGTCTACCAAAGATTACTAGGTCTAAGTTTCTAATCTTGTGAACACCACACACACATGTAAATAGAAGAGAGGAGCATGCCAAAATAATAAAAAGATGGCCATTTTGGTCGATATATTTGAAGGGCCGTATACTAGGCATAAGTAAGACGAACTATCTAAACCAGAAATCGACCGACCCGGCTAGTTCTAGACGAAGGGGTGCTGATGTTTAGTAGGTAGAATTCTTAGTTCTAAGGTGGGAACCAAACTTACCAAGCTAAACCAACTAAAAAAATTTATTTTTATTTTCTTAAAAAAAGCAAACCTTAATCAAATCTCTCCTTCAAATCTTTTCTAATCCTCTGTCTTTTCTTCTCGCCTCACATCTCACTCGAAATCAACGCTCTTCACTCTTTCCCTCTCGCCTCTTATGCCTCACTATTTTGCTTTTCACTCTTTCCGCGACTCGACTCCCACTCAACTCTCAATCTGAAACGTCCTTTTCTAATAATTTTTTTGTAGTCCGCCATTGTTGTAATCTTGTAATTGATAAAAAAAAAAAACTCTCTTCTTTGGATTTCTAACTTTCTGTTATCTTTACTTTTTCTTAGATTTTGATAGTTCATTTCCCAAAATATGGTCATACGATGTGAATTATACCTAACTCCAATATGTGAATACTTCATTTTTACCACTAAGATGTAGATCGATGTTTTGGCTTCTGATTTGCATCGTTCTAATCCCATCCTTCTATGCCTCTCTTAATCTTCACATTGCCTTATTTGCTATCCAAGAGCAATGACGGGATTTGTGGATGGAGATTTGCATAGATTAGAGACTTCGATCGACTTTATGAGCCGATACTTAGTATTACCTCATACCTCAACTTCAGTGCTTAGATTACACGCATTGTGCTAATTCACGAACTTCTTTATTTCAGTGTCTATTTTTTTTTAAAAAGTCATCTTTGGCTATTTGCGGTTATTTTCTTCTCTAGTAGTGTTATGCAAGTTGTTTGCCTATGTATTTGAAAACAAGCTTTTTTTTTTTAATTTCCAATGGTAAATGTCAAGACTTGTTTGTGGTGATGCATTTCTGGCCTTGGTCTTTTTGTATTTTGGATATATGTGTTGCCCCGTGAACACTTACAAAAATAATTTTATCAAACTCATGAAAGTGTGCTTGTTTGAGTGGATTTCTAGTGGTTGTCCTAATTTGTACAAGGAATACATCTCAAAGTTTGAAGAAAAACTGAATTTGGTAGGTGTTCCGATTTGATGGCTTTAATCTATGTTTTGCTTGATTCAAGTGATCTATATAAATGTCATTGAAAGTGAACAAATCCAATAATGCTATGAATTTGATAATTGACTCCCTATAATAAAGCAAAAATTGATAATGGGAAAACTGAGGTATTTTGTATTTGTTGTGGGACCAAGTATCTATATTATGTTGATAACGGTATTTCTACTATGCTGAAGCACTTAAAATGATGCAATAAGTATCTTTACAATATGGATAAAAAGCAAAAATTGTTTGCCGCACATGAAAGTATATAGGACTCAAATGACAATGGGGCATACTCAATTGGTAATGCTAATGTCTTATCAACATGGAAATTCAATCGGGATCATTGTAGATAAATGCTTGTTTGGATGATCATAATAGATTAACAACATTTTTCGATGATTCGGTGATTTTATCAATCGGTTACAATATTTCTTCAATCGCATCTCCCAATTTTCAGTGATTAATGTTGGGAGCTAACAATATAACCTAGACGAGGTGAATAGGTTATTTTAGAAAACTTAACAGATGTTTGCAAAAATTAACTAATGGCAAGTAAAGATCGGGTCAAGATGAAGTTTCTAAACTCATAATCATTTTATGTGCTAGTGAGAGTAAAAGAAAGTAAAATGGTGGCACACAACAATATATAATGGTTCGGATTTATCCCTAAGCTTGCATCCACTCTTCAAAAGACTAATAGTCACAAGTTAGGTTGGATTGCACTAGTAATCTACCTAAACAATAGACAAGCACCGGTCCTATCACAAGATAAATCACACTATTAAGACCCAACTACTACTCTTACTTTTGTACACTTAATCAAGAGTACAATTACTCAAACAACACGAATACGAAACTTAGTGAAACACTTGGATGAGAGTATATTGTTTGGAACGCAGCTGAATGCAATTCTTTTAAATAGTGTCGTTCTCTCTCTCCCTCTTGCTTGGAACGCAACTGAATGCAAATCTATAAATAGTGTTGTTCTCTCTCTCCCTCTTGACTCCTTTTATATCTATCTCCAATCTATCCATTGGAAGAAGATTGGAGGAGTAAGGAACCGTTGGAGTTACTGTTAAGCTACTCCTAAGAATAGAACACGCATATAATCATTTTTCCTGAACATTTGCAATCTACCTAATAATAGCATGTGCCGTTGTCCCATCACCGTAGTCTCTAATAAACCTATTTGATAACCTAGCTTCTCAATTACTAGTTTCAATTGGATTATGCTGCAATGCGAATCATCGGCCATAACAACTAGTTGATAACCCAACTAACTTCACCAGATGTTCATGGTTGTTACAATACTAACAACCCGATATTTGCAACTGTGATGTAAATATTCCCATCAGCTGATCTTTGGGTCCACTGGTACCGTTTATGAAAATACCATTTCTAGACTTGTTGCATATTTTCATCTACTAGATCATACAATGAATATTGCGTAGTCCTTTCTACTAAAAGTATACATTATACTAAAGATAGTTTGGACATCATCAAAATCGCTTGGAAATGTTTCTCCAACAGCTAGGAATTGCATAAAGTCATATCTATGTGGAAAAAAAAAGTTTGAAGACTTACTTTAGCAAGCTTAAGTCTAGGGTCATACTGACGACCGATACATGGAGTTCCATTCAGAAGTTGAACTATGCATGTCTCACTACACATTTTGTTGATAATAATTGGAAATTATGCAAAAGAATCATTAATTTTGTAGTAATGCCTAATCACAAGAGCAAATATGTTGGGAAGATGATTGAAAAATGCATTTATGAGTGAGTAAAAAAAATGGATAAGTGCGATAGAAATCCTAAAATTTGTTACGAAAATGTAATTGAATCCTAAAAAACTTGCAAAAAGTGCAATCAAATTTTAAAACTTATCAAATGGTTTAATTTAGTTATAAAGTTAACACCGTCAAAATTACTAACATAAAATGCTGACATAGTGCAGACATTGCCACCGCCGCCCATCACCGGAGGGGGGGCAACGGCAGCAAAGGAGCTGCCATTTTGTCTTTTTTAATAGTTTTTTAAATAAATTTTTGCTTCTCTTTTTTAGTTTTTAAATCTAATTTTGAATAAAAATAATAATTTCCATGTGGAAAATAAAAATTTATTTAAAATGTCATGTCAACGCCACGTCAGCATTTTATGTTAGTAAGTTTGACGGTATTAACTTTAGGACTCAATTAAATCAATTTAACAAGTTTTAGGACTTGATTGCAATTTTTGCAAGTTTTAGGACTCAATTGCAATTTCATAACAAATTTTAGGACTTCTATTACGCTTATCATAAGAAAAAAAAAGTATCTACAATCACTATCAATAATTCTACTTCATATGATGTTGCCATTGGTTTTTTGAAGATAAATTATCAAACGATAAGCTCTTAGATGACAATGTTTTACATATGAGGTGCACAGCTCATATATTAAACTTGATTATGAGTGATAAATTGATTGAAATACGTGACTCTATTGCATGTATTTAAAACGTAATTAGATATGTGAAGAATTTTCCCATAAAAGCTAAAACATCTCAAGATTGTATTGAGAGTGCAAGGATCACTTCTAAGGGTTCAGTTTGTCTTGATGCGACAATTAGGTGAAACTCCATTTACCTCATGTTAAACACCGTCTTAAAGTTAATAAAAGCTTTTGTCAAAGAAGATGATTGAGTTTGACCATGAAACTCCTAAACATGAAGATAAGAAAAATGCCAAAATTCTTTTTATATTTTTGAATAAGTTTTATGATGCCACCAACAAAATGTCCGGGACTCTATATATTATTTCAAGCAATTACTTTAATGAGATAGCTACTTTGTATAAAATTCTGAAACAAGCGAAGAAGGCTTTGGATCCTAGGGTGAAAGCTATGGATGTAAAGATGAATAATAAGTTTGATCAATATCATAAGAGTTCCAAAAAAGTAATTTTGATAGTGTGGATTGCGGTAATGTTGAATCCAAGAAAAAAGCTGAATTGTGTGCAATATTGTTATAAATTAAACTATGATAATAGTACAAAAGTTGTCAAGATGTACAATAAGGTGAGGTTTTCCATGGAACATTTATTTCATTTTTATGAGATATCTTATCTTGGTTCTTGTGACAAAAAATTGGGTGTTCAAATTTTACTTGATATTGGTAGGAGTTGGGATCCTAATAACCAAGAGGGTAACAATGATGACCTTGATTTAGTTGTGGATTTCAATTTGAAAAAGGCATCTAAATTCTTTCTTCACGAGGAGAGAAAAGTATATGCGGGCAACTTATCTAAGCTCAATAAGTATCTTAAAGCCAAACGTGAATAAAGTCATGATCTTGACATTTTGATGTGGTGGGAAACTACCAACCAAAGTTTAAAATCTCCTCTTTGATGGCTTGGGATACTTTCTCTACTCTCGTAACAGTTGTTGCTTCGGAGTCAACTTTTAGTATATATGTTCATGTGATTGATGGCTTTCAAAGTTCTTTGACTTTTAGAGTGAGAGAAGCTTTAATTTACACTCAATATTGGTTGATAGTGGTTATCATGACTATCAACGAGTTTAGCCGTGATTTTTAGGCTCTCAGCTTTGATCATATTTCACTTACTTAATCAAAGAATTTGTTCCCCTCATAGGACATCACACTAAGTGATTTAGTGAGATGTGTGGAGTTTGGCAATTTAATGTTGAAGAGCATCTTTTTCTTGTGCAAATTGTGAAATTTCATCTCGTTTTTTACTCCTTGGAGAATTTGTTCCTAATTAGTTATAACCATGTTTTTTTCAATGTGCTTTTACAAAAGCTATTGCAATATGGTTACTAAGCAGATGCTCTCAAGGGTGTCTATAATATTAGACATGAAGAATGAACTTTTGTCATAGACATGGAACTTGATGAAGAGTTAGTTGGCAGCTCATTTATGGCCGAAGTGAGTGTTGAAGTGGCTAAAAGTTTGAAACTAATTCTATTCAGGCTATGGAGAAATTTCAATTGCTAGTGCATTAGATATGTCTTCTTTTGTTTCTTTCTATTTATTCAATGTATTGAACTTATTCTATTCAAGTTGTATTGAACTGTTCAATCAATAGCAAAGCTTGAACACAATCCATGAGCTAATTTCAAAATTACCTAGAAGTTGTGAAGGTTGTTTATGGGATGTGTTTGATGAATGCATTATGTTGCTATCAATAGACGAATCTCCCTGGCAGTTCCCCATTCTCACTCAAGATGCTCTCTCTTTATGGGCTTTTGCATTCTAGTTTCCAAGAGAGAGAGACTTATTAATGTAGCTCTTTCTAAGCTGTTGGCTTCTGTGTTCCATTAGATCGAACCGAATTGGTGTCTGATTCCGATCTTAAGACCAACCGATCCAAAACCTAGTTCCAAAAATTGGAAACTGCTCCTACTAATCTGATTCCTAGTTATTGGATGGGATGGGACCAAATCGAGAACGAATCACCCCTACTGTATACACTGGCCATGATCCATGTTCATTTTTTGGCCATTTTGGTTGATAAATTCAAACTAAAACCAATAGGACGGAGCGTATGCACAAGCCATGATCCATGGTCATCATTGTGTGTCACAAAATAACATAGAAATTATGGCAAAAAAATTAAGAGCGTATGCATACACCCATAAATTATTATGGGTCATTCAAAATCACAATCTATGTTCTCTCTCGTTCAAAATGAAGTTTGCATAATTTCTCCATGCTTTTATACTATAAATCAACAAACAATCAAATTTTAAATCTTAATTTACATCTCGCCGACAAATAATTATTGAACCTTCCCTAAATTATCGTTGGAAGTCAAGAATGAAAAAAAAAAATTACAAATCTATCTCCAATTAAGATAACATTTTGATTTTCGCCCCAACTATTACCTATATTTTTCCTCTCCCATATTAACCTTGACATATTTTAATGTTTTTCCTTTGCAAAAAAGAAAAAGAAAAAGGTAGATCCGTCTACTTGATTGGCAGGAAAAAGCAATTCATCATTTAGTTGTCCCTAAAAATAAAATGCAGCTGGAATTCTAATTTCCATAAATTTCCATAAATTTCCATGAATGGAAAAAATAAAAAGGGGAAGGAAAATAGGTCATTTTTTTTGTTTTATAGGATATAAGTCACTTATAGGGGACTCGTACGGACAATTCAGCTTCCTAACAACTGCGAGCGCACATATATATAGAGCTAAACCCTTCCATCTCTCTCTCTCTCTCTTCCTCCCCTTGCTCTCTCACTGTCGCGCCTTGCGAACATTCTCAGCGATCGCAGCCAAAACCCTAGAAACCGCCAAACCACGCCACAGCCCGCGGTGCGCTGAGAAGGAAGAGGAAGAGAGAGAGAGAGAGGAGAGCGCGGAGGAAATCCTGCTCTCCCGCGACGCGCTCGGCAGATCCCCTTCGCAGAGCTTCCAGGTAAACTTCGCTTTCGTTTCCCGAATCGGCATTGTGGTTCGCCGCCCGGCGTTCGTTCTCGGCGCGAGCATCGTTCCGCGAATCGCTGCGCGGTTCTGACTCTAGCAGTTCGGTCGGATCGGTGCTTCTTTTCTTAGGTCATTTTCCGTGTGGATGATGATGTTGTTCCGGAGAAACTGGAAGTCTCTTCCTTTTTTCTTTTTCTTTTTTCCTTGTATTATAGCTTTAATGGGGAAGACGACCGCGTGCGAAAATGGCGTTTGTGGTTAAATCTGATTTGATCCTGGCCATGACTTCGTGGGTTCATGGTGACTGGTCGCTCTGTTAGTCGTTTACTAGCGTACGTAGCTCCGCAGACGTTTTCTTGGAACGGTGGGTTTGTTGATTTTCTCTGTATTTAACTGTAAGACTTGTCGGCCGCGTTATGCCGAGGTCGGGTTGCGGGAAGTGGAAGGAATAGAAGGGAAATGAAAGATGGGGGGGGTACTTCTAGGATTTGTAAAGTGGTATCAGATAGTTGCGTGGCGTTAAGATATCTCTTAAATCTTTTTTTTTTTTTTTTTATGTAACGTTTGGTTTTGTGTTTTAGGGTTGTGATTGATTCCTGGTGACCAAGTGGTAATGGCGGTGCAGCAAGCCCCTGCTGGAGCACCCCCTCCGTCAGCTGATGTTGTATGTATTATGTCGAGTGTAAAATGGGAATTACGCTCATGTGTCATTTCCTCTATGATTTTACCTCGCCTTTGCTTCCCTAAATTATACTTCATATTGAATAGGTTGGCAATGCATTTGTGCATCAATATTACCACATCCTTCACCAATCCCCTGAACATGTTCATCGATTTTATCAAGATAGTAGCAAGCTTGGCCGTCCTGAAGAGAATGGAGTCATGGCTATCACATCAACCATGAAAGTGAGCTGTCTTATATCTCCGTCCCTATCTCTGATTGTGCAATGCTCCTTTTTGTTATGTGCCTTTAATTTTGTTTCATTAGGCTCTCTCTCTCTCTCTCTCTCTCTATATATATATATATATATATTATTTGGAGAGACATTCCGGTCTCTGACGTGTTGGTTGAGATATTTTTAGTGTTTTTCTCCACTAACTATGCAGTGAATGCTATCTGTGGATGGTCTGATTAATTACTAGTGGTATAGTGGGTGTTATTTCTTTGATATAACTTAAGCTGCTTGCTTCTGATGCAGGCTATTGATGAGAAGATACAGTCACTTGATTATCGTGGATTTACTGCAGAGATCATTACAGTGGATGCACAAGACTCTTACAAGGGCGGAGTCACTGTACTCGTTACTGGATATCTTACTGGGAGAGACCAAACAAAGCGGAAGTTCACCCAGAGTTTCTTCTTGGCACCGCAAGATAAAGGTTACTTTGTTCTGAATGATATTTTTAGATATTTGGAGGAACCCAGTCATCAACAGCCAAACCATGGTTCAGTTAATGGCATGGAAGCTCCTCAGACTATCGAGCAAGGTAATAGGAAGTGATTAAATTCATATATGCTTAAATGAGGCAATCATTGAAATAATTCGGTTTGCAGAATCAACGCTTCCACTGGAGAACAACATTCCTCATCAGGTAGCTGCAGATTCAGAAGAAGTTGGTCAGGAGGAAGTTTACAACCCCTCTGAGAATGGAGATGGTTCAGTTGTGGAAGAGGAAGCCCCAGTGCCTGAAGTAGTTAATGAAACTCCAGCTGATTCACACACAGTGGCTGAATCTCATGCTAAAAATGAAGATGTTCCAAAGAAATCGTATGCCTACATTGTAAGTTGGGATGATTCTACATAGAATTTTCTATTTGATGCATGTTCGCTAAATGTTTCTGCACTTGTCATGGAAGAGGTAATATGAGTGACTGCATTGTTTGTTGTGCTGTAAGGAGATCAGTAAAAAGATGATTCTTGGACTGATAGCTTTGGTAGTTAGTAACTTGATTTGCCGTCACTTTGACTTACAGTTGGGAGTCATGAAGGAGGGTGCTGTCAATGTACCATCTTCTTCACCATTGCCAAAACCTGTTCCAAAAAGCCAAGAACCACAGATGACTGCACCGCCCCCTCCAGCCCCGATACTTGAGACTCAAGTTTCCAGTTTAAAAGCAACTGAAAATGGGAATGTTCAAGAGGTCGAATGTGCGTGGTCCACTTATTCTTCCTTTGTTAAATTAAATTGATAATAGTTTTAGTTATAATTATTGAGGAGCGTCTACAAAGTCTGGTTCACGTGATTACATGCTTATTTTGAGCAGCTGATGGGCACTCCATCTACTTGAAAGGGCTGCCTATGAATGCATCCTATCCACAAATTGAGAACGAGTTTAAGAAGTTTGGAGCAATTAAAGCTGGTGGTGTTCAGATCAGGAGCCAAAAGGTTGGTTCAATTTTAGCAATTCTAGCTACATTGGAACTTTATGTCTTATCAATCTTTCTCAAACAACAGGGGTTTTGCTTTGGGTTCGTGGAATTTGAAGAGTCAAGCTCTGCCCAAAGTGCGATAGAGGTAAGTCTGTTTACTCAGCTCTTTACTCAGCTCTTTACTCAGCTCTTTACTCATTACATCTGATGGAGCAGTTGGAGAGGGGCATGCAAACATTTTCATTCCTGTTTGTGGCTATTGGATTAGTTTCCATCTCCAACAATAAGCTATTATACATTTGTCATTTACCTCTAGTCTAGCTCTTACTTGGTAAACTAGACTTCAAAACCCCACTTCTTTTCCAACTGTCAGAAATCTCCAGTGGTTTTATCATTTCAATCTTTCTGTATGCTTGTGGTCACAACATTCTGCATCTTCACCTTAATTGGGTTTAGTATCGCAGTTATAAGAATCATCTTTAAGTGTATCTGCTGCAAAGATTGCCACCTTTGCAATTGGTCTCTTGTTTTACTCATATAATAAAGTTCCCCTCATGGCGCCCATTCAGCTATCTAGACATGCTTATCCTCACTTGTCTATATGTATGCTTTGCATGAGTTATGTTGAGCATTTCTCAAGTTTCAACGCTAATATCCCAGGCCTCTCCAATCACTATTGGTGGACGACAAGTGGTTATTGAACCAAAGAAGTCTACCTCACGAGGTAAGTTACTTCTTCAACTTTCAGAACTCTGCTTTTGTTTTGCTTGATAGGGGGTATAATTATTCTCTTAATTTTAGAAAAGAGCCACATTTTACCAAAAACAAGTCCTTAAACATTCTCTCATCCCTCTTGTGCTGCATATGCAACCTTTTAATTTTATGGGGTAAATTGGGTCCAACCTATCTCTACCCATCTTGATCCCATAATGTTATATGCAGAACTTTGATATGCTTATTTTGGATCATCTGATCATATGGGATGATTTCTATTTTGCACGGTTCTTTATGCAGGGAATGGTCGGGATCGTTTTCCATCTGGAAGGGGGGCTGGCTACAGGAATGAGGGTGTGCGAGGGCGTGGAAGCTATGTTGGTAGTAGAGGCTATAACAGGGGCGAGCTTAATAACAGGATGGATTATGGAAACAGAAATGGTGGCAGGGGAGGATATGCTAACCGTGGCGATGGATATCATAGGGCTGATCATTCAGGAGGCAATGGTGGCCGTGCGACTCGAGCTGCTGGTTTTGCTGTTGATGCTGCCAAAAGCGTGGCCCCACGAGTTTCTGCAACTGCTTGAGGAACCACCTGGTAGTTACTTTTCTCAGTTGCTGGATAGGCATCAAGAATGCATCTTTTAGATTCTTTTGCACATGATAATTTTTGGAGCTAAATCAAAATATTATTCTTCAGCTTTTTGGCTGTCGACCATGTTGAGTCTCATTGGTGAGAAATAGATGTACTTAGTTTCTGCTGCCAAACTAGATTTTGTCTATCTTTGGCGGGGGTTATCCTGCCGATTTTGGAGCTGTTCCATTTTATAAAAGTACTGAAAAGACCAGCATTGTTGTTGTATGGAGATCCTGGACATATTAATGTACTTATCGGGGCCATTTAGGTAGTTCCAACTGTAAAATGAGAGGGTATCGTGTGTTTTTGAATGTCGCAATACTCTTAGGCCAATCTAAAAGGAGAGCTGTGCAACTGTTGATTCGTGTTCCTTTCCAGTTAATAGATTATATATAGGTTTTTAGGAGCACATACTTCTTGCTCCATCCATCGTCCTGGATTCTTCTCAGCAGTTTAGCTTCACGCAGACATGCATATTCAAATCCCGATGTTTATCAGGAGCTTGAGGCCCCGATAGATCACAGGCTCGTCATCTTAAAATTTAATGCTTTCCTGGCGCGACTTTTAGAAAAGCTTTCTTAGGGTTCTTACTTAGCATCTTAGAAAGCTTTTTTCTTTTAATTTAAATTACTGGGGAAGCTTCAATACTTGAATAAGAAGCTGCACGATACATTTTGCACTGATGCAATTTTAAACGCATCGTGGCAAAGAACCGAAATGAAAAAAAAGATGAGCCAATGTCCAGCGACTCAGGCTATGTGGGAAAGCTGAACTTTGACCCACGGGAAATCCTTTCAAAAGAGACGGGAGCTGTTGAGAAAGGGAAGAGGAGCAAAGAGACATTATGCACCGGAACGTTCAATTCTAAAGTGAGAAATGCTGAACACCAAATGAGATGAACAGTGGTTTGGTTTGATTTGTGAGCTAAACTATCGCAAACGGCGAGCCAAAGTCCTCAGACGGGGGCTGAAAGAATATACTCACCCAGGTGCAGTGTGCGTGACCTCCATTAGGATTTTGCAAAACCGCAGGGAGTTAAATAGCCATTGGATCAATTAGTAAATAGATTTCAAACGTTCACTGGAAGAATTTTGGAAGCGTTTGCATGTCATGACATTGCGCATGGAAAAACAACAGAATGCACGCGGTATGATGCCACGTGACGGATTTAAAAAGTACTTCGAAAAGTTAAATTACGAGACAGATCACTCTGAGGAGTGCTTGATCAGATTCAACGCGTGACGGATTAGAAATAATCTTTCAAGTCAAAACAATGGAGATCTTCCAAATATATACCAATGATGTCCTGACTTACCAACCACACGCATTACAAAAGTTGCAATCATGACATCCGCAATGAAGCATCGGTGTCAGCTTAACCAAACATCCAGAACCACGTCATACATTTCTTGTGCTAACAATGCATGACGACAAGATGATGAAAGCAGAACATCTCATAAGGATCGATAATTAAATTCCTTATATATAAGCGTATACAAAATCGAGAAGTCTTCTGAAAGAGATCACTAAAACCTGTGGGGGTCTGAGTGGACGAAAGATATAAAGGGACTTCATTATGAAAGTAACTGCATTCTGGATAATAAACACTTGCCATATAATTAAGACTGCAGCACTTGTAATGGACAAAGGAAGCAGGGTTGTGTAGTGAATATGGCACAAAACTATCTAAACCCGTATAGCGACGAACCTTCTGCTGCAACTAATAAGGATGCGTGGTAAAATGTTGATCGAAATCCCAAATATCTCATGATTGGAACCATTCCAGCAGAAAGCCCCCGTTGGAAAGATGATTCAGCTCCGACTGTTTCTTCAGACACCGAAGTTGCAAGCCTGGATGAAATCCAACTCGTAGTCAACGTACTTTGTCCATAGTGGCTTAAACAGGCTCATGGCAATGTCAAGCCATGGCTTCATATTCCCATTGAAGTGGACAACGGCAGCATTACGAATCTCCTCCAAGCTTATGCTGGGATTGTAGCCGAGTCCTAAAACATGCCACGACTTGTCCAGTGGCTTCGTTGTCGAGTAAAATGTGATTAACCCCGGGGGCAAAGTTCCCAATTTCCACAAGGTTCGGTTCTCATTCTGTATTTTAGAGAGAAAACAGCATTATACTCAGAGAATGAACGAAAATTTTCAACCTCAAGTAATAAATTTGCATATTTGACGAGGATGGCCAAAAACAATCACATGACAAACTGGAAAAACATTGTGCATAACTTTTACTCTCCTCAATTTCATCTTACTTTCTTTTTCAGTTCCTCGTCCTAGTGAACTTAAAGAATTATTTGCCGAAACAGATTAAGTTCTGTATTACGATGAAAACTGAAATAAGTCCATTTGCCCTCACTGAAAAGACAACCGGCGAAATGCAGCATGGATTGGGAAAGATTACCCTTTACTTTGTTGTAGAATTTATCAGCTAATGAATATCACTTAGCAATCAAGCAGGAGTTATAAAAGAGGGGGAGGGTATTAATTGACACAATTTTACCAGAAAAGGATCAAAGCTGTTACCAGATTCTGCCAGTAATGATACTCTTCAGTGCACTTCTCCCTTCTCCAAGCATCCAAATCAAAAAAGTTCATTCCATATGCCCATGCACAAGCCTTGGGGTTGAATTTCTCCTTTATCAGAGGATGTGAGAAATTCATATACTGCGCATACCGATGGAAAGAGCCAAAGCACGTCTCAACTGCCCCATTCACTTTCCCGTCCATGTCTATCTTCCACAAACCAGTCAAGTCCTTCTGCACGACAATATCATCATCCAAAAACAGAATCCTGTGCAACTTGGGGTACATTTCTGGTAAATAAAACCTCAGGTGGTTCAGTATCGAGAGATACTTCGGGTTCCTAAACTTCATATTCGTGGTATCTTTAGTAGCATTTTCGAGCTTATTCTCAAAGTAGAACTTCTGCAAGTTTGCAGACTCCAGTTGTCTAAGCACCGGCACATAAGAAGAGTTCAAGAACTTGTAATCCTCAACTGCCTTAACCTCGATATGAGCCCCATTGTATTCCTTCAACTTGAACATAACTTGCATGGCCCCAAGATTCATCTTATCAGTCACCACATGGAAGACATGTTTCCATGGCTCCTTTGCATTCTTCACGGCAGAATTCACCACCACAGATGCTGCAAGCACATTATCTGAGAAAATTGCATAATGGTAAAGGTTCGGATCCTCCAGTTCTGGCTTGGGAGGCTTTCCCTCATCTGTATACTTCTCAGGGTGCGCAATCCGCTCTTCCATCAACCGCATCGAAAGGCAGTGCAGGCTCTTAGGTATCGATTTAGCAGCAATCAAGCTCGAAAAGGCACCCTGCTTCTTTGCCTTTGTCAATTGCTCGTTCACCGCAAAAATCGTATCCTTCAACTTCTGAATCTTCAATTGATTGTCGAACGACTCCTTCGATTCAGACACAGCTTGGCGAGTGACCTTGATGCGCTCCTTCACTTCCTTCTCGAACTGGCGAAGCACGGTTTCGTCGATACTGAGCGAATCGGATGCGAAGAGAGCGTGATACCCGGGCTTCTTGACGAGATCGCTGTAGTTCTTCGAGAGATCGGCGAAAATCCGAACCAGCTTGGAGTACTCGAGCTTAAGCTTGCGGGCGTAGGAGGCGTAGGCCAGGGCCAGAGCGCGGTGATCGTCGGCCTGCTTCTGCAGCTGGTCGAGTCGAGGCTTGAGAGGATCCGATTTCATCGCGAGAATGGATCTCCTGACGGATCCGTATCCATGAGAAGCAGAACTAATCCCCTGCACCTCAAAAAGACGCACCGCAGTAAAGCTTCGACCCAACAAAAAACTCCAAACCGCCCAACCGCACGCGAACGACGAATCGCCCATCCAAATCCACCGACGCGGTGCCGGAGCGAATCGGATCTGGCGCGACGGCGACGCGAGAGCGCGAATCGAGGACCGAGAGATCGCGAAACGGGAAAAAAAAAAAAAAAACCTAGCTCCATTGAGAAAGGAACGGCGACAATGCAGGAGCGAGGACGAGAGAGGGAGGGAGGGGGGGGGCGTACCAGGCGGTGGAGACGGGAGGCGTCGGAGCGGGAGGTGACGGTGAGAGAGGAGGCGAGGAGGAGGAAGACGGCGGCGGCGGCGGCGGCGGCGGAGGCGAGGAGCTTGAGGGGAGAGAAGCCGCAGGGTCTCCGGTGGCTCGCCATTCGCGAACCTCCCCACTCAGTCGCTCACTCAGTGTATAGAGAGAGAGAGAGAGAGATGGAGGAGGAGATTTGTAGGTGAAAATTACAGAGAGGGAAACGCTGTGGTGGATCGTGTGGGAAAACGATGCGTCCCTCTCGCTTTCGCACCCCCATCGAAATCCAACTAACTGGCCTCCACAATCTAATGAGCAAAGCAATTCGACGCTTTTTTTTTTTTTTTCTTTTTGTTAATTTTTGTATTATTATTATTGTTATTTTGGGCTGTAACCCACACCGTCTCGCAATCGCCAACTGGCGATGATATTCAACGCGTCCGATATTTTTTGGCCGTACCAAAATGATTTTGTATGATTAATGGAAGTCGGCGATGAGTGTTGTTGTAGGATCCTGTAGTTTGAATTACTGCTGATGGGGGGAAGGCTACGTATATGTTTTTCGACGCCATCCAATCAATCCGACCGGATAATCCAAGTTCCACTCTTTTTCCACGTACTAATAACTGGCATGGCTTCTCCCGCGGGGTTTCTGAACTGACCGAATTGCCCTTTAATTATTTCTCTTTTTCCCTCATTAATATGTGATTTTTCGGGGCATTTAGGTCCATCTCGTTTGCTAGAAGAGAAATGTTTAAAAGGGATTTTCTTTTTTTTGCCTTTTCTATATTATTTTATGGGTCAAAAGACTTTTCTATATTTATCTACGCCCAAGTATATACACGTAGCTTACCGTCCATAAAAAAAAATAATAATAAATAAGTATATGCATATATCTTTATTAGCCTTACAATAAAAATTGATGAATCTGGATATATCCTTGAAAGGCTAAAGAGACGGAATAAGCGGGAGATCCGCCTTGGGGTGGGAAACCCCATGTTGTCTTCCCGTATTCCTGTCCTATAAGAAAGAAAGAGATCTCTAGACAAGAATTAGGGGGTAAGAGGGTGGAAGCTCCACCACATGAAGCGATAGAGTGTGTAGGTTGGGCACCGAGTTGCTGGACTATTGTTGCTAGTGCCCCTACGGTCTTTCGGGACGTGCATTGCACTATATTAAGAAACACATAGACTTTCATGATAAAGTAAATCAAAGCAAGGCAAATATCGAAATACTACAAAACAAAGTCAAATTTAGATAACAAGAAGGATCAATAGAATACCGACAGAGTTAAACACGCACCCATTCCATAAGAATAGATTTGTCATGTAAAATAGCCGGCGATCAATACCTGAATCTCATACCATCATCGCTGATGACTATATGTCAAAAATGCCTTCTCCAATAATTACTAGGATAGAGAAAAGAAAACATGTTTCAAACATTCATTGTTTTGCCAGATAAAACCAGCGCAACTTATGCAATAATTATAGCCGGTCAACGCGTTCAGGCTGGCCCAGACTTTAGGAGTACGTTCTGATGACGGCAACTCCTGCAACACGCTTCGACCAAATCTAAATACTAAATAGTCAAGTCTCTCCTTCTAATCTCAGTCCATGAAACGGTCTTGACTTCTTTTTTGGCTCGGACATTCTACAGGCTATGCTCTCTCGCTCCCGAACATACATTCTACGCCCTGGCATCGTCATAGACAGCGAATCAAAGCAACAAGAAACAGAACACGCTACAGAACACTCAAGAGCATGCAGCATTAGGAAGAAATGAGACTGGAGAAGCGAAAAAAGGCGGCTATAATGATGTTAATTTAGAGGACAAAGATGTGCTTCTGATACAGATATAGTTCGAATAGATACAGGACTCTTTCTTCTTTGCTTTTAGCTTGCATTTGTCGTTCAAAACCCAAGTCTGCAAGAACCCAGAAAAGGAAAAAAAGAGAGGGATGAAATTTCTCAGTTGTAGCTCTTCTTGGTGTGCTTGCCCACATGGTGCAACCACCCAATGCCCCTGAAAGCTTTGGAGATCCTGACCAGGTTGGGCCTCCCCATGCCCAGGTTCATCTTCCCTGCGGAGAACTTGAGCGCCTGCAGGCAGCAGAACTGCCCGTCAATGTCTTCTTCTTCTTCTTCTTCTTCTTCTTCCTCGACTTCGCCGGCATCCTTCGCGTGCCCTTCGAGTCTCCCTCCTCTCTTGCCCTTCTTCGCTCGGTCCTTCGCGTGCTTGGCGGAGGAATCGTTCTCGTAGGCCTCCCACAACAGATCCATGCCCTCGCCACCCTCCGCATCGTGCCTCTCTTCGAAGAGCTTGCACGCCAGTGTCCTCTTCCACTCTTTCTCTCTCCTCATCGACCCAAAGCTCCCCAGATGTTGAAAGCCCATCTTCTCATAATGGCTCTCAGAGAGGCGATCTGGTGAATAGTAGCATGATTGCTCTCCTCCGCCGTACTCATCAAAGAGCCTGAGACTCTCACCAAGTCTTCTAGAATTCTGCCTTGTTCTTGAAAAGCACTCTCCTCCATTATTATCCCTTACTTTTAGGTCGCTTAGTTTATCGCTCACTGCCTTGGATCCGCCTTTGAACAGGAGATCGTCTTCTTTTTTCTCTTCTTCTTCACCAACTTTCTTGGGCTCGGAGTCTAGAACTTTGACTTCTTTCTCTTCCGCTTCGAAAACCGCACCTTCACTTTCACATGCTGCCTTCTCCTGGATTAACGGTCCTTCAAGTTTGTCCTCAACTATGGACTCTGGCTTAGAAATCTCAGCTGGGTCTTCCTCGAATTTGGTTGCCGATGCCTCAGAGTGCCCCTTGACGACATTGTCTCCATAGATCAAGAACTTGTCAACTGGTGCTTCGGATTCTTCAGACCCACAATCCCCCGGTAGCTTCAACTGATCAGAGACTTCATCATGGCTTTTCCCGGAGTCCCACAGGGAAGCTTCTTCAAAGAAAATCTTGTACACTTCAAGGTCCTTTGAGAGCTCGACCCCTTCATCTTCATCAGCTGAATTTGATCTCAGCTTCTCTAAAACCCTGGAACATACCTTTGAAACAAATCCCACTTTGGATTCTGGTGTTTCTTCAAGAGACCCTCCAAGGCCTGGAGAGAGAGTGAGGAAGGCGAGCAGGATAAGGAAGGTGGTGATGAGAAGAGGAGAGAGGAAAGTCACAACCTTGAGAAGGTAAGGTGACAAGAAAATGAAGTAAGAGAACCACACAGGGTGAGATAGAAAGAAAGAAGAGAAGAGAACTAAACAGGACAAGAGGACCCTAGACAAGGGTGCATTTTTGGCTGTGCTTGACATGGAAAACTCAGTCATTTTTCTGCTCCAGAGTGCTTGAAAGAAGTGGAAGGGCAAATAAAGCTGAAATGGAGCTAGTGATGGAGTGAAGAAGAAGAAAATTGGACTGCTTTACAGAGGAATTGAATGGTAAAAGTGTGAAGACTTGGAACAGAGCGGCGTGATAGAAGGAGGAGACAGGGAGGTTGGGAGTGAGTGAGTGAGAGAGTGAATGGAGGAGTGGTGGACATTAGCGAAAAAAGGCATCTTTTGAAGCCTTTCCTTGTCTGTCTGTCTATAACCACCAAATGTGTCCCCACCCCAAATGAATTAGAGAAAGTAATTTTGACAATGGGCTACATATGTTTCCTTCATAATTGTGAATTCTCCCAAAACAATTTCTAAGCAATGCAGCATGTGCACACTTCATGTTTAAATCCCAACATATCTCATCAAGAATAACTTAAAAGTCACGCTCAGCACCTTGTGGATATATAGTCTAGTCGAATAGAAAGATTGATTCTCTTTCTTTTAGAAACAACAATGTCCCAAAGCAAGACTTCTGCAGCCTATGTCACAGGTACAACAGTTGCAGCATTGATGAATGCTGAATTGCTTCGCACATGTGGTTGGTGTCCATGCCAAGACTTATTGGACTTGGATAATTGAAAGATACATAACTAACAAGCTCACCACAGTGGGTACCGAACTCTCCTTTAATCATTGCAACGCCTTTGTGATTATTACAATAAGGCAAATATCGATACACTGTGTGGCTGGAATCTCAGCTTTTTCGTGCAGTCCCTGCCTATGGACTTCACTTCAATGGAATCCCAAGTGAAGTTTTGGCGAACGCATTGTCTGCTCGACAGTTTTTCGCAGCCTTTCCGTGCGAGTTTGCGATCAAGAGTAAATTCAGGGCACTCTACAAACGATCCCCGCATTCAGGGTTACAACCGAGTGGTATCTTGACTGCTGCAGTACTAAAGATAGTCGATAACATTCTTTCATGGCGATTTTCCTCTCATCGATGGGAGAAGATATGCGCTCCACTGAGGTTGTGACCTTAAGTAGGATCTTGCGGATGCAGGATCTTCCATCCAATTCACCATTAGACTAAGTGAAGAAGACAATTCCCATCGACTTAGAGAATCCAATCTAACCGCCAGCCTGTTTGGAGCACATAATCTCATCCAACCCATCACACTCCCACAAAACCATCACGCGCATTTCGCAACGGCTCTTCCGGGTCCAGAAGCGCGCAAGATCCTAAATGCTTCACCGCCACAGTCGGCCCTTACACTCGATTTGAATCATTGTCTCTGAAATTAATTGAACCACAAGGATGCCACTGGCCCAAGAACCCTTTCCTGGTAACCCTAGGTTTGGAGATACGAGTATTTGTCTCCCCCACGTGGTAAAAATCCGAAGTAGCAAAAGCCAAAAGGAAGGTGCCTGAGCAAACCAACTCGGGCACATTCTAAATTGTTTACATTTTTACCTTGCCAAATAATAAATTGGAGTTATTATTAGCAAATAAAATACAAAGAAGCAATAAAAGAAGCGGGAGAAGGGAGCCAAGCGAAGGGCTCTAAGTAGAGAGATGGAGAGTACGAGTGATAATGTCAATCCAACCCCACATGGGAAAAGCACTCATGGCCACTCAAGTACCGTTGATGCATGCAACCATCTTTTTGACCTCTCCAAACATGTCGGAAACGTGTCTTCTCCTTGATCTTTCATCGTTCCTTAAATCTGATCATTGTCATTGATGGGAGGTTGCTCTGCCTTCCCTTTCCATGATACCTATCCGACCTATGTCCTTCAGAAGCAATTCGCTTTATCAGAGCTAAAGATATGACAAAGAAACGGCGTCCGAACCGGGGTTCAATTATTACTTTCAGCGAGGAACATATTACAAAACATGCATTTGAAAACCATCTTCCGAAATGCTTCACCTTGTCATGAGGCAACAACAAAAGCACCTACTTACTATATGAGGAAAGATTGCGAAGCTGAATCTGAACAACGACTAGTTACTAGACCGTGGATGATTTTCCCATCACAACCCCTCGTTTGGACCATGTGTGGTCATAGTTTTCCACATATTATTCTAATGGACACCGAGCCCAGAGAAATTACATGCAGCGAGCCATCAATCATAAAGGCATCCTGAAAATTCTTGGCAGTAAAAGCAAGCCCAGATTATTTGGCTGTAAATATCAAAGCAAAAACAATCGGCTTTCATTAACCTGCCATAAAAACCAATACCACACTGAAATTTAATATTGAAATCAGTCCTCAATCCCCATCCAAAAAGTAAACCCTTCGAACATTGTGGTAGACAAACACACTTCCAAATGAAACATTCGGTCGCTCGTCCACCTTTGACTCTGAAGGGAGATGCCAACAAGTAAAATTTTACTCCGTCATGACAGGTTTATTTTCATTGGCCTTGGGCCTATGCTCCTTCGGCCTCTGCTCTTCCATCTTCCTGCAATTCGAACACAGGATACAACATGGAAATGTGAGGAATGCAAAGCCACTAAGAAGCTGAGTCTAGCTAATAGATCCTATGCATCCGACTGCTATACAACCTCGATAGCCAGAAAACCTTGCAAAGTAAGAACAATAATAAATAGCCAAATGGAAAGAAGCCAGACACAACTTAAAGCTCCTAAAAGCAAATGGGGAAGTCAGCTCCCCTTAATTTGTCAAAGCCTAAATAGTCATCACTGGCGTCCATGATTAGCTTTCACTTGTTACCACTCCATCCATAAAATTACTTCACTCAACTATATAATCTTGAATATATCATGGTGTGCCAATAAAGGAGATGAGATATCTACGGCCCAAAAAGTAAAAAACAAAAACCAGCATGGAGACCTCTGGTTAAAATCTAATACCAGCAGCAGATGTAAAAATCCTTGACTATCAAAAATGCGTTTGACTCTGCCTTTGAACAAAAGCAGGACAGAATACAACGCTGGAGACCATAACCACACAGTTCATCCTAACAAATGCACCATCCGTTTCCCAGAAAGACAACTTGACATAGGCTAAATTAATTATGCTTAAATAATCTCATCAATGCTAGTGGGCGATGACAACGACACTGATGGCGAGGCCTCGGCAATACTACCATGCCAAGTATAGCAATCCCTTGAAAAGCAAATAAAAAGGCCAGGAAAAATGAAAGAACTGAGGCCATTTATTGGAATTACACAAACTCAAAAGTTCCGCTCAGTGAGAATTAAGCACAAGGCAAAGGACTTGAAACAAGGATAACAAGGTGAAAGCATCGAAGGTGTAATGAATTGTTACAACTCGATTTGCACAAAGAGATTGAGAGAGTTCCATAAAATAAGGCAGGATAAAAAATTACAGCATGGAACACAGCAATCGGAACCATTTTATCAAATGAAGCTTAATTTAGAACGCGACCATGGAAACCAAATTTTCAAAACCACATCTTCACTTTAAAACCCATACAAGAAGCCCTTGTTAATCAAAATCATTACTCATGGTACCACAGCCAAATTCATATGCGCATGAATCTGGAGTCTTCAAGGCTCCACAACCGTCCAGACTCGAATTATGCAACATACACGGCGCCGACATGTTTTACCACGCAAAAGACATAAACCCTCGACCGTGCAAAAGACATAAACCCTCGGCCATGAAACGATTGGGAATGGCTCGCCCATGTGATTGACCAATAGTAACTCACAGGCAGAGAACCAGCGGAAATCAAAGTGCAAAGTTGCCCAAATTCCACAATCTTGCGACTAACCCAGCTCGAATCGTCTCAACTCGATAAATAACTAATAATCAAGAAAATTCGAACGACAATCACAAAACGCACACGCACGCACGCGAATAACCAGAGACACAGAGAGAGAGAGAGAGGGACCTCTTGTCGGAGGAGCCACCCTTCTGGCTGAGGAAAGATCGGAAGAGAGGGGAGTTGACGTCGTAGATCATCGTCTCCGGTGCGGTGGTGGAAAAACTTCAGCAGCTGCAGCAACAACAGGTATGTCCTCGAGCTTCGAAGCAAAACCCTAACTCTTCTCGCTCACGATTTCGGTTCGCGATTTCTGCCCGCGAGCCCAACGGGATTTTATACGTGGACGGGGTTGAAAAGGTAATCAGGGCCTGAAATCGAAGCCCCAAAGAACGTGACGCTGGGCTTTTCTGGTAAGCCCATCTGGAATCGCATAAAGACGATCCATTTCAAGATGAGTCCACTCCGGGGCCATGGTGCAATTTTGCCAAAAAGGAAGCACTCCCTCCGGCAAAATGGTATAAATCGGAGGGCTAATTCCTCCTGGAAAAGTGACGGGCCAGCTTTACTTGCCGCCCTCAGATTCCTCGAATCACAGACGAAAGGACAGTCTCCGGATCTGTCGCTTTCGAGGAATCGAAATTATCTCGAACCCAATGAGGTAATTTTGCTTTCCCCTTTGCCTTGAAATATTCTACTTTCCATTTCCATAGTAAGCATATGTTTTTTCCTTTTGGGTGAATTGGGCGAATGTAGCCTTACCTAGTGACGGTAGACCGGGGACCGAACAGAAATGTAATGTGCTGGTCCGAGGGCCACCTGATCACTGATTAAAATAGAAAAAAAGAAAAAGAAAAATCCCATGTCACATCGTTTATCAAGAAATATGCACTTTCTTATTCTAAAATCGTTCAGATTGTTCTGATGATTCCTAAAATTCTAATAAAGAATACTCGGCAAATAAACATTCGTTGCATCGGCCTAATGGGGAAGTGTAGCCAAATGCACTTTTTAGTTCCATATGGAGTGTTTGAGCGAAGGACATTCTAAGCAAGTTGATGATGGTCGTTTCTAATACATGAACTAATCATCGAGTTTTTCCTTAAATTTTTTTTGTTTGGATAAAAAGAGTTTTTCCGTACATATTGATCATGTGAAATTACAAATAATGCACATTCTCCACTTTCAAGACCTCGGTCTTATTCTTCTTTTCAACACTAGCATAGGAGCAGCGTTACACTCGTTCACAACTTGATTTTTCTCGTGGTGGAAAAATTATCAAAATAGACCTAATGTTATTATATTTATGTCAATACAATTATAAATCTTTCAATTGTACCAATTGAATCGTAAACATTTTTCACATTTTTCAATCAAGTTTTATTCAACAAATTTTAGCTGGAAATAATTAAAGGAATGCCAGTAGTACTAACTACGTAGGATGGTCGGTGCTGACGTGAACAATTCTTATATGTTCTTTAAATTATATTTTTTATATTTTTATTTATTTTCCTTTTTTCTACTAAGCCTGACGAGGGCGACACGAGGATTGGCTTGCAAAAAAAAGGAAAATAAATAAATAAAAATAAATAAAAATAAAAAATTGTCTATGTTAGTACCACCCATGACACTTAGAATTAATGGTGTGCAAAACAAATCACGCAAATAGGGAACTACCCATATTGGGCTAGACCAGCCGGTTTGGTTTGATTCTTGGGAATGTCGGTCTAATTACCGATTCCTAAAATTGGAATCAATATCTAGGTGGTCCAGTTCTCGGTTCCAAGAGGGAATCGGATCGGGCCAAATCGGCTACATATACCTTTTTTTAATTGTTTCTTCAAAAAACTCAGTAAAATGTGAACTAAATATTATCTCATTCAATGATATCACAAGTTACAGCACAATAACTCTTCACTCGTAGCTTTCATCTATTTTAAGATTTGTCATTCTCTCTCATTACACACGGCCACTCTTTATTCTTTAGTGGGAAAAAAATGGCTAGATCCATTGGACCAAACTCAACCAAAATCAATGATCCAGTCCAGTTCCTAGTCCTAAAACCAAACGGTCCGGTCCTCGGTTCCCAAGATTGAGAACCAATCCTCCCGATCCAATTCTCAATTCCACCTTAGAATTGGACTACTAGACCAAACCAGAAATTGATCACCCATATGTAGAATAACCAACATTCATATCAGCAATTTTAAGTTAAAATTAGCTAGATATACTCAATTGCCAAAAAAAAAAAAAACTTATAACTCAATTAGCACAATTAAAAGCTTAAAACTAAATTGGCACGAATGCAATAGATTCTTGACTTTTTGGATAATTTTCCCTTAGCATGGTGCATTTGTTTCACAAAAAATTCCATGACTTTGAAAATCATGTGTTTGATTTGCTGAAAATGAATAGTCAACAGTGATAAAGCTAGTACAAATACCTAGATAGGGTAAATAGGTGTTTAAAAGAAATTTCAACAAATGATTGTAGAATAAAATAAGTTGCTAGCAAAGTTTGGATGAGGATTAGAATCAGTTATGCAAAACACCAAACTTTCGCAAAAACCTATAAGTATGCAATAGACTTAAATAAAGAAAGTTAAAGGAAGAGAATATTATACATGAAATTTATATTGGTTTGACTTAGATTTAAACTTACGTCCACTCTCTCACCTTAACAGCTTATTGTTTGGATTCTACTATAAGATCAACAAGAAATTACAAATTTTGAATGCAAACACTCAATGGCAAGTCAACTATCTCACTAAGAAACTCTTTTTGTGTTTTCTCTCTTGATCACAATTTGAAGTACTTATGAACAAAGATAAGTAATCAAGAACAGCTTTAGACTTTGGAATTTCATATTCACGTCCCTATTTTTCTTGATCGAATGACTCCTTAAATACTCTTCCAAGATGCACTAGTTGTTAGTCAATCACCGGAGGAATTTATTCCAATCTACCTGTTAGACAAAATGCTTTAAAGAGATCTCATGGCCGTTGAAGACAATGATGGAATTTATACTTGATTTTGATCATTTATACAAACAAAATATTGGTTTCCATAAGTGATACTTCCTCATTTGGAACTTATCTTTAGGATTGACTCAATTAATCTATTTATATGGAAAGGGAAATCCTTGACTAGGAAATCAGTTGTTGTTGAATAGTTTGTAAAATAGTTTCATTCTAGATCTAGGCCACAAATTTGATAAGATTGGTTTTGGACTCTTCCTCATTTTGGACTTATCCTCAATTAATCTATTTATATTAGAAGGGAAATCCTTGACTAGGAAATCAGTTGTTGTTGAATAGTTTCTAAAATAGTTTCATTCTAGATCTAGGCCACAAATTTGATAAGATTGGTTTTGGACTCTTCCTCATTTTGGACTCATCAGAGTAGGATATGCTTTCAAGATAGAACAGACTTGATGGAAATTTTCAATAGTACCTTAGAAACATACTAATACAAAAACATGCTCTAACATACGTATTAGAACCAAAAAGTTTTGTCAACTTTAAAATATTGTAGGAGTTTTCTCAACAAATGGAAAACCACTTAGGTCAACAAAATGTTGAGCACTCAAAGTTAGGAAAATGAATTCCCTAATCCAAAAAAGGGAAAAACATTTTACTAAATTTTTGTTTATTGAAAAGTATTACTCAATTAACACACCTTGAAGGGTGTGTCTGTTTAATGAAAACATTTTTCAAAAAATGATCGATTATATTGCTCATAAAAATGAATGATTAAATATTTATTTTTCATCATCCATGTTTATAGTTAAATGTAAATCGATGCATGCATTTGGTTTGCTAAAATGATTAGCCAACGAAAATTTGTACGCTTTTGAAGTTTGAAAAACGAATTTCTTAATCTGAAAAAAAGGAAAGAACATTTTCCTAGAGAAGGGTTTCCCACAAAGTTCTTTTTTTTTGTGAATTTTTCCTCAATATAAACACACCTTAAAGGGTGCACTTTTTAAATATTTTTTTTAAAAATAATTAATAATATCTCTTACAAAAATGAATAAATCAAAATATTTTTATCATTCATAGAAATAGTTAGACGTAAATTGATACTGACAATGGAATTTTTATTTTGCACAGCCAATGAGCTGCAGATAGCTGGACTCAGTTACAAACCCAGACGGAAAGAGGAAAGTGGAAAGAAGTCAGAAAAATCCGGTGCAATCAATACGAGGAAAGAAAACCGAACACCTTCCTATAAATGGGCTCTGGTCGGCCGAGGAAGATCAGATGACGAGCCAATGGGCCTTGGGAGGAGGGCCCACTGTCGATTTCGAGGCTCCCATTCCTTCTTTATTACCAAAAACCGGCAAGCCTCCACACGTGGACCTATCGCGTGTCCGATGTCCAATTTTTTCCGTGACCGAGAATACGGACGCGCAGCGAAGTCAACAATCATGCGGCTACTTTCGGCTTTTTGTTCGTGAGCTCGACGACACGAGGCTGCCACATCCGGTTCGTGTGAACGGCACAGTTCCCTTTATTGGCACGTGCCGGCGAAGTTGATTTTCTTAACCTTTTCTTGGGTTTCTCTCACTTGCCAGATGTTTTTATTATTATGTATTTATATTCTTTTCGGTTGGCGTTTGGAAGATGGTTCAATGGATCCGGCAAGTCTACTTTCTTTTTCTTCTTTTTCCCCTCGATCAGAAACGTAAGCATGGAGCTCCAACTACTTAAAAGACTCGTGAAATACTACTCTGTGAGTTTTACTAACCAATTAAATCCGAACCTTTGATCTATTACGTCAACTGATGAGCTTCGATATGGACCAAAAAGATTTCTTATGTCATGATATTATGTTGTGCAAGTCTTTTTTTTTTCTTTTATGATACGATATTTTGCCACGGAACATCGAAAAGTTTATTAAAAAAGAAACATTTTTCGATGTTTTGTACAATGAAATGTATGATATTATGTCACTTCTCAGAAAATCTCATGAAACAATTTTCGGTATTTGGGTAGTCAAACACCGTCTTACACTTTAATTGGGTGATATTTTAGTATGTCATTAGCTAGATGATCCTCTCGAAAATTTGGACAAATTGTTTAGCTTAAATAAAACCTCGATAAACTAAGTGACTGAAGTGGATTGTGTATTACTATTAACTATGATTAAACTGGAATCGGTAAAACTGTCCTAATTTTCAGCATCATTGAAAAGGACTTCCTAATGTCATTTTACCATTGAGTTGCATCTGTTAATGGATGTGGTCCATCTCAGCATATCACTTTTTCTTCTAAAATAAGCTAGGGGCGAAAATAGAGATCTAGTTGCCCGAAAGGTCAGGAAACATCTTGTAATTTTGGATTTTCCATCCCAACAAATGGGCATTATTGTTAGTTTCTGGCTTAGTAAACCAAGATACATTAATATAATCTCCAAGAACATTTCATCACCGCCCATCACGATCAAGACAGAGTTTGGCAAACTTCATTAAGTAGTTGAATTACTTCCTTCCTTTTCTCAATCTAAGTAAACTATCGAGTTAAAAAAAATGACATAACACGAACCATCTCAATAATACAATTTCACTACAAGGCGCATCATATGATTTCGAGCTAGTTTAATGGAACAAGCTAATTGAACCTGAACATCAGCTTTGAGTTAGTGTTTCAAAAAGTATATTATTAATGTTTTTTTTTTGTTAGTCTTACTTTATTCTTACTTTACACTCACTCTCAGACTTTTGTCCTGCCTCTTACAGGGCGTGGGAGTCGAAACCCGCTCCTAAAACTTACACGTCCCCACCCAATCCCTTCTTGAGAAAGTGAGGATTTGAACCCCTCACCGCCATATTCCATGTTGGAAGGGTGGCCACTGGAGCGAATCCCAGTGATTTATTTTGAAGAGTAATTAGGAATTAATTATTGTTACTTATTATCATCGTTAAGTTGATTTGGGGGAGTTTTGGGAAATGTATGTATATGGATATGTACGTTTGTGCTAAGGAAATGATTGGAGTTATTAGGGTTTGGGGTTGGCGGGACACCGCAACATTATCTACAAGGGGTCGCTTTGCTTATATGGCAGGCCGCCCATCCAATCACCGCTCGTCGGTGCCCTTCGCTCGCCACCAACTAACTCACGCTTATTTAATAATTCCCCTCTTCCGATTTTGCCCCTCATCCGGGCCTGGAACTACCCACGTGCCCCCGCGTCCCGGCCCCACATCTTGTACGGCCCTCCCCCACACCTGTGCCAGAGGAACTTATGACGTGATATGCACCGACGAAATTACAAAAACAGTGACGCCCGCTTTGAAATGGTCTTTTTTTTTTTTTTCTTTTTTTCTTTTTGCCTCCTTCTTTGTTTTAGTGTCTTGCTTCTCTCGTTTGCTTTGGTTCTAGAGTATTTAATATGCACCGCACAAAAATCCTTCCAAAAAATTTTACCAAAAAAAAAAAAAAATCCTTCCAAATAAAGCAAATTGGAGTTCCCTAAAATATGATCCATATTATATTTTTTTGGTAATATGTGGTAGAAGTGCATTTAAATACTAAAATTTTCAAAAAAATATAAAGTACAATTAAATCCTATAATTTTTAAAAAATATAATCGAGTCGCGTTGCTAATTTAATTAATGAAAATGTTAATACAGCATTTTTGGAATTTTGTTCTTTTTTTCTACGTGCCATTCTTCAACTATTTTATATTTTCTACGTTTTATTTTTTTTTTCTTCCCCCAATTTAAATTAAATTAGATTGAGAAGTGAAAAGACTAAAAAATTATTAAAGAAAACTCAAGCTATGGAAAAAAAGAGTTACTGGGTCCTCGTGGGTGGCCTACCATGGGGAAAATAAATAAATAAAATGCGATGTAGGAAAGATGAAATAATAAAAAAGAACCAAGTTAGTATTTTTGAAAATCTTACAATTCAATTACATTTTCACAACAAATTTATGGATTTTAAATGGACCTAATCCAAACATAATTAACCAATCTCCATTTTTTTCTATGGCACCGAATATTTGGACCCATCACCCGATCAATCCCTATAGACACGGCATGGTATCCCATAAGCTTAGATCCACGTAGTGGTGGGCGAGGCCCACCAGGTTACTCTTAAGTACGAGTTACCATAATCGAAACAAAACAAAAAGAAATCCACCGTATTCGAGTCAAGCATTTAATTGTACGGTCGAGATCTCTTGAAAGGTCTTTATTGCTCTAACGTGTATAACATATTTCGCTTTTTGGGGATGGATCAAGGTGGGATTCTGATTTTCCAAAGATATCTGAATAAGATTCACGTAATCAATCGATGCCACTGGAGGAAATTCTTCGCCCTATCAGCAGACGCTGATTTTATTTGACTTCAATCTGTCCAAATCTCATCTAGAAGCCAACGACGGGTTTAAACCAAAACCCACTCAGGAAGACTTTTATATAAACAAAGAGAAATTCACTTTAATGGGTCCTAAAAAGCATATATGCCGTGAGAGAAGGTTTTAAATTTTAGACGTAGAGTATGTTACCAACTTATTTCCGCTTCTCTCGGTTAAAATATTAAAAACCTTAGTTAGGTAAACCCTATCGAATTATGCAGCATGGGACATGTTTCACTAAAATTTTCCTCAACATAAGTGACAGAGCACGTATTCAGGACACATGCTGAGGAATACCAGCGTCATCGATACATGTATTAAAAAAATAAAAAATTGTCTCGAATTGGATTCCTACTTTTGGCATGAGCCTCATCTCAATATTTTAGTTACCCATTTTTTTGTTAAATTTTGTCTGGTTCTTGCGTACTCATCATGCTTTCGAGGAAGGAATGTATATTATATATATAATACTAGAAGCATGCCATAGGATGTCAAGGTCAATTCTATTTAATTCTTCTCTTATAAGAGAAGGGCTAATTAAAATGCTACACTTGTGGGGTTGGTGCGGCAACACCATTATAAAAATCAAGTCCTCAGCTCAATTGCTTGACCTCGGGGAGGGAGAAGTATGATGCATCATTTGCTTTTTAATCAGCGAAACAACCGAATCCTTGGAAATCTTTTAGATAAGAGCTCCGGGAGGAGCCGTCAACCGATTGTCATCCGAGGATGTTTGAAACAAAAAATAAAAGAGATGAAGAAATCGCATGCATGGAGGGTAAATGAAATGTCGATTTCACTATCAAGCATATAGTAACTTAAGACAATTTACTTTTTGCGACTACAATAAATTAATATCCCCATAATTACAACGATGAAGTTTCTTTTGCAATAAAGACATTTCCAATATACATAAATACTTTCTCTAAATGCTTATTAATGACATCTCATTCTTTAATGATCTCCAAGAGAGCACAGCCATTCTGCTTGTCAGATCTAATCAATAGAGCTAAAAAGAGTAAGTTATCTTCTAAATTATGCTTAAAAACTGTTCATCGACTTTTGTTCATCGAAACATACGTATCCTTAGCTTATCTAAAGTGATTGGTTAATGATTATGCAAGTACATAATATCAACTGAACTCTTAGAAGAAGGTCAAATGACTCATGAAATTGGAAAATGACAATTTTCTCGGTCAATTAAGCAGATCCCGATCCAAGCAAGTAATGTCCGGTTCGTCGAGATTGCCGTGGACTGCCAAAAAAAAAAAAGAGGAAAAAACGAAATAAAAAAAAAAAAAGAAAGCAAAAAGTGGGAAGAGAAAGGAAAAAGGGCACAAGAGCGAGGGGCAATTTCGTAATTCTGCGGATCGCGAAAGATCCCCCACACTGCCCATTGGGGGATTCATCTTGGCCAACCCAATCCCAGGGGCAAAACAGTAAAAGACAAGAGGAGAAAACTCCACCCTCTCTCACTAGACTCCACACAAAGCACGTCCCTCTTTCTCTCCCCTCTTATTCAAACCCTCTCTCTTCTCTCTCTCTCTCTCTTGCTCGCTCGCTCGCTCCCTCGCTCCCTCGCTTCAACCATTATACCGCCACCACCACCACCGCCACCATAGCACCACCACCGCCGCCGCCGCCACCACCGCCGCCACCTTCCTCCTCTTCCAAAGAAGAGCTCCCTCCCTCCCTCCCTCCTGTCAAAACGATACCAGCCATAATGGGAAAGGTGGAGAGAGAGAGAGGGGGATGGAAGTGAATAAAAACAAAAAGGTGGTAGATGCATGAGCAACGACACCCCTCCCCTCCCTGTCTCTCTCTCTCTCTCTCTCTCTATCCCCCCCTCTCTCTCTCTCTATACCTCCTTCTCTCACTAGCCATCTTTCCTTCTTCTCCAATCTTTCCCTCCGCCAGCTCGTCCCGGATTCCACGACCAACCCCTCTCGATTGCCCCTCGGTCTCCCTCCGGGTCCTCCAGTCAAGTCGCCACCTTTATCTTTCTCCCGGGTACGTACGCATTGACTTGGTCTTTGTCTCTGTCTCGCTCGCTCGCTCGCTCTCGCTGCGATGGTGGGAACTCCTGGGGAAGGCGTGGGAATCAGGTTGGGTTGGGTCGGGTCCAGTCGAGTCGGTCGGTCGGCCGGTCTGCTTGGGTGGTTCTTGATTTTTTGTCGCGTCTTTCCTGGTTGCTTCGGATGAGCTTTTTGTATTTGGGAGTGTATTTTCGTACATGGGGGGTTCTGTTGACTAGTCCAGGAAAGGTGGTAGGTTGGTGGGTTGACTTAGCTTTTTTGTGGACGGAGGGAGATGGATGGCGGACATGGATTCTCCTCCGACCGAGGTGGTCGTCTCTGCCCATGCTCGCCGCCGTTCTCGGTCTGCGATTGTGGGTTCGCTTGTTTGCGCGTGAGTGTGCGAGATTGTTCTGTTTTCCGACGAATTCAGGAGTAGAAATTACATGTTCAGCTGGCGGCCGACCCTGTCACCTTATCCACAATGCTTCGCGTGCCTTTCTTTTTCTTCAGAGAGGTCTGTGCTCGTGCGAGTTGATTGCATCGAATCGAGGATTGCTTTGGGCCTTACACGTTCTCTGTTCATCTCGATCGTTGGGGTGGCCTCGTTTGGGTGGTCTGGAATCTGGCATTGCGTTATTGCTGTTATAATCATCTGAATATGGGTCTTGCCATAAATTACATAGGAAACTGCAGCTGGTTTTGTTTTGGGGACGGATTTGTGAGTGCGAGAGAGCGTAGAGAACTGTGATCTTCTCAGGTGCTTAATTTGGTGTAGCCACAGTGACAGCCATAGCATGGTATCGATAATCTTATCCGGCTTTCGTTAGCCTAGCCCATTAAGATAGTTGTAGCTGGTGGGAGCCAAAACTGGTATCGTAGTAATAGCTGGTGGAGTTGATGGAGTGTGATTGTCCTAATTCTCCTTAGAATGTGATTTTTGCTGGGAATTCTTTTTCTTAATTGCGTTACTTGTGACTACTCTAGATGATGATGATGCTCTAGGACGATAAATTTGACTTATGAGGCATAGCTCAATACGTTCTCTTCTTGAGATGCTTCCTTTTTTGATTGATTTAGGTCATTTGTGCTTGGAAGATAGCTTGAGTTGAGCCACATTACTCCAGCTTGCAACTCATTCAGTCCTCACTGGTGATAAATTTCCGAACCAAGGACTTCTGCAGATCATCTGTCTTGATCATCCTGTTCTTGTTAAGTGTGTTTGGCGGAGGGCACATATTGTGTGCCCATATTCTTTTGGTGTGGCATACGGCGTAAACTCTTGGTTCTGGGATTTGTCGGTTGAGTACTTGTTCACGTGTCGCCTGACTTGTTTGTTGGCAATGATGGTAATTACTAGAAACCTGCAGAGTTGAAGATCTTTTAATTCTCTTTTTATTCTTTCTCATGGATTATCTTCCTTTATGTTTTATGTACCACAGTGATGCATATCCAGATTGAAGAACCAGACCATCGTGCACAGAGACGAGATCCCGAATAACCATGGTGAGCTTAAGAAGGCGCAAGCTTTTAGGACTCTGCTCAGGTAAACTTTACACGATCTCACTGTCTTTTACTGCAGTAGTCAATCATAGTGTAGGATAAGAGCTCGTTGTAAATTAGTTTCCATATTGTAAACTACTTATACTGTGCAATTGTATAATCCCGTACTCTGGGCTCTGCTTTGTTGTTGATATGGTTTTTTCTTTTCTCTTAACGCAGGTTGAAATAGTACTTAGCTTCTTGGTTTCATGACAGCCACTTTGTTCTGTAATTTGATATTACTGCATATGATTGATTTTTTCAGGGAAAGCTTCTTTCTTGGCTCCACTTCCCAAGTCATCCGATGGACATGCAAATGATACTCCTAACCAAAACGCAAAACTTGTGACAGTGCATCCCTTGCCTCTGGATGATGTCAAACCGCCAGAAGAAGTAAGAAGTATCTCCATTTGTCCTTTCCTGAGATCAGCTTCTTTCTAACTGCTATTATTGCGCTAGATTTCTGTTTCAAATTTGGCCATTGCCAGGAAAGGAAACTCATTGGATACTTACTGAGATTTTATATTCTCCTATTTTAGTTTTCGACAGTCATAGCTCTGGACTATCGCCATTATTTCAATATTTATTGTGCCAAATTAGCAAAGAAAAAGGTTTATTTTCTAGAGAGAAAATGTCGTTCTATGGTGGAGCTGTCTTTAGGACGTTGGTGAAGAGATATTTTTCATTCAAAGGATTGTCTCAATGTGTTACTGCATTATCAGTTCAAAAATCTGCCAATTTTAGGCTTTTTCTTGCATTGGTGGATGTTCATTTTGTGAAGTTCAATCTTATTGGAACTGGGAAGGACTCAGAATCTTACCTCTCATGCGTTATAAAATCTAATCGGGACTTTCTTATTAGCTTAAGTATTTGGTTTCATGAATTTTCTTGATGCATTGTACTCTCATAGAAGGTTTTATGTTGTGATTGGCCAAATTGACTGAGTACTTTCTCCTTGCGAGTCTGAGATGGCAGTGTGCTAGATTGGAACATTGGTTGCTAATGTAAACACCTTTTCAGTTTCATGCAAATCTGGAAGATGGATGTGGGGTCTTGGTTGTAATAAATAACTCCATCTCTTTGTTTTGTAAAATGGTCTGACTTATCCTGTTAGTCAGATAGAAATCTGATGTCATTTGAATGTTTATATTCTTCAAGGTCCAAAAACAACCTTCACACACAACCTCCAAGTTCGATCTCTAATTGATTCACATGCAAAGCATGTGCATTTTACTAATTGTTGAAGTTTATCCCATGTCACTTGACTTAGGGTCCTAAATGCTCTTTATATTCATGAAGTCTCCCTCGACCTATTAGCTTAAGTTTTTGGATTGGAGTTTCTAACATGGTATTAGAGCCAATTTTATCCCCTTGTGAATGTGCATGGTCAAAATTCCATTTGAATGTGCGTAGTCAAAATTTAATGTGCTGCTCATAATCCACTTTGCACGTGAGAAAAGATGTTGAAGTTTATCTCACATTGCTTGACTTAGGGTCTTAAATGCTCTTTATATTCAAATAGTCTCTCTCAACCTATTAGCTTAAGCTTTTAGGTTGGACTTTCTAACACTAATGCTACTGTCAATAGAATCCCTTGTGATCCTTGCTGGACCTTCTTTGTTTTCCCAGGAACCTGGTGCTTACACCTTCTTTATGTCGTTGTCCAGAAAATACTTGCAAAATTAGGATCCATGTCTTCCAATATTTCTGGTTCTAGCTCTTCAAAGGAGCCACATAATCAAGACTTTTCAGGTTTGTTGCTCCGCCAGATTTTTCCTATATGATGCATTTGAATTGTTAATACCCATACACTATTCAGATGGTCTGCTGGTTACACAGCCATTTTCCTTTTGTTCCCTTTATAGAAATTGATTGATTCTCAGATTTAATTTCTAGCTACTCGACTTTAAGAGGTTTGTGCCTTGATTATTGTCCTGTTTTATTGTGGGTGAATCTTCTTAATTCCTCAAATGATAGTGCACATACATTTTAACAATTTACCTTGGGTATTATGACATTCTATAGAAGTATATATGATATGACAAAAGCCTTTATCAAATGGGTTTACCTAAATAGGAACTTTTATGCACTGAGTAGCTGTTTAAGGTTCTGAGTTGGATCCATTGATTCTGGCTTGATGCTTGTAGCTGCTACAGTGACCTTCTTAACCCACTTCTGCTAAAAAAGGATCCAGATGTTTACTTGAGGAAATTCTGCCTGTTAAGATAAACAGGACACCTTAAAGAGATGGCAATAGAGAAATCATTCATATATCTCAACACCATTACCATCAATAGCTGACAGGTCTTACGATGGGAGCCAAAAGTTTTTTAAATTTTGGGCTTATTTGTAGCATGTCTACATGTACTATAACTCACCCAACAAACCACACTAGAAAAAAGTGATGGTAATCAGAAGACAGAAATCACTGTGAGTTGAGTCCATGATTCAACACTTCTGCATGGTTTAGAGATAAATGGATTTGTTACTCATGTCATCGTTTAGTCTAAAATATGGTGATAAGAATAAAGGAAGCAGCATGTTGCACTCTCTTTTTGGTGTGACAGTGGCGTGGCTGAATTATTGTGACTAAATGAGTAGAAGAGAAAAAAATAATGCCAATGAGTAATTCTTTTCTACTGGGTTTTATGGTAGTTACTTCATTTTAGCAAAATGTTTGCTTTCCTTTATAGATTTTGCTTTATGTTTGTATCTTCTGCAACTCCTTAAAGTGATTCAAGCTGGCTTGCCATATATATTAAGTATGTAGAAGAGTCTTATTTACCTAACTAATCTCATTAACCAAGCCTTTGCAGGATCCTTAATTGACTCATAGATCCATCGTTATTTCCCAATAGTCTTCTTCAGCGCTTTTGGTATTTCCCTATACACAGTGTCCTAACTGGTGCCCCATTACATGTCCAGTGTAACCTTCTCTGGTGACCACATAACTATTTTCAGTAGCTAGAAGTAACTCATTGCCCATGAAAGATAAGTGCCAGTGAAGAAAAATGAAGAAAAATGGGGTCTCTTGGAGTACATGTCTCTGAATTGTAAGATGTATGCTTGTACAGAAAGCTGTCAATCTGTCTTTAACACTTTATGAACCTAGCCTGATCCTGTGGACGTGCTATGAATTCATATTATGAAGACTCTCTTGTCCCCACTCAATTCTCTTTTTAAGGAATAGATCTCCTGTTAAGAGTAACTCCTTGATTGAAAATTGGTTGTCAGTTGACGTGCCACAATTTGAATCATGTATGCCTTTTTATTATTATGTGAAACATCAGCATACAAATAGTGCATGCAAGGGTGACAGAGGATTCTGTTGCAGCTTTCTGGTCCATGAACCTCACTCAGAAGTCTGAAGCATGGGTTACTCATTTTCAGGACAAGCAATCAAAAGGAGAAAGCGGCACAGGAGAAAACATCATCACAACCAAGAACCTTGTCTCATGAGAGGTGTGTACTTTAAGAATATGAAATGGCAAGCTGCAATAAAAGTTGATAAGAAACAGATTCACTTGGGCACTGTCAGTTGCCAAGAAGACGCCGCTCGTCTTTATGACAGGTATGAATTGATATTGTTGTCAAAAGCACTCGTCTTTACCCTTTGACCATGCTGCATCGTGTGTTTTCATGATATTCTTCCATTTATTTTTTTCAGCATAGTTTATTTAGCATTGAAAAACTATGAGTAGAGTAGGCATCTCTCTCTAAGCTGACTGGATTTCCGATGATAGACATCTCCTTTACCAAATAAGATGAGGAATATCACTGTATCTTGATTAACACAGGAATTCTCTATCAGTGGAAAATTTTGTGGGAATTACATACTTGTTTTGGTTGTTAGGTATAAGCTTAATAATAGTGTTACACTTCTGTAAGTATGCTCGGCATTGCTAGAGTTCCATTCTAGTTGATGTTTTCATGTTGCTATGCCGTATGTCCCGTTTTCTGATTATTTGTCGTTAAAGAGGAACTGAAACTCACTGTTTTAAGCTTTGATTTTGAGATACTGAACTTGTGGTTAGCCATGATTTTTTAATTTTTTTTAAAATTATTCAAAGAAGAATGCAACAGAGTAATTATAAAGTCTTAACCTTGCTAAGCTACATGCTGCAGGGCTGCTTTCATGTGTGGCAGAGAACCGAACTTTGAGCTCTCAGAGGAGGAAAAACAAGAGCTCGCGAAACTGAGCTGGGATGAGTTCCTGGCAAGGACACGCCATGCTATTACCAATAAGAGTAATATAGTTTCTGTGCATCTAATCTGAAGAAACATTGTCACTCTATTCCGCTGAATTCTTTGTTCTTACATCTCTGAGGTTTTTTCAGAACACAAGAGAAGGGTTGGGGCAGGATCGGAGAAAAAATCCGAGCCCGAACCGGAGATTGGCGATTGGGATGGCGAAGAAGCCAATAGCCTGTCGGGTTCAGAAGAGGTGGAGCCAGACACCTCAGTCTCCTGAAAGTTTAATTTGAAACGAGGCTGAACGATCAGTTTTAATGGTCTAGCTCAAGCCGGTCGGCATTGGACTTTTTTTCCTCTTTTTTTTGGTCATTAAAGGCCCCTATTAGGGCATTAATATCTTAGATTCTAATTACTCCTAGCGAGCTAATTCTTATAGCTTGAAGAGAAATAAGTTGTAATGTCAGATATGTCGCCCCTGCCGATCAACCTACATATATATAATTGCAGCGAGAACTAAAAAAATGTTAATCTCGCCTTTCCTGAAGGAAAAAAGTTCGGAATTTTGCAGCTCAATTTCTTCTCGTAGTAGTTTCTGTGAAATTTGCGTGCATTATACATTGGCTTTTTGGCGATGGCTGATGCATGAGTTTGCCTGGGGTTCTGGGGACATCAGTGTCACACGACGCTATGACAGTGTCAATACAAGAACTTCCTCAAGCATGTTGGAGCATGCAAGAACTTCCTCGAGTAAGGGGATTTTATGAGAACCATCACCGTCGATTCGACATGTGCGAGATCCCTCAACTCCATCGACTTTTCCGGTAAACGTGAGAAATGAGCAATTACCAGCATGGTGGGCTCTTTAAAATATCTCTCCCCCTCGCCCTCGTAACCTCTATTCAGAAAACTATTGAATTTGTTATAATGGTCACTTTTTCAATATAGAAGGAGAAGTAAGGGATTTAAATCTCTATCTTCTTGAAAATTATGTTGGGGACAAATTAGTTTTATAAGTGGGTAATTCATGCCCTATAAGAAGGTAAGGCAAAAATGTGAGAGCGAATATTAAAATAGGATTAGAGTATGATTGACTAAAAAAAAAAAACCTCTATTTAAAGAGTAAAGGGATAGGCTTGTTTTTTTTTTTTTTTTTTTAAATGAACAAAAGAGATAGACTTGTTGGCGTGCTTAAAGATTACCAACCAATCGTGTCGAGCTTGACTGTCGAGCTTGACTGGTCGGGTGAAGCTACAAACGTTAGGGCTTTGTTCCTTGTTTTGGGCCTCGTTATAACACGTGTTCTAAAGCCGATTCGCTGATCCTAGGATCCACACCACCGTGGCATTAAACGGCCGGCGGGGGGGACATCACTTCGCGACACGAGGCCTTCCGCCAGTCGCGCCGAACGCGATCGACGCGAGCTTGCTTTCACTCCCTTCCGAGGAATCGAACCCGTGCAGAGAAAGAGCTCGCACCATCGGAAGAAAAAAAAAAAATGGCTTCAAATCGCGATCCGAAACCCTCCCAAGCAGAACCTCCACCTCCATCTCCGTCGCCGTCGCCGTCGCCGTCGCCGTCGCCGTCGCCATCGCCTTCTTCTGACGATTGGAAGGGCCGTGTGTTTCTCCCCGCTCTCCTCGCAGGTCCGTTGCTCGCTGCCTCCTCCTGCGGTTGCAGTTACCCGTTTCTTCTTCTTCCTCTCCGCCCCGTTGCTCGATTTGATATAGTCCAGGAGGGTCGCTGAATTGCTGATTGATTGATTTCGCGTGTTGGGTTTTCGAAAATGTCTCTGGGGTGGCAGGAGTTGCCGGCGGCGGATACGGGTTGGTGTCGAAGCACCGGAAAGTTCACGGCCTCGCGAATATCTCCGCGGCTTATGCTGCGAATTTCGCCATCGTCATGGGTTGCTACTGCGGTGAGTTCCTCTTATTGCATTTTGCTATCCGAGTCGGCTTACATACGGAGTTGGGGCTTTAGTTTTGTCGAAAACTGCTCGAGACGATGGTGTTCCTGGATATTAGTCTTAAGTGTATGGCGGTGAATACTCTCGATTGGGCGGCGACTGTTTGATGGAAACTGATGATTGCTCAAGTGCTTATGGCTGCTTTAAACTTCAGATTATTCAACAAGTAGCTGATGATTGCATACTAGTAAAAGACTGCGTTGCTAGGGTTCATTTGCCTCTTTTCATCTACTTTCAATGTTCCATTGCCGCTCGCATGATTCTATAGGATAAGAGGACAAACAATGCAGGAATCAGAGGAGAGGTTGCCGTAGTAGAGGTTTCAAAGTGAGCGAGCAAGCTTCTAGAATTATCAATTAATAATTGACCAACCTAATATGAGAAGTTGGGCTTCTGTACTCACGAGAGTGGAATCACAGATATGCATTAATTTTTCACGGTCCTCGTTGCATTATTCATTGTACTGCCAGGTGCTAGGCTTCTGGAATGAGCGGTACAGCCAGTTAGGATGTATAGTCATGCCTGGGACAGTGGTAGCTAGTTTGCCTTTTGTTTCGTCCATGAATACGCTTTTATTTCATATGATCCTCTATTTATATGTAATTGTGGCAGAATCGTCCTTTGTATATGCAAATATATAGTTTATCATTTTCAGAGAGCTGGGCTCATTTCTCTGTATTTTAATTACCTCCACACCAATTGAAATGCACAACTGCAACCAAGTTAGATAGTTTTTGCTGGAAAGGAAAAGATCAAGGAGTGTATGTAAACATCAATAAAGGACAGAATACTTAATTTTTAACAATTGTAATACGTTTGAACCAAAGTTTATTTCTCATGATCAGAACTCTCATACTAACTTTTGCAAGGGAAGAATTTAACCAACGACAGTCTGTCTGCAGCACAATCTAGATGATTCTATGGAGTCATATCGTATTTTTAATGGCAAATCTTCCAACTATATCCATTCCATATGGACAGGGACCCGCGAGTTTGTAAGAGTGACTCGTAAATCAGAACCAGATGATCTGTTAAACTCTGCCATTGGTGGCTTTGCTAGCGGTGCTATCCTCGGGCGGCTCCAAGGTCAGAACTCTCTCTCTCTCTCTCTCTCTCTATATATATATATATATATATATATATATCTGTGTATGTGTGTGTCCCTCTGTCTCTCTGTCTGTCTATCTGTGTCATGAATGGGTGAGCAGAATGGAGTTGGACTAAGCTTACAGTGGCTTTCAATGATTACTATCGTTCATCATACTGGTCTCTATTTTCAGGATCCTCGCGACAAGATTCAGCTTTTAAGTTCAGGTTGATCTTGAATGAATGGCTTTAGGATTACCAGTATACTGTCTTATGATGCCAATGTTGTGGTGACTTTGTATTTTTCTTCTCAGCTCCTTATTTGCTTGTCTTTTGAAAACCGCATCCCTCTTTCTTGTGGGCTTTAATAAGGTTATGCAAGGATATTTGGGTTTATCTTCTGTATAGAGCAGCTTTAGAAGACAGCTAAATGAGGAAGTATTTAATATTTTGTTATGCTTTGCTGAGAAGTTCTAATGCTACAAGCTCTATAGACTCTGGAACTTTTTCGGTGAAACTGCCCAATCATCCTAGTATTCTTTTAACAAGTGTCAATGTGCAGACATTGCATCTATTTGCTGGTTTGTTAAAACAGCCACTTCTGTCATTCATTCTTAGCAACTCTACATGGTACTTTGGTTATCTTGCCTTGGAAAAAGGATCAGCATCTGTTTGCTTTGCAATACCAGGTGGACAAGCCGGAGCCATCAAATACTCATTTATGTTTGCTGTAGCCGGGACAGCTATGGACTTTGCTATTTTGAAACTGAGACCAATTTTGGAGAGCAGTGACTCGTTGAAACTGCCGGAGTGGTCCCCAATCCAGATTCTTGATGAGGAACAGCTTGCTGCAAAGAAAGCTAGGGAACAGAAGCTCTATTCCCAAACAACGCTTGGTAAACTGAACAAAGAAGATTCTTGAGGAAATTGAGGGTTAGTGATAGGAAATAGGTAAAGATAAGAGTGCCTGGAGGGGAGACTCTTTATCATGTTACCCAAATTTTGACCCAGTTGGGAACTTTGTTGTACCTGCTTTGCGAATGGTTATACTTTGGCTCCTTTGAAGGCAACCTCCCATTTGATGTTTTTAGCAAAAGAGCACTTCCTTGGAAAGTGGTTGAGATTTGGATGAGCTCATTTGATCTGATTACGTTCCATCTACATCGGCAGCAGTTCTTCAATCTGGTAGTGATTAGTTTAGGATGAGAGGCGTGTTGTAACTTGTAACACTATAGAAAGCTAGGTCCAAATTAGAGGAACCTGTGCAGCTCAAATTAACTTTTAAAGGGAAGACTGATCTTTGTGGTGAGGTGATTCGAGGCAGGATGATCATGAATCCTCCACATGGCTTGTGCAGAAGTTTTTCCACGTTTTAGCTTGTGGAAACGAAGATTTTCTTTCTGGGTAACTGGAAAATGCTAGCAGTACACTTATTGAGCAACGTTGCTGGTTTCAGCTTTTAAATAATTATAGAGCCTCCTACTTCTTTGGGGGTTTATATCTACTCCAGCAAATCTTTAACTTTCGTCTTCATTGATTGATTCGGTCACCAGCCTTGGGGGGATAGTCATTTCAGAAGACCTAAAAGAATCGATACTATCATTTCGTCCCGAAGATTTCTCCTCAGGCTTAAACCCCTAAAAAGGGGCTTAGTATTGCGATATCGAAGGCAAAAGAATAGATGATATCTAACTACGAAGAGATAACATCCTTTACAGGAAAAAGCTAGCAAAAGGAAAGACTATAAAAGTAATCCTAACACGGAACGACTTAATTGTGACAAGCTCAACACCATCCGTAAGTACTAAGATCACAGGTAAAAAGTACACCAGATCCGATTGACACAAGAAAATCTAGAAGCTGCCCCAGCAAGAACCAGCTCTCATTATCATGTTACGAGAGCAGAGAGACCAATGACACGAACTCTAACGTCACCCGACCCTTTGACCTCGTGTTGATGACAAAGTGCTCCGGATATTTTCTCAGCAACATAAGCAAACCATACCAAGGTTTTCCCTTGGCTTCCGGGCCAGGCCAGTCCTCAGACGTGAGGTATCTCCTGACTCGACTGTGATGCCAAACATTGCTATACTGCTCCACCAGCTAGAGGAACAAATTCCGTGAGTTAGCATACCCATAGGTCCAAAAAATTTGAGCAGTACATAATACACTAAATACAAGAAAGTTGGAAGATAAAATCACTGGAAACTATATTAGACAGTATTGAAGTTAAAACAGATATCATATAAGAGTATCAATAAGGGAACAATTTGTGAACAGGAAAGGAATTCCATGCAAGTAACAAGAGAAGAAGACAAATATTACAAATAACCATGACGATCAAATAAAGCATGCTTGCTACTTTGAATTTGGTTTAAACCCATATCATCATGTCAATCTCTTGCTGAGTCAAATGCACACTAAGAAAACGCATTAGTTGCCAGGTAGCCGTGGGCATAAAGGGGAACTTACTAATGATAAGTGAAAAATCTCATATTTGAAGCAATATATTGGAATCTGAAGACAAGAATTTGGCTGATCTTCCTAATGGCTCAATGATAATATATCACCATACATCCTAGTTTTCTGATAGTGAAATTCAACGGCCAACTCAAGTGGACAATGATCGTTTGAGCTGTAGACTTCATATCAAGTACTTGTTTTGGCACAGGATCAATAAACCCATTCCCAAGTTTCTTTTGGCCAAAATCAGAAGCCTGGACTCTGGAAGATAAGACATTCGAGATACAGCCACTTGTTTGTTTCAGTGACTTTAAGGCAGTTTCTGGATATTGAGAACACGCGAGTAGACCAGGCTAGCCAATCCATTCAAAGAAAATAGAAAAAAATTTGCTCTTCAATTACTTACCTCAGTATGAAGTTTCTCCATGGGCATCCATTCTCCCGGACCACAAAGATCAGACAATACTGTAGCTACAGATGATACCACATCCTTCTCTTCCAACTGTATAAGCTGCTGGTTATCAGCATCTCTGTCAATTCTCGATCTGCTGTCTCCCTTCTTCTCAGCTGGAGCAAGAGATAATATCATGGCAAAGGAAAAAAATCATCACTTCAATGTACAAGATATCAATCACAATTGAATCGCCAACTAAGAAAAACAACAGTGCTCCAGCATCAATAACAAAAAGACCAATCCGCAATTTCATGACACAGTTTTAAACCGAATTCAAGTCTCCATAATAGCCATAACAGGAACCACAAAAAATATAAATTGGAATTACATAGAAACCAAAAGATGCTATCAGCTTGAAGATATCAAGAAGACGACATTTTGAAACCTTGATTGCAATACATTGCATTTGTTGAAGCCTCAGATCACTGGGTAGACTCTGTCAAGCTTGCAGTTACCAAGAAGAGAAGGGAAAGGGGAGAAGCTTGCTCAGACTATGTAGAAGAATCTGGTTAATCATCAAAACAAAAGAGGTGATTGGATCTCGAATGCTACTAATGAGGACTTCCATAAAGAGACAGCTCGGTTAAAGATTTTGACCAATGGGTAAGAGAAGATGAACAACAAAGTCACTATGAAGAGGGTCAACAATATTCAAAGAATTATAGCTTTCCCACAGGAGGAGGAATAGACAGAGCTTAGGAATTATGCAACTAAGAATAATAGTTTGCAAGCAGCAGCAGGATTAAAGACCCTAAGAAGTTTCCTTTCAGGTACCACCGACAATCATATGCACAAATGATGATAGCTACTTGGGACTAACTATAGAGGCCATGTAAGGATTTTGATGAATGTGTACAAGGAAGATGATGAACTAAAATACTATTAGGGGGATCCACAACATTTAAAGAACTACTGCTTTGACTTTAAAATAGGAATATGCAGACACTAGGAATCACTGGACTAAACATTGTGCTGTCGGCTTGCAAACCACAGTAGGATTTTAGAATTCTCATTTGAGGTGCCAATTACAATTATATGTAAAGTATAATGCTCTGCTAAACAAGGTCAATTTACTACTTCATATTCCCAAGTTTTACTGAGCTTCCTTGTCCTCAACAGCTGCGCATGTGCGTGTGCGTGTGCGTGCGCGTGTGTGAACAATAGGATATTCCAAACAAGATATACAGGCCATGCAACATAGCACCTGAAAAGAACTGCAAATTGAAAGCATAGAAACTTGGCATTGTCCACAAAATCACTGGACAAAAAGCAGGAAGCACACTGGAAGAGGACAAACTATGAGTCAATCTCAGAAGCAAGGACTACAGCCACTACCACACTGAATACACACTGTAGCACCTGAAAAGTACTGCAAATTGAAAGCATAGAAACTTGGCATTGTCCACAAAATCACTGGACAAAAAGCAGGAAGCACACTGGAAGAGGACAAACTATGAGTCAATCTCAGAAGCAAGGACTACAGCCACTACCACACTGAATACACACTGTAGATTGTTTTAGATTTGGTGTTTCCCCAATGATAGTTATGACAGTAGCTCTCAAAAAAAAGAAAAAAAAAAGATGTTTTCTGCAAAAAGCACACTTATAACCATGCCTAGAATGTGGAGAGGTAGTAAGTGCGTGCATAATATAGGGTATTGCAAGTAGGCAGAGAATCACTTTTCACCATAGAAGGTTTTGTGGCAAACGATGTTGAGCTAATTTTTGAAATTTCTGTCCTGTTTCTAAATATCAAGCAAAGATAGGCATAGAGCCATCTGATGACTAATTTATGAGATATCACCAGCTACATCTGTGCAGACTGCAGTTTGTTACTCACAACTAATTTATCATAACAAGGCATTGACCTCAAAATTCAGGATAGCAGTTTTTGCTACGAAGGAAAAAAAAAAAACAGTGTGCTCGGGTTATGTTATAGAATGGGCCAATATGGAGAACTAAATGCATCAGCACACCAGGCATGACACACATAACAGATGCCAGTAAACTCAACAGACACTCAAAGTCCCCATTCCAGGGAGAAGCGATTAGAGATTGGAATGGCAGAGATATTAAGAATACAAATAATTCCATTTCTTGCATATGGAAGTGGCACGGACACAACAAATCCTAACATTGATCCAACCACCAAGGCAGTAGAATGGAAACGCGTCAATGTCAAGAAAAATCGACAAAGCAACAGACTTTAAGAGACAACTCAACCCAAATTCTCCCCCATCTACCCCCAATCCGAATTCACAGACTTCCAATTTGTCGTCCCCTTTTCCTAACAAAATCTAATCAAAGAGTAATCTAGAAAGAGGACATCACAGAGAGAGAGAGAGAGAGAGAGAGAGAGCAGAACTCACCCAGTGCCTGCTTGCCACCAGACCCACCACCAGCGTAGCCACCATAAGCCCCCTCATACCCATCCCTCCTGACCCTCTTCCCACCGCCGCCACTTCCACCACCACCAGCACCGCCTTCCTCCTCCTCCTCCCCATACTCCTCCTCCTCATAAACCTCCCTCCCCCTCCCCTTCCTCCCCGCCGCCACCGGCTGCGGCGGATACCCATACGCCCCCGCCGGGGCAGCCACGTGGTGCCGGGGCCCGATCGGCCCGCCCAGAATGCTCCTCACGGGGAGCAGGAAGTAGAACTCCTTGTCCCCAATCTGGAGCAAGTCCTGGGAGTCGAGCTTGACGGGGGGGTTCCCGGGGAGGTGGAGGACGCCCTCGACGAGGCAGCCGTTCTTGCCGAGGACCTCGAGGGCGAAGCGGCGGCGGGAGAAGTCGTAGAAGATGCGGGCGTGGTGGCGGGAGATGTTCATGCCGCCGCCGAGGCTGGAGAGGTCGACGTCCACCGTCGATTTCTTGGAGTTGCGGCCGAGGACGATGGAGTAGGTCTGCATGTAGTACTCGAAGTCCTCCCCCTGCAGCTTCGCGAACCCCGCCTCCACGTCGCCGCCCGACGCGCTCATGGCTCCGATCTCCGGCGCCGCTCGACCTGCCGATCGATCGCTTCCTCTGCTGCTCTTCTCCCTTCCCTTTGAGTCGCGCAGAGAGAGAGAGAGAGAGAGAGAGAGAGAGAGACGAAGAAGGAGAAGAAGAGGAATGGAAGAGTGCGAGCTGAACCGGTTCCAAAGTGGGGAAGAATCGAACCGGTCGAAGCCACAGGGAACCGGTGCTTCCGAGTTAGTGGCAGTTCGACCGGGGAAATAGGTTCGGTTTTACATTAAGGTTTTGCTTTTGAGTCCGTTTGGGGGAATAACTTGTAAAACAAGGTTTCAAAATCCTTTTGAGCCAAATATTTTGTACGGGCCAATTTCATGAAAAAACACAATTTTTAGGTGTTGTCCCAAATCCGGTACAAACTTTATTTTGTCTAAAAAAATAGCACGAACTTTAGATGTTGTCCAAAATCTAGCCCGAACTTTATTTTGTCTAAAAAAACACGAATTTTAAGTGTTATCCCAAATCTGACCCGAACTTTATTTGAAACAAAATAAAGTAAGTCTGTTACAAATAGGTTTCACATCTCTATTTAACTACAAGATGCATATGTTTTTAATATTTCGCTTTAAGGCAATGTAATGTTTTGCTTCCAACCCAAACTTTCGACATTACAAACAGTTTGCCAATTGTTAATTGATCTAATGGCCCTAGCTATGTGTTTCGTCCCCTGGAACTGAAGCTGCTAAATTATTTTTCCCATGAGAATCATTTGTAAAGTTTACCTCATTGGATAACAGACTTAAATTTAATACTTCCTCAAAACACTTGAATGCAACATCGCTTTGTTGTGTTGGATATTATTACTAACATGAAAATGCCACCTCGGATGACTATGGAATGAGGGTTAATAGAGAGCCAAATTTGGGACACAAGGGAAGGTTTATGCTTTTTTTTTAGATAAAATAAAGTTCAGGTTAGATTTAAGACAACACCTAAAGTTCACGTTTTTTTTTTATGGAATTAGCCCATTTTGTATCGGGTATAACTTCTGTAGTTTAGACCCAAGGCTATTTTGAGAAGAATGCAAAGCTAAAGGCTAGTATCCACTACTTTAGCTTTGAACAACTTGAGGAGTTTAATAATCTTTTTTGTCCTCTGTAAATTATTTAAATTCCGATTTCACCTCTCAACGATAAATAAATAACACGACACTATTACGTCAAGCTGCTAATTTGGCATGAAAACTCTGATTTTACCTCTCAATCGATAAATAAGTGGTATGATATTTCCGCATCATGTTGATAATTTGTCACAGGCCTAATAAGATTATATCCTAAATCAAATGTGACAATGAATTTGAAAATAAACAAAAACAAATTCAAAGTCCCTTCAGCCACAAAAGAAAGCATTGGCGGCTTTAATAAATGCCTTTAAATTTGAAATGGCCGCCAACTCACTTTTATGCCTTTCTTCAATCTATTACTCCTTTACATTTAGAATCTTCCTTTCATTAGCTTTCCTTCTTTATTTCGTAGGAGAAATCTCCATTAAAGGAGCCCGTAAAAACTCCACCTCAGACTTCATAAAAATCAGCTGAAGGTTTTGCGTAGTAAAGACTGTGAAGCTCCAATTTGCGAAGCAAAAAGGTGCAAAGCCTAGGTGACGAAGGTTGAGCATGCGTGATAGAGATATGTAAAGGTTGAGTGCAACACTACACTTCAGTAGCCGGTGCGGTAGAGAGGTGTGAAGGATGAGCACACACAGAAGAGTAAGGCCCTGCATGTTTGTGTTTATTTTTTTTTTTGTTCATGAACAGATTTTCTGTTTTTTTGTTCCCGGAAACAAAAAAAGAATAGAAACACGTTTATTTGCGTTTTTATTTAAAACATATTTTTTTGTTCCGGGAACAAAATTAGAACAGAAATAAGAAACAATTTTTTTTTTTTTTTTTTTTTGCGAAAACACTTTTGAAGAATAGAAAAGTTGTTTCTCTCTCATCTCTTTTCTTTTATTTTTTTCTTCTTTTTTTTTATTTTTTTTACCGGCCTCGACCATGGCCGTCGAGGGCCATCGAGGACCTTGCGAGGGTCGCGGCGGCCTCGAGCTCACCTAGCCAAGCTGAGGCCGCCGAGGCCAACGATCGGCCAAAAGAAAAAAAAGAAGGAAAAATTAAAAGAAATAAAAAATAATATAAAATTACCAACTTTCTATTCAATTTTTATTTCCCGAAACAAGTTTATCAAACGGTCTTTACTGGTCAAAAATTGTTCATCGGAAATAATTTTTCTATTTTTGTTTTAAACAATAATAAAATATAAACAAACGCCTTAAGTGTACAGATAAAGTGCAACATCCCACTCAGGTTTGCATAGTAGAGAGATGCGAAGATTGAGTACATTCCACTCCTGCTTCTGCGACGAAGAGGTACAGAGGTCGAGCATATTAGCAAAGCGGTGCGAAGAACGATTGTAGCACTACCCTTTAGTTCGCGCGTTAGAGAAATTCGAAGGTTCAGCACGACACTACCCTATGGTTCGTGCGATAGAGAAGTACAGAAGTTTAGCTTTGCTCATATTTTGCTTTCACAAAATAAAAAAAGAAAAATGGTAACCTTTTTGAGATAATAAAAACATTTGAAGGTAATTGACAAAAGTCTCATCTCATGATAAACATGCTCACATAGCTTTAAAAATCAACCTGAATATGGTAAAAAAGATTGTTCAATTTTACACATTTATGCAAATTAAATAAGTCATGGAACAAAATTGCATAGATTTTTATCGATCACATAAATTGTTGTATATAAATCATGTCACACCATTTTAGAACCACCATTGTTATTGTTATATGTAGATAATAATACTACCATGTAAAATCATTCACTTATATAAATCGTTGTGTGTAAATCATATGACGTTAAAAAAACAAGCAAGAAAGTGACTACAATCAATCACAGTTGATAGTGCTAAAATGATGCGCCACAGTTTACACTAAACAATTTACATGATTAGTAAGAGTGTACATAAGATCACACCTTGAGTTATGTAATCCCCAATAATGTTTATGATTCAACGAGCTTTTTCACCATACTTGAGGTAGATATTTTAAGCTCTATGAGTATGTTTATTATAAAGTAAGACTTTTGCCGATTACCGTAAATGTTGTTTAATTTCGAAAGGCTTACATTATTTCACCCCTTTGTTGGCTCATGGCATCCCCTGTTATATTGAATTGATTACATTATACCTTGGGGTTCTCACTCTTGATTTAAAATTATTTCTTATCCTTTTTCTTATTCGTTTTTCAATTTCACTAAAAGAAAATTTTATCCGCATTCCTTCCAAATAAGTTTTTCACTCTAGCTACTTCTTCTGCGCCCATTACATTTCAACGTTTTTTTTTTTAATGTTTGTCTTCTTTTAAATTAATCCCTATTGTTATAATCTAAGTAAGCACTAATCATATATCGAAATAAAAAAATTGTTAGTTTTATCTACACATTGTTTACTTTATTTCCCTCATGTGTTCTCATGATCATAATTTTTTTACTTTATTTCCCTCATGTGTTCTCATGATCATAAATTTTTTGACTTCGATTTTTAGTACAAATTTACAAGAATTTACTCAAAAATTGAATATTGTGGTTGATGTATGCATTGTACACAATCTACTCAAAGGTTATTCTCTCATTTGTGCTTAGGTTATTCTTTTAATAATATTTTCCCAGAAAAAAATAAGAAGAGATAGCAAGTAACTAACAAAATAAATAATTTTTTAATAAGAAACACAATAATCAGTTAACTATCTACCAAATAAAATATTTTTTTAGGGAAGAAGTGTAAAAAATTTTGTTTCAAATGAGAAAGTAAAGGAAAAAACCAAACAAAAAAAAAAGGGCAAGCATTAGTCTTAAATCAAGAGTAGGCCTCATATTTAACCTTAATAATTATTGTTTGTCAAGAGCATGGTAATTTCGTCTTTAGTAAAATCGAAACAAAAGAAAGGAAGAAAAAAAAGAGGTAAGAAATATTTTTAAATTAAAAGTGGGATTCACAGAGGATAATGTAATCAATTAAATATAAATTCGGGTGTCTGGAGCTAAAAAAAGGGTAAAAATAACACAAGCCTTTTGAAAAGGTTACGAGCAAAACTCAAACACATGTATTGCATTTCAAAAGGTTACGCCTCACTACTTCGCACGATTATTATGAGAAACATGAAAGCTATTTATACTAATGGATGAAACGTTAGTGGTCGAGTGGTGGCGTTGGCCTAGTATTATTATTAGGTGCTACATTTAGTATCTCGAGTCCCATCTCTGGCGCCTCTAATGTTTCTTTTTTCTGGATTTTGTCATTTTCCTTCAAAAATTCCTATCCCCTTTTTATTCCTAAACCAACATAAGATTCTATAGAGGTAATTTTTCGTTTTTTCCTCTTTATTTTTTTATTTTTATTTTTAATCGAATAAATTGATAAAACTCTCTGATTTTTAACTACCAATAAACAATCCTTTAGAGTTTTTTTATAAGAAAAAGTGTCAAAGTGCAAGGAAGAAAATTATAATTTTTTTCATGACAGGAAAATCGAATTCTATGTCTAATGGTAAGATCAATTCTAATTTTGATATTATACAAACAAAGTTTAACAAAAAATAGTTTTGTCTTGAAAATGAAAATAAAAAGAAAGTGCTAAAATGGTCTCTTAACTTACAAAATCTGTTACATACTTCTTTTGCCTATATCATATGGGCCCATTACGGTATTAATCTTGACACGCTCTTTATGAGAAGGGCTGTGGCATAACAGTCACGTTATGGAAGTGTACGAATTGCACAATTTTGTTTAACCCATCCTGCGTTCTCCTCGTCAAGACAATTTTTTGTCGCCATCGGATGTATTAGTGGCGGAGTAAAGTTAATCTTACATCAATCGTCAAAAATCAAATTGAAATTATTTTTTTTTTCTCGAGGGGTATCAGATATATATATATATTTTTCTTTCGTTTAGATTTGCGAGACACGTTTAATATTTTGGAAAGAAACGTGCAACGCAATAATGCAAGCATCACATGTTCCGTGGCACGTTAAGCTCTCCCTATCTCTATCCTTGTGTACGCGAAGAAGACGATGCATGTGGCTCTCCTCCCCCTCCCCCGACCATGTCGGGTCAAATTCCGGTGGTCCCCCCACTCAAAAATCAAAGATCCCCCCGGCCTCACTCAACACGTTTCCTCCCCTGCTTTCATCTCCCGATCGCATTTTCAACTAGTCAAATACCTTGTTAATTCCGCCGAAAATCGAGCGGCACAAATTCCGGAAAGGGCGATGTTTTGAGACGAATTGATGCCAAGTTCGTCGTGTTCTCAATCCGTCGGCGTGCGAGGGCTGTCGATGGATCGATTGCGGGGCCATATCTCTCTCTCTCTTTCGGGTCGTTGAATCTTGATGGTCGGGATGTGAGACCGAACGGTATGGTCCTGGCTCTTGTCTTTTCGATGAATTGACAGTGCATTGGGGGAGTGCTGTTCAATTGGAAAACAACGTAACCATCGCTATCTTCCATAGTTCCCTTCCCTCTTGGATACGCATTCATTAACATTTCCTTATTTCTCCTCTCTCTCTCTCTCTGTGTCTCTCTATATATTCCCCTTCTTTTTCAATGGAATTCTCCACCATCCTCAAGTTAATATTTGCCCTCATGAAACACTTTTTCGACCATCTTGGATCACTAAGAAAGAAAAGAAAAAGAAAATTCATCTTTAACACTTTGTAAATTTGTTAAATATTCCGTGAACTTGAAAACAAGGAATTACAACATGAAACATTTTTTACACAGTACATAGATTTACATATTTTAAATTGAAGGGTGACATTGCATACTGAATTAAATTTTTATGAGCTGTCTGGGTCGATATCCATTAAATTTGTTGTCTAAAATAAAAGATTTATAAAACAAAAAAGGAAGGAATAAAAATTATGTAGGGATAGTAGCTAGAGCTATAAATGAATACTATAATAAGTAGTTCCTTCCTTCCCCCACTTTTTTTGGGTCAGGTAGTTCCTTACTTTCAAAAGCTCAAAAGCACCTGCTGATCTCCCTCTCTCTCTCTCTCTCTCTCTCTTTCTCTCTCATACATTTCAGAGCTCACAGACGAATCCTTCTGTACTCCAGCTCAACACTATCCTCCTTTTTTACTCCTCTCTCTCTCTCTCTCTCTCTCTAGAGACTGTGGAGGAGGCGTGGAATGCTAGTGCTGGCGAAGGAGGAGACGGGTCCGTCGGCGCCCCGACAGTCCCCTCAGATCTGACCCCCCCTCGCTGCTCTGCCCCCGCCGGGGTATCCGGAAACCCTAGGAGGAGTAGGAGGAGGAGGAGAAGGGCGGCGCCGGCGATGGGGGTCCTGAGCGAGTCGCTCTGCTTCTGCAAGGGCGTCGGCAAGTCCGAGAGGACCAAGGCCGCCATCTTCTCCGGCAAGTCCCCCGCCATGGCCGCCGTCTCCGGCACCGGCACCGGCACCGGCTTCCTCATCCACCGGAACCTCCTCCTCACCACCCACGTCAACCTCCCCTCCGTGGCCGCGGCCGAGAGCTCCGAGATCCAGCTCCAGAATGGGGTCGCCGCCACCCTGTTTCCCCATAGGTAACTAACTTGGCTTTCTCGCTGAGTTCGGCTTTTTCTTTTTCTTTTTCTTTTTTCTCTTTGGGTTTGGAAAAAGGGCTAAAGCCGAATGCGAAAATTTAACGTCGTGAATCTACTATTCCCATTTTACGCGAGGCGGTTGTTTCACAGCATCAGAGCCGCACGGTCAAATCTATAAACGCCTAGTTAGAAATAAAAAAACAGGGGAGATGCATTGGAGTTTACTGTTAGCCCCCATTCAAAAAATTTGCAGCTCTTGGAAATTCCTATTTCCATGCCCCTTTTCCTGTAGGATCCTTGATGCCATGGTAGATCTGGTTTTGGTGGGTCCTTTTTTGAAAGGAAAAAAAAACGAACTTTGTTGAGTTAGTTTAGCTAGAGAGACATCATAGCTTCATAATCTGTCCGACTGCCCCTTTACCGCCTATAGCTTCTGGGGTTGAATTGTAGGACATGGGATCTTTACTACTATAATGTGAATCATGAAGATGTATGTGTTGGATCAGTTTCTAATTCAGTATTAAAATAGTCCTGAAGTAATTGGTTAAGAAATTGCATTCGTAAGATATGTTAAGCGAATTGGGCAATATGAGATACCAGATGTATTAGGCTTATTCAACTGGGCACATGTTGTTTTCAGACAGTATAGATTTTGCATTTGCGTTGCTTGGGTAAAATCTCTTCTGTTAAACCAAGTCTTGAACAGGTGGTTGAGATTGAATATAAATTTTCTTCCTTTTTCTGCCTCATAATCCACCAGTTCTCTCGATGCTTATATTTTTGGTTATATATATCATCTGAGGGATGCTGCAATTGGGAATTGACCTTATTTAAATTTCTTTAGTAGTCTCCCATTCCTGTCGTTGGGAATGGAGATCATTTAAAACGTATATTCTTAGGCATGGAAAAAGTGCCCCCTCCAAATCGGGGTGGGCGGGAGAGGAGTTTCTTGCTGATTTTGGATCTGTGTATGGCCCTGTATCTGACCTCAACAGCATTCTTCCACGTGCTAGAGGAGAAAAGAATAATGTCTGTTATACCAGAACTTCAATGATTCTCGTGCACTTGATGTCCCTTCATTGAACTATAGGATCTTCTATTGCCTTCCTCGAGATTCAAAATTTGTGCTTGGCTTAAGAGTACCCTGTTAGGTTCATGTGTTAACCATATGTTTGCAGGTTTTTTATCACCAGTTCAGTTTTGGATCTTTCAATAGTCGGTTTAGATACCATTGATGGAGATTCCAATGCCCAGGGTCAGCAGCCTCACTACCTGAAAACTAATGCCAAGCCAAACCTTGACTTGGGCAGCATTGTATACATTTTAGGTTTTACGGTGAAAAAGGAATTAACAATTGGAGAGGGAAAAGTCATTATAGCGACTGATAATCTTATAAAATTATCAACTGAGGGGGTGGTATGGAGTCCTGGATCGGCTGGTTTTGATGCTCAGGGAAATCTTGCATTTATGATATGTGATCCTATGAAACTAGCCACATCTCCAAACACCAAATCCTCTTCCACGTCGTCATCACCGTCATCATCATCAAAGAAAGATCTTACGATGCAATTCGGGATCCCCATACCTATTATTTGTGATTGGTTAAACCAGCACTGGGAAGGCAGCCTCGACGAACTTAATAAACCTAAATTGCCAATCATGCGATTGATGTCTACAGGCCAGAAAAGTGAGCATTCATGTGCGTCCTTCACAATGCGCCGGGTTTTCAAGTCAACAGAAGCTGATGGTGATGGAACTCCATCTTCTTCAAATCCAATATCCAAATCCAGAGATCCACCTGGACCAAGCTGTTCCATTGCTGTGGATATGATTGATCAGGAACAGAAGGCCATTGATCCAAATTCTACACATTTTCAAGGAATCCCAACTCCAGAAATATATGAATTGCGAAGATTAACTTCCATGCCTGTTCACAAGAAAGAAGCTCCTCAGGTGCAGCTTTTGGATATAAATTTCCCACCGAGAATTGCAAAACCTGTGGTGACTTTGCAGCCAGCTAGACCTCTGCATCTGAGTTCTGGTAAGGACTGTGTCGAGCAATTGCCTGTGCAGAGCCCACTAAGAAGAGAAGGAGTGCAGGATGTGGGACTGACCAGTCCGCATGTGGTTGCTGAGATGTCTTCTACAGGTTCAGTGAACGAGGCCCAGAGTGAGGTCCAGTCTTGCTCATCTCCATTGGAAGCTTCAGAGATGCATTACGGGTACAGCAGTGAGGAAGAGACTATGTACTCTGCAGAAACTGCTGAGAGCAGGAACTACACTAGCCCTAGAGAGGGAAAGTTTCATCAAGTTGGGAGAAGTCAGAGTTGCGTGAGCTACACCAGATGGGGGCCTGCACAGAGAAGCTCGACAGCTCGCAGAGAGTTGCTAGAAAAAGAGAGGAGCTTCATCCACGGGAGAAAGATGCATTCGCAGGGGGCGACTTCCCAAAGGAGCAATGACTACTACAGCCCTACAGTCTCTTCGATCATGAAGAAGCGAAACAACCCAGAGCAACCTAGTCGGCCCCGGCCAAGCGCCGTACATTCATCACCGAGATGGGTATTTTGATCATTCGATGGTGATGCATTACCCAAATTGTCAGAAACCAAAGTAGATTTTTTCCTACTGTTGCTATTGCACAGTTTTTGGAATTTTGTGGGGCATTTTATCCAGAGCCACTGTAATTACTCTGTTCCTCTGTAGAACGTGCAAAAGGATGAATAAAAGAATTAACTGGGGTTGCTCATCATGTGCAATTGTACTCCGGATTCTTGAGTTTACACTGGTTTATTAATCAATTCAGGATGGCCAAGAGGAAGTTGCCATATCTCAGGTACCCTTCCTTTCATCACAGAATGCAGGGTTGCAAACCAGATCCTTTTCTCATGATGTCTCTGTTTCTCCGACAACAATGTCATAAGCAGTTCTTGTTTTTGTAATGGACGTCAACCACTCGATTGTGCTGAAATGATTATGAACTTTAAAAGACAGGGCACCTGGTTATTTCGACAAGGCGTCTATATTTCGGTAAATTAAATCCTAAATATATTCTATTTTGATTGATGAAGTCTGAAACTCATTGGTCGTGGCATTTTGAGATTGGAAAATCCTACATGGCTAACTATACCATCGTCAACATGGCTATTTTCAACTGGCAAAATTGGCCTTACGGATTCATTGATAAAAATTGATGATGTCTTTGTCTCAACCGGCTAAATAAAACGTCAAGGAGTCGATCCACGAACATGCTAATCATCAAGGACTCTGCTGCATTGAACCCCAAATCAATATGTTCCGATATGCGGATAACACTCTGCACCACTCCCATTTTACATACCATTGGAATCTGGAGCGTTAAGATTCAAAAGCAGCAAGCTTTGCTCGCTTAATGAATCCATCAAGCAATTCGTGGTCCCCACCATCTAGACCCTCGCTATTCGAACTTGGCACCAGCTCAGCATCTTTACTGGCCCAACAGCCTTTTTTCCTCTTGAGGCCACAAAATTACTGAACTCTGCTTAGCTTATTCCCATTCTGACCAGGAGATAACCAGAATTCAAGCAGCGAACCAAGTCCAGTAACATGAGCAGGCGAAATTAAATTGCCACAGACCACCTAACTTCTCTTTCGCTGTAAGGATGGTCTGCAAATTGTGCATCAGGCAGTAAATATGAGAACCTGAAATGGGCTAAATGTCTCAGGACTTCGACTATAAAATAGGAAGGTCTCCCTTGGTTTCTCCGTGCAAAAGTTAACAGAGTGAAAGACACGAAAGCTAACATGGAGAGGACTTCCAAATCATCTCTTCTTCTCATTCTCCTTCTTGCAGCATTCCTCACCGGCACGTCTGAAGGAGGACGACAAGGTCAACGCTCCCCAGAACTTCTTTGGTTTGTGGCCATTTCACTTCCCATAGCTCGGGTTCTTAGGGCTCCCCATCATTCACAAGGCTTATGCAGGCGAAGAGGCACAGAAAACTAAAGGTAACCGTGGAGCGGCTCCTCCCCTAAAAGTGAGCAGCCGTGCGCCATGAGGACACAGGGCTTGGTAGTTTGTTTCGTAGGTCTGAATGCAGCTATGCTGGTTAGGGACCATAATGAATAATTTCGCCTCGTGAAGATGTAGGTCTTCCCGACGCTCGCGTCTCCTTGTGTGCAATGTCCAAGTCGTGGTGTCTTGATTCTTACATAAGCTAGTCATGCGTGCATGTCTTAGGCTGTGGTGTCTTGTGTTTAATGCAGCTAATCGAATATGAGTGAAAATGAGTCCTTTCCTCCCTCCCTCCCGAAATCTGCATTGACACGGGCTAACATGTCTTGACAAATGCACAAATTCATATTGATGGGGTAAGTCCCCGCGCCTGCGCAGATTCAAAACAGTAAACCTATCAGAGTACCAAGCCAAAGATTTAACTGACGTAATTAGCCGCTCTGAATCACAGAGTCAGAATCTCTCAGGAACTTTCCCAAATGCCACTGACACTCGTATGCACTTGGGTTGTGGTTGGTTCTTTTGCCAAGCCAGAAATCCTGAGGATCTGGAGATACAGGCCAAATATCTGTTGTTCATTTTCTATGCCGAGAGTCAGGTTGCACAATACTCTTTATCTGAAAACATACACGAATTTCTAGCCGAAAAAAGGGAAAATATACACGAACTGATGTTCATCCCGTCTCTTGAACTAAAAATTAAGAGACTAAAGAGTCCCTTGACAGTGAAAACTAATCCCAGACAATGAATCTCATTATAAGCTTTAATATTGATGTCTCATATGATAACCATCAGCAATTGGTATATCAGATCAACCTGTACAAGAATTTCCCATCTGAGAAAAATCTAATTCAACTGATGTCAAAAATTACTCTTGCCATTCCTCGTCTCTCAAAGCATCAGCACGACCTATAAGATTAATGAAAAAAAATTAATAGCAATGAGCAACAGCTGCATGAAGAAAGCTGATTTATAACATTATGAATTTCCATGACATCGACAGGAGCTAAAGATATTAGTGATGAAGTTCAGGTCAGGACTAATGGAGGCAGCTTTGAGACTTCACAAATATATAGCCATGAAACAAAGTTTGACAACTGCCATATCATTTCAGATTTACTGTTTTGTAACTCTTTTTCCCAGCAAAAGAGATTTGGTGTTACGAGCTAAAGGCAGCAGACTCCCCACAGAGAGAATTCTCTCCTTTTCACAGGTGCCTTTTTGTGCGGAGGAGATACACTTTACAGATCATACTTTTTCCTAACCAATAATTTATTCCTCTGCAGTATCAAGTACACAATCGAAGCAAAGAGCAATCCATCAACAGAAAGAAATCTCACTTTAACTTGTGGTGGCAGGTAAAAAGACCCTGATGAGATCTTTCACAACGACTCTCTTCCTACATGTCGGGCACTTAGCCTGCGTACTTATTGCATGCCTAATGCAGGCTCTACAAAAAATATGACCACATTTTGTAGATGTCTCCTCAACTAATGGGCCCATGCAGATTGGACAACTGAATGTTGGCTCCTTTGGTGGCTGCGGCGGTGGTGGACTCACCACATTTTCTGTCTGCAATTCAACTTCCACAGGTCACAATAACTTCTATATTCACCTCTGTAACATAAAATGTGTATGTATGCACACAACTTCTAAACTACAAAAACAATAACATATCATGTGGGCAAGACATACTGTCTGCAGGCATAATGACCAGCTACGCACACATCAAATATGAGGGAGAGCGATGGAAAGAGCAAGAATCACAAAAAATGCGAGTGATTGCAGCCATCCAATCATAATATCCTTGCCAGTTAATAAAAGCATGCGATTTGATCTCATGCATCACACCACAGATTAATGACTTTATATAGAACACAAATCAATCAAGACAAAAAGCATGATTGAAGCAACAAGGCACAACGGCACAAGCACAAGCAGTTCATGAAGGAATTGTCAGAGAGTCAAACTGCAGAATCTGGTAATGCAAGACTCAAGTAAGTGAATGTCCCAAGAGACACTTTCCCATGACCAGTATTTACCATCAAAATCTGTATTCACAATATATCTCATGAGTAGCACAATTGCTGGAGCAATTTGCAACAAACCTCCTCTGGCACAGAAAATCAACATTCTTAAAATAATAAAAATAAAAAAAAGCAGTGCTACGAATATTCTGATTCAGTGCATCTGATATAGATAAATACTCTGGGTTCTTCCATTTTGATGTCTACTTAATTCATTTTAATGCTGAGAGTGTACCAGTGGCTGTATCTATACCAGATGTTTTTAAAGAAAGATCAATGAAAGAAATCCCTACAGACTATTGACCTATTGATCCCCAACAAGGCAAATGAACTAATCATAGAAATACATAGATGCAGAAGAAAGTAAAAAACCTACTAGTATCAACATGCGCCAGAGCATAGTACATAAAACGGTGATAGGAAGAGTCAAAGTCAGTACCACATAATTATTACTGCTTTCCAAATTTATGTAGGGACCGCAGTTTCTATCTTGATTTGCAGGAAATCTTCTGCGCTTAGAGTTATTGTGGGCACGCCTTGTGTTATGTTCATCTGCAGCAATCAAGAAGAGAAGAAGACAGACCCATAAGTCTGCGACTTAATAGAGAAGATGCATGATTGATGCAACAGAGAACTGAGGAAGCATCACACAGTATCTAGAGGCCAGAGATGGTAATAAAAAGTTTACCAGGGCAAAAAAAAACCAACCGCCAACAGAGAAATGCGATGTCAATTTGAAGAATTAGATACGAATTTCCAGTATTACCATATTTTCAACTTTGTTACAATGACAAGTCATGGATCAAACAGTACAACACTCCTAAATCATTTACATTGCATGATCATAAATCATTGAATAATCATAAGGCACTCTGAGATTAAAAGGTAACCACTGGCCTCCTATTCAAACAGCAAGAGTCCCAAGTATAATCATCCCAAGACAAATACTCAAAAATACTCCCATTCCCAACACCCCAAATAAAAAATACAAAGACAAATTACAACACCACTGAAGTCCAAAGTGCATAAGTCCCACAAACCACTTGCGTAAGTTAATTAAGGTTGACATACTTTAGAAAGCAAAGGAATAAAATTTAGCAACATCACAGCAAAAATCACAGCATCTGAGACAGCAAAAGCCTACCATTACTAATAGAAGAAAGAGGATAACGGGCCTAAACCAATTAAAACATTCCAAAAGAAATCAAATTTTCTTTTGATAACCATTATATTCTTCAAAATCATAACCAAAGCAGAATATATGTTATAGTCTCTATAGGAGTTCCTTTTCAGTTTACTTTATCTGGTGGAATCATCCTGCTGCAAGTGCTTTTGAAGCTTTTCCATAAACCTCCTAAGACCCTCATCCCAACAAAAAAGCAAACAACAGACACCAAAGAAAATGGAAGTACTTTTACTTGCTTATTTCAGTTCAAAGTAGGTTCTTTAACCATCCACCCTTCCATTGAAAGTCCTCTGACGTTACTAATCAACGTCCCTTTCAAAGCAGCAACTCTGAAGCAGTAGAAGCACAAGCACAAGCACATATTGCAAGAAAAAGGAAGGGATTGAATTTGGGGCAAGAAAGATGCTGGAAAGTCACTGTAAACCAACTAACAAGTTCACAGAGAAGATGTGTTGGGGATCATAAGCGAGAAATATACACATGTAAGCCTGCACACTGGGTGCAGACAACAGCCACAGCAGTTTAAAGAAAATCAAGTACCCGACTCTACTTCAATTATGACGTTCCTTGACTGATTCCTCCGGGATTTGTTTTTCGCCTATACATTGAAAACAAAAGTCATATTTAGCAGCTGCTCCTAAATGAAGACAGAACATAGCAACAGAAGAAAGCATGTAACCAGAGTTATACTTCAGCAAATGCCCTGGGTGAGGAAAAGGCTACATCATCATCAATGGCCTCAACATCAATTGTTGCATGCTGCACGGGTTGTTGCCCCTGGTGGCTATCCTCCACTAGCTGAGACACAACTTGAGTTGAAGTACCTTCCTGATCCCGGTTTTCAACTGGCGGCTCATTGTTAAGGTCTAAATTCAGTGTTGTTTTTCGACGCCGATATCCTCTTAGAGGAGTTTTGGTCATCTGAGTGCTCATGCTAATTTCCCAATTCCAGCTCTCAAAATCCAAGAAAAAATATCTGTTTAAGAGAAAGGCAAAAAAAGATCAAGACATCGTCTCCAAACCCCCCCCCAAAATTTTTTTTTAAAAAAAAAAACGTAACCATTAATCAAAAGTATCATATTTCTCGCTTATTATCCTCTTTCATCTCTTATATACAAGCAACTTGCGTGAAGGTATGAGCAAGCAGAGCATTCAACGAGACAATCACAAGATCTTCACCACATATTCATTGTCCCGTTGGTCTTTGTAAATCATTCTCCAATTTGCTTTACACAAAGAACGCTATTGCTCAAATGGCACGTAGATTAAATAAAAAAAAAAAAAGCACAAAAAATGAGAAATTGCCAACACAAGACATCAAGCGAGATTCATCCGCCCAAAATCGGTCCAATCACAACTAACTCAGAATTCCATAACATTTGTTAACACTGAAACGTCAGGGCAAATAAGAGCACCGATATTCCACTTCCACGGACGTCAAAGGATTCAGAAGAAGCCCCATAGATAAAGGAGCGTACAAAAATCGGGATCCCATACATCCGAAATCCCAAGTATAAAAAAAAAAAAAAAAAAAAAAAAAAAAAAATTCTAAAGGGAACTGAAATACGATTATTTCATCGAAACGGGCATAAAGGCGCCTCCTTTACGGACCATCGCTCCGTTTTTCAACCCTCCCGTCAACAATCGGCGAGAGGCGAAGCGAAATTCCTCGAAATCTACTGTCGCCAGACGAATCCCAAACCGAGGCCGAAAAAAAAAATAAACGTTAAACAGAATCGGACAGCAAATGGCATCAAATCAATCAGGCGAAAATCAAACACCGCCAAACCCCAACCCACCGCCCAATCCCTAGACCAAGTTAACGAAAAGATCAGGAAAAAAAAAAAAGAGCCGGCAGAAACCATGACGATAGACAAGGAAGTCGGAGATCGCACCTTGAGAACCCGAATCGGGAAAAAAGTTCGAGACTTTCAGAGCTCGGGACGGAGAAGATGACCGAATCGACAATTTACAGACGATAGACAGAGTGATCGAGAGAGAGAGAGAGAGAGAGAGAGAAAAAAGAGATAGAGAGAGAACGAGAGAGAGAGAGAGAGACAATAAAAATGAGCGTCAAGGGAAGAGAGACGGGCGAGGAGGGGTCGATTAAAAGGGTGGAGGAAGGGGGGGAAGGAGGGAGGAAGGATGGGCGGTGGGAGGGGCGTTTTCGTCTTTGCGCAAGTCGACGTGGTGCCCGTGTGGAACACAAGACCGCACGCCCACCGTTGATTCGACCGCCCGCTGCCACGTTTCGACCGCCTCCTCCGTAGATGGGGAACATCTCCCCTCCGCCGGAGATGGAAGATTTTTCTTCTTCTTCCTCCTCCTCTTTTTTTTCGAAAGGAGAAGAAAGACGTTAAAAAGTTGGCCCCGTCTTTTGTTTTTTTCCTTCTTCCTTTTCTTTTTTCGTTGTTGGAGTTATTGCGGGCCTCGTTATCGGCGCGGAATAAGAAAAAAAAAGAGTTGACTTTTCTTTTTTATTTTCTTCCAATAACTGGCCATAAATTTAATTGAAATATTTATTACTAATGAAAAAATTTACATATAATTCCCTATTATATGGAATGGACTTTGAAATATGAAAATCGGAAAGCTTCATCCGTTTCTCCTTAAATGAATATCAAATGTTAGAATCATAAAACTAAAAAATAAAAATTCCCAAGAAAAGTATAAATTACTTTAGGCACGTATTTTTATTTGATTTGTAATTCCAACACAAGAAATACAATTTTTATTTTTATTTTAAAAGTGAAAGACATTTTATTCTGATAACTTTTCTTTAGACTTGATTTGTGAGTTTACCTTTTCCTCCTTGCGACCAGGAAGTTTTTGCTCTTCTGATAAATAATATGTTGCGAAGTTCTTTATACTTGAAGATCGGTCATTTTTTATTACTTAAGCAAAATTAATTGTTTACTGTTTTCTATTTTTTTTTTAAAATTAAATATGATCATATGTATCGATTCCTATATTCTAAAATGTTTTAGAAATTTTGCCTAAATAAAAATCAAACTATAAACATACAAAGAAATGATGAAAGTGAAAGAAATATAAGTCACTCCGAATGGATCCTTATTTTCCCGTTAGGACTGGAAATGCTAAACCATCGCCAAAATTCCAATTTTTAAAATCTAAATCAAAACAGAGAATTAATTCAGTATGTATAAAATTGATTTAATAAGAAATACTTATTTTTCCTGTGGTAGAAGAGTCCATTAGGTGTCACGTCATATCATGGGTTTGCCGTATAAAAAGAAAGGTGATGACGCGGCACGTGATGGAAAGAATATTTCCTTCCTAAAGATGAAAGGGTGCAAACTGGAGAGAAATTAGAAGTACGAGATCTTATTTCGTTGGTGTAGCGTAATGGCTTACGTCAATTATATATCCAAAAACAGGTAATTCACAATCGATAAAAGAAGAAGAAGAAGAAGAATTTTTATATAATTTATTATATGGTTAATATCACAAAAAAAAAACCCAAAATTGACATAATTATGACAAATTTATCTCAAAAATAATTTTTTTACTGTAAAAAAATCTCAAACTAGTGTATTGATAACAAATTTACCATTCCAATCATGAGATAAAAGCCACAAAAAATCTCATTGGGCACATTTACCTTCAACTTTTTTTTCAATGACTCACGAACCGCCGTAGAGCCGACAGGGCTAGTGACATAAACCCGGAGCGACGCTAGTGCAAGAATCCACCTCCTACGACGCCACACTTAAGTTGCACAAATGCGACCGTAGTGACTTGAACCTTAGGGGGGAACGCCCGAACCAATACGTCCACAGCGGGGTGGGTATTTCCAACTTTTTTTTAATGTAACACATTTACCCCAAACATTTTTTTGTAACGCCCCCAAATTTGTATTCATATGACACATTTATCTAAAAAATTTAGCATCGAGGAAATTTAGAGTTTTTGGTGTCATAGAAAAAATTGGGATAAATATTTCACACGAGTACAAGTTTGGAATTTTTAGAGTTAAAAAAAAGTTAAGAGTAAACATGTCACAATAGGCAAAGTCTATATTTTGTATGCTTTTTTTAAATTAAATTAATACCATAAAAAATCACATATCGATACACATTTGACAAACGGATGGTACAACTACAAACTGCCCATTGATTGCCACATATCCTCCAACTCAACAATTTGGAAGATAAATTTGTTATGTACACACGCACATGCACACACGCACATATCAATTTGGAGTATTTATGATAAAAAAATTAGTTCGGGAAAAATTGATTATTAATATATCGATTTGGGATTTTTTTGTGATATTGACCTTTTATTACATGATAATGGATCTATCTAATAATCTGCTTATTTCACCGAAAAGAAAGAAAGAATTACGGACCTTTCGCCATCAACAGGTTTTCACAAATTGGCTCTGATTTGAGCTTTTACCTTATGACCCTTTGCAGGAAGTTAGTTAATCTTTAGACCATCACTGACCTTGGGCCACTCAGGTCGCTGTTTGCGTTTCTTTTGCTCAGGACAGCAATTAAAGGTCAGTTTCTGTCTACGATGAACAAATCAGAAGGCTAACAACCTTCTGTCCATGACATTCTAGCTAAAAAAAAACAGGCGGCTCCGGCCAATAATTGCCCTCCGGTTGTCCATCGTCTTCCTAGGTGTTTGAACGTAAAATGAGGTTTGTGGTCTCAAAATCATTGTATAAGGACTACATGAAGCTTCATTCTGTAGTGAATCAGTTCAAGTCGTGACAAAACAAGAACTCCTGTCCCTTGTCCACTAGCTGTAGCTTTTTCTTGCAAGGATTCTATGGAAATTACAGTTGCGGAGATTTGGCAAAACGGCCAAAAGGCAAAGTTCGGAACAAATGATAGAGAACTGGTCCAGATAGGAGGGAAGAAATTCCCAGAGTTGGAGAACCATTCCCCTTTTTATCACAAAATTGGAACTTAATTACGTGCACAGTAAGCAACGACACTGACAACGCTTGAAGATCTAAAGGAAAAAGAATTACATGTTCTTCCTGCCTTACGGAGAACTCCGCCGGTTCGGAAAGAAGAAGCACAATAGGTGGATCAGTAACGAATTGGCTTCAAAGGAGTCTATCTGCAGAATTCACCAAATACACACTTCCATAAAATACTCGCATATTCATGCTATGATTCGGAGGACCTCACTTTCTGGGCCATGGAAAGCAGCAGCAACCCTGCAGAAAGAAGCAATAAAATGGAAATGTGTTGCGGAAACTAGAAACGTTTTCATAGCCAGTAAGTGTCCACTTTTAAGACAATTATGACTTGATACCTTTGAGTTGTTGCCAGCAGTTTTACTACCCGCACCAGCATAAGGTGACCGAGGGTACATGTCTGGTCCCGTACGCGCTCCCCCCTGCCTCTCCTCCCGGACTTTGTTAAAGATGTGTGTGTATCCATCGGCCGACGCCGGGTCGCTCTCGTCCCACTCGCCAAATTTTGGAACAGCAGCACCACTGTCAACCTGGTTGATCAGAAACCACAGTTGAAACTTGAGGGGTTAATGCAAGAGCCAAAGTATACCATCAGATATATTAGCCTTCGGATTGTAACCGAATCATTTTCCATCTAACAAAAAGAACATGGAAAGATGCAAGCTTGTATGAATCCCGACAATTGCAAAGGGAATCACTTCTGGTCAGAGAAGCTTTTCGCGCGAGAACAAGATTTTAGGCTGTTGGAAAGAGAGAATGTTCTTAAATCAATTCAATTTTTTTGGAAACTTAGCATGACTTCACAGATTATTGCTATTAATGACAATTTCAAGCAAAAACGAGGGAAAGGATTTACGAGGTCGTCTCCTTTAGCAGCAGAACCCAGGCGGGATCTCCCCGGCGTGCCCATGGCATGGCTGCCTTCACGTGAACCCCTTCCCTCCCAGGAGGGCGAACCACTCCCCCTTCCTGAGATCCTTGCCTGGGGGTGCATCGGCGACTTCTCAAAGCTATGATCCCCCCCAGCACTTGTTCTAGCCGGCCTCCTTGGAGGTTCACCGTAACTTGCTCCACGCACTCCGTGCGCTTGATGCTTTGACTCGTTAGAATGCAAGCTGCTCGAGTTATTTTTGTGGTCAGATTGGTCCGAAACCTGTGTAAGACTCCCATCCTCATTGCTCATTTTGCGCTCGTGCACAGTCCTGACCACTCCCTCTCGTTTAGGTTCCTCATATTCAGCTTCAGCTCTAGAAGCAGGGGCTTCAGGTGGAGCTCCTGCGTCTGACAGTAAATCTGGGTTTTCCTCTGGATCGTTTGGATTGATCATTCTAGTTCCACTCCGACCCTTCCTGGCTTTTTCGAAGTAAACTGTGTATGGAACATGATTTCCACCTTCCCAGTTGCCAAATTCGGGTACACGTGGATATTCCTGCAGTAGCGACATAAGAATTTGACATGTCAGCTGAATGCATCTTAATGGTAATCACAATTTTTCGCTCATCAGACCTAAAGCAGCTAGCATTAATTACATCCAAGGACAAAACATGAACAGCCAAAACTGTAGCCATCATTAGATCGAATCATGTTATGCAGAGCCAGAGAAAACCAAGAATGACATGAAAATCTCAAACATTTATCACGATTAATTCACCAGCGTATCAGCTATAATCATTTGTCACTTCAACGCCAGAAGGGATTTGGAGCCTTCCATTATAATCACGACAGCTGATGTGCACTGTTCCACCTAGTTCTTTTCTTCGCATTAATTACCATCTTCAACAGAGAAAGAGAAAAATGCCAAATAAAGTGCAGCAAAGATCCTCAATAAGGATACTTCGATTTCAATAGCTGCTGAACAAATAGTCAAAGAACCAGATCAACCACCGTAACAAGATTCCAAATATACATCTCTCAACATTTTGTTGAGGGGATATGGAAAAAATAATTGTAGAATTGTAGGAACCTGACTGAATGATGGTGCAAACCGATTAGAGGAAATACAAATTGGAGAAAATTCTTGCAGAATAATGCAACCTCAGAAAGGGAAAGCATAGAATCATGTCCTCCACATTAAACAAAGTTATCACTGTGAGACTAGTGCCAAAGCTAACAGTTTCAGATCCAGAGGAAATTCCCCCAGGAACAGTGAGCTGACATTCTTGCGGAACATTGTTAACTTCGAAGCCAGCATTTCAGAGAAGGAAATCAAAAAATCCTAAGAGGCTAATACAGCTGGAAAAAATCACAAAGCCGAAATGAAATCATGAACAACTGCGCTCAGCCGCACTTAACTATATTTGTCTTTCTTGGACATAAACATCTGAAGTTCCACATAGAATAAAGGAAACAGCATCTTTAGATGCAACCAAACATTAAATATTTCTAAGAAAGAAACGGATTACGCCCTCCACTTCTAGATGCTTGCATTTAACAAGACCGATAACTACAAGCGTATATTGAGTAATTGCAGAAATGCCTTGAACACCAAAGTGCCATAAAAGGCTTCGCTGCTCACTAATCCAGCTTGCATATTATCAGTATCTGTGCCTGCGAACTGCAACAGGACGCTGAAAAACATTTTCCTTTTCCCCAAATAGTCTACACGTCTATAGAATTTTGTTTGCAAAAGTCCCCATCGTCGAGTTTCCAATGTGTGCAAATCCGTCGATGAATAGCAAACTAGACAAGCAGTGGCACAAGGAGCGACCGTCAAATCGCGATGCACTAATTTTAAGCCAAACCGATGTCCCCGTATGGCTAAACTTAATGAGCTATCTAAACCCAACACCGAATCCACATGGGCTGAGACAATTAAGTCGATAGCGCGAGTCTTGCAAGCATACGAGAAAACCCAGAATCACGGTTCCTAAGTGAAGAGCACGACAAAGCGAATCGACCGCGACAGACAGATTCGTTCCCTTCCCTTCGTGCTTGCTCTGATCCCGAAGTTCGGCAGCAAGAGACACGGGAAAACAAACACAATCACGTCTCTGGACAGCACCAGAAACATTCTCGAAAGATAAATAGCAACTCAACCCTCCGAAGCATACAGAGGTTCACGATCAAGACGGGGGGGAGAAGCGAGCAAGCAAGAGGCAAAGAATTCACAGCCTTCAAGGCAAATTCTCAAACCAGAGGCACTCACAGCCATTGCAGTCCTGTCGCCGACCTCTGAAACGACCCTCCTCCAATCCGAAACTTCTGCTCCTCGTCAGCTTTTCCACCAAACGAAACCGCAAAAGATCTGCAAAAATCCTTCAACCCCACAGAGAAAGAAAGACAGAGAGGCAGAGAGAGAAGGAGTTTATCCACCATTGACGGTCGCCACCTGTTAAGTTTGACCATTCCATCTTCTCTCTCTCTTTCTCTCTCTGTGTGAGACTCCGCTTCTTCGTAGTTTCAAATGTCGCACTCAGTCCCCAGCACACGTCTACAGTATGCATCACATCGCGTACAGAATTCACGGCATACGCCCGCGTCGAGAAACGCTACTGGCCCGACAGCTTTTGCTGCTTCCAGGCACACGGCGTCCAATGTCCATGCTCGGTCGCTCGGAAGCCGGGACGGCGCCAGCGCGTTCATTGGGTAACTGCGGGGCCAGCTCCCGAGATGACGCCGTCACTGTTAATGGCGGCTGGCTGCGGTTGACCCTGGAGAGCTGCGATTGTCGGCTTGCTCCGAGAGATTTTTAACCGGACTTCGATGGCTGCGCTGTATTTGTCGCCTTCCTTACCGACACTTTCCATTTTCACCCCCCTTTCTTCTCGTATTTTTATTATCCCCCCCGCATATGAATGATGTTTTCGAATAAAACCCCTATTTTTTTTTTTATTTTCTCATTTCCTACTCCGTCCACGAGGTTTAGGAATCCTCCGGTCCATTCCAAAGTTTCAATACTCACCGCAATTTTGATGATCTTGATATCCCATGCTCAATTAGCTGTCGCCTGAACATCCATCGATCATGCTCAATAGCATTTCTAATCAATTAAAAGTCAAGAAAATAAAATAAATTTTTTTAAATTCCAGTAAAATGGAAAATTGATTATTTTATTTAAGTGTAGATCATAGAATAACCACGCTTTCATTACCGAAAAAAGCTTGGGGAAAAATTCAAAAGGAAATAAAAGACACTACATCGAGATATATTTGAAGTTTCAACTCGACTTTTCTTGATGATGCGCAAAAATCATCATGTTTTTATATTTCATGCAATGCCTTACTCGGTGCATGGCAAGCCTACTTTAAGGCGATTTTGACTCATTATTATTAATTGTTATATATTGATTTTAAAGGAAGTCACTTGCCATTAAACTTGTCTATGTAATAAGTAGAAAAAGTATAATGATAACTCTTATGTTACTAGCTCTCTCACATCATTCATTTCACATATCATTGGCCTCTTTACCTTGTCCAATGTCTAATCGCACGTGGGGACTACTTTCTTGTGGCCAGAAGTTGTCCGCCTATTGTGAGATTTCTCGAGAAAGAAAGAAAAAAAAATTCTACTTTCGCTCCTTTATTTTCAAGCCTTTTCTAATTAAGTTGCTGCGCTTTTAATTTATTTGATCAAATTATTCTATTTTCACCAACATCAAATCTAATAAAATTCAGCTAATGTTATTATCGAACAATGTCAAAGCATGATGCGAATAAAATATTCGAACGCCCACATGAACATTATGCATAAAATTCAGCCATGGCCGTCCATATTAGAAAATTCACCCACGTCAAACTACAATGCTATCATACGGAGACTTGATTAGAAAATTTATATAGGTAGACGGAATTAATTAGGTAAGTTAAGAGTACATGGACTTGATTAAGAAAAGTGAGACAATTAAAAGATGAAAAGTAGATCTTTCCCTGTATATATATATATATAAAAGGTTGGCCGGCTAATTTAACTAGGATATGCCATGCCAAATTCTACATACAATCCAACCTTAGTTTATTGCCTTACCACGACATACTGAAGTCAACACTATTTTTATTTCTATGTGGTTACTGGTAATGACAAGAGAAGAACAACGGTCAATGGGGAAAAAAAATTTGTTTAACGAAAAAAAAATGATTTTCTTTTTCTTTAAAAGACATGGATTTGGAAAATTGGAAGCACTTGCTAACTATTAAAATCAAGAAAACTTCTCGTTTCTATAATAATAATAATAAAATCTCGTGCCATGCCAAATCGTGCATTATAATTTTTTTTAATTAAGCATGATAAGTAAGTGTCTTAAAACATTCGTTAACACGGCATTCAAAGAATGAGTCAAGGCATCTTTACCAAAAAAAAAAAAAATGAGTCAAGGCATTTCAATTTGCCCCCTATGGGTAGCATTTCGGTTGCTCCTAGCTAGAAAGCGACACTACAGCGACCGTAGAGTTGATTGGTTGGGAGTGTAAATTATACGGTCTCCTCGTCCTGATGCTCATAGGGACAGCTTCTTGAATGAATGAAGTGGGTCATCGGGCCCCACCTTAATCATCGGCCAATAGGCGATCCTCGTCGGCAGTTGGGTGTCGTAACTGTAAGTGCCCCCTGCCAAGAAATGACGTCCTTATTTATTGAATCACACAAATAATCGCCTGCTGGCCGTTGTAGTTCTAAGGGGTCCCCTACCAATCCTTATTTATCGAATCGCACAGGTGACCCTACGAATACGAGACGTGACATAAAAGAAAAGCTACTAGCCTTATTTGATGGTGAAATTCGTGATTTTCTAGATGAACATCACAATTTAACGATGCCCAAGATTTATGTGAGGGAGATAATACCCTATAATATTATGTTTTCGAAATATTCGCTGAAAGTGCCCCTACCAAGCAATTATACCATTATTTTATTTAATTGCTAGTAACACTTAAAATATGAAATGTGGCATAAAAAAAGCAATGAGCCTTATTTTAATGGTGATGTTCATGATTTCTAGAAGAACATCATAGTTTAGGATGTCCAATATTTATGCGAGCAAGAGAATACACTATAATGTTATGTTTTCAATACAGGTAGGACATAATTGAATAAGTTCACTTAAAGTGTCCATACCAAGCAATTACGTCATTATTTATTTAATCGCTTGTAACCCCAAGAACACGGAATGTTAAGTAAGAAAAGCTACAAACCTTGTTTAGTATTGATGTTTCTAGAAGAACATTGCTATTTGATGATGCCCAAGATTTATGTGAGTGAGAGAATATGCTAAAATGTTATTTATTTGAAACACATAGGATGTAATGGGATTAGTTCACTGAAAGTGCCCCTACCAAGTAATTACATCATTATTTATTTAAACGTGACATAAGAAAAGCTACGATTATTATTACAATGGTGATATTCGTGATTTTCTACTAGAAAATCACACTGTAAGGATGCCCAAGATTTATGTGAGGTAAAGAATACACTATAATGTTATGATTTAAAGCACATTGGATATAGTGTGATAAGTTCATTGAAAGTCACAAAATTTATCATGAAAATACAATTGAGTGTGAACTTTCGAAAAGTGTAATAATTTCGTCCAACTTGGCTAATGGAAAATGTTGACATGGTTTTTCTATTATTTTCTCTTTACATTACATTAATTGTGGCTAAAACACGAAACACAAGATTAAAACAATGTCATTTTGGTCAAAATTGATTTTTTAATGCAAAATTTAATTAAATTAGATACAAATTAGATAATTTCTAAAAAGAAAAACCATATTTAGATTAACAGGGTTAATAATACCTTGAAAAATCCTAAACTGTACACCTGTGACAAATTTACCCCAAACTATTTTTTTGATCACAAAAATCATAAACTGGTATGCCTTTGACAAATTTACCTAAAAAACCGATATACTTGTGACAATTTTACCGTTTGTTAGTTTTCGTTAAATTTTATTGTCAAATTATTAAGTCAAATGACACGTGACGGTTGACTAAGTATACCAATTTGGGATTTTACACTCTATTTGTCACAGTTTATAATTTTTGTGATTTTTTTTTGTGATATTAATCCAATTTAGCGGATGATATATTTATCACAAATTTACCAAATTTATGGTTTTTTGCGGTCGAATAAATTAGTTTGGGTTAAATTTGTCATAAATGTACCAGTTTAGGGTTTTTTATAATCGATCGAGGTAAATTTGTTACAAATGTACCGGTTTGGGATTTTTCATGGTAAAAAAAAAATAATTTGGGGTAAATCATTCACGAGTATGTACTAGTTTGGGGCTTTTTAGGGTATTAACAAAAAATAAAAATAAGCTTATTCAGAATCTAATTTAAATGAAATTTAGATTAAAAAAAAATCATATTTTAACAAGAAAAGTATCATTTAGTCTTATGCTCCATGTTTTAGCCATCCATATCGACATAATGCAAGAGGGAGAGAAAAAAATTTGCATCGACATTTTTTCATTAGTGAAGTTGGAATGAATTAATGGAATGGCTTAATTGCACAAATTTGATAAGTTTCAAAATTTTACACTTTAAAAGTTTTAAAACTCAATTACACATTCATAATTAATTTTAAGATTTTCAGTGCATGTATTACAAAATTAATTGAAAAAAGTGATTTTGCATTACAACAATGCTCTATGGTTTAAATCAGTTTGCAACGAAAAATACAAAAAGTTTGAGCTCATGATGTCATAATCATATGTTTGGAATATGAAATTGAATGGATCTCTTTATTTAGAGTAATCTTTTATGCACTAAATCGAATCATATATTTAATCAACAACAAATATATTAAGACAGTATATCTACAGTTTATTCTACTTCTATTTAGTTTTTTTCGATCGTTTTCTTTATTCTTAAATTAAAAATTTTAAATAATTCACACTAGTCAAAGATTATAATCGAAAAGGCTTTCTCTAATTTATCAATTAACAAATTTAAACTTAATAGGGGGTAAAAATTATAATAACTCTGTCTTTATCTATTTGTAAAAAACTAATATCAATAAAAGATAGAAGGCTTATTGATCAAAATATAAATCACTTGGCAAAATTATGCATGTCTTGCCACGTGGCAATTATAGAAAGAAAGTGAAATGTCACGTAACAAATGCGGGAATTTTTGACTATGTACTAAAAACATGTCAGACAAAATTTATTTAAAGATATTTTTTTTTCGAATTTCAGACCAAAATACACAAATTTCTCAAATTACAATTGTATTGCCATGGTAACGAGTTCGACCGGAGATTTCTAAATGTTGGTATTGTTAAGATTTGGGTTAGGGCAGAGCTAGATGGGGCCACCACGAGGTTTTTGACATCTTGGATAATAGCCTCATCTCCCTCCCCTTCTCTCTCTTCGCATGTGCGCAAGGAAGACGAAATCCTAAATTTGAGCCCAGCTGATCGGCCCCGGCCCGGCCCGGCCCGTCCAGTTCTCTTGGGTTATATGTTACTCGGGTCGAGTCGGTTCGGTTCACCAGCGTATAATTTCGGTTCGATTCGGTTCGGTTCGGTTCGGGTCGAGTGTCATGAAAATCCGGCTCCACCCAATCCCTCGAGACCCCGGCGTACAACTAGCTAAAAGTAAAACGAAACGCAGCAGCTCTAAACTGAGAGCTTGAAGAAGAGCTGAAGACGGAGCTGGTCGAGCTTCTTCGTCTTCCTCTCTCCCTGCGCCAACAATGGCGGAGATCGCCGAGTCCTCCGACACCTCGCCGGACCCTCCGGCGCCAAAGTCCGACCGGCGAGAGGAGTTCGATCCGGAAACCATGCGGAGAACCAAGCCCGGAGCGAAGCGCCTCGTCCTCACCCTCTCCGTCCTCGTCTCCTTCCTAATCGGTACGTCTCCCTCGCTCCGAGCTGCCTCCGCTCGTTCCTCCGACGCGTCTCTTCTCGCCGCATCACGCGGTTCCCGGAGTCTCCTGAAACGATTTCTCTTCGTCCACAGGTTTTCCTTTCCTGTGGAAGTCGGTCGAAATCTACCGCGCCCCGCTCCTGTTCGACGACATCGATTCGCTGTCCAAGCGGATGGAATCGGAGCCTCTGCAGTTCCCGTGTAATTTCCGCGCGGTGTTCGTAGGGTTTGATTTCGGATCGGAGGATTTCGACCGCGCCGATGATCTGAAATCGTCGATTGCCAATCGGATGGACGGATTTGTGTCGGGAACTTCGCAATGTGGAACCTGCAGTAGCAATTATTCTGTCTCGGTGGTGATGGAATCGAACTCCCAGTGCGTTCAGAGCCGTGGCGGTAGACGTTCATGTCCATATCTGTGTGGTGCAATTAGTTCCGTGGATTTTGCTAGTGACGATGAGAGCATTGACGGTTCATTGGAGCGTGTGTTGGGAGGAGAGTGTTCAGGGTTAGCCGGGAAGGTATACACCGTAGTGGTGGTGAATGAGGACGCGGGAGATAAAGCTGTAATAGGAAAGTACAGACATGCTTGGATTGTTGGTAGGACCCAGGAAGAGAAAGCCGTGGAAAATATTGCAGAGATTTTTGTTAAGGTATTCTCGAACGGTGGCAAAGATGAAGGATTGATTCATGGGGAATTTATGCCTGTTGGAGCTGATGGGAGGATCGTGCTTTCTTTCAATTTGCTCAACACTGATCCGCAGGATTGGATTTATGATTGGTATAGGGATTTAACTCTCATTGCTGTATTACCCACATACTATGTCATGCTTTTATTGATGGGTGTCATTTTTGCCTCAAATTTCTTCCTCACTTCAGTGAATTATGATATGGAAGAGAAGATAATGATTGTTCTAGTTTGCCAGGATATTCTTATGATATCTCTGTGCCAAAGATTTATGTTGTGAATCAGCAGTTCTCAGAGCTGTCTGCCCTACAGTGGATTCCTCTGTCATTAAATTTACCTCACAAGTAGGAGACAACTTTTGCAGATGCCTCTTTAGTTTTTATGAAGCCTCATTGGTGAATTCCAGTGATCGAGTGCTTGGACATTAGTCCTATATATTTCAACATTTTAACTGATACGCAGTTCCTTCTTCTTCTTCTTCTTTTTTTTTTTTTTTGGTGTTTAAACAAATGAATTGAAGCAAAAATAGATATTCATACGGTGCCTGGCAGTTCTTTTGGATCATCGCTTCCTTGTTCTCAAATTCTTGGAATTCTTTTCAAAAACTGAATCTTTGATCCCAAACACTTCCCTTTTGTCGGTCCACCTGAAACACGGAACTTGTACATTGTAGGACTCTCTATTTACTGTTATAATTATTATTCATCCTGTTTACCTGCAGGGATTTTAATACGATAGAGGAGCATATGTTGTCCCCATTAGTTGAAGCTTTGGGACCTATTGCAAACATAACTGTGGAAAGCCAGGTGCTGGATCGAGCTCTTTCATATATGCATATATACTGAGTGCGATTCTAACAAAATTTAGGAGGCCTGTGGGTGTGAGCGAGTGTTGTGTGCCTTCGAAATCTTGTGCTTTGCCAATTTATGCATGATAAAAATAGGAGTGACTCACATTTGCTTCTAATTTCCAGGTTCTGTATCATACTCCAAAATCCTGTTATGCTTCTTGGGATGATGAGTTGAAAAGCTTCATCCTAAACACTGGTGATCTCCCATTCTTTGTAAGTTCATGTAGTTTTCTTCATTATCCTCCAATGATGATATGTGATACAGCTTGTAGAGAAACCCCAGATTCCACACTCGCTTTTAAGGGCTCTGTTGCCTAAAAAAGGAGGAGTTTCCATTTTACAATTTCTTCATCCTCAACCCATCTGTGGGTCGCTGCGTTGGTTGAGAGTTCCTCCCTCATCGCAGAGATCGAGAGTTGAAACCTGCAGTTGCTAGTGATTTAAGTGGGGGTCCTGGCGGTGGGTTGCTGGGCTAGTCTCCTCCGAGGTATAGGGGCCCAGCCCTCAAGAGCCGTTCGGGCATAGGGGGTCCGTGGTGGAGTCCTCGGTTAAAAAAAAAAAAAGATGCCTTTAAAATTATTACAATAGTTAATCTCTATGCATGTCGTGCTATGTAGAATGTACCATATCTGAATTGGTTTTATTTGCTGACTTAGGTTTACTGCACTGCAAATGCCTAAATTGATGCTTTGAAGCTATTAATAAAAAGGAAAGTAGAGGACATGAAACAATAAATTCTTAGGAAGAACTACATTATTTTTAAACATGCTTTTGCAGAACTACATTGACTATCACAATAGATGTATATTTTTCCGTTGAAAGTTTTACTTTTCTGAGTATTCTTTGCTAGTCTCATTGAGCAAATCAACAGGTCAATTCAAATGAGTGGCATCTGGACACTTCAACTGCAGCTGGTGGGCGGTCAAAGGTTTTGCAGCTTGTGCTGTACGTTTCTCAACCTCTTTCTCCATTGAAGATATTGCAGCTAGTGAAACACCTTTTAAATGTTATGTTAGTCAAGCTTTTTCTCCTTGCTTGTAGATACATACCATCTGCAAAGGAGTGCCCTCTAAATTTACAGCTTCCGAATAGGGAGATCTCAAAGGCTAATGGATATATATCACCTGTTAGTTGTGAAGCATTTGAACTTTTAATACCTTCTGTCCTTGTGTCATTCGTTTCATGGATTTGTCTGATGTCTTAAGTTCACCAATCTTGCAGATGTGGGGAGGTGTAGTTGTTTGGAATCCCAAGAATTGTTTGCAGGATCCAGAAAAGTACCCTGCATGGCACAAAATTTCACCTCAGGTATAGAGTTTTATTTTGAAGGTATAATACTTTTTTTTTGTTGGTATCCTCTTAGGTATGAAGCTTGGTTTTAACACGAGGGTTTGGGAAGGTGTCCATTTTCCAGAATAAATGTTGACATTACAGAAATGAAGATATAGAAAACATGTAACGCTGGAGAAATTTGACCTGGAACCACAATATATGTTGCCACTTGGTTTTACGTGAGATTGGTCAGAGGGAGTTTGGGCTTTTGCCTGCCAAAGTGCATATTATGATATTCACTTACATTGTTTGTGTTTGTGCTTTTGTCTGTCCTTCTCACTTGTATCCCTCGATATGTTCTAACCATTAAAATGAGTTATTTTTGTGAAGTTGCAAACCTTGTTTCCTTAAATCTAATTTCTTACTAGATGAGATAGTCAACTTGGCTAGTTTATCTTCCCTTGATATATGCTCTAGGCAAACTAGTGTTTACTTAGAGTATGTCCCAATTTGTAAGTATTATTCCAACGTTAACTCACCTTTGTTGAATCATGAAAACTCTTTTTCTAAACATCCATGTTAAGAGCACAATATGTCCAAATCTATAAAGATTTCGAGCAAAGTCTTATTTTCTAAGATTTGTTTTTATAAAGCAGATGCTTTCAACTTAATATCATGCACATTAATAGCATTGATAATCAAGATTACTGCTATTCTCATTTTGATAAGGTTAGTTTACAATAAGACAGATTGAATACTTTGTTTTTCAAGGAAGTTTTGCTATGTAATAGATTAAACTCTTATTTTGACAAAATATTTTTGCACATAATATAACTGGTTCTTTTTTAGTGTTAGAATGTTTAAATAATAAATCACGCTATCATCTGACAGCTTAAGTATCTATTGCATGCTTTAGAAGCTTTTAGACGCTCCTTCCATTCCATGCTTACTACACCAATTGTTGAGGTTGTCCCACATCTATTGTGGAAGGTGTTGGTGGTTGGTTTATAAGTATGAGGGAAAGCTTCACCCTTTGAGCTAATTTTTAGAGTGAGGGGCCTGACCATCCATCACATGGTATCAAAGTTGGAGGTTTTGAGTTCGAATATTTTATAAACTTCATTTGCCTCTTCAGTTAAATATTTCCACGCTTAGTACTAAGCAAGAAAACCAAACTAAGCATGAGGGGGACTGTTAGAATATTTTAATAATAAATCATGCCTTCATCTGATAACTTTGGTTTTTAGAACAGTTAGCAGTGATTTCATAAAATCTCATATTAGGAAAAGGCAATACTTTATGGGAATAGGATATTTATTTATTTTCTTTAGTGTCATCATTTGCTTATTTTTTTCCTTAAAAAATGGTAATAGAACATGCCAATTTTTGCAATTTTTAGGAAATTATCAATTTAGTCATAATCAACAAGTTTCATATAAATTGGCTTGCAAATTTTTTAAATTCAAATAAAAAGAATTAATATATTGATGTCCGAGAATTATTTGTCGAGTAATTACTAATTGTGCTGGCGGTGTGTGCTTTTATTTTTCTTATATGTTATTGAAAATGGTAACCAATAATTAGATATCAACGGAGTCTCTTAATTGGAAATGCTTTACTGCAGCGAAGTGCACGTAAATATCTGGTTTTATATCAATAGATATATTGTTTTCTGTTTATATGCTTCTCTTGAGTTTTCTCATGCTTGGTGCACTTAGCTTGGAACAGGATCTTCAGAAGATATTTGAAGTTTTTGTGGCTCAGATACGTCAACTTATCGGTCTAAAATCTGATAACCTCTTTATTGGAACATCAGGCAGGTCCATCATGTTAGCTAGTGAGAAAGGCTTCACAGAATGGTAAACACATGACTCATTCTTGATTTGTAAAGACTGATGAATGTATCTTCAGGTCACAAGTTTAGTGAAAGTCAATGAGGAATGCTGTAGACTTGCGGTCTTAGCCTTCTTTATCTTTCAAACAAGAATCTTATACCAACTAAGAAGCTGGTGCTATAAGAAGCTAACCTGAGATGTATAATTCCTTGGAAAAATACAGTTATCTGATAAGTTGCTTTAGATTATCTAAGAATGGTACTGGGATATTCTTTTAAGAGGCCAGAACAAATGATAAAATTGGTTCCAATATTTATCTGTGCAATACACATTCCTCTCATGGACTCAATTATTGTTTCTCTGCAGGGAACTGGATGCCTTGACTAGGCAACATACCTGTTTTAATCTACGGTCATGTGCTACAACCCTTAGCTCCCTCTCCAGACTGGTTTGTCCTCAGTTTGATTAGAACCTTTGATTTTGGATGTCATAGCTGGAGTATATGTTCAGTATAATTGCTTCAAGCTTGACAAAAGGGTTAATGCAGGTTCAATCCCTTCCTCGAATGATCATAAAGGATGAGATAGGGAAGCAGGTCAGTTGTCAAGCTTTATTCATCTGTGGGCTATTATTTTCCTAAATGGTTAATCTTTCAGTGGCTATCGTTCGGTATGCCAATGCCGGTAGATTTCTGTTATGGTATGCATGCGTCCGCAGAAAAAATGGTTAAAGGATTTTGCTTGAGAAGTAATCTTTAACATAAGTGAGTTTTTGCGTCTTTTCTTCCTTTCTTTTTATTTCGTGCTTCCTTCCTTTGTTGGTTCTCTCTCTCTTTCCCCCTCTCTCCTCTCTCTCTCCATGCTTGTATAGTTTCCATTTTTCTTCTGTTTCAATCTCTCAATTCATTCCTGTCATCCTGAGCAGGTTAAGCTTTCTATGGAAGCTGCAAAACAGGCTGAGAGTGATGCCTCCCATGGCATTTATGATGCTGCTGCTGGTACTTTTTATTATTTAAGATAGGATGCGAAGCTGATGGGTTTTTCTGTTTGCATTCCTCATGCTACTGCTCTTGCTCTCCCTGCTTGCAGTTTCCTCGAGGCAATCAAGAGCTCTAGCCGAGGATGCCTTTTTTCATCCATCTATTATGTCTATCAGCTATTACTCCTTCGAGCACTGCTTTGCTGTCTACTCGGTTGGTCATCTTGATCTCAGAAATCTGTTTCCTGACATTTTATAGCTGCGCCATATTGTTATTGTTTAGTGGTTTTAAAGTGGAGAATGCATGAAGCTGACATTCTTGGAACAGGGCCCTACATAGTTTCCCTTGTGACCGAATTTCATAGAAAGCAGTTTTGGCTTGGACATCGACAAACTATGCATTGAATGATTACGGGTTCTGGGCAGGGCTTGAGAAGAGTCTTTGTTGAAGTTACCTTGAAAAGAATTCATCAGCATATTGCATTGCCGATATGATGTCTTTGAACATAATTTCTTTCACTCATTCTTGTGATGTGATGCAGCCTTTCTTCCTCCCGGTGTCCCTGCATGTCGTCCTTGCGGCTTTGAGAGAATGGAAGAGATATCAGCGAGAAAATAAAAAGTACTTTGCATGGAAAGCCCGAGAAGACGCATCATAGTGGTGGGGGCATTTCTCTGACCTAGTAAATCTCTCAGTAGGAGCGTGCAGTGCACATCCTGAAATTTTACCTTCACAATTCGGGGACTTAATTCGAAGAAATAGCTTCTACGACAATCAGCAGTTCGGAGGTGAGAACATTACGGTGAGACCAAGATTTGTAGGACTTTTAGGAGCTTAGGAGCACAGGCGCAGAAGGCTTCGACCCTCAGTGACTAATTTACTAGCCTTTGGAGCTTAAGTTTGCCTTTTCATGTGAGGTGTTTTTGAAATGTGAGATTGTAAATTGTTTTGTACCTCAAATACTAAGTCTTCAAAATCGTATTGACATTGGCGTTTAGGTTATCATGCTTCTGTAATTCTTCATGCCATCCGAGTAACCTTTCCGATTAAGTAAGGCAAGTGTATAAAAGCACCGGGACATCCTCCTCCAAGTCAAAACACAAGTTTACCATCACCATATGTCGATCTTCATGCCTTTATGTTGAAGGCGAGAATGTTTATCTGGTAGGATTGTCAATGGTGGCAAAGAGAGCAAAAGAGAGACGATAATCTATCTGCCTAAGAGAAGATGCGCTGGTGGATTGTAACGTTCCAAGAAGCACAAACAACCGAGTATTCAGATTCAGCAAAAATAAGTAAATAGAAACTAATCAACTCTTGCCACTCACTTCGAGATTTTAACGATTGTGGGTGAATGACTTATACGTCGGTTCATCCTAATCGAGTAAATGTAATTTAACAATCAGTCTCAATTACCAAGGATGATTGCATACTCTCATGCATTCAAACAGCCCCAATAAAACCTCTCTTGTGAGAGATGTACTGTAAAATCCTGCTCGACAGTCAAAATCATATTCAACAGGTCAGCTTTTAACCAAAGAAACATCGATGGATCCAAGTTGCTACAAAGGATTTACATCTCCTGTCCAAGAATAAGCAAAGATAGGACCCCAAACAGACCGTGGTTGCAGTTAGTTTCTGAACAAAGAAAATTGATCACCCCATACACTCATAAACCTGAAATACCACAGCATTCGAAATTTACATCCAAACGCCTCCCCCTGTCGTATAGTTTCCAGTTTTCCTCCTTTCCCTTAAAGAGTCTTTGGCCATCCACAACTGCAGAGCAAAATTTCCAACCTCCGATGACTGCAACCACCTGTCCTAATCGAACCACACAATAGCTAATGGATATAGCGAGAATAAAGCAGGAGTATAACCTTTACACCTGCAATGATGAATCATCATTACATTAAATCAGAGCACTTGACAATGCCATCCAGTTCTTGACATCTAATATGAAATAGAAACAGAAGTACGCATCTCCCCTTTATCCTCTCAGCGAAGGATCCTAACCAAACGAAGCCCCACCAAAATCAGAAAAACAGAAATTAGAGAAGGAAAACATTTTAAAGACCTTATAGATTTCATTACAACAGCAGAAGGACAAACCAACCATCACAAAAATGAAGTTGCCAATGAGATCCTGGAAACAATCACTCACCTTATCCAAGGGAACTAATCTTTAGATTCCAATGCCAAAAGTATCTTTTTCCTTGGACCCTGAAAAACCAAAAGGTCCACAACCAACTGAATTATAAAGAGAAGCAGAAAATATTCCAAGTAATTTACTAAGTCTGACCAAAGACCATAGGACTACAACAAAGAGCCTGCATAATCCAAAAAAATCCACAATATCCATCTATATGGGAAAGCCTGGGTCAATCTGATCTCTTGAAGAATAGCTTTTCTAATGTCATTCCCAAACTATGTCACATTTATCCCAAACTAATTTTTGTGTCACAAAAACTTCCAAACCGGTGCACTGGTGCCACACCTCAAACTAGTTTTTGCATCACAAAAACTTCTAAATTGGTACACCGGTGCCATATTTACCCCAAATTAGTTTTTGTGTCACAAAAACTTTCAAACTGATACACTTATGCCAAATTTACTCTAAACTACTTTTTGTATCACAAAAAATCCAAAATTGATATACCTGTGCTGGATGTGCCCTAAACTGATATACCCATGCTACATTTAACCCAAACCAATATACCCTTTCCACATTTAACCATAACTATGGTAGATCTGATGGGGGTAGATGTGGCATAAGTGCATCAATTTGAGGTAAATATGACACGGATATATCAATTTGGGATTTTTTGTAACATAAAAAATTAGTTTAGGATAAATGCAGTACAGGTTTATCGGTTTTGGGTAAATGTGGCACGGGTGTACTAGTTCAGAAGTTTCTGTGAAGCAAAAATAAGTTAGGGTAAATGTGGCATGAGTGTACCCATTCGAGATTTTTGGTGATATTAACCCTTTCTTACAAGTTATGGTTGAGCTAATTTAAGTCGGTTAAAAAAATTGGTCATTATCTCAAAATGCATCTATGAAGGAATATAGATGGAAGCACCATGGACCAGCTCAAATATGAAGAAGATCAAATACAGCTATTAATTTACACATGCTTAGCTGATGAACATTCTACCCTAACAAACTAAAATGCAAACAAAAAACGTTTGTTGTAAAATTTATTAAAGAAATGGCCTTTTAAAAAAAAAAAAAAAAAAGAACCAGCCAAATAATTTCATAAAAACTCTCAAGTGCAAATTAGCAATGCTCTTGACAGAGCATTCTACTGCATCAGGGCTGAGTGCAAAAGATTCAGAAATACATCTAACGATTTACAAGCAATTAAAGCATCTAGCAAGAAAAGATGAACGTGATGCTGCCAATGGACATGGGAGAGGCTCTCTGAAATAGTTTAGAAGAGGAGTAATATCTATAATCATCAAGTTCAAAGTAGGGAAAAATCTCCTACTCAAGGACTTCAAATTCCTTAGCTACCTTATTTGCTGGAGATTATGAAATATTGTGATTTTGGTCCTTCTAGAGATTATTGGCAGGGAATTTGAAAGTCAATCAAACAGATGCAAATACAACTCAGACAATAATGCCACCACAATTATCACTAGTCAACTAAGACTCCAATCCCACACAAAAATAAATAAATAAATAAACAAGGCTCCAAAAGTTATGTACCATCGGAATTCCCAAAGCTTTGAGATCCTCATCACCCATATGTAAAAGAGCCGTCATGTCCACCTGAAGAAGCAGATAGAATTCTCATATAGCAGAACGCCAAATTTAAGATCAATAGTAATTAACAAAATAGAATCTCTAGCGTATATGCTATAGACACGGTATTCACATACTTCTTCAGCTTGAAATGTAATTGAATATTTTTCAAGACCCAAAGACCGCAATAAACCATCCACGCCAACCTGCAACCAGAAGAAAGAAAAATCTCCATGTAACTGCAACTTAAACGAGAAAGCATATGAAACTACAACAATGCTTCCCTAATTTCTAAATCACCATCACAATCAATTAGATGTCAAGAAAACTGAATCTCCATTTTCCTGATAATGACAGCAATGAGAAAGAGAAATGGTCTATCCAATACAAATACAAATGATAATCATGTCTAACTCAGCCCAAATCAAAATCAGATGCTGTATGTAGCATCATCTCTGCAATTTCATGTCAATGTTCTAAGAATATAAAAATGTGCATGATCCCCCCAATTTTATGATCATGCAGTGCGACAATCAGACTAACTTGTCCTGACACATATGGCAAGGTAATTGCCCCTTACAGCCCATTTAATACTAAGCATGAGATTCTACAAGAAACTATAAAAGATACCTTCTGTTTCTTGTTCGGAACTGGGTTAACAGCTTTTTTGGTCTCTGGCATAGGAGCTTCAACAACACTTCTCCTGGTAGGTTTAGTTGCCTCTGGTGCCAACTTTGGTTTGGCTGTGTTATTACTTGTTGGTTGGGAACTTATTACACCAGAAAGCTTTTCACGAAGATCTCGCACATCTCGCACACCGGAAAAAGTCCCCTTTGCACCTTGAGATGCTGGCTGTAGACCCTTCCTCTGGAGCTTCAAACGCAGATCACGGCCCTCGACCCTGCGATCTTTGCATGCGAGTACCACAAAGTCAAAATCATAAGAGGACCATTTTTTAATAGAATAATAGTAGAAAGACATTTTTCCAGACTGATATGATCTTCTACCATACTTGAAATCTGATGTTCATCATTGTTGTAAAGATCATGTTCCCACTTATCGTCTTGCCTCTGCCTGCAGAAACAAGGCAGCAATTCAATCCGCAGATGTTCCTTCCAATAAATTAAGACATTTGAACCAGGCAAAAGCAAACAGTCAAAAGAGTACCCTGAGCAACTATAATTGTGCTCAGAAGTCCATAATACACAATTACTACGCTTAAAAATCAACTTACAAATCCCTATAACTAGAGGAAAAAAAAGCCAGAAGCAATTGTAAATGGGCAATATGCTCCTTTAGCAGTTTACCAAAATGGAAATTCAGAATTTGTGTCTTTTCTTCTTCAGTAACAACAAGAACTTTTATAGCAAAAGGGCACCGGGAGGCTGCCACAATGTATCAGCATTTGCACCATAACAAGTAATATATGTATATTGTTCCCAGAACTATAGCCATCCATATGATAAGAAAACACATGCCATAGCAAAGATGGCTTCAACCATGTGCAGCAAGAGAAAAAGACCTCATGATCATCTTATTTTAACTGTCCACTCATGAGCTCTGTACTAATGGAAACATATCTCAGGCTATATAGAAGTGCAACGCTGACTACTCTAGCACTTATAGCTCAAAGCTGAAAAAGCCCCTTCCTCTTTCTCTAGTTGAGCTCAGCCACTCTTGACCAATCACTCTGAACCTGAGGCTCTGCCACTAAACTCAACTAATTCCCATTATTTCCCCAGCAAATCATGTACAGGCCCTAGCCTTTGAATTAATAAACTATAGACAAAATGGCATATTTATATTCATATGCAATTTTTTTTTTTTTTTTTTTTTGGAGGCATTCAATTATCCACAGGATTGTAATAGCTCATGAACTAACGAGCAAAACATTTACAGAGCCGAAACCGCATCCACGCACGAATCCAGCGCAATTCCAGTCATCTAACGAGCAACAGAAACCATAAATGCTGCCCAGCATCTATCAACTACGATAGAAATCACGAACACCGCCCGATAAAATTACAAGATCGCAGGCGGAGGCGCTGTTCCTCAACGAGATTCACTAGACAAGCGGGACAAACGCAGAAGACAGACCGTCCGCCGAGCACAACACATAGTATAGGGCGCGCGAGATGGAGAACCTCTTGCCGGTGATCTGATGCCGCCTGGAGGAGTCGGCGTAGGAGTTGCCGTTGAGCCGCTCCCTGACGGACCTCTTGCCCTCGGCCTCCACCCGATCGGCGTACATTATCCCCCTGCCGAGCGAGCTGCTCCGGACTCCACGGTACGGCACCGACCCGAAACCCTAACCCTAACCCTAGGCGGGAGCCGGATTCGCTTCGACCGGAACCTGAAGAGGTGGGAGGGAGTACGAGGAAGATGGGAAAGGTTCGGGAGCTTTGATGGCGTCGGCGTGAATGTGGTTTTTGGTCTTTTTGATTTGCCTTTTGATTCCGAGGAGATAATGTTTTCTCCTATTATTGGGGCCTTTTTCTAATTAGCAGAAAAAGAAGGAAATTAAATTGAGAAAACAAGTAATATAATGGAATTTACTTTTTCCTCGTACCTTAAGGCCATGCTTCTAGACGTGTCCGCAGGTTGTAGGATGGATCAACTATTTTGCCCTACGTTAAAATTTACTTGTGCTATTAATTAAGGTTATTTTATTTTTGTTTAAACTTTACAATTAGATAAGAAAATACCCACACATTCAATATATAAGAGTTAAGACATGAATAACTCTAAACTAATATATTTATAATAAATTTACTTCAAATTAATTTTTGACCACAAAAAAATCCCCAAATAAATACACTTGTAGTAAATTCACCTTAATTATTTTGGTTAAATTTTATTGTCAAATTGTCGAATTATATAACACATCACGGTTGTGGTTTTACCCTTTATTTGTCATAAATGTACCTTAATCCAATTTAATGGAAATTAGTAATTTGTAAAATTATCATAATTGTACAAAATTATGATTGTTGAGGTGTGTATGGTAATATTTTTGCTCTTTGGGAATAATTCTTTTTAGAAATAGTTTTTTTATGTATTTATTTCTATTCCCTAAAATAGTTTTTGAGTAAAATAATGCATTTGATAATTATATAAAATTTCTATTCTCAAATAAAAAATAATAATAATGTATTTGATAAAACCTACAATTTTTTTAAATTTTTTTTTTTTTCCATTTTTCCATTTTTTCTTTTTTTCCTCTCTTTTTCTCCCTCCTCTAGCTAGTCATCGGGAGGCAGTGGTGATCGCCGGCGGACTAGTTTAAAGAGGAAGAAGAAGAAAAAAAAATTAAAGAAAATGAGTTATTCCATAAATTGTTTTCAGGAGTATGAAATAACTTTTTTCTACTTCTTAATTCTATTCTAAATATTTTCCCTAGTTAGATTTCTATTATGGGATTAATTGATGTTATCAAACGGATTTATGTTCTTTTTTATTCTAAAAAAAAAAGAATAGAAAAAATGAACAAAAAAGTAGAAAAATAGAAATGTTATCAAATGGAGCATAGATGATCAAAAAATTAATTTTGGGTAAATTTATCACAAATATAATGATTTAAATGTTTTTATATTAACCGATATGAAAAAGAAGAAGTATGAAATATAATAATGTACATGTTTGTACATGTTTAGAATGCCATTTATTTTAACTTGAGAAAATGACATCGGGAGTGTTATAACTTTCGTAAATTCTCATTTTAGTATTAAAACTTTTAAATCGGTCATTTAAATGTCAGTTTGAATAAAAAAAATCATTTAAATGCCATCATTGATAGGAGGAATTGAAAAATCTCAATTGACATTATTTTAAAATAAATAGCTCGACTCCGTTGGACTTAATTATTTATCCAAAGGACACCAATTTTTATTTTTATTTTTCAATTTGTGGAGGATTCCATCTAAAGAAGAAGAAGAGGGTAGGCTGATGATGATGAGGTGCTGATAAAGATGAGGAAGGCAATGAAGACTGGGATGTAGAGGTTGATGACGAAGAAGAAGATGATGAAGTTTTAAGAACCTAACGAGGACGATTTGCACTTGCTTGTTCTAGATTAACGAATTGGGGATAAATTCTTTAAATTTAGTTGTTCTTCAAACCATTCTCCCTCATTGTCCTCTGCTAGGCATCGCTCATTGCCCCAGCCCACGATGTTGTCTCCTTGTCTCTCTCCTCAAGGCTCGCAATGTTGCAGATTGTGTCGCGTCCCTGGCTGTGGACGACACTAGGTCAGAGGTTGCCCATGGTCGCAACGCAAAGCTGGATCTAGGCTGGGCAACCTCCCGAATCTAGGCTCGATGACCTCGGACCAACATGAAAAACCTATCGAACTGGCGTCGTTGAAACTCGAGCTTCTCAAAATCGATTGAAAGTTGCAGCCATCGAGCCAGCTGAAGTTAGAGCAGGTGCTGTTTAATCGGGACTTTATCTCGCAGATCTATAGCTTGCTAGCGTTAGAAGCAGGTGAAGACAAGAAGGAAAACCGAAGATAAATAAAGAATTTGATAAGACGGTTGAGGAGTTCCAAGAAGCAACTTAGCATAGTGGCTTGATCCATAGTCGGTGAGGGAGAGTGTTGAAGAAAAAGATGCGCAGGCTTTCTTCCTCAAGGATGGTACATTATTTTAAGCTGCCATATAAATATCTAGATTTTTATATTTTTAGAAGAGTTCCAAGGAGCAACTTAGCATGGTAGCTTGATCCATGGTTGGTGATGGGAGTGCTGCAGAAAAAGATGCACCACTTCTTTTTGGCATATTGGCTTAATCCATCGTCAGTGAGGGGGACTGTTGAAGAAAAAGATGCACCGGCCACGGATTGTACATTCTTTTAGGCTGCCATTTAAATATCTAGATTCTTTTTTTTTAGTAGAGTTCCAAGAAGCAACTTAGCATGGTGGTTTGATCCAAAGTTGGTGATGGGAGTGTTGTAGAAAAAGATGCGCCACTTCTTTTTTCCAAGAATTCTAGATTTTTTTAAGTTATTATAAAAATAGCTAGATATTTTTCTCATAGGATATTTAACGAAAAGTATAGAAATGCATGGTTAATAGATAAACCACATTTAGTATTCTTTAGAAACATCTAAAAAATCTAATATGATACTTTTTTGGGGATGTCTAGGATATTAATGTAGAACTATCTATGAAGATATTCTTTATAGGAATGTCTAGGAGGTAGAGCACTTCCTTGCTAAGCCTCGCTTGGCTCCATAAGCGAGCGTGTGAAAAGTGTGCTTGGCTGGGTACGTGTGTTCTCCCGAATCTTGTGTCTTTCTCAGCATGTGGTACGAGAGTCACGCTTCGGCACTCAACAGTTCCATCAGAGTTCATCTCTGTGACGCCCGGTCAACACGCCATCTGAGCAGTGAGCACATAGTGAGATTTCCTGCGCTGGTCGGCGTGAAAATGCTTCCATTAGCAAGCCAAACATATTTTGTATTGTCAGTATAATTAATTGCTGTACTACATTCCAAGATACCCACTGTCGGACCCTGTGGTTTTGAAGAAACCGAACACTTAATTTCCGTCTGCTGAGGTGAGACGGCCATCTTGGGTCAGTCCATTGCCGGGCTGGATGGTCTCTATCTGTGCATGTCACAAGAACATGAACGGGAATGATGACAATCTTAACTGCAAGAACAGATTCAAATGACCGTATTTCGGTACCCATTATCAGAAAAAATATCAAATTTGCTTCTGTGGTCGAGTTCTTGATTTTGAGCTATATACGGGAACCACTGTTTTTTTTTTTTTCCATCTTTGTTTAATAGAGAGGAGAATGTACACTGAAATAACTTTAAGAAATGTCTTGGTGACCGTTTGCTTGGCGCAGTAATATTGCCGTGGAGAGATTTTTTTCACAAATCGAAGTCGTTCAAATCACACGTTTGGCTCAGGCACACCTTGATTCAAACCCCTTGGAGCACATTCTATTTGCATTATATCATGCCATGATTATGTTGCTTGTCAAGATAGCCACCACTTATGAACTTAATAGGATTCTGCATATTTTTCTGGTTTTCCCTTTCCAGGTGCCGCATAATTTCGTTAAAGTCACTGGTCGGTTGTAGCCACTGTGGGGCTCCTGCCATGATCGAATATCAGCTTCCAAGAACAGAAGCACATCGGATAACCGTTTCTTATTCCAAGTTCGATGTGTGCAAAGAAAGAGGGTATACTGGACTTGCGTAGGAGATAGCAAAGAGGGGAGGTTAGAATCATAACTCCAGGTGAAGAAGTACTTGGTCAAAGACCTTGCATTTTCACTTATACTCATAGAATCTTCATATATACAAGACAGCTTCTCCGACCAACAAATTTAATCCCAATAAGTTCATTCACTTCTGAAGAAGTCCAAAGAAGGGATTGTCTAAAGCTGACTTCAACTGAGTCCCAGCTAGATTCAGCACCGCCAAGTCGACCTTGTCACATGGAAGAAACAAGAACTTGCCGTCATCGGTTTTCTCGAATCCACAAAGCTCGAGAAACTCGACACCTCCTTCCAGACTTCCGACTCTACTCTGTTCAATATTCAGGACACGAGAAAATGAATACCTAGTATCAACCAATGATGCGCTAACCCCTGGAGTGCCATAAGTTGGTATCAAGGGACACTTAAAAGTCCTAAAAGTTACGAAGGTGACACTTTCAAAATCGGAGCAAAATGGATCATTTAAGTGCCACTCATGATAAAATCTAGCCAAAATGTTGACGTGGCGATTTTCTGACAAAACGAGTGCAAAATGGCGTCACTAACGTGGTAAAAAAATAATATATAATTATTTAAATTTATTTAAAACATTTAAAAATAAAAAATGTTAATATTCAAATATTAAAAATTAAAAATTAAAAATTGTTTTTTTTAAAATTTTTTTTTTAAAAAAAGGGGGAGGCGGAGGGCTTAGTCCTCAGACCTCAGCCGCTGCTACTGGGAAGGGCTGGTGACGGAGGGGGAGGGTTGGTCGGGCCCTGGTTAGGGGTCGGCGAGGGTCGGCGGCCCTTGCCCACTAAGGCAACCCCTAGCGGCCGGTGGCCCTTGGCCCGGCGGCAGCTGAAGGCTCCTAAGCCGCATCCTCTTTTTTTTTTTTTTTTTTTTTTAAATATTTTTATTTGTATTTTAAAATATTTTAAGTAAATTTAGTTTTAAATTAAATTAAATTAATTTTTATATTATTTTATTACCACGTCAGCACCAAAACGATGTCATTTTTGCATTATTTGGCCATGTTAGTATGCAAAATGATGTCGTTTTTGCACTTACTTTGCCGGAAATTGCACACGTCAGCATTTTGGTCGGATTTTGGCCGGAGTGGTATTTAAGTGATTCATTTCTTTTCGAACGTGTCACTTTTGTAACTTTTGGCACTTAAGTGTTCTTTTGTGCCAACTTATGGCACTTCAAGCGATCTTTTGCCATCAACCAATGAAACATTAGAAACATGGCTCGAACCATATTCCAAACAAAATTAAGCATATGTTACCCAAATTCCAGAAATAATAAGTCTATATTTTTCAAGAGATGTTACCTGGAATGCGGGATTACTTAGGCGGATCCTTCTGAACTTTTCATTGTCAGGATTCTTCATGACGTTGCCCACATATATCAGGAGTGTTTGAAAGGCCCTTTCAACTCTGGCGTCTTCATCCTAGATAAACGCCCAGAGACATAAATAAGAAAGTTGAAAAAAGAAGAAGAAAGAGTTGGGGCTATCTTTTCCTGGATCATCAGATGAAATTTTTGGAGTTGTCTCGGGGTATAGAATACTGAGAATAGCATTTACATGAATAAAATCAATCACTTGACGATCCATTAAGTGAGTGGGAATATGCATTTAATCTAATATGATTTTGTCTGGAAGCTGGGTTAAATGGTGAACGCTTAAATAGTAGTGGATCTTCTTATCACCAGTGTTCACGATTGACCGATGAATCTACCTTATGTTTGCGCTTCAAAGACCTCAAACAGTCTCCGATCTGATCAGCGTTGGTAACAGAATAAACACCTGAAGTCTGCATATTAACAAGAGAGATTTAGGCATCAGCTCAACTTAAGCATTCTTGGGAAAATGTTGATCAGACTCGTTCTACGTACAATGCCACTTGATAAGATCAATTGTAGTACACAAAATATGCTCCGACATGGTTTTATTTTGCCTGTTTTGTTTTTGTTAAGGGGGAGGGGGGTGGAATGGTTATGGCTCCATGCAGGCTCACGTCTTCTGGAAATGTAGTTGGCATAGTGTTACAGTTCTAATGCTAAGTAAAGTGCATTTACCCTTCTATTTGCCAGAAGGAGCACGTACCCTTCTATTGTCTTCAATAGGCAACGGGGGTTTTAAAGCGGCGGGGGTTTCTGATGGCAATCCCAGCATCCGCCTTCTTTCTAACTGTAAAGCAACACAAAATAAAGCCTTAATATCTGGTAAGATGTATAAATTAATCCCTCTCATGAAAAGACAAAGTCACAAGAGGTCTCGGTTATCATTGGATCAATTCCACACACATAGAGCCACTAACAAAGGGAGTGATTAGGGCAATCTCTGTAAAAGTTGCAGCATCGAATCCCACATTAGATGCTGTCTACATGTCCTCCAGTTCCTCAACAGACTCGTTATCTATGTTAGAAAAGGTCATCAGTTTTTGACTCAACCCCTGATTGAAATGTATTTTACCCGACAATCTCTTCATTCTTTTCACATAGACATAAATGTGATTAAGGAGAATGGTTCTAAATGCAAGAAATGACAGAGAAAATCAGTAGTTCCTCTATGATAAGACATTGTGAGACCTTTCGGAAGAATGCATTTTGATCTAGAATATATCTGGGAAACATTTCAATCAAATTGTTCATTGACATTCCAAGAGCAAAAAACTCGGAGTCTTAAAAGCAATGCAAAAAAAACCTTGTCATTCTGCAGTTTCTGCAGAATTCTCTCCCTAGCTCTTCGCTCTTCATCTTTTTCTGCTTTCTTTGCTGCCAAATAACTGAAACAACAGTGTCAAACGCATTGTTTGAAATTGACAATGACTTGGGCTGTAAGAATTACAACTTGTCATGGTGAGTGGATCAAACCGCTTTCTTTCATTGTCTTCTGCTTTTGTTTTTGCTTCAAGAAGTTCCTTACCTGCTCGAATCCTTTCCTGCAACAAAATTACAACTGGGCAGATCGAACAGTCATAGTAAAATCTGATGCACTTAATGTAATTTCCCGTTAACATCAAAGCAGACTTGCCTGCTATCTGCTCCTAAAAAGGAGGTGTCATTTCCTCTTAAGTTCCAAGATGACGCTAAGCACCACTAGATCATCTCACAGAGAGGCATAACACAACGTATCTATTCTAAGAGATGCAAACGTAATTATGCACCCTGGCCAATGGTCACGAGCGTTGCCAGTGAGCAGATTTGTTGCTAACCTTTATGCTTTGTTTGGGAACTCTAGGGAAAGAGAAAATGGGATGAAAATGCCCCATATATTAAATTTTCCCGCCACAATCTTCTCTAAATTAAAAAAAAAAAATTCTTCTCGACTTTCCACTCAAATTTTCATTACTCCCATTTTCTTTACTTTCCCAAACATAGCCTTAAAGCTCTTTAAAGAAACTTAAGTTATGGTATAACTATACCAACAAAGGATGTCAAACTCGTCATTCCATAATGTGAACGAGCAAAGAAGGTCATGGAAATTTCAGTATCTTTTTTATGGGCATGAAAGTATTCTCTACTTGATCAGGATAGAATCAGAAGACAATTGATCGCAGTCAGTCATATCTCCTAAAGGACAATTGCATACATGTCTTCATTGTCATCAAGTTGTCGCCATTTGTTATTACAACCAAGCCACACTTGTGTTGCTGTACCTTTTCCTTTTCCCTTTGAGAGTTCTTCTTCTCCTTCTCCTCTGCTTGATCCCTGAAAGCAAGAAAAACCCCATCATCAGGGAAAGAGGAAAAAATTAGAGATTTAAGCAAGATCTACTTCATCAGTGGACCAGAGGACAGAAAAGAAACTAGATTCACAAATGGAGAGGAAAATTTGTGAACTGTAGAAATTGAAAGGTGGAGGCCTTAAATCATACTGTAATTCTTGTGATCTCATTGTCATTTCTTCAGTCACAAAAGTTGGTTCGGCACCTTCAATGTCAAGGTCGACTGATACCTAAATATCAAGAAACAAAAAACCGTTGCATAAACATTAGATAAATGAAAACTCAAGCAGGTCTCATTAAAATTCGCAAACACATGAACATGTCAATTGTAACTATGCATTGATGCAGTTATTTTAAATCTTGGCACTGAAGGGATCTCCCCATGAGCAGCGTACGAAAATATCTAACAAACACCTTCAACAGTTGAGAACTCCATAGTACATTGAACGTAAACCAAAGTTGTCATCTGTTTGACTTTAGAAACCCGCTACAGAAGCTAGGTAAAAAAGATCAATTTGACTGCAATTCATATAGTCACCTACATGTTTGCCCTATCTTCTTGGTACAACAATGATGAAGCAGGTAAAGAATTTCTCTTCCAAGGAAACCTCAAGTTGGATATTCTCTAAGAGAAGACAAAAGTAAACAACTATATGGCTCTGTCATCATAATTCTCATATTGCTTCCCACCATGTGAAGCACCAAAAGTGAGAAAATATAGCTACACATTCTGTTATTATGCTTTGACAGAGACAGTACCCTTGGCATCTGATCAACATCTGGATCGTTTTGATGGTCGAAAATCCAATATATTGCAGCTTCAGTGCTGGAATTACCTGAAAGGAAGGGGAAAATGCAAGAAGGGTTCATGAGGGCCTCATAAATGGGGAATCTCCTTCCTTCAATTATTGGCTTAAAACTTTCTCTAGAAGACTTTTTTCTTTGAAAATCCAGGGGCATGAGCACAGATGTCAGCTGCCTGGAAGGCCATGGAACACCCTGCAGCCCCACGAACTGGTTAAGTTTAGACCTTTGGCTGGAGCAGCTGACTCTATACTAGAGCAATTTCCATGCGGTTTGTGGGACTTGAATAGCTGATCCTCAATTCCGAGCTGGAAATACTCTAATGCCTCAACCGATTGCGCCAACCCAGGGGATTACTTTCTTTCAAATATTAATATGTACATATTGAGAAACATTCAACTGAAAGCTCACAAGACTTCACATTTGCATGCACAGTATGCGCAGAATCACCTGAAAAATGAAGTGCCCTAGTTGCGCTCTCTGGAGAGAATCCCATAGCTTCAAGTTCCTCGAGCATTTTCCGGTTTACTACTGGAACAGGCATTGCTACACTAAAAAAAGGAGACTCATAATGGAAAGAACACATCCGCAAAACCCTGTACCTAGAGATCACCTTCCATCTAGTCTGTTTAGTTGGTGGAATCATCTCTGAACTTCACCACAATCTTGAACGTTACGTACATCATTCAGAAGAAAAAATAAACTAAACGATGCATAGCCCATGCAGCTACTTGATTCACTAATGCATAAGCTAGAACAATCTGCATGCTCCAATCAACTACACACCCCCAAAAAAAAAAAAAAAAAAAAGCCTTTTTCCATTTTCTGAGTTTTGCACTGACTTGTTCTTTCAGATTGGTTTTTTTGCGTATCATACTAACTCCACCTCTCGACCTGACCCAAAAGAGTTACATTGAGAGCAAAACGAGACCGGAGGCTGAAGCATGGAGTTTTGTTCGCATTACCAACTTGTCGATCTCTTAATAGTATTCCTTCTTAAAATAATAACCTTGAACAACAACAAAAGAATGAAACTGAAATCAACTCTAACCCTTTTTCCTAAAAGCAGAATCAATGCGTCAACAAATTTAACAAGAAGCATTCTTTAATCGGGACATAAACCAAAGAACGAGAAGTAAGAAATTTACCCTTCTCTTTGACTCTTGAATACTGCAACAGCAAGTTGATGACAAAGATACGTGGAGGGGCTCCCTGAACCTGCAAAGCCCAGCTCAAATATGGGTTGGCCGAAGAAAATCGAGAGAATGCCCTGATGGGCAAGCTATTTAGCAGTGGGAAGAGGCACCATTCCAAGATTCTTTGTGAATTCTAGTCTAATCCTCGGGAATTCTAGACTTCTGTCAAAAGATCGGTTCTCTCTACTTTTGGCAGTTTGTTCTGGTCTCATGGATTCTTTGCGCGGTAGTTGATGTCTGTTGGTTGCGCAAGCAAAGGATCTTCCTTTTCCTTCGCGCTCCTTTTTCTTCGCGCCTTCCGGGACAAAGGTCCTCCCTTGTTTTAATGCAAGTTCCGGTCCAGCTTGAGTTGTTTGACAGTACTCCATCCAAATTGGGCTTGAGCTTGGAAAATGTTAGACCCGAGCAGCTTTTGAGCCCAATTGTGCGATTACATTTCATATCTTTTAGTTATTATGTACATCTATAAATACATAAAACTTAAGGGTGATTGGTTTTCGATTCCTAAGGGACCGGACCGGTCTAATGAAACTAGTCATTGATTTTATTTCATGTTTCTATTTGGATATCTTATTGTCCAAAGCATGACCAGGAATAAATTTGGAGCTCGAGACAAATGTTATGCTTCAATCCAGATCTTATTGTTCATTAACAGGGTCCTATTTTCTAGAAAATAATAAACTAAACCCATTAATTGTTTTGAAGAAATAAAAAAAAATAAATTATGTGTAGTCGATCTAGTCCGATTTCCCCTTGGAATCAGGAATTAGACCACCCGAACATTGGTTCCTCTTTTAGGAATCGGGAATTAGACTGATACTCCCGAGAACAAGATCAATTGACAGGTTTCGTTTGGTCTAGACAATTTTTGATTTGGGCAATCTGTTTTGCGCACACCTGTTAAAATTATCTACTTTTAACTAGAGTATATTTTCAAAATTCAAGCTCGAAAATGAGCTTGAGCTCCGGTTCAATTCATGCTTTGCATAAAAAAACTTTTATACCATAGAGTTGAGCTCGAGCTTCACAAACTTAATTGAGTTAAAGATCAAAGCTGTCTAATATTATTTGAGTTGAGCTTGAGTGTATCAACCCTCGAATATTATAGGGTGAGCCGAGTTCGGAATATTGAATCGTGTCGACTCGGTTATGCCACTAAAGTGAGCCGGGTAATGATAGAGCCATTAAGCACTAAGACCCGAGTAATGCACATCATACGAAAAGTTATCTATGAAATCGATAGACTAATCAAAGTCGCAAGTACGTCGCATGCATTCCACATTCAATAAAGAGTCCATAATGTCGTTATATATATTAATTTTTGTAAACGATAACATACATAGCATTATCTAAGAACTTATGCCTAATAAATCCCTTCTCACTGGGTCAGATTCCATCCTTGTCTGCGGGTTACCAACATAATCAAAACTTGAATAGGCTCACAAGCTTACATCACATTAACCTCTTTAGTACCTGTAATCCAAAAGGAGAAGATTGAAAAACTCCTGTTTAGTTCCTGTAATCCAGAAGGAGAAGATTGAAAAAACTAAAAGGACAAGAGACTATATCCTCGTCAATCTTTAAAGGAGTGGCCATTGGCCGAACTGACCAATAACCAAGAAGCTCTTCTGCACGTTATACTTTAGAAGATGTCGAGAATCTCCAATATGAACTTGTTGCAGAGCGGGCAGTTCCCCCGGGCGACCATGAGCTCCCTCGAGCACATCCTGCAGAACGTGTGGCCGCACGGTATGAACGCCGACCCCTTGTGCCTCACCATGCACACGCAGCAGCTGTACTCTCCGCCGCCTTCCTCTCCGCCCTCCTCCTCTTCCGCCGCCGCCTCCTCCTCCTCCTCCTCCTCCTCTTCCTCATCGCCCACCACGTACTTCGATCCCACGAACCCCATCTGCCTATCCGTCTCCTCCAGCAAGTCCATCAGCGACATCCTCTTCGGCTCCTGCGCAGCTTCCGAGCCCTCCGTCTCCTCCCCATCGCTGCCTTCCTCATCTCTGTCCGCCATGGCCGCGGCGGCCGCCTCCGCCGCCTCCTGGGCCGCCGCGGCCTCCCTTGCGGACAGCTGCCTCTCCTCCTGCAGAGCCACTGCTGGGACTCGCCGCGATCGGCGGCCCAATTCGTCCCCATAAATCGCTGCACCATCTTCGCCGTTGGCGTCCTCTCTCCGGACCATCGAGCTCTCAGACCGAGACAGGAATCGAGCCGATTCGGACCTTGACGCTGCTGATGACCCGAGCCTTGTGGAATTGTGGCGTGAGATCTGTGGCCGGAGAGCCTTTGCCTGCACGTTACCTGCCAGATCCTGTGGCTCAGTCGAGTCGGGCGGAACCACCGGGCCCGACGAGCCGAAACGACTAGAGGTCCGGCGCATCATCATCGACCGAGAGCAACTCTGGCTCGAATAATCACAAGCCACTTCATGATCACTGCCGAGCATCTCCTCTGTCGTTGGGGATTCACGGTGAATCCCCCGAGCCGGCTCATCATCGGAGCTTGCCACCATCTTCGAAGAGTTGAACCGAGTTAAACTTTGCCTTGACATCGGTGACCTCGAACTAGTAATCGGTAAGTCTGATGTAGGAGTGTGAACGGTTGAGGTCCAAGCCTGGCTATCGCGCTTGCGTCGTAGCCTTTCCTTGAAAGATCTCCAGCTCTTCCTGTCCTTCTGGCCGAGGAGATCCGGGAAGGAGCTTCCCTCAGGGTCGTCGCGGATTACGTCGAGGAGAGTCCGGGTAATCTGAGCCACCGTGGGCGATGGACCCACTTTCTTGTCGGTGCCTAGAACGTCGTCTAGCGTCAACCCAGCTAGGTCTCGCCGTCCGCTTCCGAGGACGCTGCCGACGCTACCTTCGTCCTTGCCTCTGATAGAATTTCGACGGTTCAATGAGCCGTCGATCAATGACATCTGGCGATCACCTGAAATGGCAAACCGCACATTACGACGCACGCATTTCACGAATCGCAACTTCAAAACAAAACCCAACAATTCAGAAGACACTCCGAAGCGAAGATTGCAGGATTTTCTCCGGAAAATGCGATCGTGAACGCGAAACCGAAGCAGAGATAACAAGAAATGCCTCGTTGCTTACCCCACTTCAACGAAGTCGCGCTTCAAATGTTCAGAAACCCTTTTCGGTTCCGCCAACCAAGCCTCGGATTCCCTTCTTTTTCCCGCGAAAATCTTCTACCCTTGACGTCGGGAACGGATGTCAGAAACATCACCAAACGAAGGAGAGAAAACTACAAGATGCGGCGATTTTTTGTCCTTTGCGAGCACCTCAAGCGATCGAGATCGAAATGCGAAAGAAAATCATGATCAGGCATTCAAAAATGTCCCGTTCAAGCGCGCGAAATACCTCACGCGAGCCCTCCCGCGACGGCGGCTGGAGACGGTCGAACCTGGGAGCAGCCGAAAGGACCTGCTTGCGTCGTCACCATCCGCGAGAGAATACACACACGAGAAGCGAACGCACGGATTACGGACAGCCAAATTCACGTCCAGGAATCGAGATGCGATGCGATGAGGGGACGTACCGTCGGAAGGATTGTTCGGAGCTCCTGGCGTTGCCCTTCTCGTTCCTCTCTTTTCTTCTGAATCGAGTTTCCCGCGCTGTCCGTGAGCTGTTGCAGAAAGAGAGAGAGAGAGGTGGAAGGAGAGGGGAAATGGTCGGGACGGAGGAGAGCGAGTCTTATGGGCGGGACTTGGGCTGTTCCTCGTTTTGCGGCGTTTCTTTCTTTCTCTCTTTTTTGGTTCTCCTAATTTCTGCTATGGGCAACCCAACTGGTGATATGCTTAGGCCGTGATGGGAAAAAAAAAAATGTTGATAAATTAATCAGAGGGATAATGAGAATTTACTAATTTTCGAAAGGATCAAATTTTACGTTTGTAATATACATGTAATCTAAAATTATTTGGTGACGAATTAGAGGGATAATCACATGGCCATCCCTAAACTTGTAGTCCAAAGACTCTTAATTGGATCCATTCGTGTGATGATAGTCCTTACATCCGATGCCCGGACAGAAATGTTGACGTGGTAGTCAAATATACCGGCACTTCAAGCTTCAATTTGCATCTCATCTTCGATCCGCAGCCTTCGATACCTCTCAGCCCACCAGCACCAGTGCCACGACCTTCAACGACGAGCTCCGAGACGAGAGCCACAGCGAGGAGGTCGATTTGGGGCAAATTGACCTTCAAGAGTGACAAATGACGCTAGGTTTAAAATACCAACAAAAATCAAGCTCACTCTTTAACCTGCACTTCAAGCTTCAAAATGACCTTGTTTTGGCTATTCATTTTTTTTTTTTTTTTTTTTTTACTAAAACCATGTGATTGCTAAGTTATCTCCATTTGTCTTTCGCTGTCCACTTAGGATATTTTTACGGCGACTTTGATCGGAACCAAGACCAAAGATATATGTATCATACAAGTACAAGTATGTGATTTCTAGTAATGCAAAAAGTTAGGTAAATATGTCGTGGTAAGTATAGTTTGGGATTTTCAATAGTATTAATCCAACAAAAAATGACATAAGAGGATAAAAGCGCCGAGACAAGGAGGATGAAATCTATGGGAAGTCGATAGGCTGAAATTCGAGTGACAACAAAATGGCTTAGCTAGATTATATGTTTCTTCTCTCCTTTTTCTTTTTTTTTAAAGGAAAAAACTATGAAAAACACCAAGTTATATTCACTGTGACACGTTTATTGTAAACGTGTTTTTTTGTGACACCACATAGTGCAAATTTGTACTTGTGATACAACCGCCGAAACATTTTTTTAGTGACATAAAAAATCCTAAAACTTATATTAATGTGACATATTTACTTTCTATCAAAATTCTATTAATGAACGTTACTAAAAATCTTATTTGGCTACCTACATGGACAATAAAAAGCAAATGCTATTGACATGCGCTTACGTGGTAAAAATATGTCAAACTCATTGTATGTCTATTTTTTCTTGTTTTCTTTTTCAGTTTTTTTAACTCCCTCATTCATTTTTTTCCTTGGTTTGGCGACGGTGAGCGCAATGTTGATGGCAATGGTGACGGTAAGGGCAAGGGTGGTGGCGACAGGGGTGGTGGAGAAGATAGAGGAGGAAGGAAAAAAAATCTTAAAGGATTTGAAAGTGCCTTAGGAAATGTAAAGACCTTTAGTCTAAAGAGGTTTGGGGAAATGCAAATTGTATTTGGTAAAAAATCCCTTGTAAAGCAATTTTGGGTGAAGTAGCGTTGGGTAATTTTTTTTTTTTTGAAAAGGCTTTAGTTGTATTTTTTTTTATATTAAAAACAAATCAAACCCTTTGCTGGCTTTGGTGAAGGGCTTTGGCCATTGGTTGCCAAGATTGCACGACCTCGGATGACCCTTAGCGAGGGTTGCCTGAGATTGTGCTTGGGTTGTGAGCCCCTAGGCGACAGTCACAAGGGTCACCTGAGGTCACACAACTTTGTTGATTTTTAGCTAATTGCTGGCCCTTCGCTATTTAGATTTGACCTCATCGGCCCTCACCGGCCACCCTCACAAAGAAAATGAACTACAGCAACAAGGGAGAAAATCGGAAAACTGAAGAATCGGTAATGGTAGCTTTAGAAGAAAAAAATCATTTAACCCTTGTTTCAAGATTCCAAAAATGTTGAAGGCTTAAGGCAATTCTCCACTTACTTTGAGTTTTTAGTTTTTCCAATGCTAGCTTTCACTTGAAAGCCCCTCGAGGATGATTGCTAAACATCCCAAATTCTTCTCAAGGAACTTTGGGTCCCAAGGGGCTCTCAAAATGTTAAACCAAACATATCCTAATTTTTAGATTTTTGGTGCCATAAAAAAGTTTTGGGTAAATGTGTTATATGGATATAAGTCTAAAGTGTTTTGTGTCGAAAAAAATATTTGAAGTAAATGTGTCATATGGATATAAGTTTGGGGTTAATTTATTATATAATTACAAATTTAAGATTTTTAGTGTCACAAAAAAAAGTATAGAATAAATTTATGACAGTAGACATAAATTAGAGTGTTAGATGGCTTTTGCCTTCTTTTTTTTTGTCCATGTGAAACAGATAAGGTTTATATTGTGTGTATAATTAATAAATTTACCAATTCCACACTCTTTCAAATTGAAGTATTAATCTGGTCCTCCGCTTATGGAAATAAATCAGCTATTTGCCAGTTGGCCCCTGTAAGGATGTCTAACGTTTATATTATGTGTATAATTAATTAAATTTACCAATTCCACACTCTTTCAAATGGAAGTATTAATCTGGTCCTCCACTTATGGAAATAAACCAGCTATTTGCCAGTTGGCCCCCGTAAGGATGTCTACAAGGGACTGGCAGAATTACCACGTAATTCGGAGTCCAGAGATGGCAATTGCTCGGCATTCTCGTATATAAGAGGATCCCCCTTTTCCGGTGGCAAACGTGTGTACTTCAAGCCTTTTATAGTTCTATTAAGATTAAGATTGTCATCGGACAGGGGTTTACCATGGCTCGTTTGTCGTTGCTCCAGTCTTCTTTGCTCTTCTTTCTCATCGCCTCGACGTGCTTCGTTGAGGTTTCGCTGGTGAGTTTTGCTGAGATGACGGAGGGATCGTGTCATTTGAGCCCGTTTTCTCTTTTTCGGGATAAAGATTATTGGACGATAATCCTTTATGACTTTTTTTTTTTGTCTTTGTCAAGCAAATATAGCTGAAACTAATGTAATTTCGCATGTTTGCTGGCGTGTGTTTTGGACAATTTTCAGGCCGGGGGAGAAGGATCGCTTCGTCCGGAACGTACGTACTTACGCCCTTCCGCTGATGCTTATTTTCTCCGTTGGAAGTCCGAGACTCCGAGAGAACTTTAACGGATATATACATGAATTTCCATGTGCTCATTCGATTCTTTTCGAGGATATATAATTTAGATACTCATGTTTGGGGTTATTGCAGAATGCGCCGCCGCGTGCGACTACCGATGCTCGGCGACGTCTCACCGGAAGCCATGCCTGTCCTTCTGCAATAAGTGTTGCGCCGAGTGCTTGTGCGTGCCCTCCGGCACATACGGACACAAGGAGGAGTGCCCATGCTACAACAATTGGAAGACGAAGGAAGGAAAACCCAAGTGCCCTTGATTTTTTTTTTTTCAATCGGGTTATGCAATAATGGAGATATTTATTTTCTATTTTAACAAAATTTGTAATTGAAAAAATGTGATTTTTTCTTTTTTGTTATCGAATCGAAAAAATGTAATTGAAAAAGAAGAAGAGATATTATGGGATTATTTCGCCTTGCCGCCGGCTAATAATTGTGCACCAAAAATTCACGTGAAGCTTGAAAGCAGTAAGTAATATCATATTGACCTTAATATCATATTATATTCTGACCAATAAGTTAAATTTGTAGCTATGCAAGGAACGGATGGAAAATGAGAATTATAATCGCACAAATTTAATTATAGAATAAACTAATAGAAGTTTGGCATATCCTTTTAGGATTGTGCTTTTTCCACCCTTTTTGATTCACGCTTCGTTTGGTTCGGTTTTGGAAATGGGTCTTGTGAAAATGCAGAAGTCTTTATCCTAAAGAGCCTTGAAGAAATACAAATTGCATTCGGTAAAAAATCCCGTTAATATCCTGAAAAACCATAAATTGGTATATTTGTGATAAATTTACCACAAATTATTTTTTTGACCATGAAAGACCCAAAATCGGTACACCTGTGACAAATTTACCGCGACTGACCATAAAAAACCATAAATTGATACATCTATGACAAATTTATCATAAACTAATTTATTCAACCACAAAAAACCTCAAATTGGTAAATTTGTAACAAATATACCTTTCGCTAAATTGAATTAATACCACAAAAAAATCACAAAAATTGTAAACTGTGACAAACGGAGCGGAAAATCCCAAATTGATATACCAATTAACTGTCACGTGTCATTTAACTTAATAATTTAATAGTAAAATTTAATGAAAACTAACATAGGGTAAATTTGTCACAAGTATACCAGTTTTGGATAAATTTGTCAAATGTATATCAATTTGGGGTTTTTAGTAGTAAAAAAAGTAGTTTGAGGTTTTTCAGGGTATTAACTCTTTATAAAACAACTTTGAGTTAAGTAATGTTTGGTAAAAATAATATTGCAAAGGGCTTTGGTTGCAATTTTTTTTTTTTTGAAGTCAAACCCTTTGTTGACTTTGGTAATGGACTCAAGCCACTGGCAAGCCGGATCTGTCGCCGTTGGTTGAGGTTGTACGACCTTGGGTGACCCTCGATAAAGGCCGCTTGTGGTCGTGCAACCCCTTGACGAGGGTTGCGTGACCTCAAGTGGCCATTACCGGCATGATCGTAGGTTACGAGGGCTTGGGTCATGCAACATCGCAGGTTAGACCTGGTGTCATCGATCAACCTTCCGCAAAGAAGATGAACAATTGTAACAATTGGGCAAAATCGAAAAACTGAAGAATTGGTGAGGATAATTATGGGGGAAAAAGATCATTTAACCCTTCTTTCAACGTTATGAAAATGTTCATTTATATTGAGCTTTCAATCTTCCCAATACTAACATTTGGTCTAAAGCCTATTCGGAATAGTTGGCAAACACCCCAAATTTTCCCTGAGAGTTTTCAAAATACTAAACTGAAAACACCATCAGATACTCCCTATTTTTGTGTTCTGACATATTATTCATTGTGTGACCCATCACTTCTATTCCAACTTTACAAAAGTGGTTCCTTTTTTTGTTTAGTCGACTCTTCTTATTTAATTTTTTTTTTTTTTGTTGCAGATTCCACTCTCCTTCTTCTTTCTAATTCTTAGCTCTTGCAGGATTGTTCTCGTCTCTCCATTTTCTCTCTTACAGCCCATTCTTTCTTTCTTTCCATTACATATGACACCAACCTCGTCATTCTCCACACTTTCGCCAACGCCAGCAATGGGCTCACCAATGACCTTCCCAACAAGGCACTCTTTGCCATCACATGCAGTCTCTTCTCGAACTTTGGAGGGAAATATTGAGAAGCGCAGCCTCTGTCTCTTTTGCCTTTTGTAGATTTTCTCTCCTCTTCTTGCATATGCGAGAGTGTAGAGAAAGAATAGGTGTCACCACCATGTGTAAGCATAAAAGTCTAGGGCAATAAGTGAGTTGGGTGCTTTTAGATAATATGAAGTGGAATTTAAATCAGTGCTTTAATTTGACTGCGGTTATTAGATTGCAGTGCTTGAGCATTGAGATAAAAATTGTATTTTCATAGATTAATTACTTGGAACACATTGCTACAATGCTGCATTCATTATTTCATTTGTGTTGCAATTGTTGCTTCTAGCCATAGACTTCAAGTCAATTTTTAACAAATTTGTAATCGTGCATTTGTTGGGATTCGTCATTTTTATGCCTTTTTAACCCATTAAATGGAAAGGAAGCAACTCACTGTGGAATCTGACTGCTGGGTGCTTGTCCATGCTCGACGCCATGGGAAGCTCGCTCTCTCATCTCTGAAGCTGCAGCACTCATCCCTTGCTTCTCTAGGTTACACATACTGTTCCGCAGGAGGGAAGCGAATAGAGTAGCCCATTGGGCTGCACAGGCCCATGAACACCGAAGTCTAGCCCATAATTGGATCTTTTCTCCTCCACCGCCCCTTTTGGATTTGCTTTGTACTGACATTATGCGTTGATATCAATCTACGGTCCTCTGTTTTCGTCAAAAAAAAAAAAAAAAAAAACCCATTGTTTCACCCATTTTTACTTTATTGGTAATAGACAGCCTAAGGTGGTTGGTCGCTGCTGACGACGCCATGGAGGATGACCTTTTCGTGGGACTTGTAAGGGTTGTCAAATGTGTTTTTACCTTGTATGTGCAGTCATTCTTATTAATGTGAATGTAAGCCATCGGTGGGATTTGATGGGATTGTAAATCTGAAATTTAGAGAAGCAATGTACCGGCTTGGGCCTTGAATTGAGAATTTCGTTTGAACGCGGGACCCGCGAAAAAATTATGGACGACAAAAAAGAAGAAAAAAGAGAGAGAAGAATGGAAGTGGGACCCGCAGGGAAAGGTGAGAAAAGAAAGAAAATAAAATAATTACCTCACATTTGACCAAACGAAAAAGGAAAAAGTTTTATAGAATTGTGACAAAAATAGTAAATTGTATGAGTAACATTATTGGAAAAATACAAAAGTAGGGAAGTGTCTAGGGCGAAACATGAGTAGAAATAGCGCGGGACTCTTTACATTAGCTATCGAATTCACGAGGCGAGGGCGGGGGCTCGTTTTAACTGCTCCGTCGAATTAAGCGGAGTTTATAGAATTAACTGGCTAAATTTGATGGGCTTATCATATGACAAGACCTCACTCACTTAAATCAGTTTAGATAAATGTAATTTTGCGTGAATGCAATTTCTCATGCTCGTGACCAGTGTTTTGGGCAATTTTAAGGCTGGCGGAGAAGGATCGCTTCATCCGGACCGTCCCTAATAGAGCCCTCTCCGTTGGAAGTCCGAGAGAATTTGAAGAGATATATCTCAAAATTGCATATCTTCATTTGATTCTATTCTAGAATATCTAATTGAAATATTTGTGCCCAGCAATGTTTCATCGGAAAAATTACAATATTAAACATGTTATAATTGTGTTAATTCAGTTCGATTAATCAATTTTGACTGGTCCATGTTGATGTGAAGTTGACATGGACGCCGTCCTGCTAATGCCAATGCAAACATATTTTAATAGTATTTCATTTTCTTCAGATATTTTATTAAATTTTTTTCCTTTTTTTTTTTAAAACTTTTCTTCCTACTTTTCTTTCTCATTCCTCCATGGTCATTGGCCACCGGGCGAGGTCATGGCTATCTTTGCCTATGGCCTTCAAGCCCCTGTCAAAGGCAACTGGCCTTGCTAAGATTTGGGCAAAGTCATCTCATCCGTGGCTTACTGGCGTGTGGGATGAAGAGGAAGAAAAGGAAAAAGAAAAAGAATTTAATAAAAAATTCAAAAAAAATATTATTAAAATATATTTATGTATGGCCAATCAAAATTAGTTAGATGGACTGTATTAGTATAACACAAAAAAAGAAAAAGATTTCTTTTATAATTCTTCTACACTTCTCTAGAAGTTGAGCGGCTTGAGCCCCTATTCCACTGCAACAAGTGTTGCGCTAAGTGCTTGTGCGTGCCATCCGACGGTGCGTCCCTCATCACATCTTCTCGCAATTCGTCCGTCGTTTCTTTATTTTGACCTTGGAATGCTCGACTCCGATTTCGATCTCGATCGTTTGAGGCGCTCGTAATGGATGGAATCGTATTGATTGTTTTGCAGCGTATTTCTGTTTTTTCTTTGTCTAGCAAATATAAGCTAAGAATAATGTAATTTCACCTGTTTGCTGACGTGTGGTTTTTGGACAATTTTCGGGCTGGCGGAGAAAGATCGCTTCGTCAGGACCGTATGTACATACACCCCGCCACTGAAACTTATTTTCACACACATCTGTGAATATGCATGTGTTCATTCGATTCTTTCGAGAATATATAATTTAAATACTCGTATGTGGGATATCGTAGAATGCGCCGCCGCATGCAATTATCGATGTTGGCCACGTCTCATCGGAAGCCGTGCCCGTTCTTCTGCAGCAAGTATCGCGCCAAGTGCTTGGGCGTGCCCTGCGGCACATATGGACACGGGAGTGCTCGAGCTACAATATTTGAAAGACGCGAGAAGGAAAAATCAAGTTGTGCGTTTGGTTGGACTTTTGGGAAAAGTCTATGGAAAAAATGCAAAAGACTTTAAAAGTTAAAAGGATTTTTCAAAATGCAAATTGCATTTGGTAAATTGTAGTTTAAAAGTCCATTATAAAATACTTGTGTAAAATAGTGTTTGGAGAGATAAATTTACAAATGACTTTTGTGATTAAATAAAAAAAAAGTTGACCAACAAGGCAGGTGGCCTCACGCAGCCCCAGGAGACGACTGGTGAGGGTTGCCTGGGGTCGGGCGACCTCTGTGAAGGGTCGCCGAGGGTCGGGCGACCCCCCACGGCCCTTCACGGAGGTTGCCCAACCTAGTTTTGGGTCGTGCGGCCTAGATACCTGCCGGAGGTCGCGTGACCCACCGACGATGGTTGCCGTGACCGTCACCGGCCTCTCGCTAGTCACAAAGAAGATGAACAGTAGAAAGTCTACGAAGAAGGTGAACAGTAGAAGGGCAAAACAAAGGCAAAGTCAAAACTGAAAGCCCAAGGTACCCTAGCTTTTGGCTCAATGGGGTTTCCAAATTTTTTCCCAAAAACCTAATACTTGGCCAAAAGGCCTTTAGGTGTCCAAAGGTACTTGGAAAAGCAGTTTCCAAATGCAGCCATTCGACTTGTTCAGTAATGGAGAAATATAATTTCTGGAGAAATATGAATTTTCCTAATTTCAAAAAAATGCAATCGAAAAAATTGAGATATTCTCGTGTTCTTTTGCTTTGCTTCGAGCCAATAATTATTGGCGGAAAATTCATTCGAAACTCAAATCTTTTAGTAAAATCATATTAACCTAAGGTTGTGTTTGTTTCCAGCAAAGTGTTTTTCAATAAAACCTTTTCTACAATTTCTAGTATTCGAGATGTGGAAAATGAATACTTAAAGAAAACATTTTAATTTGAAATTACGAAAAATGATTTCCATTTTTGATAAAAGGAGATCATTTTAATGCAATGCATTTATTTCACGAATAACAAGTAATTTGAAACACACTTTTAAAAAAAATAACCATTTATATCATTCGTGAAGTTAAATGAATATAAATTTTTTTCTTCACTCATGAAAATAATTAAATATAAATGATTTTTGATGATAAAAATATTTATAAAAAATTAAATAATTTTTATAAATATTTTGGAAGTTATTTATTTTTGCGAAATAACCACGACAACAACGATCTACGATGAACGCGCGACCCAGACCGTAGAGTTACGCAACTATCGGCCAGAATCTGATGGCCTCATCATCATTGGGCAAGACCTCCCTCAGCTAAATCGCGATCGTGGAGCCACGACGACTTTCTCAGCCGATGATCGCCATGTCATCGGAGGGTCCAGATACCGCCACGGAGGAAAAAAAAAATCAATTTCTTATTTTTTGGAATTGCAGTTGGGGTGGGGAAGAGAGAGAAGATTCCCACGCGGCTTCTGGAGGCTTCTATTCCTCCCAATTAATACTCACCTCTCCTCCGTTTTCGCTTCCTTCATCGAACGCCTCGTCGCAGAGGAGACTCCTCTCTGTGCTTTCGATCCAGGCCTCGACGCCGTCGTTCTTTGATTACGTGACGTGATCGGTGAATATCGTGGCCCTTCAGGGTTCGGATTGTTCGCTCGGACGATTTTGTCTTTACCGGAGATCGGCAGAGGATGACTCATATCCTTTTCGATGGGATTGATCTTCTTCTTCTTCTTTTCTTTCCGTTTCTAGCTGTGAATTGCCCGTTGAATCTTGGTAGGGGGGCTCGTTCTGAGCTTCCCGATCGATGGTTTTGGGATTCGATGTTGCTACTCTTTTTTTTTTTTTTTTTTTTTTTTTTAATGGGGGGCTTTCCTGGAGTGGCGTATGGTTTGACTTAACTTGAATCGAACGCGGGAATCAGAGGGAGCGAGATCGCGAGAGGGCTCAAGCCAGGGGTGGCCACAAGCCCAAGCAGCCTAAAGGCGACGGCTTGACTCCCGAGCAGCGGCGCGAAAGGTATCCGCTTTCGTCTTCGTATCCGTTTGCTCTCTCCTGTTGAGAAGAATTTAGGGATGGTTGCACTTTTCTCTGCTTGATTACACTAATGTTGCTGCACCGCCAGCTTTGAAGCTACCGGATTTTGCTTTTTCATAGTCTTCTTGCACGTTGCGCCAACGGGTTGAGTAGGATGAACTTTTTCTATGGTTGGGTCGGTTGTCTTAAATTGGTTATCTAAAAATTGGCTTTGAGTTCTGGAATGTTTGACTTGAAATTTGAAGCTGCAGCATTTTGGTGGTTATGTCAAATTGTGGTCGATTTTTCTGTGGGAATAAGGTTAGAATGAAATGTGTTATGGGTGGATGCTGCTGCATTCCTGCTGTTCCGACAGAGGAATGAGGTTCTGGAGTGATTGTGTCTTGTGTTTGAGTTGGCAAAGGATGGAGAATGCCATTGCGAAATGTTTATTGTGGTAATTATTCGAGAGGGAAAATGGAGAGCAAGCATTTGGAACCGATATTTATTGATATTTAATATTGTTGCTATTTGCTACTCAGTAATGCCAGATGAAGGGGAAAGCAATCAAAATCATCTCAGATCACAGTAAATGCCTTTGGACTGACTAGGATCAAATTGTGAGTTTGTAGCTATTTCAGCTATCATACTGATTTGTTCGCTTTCAATTGATTGAAGATGGTTCCATGGTTTGGGCCTAGAAATGGCATGCCTTGAGTAGAATTGCTCGGTTGGTTGGATGCGTGTTTCTGGCTTTCTAATTTCCACAAAAGGAAAAAGGATCAGATCCATGACTATTCAATTTTGGGCTGATTCTTTGGAACCAAATTCAGTGCTTGGGTTTTGGGCAACTGACAGGATGACTTTCCTTTTGTTTTTGGCATTGTGTTCAGGGATGCGAAGGCATTGAAAGAGAAGGCGGCGAGGAAAGCAGCGCAGGCGGCTGCCGGAGGGATCAATGCAGGCGGTGGTGGTGGGAAAGCCAACAACAAGAAATGACAATTGGGATGGATATAGGGAAAACTAGAACTGGGTCAGATCTGTGGTGTTTCTTTGGTTATGGGGTCATCATTACCATGTCGTTTTGAGTTTGAAGAAATGTCATAGGATGTTCGCTTTCTTGAAGGACATTGATGTTGGCTTCTGAACAGCGTCTGATTTGGAGGGAAAGCATTCTTCCCCGCTGTATAATGGAACTACTGATGTTGTGTTCTCTTCAATTGTGACTGGTTGTGCATTCCTAATTTTAGAATAATGATGCATGATTAGGCAATTGACCTTTAATTTCCCTTTTCATACTGTAATTGATCCTTATTAAATTGTTGATGTGGTAGTTTGCTTAGGAAAGGATTAGTGAAGGCTTGGTATTTTCTAATGAGGAGTTTATCTTTTGATTAACAATGGAAGAGAAATAGTTTATCATTCGAGGGTTCTAATTTATTAACTATTTTGGTTGAGAAAAATCTATCTTCATCTCTCTAAATGGATATATTTAAGCCGAAACTGTATTTTGCCTCACTTTTCATAGGCACTTTCTTTATAAACAATTTACCCACAAATTTAACAGCCAATATTATTTCTCTTCATCGATTTTCATATTCTACCCGAATGGTCATCATCATGCTGTAATTGTTTTCCAAGTAATTGAATTAAATGGGTAATAAGGTCCATTTGACTGCCAATAATCACATAAAAATAGGCATAATCAAGGCCATGGCCGAAGTTGGGGAAATTAAAATTTCATTTATTTCACGAAAAATGATTAATTTAGAAAATGCTTTTTGAAAACAAAAATTATATAGTTTTTGTTTATTATTTTTGTGAGTGACACAAATTATTATTTAAAAATAAAAATAATCAAGGCCATGGCCTTTTTTTTTTCCCCAAAGATAACTTTGGAAAAGATTGCCGAAACCAACCCAAGAAACTGTCTCATGACATTATGCTGAAGGTTCCGTCATGAATCGGTGGAGTACATAATTTCCTTTCTCATGAAATCCCAATAATCTATTTCGGTTTACATGCCACTGGGCTATTTTATGAGCTCTTTCGGGTTTTTTGTCAGCCGATAACTTACGAAAACAAAACCAGAAACATAAATCTCATTTGTAAGAAAACTATAGTTTACGTTCTTCAAAATTTTTGGAATGAGTATATTTCACGAAAAATTAAGGATTTGAAAAATCTTTTTCCTAAAAATGATTGATTACATCACTTACAAAAACAAGTAAAAATATTATTTTTATCGTCAATGAAATTATTTAGGCACAAATTATTATCTATAACGAAAATATTTTTATTAATTAATTATTTCGAACGATACAAATAATAATTTTTAGTAAAATAATTTTCAAATCATTCATTTTCTATAAAACAAATTATACAATACCATTGACTTTATTACTTCAGTCTCTTTGGTTATTTCCCCATTCTTCTATGCTATCTATATTTATCGAGAGAAGAGGATTTCCTACTTTTTCTTTTTAGGCTACCATTCCTCTTTTTCCTTCCCCTAAATATCTTTGATAGTTATTTTAAATATCAATCGCAGGTAAAAAGAATAAATTTTAAAAAGTTTACAGAAACTACTAAGCACTACATAGTACATAAAATATTAATCCTTCCATCTCTCTATTTTTTATATCATTCTCATTTTATTCTCAATATATTCAATATTTAAATTTCTAGTTATTTAGTTAGCAAACGCGCGCAATTTTCGCGCGTGCGGGAACGCCGGTTAATTCTCGTATCCTCGATTGCAGTACGAAGGATCGATCTCCTCCCACAAGCCCATCGTGAATCGGGTTTATTTCAGTGGGCCATGGGTCCGACCCGACCCGATCCGATGGCCCGATCACGCCCAGCTAAGCTCCGCCACGAACCGAGCGCGCTCCGGTAGCCCTCGCTCGCTTGTCAGACAACTCAGAAGCTCCGCCGCTTCCGGTGGCGATTCGGTGAATCGCATCGTCGATTCTCTCTCTCTCCCTCTCTCTGTCTCGCTCCGCTCGTCGGCGAACGCCGATTCGGATCCCCAGATTCTTGTCCGCAAGCAATCGCCATGGGAACTTCAGAGTCCACGCTGTCGGGATCGCAGGTAACTCTCGATCCTTCCGCCTCCGCAAGCTCGTCCCGCTCTTCGCGGGGCTCATTCCCAAATCGTAACTGAACGACCGTCGTTTGCTCTTGAAGAGACCGGCCGACGAAATCACCACCGTCTCCGAGCGGCCGGAGGGCGTCGATCCCGTCCTGGAGAAGCTCAGGTCCCTCAAGATCGTGAGTAGCACCCTCTATGTCTAGGTTTTCGCGAGCACGTGAATGAATGCGCAGATCAGTTGCTTTCAATATTGAAAAATTGAAACTTGTGGTGGTTTGTTCGATTGATTGTAGACGCCTCCCATACTGACGTCGCTGCCGTCCGAGGGCAGCTTGACCGACATTTTGGTTAGGAAGCCGCTGTCTTCGTCGGCTCCAGGTGATGCATCGGCCTCGTGATGACACTCTTTGTGACTTGGTTTTAGTGAATCATTTTGTTTCGAAGTGAAATAGTGTAATGGGATCTTGAAATTCAAGTTGTTGGAATGGTTAATATAGGGACAGTGAATCCGAAGGTGCTACTGGAGCTATTCTCGATGTATCGCGACTGGCAGGAGGAGAAGGTCCAAAAGATTGGCAAGAAACAGGTGTGCCTTTGTGTCAGTCGATGCATATGCTATATATAGACGCTAGGACCTTTTGATGAAAAGATCATCAAAGGGGATTTTAGACGAAAGGAAGTATCTCGTTCTTCGTTATATAAAAGAGGCTTCAATTTTGAATTAGTCCGGAATCTGTAAAGAGTTCTTATGGCTTTTTGGGGGCGATCAACTTGTTGCCATTTCTTTTGGTTCGATCTTTCAGAATTCTCTTGTGAAGATTGCTTAGAAAGATCGAAAAACCTGAAGCAATTTTTGTATATTTGATCTGTAAAATGTAGATATGTGCTTCGGAGGATTTATGGAGATCCCCATTTCTTTGCTTTTCCCCTGTCGCCTCTTGTGCTGGTGGAGCATTGCTCTTCGGTCTTCCTTGTGCAAGTTTTTTAACGTGTCGCAGTAATCACTTTACCCAAAGAAGTTAAGCAATGTCCTTTGTATTTTTCTTTCCAACCGAATAAATCTATGCTTTGGACTTGAGAGCGAGCTTCTCAATCATGCATATATGTTGTGGCATATAGTGTAATACTATGGGAACTGTCCTTCTGCCAATCGTATGTGTTATCAGAACCAGGAGAGTTTGTAGTGCACAGACCTAAGGTTAGGTGCATTTTGCTGCAGGAAGGAATAGAGAACAAGATAGAACTTGTGGATGCTTTAGCTGTGAAACTTCTCCAGCGATTTAATTTCTCTGTGTCAGCAATGAAGACCACCTCTCAACATTTATCAGAAGGTACTTATCTCATGATTTTGTGATTTTATTTGCTGCGCGCTTGCTTTTAGTACTTCAAAGGATTGAATACAGAAATCATGGGTTGAATAACACACCTTCTCCAGAATATGTTTAGTACTGTGAATTCAGTTCATACTACATATTTCCTGATTGTTTCTTGTTATTGCTTATGACATATTCTTTCATTGCTTATTCTGGAAATCTATACAGTTCATGCATTGCAGGTGGAGCTTGGGGAACTTAAGGGTAGATTGACAGAGGTTATTAGTAACTGTGATGCCGTATGCAAGAGGATAGAAGCGGAAGGGCCAGAATCTCTTCGATCATCAGCGACACCATTTATTGCCAGGACCACCGATTCATGTGACACCAATAGTTCATTACAAAGAGTTCTTGAGAGCAGTCTGGCTTCTACGGACTCAAAAACAGGCTGACTGGTGCTTTTATTATTATTTTTTTCTCGTCCTGCCTTTTGGTCTGAGGGAAGTGTAATTAGCCATTCTTGATTGAGATTGAGTGCATTTGGAGGAAGCCACCGTTGCTGTTGTTAATTCATCAATGCACTCGATTTGGAGCATCAGTTTTCTGAATCATATTTGGGGGAGCCCATGTTATGTAACTTTTCTTTCTCGGCCATTTATGCAGAATTAGTTGAAAGAGCTTTCTTGAAATGGAGTAATCGGAAGTATTGGCAGTCTGTAAGTATTATTGTTGACAGTCGTGAATAACAGTTGCTGGAGCATAGTTCAAGTTGTACTCGGAAAAAGAAAATGATGGTAGACGCTCCAACAGTTTTAGGGAATTTATTGTACAATGACGAAGTCAGAATCAATCAACGTCAAGTTTTTGCTCGGCTGATTTCTCGGAGTAGAAGGTGATGAGCGAGGCTCTTTCTCGTGATGCAAAAGCCATTGCATAAAAATGAGGTTTGTCGGGACCTGACCTTACACACCAAGAAAGGAGAAAGGTTGGGGTTAGAGGTGCTTTATCATGAGAGCTCACTCATGACTCGCATCCATAAAGACGTTATCACCTCGTCTTTGGACGAACCATTTGTGAGTTCGCTTGATCACGGTTGTGAACTCTCCCAAACTTATACCTCGCGTGATGGCGGAAGGCGTTGCGATTTGTACCCACATGGGCAGCACGCCACAAGAGAGGGGATCGCGTGTGAGTATCGAATTGAAAGGTATGTTTATCATAATAGCTCTCTTGATAGCACGTTCCATCCATGAGGATAGTATCACCGGTCGTTACCATATCAAGTATGCCAAATCATGGTTAGTTTTGACGAGATCCATAACCCTCATGATGGGTTGATTTTATTAGCCAGTTTTTTTTTTTTTTTTTTTTTTAAAATAACCTAAAAATATGGGAGTTGCCACTAGCCTCGTTTTTTGAGGGTCGGTGAGAGAACTCAATCGAGAGTTGGGAGTAATTTCTCGATTTCTACGCAATTAGAGATTCTAGATTTAGGTTATTTAATATTTCTATTAGTGCCATTCGGTACCTAACGGTTTGTAGTGTTTCCTAAGGTGTTCATGCATTTTTTTTTTTACTCTTTTGGATTGTTAAAACTACCTAAGTGATCATGCATGGATGGTTATTTTCATGCAATTTCTATTTGTATAAAAAGAAAGAAATCAAACAATTTGAAATTTAAAGACAAGACAGAAAATAAGCAATCAAAAGAATAGTTAAGGGAAAGCAATAAATCTAACATACATCCCTAGGTGACAAGTGAAAAATAAAGTAGAAGAAATGAAATCCGCATCGCTGTTTATACAACTCAAAAATGGGGATAAGTACACTAATGGTGCCAAAAGTTGTGTATGGCGCTCACTTTGATGCCAAAAGTTTCCGTCGGATCACTTAAGTGCCAAAAAATTTGAAAAACGCTCACTTTGGTGCCAACTCCGACGAAATTGGCCGGAAATCCGACGTGACCTTTTTTTATTAATTTTTGACGCCGACGTGGCTCGTCGGAGAGTTGAGTCAGCATCTAAACACCAAAACGACGCCGTTTGGTGTCTCCCCCAATTCAAAACCCTAATCTCCCACCGTCGCTGTCCTCGACGGTCCTTGCGCTTGGCGGCCACGGCTTTGACCCCGACCTCGACCCCAACTGCGACGATGGCCACTCAACGGCAGCGGCTCTGACCTCGACCCCGACCCCGACGATGGCCACTTGGCGGCCGTAGCTCCGACCTTGACCTCGACCTCGACCTCGACCGCGACGATGGCCACTCGATGGCCGCGGCTCAAACCCCGACCCCGACCCCGACGATGGCCACTCAACGGCCGTAGCTTCGACCCTGACCTCGATGATGGCCACTCGGTGGCCGCAGCTTCAACCCTGACGACGGCCACGGCTTCGACCTCGCCGAAACCCTAATTTCTTCCCCATGTGAGCTAAACGGCGTCGTTTCCATGAAGCCATCCACGTAGGACGGCAAAACGACGTCGTTTTCTTAAGGAGGACCGAAAACGACGTCATTTAAAGGCTTATCAAATTTTTTTTTTTTTAAAAATCATTTTGGCCGGAATCTTTCGCTGGAGGCCGAAATCTTTCGTCGGTGGCACCAAAGTGAGCGTTTTTCCTCCGATTTGGCACTTAAGTGATCCGACAGAAACTTTTGGCACCAAAGTGAGCGCCGTACACAACTTTTGGCACCACTTATCCCCTCAAAAATGACCCGAAACATACATCGGGTAAAAATGAATACAAAACTAGGTCGGAATGGACATCAACCTCTCATCGTTTTCAAGTCTTGAGGGATCTCCACCTCTAAAGACCTAATCTAATTCTAACCTAAAACTAAGACTAGGTACATACAATAGGAAAGAAACAATTATTCATGACAAAATAAGCACAATCATAAATCACAAAAGAAAAATAAAAAAATCAAGCAATTACAACAAGATTCAATTTTGATCAAGTTGGACCTCGGGGTTGGCCTTTGCAAATCATGCATCGGTCCCTCTAGACATCTATCCCAAGTCATTCTCATGACTTACAACCATTAGTGACCACTTGTGTTCTCGCATGGTCACTAATGCTTATAAGTCCCTAAGACTTGTTCTAGGTAAGTGCCAAGGTTGTCTTACAAGATCAGGCATTGCATCTAAACATGCATCGAAACATACATCTAATATCCACAGGCTTCAGCAAGAATTAAACATGCAGGCAGGCTCATGAGCCTTGATTCTCAATCAATCATACAATTTTTAGTGAGCTAGTGTTGGATCACTTATTCAGATAATAGGCGCCAAACACAATCATTGACATTCTTAACACATGAGATGATATTGTGCGTAAGTGATTCACATGGTGCCTCAAGAAATTTTGAATGTACTTATAACATCAGGATGATATATTTTGACAAAAGTGTTGAAGGTTAGGTATGATCTCGTTTGTACTATGGAGCATATTTAATTGTCAAAGCTAATATGGGGTGCATATTGCACTACTAACAGATGTCACAGGCATTTTAAATACGATGCAAGCTTCAAGAGGATTAACCTCAAATTAGAAGTTTCGAAAGATGCTTAACAATTGATATTGGAAGCATCACATGTATCAAAATCATTTCTACATGGAAAACCGACATCTCACTTCAAATTTGGAAAAAATGTTGATAAATGACATTTTAATTTTCCAAAAATCTCCAACAATGAAGATCGAGAAATTTGGAACCAATTTCATGAAAATGATGAACCCTATTTTAATCATGCAAATTGTCTTAAAGAATCCTAAAAGAAAATCACAACAAAGATTTTCAGCAAAACATCACATTACGGACAAACGAAATCAACACAATCGGCGATGGACTTATGACAAATAGTCTCAAGAAAATTCCATAACGTGCATGACATCACGGGAAACACATTTTATTAAGGAAGTTTTTTTAAACGAGCCATGTAGGCATTTATAAAAATTTAATGAAGTTTAGAGTCGCATCAGAAATTCAGCAGAACAGTAGGATAACATGACACAACAATAGAGATTTGACCTAGTGAACGGACCTTTAGAAATTTGAAATTTCATCACAACGTTGTCGAAAGAGCAACAAACAAAGTTTGTCAAGAGTCTGACTCAGGAATCTTTGACTAGAAAATCACACAAAAATGACAAAAGTCAGACTAAACAGGGTAAAACAGGGGTTCCGAATTTAACTTAAGTCAAATTTCTAACCTAACTTGGTAAAAATGGAAAAAGAGTCAAATGGTAAGCAAATCGCACAAAATCAGCGGTATTGGAAAGATCTAGACGAGTCCTACGACTTCATAGAAGAGTTCGAATCTAATTGAAGTCAAGTTGGTGCTAAAAAATCGAGGTTTGTGAAAGCGCGCAGATCAGCCACTAACAAAACAGAACGTAGTGCATGTTTAATAGTTCAAAAGACCACTTAAACAATGTGTGAATGGTATGAAACTTGCATGTGATGAAAGATTGAATACGACAATGATTTGGGTAAAACATTTAACCCTAGGTCGGGATGCACATGAATCACACGATTCGTCAATACTGTAAAATGACTTTGAACTAGGGATGACATGTTCGGTAAATTTCAATTGCGATTAGCCTAATTGATGCACGATTTTCACATACCAAATGAAGTTCAAATATGACATGCCATGATGGACAACGAAACTTGTAACACTCCCTTCAAATGTCGAGAATGCATTGATGTATGATTTGGTCTTTAAGAGACCCAAACAAATGTGTTTTAATTTGCTCATGATGAGCTCCTAATCTAAAATAGCCATCACAGAACATGCTTAATTTCGACGATCTAGCGACGTGTAAAAATCTTACGAAAAATTCCACATGTGGAATGCGACACGACAAACATTTTTTGTGAAGACATATAGACTCAATTTGGATTGCACAATCCTACATGGACATAGCAAAACATAGGCATATTATAAGGTGCATTAATTGCAGTAGTACCTAAACACAATCATGCATGCAATTGACATACCAAATAATAATCAAATCTTTCGAATCATGCCTCTTTAGAACACATGACGTGTATTACAAGTTTCCTCAAGGATATAAAGTCAAATAGATTCATCTACAACCTCAATTTTCACACAAATGTAATTCGGACCTAGTGCAGGGCAGATCAACAAAGGTTCAGTTTTTGACGATTCTGCTTAACCAAAACATCTTCAAAAGTTCCAGAAAAAATCTATGTTGTAGACAAGACAACTTTACAAAATCTCGTGAAGAAAGTTTTTCCAGATTCTAATTATAAAAATCAGTATGAAAATAACAAATCAGAAAATCGGAACAAGATCAGAAACACAGATCGATCTATAACAACCGCAGAATCGACCAATTTTGGACATATTTTTTGATGACTGAACGATGCCGTTTGGGACCTGGGACCTATCAAATTGAAACTCTAGAAGTCTATTTTCATGCTTAGATGGTCTCAAGGTTAGATAAGTTCATCTACTTCCTCACAAAGGTACAAAATTGCAGATTTATGAAGATCAAGTTCAAACAACCTCAGGTTCATGATCAATGAACATCAAACCACAGCAAATCATCCAATAACATTAACAATCTCAGATCTAAGCATATTTTATAAATCTAAACTTGAATCCTGGCCTTGATCGGGTAGGCCGATCTCGCCTCATCGAATTCGAGATCAAGATGTTTACTTTTTGCGCGATTGAACAAAATCAACATCGCCGGAACGTGATCGGAGCTTTGAGGATTCCGATTGAATCGCCAAGGGATTGGCTAGTGGCTAGTTAGAGCGCCGGTTCACCTTGGATAGAACTGGTCCAAAACTGGACCAGCCTTGAGCTGTCGTTGAGATTGGGCCACCGGAGGAGTTCTAGTGACCTTTTCGTCGATCCCCGACCACAGCTAGGTCGGGGATTCTTCAAAGTGGCAATTGAAGATGATCGGACCACTACAGTGCCGCCGAGTAGCGCTGGTTCGGTTGGATGATCTGACTGAAGGCAAGACCAGCGTAGGCACTGGTCTTTGACACCGTGATAAAGGGGCCACTGGACGGGGAGGTGCGATGATCGCTGTGGCTGAGGAGAGTTGCGATCAGCTCGGGGGAGAGAGAGAGAGAAGAGAGAAGTCGATGACCCAAGCAGTGGCGGCGAGATCGTCGGCCGGGGAGAGGGGGGGGGGTTGTGTACGCCGGTGATTGCTGGTCGAGTGCAGAGGAGGTAGAAGAGAGAGAATTGCCGGGAGAGAGAGAGATTCAAGAGAAAGAGAGAGGTTTCTGTTTCAGTGAGATAGAAAAATCTGTAAAATGAGGTCCCCTTTGCATTTCGGAGGGAAAAAACCTTTTATACTAAGGCCTAATCGCTGTTAGTTCAATCTGACGATCAAAATTTTCATTTAATGGTCAAATTACGGCCATTAAAGGCTAATTCCACTTAAAACATATCCTATGACCGATCGGATGGCTTCGATTCGCAAAAATCGAGATTTAAAATTGTGCAATTTGGTCCTTTAAGGACTAAATTAAAATTAAGGGTCTTTTTGCAAAATTTTGAAAATGCAAGGGCATGAGGACAAAATACACATAATGAGGGATTGGAAACTGGTCGCCAACGACCCAGAACTGGTCGGCAAGGGGCCTAACCGGCCTGCCTCGTCGGGGGCGGTCAAACTGGTTCACACTGGTTAATTGGTTCTTGTCTGGTTCTGACTAGTTCTTGGCCGGGCAGTCCTTATGGGTTTAAAATTGTGCAATTTGGTCCTTTAAGGACTAAATTAAAGAGAAAACTTGTCCAATTTGATGAGAAATTGTCTGATTTTAATCAAATTAAGCCAATTAAAAGCCGTAAATGCAATCTATGAGTTTTCTATTGACTTAATAGAATGATTATTGTGAAAAATAGTGGACCTAGACCATGGGTATACATAATTGAACATTATGGACCAAAATGGACACTTTTGCAATTTCTCACTCCCGATTGCAAATTTATTAAAAATGAATTCAATTAATATTGCAATATACCTATTTGACTAATTGTCCATGTTTACGATAACTTAGTGCATCCAAATTGACCTTGAATTGGCATCACAACTGTTATGCAAAAAAAAAAAAAAAATGATCGAAGCCTAATACTGAAATTGGACATTGATTCACGAAATTAAATCTTAATCATGAATGGGTCCACTTAAATTTCCTTAATTGAAGCTGATTAGCTTGGTTTACCTATACTCAAGAGAATGAAATTCCTCAAATTAGGAAGTTCTTGAGTCAATTTCTCAAAATGGATCCCAGATTTGGACTTATCTCAAGAAAATGAGTGAAATACAAATGTCTGTTCGCAACTCATGAATAATTGATTTGGACCCCCTAATTAGAGCTTAATACGGTAATTCATTTGTCAACATGACGATTCTCGAAATTGAATGAACGAGTAGATCATAAATAGTCCTTAGACCAAATATCATGATAGGAACTACACCTAATTATAGTTAAAATGAAAGTAATTTTATTTTTGGTCGATTTCAAACCTAAAATCGAAAAATTAGGAAAACAAGGTTTTTAATCGAATTTTATAAAATTTTCGACACGAAAGTCAAATTGACACTAATACAAAGTGTTTTGTGGGTTTTTGATTTTTAAAATTTTTTTAGTTAATATTTGACAAAAAGTCAACTATTGAGTTAACTTTCCCTAAAAAAAATGATTTTTAATCAAAATTTTGAAATTTTTGAAAATTCACTTAACTAAAATGAAATTAAAGCTATTTGACATCTTTTTGGACAAAAAACCAATTTTTGACTCGGGGTTGACTTTTTTGCTCAAAAAATTGACAAAAAAGTTAACCCAAAAGTTTACCGTTTGATTTTTCGGGTTTTTGTTGAAAATGAATAAGAAATCATTCAATAGTGACAATGCAAAAGAAAGAAATGAAAAAAAGATACTTTTTGGTTGAGAAATAGGCTCCGTCGTGATCGGAAACCCCGATCTTGGTTTGTACATTTTTTAACGTATCAACTAAAAATCAGGTGTCAACAAGATTTAGACTCGATAAGTGTGGGGTTACTGCGTCATCGGAATTGGTGGTGGAGGTTGCATGTCCGAAATAATTGGAAATCGACATTCACCTTCTTCCGTTTGCCCGGGAATCAACAAAATTACTCACATTGGATTATATCACTCCATGATCTCTATTTAAACAAAAATGGAAGTTCGTCAATTGAAAGGGAAGCCAAGGGCCGCCATGTTTAATTTAGTCTTTGATTGCTTGAAGTTGCTTCACTTTCGGCACATGATGGTGGGAGATTTGACTTGGCACTGCTTGTGAGGTCACATGATGCGTTCTGCAAATGCTCAAAGTCCACAAGCGCTCTGATTTCTTGACGGATGGGTTTCTACACTTGGGGCATTTGAGGAGGTAATTGGATTGTCTACGTCCCTTGTATATTGATGAAAGACTAGCAATTCGGTACCCAGTTGATTTGCTTATTGAATTTAGCGTCTTTTGGTTTCGGATATATGTATGTATGGTGCATTTATGAAGTTCTTGTAATTTCGTAACTTTGTTTTACTCCATAATATTCTTTTCTAAAGGAATCACCCAAGAGATGATAGCAATGTCTTGGTTTATGCACTTCACATGGTTCTTAGGTGATGCTTCGATTGGTCTCCATTCTACTTGAGATACGTCAAAGTGCAGATTCTTCATCTGTTCATTGTCTGTCTTAAGATTCTGGTCAATGCGTAAGATGGAATTTGATTGCTCCATGCTAGAGATGCAGGAGTAATATGAAAGATGGAATCTTAATTTCCACAGTAAGTTAAAAAAAATTATGAGTACGGATTAGTTTGTGTGTGATGCTTTTCTGGCCTATGGTATTTTGGTAATTTCACTTGCACTAAAGTACTTTTCGGTTTTGCATTCGAGAAATTGTTATTGTGCTTTTCATATATTCTAAGATTGATGATCTAGACATAAAGACGTGCTGTGGACTCCATTACTAGGGATCTATAATTTAGTTCAGCGTGAGTCACTTTGCATTTGCTTATTTTACTGGAAATGCTTCATTCAATTGTACCATTAGATCTACTGCATAGTGCTAATAAGTGTATTATTTCTAAATTCACTGAAGACATAGGCTACATTTGGTCGTTTGGATTCTAACCAGGGATAGAACATGAAATTAAGGAATTTTACTATATCATATTTACTATTTGCTGATTGTAGTCGAATATATTCATATCATATTATGTATATTGTTTGGTATAAAAAATATATTAGTATAAATGAATAATTTTTTTTTTTTTTTTTATAAATGGAGATGGTAAAAATCTCTCTCGACATTTTTTGTACTTTATTTTTATTTGCATTTTTTATTTAATTTTTTATTTAATTTCTTCTTATTTCTTTATTCCCCTTCCATCATTCTCTAATAAAATTTTATTAAATAGTCAACTATACTAATATACATAAAATGTTAAAATACCTAAATTATGTAATAAATATAAATATATATTTAAATTTATATATTGAATTTATATTCTAAAATAGAACTAAGTTCTAATATAAAAATAAAAATAAATTAAATTGAAATGACTAAATTGTTATTTTTTATTTTTTATTTCTTATATTAGAATTCAAATATTATTTATATACTGAAATATAATTATAATTTTGTTAATTTTTGTGGTAAAGTAATTTTTTTTTTTATAATTTTATAATTTAAGAAGTTTATTATACGAGAAATAAATTTCATAATATGAATGTTCGAAATCTTATCTATCTTTATCTCATCTTCCTTATGGGATAATTTTATCCGGTCTATATCTCTCTTATATTCGACTGATCTATCTCATTAGGAGAATTTATGCAAAAAACATTGACAAAAAGGATCACAAAACTAGTAACCATATTGGTTCTGGTAGTAATAGACATGATGCCCATCACTTTTGAAGTACTTGACAAGCTTTTTTGGATCTAGCTCGGAAATTGACTCAGGAACACATGGTTCAATCATGAAGAGGGTCTGAAAGATAAAGGACTATCTTTCTTTTCCTTGCCAAATTTGATGGAAACAGTTCCATCTTTCTTTCTGACAAATTCAGAGTTTGTTGACTGGAATGGCTTGTTGTTCTGATGTAGCTTTTCATAGTTGGTGATCCATGTCTCCGGAAGGAGCTTAGCCAACTTCTCCTTAGGAATCTTTCTGCAAGTACCAAACATAAGATAAGATAATTTTATCCAATCCTAAATTTTATTCAGATTGTCAAATGTAGCCATAGTGTTTTAGTGTGCTTATACGTTGACGATATGTTTATTTTTGGAACTAATGTGACCGGAGTCATTGAGATTAAGAAGTATCTAATTTCCATTTATAAAATGAAATATTTGGATGAAGTGGATACTACCTTGGGTATTAAAGTTATAAAAAAATATAGTAGGGATTATTCTTTGTGCCAAAGTGATTACGTTAAAATAATGTTAAATAAATTCAAATATCTTGGTTTTGAAGAAATGAGTACTCAATTTGCTTCTAGTATTAGTTAAATAAAAATATTAGTAGAGCAGTAGCACAATTTGAATTTGTTAGTACTATAGGGTCTTTAATGGAGTCTTTGACACCTAGAATGTCAAAACTTGGCATGGGGAGATATTTAAGTACCAAAAGTTAGGAAAGTAATACTTAAGTGCTAAAATCGAAGCACAATGAATCGATTAAGTGTCAACGGTGAGAAAATCCGGCCAAAATACATACGTTGCCTTTTTCCGGCGAAGCAAGTGCAAAATGATATTGTTTTGCACACTAATCTAAACAAGTGCAAAAACGATGTTGTTTTGCTGATGTGGCTAGATAATTAATATAAATATTAATTAAATCAAATTTAAATCTAAATTTATTTATTCATAAAAATAAATAAAATATATTTTTTTTCTTTAAAAAAAGGGAAGAAGATGAAGATTGGAGGCAGTTGAGGGCTTAGCCCTCATCACCACCTCCCCGCCATCGCCGAGAAGGGCTAATGATTGTGGAGGGAGGGTTGGCTAGGGTTGCTAGGCCCTAGGGAGGGGTCGGCAACCCTAGCCGATCGGCAGTGAGGGCTTGCGAGCCCTCGCCTAGATTTGGGGTGAGGGTCGCGGCCCTCCCCCAAATCCGGCGAAGGTCGCCAGCTCTCGTCCAGATCTGGAGCGAGGGTCGGGGTGAGGGTCGCGGCTCTCCTCCAAATCCGATGAGGGTTGCCAGCCCTTGTCTAGCTGGGCTAGGGGCCGGGCCGCTGCTTGTTGGGTCCCAAATTTGGGCAAGGGCTCACAGGCTCTCGTCGCTGGTCGGCCAAGGTTCCCTACCCCTGGCCAGGGCTCGGTGACCTTGGTCAACCCCCTTGGTCGTCGGCCCTTCTCGGTGACGGTAAATGTGGCAATGAGGGTTGAGCCCTTGCTGTTATGCAAATTTGGTTTTAAATTTAATTTATTTAATATTTTTACTAAAATTCAAATCTGCGTCAAAACGACATCGTTTTGGCACTTCTTTGGTGAGTCAGCTCTCGGCGAGTAATATTAATAAAAAATTACCACGTAGGATTTCTAGTGAGGATCGCTGGACTTGGCACTCAAGTGTCCCATTTTTGGAAAAAAAGAGTAGAACTTAAGTATTGGTTTTCTAACTTTTGGCACAATGTAATGCATTGTACTAGACCTGATTTTGTATTGTCCATGAGTAAGTTGAGTAAATATACTAGTAATCCAAGTATAGAACATTGGAAAACTATTACCAAATTTTTTTGTTATCTTAAAAAAACTAAAAAAATTGGGATTGTTCTATAATAATTATGATTGTATTAGAAAGAGACACTAATGCTAATTGGATTACAAGTGTGTGGGATAAACACTCCACTTTGGGATGGACTTTCACAAGTGATGGATGTACCGTATCTTGGGCGAACAAGAAATGTACATGGATAACTCACTTAATAATGAAATATGAATTCATTGCTTTAGTAGCAAATGAGAAAGAGGCTGAATTGATTAAGAAAATTAATGTTGGACATCAAATAATGGCCTAGTCAGGCTATTTATGGTGACAGTCAAGCTACTTTAGCAAGAGTTGATAATTATACTTATAAGGGCAAGTCTAGCTATAACAATATAACACATGAGTACATAAAATAATTGATTTAAGATGGTACCATAACAATTGTCTATGTGAGGTCAAGTAAGAATCTAGTTGATCCCTTTACAAAGGCTTTACCAAAAGGCATGATAAAGATGACCTCAAAAGAAATGGGGCTAAACCCTTTGACTAAAATCACTAGTAATGGTAATCTAACCTAATACTAGTAAATCACTAATTATAAGGTTTAATAGGTAAAAACAAGTTATTGAAAGTGATTGTTTGATATCGACATTAGCTTGGATATGAGAAGTCAATATCTTCTATCATGTCTTGAAGGCTAAATTATATTCTTAATAAAGCGTAATACAAATTAGTAATGTGTTTATTAGCTAGATGCTTTATCTATATGAGCTTAGAAGTGGTGCCTTTCTTATGAAAGTTAGGGTTACTTTTGAGTGAGCTCATGAAACAGATGCAAGCAAAATGCCATAATCATACTAAGTACATTATGAACTTCTCGTTGAAACAAATGGTTAGTTTATGTGGGCTATATATGATTCTATTATTATATTGACAAATTTAAAGTATAGCAACTTGAAACTTTTATAGAATTTTGAGATACTTGCACTAAATAAAGGTTTAACTAGAAAATGGGCCTTTATGTATGTCTATTAACCTCATGGAAATTTTGGTTGTATTTTCTTTTTTAAAATTTTATTTTTGTATTGTAAAACAAAGTGGGGGATTGTTGGTACAAACAAACTAAAAGGTACATTGTCCCATATTGAAAAGATGTAAGTGCACATGTAAAATATATTTGCCAATAATCAAGGATTATTATTATTTTTATTTATGAAAATTTGAATTTATAATTATAAAATAACAATTGTGTCCCATTGAAATAGTGTGACATATTAGGTGCTCTTACAATTTTTGGAAGGTTGTGTCTATTTGAATATAATTTCTTAACATTTGGAAGGTTATGTCTGTTCTGACATAATTCATTCATCTTTGAAAGGTTGTATACATTCAAATATATTTATTTAATATTTCTATTCAATACTTTTAACTTTCAATTTCATTTTCTTTCTAAAGATATACAACCATAATTTCCAATTGTTTCCTTTTGAGAAATCCTAGAAAAATACTAGAATTGCTATATGGTATTTTCATTGAGACTTTTTGTATCTTGAAAGATTTTTGCCAGTAAGTATTAGCAGCATTGTGAAGCAAATAATTCCTTAAAAAGAATATTATCGCACCTCAAAATTGGACTCCATCTATTCTTCCTAATTGAATTTGTCCCCAACAATTTAGAATAAAAGATAATTTTTTTTAATTCTGAATTTCATAATTTGTCAAAAATTACAACTTTTCAAGGAGAGTAAGTTATACTTGAATAGACACAACTCTCGATATGTTAAGAGGTTATGCTCGAATTTGAAGGCTATAAGAGTGTGTAACGACCGTTAGGCAAAATAATAATAAAATTCAAAGTTAAATAATAATTAAAATAACCGTATTGTATTTCGATCAGTCACATTGTTTTAATAGTACCAATTTATAATTATAAATTCAAATTTTAATAAATAAAAAAATTATAATCATTGATTGGTGCCAAATATAGTTGATAGGTGTACTAGCTCTGTTTGTCACAAGTATATTAATTTGTGGTTTTTCGTGATATCAATCCAACTTAACGGAAACTAATGAAGAGTAAATTTATCACAAATGTACCGATTTAGGGTTTTTGATGGTAAAAAAATTAGTTTGGGGTAAATTTGTCATATGTGTACTAGTTTGAGATTTTTCTTGGTATTAACCTTTATTCTTTCATTTCCATTAGCATTAGTAATTCATTCCATACGTATTGTTTCTTGTCCAAGACACACGGTACCCAATCCACTCAAAACGAAAAAGAGAAAAATCAAGTAGCCAACTTCGATGAAAGGTATTTTGTTAACAACCATTTTCGGTGAAACAATACTTTACCCTTTTTCTAGAGGTTGGGACACCTGGAGTGCCATAACTTGGCACGGAGGGACACTTTAGTGCCATAACTTTAAAATGGTACACTTAAGTGCCACTCCGGCGAAAATCCGGCCAAATGGCTGACGTGGCAATTTTTCGGCGAGTTTGGTCCAAAACGGCGTCGTTTTGCATGCTGACGTGGCGGAAAAAATGCAAAAACGACGTCATTTCGTGTCTGACGTGTAAATAATAATATAAAAATTAATTAAATTATATTTAAAATTAATTTTATTTAAAATATTCAAAAAATTTAAAAATTTAATTTTTTTAAATAAAAGAAAATTTTAAAAATTTTAAAAAATTAAGAAAATTTTAAAAATTAAAAATTAAAAAAAAAGGGGGGAGGGGGAGGTTGAACGGGAGGCTAAGGGCGAGCCCTCACCGCCTCCCGTTGTTGCCGGGAAGGGCCGGCGACGGAGGGGGAGGGTCGGCCGGGGTCGCCGGCCCTTGGCCGATTGATGGCGAGGGTCGCAACCCTCGCCCCCGGATCTGGGCGAGGCTCGCGGGCCCTCGTCGGCCAACGACCTCGGCCAACCCTCCCCACTCCGTCGCCGCCCTTCCCGGCGGCGAGGGCCGCGACCCTTGCCCAGATTCGGCGAGGGGTCGCGACTCTCGCCCGAGATCCGGCGAGGGTCGTGGCCCCTCATTGCCTCCCCCGCTGCCGCCGGAAGGGCCGGCAACGGAGTGGGGAGGGTCAGCCGGGGTCGCCGGGCCCTGGTCAGGGGCCGGCGAGGGCCCGTGAGCCCTCGCAGCCCTCGCCGTCGGTCGGTCGGGGGCCGACAACCTCGGCCGACCCTCCCCCTCCGTCGCCAGCCCTTCTCGGCGACGGCGGGGAGGCGGCGGTGGCGAGGGCTCGGCCCTCGGCCGCCCGTTGGATCTCCCCCGTTTTTTTTCTTAATTTTTTAAATTTTTTAAATTTTGTGAATATTTAAATAAAATTAAGTTTAAATTTAATTTAATTAATTTTTATATTATTATTTACACGTCAGACGCGAAACGACGTCGTTTTTGCATTTTCTCCGCCACGTCAGCGTGCAAAATGACGCCGTTTTGGACCAAACTCGCTGGAAAGTTGCCAAGTCAGCCATTTGGCCGGATTTTCACTGGAGTGGCACTTAAGGGCGCGCATGACAACCATTATATTCCAGAAATAGTTTCTGGAACAGAAATAGATTTCTCTTTCAGAAATCAAAAGTAGAAAATTTTAGCTTATGATTTCTCTTTCAAACTTATTTTTGGAATATAAATCTATTCCAGAAATAGAAAAACTGAATAGATTTATCAAACGGATTTCTCTTCCAGAAACAGGTCCGGAACAAAAAACTATTTCTGGAACAGAAATTTTGGGTTGTCATGCACCCCCCAAGTGTCCCATTTAACTTCGAAACTGGCACTCAAGTGTACCATTTTGAAGTTATGGCACTTAAGTGTCCCCCGGTGCCAAGTTATGACACTTGGGCTGTACTTATGCCCTTTTTCTACTTCAAAGTTCATAGAGAATGAAAGAGTCATTTGCATCTCTCCTTGATTTGTTTTGATTTAAGTGATGGAGTACGACGAAAAAGAGAATTTTAATACCTTCAAACAGGGAATATGAACTCGTCATTCTCGTACTATTCATCGCAAAATCCTTCAAAACAATACAAATAAGTCAATATGAAATATTCTAAAGAAAAAATTCAATATGTGTACAAGACAAAGAAAAGAAGGGAGAATAATTGTATCGCACGAAACATGATGGAAGGACTGTCAGAGTTTATGGAACTCAACTGAATCAAGAAACCAAACCTCTTATAAGCACCTATTGTATATGATGAATAGTAACCAAGGAATTTCTAAAATTTACCGGAAAAGATATAATATTTTTGAAGAAATTTTCCAGAGAAATATGATTCCTGAAAGTACGGCGCTCCTGCCCTGTTTCCCTAATCTCCAGATTTGCCACTGTCGAAGAGAAGCAAATTTCATTGCTAATGGGGCTGCCAAAGCCCATGGGTGTTCTTCACTTCCACCGAATTGGGCTGTCTCCCCTCCCCATCATCTTCTGGACCTTCTTTACTCTGAAGCACTGTCGAATGGTTGTTCCATTTTGCGTTCATAAATAATACTATCGTTTTAGACCCAAAAAAAGAAAAAAAAAAGAAACTTATGTTGGTAGTTAAATCTCAAACGATTAATAATAACAAAAGTCAAGTCACTAAGGTTACGAGATCGGAAAAAATACACCATAATAAGTGTCAAATACACGTTTAGGTGGGCGATTACATGGAGCATTTTCTAGCTTAATGGAGTTCTATATGTCATCATGGAATATGATTTATCACAAGTACGTTGTAATAATCTTTAAAAACATTAAGTGCGGTATCAAGAAATAAAGCTCCAGTTGACTATCATGATTCGCCACATATCACGCGTTGAGTGATCCTACAGCCCACTAACACGTATTTAGTAAAATGACGCATGGTGAAGTAGAAAGTATGATAATTGTCTTGTGGAGTTGGGCCATGGTAATTAGTGGACTTCTTTTATTTCCCGATATTTTTAAGAGTTAAAAAATACCACATTTTGTTTCGATTGAAAACTGTGTTAAATAAAGACTGATTTTGTTGCGCGGGTTTTTGCTAGTATGTTTATAATGTACGTCTTCTTATAGCTCGGGTATATTATGTTTGTAATTTCTCACAAAAGAACAATGGATAAAAGGAAATGAGGATATACCGAATGAAGTCAACCCGTTTTCATGGTGAAAGAGTCCCAGAAGGGGCACTACGGTATCTTTACTTTCAAATTTCCCCTCGCCAGCCAATTAAATGCCCGTTAACTTCGGTCAAGCCTGGCTGGTCGAATCAAACACGACCTTCACCAAGACAACGTCCTCGACATGTGACCTAATAATCACGTTTAATTGAGTACTACTCAATCAACCCGTGTGGATTGATCAACAGTTTGACCACCCCTAAGCTCGGATTAACTCAAATCGAATTGACTTAACTCTTTGGCCAATAAAAAAAAGGGAAAATTTTAGAATTTATCACTAAGCTCGTTTCTTCCCTTCCATTTTCGTGGCAGTTTCTTCCTTCCACGAAAGCTCTTAAATTTGCTGTTGTCACAAATTTCTTATTGACTCTCTCTTGTCCCCATTGTGAAAAGAGCGAGTGAACCAAATTCTCAATCCCGTCGCACTTGGAAAAGCTTTTGGAGCGAGAAACCAAGAACTAGACTAGAGTGATGGAGGTGTAGAATCAGATTCGTACCGTAGCGAGGCAAGCAGCGAGGTTAAGGATGGAGATTTTTCAAAGAATAAGATTCTAGAGATAAAATGCCCGATTTTTAAAATTGGACTACAATATGGTTTAGTCAACTTTGATTAAATATTTGATTTTTTTTCACTTTTTTAAGCATTCTTACGTATTTATCGCATTACTTTATAAGCTAATTTTGTTCTCAATTATAGAATAATAAGGATCACATTCATCCGAAGTTGCTTCCTATTTCTCATGCCAGTCACTTCATTCTTCTCTTTATAAAACGCGCATAATTGGCACATAAACTCAAAATAATGTAAATAATTGAAAAGCAGTATTTGCATAGTCATCGACGTTTTAAATAGTATCCACCCCTTTCTTTTCCTGTTATTCTCACCTCTCCATCTATTTACCCTCTATACCGCTCTTCCTCGTTTTAGACATTTCATTCGTTCCAAACAACATGCACAATTTCCGGATGCACGAACCTTAGAAATTAAGTTAATAGCATCACAATTTTTAAGTTAATTTTTGTGCGGATATAGGTTATAAACCCTTTTAACTTTGATTTGTGAAGGACATATTTAATATTAAAAAAAGGCTAATATGTAGAATTACTTGGAATAGAAATCCATTTATAAATGTTTACCAATGGACTTGCGTCAACTGAAGGACCTGACCAAGATGAGAAGACTCCCTGAATAACTCGTGAACAGAATTTTTGAGCAATTCGCGAAACTCTTGTTCCAGTATTGGAGGCCTAGGTTCCCTTGAAGTGACCTACTCATGTTCTTGTTGCTGCTTTGTTTTCTCTCCAAGATAGGGAAGCATAAATATTACTCTGCAAAAAGGGATCCAAGCTCTCTTTATAGATCACTCGAATCTTTATCACATGCACGTCATAGAACCGTTTCGCTGGAATTGGAACGAGTCATTTGGAAGGAAAAGAACAAAAATAAAATAAAATCATAAACATATGCATTAGTACTAATTTAATCATAAATATTTCAATTGGACTAATTTAGTCCTATATCTTTTTACATTAGCACTAATTGAGTCCATAGGATAAATTTGGGCCGGAAAGTGCAGACGTTGACATCAACTGTCCTATGTGGCATAACTAGTGTGACATCCTGATTTTCAACCTTACTTTCAACTAAATGAAATGAGCTTTTCATCGACGTGCCTATGGTATTTTTCTCTGAGTTGGTCACTTACAAGATAACTAGTCTATCAGGTGAAGCCGTTAATAAATCTAAATGCGACATATTTGAGAATTCGATCAGAAATCGACTGCTCGATCGTGCTAATCTGCAAGCGTCAATATAGCAACGTTAAAATCGACTAGAGACTGGAGATAAGTCGATTCGATAGAGGCATGTAATTAAAGTGTGGGTGATTCCATCTGATTGCAAAATTCTTGTCGAACAGTATTAAACCAATTTTTCTGTTGATTATGTATTCTGTGCCCGTATTTGAAATCTCGAGATTTTCACAACAATCGAGAGTCGCCAATGAGTCGAAGATGCATAGTGTGGATCGAAAATAATCGACCACGAGTCAAATGCGCTAAAAATTCATAAAATCTACTCGGTAGGTTAGGTCACGCTAAAATTGCGTCTGGTTGAAATTAATCACGAAATTGAACCTCGTTTCAAGAATCGGAAGTTTTGGCGTGTCACAATTTATTTTAGGAATATCGACTCATCCTTCGAAGAAATTTCGGCGAATTTGTTTTCGGCAAAAAATCAAAATTGGGTGATTTTGGCTCGGGAAATTCGAGGGCCATTTTTGGTGAGCATTTTGGCCTTTAAGTTGGATCAATTGGTGAGGAAACTTGTAGAATTGAGTGTGGGCTTCCTCTTTGGCAATTTGGCCATCAATTTGAGGCCAATTGGAATGAAATTGAATGGAATTGAAGTTAGAAATGGGTGAAATTTGTAGGCCTTGGTGGGGTGCAACATTTCAGCTTCATCCTTGGCTTCTTGGAGAAGTTTTGGAGAGGAAATGGCTGAGGATCATGGCTGTGGACTTTGGGGGCCAAGTGGTGATGAGTTTGGATATTTGTTGAAGACTTTGTGGCCCCTTTGTCCCCCTTAAGCCACCAGCAGCCCACCTTCTTCTTCTTCCTCTTTGCTTCAGCCTCCATTCCTTTGTCTCAAGCTTCCATTTCCGAGCAAACCAGCAAGCATCTCCTTGTAAGTCGAGCCAGCCACCACCGCCGGGTTGCCTCACGCTCGTCTGAGCTGCCGTTGAACTGCGCACCAGTCCCTCTTGCCGTTGCGCCTGAGCTTGAGCGCCTGTCCCGCTCGCACGCCATTCCCTGCACCTGCGACCAGCGTCCGCACCCTGGCCGCCGTCGCAGCTCCGCTAGCCTAGTTACCATAGCCATCCCTGAGCCACCATCGCAGCCCGTCGAGCCACCTCCACCCATTGTCTGCTGCTCCAACGCATCCTCGTCGCCCGCCTAGTCCCGCCGTGTCATTCCCGCATTGTCCTAGCCCTTCAACCAGCCCCTTCGGTTCAGCCACAGAACTGAAGGCCAGTTGGGGCCGTGAGGCTTTGTGGGCCTTTTCCGGACCTCCCTTGGTGTCACTCTAGGCTCGAGTCTCGCTCGCCTCCGCGTCGCCATCACCATGAACTCATTAGCTCGTTAAATCGGTGAGTTTACCTCATAATCCCTACTTAGGATGCTAATGACACTTATAGGTGGATTAATGATGTGACATCCTGATTTTCAAGTTCTGTTTTCAATTGAATGAGTTGGGCTTTTAATCAACGCGCTTATAGTTCTTTTCTCTGAGTTGGCCACTCACGAGATAACTAGTTTGTTAGGTGAAGCCGTTAAGGAATCTAAACACAATAGACTTGAGAATTCGACCAGGAATTGACTGCTCGATTGTGCTAATCTGCAAGGGTCATTACGACATCATCAAAATTGATCAGAGATTGGAGATAGGTCGGTTCGACAGAGGTATTTGATTAGTGTGTGGGTGATTCCACCTAATTGCAAAATTCTTGTCGAACGACACTAGACCGATTTTTCTATCATTTTTATATCCTATGTCTGTATTTGAAATCTCAAGATTTTCACGACAATGGAGAGTCACCAATATGTCAAAGAAGTACAATGTGGCTTGAAAATAATTGACTACGGGTTAATTGCATTAAAAATTCATAAAAGCTACCCGGTAGATTATGTCATGCTAAAATCGCGTCAGATTGAAATTAACAGCGAATTTGAACCCGATTTCAGAAATTGAAAGTTTTCTCATGTCATGATTCATTTTAGGAACGTTAATTCATCCTCCGAACATTTTTCTACAAACCGAGATTTTCGATGAAAATTCAAAGTAAGGTTATTTTGGACCGGAAAAATCAGAGGACCATTTTTGAACTCACTGTTGGCCGTCAAGTTATTTCAATTGATGGAAAAAAATGTTGAATATGATGTGGGCACCTTTGTTGAATTTATGGACACCAAATTGGGTACAATTGGAGGAGAATTGAAGTGAAATTAAATAAAATGGGATGGTATTTGTCCAAAATTCGTAGGCCTTGTGGGAAGCAATATTTAGACCACTTGAAGGCTTGTTGAGGAGGTTTTGAGGGCTGCATTTTGGCTGAGGAAGACAGCCATGCATGGTAGGGCCAATAACTCAAGTGTTTAGATATTTTGGTGGCCCCCTCTAAGCTTTAGTAGCCTTCTTCTTCTTCCCTCAGCTGCTTTTTCCATTGTTGTTGTGTCTTGAGAGCTTAGAGAACCAGAGAAAGCCAATCAACACTTCTCCCTTCACCATCGATCGCCTTTTGAGCCGCCAGAATTGCCGCACGCCAGCCGTGAGCCCAAGCCAGCGCCGTTTGCCCGCCCGCCCGTTCCTGCTCTTCCCGTGTAACGACCCGGGCCTCACTGTGTAATATTGTCCGCTTTGGACACTGAGTCCTCACGGCTTTAAAACACGTCACATAGATTAGAGGGATTTAAGCCTTATAAATTAGCCCCAAGACTCCCCCTTAAGCGATGTGGGATAGGAGACGCACCCCCGCACTTGGGCCGTCACACTCTCCCCCCTTGGGAGCACAGCGTCCTTGCTGTGGCCCCACACACGGTCAGGAGTCGGCTCTGATACCATTTGTAACAATCCAGGCCCCACTGTGTAATATTGTTCACTTTGGACACTGAGTCATCACGGCTTTAAAACGCATCACACATATTAGAGGGACCTAAGCCTTATAAACTAGCCTGAAGACTCTCCCCTAAGCGATGTGGGACAAGAGATGCGCCCCTGCGCTTGGGCTATCACATCCCGCGATCCCACGCCATTTCCTTGCGTGCCCTGGTTGCCATCGAAGCTCAGCTGGAGCTCCTTTGTCGCCGTTCGCCACCGTCGAGCACCACCTGACCCCATTGCAGCCCGCTGTCGCCGCCTGGCCTATTTCGGCCATAACTAGCCGCTCGAGTAGCTCCTTTGGCCAGCAAGCAGAAGCCGAGCCTCATAGTGGGTTGTGGGTTTCGTGAGGCTTTTCCAGGCCTGTCCGAACCCCACTTGGTGTCGCCGTAGGCTTGTTTATCGATTGTCTCCACATCGCCGTCGCCGTGGACTCACTGGCCCGCTAAACCAGTGAGTTTATTTGCTAAACTTTGCTTAGGGAGTTAACGATGTTTAAGGGATGATTAGTTTAAGGTAATTATGGATTAGATGGTTAGTTAGATTATATTAGTGATTTTATTGTTCAATTATGCATGTTAGGTGGTTATAGTAGATTAATTAGGGACTAGGTAGATTGTACTATTTATCTAGATAGGTTCGGAAATTTTTTAGGCCCGTTTAGGTGGTTAGATTAGCATTTCCGACCTAAGTTGGTATTTTTGGTATTTAATTTGCATTATTTAATTAATTTTGGTATTTATTTAATTATTTAATATTTTTCAAGAATTATACTTGGGATAGCCGGTAACCGAAATTTTGTGCTGATTGCAATGGTGTACTTAGTTTCTGCAATTGAGTGTTAAATTGTGCAACTTGAGTGGTGATTGTAATTTTGAGTATTTAATTCAAAATTTGGAAATTTGGATAATTATTTAGAAATTACTGAATATCGGGTTTTAACACCGAAAATGGTTTTTTGACACCGAAAATGGTTTTAAAGACTATATCAGATAGTCAAATTTTAAAGGAAGGGTATCAATTTTTTTGGTGAAAATTGACTGTGTACCCACACACGATTATTTTTACCGTGTGTTTTTATTATGAAAAAAATGTGCCAAGTACGTTATTTTGATTTGACATTTGAGTGCAAAGCATAATGTCCTTGGCCGAGATTGAATAATCGTGTGTTAGTTAAGAGAACCTGTCCCCGAAATGAGTCGGGTGGACATGCCCCTATATGGGATGCCCTATCAATGGATGCTGGTCCTGTCCCCGAAATGAGTCGGGTGGACATGCCCCTATATGGGATGCCCTATCAATGGATGCTGGTCGTAGTAGAAGCTAGACTGATGCTCCCTTGTGCAATGCTGTCGACATAGTGACGCTGCCGTGCTCGATGGGGTGAGACGATGCCTAATTATGCCAGAAGACTACTGAACGTCGAGTAGGCCGTGCTCGTGTGTGGCCGTGATTAACAATTGTAACGCATGCTGAGTGAAATTGACGTGCCGGATTATGGGACAAAATTGTATGGCACGGAATGTGACGTGTCATGATGATTTGGCCCTATAATCGGGACCTCTTGTGTTTATTGAGATGAAAGTGATGGTGTTCCAATGGTTTGAGTTTGATTACTGTATATGCTTGGGTATATAAACTGTACTGATATGCAAGAAGGATCTGAGATGAGGTAAATCTTTATGATTATGTGGTTGTGTGGTTAGGACGCCCTTAGGCATTTTTCCTTCCTAGTCGGAGTTTAGGGGGTGAACTTGCTGAGACATTGTCTCATCCCGTCGTGGGCTCAATCTTTTTAGGTCCTTAGATGGCAGTTCCTCTGAAATGTTTTGGACAGCCGCGGGCTATCACTGAACAGGGTATAGACATCCCTGTCCCTGGTAGTCATTGGGTCTATGAGTTGATCCTGACCACCGTCTGGATTGATGAGGGTCTACCTGAGAGGGTATCTCATCGATTCAGGGTGTGGTTCCGCCACAGACTCAATGGATACTGGGTGGGTCCCTTCCAAGGTTTTGAGATCCCTGCGGTGGTTGTTGATGCCGCTTTTGGTGAGGGTGCAGCTGACCCTGCTGATGGTGCTATGGAGGACCCAGTGCCCCCGGAGCCTGTGGAGTCCGAAGGATCGGTAAACATGTCCGACTAGTAGGTTGTAGGACCGTTCCTTTTTTTTTGAAAGCCTATCTTTGGTAGACTTTTGTATATAAACTTAGGTTGTTTATAAAGGTGTTTGGTTTGATGTGATTGTCCCGCTTTCCTATCCCATGTTGTTTGCTATCAGGGGTTTTTAATTCGCTTCCGCATGTACAATAAAATGAGTGGATTGGCGACCCGTCTTGGGACGTTGCAATTTTATCGACCACCGAGGGATGTGCGTGCGCTTGAGGATCTGGGGCGTGACAAGTGATTAAGTAGTGGATTAGCTTAGGCCTAGAAATGGTTAAGGGTTAATTTAGTTAGAAAAAAATAGTTATTTAGTTAATTAATTACATTAATTAGGTGGTTAGTGACTTTAGATAATTAGTTTGGTAGGTTAGATTGGTTAATTAAGTTAATTTGGTGGTTAGATTAGTGTATATAGCTTAATTAGTCATTTATTTAATTATTTTTGTAATTTTTGTAATTATTTAATATTTTCTAAAAATTATATTGGGATAGCTGGTCGTCAGAATTTTGTGCTGATTGTCGTGATGTAATTGGTTTGTGCAATTGAGTGTTAAATTGTGCAATTGAATGATGATTGTTGATTTTGATTTATTATTTCAAAATTATGAATTTTTGGTATTTAATTAGAAAATATCAGGTGTCGGGTTTTGACACCAAAAAGTTTTTTAAGTACTATATCAAATAGTGGGATTTTTAAAAGGAATGATATCACTTTTTATGGTCAATCTGACCGTGTATCCACACACGATTATTTTACCGCGTGTTTTTAATATGAAGAAAATATGCCATACACATTATTTTAATTGAAGCATTTGAGTGCAAAGCATGATGTCTTTGGCTGGGATTGGATGTATGCATGATCTTATGAGAACCCGTCACCTGATGTGCATTGGATGGATGATGCTTCTATGCGGAATGCCCCTGACAACGGATGCCGGTTGCAGTGGAGGCTGGATTGATGCTCCTATGTGGAATGCCATCTAGAAGTAGATATTATCGTGCCCAACGAAGTGGGACGACGCCCAACTATGCCGAAAGACTGCTGACTATTGAGTCAACTGTGCCCATGGGGCCGTAATTAATTGGAACGCTTGTTTGAGTGAGATATAATCGCGGCTGATTATGGTACAAAATTATGTGGCACGGAATAGGACGTGTCATAACAATTTGGCCTTATAATTAGGACCCCTGCAATTGATTGAGATATGAAAGTGAAGCGTTTCAATTATTGAGTGCATTGATTGTATGCATATGTTATGTGATCTGTACTGATGTGCAGGGAGGTGCTGAGGTGAGGTAAGTCTTCGGTGACGTGTGATTAGGCTGCCTCTAGGTGTATTACCTTCCTAATAAGGGTTTAGGGCATGAACTCGCTGAGACATTGTCTCACCCCGTCGTGGGTTTCATTTTTACAGGTCCTTAGATGGAGGCACGCCATGTGCGTTATGGGGTCCCAAGGGAGGTAGACTTCTAGTGTTCCTACTTCCCAGTTCCCGGGACCAGCCTGACTCGTGAGCTTGTTGAGTCCACCGTTTGGGTCGATGATGGCCTACCCCACTTGGTACCTCATCGTTTCAAGGTGTGGTACCTTCACAAGCCCGATGGGAGTCGAGAGGGTCCTTTAGGTGATTTCGACGGGCCTCCCGTTAGGATCGGGGAGTGAGAGATAGGGCACCATTTGGATATCGACACTCCCAATGGTGCTGTGGAGGACCTGGAGCCAGAGACTGGAGAGTTTGGAGTTTAGATGGCTCCGTACCCCTTTTTGATCTAGACTTCTATACTTAAACCTTAGAGTTGGCCTCTTTGTGTAAACTAGTTTGTTTATAAAAGTGGGCAGAAGAACGGCACAAGTGCCATAACTTGGCACGCCGGGACACTTAAGTGCCATAACTTCCAAACGGTGCACACTTAAGTGCCACTTTTTTTCGAGTGGGACACTTAAGTGCCACCTCCGCGACCCTTGCCGGAAATCCTACGTGGCAATATTTTATTATTATTTTTTGCCTACGTGGCTCGCGGAGCTCCAAATCAACATAAAAATTAACAAAAAATTTTTAAAAAAGAAAATTTTAAAAATTTTAATTTTAAAAAATTTAAAAATAATAAGAAAATTTTAAAAATTTTAAAATTTAAGAATTTTAAAAAAAAAAAAGTGGGGGGAGGTCGAACGGGCGGCCGAGGGCCGAGCCCTCGCCGCGCCGCCCGCCGTCGCCGGGAAGGGCCGGCGACGGAGGGGGAGGGTCGGTCGGGGTCGCCGGCCCCGGCCGACCGACGGCGAGGGCTGCGAGCCCTCGCCAAATCGCGGCGAGGGCCGCGACCCGCCCAGATCCGGGCGAGGGCTCGCGGGCCCTCGCCCCAGATCTGGGCGAGGGCTCGCGGGCCCTCGCCGCCGGTCGGCCGGCCCCTGGCCAGGGCCCGGCGACCCCGGCCGACCCTCACCCCTCCGTCGCCGGCCCTTCCCAGCGGCGGCGGGGAGGCGGCGAGGGCCCGCGACCCCTCGCCGGATCTGGGCGAGGGTTGCGGCCCGCGCCCAGATCTAGGGCGAGGGTCGCGGCCCTCTCCCAGATCCGGCGAGGGCTCGTGGGCCCTCGCCACCTCCCCGCCGCCGCCGGGAAGGGCCGGCGACGGAGTGGGGAGGGTCGGCGAGGGCCCGCGAGCCCTCGCCCAGATCTAGGGCGAGGGTCACGGCCCTCGCCGCGATTCGGCGAGGGCTGCGAGCCCTCGCCGTCGGTCGGCCGGGGGCCGGCGACCCCGGCCGACCCTCCCCCCTCCGTCGCCAGCCCTTCTCGGCGACGGCGGGGAGGCGGCGGCGGCGAGGGCTCAGCCCTCAGCCGCCCGTTCGACCTCCCCCACCCTTTTTTTTTTTTTTAAATTTTTCATTTTCTTAATTTTTTAAAATTTTAAATTTTTCTTAATTTTTAAAAATTTTAAATTTTTCTTAATTTTTTAAATTTTTTGAATACTTTATAATTTAATTAATTTTTATATTATTATTTACACGTAGGCATGAAACGGCGTCGTTTTGCGTTTTTACCGCCACGGCGTGCAAAACGACGCCGTTTTGGACTAAACTCGCCGGAAAATTGCCACGTCAGCCATTTGGCCGGATTTTCGCCGAGTGGCACTTAAGTGTCCCATTTACTCCGATGATGGCACTTAAGTGTACCATTTTAAAGTTATGGCACTTAAGTCCCGGCGTGCCAAGTTATGGCACTCAGGTGTCCTCACCTCATAAAAGTGTGGTTTGTTTAAATTGATTGTCCTGCTTTTCTATCCCATGTTTATTGTTTTGTTTGGGGATTATTTATTTCGCTTCTGCATGTGCATGAATCAATTTGGGTTGGTGACGCGTCCTAGGAGCGTTGTATTTTTGATCGACCACTGAGGGATGTGCGCACTCGAGATTCGGGGCATGACAACTAGCGCTGACGTGGACATTTTAAAAAAAATTAAATTTTTTTTTTTGAATTTGTTATTAGTTTTTTTCTTTTCTTTTTTTCTTCTCTTTTCCTTTTTATCCTTTTTTTCCTATTGTGGTTGGCCAAGCATTGAGCCTCACTGACCATTGGGCGAGGCACAAGGCCTTGCTAGTCGGGGGTGAAGGCAGCCATATCTCGCCCGTGGCCACTTGTGCCTTGTCCACATTTGGGCGAGGCCGAATGAGGGCTTTGTAGCCCTTGCCTAGTGCCGATGAGGCTTGCCAGCCATGGTGGAACAAAAAAAGATAAGAAGGAAAAGAGAAGAGAAAAAGAAAATTAAAGATACATAAGAATTCGAAAAATAGTTAAAAAATAACAAAAGCTATCCATGTTAGAGCCACTTGTACCACATAGGACAAATAGCATCCACATAAGCAATTTTAGGCCTAAATTGGCCGAGTGATACCAATGTGAAAATGTTTAGGACTAAATTGATCCAATTAAACGATTTATGACTAAGTTGATATCGATGTAATAGATTTATAACTTTTTGGTATTTTTTCAATCAATGAGATGTCAAATGAAAAAATTATGAGCAATCAAAATTTGGCCGATTTCTAAAAGATATTATTCGGAAAAGAAAAAATGTCACCAACTCTAGAAATTATAGAGGTCTCACAACCTTGGTCCCACAATGTATATTCCCTTTCAACAACACCCCCACTCATCTACACAAAATTTGAGTGTCAATTTTGAGCCACATAACCACCCATGGTTAGGATAACCATTTTGCACTTATATGATTGACATGTCAATTTCAATAGAGACTTGGAAAAGTAAGTCAAGCATGACCAACGATTGAGACTTATATGGTTCCGCGTTATTCACTCATTATCCCTCATGACGTTCGCTATACTGATTGAAGAGGGAAAATATTTTTCATCTTGCAAATATATCATCAATGAAATGAGAATGACCCATTCTCCATAAAACTATGTCCAACTGTAATAGGAATTGTCCTCAATGGAGGCTTCATGGGTGTGATCTTCCAATCTATAAGTGTAGTCCTCAATCTTGTTAACAACAGGCAGACCTGAACCATCTCCCACCTCCCAAAACCCAACCATCCCCCTCAAATCATGGTTTCTCACTTTTTGCTGTCCACCCCATCTCTTTTAGCTATCTTCTTCTTCTTCTTCTTCTTCGCTCTTCTTGGTTGGCAACACTTCATTTCATGGTGCAGGCGTTTATGCTTCCTTTACTTTTTTTCCACTATCCACGCAACTAAGAATACAGATGGAGCAGAGGCTCTTCTAAAGTGGAAATATACTCTTGACAACCATAGCCAATCTCTTCTCTTTTCATGGCATGGAGACAATCCTTGCAGCTTTATCGGTGTTACTTGCGACAACTTTGGAGCCATCGCCCATCTAAATCTTTCCCATCTTGGTTTGAGAGGAACTCTAGACGGTCTCGACTTCTTACTTAAATAGTGTGGTTAGCTTTGAACTTGCCAACAACTCGATCTATGGCTCCATCCCCTCAAATATCGGTAACCTTTCCAAACTCAACACTCTTAATCTTTGCTTCAATGAATTATCTGGGGACATTCCTCCAAGTATAGGCATGCTAGAGAGTCTTCATTATTTGAACCTAAGTGCAAACAACTTGAGTGGACATATCCCTTGGGAGATTGGACGGTTGGATTCTCTTTTGAAACTTGGTTTTTCCAGAAATAAGTTCATTGGTCCTATCCCTGCTTCTTTAGGGAACTTGAGCAACCTGATTCATCTTTATCTATGGAAAAATCAACTTTCGGGACCCATACCTTCAGAAATTGGGAGACTCGCTGCGCTTATTGAACTTGACCTATCAACCAACAATATCAATGGCTCAATTCCTCATTCCATTGGAAATTTGACAAGTTTATCTTTGCTTAACCTCGAGAATAATGGACTTTCGGGACTTATACCTTCAGAAATCGGGAGCCTAGCCAATCTAACTAAAAATGAGCCTACCTTCAAGCATCAATAAATTCTATGGCTCCTTGCCTTCTGAATTCAATAAGTTAACACAGTTGACAAGTTTGCAGCTATTTGATAATGATCTAGAAGGGGAACTGCCAGCAGATGTATGCCTTGGGAGATCATTGCAAAATTTCTCTATCAGAAATAATCATTTCACGGGTCCCATCCCCACGAGCTTAGAGAATTGTAGCACATTAATCAGATTGAGGCTTAGTAGAAACCAACTCATTGGAAACATAGCAAATGCTTTCGGAATATATCCACATCTATATTTTATGGACTTGAGCCACAATCAATTGAGAGGTGAACTTTCATGGAAATGGGAGCATTGTAGTAATTTGATGAGTTTTTGGATATCAAACAATGACCTCTCTGGTGAGATACCCGCAACACTTGGAAGGATGGCTAAGTTACGGGAATTGGATCTTTCTTCAAATAATTTAAGGGGAGAGATTCCAAGGGAAATGGGTAGCCTGTCCATGTTGTTGGAACTCGATCTAAGCAACAATGTGTTCACAGGAAATGTCCCAATTGAGATTGGACTTTTATCCTATTTGGAAAAGCTGAACTTGGCATCAAACAATTTGAGTGGATATATACCGATGCAACTAGGCTTGTGCAATCATTTGTTGAACTTAAACTTGAGCAAAAACAAAATGCAGGGAAGTATTCCTCCCGACATAGGTAACACACAAGTTCTTGAGGTTCTTGATTTGAGTTATAATATTTTGTCTGAAAATATTCCAAGTGAGCTTGCAGATTTGAGAAACTTGCAAATTCTAAATATCTCCCATAATAGCTTGTTTGGTTCCATCCCACATAGTTTTGGAGATATGTTGTCCTTGACTTCTATTGATGTATCCTACAATGACCTGGAAGGTCCTCTCCCTAATGTCAAGGCTTTCAATAAGGCTCCACTTGAGGCAATTCAACATAACAAAGGGCTTTGTGGAAATGTTGTTGGTTTACCAAAATGCAATTCTACTGGGAACAAGAAACGTAATCTGCACGTTGAAGCTAGAATCACAATAATCCTCATTCTCTCGTTCTTGGGGTTTCTCCTTCTCTCTGGCACCTTGATTTTTCTTGGAATCATCAATCATCATCAAAGAAGGATTATGAAGAGAGCGAACAATGAGCGGGCAAATGATTTGGATTTCAAGAGTATTGTGAGATATGATGGCAAAGTTTTCTATGATCGAATCGTGGAGGCCACAAAAGGATTTAATTCCATGTACTGCGTGGGTGAAGGAGCATATGGAATTGTTTATAAAGCTGAGATATCAGAAGGTCAAATGTTTGCTGTAAAGCAAACATTGTCATCCCATGAAGATAGTGAGATCATTGATTTGATACCATTTGAAAGGGAAATTCAGGCCTTAAGAAATATACGTCACCGCAACATCGTGAAATTTTATGGCTTTTGCTTTCATGCCCAACATTGTTTTTTGGTGTATGAGTACATGGAAAGAGGAAGCTTGAGGACAGTTTTGAACGATGATGAAAGAGCTAGAGAATTTCAATGGGACAAGAGGGTAAATGTGGTCCGAGGAGTTGCGGATGCATTGTCCTATATGCATCACGAATGTTCACCTTCGTTATTACATCGGGACTTGACCAGTAGCAACATTCTATTGGATCTAAATTATGAGGCTCGTGTTTCCGATTTTGGCACTGCAAGACTGTTGAGGCCAGATTCATCAAACTGGACTGCTATTGCTGGCACCATTGGGTATATTGCTCCAGGTACTTTGTCATTTTTGGTTTAATTTCAATGGCATTCGGTGTTATGCTTTTATAATTGAATTTTTACTAATTTAGTGCAATTCATTAGTTATTTAATCGTCTTATGGAGATTTGCTGTATTATTTTAGAGTTTTCAAGTTCATTATTGATGAAAAAGCTTTTCGATTTTCCTCATAAGTAAGAATTGGAAAATGAGGAAAACATCATAATCAATCCATTTCAAGGATATTATTAATTCGTGTTACCTAGATGATGCTCGTATTTTAAGCATCAAACAAAAATTGTCGAACTTTGCCAAAGCATAAACTCCCATAACTCAAATCAATGTTGCAAGTGTAGATTAAGTAGAAATCTGCAATTGTAATTGTCATATGTCACGGCATGAGAAGTAATGTTGTCAGCTTGAATACAACTTATGATCGGGATTAAAAAACAATGGATTCTCCACTTGCAGAGCTGGCTTATTCTACAGTTCCTACAGAAAAGTGTGATGTATATAGCTTTGGAGTTGTCGCATTAGAGACAATCATGGGAAAGCATCCAGGAGATCACGTCTCTAGGGAATATTCATCGTTCGCCCAAACTGAGTCCATGATGTTGAAGGATGTACTAGATCAACGACTCGTGCCTTCAAGACTTGGCCTTCGAGATGCGCAGGATGTGGTCTTGATTGCCAAGCTAGCGTTTGACTGCTTGCAAGCCAATCCGAGGCTTCGACCGACCATGGGACAAGTCTCACGTGAGCTTCGCTTTCAAGTACCTCTGGATATGCCACTCTCTACAGTCAGTTTAGAGCAACTTCGCATTCTTAATGTCAAAAGAATTGGAGCATTTCAGGAGATGGTAAGATTTCAAGATTTCATATGCTATTGTGCTTGGTTTTCAATTATGATGACGATCGCCTTTTGAATATTTTCCTAATTCTCACTAATCATGTGATTTCTGATTTTCACTACAGAGGCAACTTCTCTACGAACATTACAAGAGTTTGAAATCGTGGTACTACAAATAAGTATGGGAAGGCTTTTGCGAAGCTCCCGTTTCACAATTATTTCCATCCTTTTGCTGAGTGATCAGGAAGTGAATTTGCGAAATGCAGTGGATCAACATCTCTTGCCTTCTCTAATATGAGATGTAAAGAACATCTAGTTTCTATTGCTGTAAGAGATAATAGTATTAGCAATATGTAAACTTTTATCGATGTGTAGTGTCATATTTGAACTTTCCATGAATACAATTAAATCAATTTTAAGTAATGTTCGCTATCATCTCGAAACTTTTGGTTGGTCCAACGAAATCTCTGATTATTTTAGGGATATGTGTGTTGTAAGTTCTAAAACTTGTCACGAAAATATAATTAAGATCCTAAAACTTTTAAAAAAATTAATTAAGTTCTAAAACTTGTCATAAAAGTGCAATTGAGTCCTACAACTTTCAAAAAGCGCAATCAAAATATAAAATTGATCAAATTGGTCCAATCAAATCATTCCATTGATTGTAATTTTTGAAAATTGTAGGATTTGATTATACTTTCATGACAAGTTTTAAGACTTGATTGCATTTTTTGAAAAATTTAGGACTCGATTATACTTTCTTGATAAGTTTTAGGACTCAATTGCAATTTCGTAACAAGTTTTAAGATTTCCAATATACTTATCTCTATATTTTAATAAATTTATTTAATCCTTTAATTAATTAATTTAAATGAAATACTGCATGTACATCAATTAAATAAAGCTGGTGTTTAATGGAGAAACCTATGTGGATTTCCAGCGTGTCATGTGAACTTGTAATTGCAAAACTGTGATACTTGAATTTTTTTTTTCTTTTGAAGCATAATGAAAAAATGTCACTCATTCTCTATCAGACGCCATTTCTGTTGAAAGCTTAAACAAAAATTAGAGCACATTATTCATAATAAGTGAGTGGTTTTGTCCTGGCTTGGAAGCTTTTCTTCGACACTGTAAGACACGATTTAAACTCTTTTGTTTTAATAAAATATTATTGATTTGAAACCTAGTGTTGATTTTTTATCCTCTCACTTAGAACTAATAGTTTAAGGAACTGTTATTTGCGCACGCAAGATCTCGTAGGGTCACTTACCCGCCTCGTGCTGCCTAGGGGCAGCCGCCATTGTGGCCACAAGCGATAAAGGTTGCAATGTTTCAACTTTTGTTGTTTTGCTTTGTGGAAATTTGTATGTCTTTTTATATTTATTTTCTTCTATTTTCATAATTTTTTATTTTCCTTTTCTTTATTTTTACATATATTTATCGTGTTTTCAATTTATTAGGAAATTTTTCACCAAAAAATAAAAATTAGAAGCTATATAAGACAATATGTCAACGAATAGCGACAAATTAATGGTTACATCAACATTTCGATTTGCTTGTACAACGGGATGATCAATCTCAAAAAAGGAAAAAAATACATATTATTGAGAGACTACATTAGCAAAAAAAAATTGTATAGGAAAATTGAAAAGGTACAAAAACTATCAAGGCCTTCATTATTATTATTTTGTACTATTCACGAATCAGAACATTTAGAATAAGATTTTGATAAAAGCTAACTACTCTTCAAAATCTTTGTTGAATATTGTTAAGGAAGAAAAATGCGGGCATATCGAAATGGTTAATACTTATGGTTGTCAAGGTGACGTGGTTGGATAAAAAAGAAGATGAAGGATAAGAAATCAATTCAATCAGTTTGGCCAAAATGAGAAATAAGGGTCAATATGAATTACATTGATCAAGTGAATAACCCGAACTGCTTATTGAAATGGAAAATATCGACCGGATCCATAAACCAACCAAGCCCTCGTTCTGACCAAAAACATAGGAGCCATAATGTTGGTTGGTAAAATCTGTGCCCAAATGGCGCCCGGCAAAGTGGGCAATTCGAACATTGATCGAGCCGTTTTTCAATGTGCTTCTTGTAGTACGCGTGGTTGCGGTTGAGCACCCAACACTCCGTCTCCTTTCACGAAAGAAACCCGAAGCAAATTGAGCACTCCTCGCAATTGATATCCCTAATTTTGTCGCAGTGATATACCACAGCTTCCACCATGAAAGACACTTGCGGGAGCCATTCCACGCGGCGCGACTCACTTGATGAAGCTCGATTGAGCGTTAACAAAAAAGAACAAAAAAGCTCGGCGAAGCGAGCAGTAGTCGCCATCCTATGCTTCTTCGTGCCGAGGGCAATTTTTGGAGATGATGAAACAGGTAAAGCATGGTCGCTCCTTAGGAATTGTAAACGACCGATGGTGGGTAGCCCTAACTACCTACAAGGTAAATGAATCATTCCCCATTTGCGATTTAGTAGGCGTAGATTCTACAAATCTTTTTCGATTCTTTCGATTTTCTTCCTTCATTTTCCTTTATGCAAAGCTAAGGCCCTTTTTTTCATCCTCTTGCTTTTGTTTTTTACCCTCTTTCCTGTTTTCTTTTACCTTTCAATTTAATATAAGACAAATGTTTTTAGCTTATTTGTTTTTCAAACTTTCAATGAAAATAATTTTGTACTTTCAAATTTCATATTTAGAATTCATTCATTAATTTGTATTTTATGATTCTATGGTTTATATCTAGTAGTTGCCAACAGTCTTCTACGATATTTGCAATTAAATCCAACTATAACGGTGCATTTGTTTCTCGAAAAATGAATGATTTTGAAAATAATTTTCTAAAAATAGTTACTTGTATTGTTTACTATGAATGAATAATTTTTTTTTTTATTATCCTTGAAAATGTTAAGATATAAATTGTCGTGACAATGAAAATATTTTTTATTGACTAATTATTTCAAGCAACACAATCAACCATTTTTAGGAAAATATTTTCTAAATCATCTATTTTCTACGAAATAAATGAAGCATAAGTAAAACTATTCTCTTCATGAATCTACTTACTGAATGACAAAGAGTAGGTTATAGTAGAAGTATTCGACCATTATGGTCAAGTGCTATACGCGCGCACTCACATCTTTTCGATGTGGGACAATGCACCTCTTAGTTTATTTCACCAACAATCCCCCACTTTATTTATTTATTTATTTATTTTTTGATACCGAGGATCTGCCTTGGCACACCTTACGGGTGCTCACGGCCCCCGTCGGACACCGGCTAGTGAAGACCAGCGACTATAACTTGAGGGGGACTAGCACGGGACCCTACCACCCATGGCCCTCACTTAAGTCGCAATCAACCAGTTAGGAAATCGAAGCCAATACCTCAAGGTCGACTAAGCCCTAACAAACTGGGCTGCCTACGAGTAGGTACAATCCCCCACTTTGTTTATAAAACATAAATACAAAATAATTTTTTTTAAAAAGAAATACAACCAAAATTTCCATGACATAAATATACATACATAAAAGTCTCTTTTGAGTTAAAACTTTATTTAGTGGATGCATCTCAAAATTTTATAAAATAGCTATACTTTAAACTTGTCACTTTAATAATAGAATCGAATATATCGTATATATACTAAGCTCTTGTTTCATCAAGAAGTTTATAATTTACTTAACTCTATTATGGCCTTATGCTTGAAAGAAGCGGCGCCACTTCTGTTACTAATAAACACATTACTGATTTGTGTTATATTTCATTAAGAATATAATTCATCCTATAAAATGGAAGAAATGATACTGTCTTCTCACATATGAGCTAATGTCAGTATTAAACAATCATCATTAGTAACTTGTTTTTTACCCATTAATATTATAGCTAGTGATATTCTACTATTAGGTCGAGTTACCACTATTAGTGATTTTATTCAAAGGTTTCAGCCCCATTTCTTTTAAGGTCATATTTACTATATCCTTTGTTAAAGCCTTTGTAAAGGGATTGACCAGATTTCTGCTTGACCTCACATAGATAATTTTTATGGTATCATCTTGAATCAATTGTCTTACGTACTGATGTCTTAGATTGATATGAGTAGACTTATCATTATAAGTGCTACTATAAGCTTTTGCCAAAAGTAACCTGACTATCATAATGGATAGAAATAGAAGGCATAGGATTAGGCCATAATTTGATGTTCAACAACAAATTTCTAATCCATTTAGCCTCTTTCCTAGTTGCTGCTAAAGCATCGGGTTCGGATTATGTTATTAAGTGAGTAATGCATGTTTGTTTCTTACTTGTCGAAGATACAACACATCCACAAGTGAATAACATCTAGAAGTAGTATGTTTATCGCCCAAACTTGTCATGCAACTAGCATTGGTGTTCTAATATAGCCAGATAATTATTATAAAATAGTCCCAAATTTTTAGTTTTATTAGGATAGAAAAAAATTCTAGTAATAGTATTCCAATGTTCTATACTTGGAATACTAGTATATCTAATCAACTTACACACAAAATAAGCAATATTAGGTTTAATACAATGCATTGCATACATTAAAGATCTTATGGCAGTCACATATTCAAGTTATACCTTGCTTAACTGGTATTATAATTTAATTTAATACCAGAGTCAAATGGATTACTCATTTCTTTGAAACCAAGATGTTGAAATTTATGAACTTTTATTCAACATAATCATTTTGGCTCAAAGAATAATTCCCACTATGCTTTTAACTTTAATACCCATGATAATATCCACTTCACCCAAATTTTTCATTTTAAAAATGCAGTTAATACTTTTTAGTCTCAATAACTCCAGTCATATTGGTTCCAAAAATAAGTATATTAACAATGTACTAGAATACTAAAGCACCATTGTCTTTAGTGAATTTAGAAAATATACATTTATCAGCACTATCGTGTTTGAAACCATTAGACAATATGACCAAATCAAAATTTTCATGCCATTGCTTGGATGCTTGCTTACGCTCATAAAGAGATTTAATCAAGTTACGTACTTTCCTTTTATTTCTAGGAGAAACAAAACCCTATTGTTGTTTTATATAAATTTCCTCATTTAAATCTCCACTCAAGAAAGAAGTTTTGACATAAATGCCATCTACTTTTTTTTTTCCTTTCATCTTTGCTTTTTAGTTAACTATAAATTCCATCTTAGTAATCAAGGAAATTAACTAATATTCGACATTTTAGAATTGTTTTTCAAATTATGGGTCGGCCATATAAATTTGAAGCGGATTTGTGCAAATCGCCAATTATGTTTTGTGGCCTCCATCGAGACGGAACCTCAAATGATGATGATTTGACCTATATGTTGCAACTATGTAGTGAGAAGTTTAAAGTTGGAGGAAAAGATGCATCTCGGATAAATAATTTTGATGACATTGTCTTTTGGTGAACCGATTTTAGTGGATAATCAAGTGGTGGTCCCAAGCTACCAAGGTAGGCTTGTCTCATGGATCAGTTTTGATTGGTGCTGATTTCAAGGAGAAGAGTTCACACGATGAAATTGACTACAAATATTTCCACTTTGCTTTTTGGCCTTAATCTCATTTTCATAGAGTTAATTCAGCAATATATGTTTTAGACTCATGTTTTAGCAAATGTAATATTTATAATTACAATTATTGATTTCAAAATTTTCCCTTGAAACTTTCTCGTCCGTGAAGTCACATTTTCCTTATTATTACCAAGAGTTCTTTTCGTCCAATCTCTAGATGCATATAACGTGCAAAATTCAGTTTTATTGCAACAAATAATAAAGGGATTTTCGTACTATATTTTTACTTACGGCTGGCAGGATCTTGCAATCCCGTTGGGATTTTCTTTTCCACGTCGCACTCAAGACCTAAAACGTCCAAGCAGCATCTTTGAATTTTGGGAGCGTGCGCTCAGTGGTACCTCAGCCTGTCCTTCCGCTTTTATCTCCTCGTCTCTTTCTTCTCTTAGACGCGTGGCGCTCAGGACAAGGATGAGAACAAGGACAGGTTCAAATCACGTTCGATTTCTTGGACCCTCGGATTTGATTCCGTTCCTTTCTTGCATCTCGACTCTTCCTAGGGTTCCACCTGCCTGCAGTTATGTTATGAAATCGCATATCGATTCTAGAAAAATAACGTTCGCAAACAATTCACCAAGAGAATATAAAAATAAAATAACGAATTAGATGAACACGCTGAGAAAATTTATTATCGAAGTTCACCCAAACTTAAAGGCTACGTCTCCGCGTAGAGCATTCGCGAATCCACTAGACTTTGAAAAAATTGGAATACAACGATGATCTTCTCTCAAGATCGGCACAAAGAGATTGAACCCCACGAAAAAGCTCACTTTTTCTTCTCTCTTTTTCTTGCCTCTCTATTTTCTCTTTTTGTGTCTTGACGGCTAGAGTCTTGACATCGCTAATATAAATGTATCACTTTTAACCTAAAAGCAAATCTGATAGAAAAGACAAAAAAGCCCTTAAAAACAAATATTTGGTTCATCTATAACAATCTCCCACTTGAAGACAAATATACCTAAGCACCAAGCAACTTTGCATTCATCTTCTTCAAAAAATAGTAGTTAAAAAACTTGTGTCTCTGCGATACTCCTCATCAATCAACATGGAGTAATACCAATGGTAGTAGTACAGAAAAAAAAATGCTTCTCTCTATCTACTACCTTGGTCATCATGTCAGCTGGATTTTTTGAGCCATCAATCTTTTGTAGCTATAACTCATTATCTTTCAATGCTGGCCTAATAAAGTGATAACGTTTTTTGATATGTCTAGTCCTTGAGTGATAAGCTGCATTCTTTGCTAAGTACACTGTACTTTGACTATCACTCCAAAGTGTACTGACTGGCTGTTTTTTATGTAACCCTTCCATATAATTTTGTAACTACATGATTTCCTTGAAGGCTTCTGTGATCGCCACGTATTCTGCATCTGTTGTCGATAAAGCCACTACTTTTTGTAGTTGAGATACCCAACTCACTACTGTACCTGCAACTGTAAAGACATATCCAGTGGTACTCTTACCACTATCTCGATTACTCAAATAATCTGCATCTACATAACCCTGCAACTCTAATGATGTACCACCATAAAAAAGTGAGTAATTGGAAGTACCTACTAGATATCTCAATATCCATTTTATTGCATTCCAATGCTTTCTGCCTGGGTTATGCATATATTAACTCACAACTCCTACTGCATGTGCAATGTTTGGTCTTGTGCTCACCATGGCATACATCAAACTCCCCACTACTGATGCATATGGAACTACCGCCATCTCATCTTTCAAAGCCTGAGCGCTTGGACACATATCCTTGGAAAGTTTGAAGTGACTCGCTAGAGGAGTTGCAATCGGTTTTGCCTTGTCCATGTTAAATCTCTTTAACACCTTGTTCACATAGTCTTTCTATGACAACCATAATTTCTTATTTTTTATATCCCTAATGATTTTCATGCCTAAAATATTCTTGACCTCTCCTAAGTCTTTCATAGCAAACTGTGATGATAACATCTTCTTCACTTCTACGATTCTCTTCATATTGGAACTAGCCATTAGCATGTCATCCACATATAAAGAGAGATACACAATGTCACCATCATCATATTTGCGAAAATAAACACAATGATCAGATTCACAGTGTGCAAATCCTTTTTCATTCATAAAACCATCAAATTTTAGGTACCATTGCCACGAAATTTGTTTCAAGCCATACAAGCTTTTCTGCAAGCAACATACCATGTGCTCCTTACCTTTGACTTCAAAACCTTTAGGTTGTGCCATGTATAGTTCTTCATCTAAGTCACCGTATAAAAACGTTGTTTTTACGTCTAACTGCTCAATATGAAGATTCTCCACTGCAACTATACTCGGCAGAACTCTAATTGATGTCATTTTCATTACAGGTGAAAATATCTCAGAGTAGTCAATTCCTTCTTTTTGAGAAAAGCCCTTGACTACAAGTCTCGCATTGTATCTAATACTACAATCTGCTTCATTCTTAATCTTGTACACCCATTTGTTTAATAAAGCTTTTTTTACCTATGGGCAACTTGGTCAATTTCCAAGTTTTGTTATGAAGTAACGAGCTTATCTCGTCTTTCATAGCACACTCCCACTGCAAGTGAGACGTGTCTGCCTTTGTCTCATCGTAAGTCTCCGGTTCTCCTAATCTATATATAAGACATGGCTCAAAACAATATTAGTTGATGGATCGAAAATTACCTTTGGCTTTCTCACACATGTAGACCTCTTCAAGACAAGTACTTCAGGGTTGTTAGTCTACTCTGAATTATCGTGTTCCTCTTGAACTACGTCTTCACTGATAATAGACTCATCTTGAATCTCTCTTTCAAGTGCACTTTGATCTACTGGAAACATCTTCACGGGCATTATGTCTAATTTAACATACTCTGGTTCTATTACCTTCTCATGCTTTGTCTGACGATCTTTGTACATCTTTTCTTCATGGAATACTGCATTGTGACTGCGGATGACTTTATTATTCTCATAATCCCAAAGCCTATAGCCATACTCGTCACCACCGTATCTGATAAAGACGCACTTCTGGGACTTAGCATCAATCTTTTTTCTATCCTCCCTGTCAATCAAAGCATATGCAATACAACCAAACACCTTTAGATGAGAATAATTAATCTTTTTACCTGACTACCGTTCTTGTGGTATTTCTCCATCCAACGTACTAGATGGACTTCTGTTGATAAGATAAACATCTGCATCAATTGTGGCGGCCCATAAGTGTAGCGGGAGACCCGCATGTAGCCTCATGCATCTCGCACGTTCTAGAATAGTTCTGTTCATTCTTTCAACTACACCGTTCTCTTGAGGAGTTCTAGGAACAATCTTTAATTCACGTATGCCCTCTCGACTCAAAAATTCTGCAAATTCCTTACTTGTGTATTCACCACCATTATTAGATTTCAGAGCTTTAATCTGACAACTTGTCTCTTTTTCTACCATGGTCTTCCACATTTTGAACATCCCAAATACTTATGACTTTTCTCTAAGAGCATAGACCCAAGTCTTCCTTATCGCATCATCAATGAAGGTGACAAAATATCTCTTACCGCCATAAGAGAGTTCCTGAGCAGGTCCCCATACATCAGTATGAAGCAACTCTAGCTTCTGGCCTTTATTTTGTCGCCCATTCAATTGAAAACTAACAGCCTTCTATTTTCCATAAATACAACTCTCACAAAAATCTAACTCAACTTTTTGCAAACCTAGGAGTAATTTTCTCGAGTGTAACTGCTTTACACCTTTTTCACCAAGATGTCCCAAACAATAATGATAAAGAGTGGATAAATTACCTGTAACCATTGTAGTTGCAACCATATCACTGATATTGTCTCCTTGGAGAAGGTAAAGTGTATATGTACGCTTTCCCTTTACTACTACTCTTGCCCTTGAGGTTATCTTCCACTCTCCACAGCCAAAGGTTATTACCAAACCTTCTTGGTCAAGTTTACTGGTTGAAATTAGATTTTTCTTTAATTCCGAAATATGCCTAGTTTCACGCAAAACTAGACGTTCTCCACCTGAGATGTTCACAATCACGGTTCCTTTCCCAACAATGGGACACATGTGGCCGTTTCCCACAACCATTTGTTCGAAATCTCCACTGACATAATCATCAAATATGTCTCTTTGCGAGGTGCAATGAAAAGAAGCACCGGAATCAATAAACCATTTATTTGTTGTCAAGTCAAACCCTGCAGACAAACACAAGTTATCTAGCAAAGATTCATCGCTAACCACATTAGTTCATTGATTCTCATCTTGCTGCTTCTTTTGTAAGCTTCACACTGAAACCTCCGGTGTTCGATTTTATGATAAAACCAACACTCATCTTTTGCAACCTGTCTCTTACCCCTTGATTGTGACCTGCCACGCCCGCTAAATTTTTCTCTACTTTTATTTCTTCCACGGTTCTCCATTGTGAGTGCCGTTGAAGATGTAGATGCAGAAAAATTATCTCCACCTGAGACTTTCCTTTGCATCTCTTCATCCATGATACTACTCACAGCATCATCAAGAGTTAAATCATCCTTCATGGTGCTCGAAATTTCCTGCTTTGCGGTATTGTAGCTTTCTGAAAGAGAACATAAAAATAATAAAGCTTGAAGTTTCATATCTAAATTTATGCATGCGGATTCAAATTGACCCGTGACTTGCGTGAAACTATTAATATGCTCTGCCACATAACCTCTATCGATAATTTCATATTAACCAGTTTCTTCAGCAAAAATACCTGATTTGATGTGGACGGCTTCTCATAAATATTCGTTAGAATATCCATGACTTCTTTTGCAGTTTTTGCTTTCGCAATGTGGTATCCTGTCTTTTTTGTCAACCCTAGACGAATTGCACCTAATGCCTTTCGATCAAGAATTTTCCATCCGGATTCTGCTGTCGGATCCACTTCCGCCATCTCGGGTTTCCAACCCTCAAGTGGTGCATAGAGATTTTTTTTATAAAGATAATCCTCCATTTGTAGTTTTCACCATCCGAAATCCTCTCCATTGAACTTATCGATTATGATTTTATCTTCTGCCATCCTGTTTGCTTTCAATCGAACGTCACCGAAAAACCCTTGATGTTCTCGATTAGCCAACCCAGGCTCTGATATCAGTTGTTATGAAATCGCACGTCGATTCCAGAAAAATAACGTTCGCAAACAATTCACCAAGCAAAATATAATAATAAAATAACATAATCAGATGAACATGCCAGAAAATTTGTTATCGAAGTTCACTCAAACCTAGGCTACGTCTCCGCGCAGAGGCACTCTGCAAATCCACTAGATTTTGAAAAAGTTGGAATACAACGATGATCTTCTCTCAAGATTATGGCACAAAGAGATTGAGAACCCTCATCAAGAAAAAACTAACTTTTTTCTTCTATCTTTTTTTTACCTCTCTATTTCCTTTTTCAGCGTCTTGATGGCTAGGGTCTTGACATCGCTAATATAAAGGTATCACTTTTAACCTAAAAGTAAATCTGATGGAAAAGACAAAAAAGCCCCTAAAAACAAATATTTGGCTTCATCTATAATAAGTTATCTCCTTCCTGGGTTCCTCTCTCTTTCCCTTGTTTGATGTAGTCTCTTCATGTCGTTGATTAATATATATAAATGTCTTTTGCTCCATCATTAGATTTCACAAGGAGAAAGTAGTCTTGGCGATCCGCATGGCTCCAAGTAACATTCTTGAAAAAAGGCATGTGCGGTGACTACATACTTTCTTGTTTCCGCATATTTCATGAATTAATTAAATACGACGTTGCGTTCGACGGGCATTATCTATAGCTTGCTGAAAGCGATTTACTTTTTTCCTACCCTCTGTCTCGGATTCTTTCCATTCGGATGTTATATAAATAGGCTGTACGAAATCAGAATTTGAGGTCAAAGCTATAATCTTAATTAAATAATACATTCTGTACGTCTAGTTCTTTTGGGGGCTGTAGACTCATAGAGTTAAATTGGAGGACCAAATTGACAAAATTCAAGGATGGGTGAAATAGAAATCACTTACATCTCAGTCCTTTCATGCTGAGTGGCGAACTTATTATGTAAAATAGATTTATGAGGACAAGGAGATTAAAAAGGGGAAGGGTTTACCCAAAAGAGTGAGATGATGCTGATAGGGGCTTCTCATTAATCAACTAGTTTTACTGTTCAACGAGCGATGCTGATATAACTAATGTCAATTTGAAGCATAGGCTTTGAATTTATGAGCAACTGAACATCATGCATGACATGTAGCTGATATCCAAAACTTCAGATTGATGAGTTATGAAAAGAGATATTATCCATATTCACTTTAAGTTTTGTTTACGGGTGAGCGATGTCCATGTGTTTGATCCATCGACAGAAGCTTCAACTAAAGATGGAGGAAAATATTTGTTGAATAAGTAAATTTTTGTTGCGTTTTTACTTTTGGCATTCAAACTTTGAACACATCAAATGGTCAACACGATCGACTGAGTGATTAAATACTAGGTTCCGATCCAACAAACACATCATTCAAATCATGGCGTGTGTCATTCAAACTACAACTTTGAGGGGCTATTGCCCACTGTGATGTGGATGGAGCCGTCTTTAAGACATATAGGCAAAAGTCGGAGTTCGAAGAGTCGAAGCAAAGGTTTTAATTCCTGTCATCTTTGATATTTGAAATAATCATGTGATGCGATGAAATTAACTTGATTAGATTTTGATATGTAAAAACAAACATGTCATCTTTTAGAGATTTTTCATGCATTGCATTGGTTCTCTATTAGTCGTTGGATGAGCAACTTCTGTACTTGATTTCCTATTGCACATGTGGAGCGGATAAGATACAAAGGAATGCTATGAGAAGTGAATTCCTATATGTCAAAGTCAGTACTATATCTTTTGTGAATGTGTCTCCACTCCACCTACATCAGTCAAATTTCATGTGAAGTGGTCAAAATTTCACGTGCTACTCGACTCTAGTTTACATGTGAGAAAAATTGTTTCACATTGCTTGATAACGGGTCCTAAATGTTTTTATATTCATATAGTCACTCTTTATTTTTTGGATTGGACTTTTTAACATGATTTGTCACGTAAGATAATTTTTTTATATAGAAACCCAAACAAAGTGAATGATTTGATTTCATTCAGCCATGTCACTTCCTGTTCCTTCAGCTAGGCTTTCTTGTTCCTGGCCTGGTAGTAATAGTTATAATAACAACAACGACAATAACAAAAATAACAACTACTACTACAACTAAAAGAAGGTTTCTTGTTGGTCGGCCTGTATACTAGGCTGCTTACTTACGCTTGCGTGGTGAGAGTGTCTTTTCCTGCCTTATGATTTCTGCTCTTTGTACGTTTTAGTGTATTCCTGTACGATGCTTTTGCACGTAGCTTCGATCATCAATACAATCTTTCATTTGCCTAGCAAATGAATATACAAGACAGCTACAAATCCGGTAGATGTTATTGGACTGATGTTTTTTTTTTTTTTAATAAGCACCTACTATAATTTGATTCCTCGGTCATTTTTAGCACTTATGTTTGACTAAGAGTACCCCAGATGACATGGACATAGCTGCTAAAGATTTTCTAGAGCGTTTGGATAAGTAGAAATCTAACAACCAGGGCTCGGGATAAGAATTCGCGTAGCGCGCACTAAAACAGCCAGAACTTTAAAGTATCTCAATTCTTGAAACAACTCTTTTACAAAGTAAATCACTAGAAATTAAATTCTTCATAATTCAGGGTATAAAGAACATAGGGCAAATCTTCTTTCCAGAAGTAAAATCTATCTAAAATCTGTCTTCACTATGCCTTTACTAGCAACCTTTGCAAGAGTGTTATTTGCCATCAGGACCCCTTGAACATTTGTGTAGACAGCCTCTTCAACTTACATGAATATATATTTGTCCTTGCACACATGGACTATAGCATCAGAATCCAACCACTGATAAGTTTTAACAGAAGTAAAATTGATTTTAGAAATCATGGCCAAAAAATAATTGATCTTATAAATTTTCATATTTGAAAATAAAGTTGAAATCATGACAACATAGTTTTCTTCAACCAAATTTGCATGTACCTTCACCATTGGAATATTCTTGTCCTTGGATGCATACTTATGGTGCCTACACTCCTTTGCATAGTGACCTTATTTTATTTTATTTTATTTTATTTTATTTTATTTTGGTAAAAGGTAAGAACATAGTGACCTTATTTGTCACAAACAAAACAACAATCCTTTTCTTCTTTGGTAAATTCTTAAATTTTTGCCCTTTCTTTACTTTGAAATTATTGTAGTTTTTGAATTGAAATCCCTTACGCTCCATAGCATTCACCTTAGTATCATACAAAATAGAACTATCATGTTCATGTGACTCTTCCTCAATTTGAAGCTGAATTTGTTCCAAAGTGATGTCCTCTAACTTGTGTGTTGGCCTTTTCCCAACTTGAAAAGATTTTGGGATATCAATTCTGAGGGCATGAATTTTGTTGACAAGTACTTGCATGGACTTGCTTCAAATATCAATAAACCTAAAATCAAAATACTTATTGGTGCCTTACTCCTCCTTTTTGTACTTGAATTCTAAGTGCATTCCAAATATCTTTGGCAGACTTCATCTCAGTGTCATACAATTAATCGGACAATGTATTTAGAATATATTTAGAGTATGCCCACAATAGAACAATTCATCATCTTCACATTTCTTCCCCTCATTGTTAATCGGCAAAAGTACGCTTCAAGTGCCAAAAGTTAGCACAAAAGAACACTTAAGTGCCAAAAGTTACGAAAGTGACATTGTGTCAAAATCGGAGAGAAATGAATCACTTAAGTCTCCGTCAGTAATCCGGCCAAAATACTGATGTACGCAATTTCTGGCGAAGTAAGTACAAAACGGCATCGTTTTGCACACTGACGTAGTTAGACAATGCAAAAATGATGTCGTTTTGGTGCTCACGTGATATAAAATTAATATAATTTAATTTAAAACTAAATTTATTTAAAACATTTAAAAATATAAATACAAATATTAAAAAATAAAAGGGGGGTTGGAGACGGTTGAGGGCTCAGCTGCCTCCCCACCGCCGTGAAAGGCCGGCGAGGAGGGGGGAGGGTCAGCCGAGGTCGCCGGCCCCTAGCCCCTCCTATGTCGCCGGCCCTTCCCGGCGGTTGAGGGTCAGCCCTCAGCCCCCTTCCATTTTTTAAATAATTTTTTTTTAATATTTTTTTATTTTTAAATGTTTTGAATAAATTTAATTTAATTAATTTTTACCACGTCAGCACTAAAATGAAGTCGTTTTGCACTCGCTTTGCCAGAAAATTGACATGTCAGCGTTTTGGTCGAATTTTAGCCGGATTGGTACTTAAGTGATCTATTTTGCTCCAATTTTTATATTTAAGTATCACTTTTGTAACTTTTGGTAGTTAAGTGTCCCTTTATGCCAACTTTTGGCACTGGGTGTCGTGATTTTGTTGTGCAGGTTTTTGCTAGTATGCTTATATCGTATGGTATTCTTATAGCTCGGATATATTATGTCGAAAATGAGGACCTACCAAATGAAGTCAACCCGTTTTCATGGTGAAAGAGTTCCAGAAGGGGCACTACGGTATCTTAACTTTCAAATTTCCCCTCGCCAGCCAATTAATGCTCGTTAACATCGGTCAAGCCACCGACAAAAAAAAAAAAAAAAAACATCGGTCAAGCCTAGCTGGCCCGATCAAACACGACCTTCACCAAGACAACGTCCTCGATATGTGATCTAATAATCACGTTAATTGGATACTACTCAATCAACCCGTGTGGATTAATAAACAGTTTGACCACCCCTAAGCTCGGATTTACTCAAGTCAATTTGAATTAACTCTTTGGCCAATAAAAAAAAAAGGAAAATTTTAGAGTTTATCACTAAGCTCATTTCTTCCCTTCCATTTTCGTGGCAGTTTCTTCCCTTCCACGAAAGCTCTTGAATTTGCCGTTGTAAAAAATTTCTTATTGACTCTCTCTTGTCTCCGTAGTGAAAAAGAAAGTGAGTGAACCAAATTCTCAATCCTGGCACACTTGGAAAAGCTTTTGGAGTGAGAAACCAAGAACTAGACTAGAGTGATGGAGGTATAGAATCAGATTCGTACCGTAGCGAGGCAAACGGCGAGGTTGAGGGTGGAGATTTTTCAAAGAATAAGATTCTAGAGATGAAATGCCCAATTTTTAAAATTGGACGACAAGATGATTTAGTCAACTTTTATTAAATATTTGAATTTTTATTTTTTAAACTTTTTGAAGTATTCTTATGTATTTATCGCATTACTTTATAAATTAATTTTGTTCTCAATTATAGAATAATGAGGATCACATTCATCCGAAGTTGCTTCCTATTTCTCATGCCAGTCACTTCATTCTTCTCTTTATAAAACACTCATAAGCGGCACATAAACTCAAAATAATGTAAATAATTGAAAAGCAGTATTTGCATAGTCATCGATGTTTTAAATAGTATCCGCCCCTTTCTTTTCCTATTATTCTCACCTCTCCATCTATTTACCCACTGTTCCGCTATTCCTCCTTTAGACATTTCAAGCGTCCCAAACAAAATGCACAATTTCCGAGTGCACGAGAAAATATTCAGTGATTAGCAACTACCACATCATCGGCTGACCTGGCGTATATGCTCTATTGAAAAAGCGACATCTGCCCAGTGATTTGGAATATGTAGGAATTAAAAAATTAAAACCAAAAGGGCTTGGACGCTCTTTTCTCTCTTCTCTGGCGACTTGTCCCCGCTCAAAACCCTCTCTCATCTTTTCAATTTTTCAAGGGTTGTATACCCAGCGCTTTATCTCCCCCCATTCCTCTTTCTCTCTCTCATCTCCCAAAATGTTTGCTGGTTTCTCACCGATCAACAAGAAGACGGCATTTTTCTTCGTCCATCTTCTCCAGAAAATTGAATGTTGTAGCGATTTCCGTTAATGCAGATCAAGCAACAGGCATAATCTCGGATGATCAGCGCCCGGAGAGTGGGAGATTATTCGCAGTCTCCAAAAAGAATTTGGTTGGAAGCTTTAGGTTGCTGACTTGAGCTGTCAAAGCCGGAATGAAAAAAGGGTAATGAACTTATGAAAAAATTTGTTCTGAAAGAAATTTTGGGAGATTATTCGCAGTCTCCAAAAAGAATGGGGTGCACGCTGCTGATCCTCCTTTCTGATGTTGTTCATCTGGCTTTTCTTGCTGCATGACTGTGTAGGCCCACCATATTCATAGAGACCATACAAAGAGTGGGGTGCATGCTTACGGACGATCAAGGAAAATAGTATCAGAAGGGCGGGTGCGGAGGGTTTGGGAAGGGCAACTTCTCGGAGCTCTTCAAGTCCATCGACAGTACGAGAAGACGCTCGAAGCCCGACGAGTCTCTGCCTACCGTCATTTGTTACTTAGTGTGGGTTTATAGTGGAAGCATAGTTCGTGGCCGTATATTTGAGTACTAAGTATGGTTGAATAAACACTCTTTGCCAATGAAGTTGGGTGCGTTTGTGCTTATCTGATGAACAATAATGGAGAAAAGTCAGATGTGAGATTGCACGTCACGGCATGAACCAGCAAAGAAGGATTGAACTTTGCGCACAAATCGAGAACAGTTCCTTCTTCGTCGCCTCTGTCTTAGACCATATATGATTGGCCTTTTGACATTACAATAGCAAACTCTAATCATTGATGCTCTAAAAGCATGAATAACTGAACGTCTCGGAGCACGTTGAAAAGGACAACATTTTACGATCGCTCGTGGCATTTTGTTATTAATGTACATTTGTAGATCCAATTAGATTGGCTAATTAGGCTGTCCCTACCAAGTCTTGATACTAGAGCTCTGTTGCTGCTAAAAAAATTCCGCTTGATGGAATTCTCAATGTGGCAAAGCTTAAATGCAATAATAATGTGTATATATAGTTGGCCAAAAAAATAAAGTACAGAATGGCGAGAGACCAAAAAAAGGAAGGCATGGTAAGTAATGAAGAAGCAGGTATGCAATTTCTCTTTTGCATTATAAAAAATATCTCTATCTTTCAAAGGATCCCAAAAAATGCATGAAAGTTCACCTAAATGGTCCCAAAACACATAGAGCCATTAGTTGATTTCTATCATAGAGATGGGGCAATGCGTCTGCATATTGCTTGAAATGTCTGCCCACCATTCCTGGCAACATTTTGGCCTTCCTCGGTCGCGCTGGTCAATAGCTTCACCACCGGATCGTTCATGAGTTTTTCATCCGTCAGTGCTTCGAACATCGGATGGTTTTCCAAACAGTCCTTCATCCATTCACCCAATTCTTCAACTTCTGTAATGGTGTAATTTATGCCCCCAATAGCCAGAGAATATGCATACTCGTCTAGCAAGTGAGGACTAATCACCCTACGACAGTGATTTTTCTCTTTAAAATGATGATCTGGAAATAGGAAGAACATCTTTGTCAGTTGGCCTTGTCTAGCACCGTTTCTTAGGAAAATTCTTGGTAGTCACCTTCTTGGCATCTTAGCTTCACTTCAAAAGAAAATATTTGGAGAATCGAGCCTTCCCATTCCCAAAATTTCTTTCAGAACAAAATTTTTCACAAGTACATTACCGTTTTTTCATTCCGGCTTTGACAACTCAAGTCAGCAACCTAAAGCTTCAAACCAAATTCTTTTTGGAGATTGCGAATACATCTCCCACTCTCCAAGCACTGGTCATCCGAGGTTACGCCTATTGCTTGATTTGCGTTAATAGAAATCGCTACAACGTGCGATTTTCTAGAGAAGATAGACGAAGAAAAATGTTGTCTTCTTGTTAATCGGTAAGAAACTAGCAAACATTTTCTCTGAAGAGAGGAGAGAGAGAGAGAGCTGGTGACAAAGCCATAGCTTGAAAAATTGAAAAGATGAGAGAGAGAAAGAGGAATGGGGGAGATAAAGCGCCTGGGTATACAACCCTTGAAAAATTGAAAAGATGAGAGAGAGGATTTTGAGCAGGGACAATGCATTTATTATTCCTTGTGTCAGTGGCTTGCCAGAGAATAGGGAAAAGAGCGTCCGAGCCATTTTGGTTTTAATTTTTCAATTCTTACATATTCCAAGTCACCGAACAGATGTCGCTTTTTCAGTGGAGTATATACGCCAGATCAGCCGATGACCTGGTAGTTGCTAACCACTGAATATTTTCTCCCAAGAATAGGAAAGCATAAATATTACTCTGCAAAAAAGGATCCAAGCTCTCTTCACATATCAATCACTCGAATCTTTATCAGATGCACGTCATAGAACTGTTTCGCCGGAATTAAAGCAAGTCAATTGGGAGGAAAAGTATCAAAAAAGTCATAAACATATTGCATTAGTATTAATTTAATCATAAATATTTCCATGGACCAATTTAGTCCTAAATCTTTTTACATTAGTACCAATTGAGTCCATCCGATCAATTTAGGTTGGAAAGTACAAACGTGGACACCGGACATCTTATGTGGGACAATTAGCATTGACGTGGACATTTAAAAAAAATATTTTTCCGAATTTGTTATTAATTTTTTTCTTTTCTTTTCCTTTTATCCTTTTTCTTTTCCATTGTGGCCAGCAAGGCTCACTAGAGCCTCGCTGACCATTGGGTGAGGCGCAAGGCCTTGCTAGTCGTGGGCGAAGGCAGCCATGGCCTTGCTCGCAGCCACCTATGCCTTGCCTAGTGCCAAGGAGGCTTGCCTATAAAGATAAGAAGGAAAAGAGAAAAAGGAAAATAAAAATTCATAAGAAAATAAAAAAAATAGTTAAAGAATAACAAAACTTGTCCATGTCAGCGCTATTTATATCACGTAGGATGGACGGTATTCACATCAGCAATTTCCAGCCTAAATTGATCGAGTGGACTCAATTGGTACCAATGTGAAAATGTTTAGGACTAAGTTAGTCCAATTAAAAGGTTTAAGACTAAATTGATATCAATGCAAGAGTAATATGCAATTTTTCACAAATATATTCAAATGTAGCTTTCTCCAGGGAATTGGCGAAAATATCCGCTAATTGATTTTTTGATCAACAAACTAAATATTAATTCATCATTTTGCACAAGTTCCTTAATCAAGAATGTGGGCAAATAAGTTGTTACTAGTCAGTCCTAAGTCCTCAAAGTCTAATTATTCTGGTGTGTCCACGCTTGTAAATCATCGTTTGTAAATCTAGCAAACTATTGGGAGACTAAGTATGTCGGAATTATAGAAGAGAGACCAAAATTGAATCTGTATAATGGCACCGTCAATGAATTTCAAGCGAAATTACAAAAGTTGTTCCTTAGTCAAGAATGCAGTCAATACATTGTTATTGAGCGGTGAACAAGATAGCCATCAAGTACCATTTTCCTATTCCTCGACTTGATGATCTTCTCAACCAACTCGGCACTACTATCTTTTCTAATATTGGTCTTGGAAGTGGATATCATCAAATTGGAATGATGGCTGGAGATGAATGGAAAAGCGCCTTCAAAACTAGAGACGGCCTCTATAAATGGATGGTCATGCCTTTCAGCCTCTCTAATGCTCCTTTAAATTGCCCAGGCAAGTGTCGATAGAAAGGGGAGAAGCCCAAGCTCGTGAGTTGAATGTGATGTTCATCGAAACTAGTGCAAAAGCTGGGTTCAGCATAATGAGGTGAGCTAAGCTAGGTGTGGGGCGGAAGGCCTTACTAAGAGGGTCCCGTGTCGTGCATTGTCATACGCCGAGCCGGAGCCTGGTTTAATAGTTTTGACGGTCAGCCCTCCAAATTCGAAGTTTCAAAACTACACTACATAAGTGCTAGCACGCAACGGCCTGACTTTACGTTTAACTGGTATTGACTATAACTGCTATTGATCTCCCATCCGATGTTAGAACTCATCAGGCAATGATAGGATTTGTTCCGAAGATGAATGAAAGGCTTCCCTTCTTAATTAACCTTGGCAATACAACGTTCAGCATAAATTGGAACGGTTTAGGGCCCTGTGGCTGTAAGCTTTAGTGCATCCTTCCCCGCCCTCAGCCCTTGGTTGGTGTTCGTTCCTTCTAACTCTGCTTGTTAGATTCCTTCCTATCCTAAACTTAGTAGGAGAAAGGATCTTTGGCAAAGAATTCCTTTTCCATCTAGAAACCACTTCGTGTAATTTCATTAGTCTTATAATCTTTTGCATTTGTCTTTCGCCTATCCCTTTCTTAATGTTGAATCTTCCCCATAGGAAAAAACGATATCCTTCTCCTCATCCTCATGCCTTTTTTTGCTATACTGAAGATAGAAGCACGAGCGAACCCTTCCTAGGATGCATCCGTTCGTCGACCAGCGGGAGAATCCGCCCCCAAGTGGCAGCCAAGCTCACTTCGCGCCAAACAAAGCACCTATCTCGTTGCTATGTCACCCAGTAACTTAACGAAGTTGGAAAACCCACACTGCAAATGCAAGCTGGGGGGCTTTGCGAGCTATGGGCTTCACTCGACGGGAGCACGAGCGGGGAACTTCAAGTTATTAGAATGCCGTGACAGCAGGGGCAGGGGAAAGGAGAGGGAGCCCGTCGTCATGAGGATAAATAGAGTGGCTGAAAACAAACTCAAACGAGACTTAATTGCTAAACTAGGTGTCGAAGAAAAGAGTTTAGGTTGGTAGTGCTAAGATCTGAAAGCCCGACGCTTAGTCAGCTAAGCAAAGCCTTGCAAGCAACCTGGCCCGGCACGTAAGACACAAGAGAACGAGTGGAGCTTAAGGCATCCTTTCTCCTATGGGGAATCAATCAAACGAGATCAGAGATCAAAAGTAGACTGGGCGGCAAGTCATCGCCAGCAATCAGCTCTTTCCAAAGTAGTGCTATTCTGTCCTCCGCCGCCGTTGGACCAATCATTCACCAACGCATCCCTGTAAGGAGACGGGAATCCAGGAACTTCTGCCCAAGAACAGGAAGGGAAATAGATCTTGAGGACAAGTGGTGGTTACAGCTTGAAGAGGACCACTCAGTCCTGATGAAAAAGGAGAAGAAGCCACTAAACTTCCCGGGAAGATAAGCACGAAGAGCGCTCGTAAACTCGCCCTCACAGAAGAGATGGCATCAAGACAGTCGTCTCTTCCCTTAAACAGTCGGGGTGAATACCATCCACGCCTTACTATTCCATTCCTTTAGGGGTGCATTTTAAACCCCTGTAGGAAAACTTGACTTTGTTCTCTCGTCTTCCATGCGTAGCTGTGCCCGGCCGTTCCTATTTCATTTAAGCGCGCGCTGGAGAAGATCGTCATTCCAGCTAGTTTGGATGTGAATCATCCCCGCCATGAGCGAGAGGGTGCGTTTATTCGAGTTGGTCTAGTTAACCCTCCTATAAAGTCAAGATCAATCTATATATCGAGTCAACTGGCCGAGTCTCAGTCTATAATGTCGTATGTCGTATATTACGTATTCAGTTCAGTTAAGAAGCCCGAAAAAGATAGCCCTTATCAACCAATGCTGCCCGAGTGCTCAAAATCTTTGCTTTCCTCCCGGGCCGGGGCTGCTTGCTAATTTTGTTGAGTGATCGCCAGGCCAGTGGCAGCCCTTTTCCTAAAGAGTCCTGTCCTATCAGGTCTACTGCTCGATCAAACTGCCATTCTCTCCGACGGTCTTTCCGATACAGTGAGTGGGCATTCAAATAAACCTTTCTTTGTCGAAGTGCTACAACTCGCTCATTCGGAGTAATTAAACTACCCCTTACCCCCCTATTATGCGGTACCTTTCCTTTATCGTCGAGTGTAGCGACACTCCTTTGAACGGCACTAGGATATTGAGTCCACCCTTGACCTCCCTGTCCCAGCGAGCGTAGAATCAAATGCCCTCCTGGGATCGAGGAGGATCGCATGCTCGATCGAAATTCTCATTCGACCCACAACGCCAACTTAGACCAAGATTCATTCTAAGGTAGGCGTTCTTTCTGACTGACGTAGTTCACGAGTATTTGGGGATCCAGGTCATGCTCTATAAACGGCTAAGTTGACTATTCGATACCGCCTTGAGCTATACTTTTAAAAGTGGCTTTTAGGCTTCAAAAGTGAGGACTGGTTCTTAGCCACCGGGGACCGGCCTCGTGAACGCATTCGCTAAAGGCACTACTGGGCGGTGCTTTCTCAATCCAGAATCTAACAAAATAAGCCCACGAGATTAGATTCACGCAATTCTTTCTATAATCTATCATTTTCATTTTAGGATTGACAGGACTGGTTGGCTTAAGACCAGAATGCAGAAGCTACTAAGCTCTAATAGCTGCCCTGGCGCTTGCTCCCTAGGCAGCGAAGTTTCAGGTCCGCTTGAAGATACGCTAAACAAGCCCTAAGCAGCGAACGTGTCAAAGCCCTTAGACGTCAACCCTACTCGTTTTTCATGGGGAACCCTCGAACAAGAGTGGAAAAGGTGCTGAACAGATTCAGGTTTATCTTGGACATGGAATCCGCCCGTTTGAGTCGTCGCGAGCCACAAAGCTCGATCTTTTCTTCCTTTCGTCCTAGAGACCGTGCCATTCTGTAAGTCTGTGTCATGGTTTTCATCTTCGCTGGGAAAGGTCTTTTTAGGTCTTCTTCTTCCTCACCAATTTGGTATCATCGTCTTTTCTGTGTTTTCCTCTTTCTCCTCGGTCTGATCTGGTTCTAGTTAATTTGTCGTATTTCCGGTCTCTGGTGCCGTCGATCTAATTTGGTTCCTGGTATCATCGGTCTTCTCATAAATTTCTTTCTCATAGCCCTGTGGGTCTTGTGTCATCGGTCTGCACGAAGAAGGAAGGATAATCAATAAGAAAGTCAAGGATTGCCCCGTTAGTCATTCTAGTCAGCCAATTATCATTGCCTTAGTCTGCCCCTTGATCTTGTGGTCACTTCTGAACTTGGAGAATGGGGAAGTCATTTTGAAAACGTTGCTTCAGATCAAGAACAATGGTGCAGCTGATCGATTTTCTTTCTTGGAATTAAAACTGCCGTCTCACTCAAAAGTAAGAGGTGCTTTCTGGAATTTTTCAGAAAGATGCGGTGACAGTTGTATCCGAATGATGCCTCCCTGCTAGGGGATGAACTTCTGAGAAGAATTCCTGAGGAGACTGGGAGAAACTCGCTAGAAAAGGGTATTTTCCCCGAGATGGTTATATAAAAGAGAGTCTATATTTGTGAGAAATCTTGAGGAGGTGTGGTAGAACATCTACACTGTGGAATCAAGGCAAAGCTGTGCTGTAACTTCTCTTTTGTTCATAGTGGAATCCAGCCAATAGGCTGTCGGTGAAGAAAAGAGTGGACGTAGGCCGATATAAGCCGAACCACTATAAACTGCGTGTTCAATTTTCTCTTCTCTCGCCTTACTTTGATTATCGTTTGTCTCAAATCCATCAACTGTCTAGTATTGTGCAATTATCGAAGAAAAATCTTTTATATACCTATTCACCCCCTCTAGGTACTTATACTAGCAATATCAATTGGTATCAGAGCCTGTGTACTTACTTTATTTGAAGTGTTTTACTTCGTAGTAAAAGATCCATGGCTAGTATGCTAGCACCAGGGTTGATGGAAGGGCAAAGCAATACCAGACCACCCTACTTTGATGGAAAGGATTACAACATCTGGAAGAACAAGATGAAAGCTTTCCTACGATCAAAGGATCCTCCTGGAATGGGACGTTGTAGAAAAATGAATTACTCCTACCACTTTGCATCGTCTCGAAAGAGGGAAAGAAACTTGGTGAGACCAGCGGAATGACTCGGGAAAGAGATAATCAAGAGACAAGCACTCGATGCAAAAGCAATTTACTCCTTATATTGTGCTTTGTCACCAACTGAATATAATAGAATATCTTCTTGTGTTACAGCAAAAGAAGTTTGGGACAGATTGCATATCACCTATGAAGGAACAGATCGAGTGAAGGAAACCACAATTAACATTCTTCTCGGTCAATATGAAGCCTTCAAAATGAAACCAGGAGAATCTATAACCGACATGTTTAGCCGTTTTTGAGATATTGTCAATGGTCTTGAGAATCAAGGACAAACAATTTCTGATCCCATGAAGGTAAACAAGCTACTGCGTGGACTCTCCAAGGATTGGAATCACATAAAGACTTCGATAAGAGAGATGCAAAGAATTATGCCACTATCTGTCGATGAGCTGATTGGAACTCTTCAGTTTTATGAAGTGGAACGGATCAATGAAGATGAAGATCCAAAAGGTAAGAAATCCATTGCATTAAAATCAAATGATGATTCGATGATACAGATTCTCGAAGATGATATGGACGATGAGGAGCTTGCTCTCATGATAAGAAGATTCAGAAAACTGAATAGAAAAGGAAGAAGGTTCAACTCAAAGAAACAAAGCTTTCAAAGACAGCCGGACCAAGTCTGTTGATGATGAGGAACCAAACAAAGATGTAGTCTCGCTTTGAATGTAAGAAAAATGGACACATTAGACCCAACCTTGTCCTCTTCTCAAGAAGAAGAGAGGAAAAGCTGAAAAATTTCGAAAAGCTCTCAAAGCCGAAACCCGGGTGATACAAAGTGTGAAGAAAGTGATAATGAATATGCCAATCTATGTCGATGGCACAATCGGACCTCGATTCTGGATCGACTCGAGACGGTGAATTTGAGGCAAGTAATTTTAAAATTCTTGTCAAAGTTTCTAAATACATTGATGAACTGTGTTTTAGTCTTAAGACTTCTCTCAAAAGAATTTCCGAACTGAAAAAAGAAAACTCAGCTCTAAAACAAAAGGAAAACGTTTTAGTAGAAATAGTTAAAAGTCTAGACTTGATCAAGTTTCCACTCTTAAAGAAAATGAAGATAATCTTTTAAAAGAAAATGCTTTTTTAAAAACTGACTTATCAAATATTTCAAAGAAATTCTCAATAGGGTCTGAAAAACTTGAAAAAATTCTTTCAGCTCAAATAAGTCCGGTCTAGGTATGACAGCAGAAACAATTCCCTTAATTGATTTTCCTAAAGTAAAAGAAAGAATTAAGAAAAAGACTCTCGAGAGAGGCTTACAAAAATCATTTCAAGAAAGTTTTTGTAAAATCTGTAGGTAGAAATGCTCTCGGATGTTCAAAGTGCAACAGTGGGATCACTTTGAAAAAGAGTGTCCTATGGTTTGGAAACCCATTAAAATATGGGCTAATACCGCTTATGTTACTAACACCAAAGGACCCAAGAAAGTTTGGGTACCAAAGAAAGCTTGAGACTTTATTTTAAATGCAGGTCATCGTCAAGAAAAAGGTAAAGTGGTATCTTGACAAAGGTGGATGCTTTCAAGACACATGGAGGGAGACTCAAATTGTTTTATAAAGCTTGCTCAAGTAAATGGTGGAAAAGTTTCATTTGGAGGAAACAAAAATGAAGTATTGTGGGATTTGAAACTGTGAAAATTGAAAATCTCACAATAAGTAATGTTTCCTTAGTGGAAGGACTCAATTACAATCTTCTCAAATTAGTCAATTGTGTGATACTTTTTGGTTTCAAGATCTTATTTCAAGAAGGAATATGTTACGGAATCAATAAAGACTCTACTCGATCTTTCATGGGTCGAAGACATGGAAACATCTATCTTCCTGATATGAAACCAAATGAATCGCAATGTCTTATCTCAATTCAAGATGAAGCAAGCTTATGGCACGAAAGCTTGGTCATGTCAACATGAAGCAATTAGCCAAAATCTCATCAAAGCGGCTTGTTCGAGGACTACCCAAATTACCTTATCAAAAGACTGATCCTCGTATTTTGAAAAATTTGCTAAAAAGGTTCAAAATGAAAAAGGATGTGTTATCTCAAGTATAAGAACAGATCATGGAGGTGAATTTGAAAATCAAAATTTTTACAAAATTTTGTGATGAATCTGGCTTTAAACATGTGTTCTCCTCTCCATATACTCCTCAGTAAAATGGAGTTGTGGAAAGAAATAACAGACCTCTTCAAGAAATGGCTAGAACTCTTTTAATTGAAAGTAAGATTTCTTCACGATTTTGGGCTGAAGCTGTTTCAACAGCTTGCTATATCATCAATAGAGTCTTCTTAAGACCTATTCTAGAGAAACCCCTTATGAGTTATTCAAAGATAAGAAGCCTATTGTTTCATACTTTCATGTATTCGGTTGCAAATGTTTTATATTGAAAAATGCAAAAGATCGAGTTGGTAAGTTTGAAGAAAGATCGGATGAAGGTATCTTCCTTGGATATTCTACATCAAGCAAAGCCTCACGAGTCTATAACAAGAAGAGCCGATCGTGGAGGAGTCAATGGATGTCAAATTTCAAGACTCAACGCAAGATGAATCAAGTCGAGACTCATCAGAAGAGTCCGAACCTGCTCCGAACCCTCCAAAGCTTACAACTCAAGAAGCATATCGACTCCGGAAGACCAGCATCAAGTTGTTCATGAAGATCCAAATAAAGAGAGAGATCATCAACCCTACAAATCAACAAGTAACTTGGAAGCATAAGTCCGGTCATCCCAAAGATCTTATAACCGTCGAAATTAATGAAGGAATTCGCACAGATCCAAAAGGGGAGAAGAGTCTAGTCTTTGTGGCTCTCGTTTCTGAAATTGAACCAAAGAGCATAGAAGAAGCTTTATTTGATGAAAGCTGGATTGAAGCTATGCAAGAAGAGCTTAGACAGTTCAACATTAATGATGTCCGGAATTGACATCCAAACCAAAAGGTAAAACCGTTATTGGAGCTAAATGGGTGTTCGAAACAAGATGAATGAGAAAGGAAGAGTCGTACGAAACAAAGCAAGACTCGTGGCCAAGGGATATACGCAAGAAGAATGAATAGACTATGATGAGACTTACGCACCAGCAAGGTTAGAAGCTATTCGACTATTACTTGCGTTTGCTTGTTATAAGAATTTTAGGTTATTCCAAATGGACGTCAAAAGCGCCTTCCTAAATGGATTTATCCATGAGGAAGTTTATGTGGAACAACCACCGGGGTTTGAAGACCCAAAGAAGCCGGACTCGGTCTTCGGGCGAAAAGGCTTTATATGGTTTAAAGCAAGCATCTCGAGCTTGGTACGGCAGATTAAGTAAGTTCTTAATACAAAATGGTTTTGTCAAAGGTAAAGTAGATACGACTTTATTTATCAAAAAGGAAAACAAAAGTTTCTTACTTGTTCAAATATATGTGGATGACATTATTTTTGGATCCTCTAATGAAAATCTGTGCAAGAAATTTTCTAAGTCTATGTAGGATGAGTTTGAAATGAGTATGATGGGAGAGTTAACATTATTTCTTGGTCTTCAAGTAAAACAATTGAAGGAAGGTACTTTTATTTATCAAGAAAGGTTTGGACTGGAAAAGTGCAAAAAGACCGACATACCGATGTCAAGTTCTTTGAAGATAGACAAAGATGAAGAAGGGAAGAAAGTTGATCAAAAGCTATACGGGAGCATCATTGGTTCACTTCTTTATCTTACGTTTCTAGACGACATTTTGTTGAGTGTTTGCATCTGTGCTAGGTTTCAATTAGATCCTAGAGAATCCCATCTCGATCTTCTGCTAAACGTATCATTAAATACGTTGCTTGATCATCAAGCATCGGTCTTTGGTATCCTAAGAAGGGAGACTTTAATCTTCCTGGGATATTCGAGACGCAGATCTGGCCGGTTGCGAGAGTTGATAGAAAGAGTACTTCGAACTTGCCGGTTGCTTGGAAGGGACAATGTCTTGGTTTTCAAGGAAACAAAGCACTATGTCTCTTTCAACAATAGAAGCAGAGTATGTAGCCCTTGGAAGCTGCTGTTTGCAAATTCTATGGATAAAACAACATCTAAGAGACTTTGAAATTGAAGACTCATGCACAGAGATTAATTGCAACAACACTAGCACTATCAACCTCACCAAAAATCCAATTCTCCACTCAAGAGCAAAGCATATAGAGATTCGACATCACTTTATTAGAGACCATGTTCAAAATGGAGATGTTTCAATTCGGTTTGTTGACTCAAAGAACCAACCGGCGGATATATTCACAAAGCCTTTGGAGAAAAATCAATTTGAATCTATCCGTTCAGACTCAACATTTTGAGGTATGAGGAAATCAAAGTCTAAAGACTTTCAGACTCGAGACATACAAGACTTTATCTCGTAAGATAGTCTTGGTACGATCATCTGACTGTAAGTTTTTCTCTCTTTAATCTCATCTTGAAAAGGTACGATCGTCAGACTGTGTTTAAATTGTTGCTATATTTAATTGACGTAATTATTGCGTCGTTTCATTTTCAAAAGGGAAGTTATTTTTAAATGGCTATTTTTTTTACGAAAAAGACGTTATTTTGAAAAGGCATATTTTTTTCCTTTGTGACGGTTCGCTTATCTCTCTTTTTAACCGATCGTGCACTGTTGATTCCTTTTTACTTTACTCTCAAAAACCCTAGAAAGCATCGATCCTCCATTCCCGTTTGTCTTCTTTGTTTAAATCTTCAAAAATTTGTCATCTTTCTTCGGAAAGTCAAGCAAGGAATCTTCCAAAAAAAAAAAAACTGAGAAAGATGTCATCTTCAAGAAAGTCTTCGAGAATCGCAAGCAGGGGACCACAACGAATGAGTGAGGGCCTATGCACTTCGATCTTACTGAAGAAGAAGTGTCTCCGCAACAGCAACCGAGCCCACAACATTCTCGGCAGGCGTCATTCTCCTCCAACTAGTCCTCAAGGCGTTGATCATCAACAATAGGAAGAAATCGTCGAGGATGCAGACCATGTAAGAGTTCAAAAGCCCGCTTATATTTACCAGCTATATCGTGCCTTAAAAGAAATTCGTACTCCTTTGAACTATGTTGATGATTTTCTTAAAGACAAAGGACATAGGAACGAATATATCTTTCTGCGAAAAATGGAAAGCTTGGGATTGCTCGTAAAGGGGTGGCTGAGGAAACCCTTGCGAATATCCCAAGTGATCCTCGTGATTGGGGTCTGAATCTGTAGATGGGAATGATGATGACAAATTGTACAATCAATTTCAACCGAAAATGGGTGTTGCGGTTGAAAATCAAGCAAAAAGGGGAGATTTGTTCAAATCGAAGGAACAAAAGGATCTGTACTCGAAATTGCTGAAACGTGGGGTAATAAACCCTAGGAGTGTGCATTTTGATTTTCTGGATGCTTGTGAATGTGAACTTGAGGGAAAAGTTCATTTATCTTCAACTTGAAAAGTTACCGCTCGACACTACAGAGGCCTATGCTGAATTAACTGCATATTTCTATTCAAATCTTAGTTTTTGGATGCAAATAGATTCTCTTTCGTGTTAAAGACCAATACTATGTTGTGGATATGAATATGCTGGCAGATGTGTTAGGAGTTGAAAGAGGAAGATATCAACCAATCAAAGTTTCCATTGCTCGGGCCACATTGGAACTGGTGAAGGATAGGAGAATAGATGAGAAGATCACCTACTTAAGGATGAGTGCATTCAACATCTTGCTTCACAAGATTGTGATTAATTGCCTCCGACCGAAATCAACTTCCAAGACTGATGTCTCAAGTTCAGAGGCAAAGCGATGTATGCCATCCTCTTTGGGAAAATGTTTTCTCTCCCTCACACTTTTATGTTTCACATGTATAGAGCAATGATGAAAGACGAGAGGTCAACTCCCTTACCCAAGCCTTGTTACGAAGTTATTCGAGACATCTGAATATTCAGCCTCCGCAAATCTTTGTGTTCGACCATGCGATCATATGGTGGTAGGACTGAAAATGGTGACCAAAATGCGTATGAAGGAACCGAGCAAGGAGTTGGAGAAATTCAAGGAGAAGACTCCTGCCAAAACTCATCAAATCTCTTCTCGGCTAAAAGAAAAGGGAAGGAGCCCATGGTTGCTCCATCCAAGAGAAGAAGAGCTCTCCTCGTTGAGGATGAAGATGATGAGGAAGACATCACCATCTCTGCAATGGCTTTGAAGAATTTAAGTCGTCCTATTCCACAGAAAGAATCGTAACAAATGACGAAAGAAGCAGAGGAGAAGGAAGAAGAAGAAATAGAAGCTGAAAAAGAAGCAAATGAGGAAAGAGCTGAAGAAGAAAGAAGAGAAGAAGGAGAACCTGAGGAACACTCTTCTCCACATGTAGGCATGGAAACAGGGGGAGATCAGGAGAAAGGAGTGAAGTCTTCATATCCCGATGCAAGTGAAGGAGTCGGTCGCTCACCCGGACCCGAGAGGATGTTTATGCCTCTCGGTTTCCAGAAGAAGGTCATGAAGTTTCATCGCCAAACCTGCGAGATTATGCTGATCTACCATCGTCTGCATTTACTCTATCAGATCGAGCTGAAGCAAGTACTCAGACTGATAATGCAGCAGATTTTCGCAGAATCATGGATATTCTCTTGGAGATGCGAGGTCAAATTTATGCCTTGGGTTGTGAGGTTCAAAACTTGCAGAATGCATGTCAAGTTTCTTCATGTTCATTGAATGATAAGATCCAAGCCCTCTCTGTTCAGATTCAGGCCAATGCCAAGGGTGAGGAAATTGCACAGCGAAGGAAGACTTGAAAAGGCTGGAAGGCATCATTCATCTATGGAAGATTTCCAGCTTGTCCGCGTTCCCAAGCAATCTTGACTTCATCTCATCCGTTTTAATGTTGACAAAAAGGGGAGAGATGCAAGATTTGAATGAACAAACTTTCAATCGTTAAACTTTTAACTATTTGTTGGATTGTTTTGTTGTTTGAACTCTGTTTGACTTTGTTTTTGTGTCTAGATGAGAACTGAACTAGACTTGGACTTGACTGCTTCTATTAACTACTATTGATATCTTATGGATGTCTTTATCGCATACTAGACTAACCTATTTTATGTGGTTGCAGATTCGAGTGTTATTCATTTAGCCATTTATCTCTATAAGATATGTATATGTGTTTGAGAAATGTTTTGCGGAGTCAAAGTTATCCAAATCTGCGAGAAAGTTTTGTCACCATCAAAAAAGGGGAGATTATTGGAGAAATCTTCTTGAAGTGTTTTGAAGCTAACAAAACATTTTCATCAGTCTAGTATGAAGGCTTGCAAACTCTGCTATTTAAAGTCTGAAGACCTCAGGACAGCCAGACTCAAGACTCAAAGTCTATCCTCATTGACAGTCTCTAATCCGTTGAAGAAAGGTTATCCAGAACTGGATGTTTCGTTAAGGATTTAATCTTATCAACTGGAGAAGATCTCGTGGCTGGAAAAGACATAACAGAGTCCTTTGATTGATCGAAGATTGACTCGATAAATGAAGATCCGGTGATTGCCTAAATATCATTGGGAGGTTCTACTTATGGAAACCGAGATTCTGATTGTATAGGCGAACATGATTGATGGGCTATCGACACGTTCCTTTAATAGCTCGGATAATCTTCCTAATTGATTCCGTCCAACGGGTAGATTGGAGGAATTCTTTTGGTAAGTGCCAACGGGTATGATGGCATAAAAGAGTATATAAGGAAGACGTTCTAAGTTGTTGAGGTGTGCGCAATAGAAGAATTCCAAAGTCTGAAGTTCCTTTTTGTTTAGACAATTCCTTTGAGCGAAAACTTGTACACAAAAGAGAGTCTATATTTGTGAGAAATCTTGAGGAGGTGTGGTAGAACATTTACACTGTGGAATCAAGGCAAAGCTGTGTTGTAACTTCTCTTTTGTTCATAGTGGAATCCAGCCAATAGGCTGTCATTGAAGAAGAGTGGATGTAGGCTTGATATAAGCCGAACCACTATAAACCGCGTGTTCAATTTTCTCTTCTCTTAGTCTTACTTTGATTATCGTTTGTCTCAAATCCATCAACTGTCTAGTATTGTGCAATTATCGAAGAAAAATCTTTTATATACCTATTCACCCCCCTCTAGGTACTTATACTAGCAATATCAGTTATATCCTGTAATGGTTACCTGGCTCTCCAAGATGCTAGTCTGTGCCAGATATTTAAGATGGTGCAGCATCATGCCTTTGGATTTTTCTATATCCATGCTCAAGAAAGTTCTCAAACAAGCTAGGATCAGCAAGAGCTCGCGGCCGCGGCCTGTTTTCCCTTTCGAGTCTTATGAAGTTGAAGCCAATGATCAGTATTTCCATAGGGCTATTGTTCTATTCTGGCTGTCTCTTTCTCAGTCTTGTATGTCGTCTAAGGTCTTTCCTTTTGGATGCGCATCCCCAAAGTGCTTAAGCTTTCGATCTAGTCTCCCAGTCTTCCAGTTTCAATCCTACCTCTCTCCCTATACCTTATGTCATGTCTCCTTTCTAAGCGGCAAGGGTTATTACCCACACTAGGTATTCAATAGCCAGGGATAATCTAAATATGGCTGGGATTCGTTTTCGTCTCCGTAAGGTTGGACGTTTTCCTCCTTTCTCCCGAAGTAGCGATTCCTGATCTCTTTTCTCTTGGTTGAGCTCTCCTGGGATATCATCCTGAGTGAACGGGCTTAGGTATAGCCGCCTAAAGAACCAAGGAGGATGGACCTTTCTTTGTAAGCGAGGATGATGGGTACCCTTAGATATCAAAACTGCATAGATCTGAGCCTAAGACAATCTGCCCTACACCAATCCAAAGTGCATTTTAGTGAAAATGAGCACATAGATGTGTCCATTTGGTCTTAAGATCTTCATGAAACTTGAAATACACATCATGCGCATTCCCATGATGTATAATTTGTATGATTTGCTCATCAATTGGTATGTCATTTGCAAGTTCAAATACAATACAGGTTCCACTACAATTAGACATTCCATAGCTTGCATCTGTTTTCACTAATTTTGTCATGACTTGCACGATCTCAATGATGTTTTGAGTTCTTAACAAAGAATGTTCATCATTGTACGTTCCATATGTGAGATTTTTCCTTAAATTTTTGCATGTTCTTAGATGATCGAAATCATGCTTGTTTTGTAATGCTAAGATTAGATTAGAGGTTTATCATATGTGCACTTTACCATGCTTGTTTGGGTCTCTTAGAGACCAAATCTCATGTTAATGCCTTCGTGACTTTTGAAGTGTGCATTACGAGGTTTATGTTCATGCATAGCGCCTCTTGAATGATTGTCATTTGATATATGATTACTATGCCTCAATTAAGCTAGTTGCATTTCGAAATCTTCAAACATGTCATTATACTTTTAAGTCATTTTTGCAATGTCATTGACTCGCATGTTTTCTTCACATATCAACTTAGGATTACATATTTGCCCTAATCATTCGGCGTATCAAATTCTTTGTCATATGCAAATTTCATGCTGTTTGTGCATTGTCTAAGTGATTTTGACACTCATTTAATGCATGCTATGTTCTAGTTTGTTGATGACTGATGTGCACACCTCCACAAGCGTCAGCTTGAAAGCATCAAATTGACTTCGATTGAACCCAAACCCTTCTAGAAAGTTGTAAGATATGCTCAGACCTTTCGAATGTCACCTAGTCTCACATAATTTGCTCACCGTTAGACCAATTTTCCATTTTTCTAAGCTAGATTAGAATTCTGACCTAGGATTAAATTCGGAATCTTGTTTTCACCCCGATTAGGCAGGCTTTTGTTATCTTTGTACCAATTTTTCAGTAAGGATTCTTGAGCTAGACCCTCTATGAAGTTTGATTGTCATTCTTTATCCTCATTGTGATGCAATTTAATGATTTTTAGACCTCATTTGATGGGGTAAATCTCATTTGTGATGACTTGATATTCTGTTGTCTTGTTAATTTCCTGATGCGATGAGGTGCCTCATTAGATTTTTATAAAATCATGCTTAGCTTTTCTTAGGAAATTTTCTTCTCGAAAGTTGTTGCATATCATGTTATGCATGCTGCGTAATTTTCTCAAGGACAATTAATCAGTCGGTTCTTCCCAATTTTGTTGATCATCTTTGCCCCATTTGTGATGCTTTGTTGTAAATTCTTATTGTGAATTCATGTTAGGATTTTTCAGGGTAACTTGTGTGTGAAATTAGGGTTGGACATCTTCATGAAATCCATTTGAAATCCTTTGATCTTTGTTGTCAAGAATTTTCAATAAATGAAACGGTCTTTTGATCACACTTTCTCCGAAACTGATTTGAAACATCGTTTCTTTGCACATCAAAGATGGCTTTGGTTCATGTGATTATTTCTGACATCAAATGCTTAAAATCTTTCAAACACTATGTTTTGAGAAAAGAATTGTCATGGTTTTAGATCGTATCTAAAATGTTTATGAAGTCTATGAGTGCATGATGTGCAAGCCCTAGACTAACTTAGACATTTAAGTACATTCTATAATCAAGACGTTCCTTGTCTTTAATTTTTCCCAAAAATTTTCCAATGTTTGATTTGACATTGAGATTATCAAAGTTTAGATCATATTTAAAATGCCTGTGATGTTTGTAAGTACATGATATGCGTACCAAATTAGCTTTGGTAATTAAATATGTTTCATAACTAAGATGATCCTTTGTCAAAAATCTTATTTTCCTTTCTCAAAATTTCAAACTCATTTTTTGAAGTATCACATGGACCACTCAAGCACGAAATCATGCCATTCATTTGAAATTTTTGTGTTTGTGATTGGCACGTGATCATTGAGTAATTGACCCTCCGATGGTTCATTCAATTGTTTGAGAAATAAGGCTTAAAGTCTTGCCTATGTGTTTAATTTGTATTGATGCATGTGGATTTTAGATGTATGTTAGATGCAATGCTTGGTACCGTGGGGTAAATCTTGGGGATTCACTTAGAACATCTTGTTAGAGACTTATAAGCATTATTGGCTCTACAAAAACAAAAATGGTCAATAATGGCTATAAGTCATGAAAATGAATTGGGTAGATGTTTAGAGGGACCTACGCATGGATTGCAAAGGCCCACCCCCAAGGCTCAAATTTGATTAATTTTGAACCATGTTTTAGTTGATTGATTGATTTTAATTCCATGTCTATTTGTCATGTATGGATGTTTCTTTTCATTGTACGTACCTAGCTTAATTTTAGGTTAGGACTAGATTAGGTCCTTGGAGATTGAAGATCATCAAAACATGAAGACCATGAAAGTTGATGTCTCTTCCACCATATTTTTGTACTAATCATCCCGATACATGTCTTGGGTTCCTTTATTTGTATAAACACCCGACAACTTGTGGGTTCTTTCCTTTCCTTTTCTTTTTATTTCTTTTAAATTTTTAGGATTGCATGATAGATTTATTGTTTTACTTGATTGTTTACTTACTGCCTTGTACTTTAAATCAAGCGAGTGCTCTCTTTTCTTTTCTTTTTAATCTTTCTTAGAAATAAAAGATGAAAATGAACATCCACGTGTGATCACTTAGTTTAGGATTATTGACCCGAAAAAGTAAAAAGACATGAATGATCACCATAGGAAACATGACATACTATTAGGAACTGAAAGACGCTTATAGAAATATTAGTGTAACCCAAGTCTCCGAACCTAGATATCCAATTGTGTAAAAATTGAGGGATAATTCCTAACTCTTGATTGGGTTTTCTAGTTGACCCCAAAAACGAGGCTAGTGGCGACTCCCGTCTTATTTTTTAGGTTGTATTAAATAATTATAACTTTTAATAAACCTATCGCGAGGGGTATGAACCTTAGGAAAAGGTTCATAATCATGATTTAGTATACTTGATATAGCAGTACCCCCAAAGGATGAAGTGATGCAATCCTTATAGGCAAAGACATACTATTAGGAGGGCTACTTAATCGAAATACCCTTAAACTCACCTTTACATCCAGTTTCCTTTCGATCTTAAAACCATCAATCAAGAGGGCTATTATGCCATCCTTTTGGTCATCTAGATTTTACATCCAGTTTCCTTTTGACCTTAAAATTGTTGATCAAGATGTGTCACGACGTCAAGGTTGCGTCACAACAAATTCTGCTGTCATGTGAGGTACGAGCTTTGGAGAGCTTGCAACTGCGGTCGAGCAAACTCACAAAAGTTCATTCCAAAAGGCGAGGTGATGACGTGTCATTTTACATAGCTTATAGTTTTTAATTTGTTAGAAAATTATTCTAATAAATTTAAAACAAGATATATATATATATAAAGAAAAGGAAAATAAGATTTTGTGAAAAATAATATAAACTAAATAAAAAAAAGACATACAAATTTCGACAAAGGAAAGGCAACAAAAATTGAAATATTGCAACCTTTGTCACTTGTGGCCACTATGGCGACTGCCTCTAGGCAACATGATGCGGGTTAGGGACCCCGACGAGATTTGTTGGGCACAAATAATAGTTCTATAAACTATTAGGCTATATTTAGTCATCTAGATTTCTATCCAGTATAAGATTGGATAGTATTGGATATGAAATTTAGATATTTTGCTATATCCTATCCATTATTTGATAATCGCAATAATAAAGTTGGGTATATTCATATTATATCATATACATTATTTGATATAAACGGCATATCGGTGTAAATGAATATCAAAGTTCACAAATAGAGACAAAAAAAATTCTCTCGCGACACTCTTGCCTATTTTATTTTTATTTGCCTTTTTTTCCTCTGTTTTTAAATTATTTTCCTTTTTATTTCATTTTCCCTTCCATTGTTCTCAAATAAAATTTTATTAAATAGTAAACTATACTAATATACCTAAAATACTAAAATATGTACTAAATATAAATATATATAAATATTATAAGATATAATTAACTTAGAATACATAAATAATATCAAGTTTAAATTTAGAAACTAAAATTTTATTTTTTTATTATTTGAATTTCTTATATTAGAATTTAAATATTATTTACATTGAAATATAATTTTATTTTATTAATTTAAAAGTTTGTTAATCGAGAAAAACAATTTTCCTATTATGGATATTAAAAATCCTATCTACTCTTATCCCACCTTTCCCATGGGATAATTTTATTTGGGCCATATCCCTATTATATTTGATTTTATCTTTGCTTGAGTAGACACCAAACGCAAGATAAGATAATTTTATCTTATTTCGAATTTTATCCCGACTATCAAATGAGGCGTTAGTTCTAAGTGAGAGGATAAAAAATCAACACTACGACAAAACCACTTACTTAATATGAATAATGGGGTCTTGTTCTTTTTTAAGCTTTTAGCCGAAATGGTGTCTGATGGAGAATGAGGGAGGATTTTTCATTATGCTTCAAAAGAAAAAATAAATAAAGTATTACAGTGTTGCTATTTCAAGTCAACATGACACGCTGGGAATCCACATAGTTTTCTCCACCGGCTGTATTTCATTTAAATTAATTAATGAAAGGTTGACATAAACATATTAAGATATAATAGGGATTTAATTGGACTAACTAAAAGTTTCGAGACAGTGGTGAACATTACTCAAAATTGATTTAATTGAATCAACCGAAAGTTCAACTATGACACTGCATATCAATAAAAGTTCACATATTGCTAGTACTATTATCTTTTACAGCAACAGAAACTACATGTTCTTTACATCTCATATCAGAGAAGGCAAGAGATGTCAATCCACTGCATTTTGCAAATTCACTTCCTGATCACTCGGTAAAGGGATGGAAATAATTGTGAAATGGGATCTCCGCAGAAGTCTTCCCATAATTATTTCTGGTATCACGACTTCAAACTATAAGCATCGCAACTATTCCTATGATGTTCATAGAGAAGCTACCTCTGCAGTGAAAATAAATAATCACATGGCTGAGCTTAGTGAGAACTAAGAAGATATTCAAAAGGCGATCATCATTATAATTGAAAACCAAATAGAATAAGCAATGAAAACTTCAAATCTTACCATCTCCTGAAATGCTCCAAATTTTTTGACGTTAAGATCACGAAGTTGCTCTAAGCTTGCTGCAGAGAGTGGCATATCCAGGGGTACTTGAAAGCAAAGCTCACGTGAGACCTGTCGCATGGTAGGTCGAAGCCTCGGATCGTCTTGCAAGCACTTGAACGCTAGCTTGGCAATCAAGACCACGTCTTGCGCATCTCGAAGGCCAAGTGTAGAAGGCGAGAGACGTTGATCCAACACATCCTTCAACATCATTGACTCAGTTTGGGCGGACGATGAACATTCTCGAGAGATATGGTCTCCTGGATGCTTTCCCATGATTGTCTCTAATGCGATGACTCCAAAGCTATACACATCGCACTTTTCGGTAGGAACAATGGAATAAGCTAGCTCTGCAAGCGGAGAATCCACTGTTTTTTTAATCTCAATTACAAGTTGTATTCAAGTCGACAACATTAATTCCCATGATGTGACGTGTGACGATTACAAGTACAGATTTCCACTTAATCAACTCCTACAACATTGATTTGAGTATGGGAGTTTATGCTTTGGCAAAAATATAAAAATTTGTTCGCCCCTTAAAATACGGGCATCTTCTAGGTAATGCAAACTTAATATCCTTGAAATGGATTGATTATGATATTTTTCTCATTTGCCAATTTTTAATTATGAGGAAAATCGAAAAGCATTTTCATCAAGATTGAACTTGAAAGCTCTAAATAAATACACCAAAATTTCCATGATACGTTTAAATAACTAATGAACTACACTAAACTAGTAAATTTTCAATAATAGAAGCAAGAGACCTAATGCCATCAAAATTTGAACAAAAGTTTGTGAAGTACCTGGAGCAATATACCCGATGGTACCAGCAATAGCCGTCCGGTTTGATGAATCGGCCTCAAAAGTCTTGCAGTGCCAAAATCGGAAACATGAGCCTCATAATCACGATCCAATAAAATGTTGTTACTAGTCAAGTCTCGATGAATCAATGGAGGAGAACATTCGTGATGCATATAGGACAATGCATCCGCAACTCCTCGAACCACACTTATCCTCTTGTCCCATTGAAATTCTATGGCTCTCTGATCATCTTTCAAAGTTGTTCTCAAGCTTCCTCTTTCCATGTACTCATACACCAAAAAACAGTGTTGGGGATGGGAGCAGAAGCCATAAAATTTCACAATGTTTCGATGATGTATATTTGTCAAGGCTTGAATTTCCTTTTCAAATAATACCAAATCAACAACCTCAGTATCTTCTTGGGATGACAAGGTTTGCTTGATAGCAAACGTTTGACTCTCCGATATATGAGCTTTATAAACAATTCCATATGCTCCTTCACCCACATAGTTCTTTGAGTCAAATCCCTCTGTGGCCTCAATAATTCGATCATAGAAAACTTTGCCATCATAATTCAAAATACTCATGAAATCCAAATCATTTACCCTTTCATTATTTTTTCTCTTCATAATCCTTCTTTGACAATGATTGATGATTGCAAAAACAACAACAATCAAGGCACAAGAGAGAAAAAGAAGCCCCAACAATGAGATAATGAGAATAATTATGATTCTGGCTCTAGCATGTTGATTACGTTTCTTGATCCCGACATAAGTGCAATTCGGTAAACCAACAACATTTCCACAAAGCCCTTTGTTATGCTTAATTGCCTCAAACGGAGCCTCATTGAAAGCCTTGACATTAGGGAGAGGACCTTCTAGGTAATTGTAGGATACATCAATAGAAGTCAAGGCCAACATATCATGAAAAGCATGTGGGATGTAACCAGATAGGCTATTGTGGGAGATATTTAGAATTTGCAAGTATCTCGATATCGCAAGCTCTCTTGGTATATGTTCTGACAAAATATTATAGCTCAGATCAAGAATCTCGAGAGATTGTATGTTGCCTATCTTAGGAGGAATGCTTCTCCGAAATTTGTTCCTGCTCAAGTTCAAGCTCAACAAGCTTTTGCATGAGCCTAGCAGCACCGGTATCGATCCATTCAAATTGTTTGATGCTAAGTTTAGATGCATCATAATAGGTAAAAGCCCAATCTCAATGGGGACATTTCCCGTGATGGCGTTGCTGCTTAGGTCGAGTTCTAACAACATTAATAGGTTTCCCATTTCCCTTGGAATCTCCCCGCTCAAATTATTTGAAGAAAGGTCTAATAACTGTAATTGAGCCATCCTTCCAAATATTACGGGAATCGCACCAAAGATTTTTTATTCGATATCCTTAAGCTCATCAAATTACGACAATGCTCCCATTTCCATGAAAGTTCGCCTCTCAAATGATTGTGGCTCAAGTCCATATAATTTAGATGCGGATATATTTCGAAAGCATCTGTTATGTTTCCAATGAGTTGGTTTTTGTCAAGCCTCAATCTGATTAATGTGCTGCAGTTCTTTAGGCTCGTAGGGATGGGACCCGTGAAATGATTATTGGAGATGGTGAAATTTTGCAGTGATCTCCCTAGACATACATCTTCTGGTAGTTCCCCCTCTAGGTCATTATCATGTAGTTGCAAAAAAGTCAACCGTGTTAACTTATTGAATTCGGAAGGCAAGGAACCGAAGAATTTATTGTTGCCAAGGTCCAATTCAGTTAGATTGGCCAAGCTTCCAATTGATGCAGGGATTTGACCGGTCATATTATTAAATGAAAAAGTAAACTTTGAAGAGAAGTGAGCCTCCCGATTTCTGAAGGTATGGGTCCTGAAAGTTCATTATTTTGAAGGTGAAGAGAAGATAAACTTATCAAGTTTCCAATGGAACTAGGAATTGAGCCGTTGAGATTGTTAATTGCTAGGTCAAGTGTAATAAGAGAAGTGAGCCTCCAGATTTCTGAAGGTATGGGTCCGGAAAGTCCATTTTGCCATATGTAAAGAATTTTCAAATTCTTCAAGTCACCTATTTCTCTTGGAATGGAACTGGAAATATAATTGTGGTAAATGCTTAATTCAGTTAAATTGCCTAATTTTCCAAGAGAAGCAGGAATGGGCCCTGAAAGTTGGTTTTCCCATAGATAAAGATGAATCAGGTTGCTCAAGTTCCCCAATGAAATAGGGATAGGACTGATGAACTTGTTCCTGGAAAAATCAAGTCTCGAAAGAAAATCCAACTGTCCAATCTCTTGAGGGATATGTCCACTTAGGTTGTTTGCATATAGGTACAAATAATGAAGACTCTTGAGCATACCTAAACTTGGAGGAATGTCACCAGATAGTTCATTGAAGCAAAGATCAAGATAGTCGAGTTTGGAAAGGTTACCGATACTTGAGGGAATGAAGCCATAGATCGAGTTGTTGGCAAGTTCAAAGCTGACCACACGGTTAAGCGTGAGAAGTCGAGCCATCTAGAGTTCCTCTCAAGCCGAGATGGGAAAGACTTAGATTGGTAATGGCTCCAAAGTTATCATCACAAGCAACACCGGAAAAGCTGCAAGGATTGTCATCGTGCCATGAAGAGAGGAGAGACCAGCTACAGTTGTCAAGAGTAGATTTCCAATTCATGAGAGCCTCTGCTCCATCCTTATTATTAGTCATGTGGATAGTGGCGAAAGAAGTGGAGGAAGCAGAAATGCTTGCACCAATAAATGAAGTGGTGCCTACCAAAAAGAGCGAGAAGAAGAAGATAGCTAAAGGAGACTGGGTGGACGACAAAAAGGAAGAAACCATGATTTGGGGGATGTTGGGTTTTGGGAGGTGCGAGATGGTTCAAATCTGCATACTGTTAAAAAGATTGATGGCTATACTTATAGATTGGAAGATCGCTCCCCAAAAGCCTCTATCGAGGACAGTTCCAATTATAGTTGGACCGCGTTTTACGGAGAACGAGTCCTTCTCGTTGACGACATATTTGCAAAATAAAAAGTCTTTCCCCTTTTTCAGCCAGCTTAGCGTGCACCGTGGTGATGAGTGAATTGTGCAGAAACTCAGAAGTCTCAATCATGGATCATGCTTGACTTACTTTTTCAAGTCTTCTTTGAAATTGATGATATATTTGCAAGATGAAATGTCTTTCCCCTTTTTCAGTCAGCTTAGCGTGCCCCGTGGGGGATGATGAGTGAATTGCGCAGAGCCACATAAGTCTCAGTCGTTGGTCATGCTTGACTTACTTTTTCAAGTCCTCTTTGAAATGGACATGGCCCTCTCGCGTGGGGTTTCTCGGCGCTTTCGTTCACGAATCCGGCACAGTATCTTTGGAGAAGAGACGCGGGGATCGAGTGGGCTCCCCTCATTTGGAGGTTGGCGAGGGCCCGTGGGGGCGTTATCATGTCGAGTTAAGCATATTAGGTGGCAGGCGGCTGCAGAATGCCCGATTCGGGGGTAGAGCCGTTTAAGAAGCTTATTCGGTCCAAGTCCTTTTTGAAATTGACATGTCAACTATATTTGTGGAAAATGAAGTCCTGATCGTGGGTTTCGAACAAAGAAAAGAAAGAAAGAAAAGTCCGGATCGTGGGTGGCTGTATGGTTCAAAATTGACACTCAGATTTTGGGTAGATGGAGTGGGGTATTGAAGGGAATATACACTATGTGGGATTTTTTTCCAAACAATAATTTGTAGAAATTGACCAAATTTTGATCGTGCATAATTTTTCCATCTGACATTGGACTCGGCTCCAATTCTGGCGAAAACGTTCTATGACGTGCAGGTGAAAGATTCGAGTCATTAGTCTGTGTAGAGAGCTCGGATCCCCTTTTGCAGAGTAATATTTATGCTTCCCTGAGAAAACAAAGCAGCAACAAGAATGTGAATAGGATATTTCAAGAGAACCTAGGCCTCCAATACTAGAACAAGAATTTTTGGGAAAACTAATGTGAGTTATGTCGGTTGTATTCAAATAATCGACATAGTACCTTCCATGTACTATAACGATAGCTCTACTTAACATGATCCATGAATGAAGTACAGTAATGGTCCAACTAAATAAAATGGGCTAATGTCAAATTCACATGGAACAAAATGTAAATGAGAGAAATATCAATGCAGTTATGAAGTGCTGCTTCTTAGCCAAGAATTGAAATGGAAATGCTACTTTTCCAAATTTAGGAGAAAATGACTTCTGATTTGTTTAGCGGATGAGGCTGATCTGATTAAATTTTGGACTTTACTAGAGACACAGCTGAGAAAATGAAAGGCCGGATCAAAAGTTGGACTTATTTTGACGTTGATAAAGGCAAAAATATCTTCTTTTTTTCCATTGCCGCGATGATAATAGAGAATGTGTTTTATATGACAAAAATATCAAGTGGGATGAAATAAAATATAATCAATCAATCAAAAGTGAAAATATATGCACATAGGGTGAGAAGTAGGACGAGATTCGTGGGCAATCATGATCGTCCAATCACACCGTGTTTCACCGCCATGAAGTTTTATCCATCACATAAACTGCATTTTCACTATCATGACACGTGTATATTTTCACACTAAGTAATCGTCACATGCCAACTTTTGAAATCCGTTCGTCGAGGTTTCTTTTGCACTGGCGGTGTTTCTTTTGAAATCCGACATTTAGAAAAAAAAAGCCAATCATTCTCGTACAATTCTTTCTTGTTTAATAACACATTTTAGATCTTTCTTATTAAGTAAGTCAAATTTGATAATTGCCCGTGTAATTAATTTCTCTCTTTGATAATCTAGCTAATAGTCAGACACTTTAATCTAATCTTGATTGATTGCCAAAGCGTTACCGATCCGTAAAAAGAATGTGAGGGCAGCTCATGGAGAAAAGGAGTAGCTGGAATCTTTCATGGAGACAACATTGCCCCCTTAACATTTGTGTTTTTCTTTTCCTCTTTCTGTTTTTGACAGGCTTCTCGTACATGATTAGAGGCAAGAAAGACGGAGTCTCCAGCAATTTTTTCGCTTTTTCAGATGGATTCACAGTAACAGTAACTACAGAAAACTCTGCTAGTAAAAAATATTTACACAAACGATCTTATATGTCGTTGATTTGACAAAAAGAAAAAAATGCAAAGTCATAATCCTCAAATTAAGAGTTGTTTCGTACTTTATATTTTGGAATGACTATTTAGGAAATCCTCGTGAACAAAACCTTATAAGATGGTATTTACATGAAATTTCCTCATTCTTATTATTAAAGTTCCCAAGAGTGCTTAATTGATCAATGATTAATGTTTCATATTTCATTTTTTTTTGTTTGTTTGGGGGAAATACATTGATCAATTCCGGTCGTATATAATTTCCGTCATAATCATCAAATCAAGAATGGATCGTGTGTCTACTGTTCATCCTTCTCTCCCAAAGCTTGGGCGTGTGTCTACTGTTCATCTGCTGTGGGATTTGCTGATCCCAAGTGATCGACCGTCGGTTGGCACTGTCCTTTGGAGCCAAACACGTCTTGACTTGATCTACACCTCCACCGTAGCTTTTCCCCT